>JAUNZM010000668.1:0-1252884 GCA_033459285.1 Clamator glandarius | reverse complement strand
CATTAAAGGCTTACTATTCTATAATGTTATTTATATAATATGCAAAATATTGTTTCACTTTGTGTTTTTTTCTCCTTTCCTTTCCTTCCTTTCCTTCTTTTCCTTTCCTTTCCTTTCCTTTTCCTTTCCTTTCCTTTCCTTTCCTTTCCTTTCCTTTCCTTTCCTTTCCTTATCCTTTTCCTTTCTTTCCTTTCCTTTCCTTTCCTTTCCTTTCCTTTCCTTTCCTTCCTTTTCCCTTTCCCTTCTTCCTTCCCTTTCCATCCTGTTCCCCTGTTCCCTTTCCCTTTCCCTTCCCTTTCCCTTTCCTTTCCCCTTTTCCCTTTCCCTTTCACTCTTTCCCTTTCCCTTTCTCCTTTCCCCTTTCCCTTTCCCTTTCCCTTTCCCTTTCCCTTTCCTTTCCTTTCCTTTCCCTTTCTTCCTTTCCTTTCCTTTTCCCTTTCCTTTCCTTTCCCTTTCCTTACCTTTCCTTCCTTTCCTTTCCTTTCCTTCCCTTTCCTTCCTTTCCCTTTCCTTCCTTTCCTTTCCTTTTTCCTTCTTCCTTTTCCTTTCCTTCCCTTTCCTCCCTTTCCCTTTCCCTTTCCTTTCCTTTCCTTTCCCTTTCCTTTCCCTTTCCTTTCTTTCCTCCTTTCCTTTCCTTTTCCCTTTCTTTCCTTTTCCCTTTCCTTTCCTTTCCCTTTCCTTTCCTTTCCCTTTCCTTTCCTTTCCTTCTTTCCTTTTCCTTTTCCTTCTTTCCTTTCCTTTCCTTTCCCTTTCCGTTTCCTTTCTCCTTTCCTTTCTTTCCTTTCCTTCCTTTCCTTTTCCTCTTTCCTTTCCTTTTCCTTTCCTTCTTTCTTCTTCCTTTCCTTTCCTTTCCCCTTTCCTTTCCTTTCCTTTCCTTTCCTTTCCTTTCTCTTTCCTTTCCTTTCCTTTCCTTTCCTTTCCTTTCCTTTCCTGTCCTTTCCTGTCCTGTCCTGTCCTGTCCTGTCCTGTCCTGTCCTGTCCTGTCCTTGTCCCATCCCCTTCCTTTCCTTGTTCTTTAGTTTCTTTTATTTTTTCCTTCCCCCCTTTTTTTTCCTTCTCTTTTCTTTTCTTGCTTTATGAAAGAATTTTCTAGAATTATCCAACCTATTATGAACATTGCTTGGGCGAAACCAGTACAACACTTACGGGAGTTTGTCTCATTTGAGTTTTTAGAAAAGGAAACATTGTAGAAAACCCCTCCACCATGTGCAATAATACAGATTTTTATGTGAAATATCAGTACAGACATCTACCACTGGAGCTAATGAAGCAGTAGCAGCTTATTAGGTGGGCCGCTCACTGAAGGAAAATGAAGAATATATTGTGCCTTTGGGTTTCATAGCTCTGTTTTGATTTCACAAGCATGCAGAGAAATCTAGATGCTATGTCACAGTTAATGTACCCATTACAAGATCCATCTGCTTGATTTTACCGGTATCAACTTCTACATCAGTTCTCTCCAATTTCTTTAGCCACTTGATACCCAGCTACATGGATGCCATTGCTCTCCCCTTTTCTTCTTCTACACTTCTGAGTGCCCCAATCTCAACTTTCAGTCCTCTGGGCGATACTGGTGAGAAAATCCAAATATCAGCAGTGCCCGAATAGGTCATGCTCAATGACAACTGTTTAATTTAGCTGCCAAATTCCATCAAGCCTCTAGCATCCAAGCAGAAGTCAAGGTTTACTAGAAGTAAAATCTGCCCAAATGTGGACATATATTTCACAAAGATAACAAAAGATACATGCATAACAAAGGTTTGAAGTCTCTATTCTAGTGTCAAGGGGTGACAGAGTTCCACAACCAAACCACAGCATTAAACCCCTCAGTATCAGGATGGGCAAAAGCAAGCACCTGGGGTGAGGGATCAATCACTATTAGTTTTGTCCTGAGAACTACAAATGCGATGCTTTTGCTGACATTAAGAAAACTTGAAGCAGGCAACGGTCCCAATTGCGGTGATGAAGGAGACGCAGACCTCGCAAATTTCTTTAAGCTAATTCTGTTTAATCAGCACGGCATATAGGAGTCAAATTAAGAAAGTACTACTACTGTTTCTCTTAGTACATAGTAGTTAGTACTTAATACTGGCTTCTCTCATTGAGCCAGATCTTTATACAGTTCCTCGGTTTTCTGACCTTCAGACAAACAGGATGTTTTTTGTTTTGTCTATTCCACACTCTCTTGACTGTTTTCAGCTATATCTGCAATTGACTTATTCCCAGGCGGTTTTTCCCAGCCTGGTCTTAACATCCTGTGTATCAAGCTTGGAACACCCAGTGTTTTTAATAATGTTTATTGTAATATGCTTGGTGCTAGCATCATGCTTTATCTTAGTCCCAATTAAAATTCCACATACTTAGCATTCCTACACCCAGTGGTCAAAGAATAATAAGATATAAAGATTCCTATAACTGAACCATTTGAAAAAGAGTTGGACAGCTTTAAATATAAGCAGCACTACCTAGATCACCTATAATAATTCTGAAAAGAATCTAGGACTTCAGCATCACTAAGGCAGGAAGCATGCTTGTGTCATTCTACTTTGTCAGTGAAGACACTGAATTTTCAGAATTAGCTGACTGAGACTCCATAGACTTCATTAAGTTGTCATTGAGGTGGTTAACCAGTTAATTCACATGAATTAACATATGCAGTTAAAAGAACAGGCAATGCCTATATGAACCCCATTTTCATCATTACATCAATATCTTTACATTTACATCAATATCTTTAAATCTATCCAATTCTGCCTTTGATCTGTTTAATATAAATGAATATAACGAATGACTATAAATGAGATATTTTAAATTAAAAAAGGAAGTAAATATCCCTTTGAGTAGAAGATGGCAGGCAAATTAGCAACATACGTGTTGAACGAACCCAATCACCATTCCCAAGTCATTCCCAGGACTCTGGGCACACTTCTTTTCAGACCAGCTGCCAGGCAAACCCTTGGTGGCTCAACAACAGTCAAAAGCCTTGAGAGTGCAGAGGAACACATCATTCCCCAACACGTACCTTCTTACCAGCCCTTCATAAAAAAAAGCAGCCTCCAGAGATGCTACTGAGTCTTAAGATGCCATGGTTTATGCAGTTTATAACCACAGTTTATGCATGCTAGGAGTATCACAGGTGGATGCTCACTTCTATGCACCACTACAAACTACTGGTAAGTCCCTTGATGGTTCATGTCTGAAGTGTTTTGGGGATGCTTGGCTTATTTGAAAGTTTATTCTATTTATAGTTTCAGCACACTGACATTCCAACAGATGGCTCCGGAAGAGGTTTCACATTGCACTATCTCTACTTAAAACATTTAAAGGGTTATAGTAAGTGGAGGAAAAGGTAGCAGATAGAGATAAGTACAGTGAGTCACATACTCACCCCAAGGAAAAGTATTGGTTCCCTTTGATGAGGGAAGTAAATAATTAGCTATACTTAAGGCACTTTTTTTCCAGTCTCACAGAACAGCTTTTGAAGACTTTAAAAATGCAAACCACTCAAAATTAATAATCTCCTTGTGAAGGCAAAATATCAGGCCCACCAAACTGAGCACCCATAAACATGGTCTTGAAATATTAAACTGATCAAAGATAGTAACAGTTTTCTTTGATAGACCCTCTCATAAATAAAACTGATTTTGCTAAACTCAAAGTATGTCTCAGGAATGTCCTCACTTTGATGAAAGTTTTCTACAAAACATTTAGGGGCTTTGTCTCTCTATTGAGAGAAAAGCAATGGCATAACCAGGTGAGACCAGGGTCTAAAGAAACATCTTTAGCACTATCCAGTCATTTTACTTCTTTTTTTTTTTTTCTTATTTAAGGGGAGGATTAGTCAGACTGTTTTGTCATGATCATAAATCAGATAATTAACAACAGCAAAATGGGGTTCATCTGGCTAAATATAGATATCTTGAAGCTAATCACTGTGCACACCACTGATAGTCAGGGGAGTTCAAAGCATAATTATTTTTTCATTAAAAATATATCTAAATACAATTATTTATGCCCTTAAATCTCTAATTGACCATAAAAGTGCAATAGACTATAAAGGGAATCAGCTTGACTAGCTTAGATGAATCCTTCCCTGTTCTTCACTTAGAACATTAATTTTTATCATCATCATCATCATCATCACAAACCCAAGGTAAATACGTAAGAAAAAACAGAACCATTTAGCATTACACACTTTTACACTCATAAAATTATCATCTTATTTGTGTACCTCTTAATACTTATCCTACAAAATAATTTTAGCCTCTGGATAATAAATTATAATAGTGGCAAGATGTTAATGTAATAACAGATATTAAACAGGTGCAATAATTCAAATTATTTGGTATTTTTTATATTAAAATACAGATGAAAGTTCAGGAGTGCAATGAATATAATTCTGTTTTGTGTATTCATATGATAAATTTAAATGATTCAGCTCCCACAGGTGTTTTTTCTCATTTTATTTTAGTTTTTACTGGGTAGTTCTCTGGAATGACTACAGTTTTCTGTTTAAAGGCCATTCTCTATAGTAGCTTAATTAAGGAAATGTATTGAACATAAATCCTCTGTAACAGGTTACAGAACATCTAAAACGCTGTGAAAACAAAGAGTGCTGTGATGATCAAAAAAAAAATTGAGTCAAGCAATCAAAACTGGAAAGGATCAGAATAAAAACAAGTTATCAAGCACAGATATTAATTGCTAGGACTTTACAAACCCTGTGCCACCTCTTAACCTTTTGCCTTGGGTAGCTTCTGGTTCTGTACGAGCTACTGAAAGTGCTTTTCAGCTCCTATCAACATGTAGCACTACAGACCCTACCGCTGTAAAGAATTTGTGGAAATATTTGTTCTGTTTATTACTGACTGACTTTTTGTGTATTTCCCTGGCTTTCTACGTAGCCTCTCTAACCTCAAGTAGCATCTTGCCAGTCTGCAATATTTTGGTGTAGGCAAAGAAAATTATCTTATATACTTGAATCATTAAATGATTAAAAAAAAAGAAAACCACTCCAAACTAATTAACATCAGAGCATGATTTAAGACCAAGCAAGAAACATCAAAAGACATTACAACACTGTTTGATGCTCCTCTCTTGGCAATAAGCCTTCCCCAACTTCACAAACAGAGGGAAAACAAATGTTGCCAGTTACACATACGCTCACACACTCTTGGCTAAGTGAGGCCAGACTTTTCTCTGTTGACATCGGTATTCTTTAGTTGCCAATTGGCTTCAAATATTTCTCAGAAATACAAGGCTCCTCCTGCAGCAATGCCTAGGTAATCATAGAATCATAGTGATACCAAAATAGCCAGCACAAAAGCTCTCTTAAGACTCATTTTGGAGTTTAAAAAGCAAGTAGTAACTACTTCTTGCATCAACAGAATGGTTTGGGCTGGAAGGGACCTTAAAGATCATCCAGTTCCAACATCCCTGACATGGGCAAGGACACCTCCCACAGGATCAGGTTGCTCAAAGCGTCATCCAACCTGACCTTGAACACCTCCAGGGTTGGGGCAGCCACGAGGGACAACTGAGAGATGAAAACATCCTGACTTAAAAAAGAGATTAAATGGATATCAGTACAGCGCAATACAGTATGAAGAAATTATATTCCCATACAGGCGAACACAGACGTAAAATTATCCCCCAGGAACAAAACTAATCACACAAAACATAAGGACTTCTAGGGGTAGCTGAATGCTTTGTTCAGAGAAAAGTAAAATGAGAATTATCCACACCCATTCTTCCCAAGTAACAAGTAAGAAGACGAGGAAATGGCTTCAAATTGTGCTGGGGAAGGTTTAGATTGGATATTAGGAAAAATTTCTTTACTGCAAGAGTGGTGAGGCATTGGCACAGGCTGCCAGGTGAGTAGTAGAATCTCCTTCCTTGGAGGCATTCAAAAAACCACATAGACATGGCACTTTGGGTCATGGTTTAGTAGGAACGGTGGTGTTGGGCTAACAGATGGACTTGATGGTCTTTCCCAACCTTAACGATTCTATGATTCATATATGCAAGCGCTGTCAATGAAATGAGGGCCAACTCCTTAGTGCATCGCATTCTCTCTCACCACCCAATTCCAGCCCAGTCACCTCCAGAAGGCAGGCAGAGAGCTGTAGGAATGCAGGAGCAGGACCTTTCTGCGCTGTTGCCTCTGACATAGTAAGATAGACTGGATATCAAGCAAGGAGAAGCAGCATGGCTGTGTTGTCAAAATTGCTCCAACAAACAGGCAGATATCTCAACAAAATATTTATGCTTCATAGCATAAACATCTAGTACACACAAAACCATTTTGAAACTATTTTTTAAAGAACTATCTTTTGAAATGGTTTTTGGCTATAAAATTGCGCATAAAGTGGGAAAAAAAAATTTAGGGCAATATAGCTATTTACAAAGAAACAGATGTAAATACATTTCCATGGCAGAAGAAATGCATGTAGAAAGATTTCTGCAAGATTTTTCTCCTCCTCTGAAACTAAAACTAATTAAGGATATCAGTGGGAAACAATCAGGAAAACAACTGTGGAAATCTAATGATATATAGTTATTTTCCGATTATCCACAGGTATCTGGAATTATCAAGGCCATATAAAATAAAAAATTAATTAAAAGCACAATAACTGACAACAAAATAACTGACAACAGTGTTTATACTATTGCTTGATTTTTTTCCTGAAACAGTTACTGAAACTGCCAGATTTTCATAGAATTGTAGAAGAGTTTGTGTTGGAAGGTACCCTTTAAAGTTCATCCAGTCCAACCTCCTTGCAGTGAACAGGGGCATCTTCAACTAGACCAGGTTGCTCAGAGCCCAATCCAACCTGACCTTGAATGTTTCCAGGGATGAGACATCCACTACCTCCATGGGCAACCTGTGCCAGTGTTTCACCACCCTCACTGTAAAAAAATTCTTCCTTATATCTAGTCTGAATCACCCCTCTTTTACTTTAAAACCATTACCCCTTGTCCTGTGGCAACAGTCTCAGCTAAAAAGTTTGTCCCCATCATTCCTGTAGTCCCCCTTTAAGCACTCTGGAGCCTTCCCTTCTCTGGGCTGAACAACCCCAACTCTCAGCATTTCTTCATAGGAAGTGTTCCATCTCTCTGATCATTTTTATGGCCCTCCAACAGGTCCACGTACTTCCTGCACTGAAGGCTCCACAGCTGGATGCAGTACTCCAGGTGGGGTCTCACCAGAGCAGAACTCCCTCCTTTTGATGCTGCCCAGGATACGGCTCTGGGCTGCGAGTGCATATTGTCCAGCTTTTCATCCACCAGTACCCCCACATCCTTCTGAGCAGGGTTGCTCTCAATCCCTTTATTCCCAGTCTGTATTGACACTGGAGGCTGCCCTAACCCAGGTGTAGGACCTTGCACTTGGCCTTGCTGAACCTCACGAGGATCACACAGGCCCACCCCTCTCCAGCCTGTCAAGGTCCTTCTGGATGGACCTGGAAGAAGGTTTCCATCATCTGTTTGTTTAAAGGTGCCCCTAGTCTTTGCAATAACACAATGACAGCCTTTAACAAAATGGTGTATGGCTGTGTAAATGTATTTCCTCCCTAACCTGGAACCCCATTTGGATTCCTTTAGCCCCTTTGGAAGCAGCAGTGACAGCATAAGGAATGAGTGATATAAAACTTATGGTCAATTAACGATAACGTCCCCTCACGTCACCAGACAAAACACATCAGTTGCTTCTCCTGGGTTTGTACCTAAGATGAACCTTAGTAATCACCTCTCTCTGTGTACAAGGGAACATCTTCAGGCATTTGGAAGCCACAAAAGTTTGGCAAACCATTTGGCTCTGTTTTAAATATTATGTAGATTACAGAGGACAGAGAACAAGTTCTACTTTGTAAATACAATTAACAACTGTTACATCTTTACCTTTGCACTCAGGTTTGTAATTTTAACAGTTTAATCTCTGACTCATACAAGTGCGTCTTCATTTTATTTGTCAGATGCAGAAATCCACACTCTTTTCCCCAAAACACTTGGGTTCCCAACAGCGGGCAAGACACACACTTGCCATTTTGGTTTCCAGAAAGAATCAGCAGGCTGGAAGAACAGACAGAGTTCAGGGAAGCCAGTGCCTGCTCATAACTAAGAGTGAACTGTTTCCATGTTTAAAAGCCAGTAAATAACTACTTTTAAAATAAAGGACTTAAAACCACTTTACTTCAGCACGTCGGTCAAACAAGGCCTAAGAAGACTCAAGAATAATATTTTGAGAATCTTTTCCTCTCTTTTTCAAGCTGATCTCACCAGAACATATATTTGAGAATAAAGGACTTGGGAAGATGCAGGAGTGTTCTACCTAAAAAATTCAAATCCTTGTTAAGTGTAGAAGGTGCTATGGAAGAACACAGCAGGCTGTCATACATGAAATAACTAAAGCTGTTCAAAAGGAGTAGATGCAATAGCAAAACGGCTGAACTGAACAAAAAGTAAAATCTACCTACTACCTTCTCAATGTAGAGCTGGTGGTAGCTGTGTGAACAAGTAGGAATCCTATTCAGTGATTAATGATCTGCAGATGTAGTAGGCACGGTATGATCTGCAGATGTAGTAAGCATGATATGCTCTTGCACAGCCTTTACTTCTCTGGTTATAATGTGGTCTTCCAAAGAACCTAATAGCTTTTGGTTATCTAGAAGTCTAGAACACTAATCAAGCCATGTATTAAGCCCGTTAAAATGTTTTAGATTGATTTCTCAGTGCCTACAATACTGCTTCACTGAAAGGGCTGTCAAACATGGGAACAAGGCTGCCCAGGGAGGTGGTCAATTCACCATACCTCAAGGAGTTCAAAAGACATGTAGATGTGGCACTTAGTGAAATAGTTTAGTGGTGGACTTGGCAGTGCAAGGTTTATGGGTGGACATGATGGTATTAAAGGCCTTTTCCAACCTAAACAGTTCTGTGATTCTGTGTGACTCTATTATCTAACTTTAAATTGGATAACAGAAATCAAAGATCTCGATATGCAATTAGAAATGCTTACAGGGTTCGGTAGATGTAAACTCCCTCTCTCCACTTGCCTGTTTTAAACCTCTGTCTCACAAAATAAAATAAATAGAAACAATAATTCAGAGAAGGTAAGACTTCAACGGGCTATGTGAAAATCAAGAGGCTTTCAAATGCATCCGAACCAGAAATGTAACCACTTGTTTCAAATTAACTAATGGGTCTGTTTCCCTCCTCATCAAAATAAGGGTTAATTATTCATAACTCCAGCACATTAATCAGTTACTTGAACAAAATATTCTTCAGTCAAAATCAAGTGCAAGTGCTTGTAAATCCTATCCACTTACATATCATCTTGGAAAAACAAGCAATTTGCTCAGGGAAACACCACACTCGTGAGAGTTAAAAGTATGAGAGAAGGAGGAACATTCTGCACTACACTAGCACTCTCATTTGGCTTTGC
Organism: Clamator glandarius; assembly: GCA_033459285.1. Classification (NCBI taxonomy): domain Eukaryota; kingdom Metazoa; phylum Chordata; class Aves; order Cuculiformes; family Cuculidae; genus Clamator; species Clamator glandarius. The sequence continues at coordinate 1,243,439 of JAUNZM010000668.1, read as the reverse complement.
TGTGCAGCAGCTTTTTCTGCATGGAGAAGATGGTCCTGCTTGATGCAGGCCAAGGGAGGTGATTCTGACCCTCTGGTCTTGTTAGACTTCACCTGGAGTACTACATCCAGTTCTGGAATCCTCCAGGAGGACCTTATAGCACTCTTCCAGTACTTCAAGGAGGCTTACAGGAAAGATGGGGATGGGTTTTTATCAAGGAGTGCAGGGATAGGATGAGGGGGAATGGTTTTAAGCTGAAGCAGGGGAGATTTAGGTTAGACATTAGGAAGAAATGTTTTCCTGTGAGCCTCGTGAAGCACTGGCTCAGGTTGCCCAGGGAAGGTGTGGATGCACCATCCCTGGAGGTGTTCAAGGCCAGGTTGGATGAGTCTTTGATCAACCTGATCCAGTGGGAGGTGTCCCTGCCCATGGCAGGGGTCTTGGAACTGGATGATCTTTAAGGCCCCTTTGAACCCAAACCATTCTATGATTCTATGAACAATGGTAAACTTCCCTATGTGCATTGTATCAGGCAGAGGTGAAATTAATCCACACTGTGTGAAGACAGACAAGAGATTTAAATAGGCTTTTCATTCCAAGCTATCTAACTTGAAGAACAAAGAAAAAATGTATTAGGAGTCTCCAAATATTTCTCTGACTTGATATAGGTTCTTTCCCCAAATCAAAAATTTTAGAATAAAGCATTCCTTCCACGTGCACCTTCTATTTTTGTACAGACCCTCCTGATTTTTTAAATAATATTTTGGCAAAACCTATGAAAAATTCAAAAGTAGTTGGTTGGGTTTGAGCTTTTGAGTAAAGAGAAAGTCTGGAAAACAGAAAGCTGGGCACATGATAATGATGATTTTGTTCTTGTCTATACAGTTAGTTATTCATAGCCCATTATTTCAGTGTTTGCCTGGATTCACAATTCACAGATTTTTATACAAGTCACTGTTTCTCTAGAAGGGTCAAGTCTGAAAGGTTTTTCATTCTCTCTGAAACGGTGCCAACCCTGGCCAGATGAAACCTCCAAGACACTGCGGGAAGTTAGGGAAGTTTCTCCATTAAGCACGGAGAGCACTACCCTCCAACTTGCTTCCACCACCAAGAACAGTCGCACGTTAGCAGGGAGGTGGCTTGCATGACCCTAGGAGGTTATTTTTGTCTCTTCATTCCAATGGTGAAATTTAGAAATGCCCATCACTTACTGTGTATGCACAGGCATTGCATCTGCTTTTCCCACAAATGCATTAATTTGGCTCTGTAACCCTAGGCTTCCAAAATGTTTTCAAGGACCTCGTAGGTGTTAGTGCCTCTACTTGTTTTCTGCTTCTTGAAAAAAATCAGTTCACATATTAAAGTAACCACTTAAATTTAAATGGCTATTGGGTGTCCAATGCAGGAAATGTTCTACATAGCATTGTCAAAGAAAATGAACTTCTCACCTGGAGGGAGGCAAAGGCAGGGGGAAAATATGACAATCAATAGATAAAAAAGAGCAGAAAATATTGTTTTCTCCAAAGCATCGCACCAAAAAGCCAGCAGAGATATTTTGAATCAGGGCCACAGTTCGCTTAACTAGAATAAATCACAAAACAGGGGTAGATGAGTCAGCTTGGGAAAGTATCTGACACAAAAAATCCTGACACTGTACTTGTAACACTATTTTTAACAAATTAAGAAAATCAACTACAACTACCTTCCAAATAGTTCCCTTTGGAGCTGACACGCACTTGTACACAATGCTGCCAGTGTTCAAAGCAATTCCTCAGATCATTTTCTCAAAGGCTGTTGAGGATCTGCATTGGTTTTGCTTTCACAACATCTGCCAACCAAAAATGGGTCCTGTCAGCGCTGTTTTGATCTTTGGTATCTCTTCACCATAAGCCACAGTCAATAATTGAAAAGTTCCCATCATGGATTTCTTCAATTTCACAAGAAACTTGGTGTTAGCAGGCTGTTCACCCTTGCACATCAATATCTTCCAACCAAAGGTAAGAAAACATCTCTATTTGAACACACATCCACTCATAATGAATGAAGTGATCGAGCTGAGCCTCGTCTCACTGTAATAGCCTAGTATGTGTTCTATAATAATTTCTTAGTCTCTTTCCTCCCACTCTTGGTTCCCAAGCTGTGGGTTAGCCTCAGGGATTTTTTGTGTTAGAGTTGGTATATAAATTTCATATCTCATTTCAAAATTATTCTAGGTGCTTTATGAGTGTGAGCCCCAAATACCTGAGTCTTTCTTCCTTCTAGTGACAGAACAGGACTTCTGCTCTGAAAAATTCCGAGCAAAGTATTTTTGAAAGTTTCACCTTTAGTCAGGTCATATGAATTAATAATACAATATAAAATACCTCTATTCTCTAGAGAAACAACTACAGCTCAGGCAATTTTCTGGGACATCTTCAGCACAGTACAAGTTGCTAATAAAGTTTCATCAGCTGGAGGGCAAGGGGAAAGAGAGAAAAAGAAGAGTCCTTTCGGGAAAAGCAATTTGCAAAAATTGTTTGGGGAATAACTCATTCTTGAGTGCTTGCAATCCAGGTATGGGTCACACACGATCTTGTGTTTAAGGCGCAGTTGAACTCCAAACAGGAAAGGAAAGGAGGCTGGAGAGACTTATGTGGCTATAGACTTGTTGGTTTTATTGTTAGCTGGTTGTGCAGCTCTGACTTAAGATGTGCTGAGCAGGACTTGATATAAAATAATAATAAATTAGCGACGCACATGGAGATTTATGTCAGGAGTCCAGAGCACAGAGTGCATGCTTAATGAGTTTTATAAATCTATATAAATATAAATGAAATCACACTGTGGGATGTCCCTGTCTTGTGTCTCTCAATAGTATCTAAATTAGATATGGTCTATTTTCAACATGTATATAGATATGCTCACAGAAACACAGTAATTATCAGCCTGCAAAATCAGCTTGGGTTTTGAGAGCCAGTTAAGCTCCCCATGAGTTCATTTTTGTCAGGAAAGTCAGCAGAGACAATTCAAAACATACACAGGAAGTGTATCTGCTGCCTACGATGAGATTTGTACAATTACTTTTCTGACCATAAATACTCTTACTTCATTTCTTCTTACTAACTTTACATTTCCCATATATGATTCATGGTGTTATGCCAAGGTCACCCAGGTCCTTGGTATTAAAAGGTTATATAAACACATCCCTGGAGGAACTAAAATGAATCAGATACGCAGCGGACAGAGTGCAGGCCTGAACTTGGAAAGGGAGGGAGTGTGAAAGCCAGAGCCCTGACATTAAAAAAAACAACCAACACTTTCATTTGTAACTTCACACAAAACACAAAGAAATGTAGTCTCACCGGGAAACAAAATCAGCAGAAAATATTTCATTTGGGGGAGGAGCAGGGAGGCACAAAGGTAAAATCCCCAATATCTGCACTTTTCGAAACTACTCAAGGACTTCTCAGTATTCTTCGATCTCACACTACCTCCAAACACGGCACCTACACAGATCGCTGCCTTAAAGTCCGAGCACGGACAAGAACTTGAGGTTGGAGCCTACCCTCAAACTGTTGGCTTGCAGTTCACTTTGTATCAGGCAAGCTACTCCACAAGCGAAACAAAATAAGATGATGTCCAAGTTGCAGTCAGGACTGTGAAAAAATCAAACAAATTGTTTCCTTTTCCATGGTATTTCTGTTAACCCTACTGCACACGGCTGCAATCACCAACATGCATAACAACATTGGTAGAAGGATGGTACAAAACAGACAATAAGACTAATAATTTATAACTCTACATCTTAAAAACACTCCAATATTAACAGCATCAGATTACATTCATAACATTTCTGCAGAACAAGGCACATCTCAGTTTTACAAGCATGGAAATTGGGGAGCACAGACTTGTAGTGGTTTGTCAGAAGCATGCTAGGAAATCCATGTTCAAATTAGAATTCGTACCTTAGAATTAATACTTCTAGCTCTCTATGGGTGCAACTTTTTTATCCTCCCAGGCCTTAAGCAATTTCTAAGTTCTTATAAACCTCTTTATCACTGCCACAGCACGATCAGAAGCAACTCTAGCCCTGTGACAAAGCACCACAGCAGAAAAGCAAGCAGCAGCGGCTGGTTTAGTAACAAGCTGTTGGTAAGCAGCTTGGGTAATACCACAACACTGCAGGCCAGCCTTGACCTCTATCACAGAAAAAAACCCCATACTTTTATCACAGAAAACACAACTTTCTCTGAAATATACTTCAAGCTAGGTCTATACATCCGAGCTCCAGCTCCTATCCAATTCAGAAAGGTGTTTTGGACTTTGGCACCAAAATGGAACAAAGAAATCCCAGCAGAAATGGGGATGCAAGTTCCACTGCAAGCCCAAGTGGTTTGAGCAACGTCTTTGCAAACCTGAGCCTCAGCTCAAGTGCAGGTCACGCTGCTGCTCATGGCTGCAGAGCTTATGCTAGAAGCAGACGCTGGTTCCTCTTCCAAACTACCCATGGAGAATCTTACTTTTTGCCAAGATATCAGCTGAAGAGAAACAGGATGAAAACACTTTTGCATGCTCTGTGATTTCTGCAAGGATAAACTGGGCATAGAAAAAGCACAAGACTATTTGGAAGCTCAAGCACAGTGGAATATGTCACCCAGTACACCCAAGCATAGTTCTCGGAGACCCATTGCCATTAGAAAAAGGAAGCTCTCCATGAAACAGAAGATAATTGTGTAGGAAGTCAAAAGGATTTTAATAAATACAAGAGATTTTTACATTGTCCTTCGGAAAAACTATTTTTTCTCTCACTTTAACTAACAGCCAAGTATTGACAGTCCAAGTAGATATAAAATAGTTACTGAGAGTCAATACATAGTATATCTGAATACTCATTCAAGTATTTTTCATGGATCTATATACTACTCAGTACCATCTTATTTCTCTCAGAACCTATGAGTAGATCAATTTCTAAAATTCTAGTAGACTATAAGTGGGAGAGGGAGTGAAAACTATTACTGTTCCCACGCAACAGTATCAGTGAGCTAAAGCAGAGTATCATCCCCAGAGATTAATTTGGTTCATGTGACAGAAAGGTTCTGAGCATAACTCCTCAAAGTACATTCACCTGCATTTCTTCTTGCCTTAGCACAGTCTTGCTATGAATTCTAAAAACCTGTCTCTCAATACTTGAATCTGCTTTGCTTTGAATGCTTGTTCTTTCTATTACTCATCAAATAAGATTCAAAGCGCAAATGGAACAAGGTGGCAGAAACTAGCTTCCAGCTCTAAATTCCTGACAGTACAAACCAAAGTCTGTAATTTATAGTTTAAAAAAATAAAATAAAGCAATGACTTCTTGTTATTGTTACCTTTATTTGAGAGGTTACAGCCAAAAACTGTCCAAATTCCAGACAGTGCAGGAACAGTCACACTTTCTCCTGCCAACTTACAGCATGTTAGGACAGGAATAACTTTTTGTAAGAGGACAACATGGTTGAGGCTTTTTCAGAGCAACAATTTTTTTAAACAGTGAATTAGGAAACATTATCTATATTCACTGACAAACTGATAACCAAGTATCTGGCATGCAACCTCCGTGTTCCCAACCAGACCAACACCCATTTCCTCTGCTCTTGTTCTTGTGCTATGGATCATCTTTGCTGGAAATATCAAGATCTGGCTGATATCCTCCGCTCCAAGTTCATTCTCCCTTTTAGTCTTTCCACATTCCTAGCTTAGTCAGCTCTGTTTCTCCAACTTAAATGAAAACAGTTCCCAAAATCCTAAGTCCTTTTTACTAACTTTTCATTCAGTGCTCCTCCTTGCCTCCACTTCCTTCCCACATATAATCTAGAAAATTCCTTCAACAAAGAAAATATCAAAACATAATACCTTTGTCTTTCCATTTGCCATCATCACTTACATCTACAACTCTTTCCTCATGCATTTCTGTCCAGCTGCAGTTTCCCTCTTCTCATCCAGTCTCTTCCTTCTCCTATACTTGCCCCTCTGGACTCACCCAACTCATCCCTGTCGGCCCTTCAAATCCACAACTGTCCTGTTCTCAGCCTTCTGGGTTCTCTATCATTCCACAAAACAAACACTTTGTTTCTACTACACTAAAAAACACAATCTTCAACCTCTCCACCTCAATCTCAAACCTCTTCTCATCTCTGTGTAGCATCCAGTTCTTCCAGTTTTTAATCCAGACTGTCTCCAACTGCCACTTTCCACATTTCTTTCATACACATCACCTGATATCATGTTCCCCACCAATATTCAAACTGTCTTCCCCCATCTTCCAACAATGTCAACTGCCATCAATATAGGTACGGTTGTTGCTTTCCCAAAACTTGGCTGCAGGCATTTCTTCCGCCAGTTTCCTATATTTTGATCTCCTGGAGGGGTCCTGCTCCTCACTGCCTTTTTTTCTTTCCTCTTCTCTCCCTGGCAGCTGTCTTTCAGCACACTTAGCCATAAACACAAATACAACTGCCATTTTCATACTGAAGACTCAGCTTTTCTCTGTTGCAGTTTTTTCACTCGCTTCTTCAAATTTCTTGAGCAACATCTCAAAAAATCCTTGCAGAGAGCCACTGTCAGCTCAGGAATGACACGGATACAGCAGCTGATTTACCTCCATCACTCTTCCCACACACTGTGAACCAGAAAATTACCTTGTCAATCAAGACTATAACCCGATCACCTCTGACTCAGGCCATTTCCTGAGTTCTTCACACTTACATTAAAATCTAGACTTTGCCAGTTCTTTCTGCAAAATGTTTCTAAAATACATTTATTCATTATCAAAATACCAGCACCTGGCTCAGCTCAGCCTGTACTGATGTCCTCCCTCTCTGACTTGTTAGACGGTTGATGTACTTGAAAACAAATACACACACAGAGCAAAATCTAAAACATGCTACACTGCCTCCAGCACTTGGACTTTGGAGTGTTTTTTGCCAATAATCTTTATCTTGCATGTTTTATCTGCATTTCTTCAGACTCTTCATAGCTATGAAACTCACACCCACATTAAATCCCACGGTCCTTATGAAATTTTGTCCATTAACATGCCGAGGCCAGTGCATGATGTCTTTGTTGCTCTGCTGTTTTCACCTTTCTGCCTGTAGTCATTTGTTGCCCCAAGTCTTGTACAGAGATTATCATTTCTTGCGGTCAGAGGCCTTATTGGTGCCTCTGAGAAACAGGGTCAAGTCCTCAAATAAAAGTCCAAAGGCATTACCACTTGGTAAACAATGAAAAAATAAAGTTTCTGCCCAAACATAATAATTCAAGATTAATTAATGTGTAGTTCTCCCCTGTATGCTAGCTATTGAAATCCTAACCAGAATCTGCATTTCTGAGATTTTTGATGCCCTTTAATACCTGTGTTCTGTCTCTTTTTCCTGCAGCAAAAATGTAAAAACAAAGCAAGTATGTCATTTAGTGTTTCACACTAATTAAAACCAAGCAACTTAATTTCTCTAAGCATAAGTACCAACATTTTCAAGATGCAAAAGCATTCCTAAAAGTATCAGAACTTCCATTCTATAGATGGAGTAGTGGAAGGTAGAAAAAACAATTAGTTTCTATCAGCACAATCATAGAAGTTGAGAAACAGACCTTGAAATAAAACCCTATTTGGTGTACTTTCATTTGGAGATCTATGCAGATAGCCATTACCCAACAAAAGGAAGAAATACTAAGAGCAATAGAAAAACAACCACTTACATGATAAGCAAAGATGCAGAATGCTTTATGAGCAGGGCATTTGCAGAGCAACACAGCTTCTTTTCTTCACTTAGACCGATCAACCAGATGAAGAAGAAATACCTTCTTGATCTGCTGATGCTGATCCGATTCTTTGCCAATTAATCTTGGTAAAACAAACTAATTATTTTTATTCTAAAACAGTTACTGAGAATGAAGTCCAGATTAGCAAGACATTCTCAACTAAGTTAGTTAGCATAAAATGTAAAACTTTTGGAAAAGTGCCAGCTTATAATTGAGAGTGACCTTACAGGCTGTGCTCATGCTTTTACAGCTACCAAGAAGCAACAGAATCTTGTATAAAAAAACTGCAGAGTTAAGTACAATTGTAGAAGGACTTAACAAAAGTATAACAATGCCTCACTTCATCCTGAGGATTCCTAAAGCACAAGGTACTGCACCATTGCATCCAGGATTAAATCATAGCTACGCACAAGGCAGAACCTATGCTGATACAATTAATTGAAATTATCTGTGCAAAATAACATTTTCCAGTGAAACAAGTCACCTTCCAAGACATCACCTTTTGTCACAGAGCTGCCTCTCAAAGCTGCCAAAAAAGCAGCCCATAATGAAAAGGGGATGGCAGGACAACCATTGCTCAAGCCTTCACGTGCCCTGGCACCACCTGGGTAACCGCCAGTTCAGTTCAGTTCAGTTCATGGGAGAGACACAACCGTCTCGGCATGGTTCGTGCAGTGCTGATATCAGCAGCGCATCTCCTGAGGGCAGCCAGAGAGATGCCATCCCTTCTCCGGGGATGCAGCCACAGTCTCGGTGAGGACCTCAGCTTCTGCTGGGGACCCACTGGGCACCTTCCACTGCCCTCCCTTTACACTGTGCCGTGCTTTAAAGAAAGCCTTAATGGTTTTTTTCCTTCCTGACAGATAGATGCACTCAGAGCATTGACCGCGTACCAGAACTGAACCACACCTAGCCAAAGGCACTGCTGTGCAAAAGCCTCCGGCTACCTCCTGACAACGCCATCAGGTGAAGCAGGCTCTCGGCACCCTGAGTAAACACAGAGGGATGAGGGAAGGAATTACTGACATTTCCGGGTCTGAAGAGAGACCTCCGGAGCCTCAGCTCCTTTCCAGGTCAGACTGGCTGCCGCCACGAATGCTGGTGGGGAAAGAGAGAGCAATGATGCTCTCCTTATGGCGACTGAGGGCCAGGGAGACAGGCAAAGAGAAGGAAAAGCATATTTCTAATACCCCACAGTCTTCTGGGTTAGAGAAACTTGTTAGTCCAGCCTTTCCCTTCCTTTTTTTTTTTTTTCCTGTTATTTTATCGACAGGATTAAGATTCTTATCTCAGTATGTCAGTAAGCAATTTTCTTAAAGTTGAAAATCAACCTCAGTTATGGAACCTGGGGAGGAGAAATGGACTGATGAGGTTGTGGTTGCTGGCACACCCTGTCTGCTGTACCTACCGGGACCACGGTGCGTGTGTGTTCTCACCTGCCCGGCAAGGAGGATAATGCCCTGTGAGGGCAGTTACCAGTTTTGACCAAGCCATTTAGAAAACCTAATGAATGAACAGAAGATCCTATTCCACCCAAATCCAATTTCTCTACTCAAAATGCAGGTTTTATAGGGTAGAAGGACTGAAACAGAGGAAAAACAAAACAGTTTAAGGTCCTCAGGAAAAAACCCTACCTACTGTGTAATTTATTTTAATACCGCTTTCAGTCCATGGTCTTCAAAGGCTTTTCAGTGTTCCTGGGAATCTTTTGACTTCAAACTGCACAGCCTTGATTTCTCTCAAATGTGTAAAAAATGACAAAAAATTTCAATATATTGATCTACTGAAGTGTTCAGATTTCTTTAATAAACAGCCTGACATTTTCAAATTCATTGGCAGAGGGAGTTCTGTAAAAATGCGGAACAGGCAGGGGATGTGGAACCAGATGATCATAAAGGTCCCTCCCACCTCAAACCATTCTATGATTGTATGTGCTACCTGATATTTTTTTTCTGTGTAACAGAACAGTATTCCTTAGCTGTATCTTTCACTATTATTCTAACGTGTCTTGTGTTCTTTCATCGACTATTTGGGAGCATCTGTACTTCATCAGTTATTTACAAAGTTCAACTATTACATCTAAATGTCTCTGCTCATTTGAGTAGGTGCCACCTTCTAAAAGCCTGTTGCTAAGAAAGAAAATGTGAAAATGCAGGCTACTTCATCCCTTCAAGGATTCTTAAGCAGCAGTGCTTAGGAAATGCATTGTATTGAACAGAGAACAAGGGAGCAAGGAGGATGCAGATGTTAGACTTTGTAGGGTTTGTCACAAGCAATGAGTCTGTCCATCTGCTTACCTAACTCCTTGAATAGTAGCTGCAACTGAGCACTTACTTCAAATTCAGATTGTGTTTACATTTCCCAAACGGTTATAGCCAGAACATGATCTTCCTGGGTAGGATTCCATAGGTAGGGTTTGTTAACAAGGGAGAAATATGTACAGCCTCACAGCCAGACATAACGAGTAAGAGATGGATGGGAACAGCTTTGCCCTGCTGCCACGCACCCTTCCTGTCAAAGCTCTTGGGACACCAGCTTTCAGACCACTCAGCTTTCTTTTTGATTACAAAGTCTTGCAATTGTCTGGGTAACAAGCGTCTGAGTGTTTGAGGCTGGTAGGAGAGTTTTAAACTAATTGTCAGGATAGAAAGTGTATGCACAGCTTTGTATAATAATGACTTTTCTCTTTTTTTTCACATATTACAGGTGTGGAACTAACTCTTTTGTTTTGTTTTGTGCTGTTTTTAACATACCACTACTCTTCGATGGTTTTCCCCTCAGAGCTGTCTTGACTTGACAGCAAAGGTAACACTACTATTTTTTCAACAACAAAAAATCCAATCCCCTGTACTCTTTCTCTGACCCAGTGAACCTCTTCTGTAACTTTACACCAGAGAACAGCCCTGCTCTGTGTTTCAGTCTTATTAAATGCTTTTAAGATTTTAATCATTCATTCATTGGCTGCTAAGTGAATATTATATCCCTTTCCTGTAGGCAATCAGATACCGTAATGCTTTAATGTTAAAACTTGTTATTGCTGCATACAAAAAAGTAACAAATAGTTTCTTATTTAGCCCTGGATTGGTACCCAGAACACCACCTAACCAGCTGCATATCCTGAAGGCACTTTTATTAATAGAGCCCATCCGACAATGTTTGAAAACAAAACTGCAAAAGACAATGCTTATAATGAAAAACCAGACATAGCTGTAAAACAATAATTAACAGTCGTGACTTCACATTTTTACGGACAAAACCTGTATCAGAGCAGTACAATGACATCTTTGACAGCCTCAGTGAAAAGCCCCTCTGCTGTTGTTTTTTTCTATTTTGCAGTTCTCTTGGTAAATATACCTCTTAGTTGTGCACATTATGGCAAATACTCTGAGACACAAAAGAGAGAAAACGGTGTAGATGATATGGCTGACAAAGATCCAAGTGCTCCGTACCCGCAAGAAGGACCAGACTGGGAATTTAAATAATTCTTGTACTTTTTCTTAGGCACCTACTTCTTGGCAACTGCTAAAGACTGGAAATTGGACTGGATGAATCCTTAGTCTGGCTACTCATACGCTCCTGAGATTTTAAAATCACCTGATAAATCAGCAGAGCAGCTGTGCACAAGAGGCAGTGGGGTGAGGACCAGACTGGCTGTGGAGCCAGCTCAGGAAACTGCTCCTGCTCCACAACTGACCCAACATTCCCTCGTCACATCCCCACAGCACTCGGCTGTCATAAACACTTGTGTGCACCACAAATGGGGACATGGAAATTAAATTTGTATTTGCCAGGCTCTTTTCTTAGCTGAATTCCTCAGTACAGATTCCACTAAAGGCAGACAAATGCACATGCACGTACAGAGCAGGGGCAGCAACAAACCACTAGCAAACACATAATCATATTGTCAAGCATTAATGTATGCTCAGTTTCTTTTAAATGAATATCTGTTTTAAAATATATGATAGCCATCAGCATAAGATTGCATTTTCAGTCTTCAAAATAAAAAAAAAAAGAAGTTCATATTTAGATTATTAAGTAAAGCTTTCATTTATGAAAAAAATGCCAAAACTATTTTTCTTTACTCAGGGTTAAAACACTTGCTCTGAATTGATCATTTATATTATATGTTAAGAGCAACCTAAGGGATAGTGTCCCTGCCCATGGCAGAAGGTTGGAACTGGGTGATCTTTATGGTCTTTTCCAACCCAAACCATTCCGTGTTTCTATAATTCTATCACTTCACACAGTAAGCAAATAAGTAACCGAAAATTCTTCTTTTTTCAGACCTCTGCTTTTGTTTTCCTTTCCTGGACCTTTTCAAACTCCAAGGATCTGACCTCAAACACAATAAAGTTAATTAAAATCCTTCCAGTATCTTCATCAGATTTTGGGTCATGACCGAAGCTGGCTTCCAACTCTGCCTCCCCCCCAGTAGTTATAGGCAAAATAGACAGAATAACAACCCGTTGACAGGTAATACTAATTTACAGACAGATGAGAAGTAGAAGCATCACACACGTATGCTGTAAACTGAGCTCGGTACTATTTGCAACTTATATAAATTGATGTCTCGGGTTTCATTACAATTATAACACCAACTTTTTTTTTTAGGACAAGTTTTCCTCCCAACTATTATGCCCTTTAAATCATTGTGTATCTCCTAGTCTGTCATCAAATAATAAAGAACACAATACACGTATAAAAAGTCAGAAAGGAATCCTTTAATGCACTGTTACTATGATGGTTCTGTCAGTTTTGCAGCTCAGATCCTGCAGGTTAATAAGACAAAGAGGCCCATGACACCTCTTGAATTATGATTGCTTAAAAAAAATATTTCTTTAAAAAGCTTCTTGCTACAAAACCACCTGAGTTAAAAGAAGGGAACCAGGAGGGCAGCTGGGAGACAGGGAACAAGTTTTGCCCTGCCAGCAATTCCAGCAAAGGATTTTCCTTCAACACACCCCCAAGCACCTTAATTCCCACACCACTCAGTATTCCATGAAAACAAACAACATCATGCATTAGCTGATTTTAAATCTCGAATAAGTATATTTGTATATGAAGTATTTTTTGGCTGTATTGCATACCCACAAATATAATTTCTAAATTTTAGTATGCACTACTGAATTATAAAGCAGGTACAGCCATTTATCTTTTTATAATGAATAATAACATCCTTCACACCAGATGTACCTTTAGGCTGGCAGCAGACTCTTTTCATCCTTCAAATTAAACCATTACAATCAGAAAGGCAACCCTAACTTTTGGCAAAGAGAACAGCATCACTTACAAATACAAACACCACCAGGCCTCTTCCTCACACCTTTATATTATTTGAATGTGATGTGTGTGTGTATACACATAGACACACAGTTCTGATACATAGAACATTGTATATACATGGAAACTATGCTTTATGGCCACTAAGATCACTGTTTAACAGGAAAACTTGGCAAGGTGGGAAAGGAAGAAAAGCTCCTATGAACCTGTGTTTCTGCTCGACTGATACGTTACAGGCCCATCAAAAAACATGAATCAGCTCAGCTGCAGGGGAATCATTCCTCTGAGCCTCGCATCAAGCACACATTGATTCACATAAGTGAATGAGGATATCGTTAATCCACAACACTAACCTGATAAAGGCCATCCTTTCAGTTGGGAAAGAACTTTTCGATGGTAAAGGTACCATTCAAAATCTCTTCTATGCAAACTATTTCACAGAAACAGGTAAGAGACAAATTAGGATGGAAACGTGAAGCTTCAGACTCCTTAATTTATTGTAGTATAACATAGCCACTACCTTGCAGTCCGAAGGGACATTTATTTTTCATCATTACTGCTGCGGGGAGGTAAAGTTGGTAATAAATTCAGTGTAAAACAATTTGGAAGTGATTGTCACCTTGATCACCAGAAAGCTGTTATCAAAAGAGCTGAAATATCTGTAAGCTCAAATGTAAACAGTTTATCTATCACAGAGTCACCAGGCTTTTCTTTTACCAGCTCAGGAAGCTGCCTCTTTGCATTAATTTGCATTGATAATCCAAGCATCTTGAACAGGTTCACAAGCAATATGATAAAAACACTGTTGGAACTACATGCTGAATAAAACAGAGTCAAAAGGTCAACAACAGGGAACTAAATTTCACCTCTACAAGAAAAACAGACACTTTTGCAAGGCCAGGCACTGTAAAAATACTCTCATTTGCTTTCATTGAGAAAGTCTGAATTAACATCCTCAGCATAGTATTTGCCTTTCTGAAATCACTGACTAATATTTTGAACTTAAACATCCATACACAGATATATTTTGGTTAATTAGGAATCATATAAAAATCAAAATGAAAATAAGTTTGGCCTGATGGGAGTTCTCGCCAACAGCTACACTTAGCCCGCGAGACAGATGAGTGCAGACTTCCAGACAGATTTACTATTTATAACTGAAACTCACCTTGAAACAATGCGAGGTAAAGACACACACAGATTTTTAATGAACCACTCACTCAACTTTGGTCTCCACAGCAAAAGAGGTCTCCAGGGAGACCTTACAGCAGCCTTTCAGTACTTAAAGGGTGCTGCAGGAAAGATGGGAAGCAGGTCTTTATTGGGAAGTGCACCGACAGCATGAGGGTTAATGGCATTAAGCTGAAATATGGGAGACTTAGATTGGATATCAGGAAGAAATTCTTTGCTATGAGGGTGCTGAGGCACTGGCACAGGTTGACCAAAGAAGTCAGGGATGCACCATCCCTGTTCAAGGGCAGGCTGGATGAGGCTTTGAGCAACCTTATCCAGTGGAAGGTGTCCCTTCCCATGGCAGGGGACTAGGAACACAATAATCTTTAAGGTCCCCTCCAACCCAGACCAGTTTACAATTCTATGTTATGGAGGACATCCTTTTGTGAAGCTACATATACCAAACAACTACAACAAAATGGGCTCTGAAGAATCTTGTGGCTTAATTTTTCTACCTGTAACAGTCACCTTGCCAAAGTAATGGGAAAGGTATGAGCAATTCTTTAAACAGTTGTGTTTTAATTCTGATGCCAAGTCTTTTGGTTATGAAGAATTTTTTTGACTGAGTTTAAAGTCTATCACAAGTACACAGAAAGACCTACGGCAAGAACAAAGGTGCAGGGCAGAAGCTAGTTTATTCAGGCTTGTCAAGTTAAATCTTGTAAAATATGTACACATTTAATTGTTTTCATCATTTATATAGGTTTCAAGCACGGAGGGGGCCTCCTGAATCATTTAGGTAGAAGGGAAGCACTGATTCTGGAAGTCCTGTTTGATCAGTGAAGAAGTCACTCATTTCTAGCACTAGCTGAAGCTTTAAAAGATTTTTTTTGTTGTTGTCACATTAAACACAGACAATTTGGAACCATTTAATTTATTTCAAGCAAAAATCTCTTGACAGCAGCCTGAACTTTGCAAGTAACCCTAACAGTGGGTCAGGCACATTATAAAGAATTAAACAAAGCAATAAAGTAACAGGGGATAAAATGAGGGGCAATGAGGATGTGGGAGATACCATAATTGAGAAAGCATTATAAAATGAGGTACCAATTGCAATAGCTGCAGTAAAACAGTTAATGGAAGCACAGCACAAGTCTGGTTTCTCTCTCTTGCTGTCACTTATTTTTCAGAATGACTGGATTTGCTGCCTTTTTTCTTCTTAAAAAAACAATGAAAGATTACAAAAGGGCCACCTGGAAAAACACGGATGTGGTCTTTCTAGCTCCAGCCTATCTCCCTGACACCCCCATGCACACTCATCACTGCCCAGGCTCCTCCGTATATCCTTTCTTTCCTCAAAAGCAGTTCCTCTCAGCCACAGGAATGCCAAGCTATTCTTTCAGGTAGCTCAGCCTCACCATCTCTCCTTTCACATGTCAGGATGTGCCATTCAACAGAGCTTTGTAGGCACATGTTAGGAGAGGTTTTTTCAGTATCAGGACCAGGACTGCAAAAAACTAGATTAAGAACAAAATGGAGAGTTCTCCGTACCAACCTATCAGAGATCATTTTATCACTTTTATACAACCTTTTCCCTTTATGCTCGCTTTTTATCACTGTTTTGACAAATGTTAACTACAAGAGATCCTAGGGAGAAAAGAGTTTCATATATTTATTCACCAGCAATACTATTTTAAAGAGAAGAATGAGAACCCCGGAGGAATCTCTTTTATACAGGTTAGTGGTTAGTTGAGTTTTGAGTCGATCATATCTTAACACTGTTCAAGGTAGGTAGAACAACTATACAGTGCATCCAACATGTCCCTTCCACCATTCCTCTATTGATGTGAAAAGGAACACTACAGATCGCATGGAGCTTTCTATACCCTGAGCCTTTAACAGTGCTCATGAAAAATGCCTTTTCCTTCTTATATTCTAGAGTGAGGCCTTGGGCAAGTCTCTTATCTTCTCCCAAGTAACAAGCAATAGGATGAGAGGAAATGGCCTCAAGTTGTGCCAGAGGAAGCTTAGATCAGATACTAGGAAAAATTTCTTTACTAAAACAGTAGTGAAGCATTGGAACAGGCTGCCCAGGGAAGTTGTGGAGTCTTCTTCCCTGGAAGTGTTAAAAACCCATGTAGATGTGGCACTTGGGGACACGGTTTAGTAGGCACAGTGGTATTGCACTGACGATTGGACTGGGTGATCTTGGAGGTCTTTTCCAGCCTCAAAGATTCTATGATTCTAAGAGGACTTATTCTGCTGGGTAACCTGACTTACACTCTGTCACTAAAGAAGCAAGCACATACGGAGCAGGATTGATACATCACCCCTTTTATTCCTCAAAAAGCATTCCACAACAGTCCCGAAGAATTAAGATGGGTGGTTTCTTCCCACAGCATTACCCAACACTATCGCCCAGTAAGCATCAACCGCAGCATCACTCCCATGTTAACTGCTTACCTTGCAAAGAAAAAGACAGTCTGCTTTCTTTTTTCATGTTAACAAAAGGCTACTAAAAGGGGAAACTTGTATCATGTCCCTCTTCCAAAATTCAAAATAGTTGCCAAAAATATAATCTGTATATTGTTAGTCAAAAAAAAACCTTCAAGGGGAAAGGTAGGGTGCATGTTGTTTCCGCTATCTACCCCATGGAGTATTTAGGAAACAGTCTTTTACCTATAATGGCAAAAAAAAGCAACATGAGCAAGATTAAATTATTCACAAGTTTGGGCTTTTTTCCAAAACCCCTATATATTAAACCCAACCATCAGCTGGATCATCACGGCTGTTTTCTAAAGAATATAATAGATGGAAATCTGCTTCTTAAACTGTTTTTCATCTAACAGGAAACAGACAAAATAGCATCGCAACAGCAACATTCAAAGAGGCAAAAGAAAGTACTGACCTTGGAATGGGAGCTTTTTCTGGCTGAATGCTGGGGTTTTTTTTAACAAAAATTGAAAGTGTATCACTTCCAGCAACAATGTAGAGCTCAGTTTGCATCTATGTTATGCATTATATATGTTCTAAGGTATTTATAAACGAAAGAGAAAAACGTTTTATCGCAACCTGATATACAAGGCTTTTATACAGTTGGGTCACACCAGTTTAAATAAACATACAATATACGCAGGTACCTATGTGCAGAAGCACCTACAGAAGTACATGCGTGCATGCACATACATGCACATGAAAAGGTTTAAAGTTTTAGAATGTTTTAAAATATGTTCTTTAAAAAAGCAGAGTATGGAGAAACATAAACCAGTTCTGAATACTTCCCCCCTTCTCCATTATTTAAAATTTACTTAAAAGAAGTCAGAACTTCAAATACTTTAATATGTAACATTAAAAATAAAAATGGGTTTCTGTGAAATTTTGGTATAATGGAATTAGGTGATCAAAATATGCATCTCACTGAAAAACACAGATTCACTTGCCCTAAAAGAAAAACTGTTCAGTGAACAAAAATCAATGGACTTATCAGATACACTCTGGTAACTTCTAGTCTCAACATTCAAGCTACCAACACTATTACTCTCTCGAATAAACACAGCTTTTGGAAAGGTTAAACCTGTGAGGTCCTCATCGGAAAGTCCCTGAGTAAATTATAACGTGATGATGACATTCCTGTGTCTTTTGGAACCACTGAGGGGAAGTAAGGGTAGGTCATTATAAGCCACTTGCCTTTACAACCAGCTGTAAAAGACAATGAGGACAGGAAGCTTCCCACCGAGATCAAGGTGCACAATCTCCAGCTAAAAATAAACAAGCCCTGATAGTCACATCTGCTGGAAAATATCATTGGAGCCTGAATTCCCAGGTGCTGAAGCAACGGGAAGAGAATGCCTTGGTACAGCAGGCTCTCAAAGGATCACAAAATAATAATTACAGGGATTGGCAATGATCACTTTTGGCGCTAACACTGTAGATAAAGAAACCAGTGCACACTAATTTGTTTTACCAGGAAAAAAAAAGGCGGGGGGAAATTAAAATAAAAATCAGATACAAAGATTTTAAATTGACTTTAAATTCATCTTTGCCATCCTATAGCTCTCAGACACAAGTCCTGAAGTCAGTCTGTAGCAAAGCCTTCCTATCAAAAGTAACCAGAGCAGGAGAGAAAACATAAATTTCAACCACTTCTTACCAGGTGTCTCAACTCTTCCCACAACTGAGTTTCCCAGAGTAAGAAGATGCTAGCAGTGTGGCCACACCTAAAGCATTTCTGCTATGTATGACATACCCTACTTCAGCTACTGGCACATTTCAGACTACCAGCAGCATGCTGTGGGACACTATTGCAGTCTGTGCCTCCCTCTCAACAGATGGTGATCCCTTTCCTCACTTGAGTTCACTTATCCTTAGCTAGTTAAGCCACCGAATGGGGCATCATTGATTTAATACAAATAGGCAGACCCTCCCCCTGCACAGCCTCCAGCCTGTGCTGACACTGTCAAGTATAACGCAGGAGCGGTGTCTTTTCCACAGGCTGCTGGAGCATGCCTGCATCCAGCATGGTACAACCCACTGGCCCGAATTCAACTCCCCTGCCACTGGGGCAGAGCATCACTTCCACAGGCTGAAGCTAACATAAACCTATATGATTTATTTTATACTTCTATTCCACAGACCAGTGCCTTGCCCAAGAGACATCACCACCTCCTGCATATGCTACCCACTCCCAGACTCCCCAGGCTAATCCCAAGGTATTTTGGGAACCAACAGCCATATGTCTGTGCCAAGAGATACATGCTTTTTGCTGAGAAGACAGAGTTGTGATAGGTGCAAAGATCTCCTCCCATCAAGCTAGCTATGTGCAAACATCAGGACCTATGAGAAGACCTGGCACAGCCGATCAGCAGATGAAGACAAGATGAATAATCTCATTTCTTAAGAACGGTGTAGTTCTCCTTGCTGGCACAGCCATATTTTAGTTGAACAATGGAGGAAAGAAGTTTTCTGCCCTAAACGTATGCATCTTTTGATGATCCGGGGGCTGGAGCACCTCCCGTACAGGAGAACAGGCTGAGAGAGTTGGGGATGTTCAACCTGGAGAAGAGAAGGCTCCAGGGAGACCTTATTGCAGACTTCCAGTACTTTAAAGGGGGCTACAGTAAAGCTGGGGAGGGGCTCTTTGTCAGGGAGTGCAGGGGTAGGATGAGGGGGAAAGGTTTTAAGCAGAAAGAGGGCAGATTTAGATGAGATAGTAGGAAGAATTTTTTTCCTGTGAGGGTAATAAGGCACTGGCCTGGGCTGCCCAGGGAAGTCATGGACGCCCCATCCCCTGGAGATGTTCAAGGCCAGATTGGAAGGGGTTCTGAGCAACCTGATGCAGTGGGAGGTGTCCCTGCCCATGGCAGGGGGGTTGGAACTGGGTGATCTTTAAGGTCCCCTCTAATACAAACCATTCTATGATTCCATTATTTATTTTTTTTTCATAGGGAGCAGAGATATTTCAGAAGTTAGGAGGAATAAAATAACTCTTGCAGAAGTAGCAATCCTGTAGTTTTCCAGCTATGGCAAGACTGGTGGACAAGAGAGCAAAAGGTCCAGGGGACACCAGCCAAACACCATGGGTGGCTAGCAAAAACTCAATGCACTCCAACTCCTCACACAGAGAGAAGACACGTGCCTGGTGCTTGGTTTCATTTTGTTTGTTTAGGATTTTTGTTTGCTTTTTTTTTTGTCCTTGAACTTTGTGGGAAAAGTCAACTTTAAATGCAACTTTAAAAGAGGAAAAGGTGAAGTCTTGCGTAAAAGGTGAGCTGCAGCCCCTCCCCTGCCAATTCTTGCTCTGAACTGGAGGAGCATCCCTGAGGATTGGTTGGCCATTAGCAGGCTAGCTTTGGCAATGTGCCCGTGAACACTGTGACTACAACCTGAGTCATAAAATTCTTTCCTATTCTGATTTTTTGGCAGCTCTTTCTGCATAGAAAGGCCTGGTGACAGACTACAGTCTAGAGACTATGGTGAGGTTAACGGAAATTTGGAATGCTCCAAAACCTAATTCTGACGCCATTAATGAATAAATTTATTGGACCCAAGGCAGTTTCATTTAATTCATAGATACCCTAGAAAAGTCTTAAAAACAATGGACTGGAAACCATTTCTGGCTGTCAGTACAAGGAAAAACCATGCACAGGAATGTACCCTGAAATCTGATATAAAGATTGCCTAAACAAAAACAAGACCTGGGACTAAAATATAGAATGACAAATATTCCAGTTGCAGGAAGGCAGGAGGACCATCATGTTTCAGGCCCTTATAAAGTTTTAATTACTCATATTTCATGGTGTGCCGCTTGAAGCTTTCTCCTCTAATGAAGAAGAGCTTTCAACACTCCTCCGATATATGCTTCGTAGTTCACTGTTTTTTTCTGTTTTGTCAAACAGCTTTTAACTCTCTGTTTTATTGCCACCCAGGAACAGCTATGACTGGTGTGGAAAAATTACTTCTGCTGACTGGTGATAATCATACAGTCACTGTATAATAACATAACTGCTTAATTACACAGATAAGCTCTTCTTTAAAATAGCAAACCTACTTTCTAAGAATCAGCAGGAAGGGGTGAAAAATGGAACTAGCAGGAGAAAGGAAGTAATTAGCCTTCTTTTTTACTCTTCTTTCTAGTCAGTGGCTATTTTTCTGTAGGAGTAATTTCTGCAAAGCATTAATGACTAATACATGTCCCCCTCCTACAGACTCAGCTGCACACTGTTACCTGAGAGCTATCACACACTCATTCTCTTGGACACATTTTCCACATTATTTGAGTATATCCTACCCTAAAAACTATTCTGGCATGATATTGAGGAAGTTGTGGCTCAGGTGGTAAATCCAGGACCATCTTGAAAGGCAAGCTGGAAAATTAAGCTATATTCAAATTAAACGGGAAACCACTGGTTGTTAAGATTTTATAAAAGTACCCTAAGAACAAAAGGCATCTAAAAATTTGTTGACTGCCTAATAGCAAGAGCTATATTCTGGTTCCAAAGCATTCATATAATAATATATGCAGCCCTCACATATCTCCATACGTGACACAGTTTAAGCCCTATTCTGCCCCAGAAGCAGCTGAGCCTTCTCTCAGTAAGCAATGTCCTTAGCATTCATAGAATCATGGAATGGTTGAGGACACCTCCCACTGGATCAGGTTGCTCGAATCCTCATCCAACCTGGCCTTGAAGACCTCCAGGGATGGGGCAGCCATGACTTCCCTGGGCAACCTGGGCCACCATCTCAAGAAAACATTTTCTCCTAATATCTGATCTAAATCTCCCCTTTTAGCATAAAACCGTTCCCCTTCATCCTATCCCTGCCCTCCCCAGCTTTCCTGTAGACCCCTTTAAGGACTGGAAGGCTGCTATGAGGTCTCCCTGGAGCCTTCTCTTCCCTAGGCTGAACAATCCTAATTCTCTCAGCCTGGTCTCGTACAGGAGGTACTCCAGCACTCTGATCATCTTCATGACCTCCACAGGACTTGCTCTAGTAGATCCATACCCTTCCTACATGAACACACAAGTACAGAAAACCAGGTCAAGTTCTATTTCTAATGCTTAAGATTTTTGCAGCAAAAATCTCTGCAAAATAACTCTGTGTGTGCAAACTCCTAATCTGCTTGTTTTACAACAAAACCATCAGGGTTTATTAAAACAGTAACTCGTTTGTATATATCTGTGAAAGTCAGCTTGGTTGCCTTAACAGCTCAGTTATCTTCTCAGCTGCTTTTTTTTTTTTTCCTAAAGAGATTAATATTACAAAGCATGGACCAGATGCAGGAAGAAACTTCCCTAAGCCAGAACGTTTTGGAGGACAGGCCCTTGAGTTGGACTGCTGCAGTGATGGAGATCAGACATACAGCTTTGGGGGAAACATCTAATTTCACATTTTAAACACCTGCATTAAAAAAAAAAAAAATTCTTGCTCTGATCAGAGGGATCGGAGGCCTGGGATTTATGAGCAAGACTGTCAAGAGTATAAGAAACAGAATACAGTATTTCCAGCTCCCTTGCCAAATACATATTATGACTTCAGCTCATTTTACATAGATTCACGCAAGTAAGGAGAAAAAAAAAAAGAAAGAAAAAAGCAAAATTGGTCTCACAGTCTACAGAAACATCAGGGATTAAATGTCAATAGCAAATCTCTCAGTGCTTCCTGCCACCACGCCAAATAAAGCCTGCTTCCAAGCCAAACATCTGCTTTGTCTGTCCCAAACAGGAACTTATGTGGAGGAAATGTAGCACCCTTCACCACTGTGGTCAAAAGACAACATTTTTAAAATTCCACTTTATTCAACGATATACCTGTAAAATCTCTGAAAGAGTAAGTAACTTTTACAAATGATTCTGCTATTTGTACTTTGTTCCTCAAGGGCTTGCATGACCAAGACATCATTCATCAATCATGCAAATGTTGCATTGGCAAGAATATTCACCCTTACTAATGCTTTTTACAGAAGTTCTAGTTCCACATACATTAACCCTGAAAGAATAAACCAGACTGACGTTTATTATGTGCACATGTATATAGATCCCTCTCTCTCTTTTGCTCTCTAAAATATGATTATACAAAAATCAGGTGTTTCAATGATATTAACAGCACCTTGGGAGTACTGTTTTCTCTTCATCTAATGCTATCAAATCTCCACAATAGCTACAGAGGATTCCATAGCATTCCTGTTTTCCTGCTCTTGACTCCAACTAACGAGTAATATCACTGTAAACTACAGTATGTGCTAAAAATTAATGTGGCAAATAGAAATATACAAACACTTTTCTAGGCCAGGATTTCTAGCGGAATGCATCAGAGCTTTTTTTAGCAGAGCATTTTGATGTCCCAGGCAGCAGAGGCCTCTTGGGAACTGCATTCAAAATTCCCTGCTGTCATTTATGGCTGATGAAATTTTTTCCTGATACACAACAAGAAAATAATCTCTACAACAAGTTGAATCTTTTCAAACAAATAGAAGATTTTTATAATTTCAGGTAACAGACTGTGCTCCTCCCTTCCAGGAACAAAATCCCAGCTGGATGCCAAAACAGACACAGGCAAACTCTGAAACCCAGTATGTATTTTGACAGTGAAATTGTTCCTGTATGCTTTAAAGAGCTAAAAATGTTTCAGATATCTATTTTCCTCAAACAATTACATATATTTTTTGTAACAAAACAAAAGTTTTTATGATGGCATACCAAATGGTTCAAAACAAATGGTGAAGAAAAGTAAAATATATCAAATCACCTTCCACTTATATCTGAGCTTCTGTTTCATTCAGCTGAACCGCACCAATATACACAATTGGAAAACCATGCTGAAACATTCCTAGCATCCATATAATAATATCTGTATGTAGTTAATTAATCCTCACCCTAGCGTGCTGAGACACTCAAGTCAACTTTTTCCTTTTACAGATGTGTTGCCTATCCTAAACTACAGAAGGAAGGGACAAAACCCAAGTTAACCCTTCTTGTTCTTTAGTACTGCGATGAGCCTTACAGATCACAGTGCACTTAAGAGCCATGGAGTTGAAGGATATTGGAACTATAATCCTGTACAGAAAAGAATTAACATTTAGAATAGCATTATCATAGAATCATTAAGGCTAATAAAGATCTCCAAGATCATCAAGTCCAACTGTTACTATTTGTGAACTTCAAACAGAGTTCGAAACTGCGGTGAAAACACTGCCAAGGCATGAACATCAAGGGAAACAAGAAGGAGAGAAGAGGCAAAATCTAGGTAATCAACACGTGCAAACACACAAAACCCTCCAATAGTAAATAAATCTACAGCACTATCAACAGATGAACAAAAAAGCTCAATAAATTTAGCATCTGTTTTGACTGTGAGATCTCCCTCTCAAAAGAAAGCAACGGAGATAAAGAACTAGAAGTTCAAGTCAAATCACTTATTAGATACAAATATGTGTGCACTTCTGTTCGAGTTTGGATAAATCAAGAATGAAAAAAGAAATCCTAATTCTTTCAGGAATAGAAAACAGATTTACAGTAAACAATAATATTTACTTAATGTATATTATTTTAATAGGGTATTTGTTAGGACTTGCTGGAGTTTTCAGTTGTTTTTACATTGCAAATCTCTTGTATCGGTTTCAAGCCAAAGTCATGTTTCCACATGAAATGTTAATATTCTTATTTTACACTAGTGGGCATACTGCATTTCAACAAGCTGCGACTTGCTGTCAAATGTAGCTTGCATTGCTGGGAAAACGTTACATTTTTAGGTCAACATTTGAAAGAAAACCAGGCATTAAGCATCTTGGTACAACACAGAATCAGCAAATGGTTACTCTCTCTTTATACAAAAGGTGTGCTTATTAATCCTTATAAACACTGATAATTCAAGGATCACTAGGAGATATTCCTCCTTAATAAGGAACTAATCTGCAGTAATCTATGTCCTGTTTGTGGAAGTACTTTGACTCTGTTCTTGATCTAGGTAACAGAGAAGCAGTCAGGAAAGATAAACTAAAACTTGCAAAGAAATGTTAAGCGATAAAACAGATTTTTTTTTAAAAAAATTAAATCCTTCAGGCCTTCAATCCTGCTTCCTCAAATTTGCTGCTACCATGGACATTAGAACATAGGGAACTTAGCTCCAAGTCAGACCACCTGGTAGGCTGCTGAAAAGCCAGGAAGGCCTGGGAACCTTTGTATCTCAGTGAAATGAAAGACCTTTTCCCATCCAGCCACCCTTAATTGCTCAGTGCATTTCCTGGCAATGGCAAAGGAAATGAGTTGCTGCTCAATTCACCAGAGCCCTTTCTATAGCTCATTTACGGGAAAAAAAAAAAAAAAACCAATGCAGTGTGGGGGGAGCGTGAAAGAGTAGCTAAGAAAAGTGGGTTACTGGACTTAAAGAAACTTAAATCTAATTCCTAGGCCACTTTTAGTTTGCTATATGGTTTTGAGTACATGCATTTAACCTGTCCTACCACAGCAGCTCTGTTTCACCTCTTTCTTACATGTGTACAACCCACTAATGACTGTGACCTCCACAGATACTTTGGTGGAGAATACCCAGTGTACATCTCTAAGTACCAGCCTACACCTGCTCATCTGCTTTCAACTAGTGGTTCCTGTATTTTCTGCTACTCAAATTCATTTTCTCATACAGGTATATTCCAGAATACAGTCATACGCAGCAGCTTCTTAACAGTTAAGACTGCGAGAGCTTTTCCAGAACAAAGAACACCTGCAATCTCTTGAAAACTTGCAGGAGAACTACAGGACACTAAGTTGGAATGTGCTGGAATTAAATCAGGGGAGCACTTCGTTTTAAAACCCCAATAAAGTTTCCAAGGCACGAAAGAAAGCAAACAGACCTTTAGAAAAGTCAAGCAGTAGTACTTTACTTTATACTTTGGGACTAATTTTTATAAACTTACCACCTTGCCATCAATCAGTTCCCATCTTATATGGGAATTTTATTATCACAGCTCATTTTTAACCTAGTCTTTGGAATATTTCCCAAGGGTATTTCCTTGGACTTTACAAAAGAAACAAACAAAAACTTTGAACAAACTGGAAATTATTGAGAGACCATTTATCAATTCTCTGCAAGCAAAAACTAAATTTGCAAGGGTGAATATTTAGGAAATTTGATCGTCTCAAATGGAATTCATTTCTATGCATCTTTTAACACAGCATAGTCGAAAGACTTGGTTTTAGCTGTGCTGTTGCTAAACACATGGAGGAATCCTTCACTACTGTCAGTCAAAATAAGAATTTAATTGTATATTACTACTCCTTTGAAATATCTTCACATGATGGCAGGTAGGAAGAGACCATTATTTTCTAATTAATATAATTACAATCTAATTGATTGAATCATTTTTTAGGAGACAAAAGACTTCCATGAAGCAATACTTTCCACAGGACCTCGGAACCATTCACTTGATAATTCCTCAAGTGTTTGAGTAAAGCATCAGACACAAAACTGTTAAACTGAAATCTGGCCTGAATTATCAGTAGTTTGCAAGGAGGGGTGTGAGAGGAGGAAGGGAAAGACAGTGAAAATGAAAGAACACTGTGGAATGAGAAGACATAGTGGTAACTCAGAAAATATTAAAATTACAGTAAAATGCTCACAAAGGGGAAAACAAATGTTAGAAAATGTGAATGTGTTTAGTTGTTCAGTTAAATCTAACAAGTAATTTAAACCATGTCCTAGGAGACATGAAATGCAGGAAGGATGTGGATTTATTAGAGCAAGTCCAGAGGAGGCCACAAAGATGATCAGAGGACTGGAGCACCTCCTATACAAGGCTGAGAGAGTTGGAGTTGTTCAGCCTGAAGAAGAGAAGGCCCTGGAGAGACCTTATTGCAGACTTCCAGTGCTGCGAGGGGGCTACACGAAAGATGTGGTGGGGCTTTTTATCAGGGAGTGCAGGGAGAGGACAAGGGGGAATGCTTTTAAGCTGAAAGAGGGGAGATTTAGGTGAGACATTAGGAAGAAATTTTTCACTATGAGGGTGGTGAGGCACTAGCACAAGTTGCCCAGAGAAGCTGTGGCTGCCCCATGCCTGGAGGTGTTTAAGGCCAGGCTGGATGAGGGCTTGAGCAACCTGGTCCAGTGGGAGGTGTCCCTGCCCACGGCAGGGGGGTTGGAACTGGGTGATCTTTAAGGTTCTTCCCATCCCAAACTGTTCTATGATTCTATTCTCTTCTGCAACAACTTGATTTCAATGGTAGATTCTGGTGTTTACTTTATTTAGGTGGAAGACATTTCTCCAGTTGATAAAATTAGTTTGCAACAAATTTAATTTGAGGAACGTATACCCTTCTGCATCAGGAGCATCAAGAATATCAGCCCCAAAGAACTGGTTTCATAGATTGGCACAGTGGAGCACAAGAGACAGCACAGCACGCTAAATAGTGAAACATTAGGGCAACTTCCTTTCTCTCCTGGTGAGAGGACCCTCTTGCAGGGGTGCCTATAAGTTTTGCATCTGTCTCATCATCTAAGGGAGGAAGGTAATGGAAAGAGTTTTAATTTAGTTGTTATTTTTCATTTGACTAATTGATAAATCTGAATTAGATTTTTTTACTAGTGCCTTTCAAATGATTGGGAAGATTTCCAGTAGAAATTTCTGATTTTTAAGAATGAACAGAGCTCTTTTCATCTGGGCTGGTTCTGTGGTCTGTATACTACCAGAATTAAGGAGTTTTTCAAACTGCTAGACAGCTAAGAATAGACCTGTTTGGTTTCCCTTGTTATAACAACTTCTGAAATACAAATACAACTGACCTAGCAAAACATTAAGAGCTTCTTCCTTGCTTTCCTCTCTCATGTAGAGTTGGGATGAATTCAGTTAGTTTACATACTTTTAGTAGACACAAGATATTTCAGCTTTAAGTCATCTAATACTGACTATAAGCTAACGATACCACTGCCAGATTCAATCACAGTTCCAGCATGCCTTTCTCATAAATTGAAAGTCACAACGCAAAGGACTGGAGCATGAAGCTACCCACCCTCTCCAACTTCTCTGGTCCATTATTGGCTAAAGGAATTTATAGGATAACCATAAAAAACCCTAAGTTGACTAAGGCATCTAGAATAGGAAAGGAGGAATAGTTATGTTACACTTCAACAACCTTCTAGTCTTCAGTTTCTTGTAGATGAGCTGAATTAACCCTCCTACCTTAAGAACTACCAAAGTGTGTATATTTTACTACACTTGGCTACTTTCAGTGTTATCATAAGGGTAGTCCAAGCCCATCCTACTCATTTATCAGTACTAATTTTGTCACACCAAAATGTGGATAGCAATTTTCTTGGGGCAAGTTGTTTGTGTACACTTGCTCTGATAAGAATCCAATTTAGTTTTAGGCTTTAACAAAATGAGTAAAATACAATGATGACACTAAAATACACACTGAAAACTTCAATTTCATTATTTTACAATAATCGACGAGTGTTTGTCATTTTTTTTTTATACATGTGGTAGTAAATAGACAATAGTAAGAAAAAGATACACTTTGGAACGATTTAGTTAGTATTTCAAATTAATTAAGATTAATGGAAGGCTTCCAAACTAGCCCACTAATGCATCATGCACAGCCTATTAAACTTGACACAGTAAGCTTTTTCTCATGGCCTTGTACTGCAATGACTATTTAATGTATCTGCTGTGTGCTATCCCCTAGGACCACAAAACAGACTTTATAAACTGTTAGGACAAACACTGACGTGCATCTAACTCTGTTTATCGCTGAAGCTAGGCCAAACAGCGGTGATTGGAGTTCTTCTGCTAAACAATGTTTACGGACTAATTAGTCCACTTCCTAAACCAAATGTTCCAAGAAAAACTAAGAATATATGGCAAACCGCCACTGAGTTGTAGTCTTGTCAAGAATATTAGTTTGCAGACAGACCTGGACAGGTAACAAATGGTAAACTCAAAGAGATGAACCAATGTATGTGGCTAAACGACATAAAGAAAGTCTCCACTGAGAAAGGAAAGTAGTTCTATCATTTTAAGACAGATGGAACCAAAACAGTCAACTTGTAATGGTGGAAAAAATATACTATTGTACATGATGAGATAGAATGGCAGGGGCAAGGGTGCCTCCAAGAAATTAATGTTGTATTTTGATTGGAAATGCATTATACTACTGTTTAGTTTAGACTAATAACAAAATCCTAAAGACAGTAAGTCTGCCAAATGATTTACAAAGCTAAATCATTCAGACTTCTGAAGACAGCAAATTAAACCAGTCAAGAGAAACCCAAAATCTGGTAGTATTTTACAAACAGCAACTCCATTGTGAAAGGGGGTGGGGGGAGATTTTTAAAAAGGATTTTTTAAAACTCCAATAAGGGAATACACTGATGTCCCCACACACAGGTAGCTCCTGGGCAAGGAGAAGACAGGACAGTGAGATGAAGAAGAGAAGCCACTGACAGGGAGACAAAGATCATAGTAATGAAGGTGGGCAAGAACGGTCAAGAGGAACATCCCTCTCTTCCTTCCAGGATGGCTTCAGCCAGACACTGGGCTCTGGAAGATACATGCTTTTGTTCACCCTTCATACGATCAAAGGGTTTTATTATGTATAATAGAATAATTTGAAAAGACAGTCAAAATATCCAGATATTAAGATCTTTAAAAAAAAAAAGATAATTCACATGATAAGAGTATAGATGCATCACACTCAATTCCCAGAAAGTTCTTCAGAGCATAGGCAGCCAGTGCAAGGATAAGTACAAGAGGATCCTGATCTCTAGACATTACCACATTATCAGCATCACTGGTAATCAGAAATGCATTTTGCTCTGTTTAATGAAAGGAAGAAAAACTCTTGACCTGGAATTTCAAGCTAACTTTGCAATTTTTGTCTTTTGACCCCATAGTCTCTGACCTGCATTTCATTTCACTCTGATGCTGAAAGACTTCCTCGTGCCATTAAAGCCAAGTGCCAGACATGCAGTCTGATCGGGTCCGGATCTTCAGAAACCTTATCTCCAGCCAGCAACTTCCTCTGCAACTACAAAGGAGACCTGGACCATGGCTGACTCCCTGCTGTACCTCCAAATGGGGCCAAAAGGAGCAAAACCCATGAGCATGCCTTACAGACCTCAGGCGCCTCAGGAATCCCATGGCTTCCTCCCCCTACATGCAGGGCAGCCTCTTGCTCAGACACCTAGGGCTAAAATGGGCTGCCTCCTACCATCTCTGTCTTCAGAGCCTGCAGCCGTGCCCATGAAACACATACCAAAGTTTCAAGAGGGTCCATTCTCCTCCCTACACAGAGCCTCAAATACTTTTCCCCTCTATTGCCAAGTACCATGTCAACAACCGATAAGAGCAACTGGCTCCAAACTGTGCTGCTTTTAAACAGAGAGATGTGGGGAAAAGGAAGGGGAAAAGGCATGTGTTCCCTGAGGAGCCGGGAGGAGTAAGCACCCACACAACAGGATGCACCCTGCAGCAAGATAAAATGCCCTTCAGGATATGAAAAATGCAAGGTGGCAAAAGGATAAGCACAGTAGACAGAAATTAGGTCCATGAACCAGCACCTGATCATTTCTAGGATGCATCTGGGAGCTGTGCTTGGTTTCTCCATTTAGACCTTCACATGGCATTATACCCACCCTGGCTAAAGCAGTTCACACGGAGGTAGAACACGACCACAATATATGGTGAATCTTTTTACACCACTCTAGAAAAATCAGTGATTTCTCATCTTGATCTTTTCTAAATGACAGAATCTTCATATGATCTTTCCTAAATCCCACATTCCTATTTCTGGAGCTGCCTTCTCTTTTACTTCACTGGTTTCTCATTTACCAAAACCCAAGGGTATCGTATTCCTTGGAAGTTATAATCATAAGAAAACAATCAATCCTGACAATTCAGCACCGTCAAAAGAAAGCAAACAGCTCATAAGCTATTAAAATTGTTCCTTCAAAACTTCCAACTGAAAAGGCCAGTAATTTCACTTATTTATTAACTTATTCTTATATCAACTCACATTTTCTCTTTAATTCAATTCTTAATCTCTCCAGACTCATTAAAGGAATAAATTGCCTTTCCAACGATGGGGAAACCCATGTAGAACCTAAGGGTGCTCGGTTAATTCACAAACACATCATGTTGCTGGTAGAGGAGAACACAGTGTCTGCAGCTTTGTTTATGCTTGTGAATGCCAAAGGATCTACTCAAAAGGCACGTGTAATCAGCAACCTGTAGAGTATAATTAAGAATAAAGGACAATGCTCCACATATGGTATATGTTACGAACATAATCAGCTTCAAAAGACTTCTTTCTTAAAACATGAAAGCCTTAAAAAAATTAATGCCCTCAGTATAACCAAATTTGTCACGTAAATTTTAAGACTGTTCCCACGATTCACAATCATTATTTATTTCCATGTGCCATTTCTTTATAAAGCAAGACGATCTTTAAAGTCCCTTCCAACCCAAACATTTTCATGATTCTACAATTGTTTTGCCCATGCATGAATTTGGAAAAATATTTTAAAATTTGAGTTGTTACTGTTGAGGACTGATCTTTCTACAGAACTGGTATTGGTGCACAAATCAGAACAGTGACCATAAAGCAGGGTGGGGACTATTTCAGGGTAGCACCTGCTAAAAAAAAAAGTGAACAGGAAGATCTGCATTTGTATAATTTTTGGAAAAAAATAAGTAAGAAATATACACCAACAAAATACAGCACCTTTTAAATACTCAGGGTGTGATTGTGATTTTTGGAATCCTGCTGCCCACTGAAATACTTTTGGAAAAGCAGCATTGCTAGCAGAGAATAACAATTAAAAAGAATAGTAAAGCTGTCAGCAGCTTACTTCTTATTCAGGCCATTGTGATTTCTAACCCCGAAAACACGTCTTCACTGGTGAGAGAAACAAAAAATGAAAGTCAAGAACGACTCCACAGCGAAACTTCCCCAAACTCTGGAAATGAGGCAGGATGTATCGCTTCTTTCTTCACCACCCCGCAAATGTTCCCTACCATGAGTCTGTGACTGTAACAAATGAACCACCTACTGCAAATTTTGGGGGTGTTATGTATCAAAGGTAAGCCCCAAGAGCATTTCTGCCAAGCTCAGTAGCACCTGCCCCTCTCCCTGCTGGTGCTTTTGGAGCTCCAAGAAGCTCTTGCACGCCTTCGTAGAAAGGTCACATTTCAGTAGACAGCACCTGATACACCTGAATCCCTTCCTGATTCCCACAGGAACGATGGACAATATGCAAAAAAGGTGACAATGGAGTGTCCCTCAACTTCAAACTTCCTCTCAGGCATGATAATGAATGTTTTGAACTTCTAAAAGAAAATTAAGAGAACAGAGACTCCTTCAACTCTCTCTCCTCTCAGGCTTGTCTACAAAGACATTAATGGCTACACTATTCCTGTTGGGATATCTGTATTCCAAAACTTTCTGCCTGTATTTTGCACACAGAAAAAACAGGGAGGGAACAAAAAGGAATCTTCATCCTGGCAGACAATTGTCCTTGTGAAGAGGTACACTGGGACAGCCACCACAGGATCAAAGAACTTCCTTGGAGGAAAAAAGTCTTTATCTCCACTAGTCATTTGTTCCTTTCCTGCTTATTTGAAATGAAAAGGAAAGTCAACACCAGAAGTTCTCCTGACTGTTCATTTGGGAACCACTGGACTGCTCAGGGACTATTATACATACCAAGAAAGTGTGCTTTCTCATAAGATAACACAACTTTTTATGATTAAGTCATGTAGTTTCTGGGCCAAACTGACCCACGCTTTTCAGTGTAGACCCAGTAAATCCAAAATATCTGGGTGGGTAAAACAAAGACTAGAAAATTAGCCTTCCAAGTCTGAGAAATACTGTTTATCTCCTAATGCTTACAGATACAAACTTTTAACTATTAGAACTGATTTTACAAATTCCAATTGCAAGAGAGACTTGTTTTTATTTACTAAATTAAAAAAAAAAATCAAAACAGCACCTGCTACTTGTAGTAGGAAACAGGTACTGTTTTATCCCATTAAAAGAGGTCTGATTCTACCATAAGCTGACATGATATAGATTATTTCTCATCATTAGAGCTCCATTGCTGTAGATGTCATATCCATCGGATTCCTCCTGTAATATCTGTCAAGAATCAAGACATTTACTAACAAAGAACAGGATTTGCTTGGCTGGGCCTTAAGCTAATAGAGGTACTGAAATGTAAACAGGCAGTGCTTTAGGACAAAACATGTCAAAAGAGTAGAATTTAAAGAATGACATGTAAGGAAAAATGAAAAACCAATCATTTGCAATTAGACTCAAAATTAGTTTAGTCCTCACGGCCCCCTGCCAATAAATAAATGTGAGGCATCAAAGTTTCTTTTTAGCAACTGTAGAAAGTAATATTTAATAGAGGAGGAGCCTTACTTAGTGCAATGGGTGCAAAGTGAGGGAGGAAAATGTCCCATGACCTACAACCTAAATAACAGGTTATTTCCTCAACTGCCAATGGAATTTAAAGTGCCTAAAAATTAGTTATTACCATTGGAAGCATTCCCACAGTTTAAAGCTGCCTGTAATTTCAAAGCAGCCGAGAGCCTTATTTATGTAGCTTTGGTAGGAGATTTACAGGAAAGCTCTAAGTTGGTGTTCCCTGACATTCACTGGTGCAGGCTGACACTAAAGAACAAGTGAGATTAGCTGAAGCGCATTATATTATTACATTTTCTCCAGTCATTCAGCCCAAGTTTAAACTTTTTTATTTGTGGTAACCACAAGCAAAAACAGCAGACTGCTGGGATCCAAATTTTTAATTAAGTATAGCAAATTTTGTACATGCAAGCGTATGTATGTTAAACAAAAAAAGAGTATCCAACAAAGTGGAAACACGCCTTCCGTTTGCATTGCTTTCTGAGTAGATTAGATTAGAAAAATTGATGCTTCCTTTAATAGTATTAGGTTATGATCATATCCAGAATTGTTCCCTGAAGTTCCCACTGTTGGCAAAAATAGAGAGATTCAAAAATACAAATAATTGAAATACAATTAAATATCTATATAAGTAATAGCACCACAAAGAGTAGAAAAATCACGTTCTGAAAAGATATATCCCCAAGTACATCTGCAAACAGCCCCAAATGTCCAAATCAACAGGAAAATGTATTTCAGAAGTTGGCCCAACAAATGAATAGCCATCATAATCACCTACAGGAGAGCTGTGGAGGGGTGGGAAATGGTTTTAAGCTGAAACACTTAGATTAGCTAGTAGGAAGAGATGTTTTCCTGCGAGAGTGGGGAGGCACTGTCACAGTCTGCCCAGGGAAGCTGTGGCTGCCCCATCCCTGGAGGGGTTCAAGGCCAGATTGGATGGGGCTTTGAGCAACCTGATCCAGTGGGAGGTGTCCCTGCCCAGGGCAGGGGAGTTGGAACTGGATGGGCTTTAAGGTCCTTTCCAGTCCAAACCATTCTATGATTCTATGATCTGTACCATGAAACAAATTCCTCCTACCAATTTCTTAAATAGATTAATATCCCAAGAACAAGAAATTCTGCAAAAGCTACAGCAGCAGTAAAAAAGAAGCGATGCAGTAAGTAAGAACTGGGAGGCTTTGCAAGACATCATGCAACCAAAGCAATTTCCATTCTGTGCTTTATTTTTGATGCAAGGCCTTAGCTGTCATTTAAAGGCATTAAGGTAAAATTAAAATTGTCATTTCACTCTTCACCAAGTATACATCTATCCTATAGAATAGGAGGGAAAGCGTTTTAAGTAATAATGGTAATTTCCTGATACTTTTTCTTACTTATTTTAAGTTGATCCAGTCCAAGTCAGCATGCTTGCTTCCTTCACAGGGGGAGCTGTATTTCCCCCTTGTGACAAA
The DNA here is from genome assembly GCA_033459285.1 of Clamator glandarius. Classification (NCBI taxonomy): domain Eukaryota; kingdom Metazoa; phylum Chordata; class Aves; order Cuculiformes; family Cuculidae; genus Clamator; species Clamator glandarius. The sequence goes on along the minus strand of JAUNZM010000668.1, from coordinate 1,208,866 downwards.
CACACTAGTTCCATTAACACTTGCAGAGCAAGAACAACAGTCTTCTGTGTACTTTATAATACGCATTGTCCACAAGCATTTGAGGAATTAAACAGTGAACCTCTCCCTCGGGAAAGCAGCGGCTGGATACAGAATGGTTTTTGCAAGCAGGTTAATCAGGAAGGTTAAGAGGGCAGATAACAACAACAAAAAAACCCAGGTAGCTGCAAATAACCCTGTGAGCCTGTTGCCATCTTGCAGGAAACCCACAATATATTTTAATAGACGTCATTACTTAAATGCCTTGATATTTGCACTCTCTGTGCCAAAATGGGCAGCTTCATTTCTATGGCAACCAAAGCAATGCCACTACCACTTCTGCCAGCACAAGGTCTGTTCCATCTCTCTCTCTGTTGTAACTTTAATTTACTGGGTATTGGAAGGAGGGGGACGGAGAAGCAGGGTGGCATCACTACTTTTGTTACCAGAGAAACCATTTATCCATCTCAGAAAAGGATCTGAGCAGCCAAAAGACAGTGATAATGTGTATTTAAAGCACAATGACTTTGCTTAACAGGCAGCAGGGAGGAGCAAGGAAGAAGTCACAAGGAGCAGAAATCTTTAATACACTGCGAGTCCAATTGTGCTTTCCTGAAACTCAGCAGAAGTCAGCCAACCAAGAAAAAAACAAAGCCATCAGTAGTTTCATCAGGTTTTACATCCTTGTGGAACTGCTTGTTGTAGCACTGGAAGGAAAGGATGTTGATGTGAAAAAGCTGATTCTGCTGCCATGAATTATTTTCAAGATCTATTTTCTCCACTTATTTATTTTCACTTTTTGAGAATAATTATTTTGACTCAGTACCTCTCTATTGATACTACATTATTAATTTGTAAAACCTCAGAAAGCGAATAACACTGAAAATGAAACAGATTTAGAGAAATTATGTAAAAAGCAAAAAAAAAAAAAAGGAAAATACTATTGGAAACTTCTCTACAAAAGTGTTTGATTTTGCCAGAAATAACAAAATGAGAGGTAGCTAACATGAACAGGAGGGGTTGGACACACTAAGATGGAGAAATACAGTGCCAAGGAGAAGACAAGAGAAGGAGTACAAAAAGAGAGGGAGGGAAGGCGGGTGAAAATTTGAAACCATGAAGTCAATAGAATGAACAAAAGTCAAGCTGGGAGCAACAGAGAAATTCAGCCGTTGAATAGGCCAGTGTTCACAAAAGGAACAAGTCAGAAGGAAAAGTATCATTAGTGGTGGAAAAGGGCAAGTTGTGGTTCAGAGAAAAACAATTGAAAAAGATTTGGGGGAGGGAGAGGGTGAAACCCACACAGAATTTGATAAAGACTAATTCAAGTGAATGAACTGAAAGAACAAACAGGAGATGCCATCCAGCAAGATGGCTCATAAAGAAAAAATGGATTCCAGAGACACTAGAAGCGACTTGACTTTGACCTTGGAAATGGAGAACTTATTTGTCGTAATTGGGAAGCATCTCAGATAAACTCTAGACATTCAAGTACAACTTTGCCTTCTTTTACAGGACATTGATTTTATTCATTTTCTTTCAATCTTATGAGAAGTTGAAGTGTAAAGACAGACTGTGAAAGAAATTACTTTTGAAATTAAAAAGTATACTTATGAGCTTTGTTTCATCACCATAATTGTTTGCACCTCTGATGTTTCTGAAAGAATTCTACCACTCTGTTCCTCTTGCTTTGCAGGCAAACCTACTGATACAGACATTAAGCAGGAAAAAAAACCAGATTTTGCATATGTCGGGGAAAAGTGAGCACGATGACAATTATAACATGTAATTGCATTTATAATTACATAGAAATGAGTCTCAGAATTACAGCACACATTGAAATTCAGCAGCTACTGTCTCAGACATGAAAGAACACATCCTTCCACCAATAAACTGAATATCTGATATGATGGTTCTGAAAGGACAAAACAATACAAATATCAAATTTCACTACTTAGTGCTAGGATTGATATAGCCATCCAAAATACAGTTTGTAACTCTCTCTTAGATAGTGCTTTTCCTGTATTCTGTCATTTATTAATCAGATGACAGAGAGAAAAAGAAGGTTCCTGGCAAATATACCCCTCTCTAGATCAAGGGAACACACGCCTGTAAGTTCCTCCATTTCTTTAATGTATTTCTTTACAAGCCTTGCCTTATTTTCAGTCCCAAATCACAATTATACAGCTTCAACATAAGATGTTACAGTAATTAATCTGCTCCCACAAAGTGCCTCAGTCTTCTTTCTGCATTTGAGATTATAACAATTCTTTGACTTATCATTGGAAAATGGTATTTTCTGGAAGAAAAAAAAAAAAAGACGTCCTAGTTCATAGCAGTCCTTACATCATGAGCAACATATTAAGTGAAATTGCTTTTAAACGCTACTGAATCTTTTCTATGTGACATCTTACTCCCATTTCACAGAAACCTGACGAACGATGTAAAAAAAACAGGTTTTGGAAGCAGAGGATAAGACTAAGAAAAAGTGTTGTTCCTCAGAATAAAATGTTTAGTTATCTGCAAAAGAGGTAATTGTAAAATCCTAACCACATTAGTTCAGATGTGTCTTTTAAGCTACTTCAGAAGTATTTCCCAATATCAGTGTACTGAATACATATCCTTAAGAAAACCAAAATGAAAAAAAGCAGACAGTAAAAAAAACTAAGTGTAGAAGGTATATTAGTTGAGCAGATTCTTATGAAAGAGCTATAATAACAAGTTTTCAACTGAGTTCTAATTAATATTTCTGAATTTTTCTTCTGAATTTCAACATGGCATCAAACCATGTCTGAATTACAACCTGCTGCCATTTAGGTGGGCTTTCATCCTGGTAAGCTGCACAGCAGACACAAAGCCCTTGTGAGGATTTGACTTCACTATGAATTAGTGTCTAACACTGAGAACGCCTTTCATCATCGGCTTGTATTGCCTTCAGGTGCCTATAAATTCCTCTCAGTCTTTATGTAGCACTTGTCTATCAGACCATGTCATCAATTTTACTGCAGGCAAGAGGCAGACACACCTCTTCCTGAGACGCAGACAACACAACAATTACCACAGCCACTCTTGCATTATCTTTTTCATATCAGCTCACTGCCAACTGCTAATCGCCCACAACTCGCTATGGAAAACACGTCGCACTTTCTAGGCTCTCTTTACATCATTGGTGCCGAGAATCAAAAATGAAAAGCGATTAGAGTTACGGAGTTTCAGCCTGAAACAGCCTTCCTCTGAAGCACAGTGATGGACTTCATCAACCCTAACCCACTGCAATTCACCCCAAGCAACGTGAGTTAAAACACCTTCCCAGCTCGAGCTGTGATGCTTGCCTGGGCACAGAACCACCCATGCATAACTCAGTTACTCCATCTCAGCCACAACTCCCAGCTCAGGAGCAGGAAAGTCATGCAGCCTGGTAACTCCACACCACGTGGCTGCCAATCCAGACTTATTGCATACACTATCGTATTGCTGTAGTCATGAGATGCAGCTATATTGCGCTGCCAAGCACCTTTGTTCTGTATCATGCAAAAGTATTTCAGGAACCTAGGTCAACCTATTTCTCTCTCACGGTTTGGTAGAGAATGTGTCCCCTGCAGAGGTGGAGCATCCTCCTGCTTTTCCATCTCCTGAAGAGCACATCCCAGCAGCTATTCTTCTCCAGGTCCCCACTGTATGAGGGAACAGATGTACACCAGCAAATTATTCTTATGATACAATTCAGCCTTCATACTGCTAAATCTCATCCAAATGTGTATTTTGATTGTCACTCCTTTTATTCTATTTTCATAGGAAGGAAGGAATGATAAATAAATAATTGCACAAAAGCACATGAGCTCTCACAGGCAGTTCCAAAGCTATTGACAAAATCCAGCCTATTCACTGCCCAGTGTCCTACTTCTACAGTCTCTCTGATGAGGACTAATTCAATAGTTCTTGACAAAAAAATACCTAGTAGGCATGTTTGATTTCCAAAGGCAATGGTTTACCATGTGGAGCTTTTCTCTACCTCCATCGTTCTATTCCCTTCTCTCCTTTTCCCTTCTTTTTTTCACTTTTTCTTTCTTTAAGATCTGAACAATTTGCTCTGAAATACCACACTGCACTTCCACAAAACCTACTTTAAAAAAGAAGAGAGAAGAGAAATGAAAATGCTGGAGGGGGGGAGGAAGAAGCTTTTCAGTAAGGCTGAGACATTGCTAAGTACTACTTAATCGGGACAGGCTGCTTCCCACAGACAAGATTATATTATGTGACTACATATGGCAGCTAATGTAAAAAAATAATCTGCATTATAATTTGTTAATCGCTTCAGAGCAAAGCTGGTCACATGCAGGACTCTAAATTGTATTACTTCAAAGGAGAGTAACAGGTTAAGTGCAGCAGTTAAATGCTGCAGAGCTCACAGCAATTCACACACTAACTGAAGCCGGAGTCCTTGGCACCAGCAAGTTAATTTGCCCCCTGCTGTATTACAAACTATGACAAGGCTTTTCTTACACGAGCCACCAGGCAGATAAAAAGACTATGTGAAAACTCACAGCAAACATCACACCACCCAGCGTTTTCACCTCACAGTAGCACAAAGATGGTTTCAGTACTATTCACAGACCTCCATGAAAGCAAATTTTCATGTTTTACACAAAGCCGTCCCAGTCATGGGTTAGTAACTCATCAAGATAGCACCCTCACTTTTCTCTTTAACAAGACTGTTTGTTAAGAATTTAAGAACTATCTAGCACAGCTTATTTATCAGTATTTTCACTCGGCTTTGGAGGGCATGTGCCTGCTCTCTTCTGCAGCTGAACTTGAGGTAGTAGCCTGAGATTTAAGACATTATAGGTCTGAGCTCAAACCAGAGCTTGATGTTCTTACAGTTCAAGTGTGTTGCTAGCCATGCCTGTCCTTTTCTTGCTCTTGAGGACACATTCTGTGGACGGTGTTCCTGAGTCCCTTCAGAGTGACAAGTGTTCTGGATCAAGCGAGCCCCACCTCTCCAGAGAGACTGCAACCACAGATCCTACCACTTCAATGATGGGAACAGGCTGACAGAAGAGGTGAAAAGGTAAGTGAATACAATTAAAAAAAAGAGAGAATTCTAGCCATACATAGCCGTTGCATTCCCACCAATTTGGTAATCTTCCTAGCATGTCAGAGTTACAAACACTGAAGACATAAGAAGGAATTTTCTAAACTGTCACGCTAAAAGGCAGAATTTTTGGAAGAGAGTCAGCCATAATTTTGAAGTCGTTTTTCTTCCCATTATATCATCACAGATCACCAGTGACAGTGGTGTGCAGTGGGTGTATTCTTTCTTCCTTTTTGACTTCAAAAACTGATTTGACTTTAGAGGTTCGTGTTAATCTACTACCTCTGACAACAGAAGCCCTCCTTTAAAAATGGAAATTATTGCCTGCAGATTTTTATCCCCAAAGTACATTAGCTTAGTGCTTCTTGCTAAATTGACACAAGTGAGCAAATAATGTCAACATCTGAGTATCAACCATTAGGCTTTATACTCATGCTTACAATTTACCATAACTAAGTAGTTAAAAACCTTTATATTCAAAGAGTAAAAACGCAGTACTTCAAAATTTAGATCATGCTCCGAGATCTAGAATGATACCGCACATTCAGAAGAGTGGTGCTTATGCAGGCATTTCAAGAGCACTACTTGTGGGATTTTAGGCATTTTTAGATGGATGGAAACCTGGTTTTTTGCTGTACAGCATCCATCAGAGAGAACATGGGAACAGACAGCATGTGGGCCTTAAAACTGACCTTTATTCAACTATGTATGTAGACATACTAAAGAGGGAAGAACCTCCATTTTCTCTTAATATTTCTTTTAATTCCTTTTCTTCTACTATTTATTCTTTTAAGAGTTTTATGCGCGTTGTAGAACTGCAATACTATAATCTCATGTTTCACCGTGTAGAACAATCTCTGCAATCTCAGGAATTATTTCCTTTTCACGGGTAACATTATGTGAGATGTTAAGTGTGTATTGGACGTGCATGGATGATTAGACCTCAGTAACCACAATACTTCTCCATTGGAAAGAGATATGATTGGAAAGAGTTACCATTGACAAGGAAATCACTAACTTCTTGATTTCTTTTCTTTTAAAATAGTCAACATACAATAATCAACTTCCAATTCCCTACAGCAAGTAACTGAACATCCTAAATATAAAGATATGCATCTCCATGAGTGATTATTTTGTGGGTTTCCCTTGAAATCCATCTCACAAAAAAATGGCTGCTCCTTATTTTATCCAGCACCTTTAAAGTTGAGAACTTGTACCGACATTTCACCATACCGCCAGCATCTACTGCCCCTGTGACCAGGAAGGAAAGAACAGAGCTATTAACTCATAATTCACACATAACACTAAGTTTTTGGACAATTCTGCCAGAGAGAGGAAGATGACAACAACTTGAGGCTTATCACTTCTTATGTCATAGGAGTTTTAACCTGCAATTCCATGAATCAGATAGCTTTCCAGTTTAGAACACAGTTCACTTAGATGTCTCTCCTCCAAATCCCCCTGCACTGCAAATTGAGGGAATCAATACAGAATTATTTTCTACAGAACTGCAAAAAACAGTGCCATGGTACAAATCCAAAAATAACCAGAAATAAGAGGGGTTTTTTTCCATTATCTCTGACCCCAAAAAGATTATATAGTAATTGCAGCTAGAAAAAAAGAGTCAGTTTATATATATAACGAACTGCAGCACAGAGGAAAAAAACATGGCACAGGGCAAATTTATATTATCTATCAGTGGAGATAGCACAAGAGGAGCAGGTCCTCATGACTGCTTCTTCATTGCTCTTGAAGAAAGTCACACACCATTTTATGAGAAACTGTTCCAGTTGATGTTGGTCTGCCCCTTCACATTAGTTAAACTGGAGCTGTGCTTCATTACCAGAAGAAAAAGTAATTTTTTCTTTATGCCACACATTATTTTCAGATTAATTTTTACATCTACTTTGATAGGAAATCAAAATTTCAGAAGTCCTTCAATCCTCTTTGTCTTTCTTCTCCAAACAGGCACATATATACACACCATTAGAGGATATTTTGTACTTTTGCAGTTTTTCTTCATTTCAGTAACAATCTGTATGGAGAAAAAACAAAACCCTCTCCTCCTACCCCACTCCTCCCCCCCAAACGATCTGCTTTTAATCACAACTAACATTTAAAGCAGACATTAGAAAGGAGAGGCTACCCCTTTATAATTATGGAGCTTGATAATTACCCAGTGACTTGGAACAGACCCATTCTGAATGCATCTTCCTTCCTCTCTTCCTTGATAATGTAATCTAATCTCTTGGCTATGCTTTCATCTGGCATCCAATGCTGCACATTGTTTATCAAACAACAATCTTTCCTTAGGTAATGACAGAACAAAGCAAAGGAAGAGCAACTACGGTAATACTAAAGCACTTACCACTTCAAAAGTAACTGCATTGGTATAATTTACATCACTTGTGTGTTTTTTTTCTTTTTTTAAATCCTTTATTATCTCCTCAGTGCGAGACCATGACCTACCTTCACCCTTTTCGTGGGCTCTCTATATACTTACACGCTACAGAAGACATTGTGTGAAATATCAACAGTGGAAGTCAAAACTAAAAATGTGGATCCCAAATAAAGAAAGCTGAGATATTCCATATACATCCATCTTCACATTTGAAAGCACAGGCAGCTTCTATGAAAAGCAAATCATGTGCTTTATGTTACTAGACTATCACAAAGTCTTAGCAAAAATGTGTATTGACTGTGTTTTTAAACACACATTTCACTCTCTCCATAGTACATTCAGAAATTCTTATGAGACTCTAAATACAAGTTAAATTTCTCAAACTCCTTATGCCTCAAAATTGAAGAGAGATAAGGTTGTAGAAGTTTCTGCTGTGGATTTTCCAGGGCAAATGGTCCTGTTTCCTAAAGATGCCTGTACTCCATTATTCCCTAAATCCACATATGCACAAATCAGAACAGGGTGATCTCTGCACTATCCCACCTGCACTATGCTTAGGACCCAATTCTGATATAAGAAAGAACCAGGGGCCAAGCCCCTAATACTATGACAATTTACAACTGCAATAGTAGCACAGTAATAAAAATAATCCCACTGGCAGCAATTAGCAGCTTGGTATCAAATCAGACAGAAACAGCTGGGGTCATCTGCATAAATACTATCTGCAGATGCAAGATAGTACTAATCACTGAATCCCAAGATTGGTCACTCTTACCAAGTGTCTTTCACCACAAAAGAAAAAAAAAGTAAAATAATTAAAAAATAGCTCTGGGTGAAGGAGGAGATAAATGAGTATGAGGTATACAGATACATAGTACCATATTAACCTGAGCTTTAAGATCTTTCTACCAAAGGAAACTGAATACAAGCATCATTATAAAAGTCCTCGAGTAGCACTCTAATCAGCAGTAGAGTCTAATCAGCATAAGCCTTTCACAAAGGTGAAGTGTACTATGCCCTGGCTGTGGCTGTATTTATGACTGATCACCAAAGCATAACTGCTTTATGGTGCATAAAACTGATCCAAACTACTATTAAGGTGATGATAATACCCTCCTAATGCTCACTTTTCATGTGATTTGAAGAGGTCAGGGAGAAATTCTCATAAGTTGAAGCACATAGCTCTGATGATGCTCTCCAAAGATACAGCATAACTACCTACTATAAACAGGAATGAACCCGTCAAGGGCTGAGATTAAGATATAAAAACCCACAGAGAAATGTAGGTGTGAGGATGTTGCCAAGCTGTGATGCTGTTTCAGATTCTGATTGAAAACACTGTCATGGGATAGGCAAGTCAGCTCCACTCCACAATTAAAGGTAGGGGAAAAGGGGTAACAGCACTACAGGTCAACTGTGAGATTGGTAAAGTCTTCTGTAATTCATCAGGTAAGACATCCATTCCCTGAAGTACCAAGTCATCTAACAACACTTTTTTAAATAATGTTCATTAACTTAGAGAGAGAGAGATTAAAAAAAGGCTCCAAATTTCCTTCCTGGGAACTCTTTGTTTACTTAGTGAAGTCAAAAGAAAACAAAAAAAGTTGTGTAAAAAGTACTTATCCTCCAGCGCTATATGATTCCAGAGACCTTTATAATAATGGTCCTTGCATATGGACACACAGTTACAAGGAAGATCCTGGGGACAACAGAGTTATGACAAAGCCTTACTGACAGTACAGAACAATTCTGACTTTCCAGAAATGGGAAATGCCTCAGGACCCAGTTATCCGACTCAACTAATACTTAGAAGAAATAAATAACTCACAGAATATATTTTCCATTGATGGTAATTTTTGCAAAAACCCAAGGCACTTCAGCTAGGAACGCACAATAAAACGTATAAAAAAGGCCACTGCTGTGATAAAGCAGCAGTTATGAAGCCATTTTCCGAGCACATAAAGAGCCAGCTATAAAACTAGGAGCAGATTTCTTTAATGCCAGAGCTTAACCTGAGAGCTTTTACTGACTCAAAGATATTATGCCTCCAGCGATCTTATGAGAAAGTAGGGCGCTTGGTTTCCCCTCCATGGCTCCCCCCATGCGCAAAGGAAGTTGTTCTGACACAAAGCAGGTGTGAAGCTTTGACTCAACAGGTACGCACGACTTCCCATTATATATCTATCGCTTATAGGACCACTTACGCTGTCTTCTGCCACGAGGTTAGGCTGGAGGTGAAAGAAGCCGTGCCACATCCTATCAATCCAGCAGCGTGCACACAAAACCTGTCTCTCTACATTTGTTAGGGAAAGAGACCCTATATGTGCTGTCCCTCCCCAAGCGTCCCTGCTCTGGCCCCTACTGCTTTAGGGAAAAAAGGAAAAAAAAAATAAAAAGGGCACTCTGAGAAGCATTTAAATAAGCAGAACAGATCCTAACCAAAGGAAAAGTTTCATCAGCATGCTAACCATTTAATTTCCTCCCAATCACTTGCATAACAGCAGTGAATAAATCAGACGGATTTAGGTTGCTTCTAATGGTATTTACTTTTAAGTAGTTACACTATCCTATCACGATGGCAACAACAGAGCTGTAATTGGGCCTTAAGAGCTTTTGCACCTGAACCTTTCAGTAAAGTCCTCTCCCAGCAATTCTACTTTATATCCCCTCAGGCAAAATACTGGGCCATGAGAAGATACCCAGGGTAATTCAAAACAATTCAGTTCAGGCACCAGTCATACAGCTTAACTACTGCAACCCTCAAACTAAATACAGACCATTTCTCCATAACATGTGAAGAACAACAGTACTGCAGTTGCCACCACGCTGCTCCCTGAAACCTGGTCTGGCTCACTCATCTAGTATCTTTGCACAGCCCAATATTTGTCCTGGTTTTGAGTCCTCCAGTTGAAAAGCACTTCTCAAACTAATGTAGATAACAAAATAATTTCTCCAAGAATCACTGCCAAACTATCAGTGTCTCAAAACACTGTAATTATTTAGGAAGCATCCACTCATTCAGTGCATGCTCATTACTACCAAGAAAAAGCTATATTTTGGAACAGTTCTAAGTGTTAAAGTACTTTCCACCTAGTTTTGCTTCCAAAGTCTTGGCATTTTAGCAGCCTCAGCTTTCATTTCAGTAAAAGGTATGGGGGGATAAGAGAAACCCAAAGCACGTCTTCAGCTCCCTTCCATAATTCTGGAGTTAAAAATATTTCTTAGTGATATTACCACTACTCCTCACATCCTATACCACTGCCAATAATTCTTGGTAAGCACAAAGGTTTAACAAATCTGCAATATTTATTGGATTGCTCTTCTAAAAATGACAAGCTGTGAATGAATCATACCTTTATTAGCCACCGATTACCCCAGTCTGTAAGAAAACTACTATGATTAACCTTCCCATTGCTGTTTCCCACCTCTCTTACCTTTTGCAATAAAATCTTAGCATGTTTGCTACTTCTTTTTTACTATGAGTCAAACTATGATTTTACTACAAAAGCATATTTATCAGTTAAAGTCTGTGTTTTAAAAATTAAAACTTGGGTTATTTTCACAGTTTTTTAAGAGAGTACTGTAACAGCTGAATAAGGAAAGGTTAGTCTAACCTCCAAAGGTTATTGTTCTCTTTCCCCAAAATTGTCTGGAGCCAGACAACATAAGGCTCCTGTGCCTTGGGCTGGAATGGAAGGGGTGAGGGTGATGGGAGAGAGGTGCTTGTTTACAATTACTCCATTCCTGGTTTTAATGAATCTTTCTGTATGACCACTAAGTGCTCATTTTGTTCTTTTGAACAAGGCAGGTATTACCAGAGGACTAAAAAAAGGAAGGAAAAGGGAAAGCAAACTGAAAGCTGCCAAACTCAAGGGTTTCAAACGTTTCAGCTGCGTCCCGGAGGTAATCTGCTCCACAGGCACAAGACCTACATATTTGCTGTCTCTTTCCTTCCTCTTCCTTGACATGGTAAAATGAAACAGCTGAGATAAGGGAGAACAAAATGTAAGAACTACAGTAAAAATTCACAGATACCTACTAAAATGTGAAGAATTACATTATTAAATGATGAGTAACTGGAATTTAATCACTGTCTACATTTGGTTACTACTGCCACTTGCAAGCAAGCCCTCCAGAACCACACAGGCAGCTGACTTCAAGAGAAAGGGATGGGTCAAGTTAGTCTTGCAGCATCATCTGCCTTCCCTGCACACCATCTGACAGTTCTCCTCCTCAAGAATCCAGTCTGCCATTCCAGACAGCTACTGCTAAGACACAAAAAAGAGCAAAACCTCTGCTCTGCCTCCCTGCTGCACATACACACTTCCCCTCCTCCTTGTAGGAGCCAGAACTTCAGAAACTGTGTTGTTCAATATTGAAGGACCAACAACTTGCAAACCACAGCAGGCATCCTGGAGAGCCTGAACCGATGATACTGCGTATTTCACTGACGAACATAGCTCTCAGTTTTTAGCTAAGTTGGTAAGGTTGCAAAGCATCAGATCTTCTTAACCCAGTAACCTGTGAAAAGGCATTTTAAAATCACAGAATGCTTCAGGTTGGAAGGGAATTTTATAGGTTATCTAGTCCACATCCCCTGCAGTGAGGGACACCTACTTTAGATTTATTTTAGTTCTTACCATATCTTATTTAAATATTACTCTTTCTTACAAACACAAGGAGGAGTATATTTCATGATTAACCAAAAAATATCATGACAATTAATGTGTTTTCCTTCAAGAAAGTCGTTTCAAGAATTACATGGAACAGACATACAAAAATGGCACTACATGTGTTTTGTGTGATGTGTTTTAAATACTCTACTGGCACACATTTAGAAATACCTCCTTACAGCCACAAAGTTTGAGTAATGCAGCTATGTCAAAATTATGCCAGTGAAACCATCATGTACCTTAGCGAATGACCATGTTTTTCTATATGCAAAACTGAAGATGTCATACTTTTTTGAAAATATTGCTTGGGAGAAAATAGTTTTCCTCTAATTCTCAGAACAAATGTGTGATGCTATATGACTCGCTATATGGCAGTCCATTAATAAACCTGACTGGGGTAGACAGGTTCAATTAGTAAACTGTTCATCATTTATGCCATTTGTTTATTTACAAAAGACACTGGTCTGCTGCTGCATATGAATCTATCAAATTTGCACAGGGATGTTAAAACATCCTGGCTGTGATCCCAAATGTCTCTATAGCACTGTTCTTTTGTGACTGACTTTTTCCAGTCTCTTCAAAAGCTGTCAGATAGATTTGGGCTTGAATAAAGATAATTTGTACATGCCTCTAACGCACAGAGGTCTTTGTATCTAAACCAAACAGGTTAATAGTCACCTGCTGCACAGAGGGCAAAGAGGGTAGTAGATTTGCATTACTGTAGAGAAGTTGGTTTTATTTTTGCTGGTGTGGTACTGCAGAAGAAGCAGCTCCCAAGCAGGAATAGTAGGGAAGAGAGAACATTATCCAATAAATCCACAGTATTGCAAAGCAGGGGCGTGGGGGAGGGACAGGAAAAAGTAGTTTAGTGTTTGGCTTTTATGACATTTAGAGAAGAAATAAATCAACAAAACCATATTGTTTCTGTTTACCTTCACAGTAAGCGTTTGAGACAGTAAAAAAAAAAATTAAGGAAAATATTTTTTAAAATGCAATTAGTTTTATTTCTATTTCTGTGGGAAGTAGCAGTGCAAGTGAAAACTTTCCTTGAACACAGTTAATAGGCATGCACACATGGGATTCCTACCTTATAAAAGCAAAATAACTTCTATTATTTAGTGTACTGATTAATGCCATGTGGTTCTGCTATAGCTCACTGTGAAGGACTTGGCAATAACACTGCAGCCAACATGATAAAAACAATAATAAAAACAAAGTAATAAAAACAAAGCTTGCCACAACATATTGTCTCAAAGTATTGTATAAAGCAAGAAATTGCTCTAAACAAAAAGAATGAGCATCCATTACTATAGAAAAACAGTACCTGCCTATTTTAACATCTCATTTCACAGGTATCCTTGAAAGAGAGGTTGTCATCAGCTAAGAAACATTACCTGTGTACCTTCCATCCTTCAAGCTCAGGGTGTGCTTAGAGATTTAGAACTATCATGACTCATTTGAACACAAGAAGCTGCTTTACTTTTACATGCAGCAACCACGTTCTGCCTTTTAGCTTCCCTGCAATGGCAGGTGGAACACACATTTTCCCTACCAGGCAGCTTATGAATCATATCAAGATGAGTATGTCACCGCACACTTTCCACAGCAAACAAAAAAGGATGTGCCATGGAAAGGAAGAGTTCCACATTGCTGCTGTTTGTGCATCAAAAGCTTCAGCTTCCACTCAGTGAGGATCCTACAAGCTCCGGGAAGCAAAGGGTGGCTAATATGGTCAAGTCTAAGGACTTAACATTCATTTTAAAACATAGAGATGACAAAACACATTTATATAATATTTCTTAAAATCTGGGCAGTTTTATTACCTGAATACAAAATCTACTGTGTAATCTGGCTAAGATGCTCACCTTACTGACACTACAACAGTGACCATTATGAGCTATTGCCCTCTTTTATGAAACTTTTTAAATCCAGTTCTTTCCTTAGCCACTTACTTAGCACTGCTAGGCACCACTTAGCAAATTATCTACTCAACAAAATGATCTCCTTTAAGTTACAAGGAATACAAAGATATTTTTATTCCATCATCTTTCCCACCCACAGTTGCATATGCTTTTTACTTGCATATGCTTTTTACTTGCATGAAGCCAGGATTAAAATTATAACAAATAAAAGACACGTTCCCTTATCTGAAAGTTGTACTCTCCGAACGATTGAGATTGCAGATCTCTGAACCTCCTCCTCTGCACCTTATCAGCACTGGCCACATGGTTCCATTTGAGAGCATAACACCAAACTATTTTTATACCATCCCTATACCGTTCAGCCTATATCTTAACACTTTGTTTTCTGATTGTTGCTGCACTCGGAGCAGATATTTTTACTGGCATTGAGCCATCTATAAGCAATCCCTCAAACAAATACTATGTGCTGCTGAAATTGCAGGCAGGACCCTACAACACACACACAAAGAAGAACAAAACAAGGTTGCAGATGCCCACGCAGATCTGGTAAACTCCCAGAATATGGCTTTACAAACTTCAAGTGCCTTCTATTAGATTGTATGGGGTTTTTTAAGCTTAAAACAGCACCTATCTGCAAGAACAAACAGAGAGCCTATCTCATGGCACGCTGCCGACAAAACAGCAACTCAGGTCCTCACCTCTTATGGTGGGCAAGAATAGGTATTTTTCTGTGCAGTGCCAAACACAATATGGTCCTGGTCTCTCACCAGAGCTCCCAGTAGCCTTCCTGCACGTACTAGCACAAATAGGCAATCCACAGACACTTTCCATCTGGATGAAGAGAACAATTTGTGGCAGCAGAAGGACGTTATTTTGCATGTGGACCAGCCACTCGGAAGCCCTACCACAGATACGTAGCCTGTGGATTATACTACTGTTTGTAAGGCAGCAGAGAAATTATTCTTTTTAAGACTTGGCTTCTTTTTCTGGCCCCTAAGGAGGAGTGTGGTCCAGTGGTTACCAGCTTCACAACCAAACACAGACTTCTCTGAAAGTCTGGGTGACTAGAGGGATTCTATTTAAGAGCTCTGGTACAGTTACAATTAGACCTCTGCTTCTCCACAAGTCTCTAATACGACCACAAGCAACATCTCAATCATGTCATTTGCAAACAGGGTGAGTGCTCCTTGCTTGCCTTTTGTCTGCGACACCATGCCACAGCAACCATAAAACTCAGAGAATTAACATTCACTCAAGAGACTAATAAGCATGCTTTTTTTGGATACTTTTGCCCCTTTCTTTACCACAAAAGACAGCAGGGGAGCTTCTGAATTCTTGTCTCTTTCCTCTCCCCAAGCCTGAAGCCTAGTTTTGTGCTGCACAAACAAAAGCCATCGTGGAAGACAAGACTGCATTTAACGCACAGAAAACTGTATGTTGTCCAGACTCCCCAAACCACAGAGAAGATGTTTGCAGAATTTTGTGATAAGCTGATTAAATTTGCTGAGCAAATATATTTTCCATGGCCAAATCTATAGGTGAATCCTCCCAGGGAAGGCAATTTGCCTGTTTGGATCATCACCAATACTCCAAAGATGAAGAGCCTGGAGTTCTTCAGAGACTCGATTTAATCTTGACAAATTATTCCCTTTGTTTGGTTGGTTTGTTTTAATTCTCAGAATCAGCTACAACATTGTCATGAAAACTTAAAGAAATGGGTCAGCCCCAAAGAGCAGAGCAAGCCCAGAGTATTTCAGTTAGAGAAGTTAATGTCAGACATTATTTCCTTAATGGTACCTATAGGTTTTGAAGGTCAGAGAAGGAGAAATAATTGAGGCTTTGGGGTTTTTTCATTGTTTTACCTACACGTACACACAAGTGCACTCCCCTAATCCTAGCTCCCTCCTCCTTCCTTTTTTTTTTGGCTTGCCTCCCATCGTTCAAGGAAAAGGTAGAGCTGCATCAACAGAAAATATCCTCCTGGTACAGTATGTTGTCCAGGCTCTGCCCAAGGCTTCTGTCAGCTTAGCTAGAGAAACAAAGTTCTTCGGGACATTCAGCTACATCAGCGCGCTCACAGCTGTACAAACCTTGTGAGCAGACCAGACACAAGCAGGATTTCAGACAGGCAAATCAAAATTAGTGCATAGGGGATATTTATAGCCAAGTTACTTGGAAGCACAGAATCAGAGTCATTGAGATTGAAAAAGACCTCCAAGATTATCCAGTCCAACTGTCACCAAACACCATTGTGCCCACTAATCTATGTCACAAAGTGCCACAATCACACACTTTTTGAACACTTCCAGGTATGGAGACTCCACCACTTGCCTTGGCAGCCTGTCTCAGTGCTTCAACTCTCCTTCGGTGAAGAGATTTTTTTCTAATACGTAATCTAAGCCTCCCCTGGTGCAACTTGAGGCCATTTCCTCTCCTCCTACCACTTGTTACTTGTGAGAAGAGACCAGCATTCACCTGACTACAACCTCTTTTCAGGCAGTTGTAGAGAGCAATAAGGTCTCCCCTCAGCCTTCTCTTCTCCAGGCTAAAAATTACGTTTCTTAACTTAAATTTCTGTCTGTTCAAGTTTGTGTGCAATTTCCATTACCTTGCACAAGAGTGCAACGATTGAATTTCTTTTTATTTCAGGGTCCACACATAGAACATTGCTACTGCTAGTGTTTTGCCAGCTGACATTTCTCTAGGAAGCATATCTTGTACAGAGATTAAAGAGAAAGCAGGAAACAAGGGTATCTTAAAAGGAAATTCCCCACATTTTTCTTCCTCTCAGATTATAAAACAGAATGAAGATGATTTGAGGACTAAACACATGTTATCTTTGAGGTGTCATTTACCAACCAGATGAAAACTGAAGTGAAACTGAGAGCACGAAGACAGGGTAGTATTTTCATCAGAGATTTTAACTGGCAAATATGTAAAGCTACAGCTAACAGCTTAAACTTGAAGGAGAAAAAAACTATCCTTCTTGCTATTGGCTTACTTTTTCTAGGCATTCTGGAATGCAAGAAACCACTTCACGCATCCTGGACAGCAGTCGTGTGCCTACATCGTATGGTGAAAACTAATTAAAAGGTAAAGAAAACAGAACCAGCAATACAGTGATAACAGCAATATTCTTCTTCTAGCAACTTATTTTCTGTCTTTTATATCCCAATACTTCTCTCTCTCTGTTTTCTCCTGCCACCAACATTTGGATACATCCTGTTGTCTCTCTGTTTCATTTGCCTCATTCAATGTTTCCGTAGACATAAGGGCAGTACGTCAAAACACAGCCATAATGGCAACACCATCTTCCCACCGAACGAAAATAAAACAATTTCTATTTTCTTCCAATTGCTTATTCTCCTTGACTTGCCTTCTCAATTCTTTGTATCTTTTCCCATCACTAGGACACAACAGGGACTTATTTTTAGAGCATCTGTTTAGATGGGAGATCTGTTTAGATAGGATGCCGCATGATTGCATGAAAAATACTGAGCAGGCACTGCATGCTGGCAAAAATCCTTTTCATGCTCCCTCAGCAAGAAGCTGAAGGAGAGAAAGAAGGGAAGGGTGTGGAGGCTATGACTTGCTATCAGGGCAAGTGGCATTTGCAATAACAATTTAAAATGAGACAAGGTGTAACCTTCCCATATTACACAAGTATTGATTACCCTTAAATGCCACCATGTTACATCGGACATAATATACAACCCTGCACGTTCGGTTTGGACAAGGGGCAAAGCAGACTGCAAGCATGGCTCAAATTCACCAGAAGGCATGTAGTCTGGCTTTGATCCCCTGAGTGATTCTGAAGAAGAGGCTCCCTCACTGCACTCTCCTCCACACCACAGCAGCTGTGCGCCACGGATGCTCATCTGAGCTCAGACAGCGCAAGTGCTACGTGTAAATAATACTCAGGGTAGATAAGGTTTAGAAAGGGTCATTTGCAAAATTACTCTTTTAGACGCTTCGGCAAAGCTGCAAGTTTTCTGCATTCTAAACAAATAAATAATAAGTGAAAAGTATTTTCTATTAATTTCAAAGTTAATGTAAAAACATCCCTATCACCTCCATCTCTAATCTTTTTCTCCTTCTCTACAGACGCAAAATAAATATCAGATGGTCAGCAAGTATTAGAAAATGGCTTTTGATAATAAAACCTAATTAGTTCTGACCCAGTCTCCAGTGTATATTATCAGCTTTGGCCATCATAAGAACTTTGCTGTTCCACAACCACTACAGGCAAAACTTGGACACAAACTCTGGTGAAAAACTTTACTCCTTGAGTTTGCCCCAGCCCCCTTATTTTTTGCAAGTGACTTTAATTGGCACTAAGAGATATACAAAGAAATTAGTACTTGCACTAATAGCTCAAGTTGATTCTGTGATTTCTTTTTAACACAGATGCATTCTGCAGACAGTATTTCAGGCTTACTGGCAAAGCACTACAGTGGCAAAGAAGACTTCCTTGCTGAAACTACAATTTTCCCTTTATGGCTTATTAGAGCCAATTCAAGGCAGAACAACAAAAAGCAAAGAAACAAAATAAATGCATAACTGCCATTTAAATGCATATATTCTTAAAAGGCTTTAAGGGTATCATTTATGGAACACAAAAGAGATTTCCTTCTTTAGCAGTGCTCCAACACATTACCCTTTCGTGCTTACTCCAAGACATGAATATACTTGCCTAAAATGTCAGTGAGGTATTTATACAAAGGCAACTCTTCAGAAACTTATTATTGTGAATACAAAACAGGAAGTACAGTAATACCACCACTGTGTGTTAAATAATGCTTAGTATAAACTGTGCTTTTCAGTTAATAACCAGTGTTAACCCCTGTAGGGGAAAGGGAGATGTGAGGTGCGAACTGAAAATACTGACTCATGGTAAGACCTTGGAGGATTATTCCCACAAGGATTTTTGTTTCGTTGGCTTGTTTTGGTTTTGTTTTTTTTTTCCCCCTCCCATCCTAATAACAGATAGAACACAACAGAGGACAGGATTTGCAATATAAGTGACAAAATGAGAAAAAGCAAGGGCTGAAGTTTGATGATGTGTTGTAAATTGAAAAAAAAGAAACAGTAAAATAGAATAAAATAAGTGCACAATAAATGCTTAATGATAATTTGTACACTGAGCTCCTTTCAGGACCCATGCTTTCACTAACTAAATCTTGTAACAACTATGCCATATGAAAGGTGCATCTCTAAGAAACTACTCCGTCAACTACTCAAATATATCTGTACTGGTGTACAAGTGTCAACTATTTAGAACAGGATGTAAATAAAAATACCATATACTGAATATTCGTCAGCCATTTAGATAGTATTCTAGAAAACAGCATGACTAAAGTAAAAAATTAACAAAAAAGATCTTTTTCATAAGCATTAACCACTAAATCAGAGAAATTTATGGGTTTTTTATTAAAAAAATAATAAACCAACCTGATTTTAAAAACACATCACTCCATAGGGAGACAGACACTCCAGGCATAAAGCAAAAACTCCTTCCTCACACATGTTGAATAAGAAAACATTTTTATGTAGACAGGTTTCTAGAATACAAGTGAGAGAACGCAATCACCACTTTGGTCTTCTCAAAACATTCACAGCTGCCATGCAAAAAATTCAAGAGCTTCCCAAGTACAAGGGCCTGAAACAAAAACTATATGCAAATTCCAGGTGGGCAGAAATCAAAGCTCCTCTTTTCTAAGGTCTGACAAAACTATATCTATTTACAAAAGCGTACGAACATCTCCTCTCACAGAACTTGGTCACTCAGTCTCTCGCTCCATTTTATCCTACAGGCATAGTGTTTTTAAATTTTCATGCACGCTAACAGATTGAACTTTGGTTTGACTGCCATCTGCTGATGCCATGTTTTGAGAACCCAAGACTCATTTACAAACATAAAGCTTTCCAAACATTCACAGTACTTTTACTTCCCGTTCTTGCTAATGAAGAAATAAGGGAATTAGTGATAACACATTATTTATGTTTAAAGAAATCAAATTATGCCAAATATCCTATTTAGCTAATCTTCAGATAAACAACACAGAAAATATAATAATTTGGTGTGCATGAATAAGGTGACAATTGAAACAAAACCATGTAACACACTGGGCTGTTGTGATAATAAGCAATAGAGAATTGGGTACAACAACTACTCCTTAAAGAGAAGGGAAGTACAGCTGAAAACTACTAAAAAAACCCAAGGATAAAATAAAATAGTAATAGACTACCTTTAAACTCTTCCACAAGGGAGGACACTACAACAATCTGTTTTTACACAAAAATATTTGATATTATCTAAAGTCTTTGTTTCACTGTATCCTAATGAAACACACACATGCAAACACACACAGAAGAAACCAAATTAATTTTCAGGACCCTCACATTTTGCCCTTCTCTTTCTTTCAAGACAGCATATACTTTGTGAAGGGTTGAATGGGCTGCTGATGCTGAAATAATGGAATCAGCATGTGAATACAATCATACCTACCAGCCTCTCTGGAAGCAACCAGACAGTGGATGAGGACAGGACTTGAAGTGGTTTGTTCTCCTGTCCCATATAGGAATAGCTGTCCTGTAAAGGAGCTTTAGCTCGTTTAAGTGTCTATAATAGGTGACTGAGCAGAAAGTGCAGAAAGTTACCATCTCGGGGCACCAGGATCATTTGCCAGAGAAAATACTTGGTTTATGTTCACCCTGTTCCTCATCTTTGATGAGGGGGGAGAGCCTTTATATCCCACTTTCCTTCCTCTCAACTTGTTCCTTCAGCAAAGCTGTAGTCCTTTCAGTCCTTTATTATATGAGAAAAGCAGAAAAATCAAGTGATTATATTTATCCAAGCAGACAGTGCTGAAACACGGAGTCTGGAATTGCCAAAACAATGACTGTTGCGGCCCAGTTTGTATCCAAGGTATATTTCTGCTTAATCAGATACTAACTTCAGTCACCTTTTCCTAGGTCCGAAAACATTCTGCAAACATTCAAATACATGCTTAGCTTTAAAGTAAAGCTTATGCATAAATGATTCCAGCATTGGACACAAATGCAATTTTTGGCTTACAGGAAAAGAAAACAGCTAAAGGCTTGAGCGTAGACTGAAGGAGTTCCAGGTTAAGATCTTTTGTATCAGTATTTTTATGAGACTAAGATCCACATGAATACAAAGTAAAGCCATGAAAATCTCACCACAAAAAAAAACCAAACCTACAAACAGGCTCCCATTTGAATAATGAGTCTGGATTTTTCTGCAAGGTCAGAACTTCAGGTGGCATGCCAGGTACACAAATTCTGGTGATTCTGAATCAAACCACAACTTTTATTCTCTTAGAACAGTA
Source organism: Clamator glandarius (assembly GCA_033459285.1). Classification (NCBI taxonomy): domain Eukaryota; kingdom Metazoa; phylum Chordata; class Aves; order Cuculiformes; family Cuculidae; genus Clamator; species Clamator glandarius. The sequence goes on along the minus strand of JAUNZM010000668.1, from coordinate 1,187,408 downwards.
CTAATTAAAATCATTTATTTTAAAATATATTCAGTGTCTCAGAAGGTTAATGATTTCAATTAATATTTTTCCTTTTCAAAGAATTTACATTATTTGTGTTCTGTCATAACACTGCTGGCAAATCATGTCTAAATATGCCTTTGTTGTGGAAATGTGTCTGCTTAAACTGTTCCTCTGTTTGTGAGGTAGAATAATCTGTGAAACATATTCAATTTTCACATGCAAAACAAAGACAGAACAGACCCCCATTCCTTACAAAACCTGTAAACGATCCTGTACAAACCCTGCAAATGACCTAGGACCTTCACTGGTGGCTTCTTTCCTTTTCTTGGTCTGTCCACTAGAAATAGAAGGAACCCAAAAATAAAAGTAATCCAGAAAGAGGAAACACAAGGATTCCCCTTCGTCATCATTCTGAAATCTCTTCAGATGCTGTGGGGTTGCGCAGCCATAGAAGAGGCACAAATTTTGTCCTTCATCAATGTTAATCAGGAATTTTCTCAATAAACAGAGGCAATAAACATGCCTCACTTACAATACCTACAGCAATTACCGCTGTTTTACTTTACTTCCATCCCTATTACAAGCACTCTTATTCAGGATGCACAAAGGATATAGAGGTCTCCAATAAAAAGATCTCATTCTTCTACAGGCACTACACTAGCCATAACTGCAACAAGAGGCACAACCTATTTCCAGTTCACACCGATCCTCTGCACTATTCCACCTCTTGACAACACATTTTCTGGAGAGAGGGCAGACAGCTGAATAAATATAACAAAATACCTCCCTGTCAGTGCGGCAAGTCGCATTCTGATAGCAAAATGCATATACGAGCAAGACAAAACCCCCCCACCATCTTCCAAACAACAGAAGCACATTATTTAGCGCACACTATCACTGCTGAATCTTGCTAAGATGTTACCTTTGATTTAAGAAACCAGTTGCTGATCCTGATTTGTTGCACAGAACCAAACCATTATTTAAGAACGATGGTCAAGGTTTCTGGGTGAAGAATAAGGTTTGCACTCTGGCTTCCCTGGGAAAAGCTGTTTCTAAGTACAGGCAAGGAAGCTCAGAGGAGTACAAGGAACAGGAATCAGTGGGGAAATCTAGGATGAAGCCAGTTACATTTCCTCATACCCACTGCAATGGCATCATTAGTTCATGAAGACAACGGAGAAGCTCAGACATCAGGTCAAAATAGCGCTTAAGCAGTAAAACAGGTATTGAAAGACACACTTCAGTGTTAAAGGCATGAAATACTGGCATTCCAATGTTATTAAAAAAAAGAGAGAGAATTTTGTAAGGTAGCACAGTGTACTTACATTCCTTATAAAATTAAAATAAATGGCCATTTTATAAGTGCAGTAACATGTTCCAAGGTGTGTGTTTGCCAATTACACGCACCTCATATGCTGACTGATGAACACACACACCCCCTGGCATGTGTTCTTGCTGACATATCTCACGTGCTTCCCTGTTAAGTAATGGAATAAGACTTGCCTTGCAAACTGACTAATGGTGCCCCTTCTCACTCGGTGACTTCTGCAGAAAATATTTACTGCTAAGAAAAACAACTTCTGGAATAGAGTTAAGCTATATGCAATCTTAAGTACATTCTCTCTGTCTGCAAGATACTGCGTGATAACCTCCATTTTCAGTATCACTGTCAGGCATGTGTCTTCCCTCAAACTGGGCTAACATTCAGCATTTTTCTGTGTGCGTTGCTGCGTTATGTAAAGACACAGTCCTCCTTATGGACTGCTTTCTCCACGCCAGCTAGTTACTCTCAATGAAAGCCTGTTTCACTATTTTCCCCCTTAGAAAAAGGAGGGCAAGTTCATGCTGTCCACACTACGACGACAAGACATGCTGTGGCATGGAGATGGCCTTCTTTTAGAATTATTTTTCCCCTTAATTTTTTATTCTTTTTATTTTTTCTTCCATTTCTACTTGTTTATTTTGAACAAATGCTGACTAGTGTATAATAGCTTTAATAGACAAGCATGCTTAGTACCCAACAATAAGTTTCTCTGTCTGCTGGAAGCCAACCTGAGATTTTTTAATTTTATTTTTTCAGTCACAGGATTTATTTCCACAGTGATGTCAACAGAGACGTTGCAAAACCAATACCATGCTTATTGTTCTTGTCTCTTTCCTCTTCAGAACCAATGTATGACAGCACAAAGGAAATAAAATTCTCTTCAACCCATTATATTGTGTGAAGCTCTATCTCTCATTCCTCTGTTTTTATGAAGATTCCAACTGTGCTTGTCAGGATCCGTCTAGAGGTAACAGTATGTATTGGCAGAGTATGGCCTTTCCTATGTTACCTCTCTATTGTGACACAAGCAGACCCCTTCATCTCATCTCTTTTTCCTGTATAAAATTTGCATCTCTTTTATGAAATCTAATACCGAAGATATTATGTAATACAGGAGCCATAATCTCTGTTGATACAGGTACCCAAAAGCAATGAAGATGAAGACTGAGGGTAAAGAACTGCCCAAGACTTAACAACTGAGTAATATCCACTGTAAGTAAATGCAAAGCATCTCTGTGACTTCACCTGAGAAAAAGCCTAGTGGCACTGATAAAAGTTCCCACATCGTTTTCAATTACCCTGCCAAACCATCTCCCAAACACAGTTTCCAAAGCAAAAATCCCTGCACAGGAAATAACAAAGCAGAGGGGAAAGAAACATAGGGTGATAGAGATGGAAACAATTTGTTGTTGAGAGCTACAACTATAGAATGAGGTTACAGGGAAAAGAAACCAGCAGTATCAGCGTAACTGGGATGAATATAATTAATTTCATAATAGTTTTCTATTTTCTCAAAATTTATTTTCATAACAGGTTTTTTTTTATGTTGGAACTATCACTCTGAGTGAGGCTTTTATGGGGAAATGGAAAAACCCATCCTATCTGAAGCAGTGGCCAGTAAAATCAAACAAGCTCATTTTTAGGGTTTAAACAGTTAAGTAATACAAAGCAAGAACCACTGGTATCACACAAGCACCAAAACAAAAGAAAGTTCCCCAAACCATCTTTTTCAGCACCTGACAGGGAAGAGTAACTCAAGAAGATGCTATAGGAAGCAATCAGAATAATGTTACAAAGTGTACAATCAAATACTGAAGCTGTGCACTGGCCACCTCATCCTCCCAAGCTGCACTCCCTTATCATAGATACTAAATCAATATATACAATGCTGGGCTTTCTATTTCACCATGACATCCATTTTTAGTAAAACAGCTTCCACCTCGTTAGGGGAGAGATAAGTATGAAGTGTTAATATAGAAGTCTCTCAACATTTTACATTATAGGATCATGCACTTAGTGGCTTATGCTGTTCTGAGCTTTGACCTTCTCATCCTTTCTAAGCTGGCTGGCTGCCCTCAATTGATTTGTTTTGTAAGGTTCCAGTCAAAGCATTTCAGCTGTTAGATAAGAAGGAGACCAGAAAAGATGTCATTTTATTTACAATTTTACAAAACTAATAAACATGAAATTATGTCACTCTGACCTTTGCAGGCAGGTCTTGAAACCTGATCACATTAGAAGGACTTGAAACATCTCAATTTGAAACAGCTTTGTGAGGTTTTTTGATGCTTTTCAGATACATTTACCAAGCTTTGACCACTCAAAAGACTGATCCAGCCATACTAGATCCAGACTCCCAAAATGACAGCTGAAAAATGACCTGTCCTCTTACTAGAGTCCTCTTACTAGAATCCAGTCAAGCAGGAAGAGGAGAACGAATACACCACAACTGACTCCGCACAAAAGGAAAGCCTGACAGGAGTAGTGAACATATTCGAAAAACAAGAGTCTGGACACTGGTGCAAAGCCACCAATCATTAAAAAAGGATTCTAGACATGGAAGCCTGGGAGAAAAAAAGATTGGGGAATCCTGGCTGGGTAGGAATGCATCCATTCAGAAATGCAATGAACAAGGGAAAAAAGCTGACATCAACTGAACAAAAAGACTAGAAGCAAGAATCATACTGGTATTAGATGAATAGTTTGCTGAAGAAGGCAGCAGACATAAGAAATACAGACCAAGAGGATACTACTTAAAGACAGAGCAGGCAAACTGGATAGGGAGAAACACCCAGGAAAGAATAACAGGAAGGATAACAGGTGTAAGTCCCATTCTTGCATGGCAGAACCCACAGAGAACAGCAAAGTAGTACCTGATATTGTCAATTTACCACCTATTTAAAGCAAACAAGTTTACTATGGCAAATCTAGAGGGTCCTGTACTGCTGTTAACCATGAAGATCTCTATATGACACCATACAACAGAATAGGAATCCCCCAACATCTAGTAACCATTCATCTGATTTTAAACAAGTAAATCAGAGCCCTCAAAAGCAAGGAAATATGAGTATTAAGGTAATTAATGTAGAAGCGATCATAATGACTCGTAAAAATAATTTTCTAAATTAATGCAATTTAATTAATCATGCACAATGAGTACTACTTTAATTAACATAAATAAAGATTGCATTATGACGCACATACACAAAGGATAATGAATTAAGATTGCATGACAGTTCTTAACTCATGGCTGCTCAAACAACAACATTCTCTATAACACTATTTGAATATAGTATACACAAAAACCCCTACGTACATACTGCGTATTTTGTATCCATAAAGAGGAAAGCTGGGCAAAAGATCAACTGCAAAGCAAGCCTTAAACGTGCCCCTGGCTACAGCCCAAGTACCATAATCACAGCCGTTCCTCTAGCTTCTGTAGCTCACAGTACTACACTAACATCCTTTTCAGCATCAGTCCCATAAATATTTAACACTCAAGACTTTTTGGAACGTCTCTTCCTTAACTGTTATCATTACCCTAATGAAGCTTATTAAATATAATAGGACTCATACCATCCTACCTGCTGACTGTGATATATGCCTTGCTGCACTTTGCTTATCTCCTGTAAAGCCCATTATCTCCAATTACAAGCCACCGAGACCCTGAGAGCATCCCCTGGATGCTTCCACAGGAACTGAACCAAGCCACATGTCTCTGGAGAGCCACTCAGCTGTACCCAACCCCTGCAGGACCTAAACACCGACACAAAGTGGGAAGAGTGAATTGAAAGGACTTAAATGGAAGAGGTTATCACCACATAGTCCGTTCTCAAGTATTTCAAGTAGGAAGTGAAAACACACACCTTGTGCACATGCACAAGTTTTAGCAGTTAAAACTTGCTGTATAGGCACAGAAAACTTAGTCATAAAATTAGTGTTAATTCTCTAGATAAAGTTTCCTACTTTGTCACCAAACCCACATGAAGAATTAAGTTGACCTAACCTCAGATCTTATACCCAGTCTATATGTACTCCACAAATACATTTCATTCCCATGCTACTTTACAAACTGTCATTAAAAAAAAAAAAACCAAACCAACCAGTATCAGAGTTACAGACTGACAGAACCGAGGGTCAGTATTTACACTGTAAACATGAATCCGAACCTTTTTAATTTCTCACTTGGAGGCCTCAATCTGGAGGCTTTCTAACACATCATGTTCCTCATTTGATAGGTGATATGACAAGAGGAAATGGCCTCAAGTTGCACCAGGGGAGGTTCGGATTAGACATCAGGAAAAAAATTCTTCATCAAAAGAGTTGTCAGGCACTGGCAGAGGCTGCCGAGGGAGGTGGTTGAGTCCCCATCCCTGGTGGTATTTAAAAGATGGGTAGATGAAGTCCTCAGAGATACAGTTTAGTAGTGGACAGGTATGGTTGGACTCAATGATCTCAAAGGCCTTTTCCAACCTAGCAATTCTGTGATCCTATGATTCATCTGGAGTTTGTGAGTTTAGGAAGTATTAATAAGAACAAACTTTGGCCTTTACCTTCCCATCTTTGTACTTTTCCAAATTAAACAAATACACTTTGATACCTTTAAGTAAGTTTGCTGGCATGTGTTGCTGAGAAGTTTACAGAAGTATTAGTGATGCTAAAATATATGACAGAGTCAATGTAAGAAATGCTTTCTGTTCTAAAGAATAAGAGTAGGCATATTTATTTTTCTGTTCTATTTGAAGTAAAACTATTATATTTTTTACATACATCGTTTGGATGTATGCTTTCAGAGGCAAAATAAAGCCAACTTCTCCTGGCCCTATAGTGTATCTACTAAAAGAGAAAATATGCAGTCCAGCAAGTTTTCCCTCCAACCCGTCTTTTCAGGCAAGTAATAAATCTTGAGTGAAAAAGTCACTGTGCTCTTTGGCTGTCACCACTAAGATTTTGTTTTTTAAAACCGTAGCAGCCTTAAGGCTGATTTACTACTCAGCCCTCTACACTCCAACAATTGAATTGGGGGGGGAAGGAAATCACTTTTGCACACCTGGAAATATTTTATTTGCTGTAGTCGTGAGAAAGCAAAGTTTTCTTCTGTGAGGTGTGGGGAGAGGGAGATTCAGGTGAATCTTAAAACCTAGTTTTGGACTTAAATAGAAACTTCATACACATGTACATGAACAGAGAAACCACCTCTGCATTCAAACAGAGTGGTCAGACTCCTTAGGGACTACAGGTTCACTGTGCAACCCAGCCTCAAATCATCAACTTGGAAACCTTACTCAGCAAACAGTAGTTCTTGTCAATGGTGTCTAGTCATTTCACTTTCCAAGTGAAAAGAATGTGTGACAATATTTAAATTGTTTTATTCACTCTTTTGCTCTTCCTTTTTTAAACAAACTTAGTGAGCTCTTAATCACCCTAAAATGCAAACATCTGATATAAATGAAGGTAAAATTAGACCTTTGAGAAACAGCTACTTCCCAGAGCACCTCTTTGCCCTAGTCAGAGTTGCAAGTTGAACAAGATGAAGGGTAAAACCCCAAACACATACCAGAGAAAACCAGTTGATGGAAAATGTGATGGTGCCAAGGTTGTGCAACTATTTCGGAATATCAGATCTTCTTTTCAATGGCATATAGTTTGATATCACTTTTCCCTAAAAGCTTCACTTCCTGAAAATTTATTATATGCTCCAGAACAATCTTGTCTTTAAAAGAAACCCCACATCTTCTGTTATTTCACAAGATCTATACTTGCAGCTGGGCAAAATGATATAACATTCTAGGTGCTGGCTGGCTGAGTAGGAGACCCATAAAAATCTCACTCTCTCTTTTTAATCCCAGGGCTTTACAAGACTACGAAGAGTGCCCTTTGACAAGCACAGAGGCATTTCAGCATTTAAAGGAAAAAAAAAATAATGCTTCAGCAGCATGGCAAGACACGGCAATTGTGTTTCCATACTTTGATTCCTACTCTGAAACACTTCCCTACCTGTTCTGTTCTCATGACGTCTACAAAGCCCATCTACAAATGAAGACTAAAAACAGTAATGTGATATCAGATAAAGCAAGCAGGTTACCTGTCAGTTATCTCTACCAGTCCCATGGCTGGACTTCATCTCCAGTAACCTAGCAGTACCAAATTAAGTGCGTAAAAAGATTTTACTCCAACTAGTGCCTACTTAGTACTAATTTATTCAACTGTCATAAAATATGTTGCCAAGCACTAAGTGTCCCAGCACCATCTCCTTCTAAAAAGCACTCGGTTTTGTGCTCCCATCTGGATGAGATCTGTACAAAAGTAATGTTGAGAAATTACAGCCAGAGACATCATAGAATCACCAAGTTGGAAATCCTCAAGTCCAGCCATACCTATCAAATACTAAACCATGTCCCTCAGCACCGCCACCACCTGTGCCTTAAACCCCTCCAGGGAAGGTGACTCAACCACCTCCCTGGGCAGCCTCTGCCAGTGACCAATGACCCTTTCTGTGAAAAATTTTTTCCCTATGTTCAGCCTGAACCTCCCCTTTCTTCTGCTCATATTGCATCACTGCAAGGCCAAGGGACACCTGAATGCTAATCCTGGAGCCAAATCCAATACAGAGCAGAAAGAAAAGCTAGATATTTACATTTCTTCCTCCAGAGTCCTAAAGTACTTTAGCTGACGTGGGTCCTTCTTTCAGGCACAGCTTGATTAGGGGTTTTCCAACCTTAGTACTAGGGATAGAAGGAAAAAAAAGTTCTCCTTCACAATTCCATGTACAACTCCATCTGTGTTCACATACCTAAAGGAGTAGGGAGTGGCAAGATGGCTTGTTAAGAAGTAGAACCAGGCACTTCTCAGAGGTACACAGCAGGGATAAGTTACAGCCAGCCAGACTGTTAGATATAAGGAATAGAGTCTTCCTGGTAAAGGTGGAAAAACAATGCAGCAGATGCCCGCAAGCTCCAAGATCTCCATCCTTGGAGAAACACAAAACTCTCCTGGATCAGTCTTGAGCAAACTCATCTAACACTGAAGCCCTGCTCAAGCAGAAGTCTGGACCAGGAGACCTCTCAGGGGCCCTTTCCAGCCTAGAGTATTTTGTGATCAAACAATGAGGTGGAGGGGTGTCACAGAGGGAAACATCATGACTGACTGATTTCATGGCTTGTAATGCCACAGTCCTATGCTCTATTTGGGAAAACTGAAATCCTACCAAGTCAAAGCTGTAACATAGAAAGATACATCTGACCAAATGGAAACCACAAATAGGCAAATATGTAAATAGGAAAATATATTATGTGGTAGCGAATTAAGTTTATGCCATTGCATCTGACTGCTTGTAGCATCACCTGCTTTATAACTGCATATATACATTTCCAGACAACAAGATTCTTTCCTATTCCTTTTAACCTGTAAAAGTGCAAATCTAAATATTTGAATTTCTTCCATAAGCCTTCAGAAAGACAGAACTTTGATGTTTTTAAAGAGGAAAGATTATTTACTTTAGCTGCAGGCAAGAAATCATAATTTCTTCACTGATTCTGCCAAATGGCTCTATCGTGCATTTTTTATTTTCATCAAAACAAACCACTTTACTATGTAGTTATGGGACAACCTGAATTTAATCAACATTTTGAGGGTCAGATCAACTTGATGAACCTCTGTTTGACTCCCCTGCCCAAAAGACTCCTCCAAATGCAAATCAGCCACGGGGGGGGAAAGGGGGGGGGGGGGGGGAAGGGAGTTTTATTCCCTTGCCTCATGCTTGGGGAATATAGGCAGCAGTTTGGGTTTATTTTGTTCGCGTATGCAGAACAGACAACTCAACTCAGTAGCATCCATGTTCTTAAACTAAATAAGCAGAATTCAAACCCAGTGGTTAATACACTGAAGCCAACAGCTTATCTAAGGAACAGCAAAACTTGCAGGTGAAGGAAGAGAGGATGGAAGGGGAAGAAATTGAGGAGGAAAGTTAGGGAGCAGGAAATTTTTAAGAAAGCAAAATAATTACACAAAAGGAGGCAGAAAAAAATCCCCTGCACTGGCATAATACACAGAACAGGTTCTTAGACCACCATGCAAGATGCCTCAAGCCCTCTTGTACCAACAGAGCATTTGTAAAGATTCAGCTCTTCCGTACTTAATGTTCCAGGATAGTTTCTGGTTTAAGCTACACTGAAGCCCATGAACACGGACAAAATCCAGACCGTCATCAATCTAGAGACAATGGGCAATGCTGACAGCACAGCATCTCATTCATCTTCATTTGTCCTATCACATCCTGTCATTCTTATGCAAATAGCGTATTTGAGGATACATCTTTTCTGCACCCCACGATAAGGAGAAGTGAAGCTGTCAGGAGCACCAGGATGTCATCCTATACCATAAGCCATCACTTCACTCAGCGCCTTGTGTTTTACATCACAGCTCATGTGTTTGACATTCAAATTTGACCCAGTGGGAGGTAAAACTATCTGATGCCAGCAACACGGCATCTCGCTTCCTCTCTGCTAAAACATTCACGGGGATCCCTGGGGATCTGACAGTCTCTCTTCCTTCGCCATACCCTTGCCAACAGAGATTCAAACACTGGTTAAGAGGAAAAAAAAAAAGAGATCTGTATGGGCAGGTAATGATAGCGATTCACCCTTCTCACCGAAGGAATAAGCCCAGTGCTAAAAGGCTAGGAAAACAGGTTCCACTGAAACAGAATAAAAGGACACAAATCCTGATGAGCCTGTCTAGGTTTCCTTCCATGGAAATCTGTCAGACAGCACAGCAAACCTTGTCTAATCATATATCTTATTAATTAAATTAAAAGAACATTTAATTTCAAGCTAATCAAATTCTACATAATGTTCAAAATATTTTATGTGAAGTCTGTGGGGATGAGCAATCACTCTTGTTTTACATGGAAAAATACAGGCAAGCTTTGAATCGCAAGCGGCTCCATAAAGTTACTGCAAAATATTTTAAGTATGAAAGATCACTCCTACGTGGGTAAGTCCAAATTTTTCCAATTATTGCTCATCGATTCTACTTATAGAATGAAGAATAAAAGGGAAGATTTTACTGTTATTACTGACTCAGAGCGGTTTGTCTCTGTATCACTTTCAAAGAATGTTCAGAACATCTTGTTCCAGAATATTTTCCTTCCAAGAGAAATCACTTTTTGTATCATACATGGCTGAAAACAGTACGTGCTGGTTTTGTTTTGTTATGAAAAACAGAAACTCTCCCAAAGTATTTCCAGCACCACATGAATGGGATGCAAAGTAGCTAAGTGCTACAAACATGGGACACGATTTCAGGCTGGAATAATATTTCAATACAATCATGACATCTTAGAGCAATTAACTTATTAGTAGACATTTTTAACAAGTTAAAACAGGTTTACCATTAAATATAACTTTATAAAGTCTGACTCAAAATCTACTCTTTACCTGAAAGCAACACAGCGCAGTGTGTGCAGGGATGACAAAGTGTGGAGACTCAGGGGAATACCCTTACATTTGATATCCTCATGTGTTGTTTTCAAAGTACAAAAGATTAATCATCACCTTTTCAGTGACACATAAAGCAGCCATGTAAATGAAGATACTGAATGAATTATTATTGATTTTGTAAGCACATAATATAAAACTGATAAAGCATCCATTCCTCAAACATTTCTTGGCTTGAAAAGCCAAAAGATAGTCACAAAAAGTACAGCAGACATCTTCCCAGTTCCTGGCATTAGAAAATACAGACTGCCCTGTGCTGTTATACCATATGTAAAGTTCATGCATTAAAAATCACTGTCATTATACGCCTATGAAAGCAGGACATTCATTTATTGTAATGCAAAAGTGAACTAATATTTTCCTATAAAATATTAAAATGATTTAACAAATCTAACTTTTCAAAGGGATCACCAAACACAAAGTAAACTAAAAGCCATACTGAAAGATTTCCCATTAAGTGAAGTTTACAATACAAGTGCTTTCTGCTGTCAGTCTTCTTTCCTCCAGAGAGGGGAAAAAAAAAAAAAAAAAAAAGGTGCAACTCACACACTGCAAATATTGCATAGATTCAGGAGAAGCTGGTGGCTTGGTGTAGCCTGTCTGAATGAAGCATGATGTGAGCAATACCAACCCAAATATGGTTCTCTCCACTCTCTTTAAATCACAGTTTAAAATCCCACTCCCTTCAGATTGGTAAAATTTTGCTCTGCTATTCTGCAAGCCAATTACCAGATCTTTTTTCTTCCCTCCATTATATCTTGGTAAAAACAGTTTTGAATAAAAATCTAAAATATCCATTCATGGTTTCCTGCTAATAAAATTCCTATAACCATACAGCATGCCACTGTGGGAAGCACTGTCTCATGCAACTTTTTCCTTTTCTTTACGTTTAGAAACAAGGCTGTCAGCTTTACATGGGGAAAGGATACATAAGACATCCTGTCATCTAAACACAACGGTTCTTAAAAGTTCTTCCCCCAGAGGGTGGTGGAGCACTGGAACAGCTCCTTGGGGAAGCAGTCATGGTGCCAAGCCTGACAATAGTCAAGAAGCACTTGGACAACGCTCCTCAGATACATGGTGTGAATGTTGGGGTTGATCTATGCAGGGACAGGAGTTGGACTTGATCAGCCTTGTGGGTCCCTTCCAACTCGAGTCATTCTATGATCCTCCTATTCTAAGATGTCAAATTTTTACCCACCATCTTAAAATGAAAACTTCCAGTCCCAGGCTAAGACGTCTGGATTTGCATCAGTGATGCAGGTTCAGTTGGCATACATCTAGTAACCTGGGTTCTATCTAAAAGTTCTTGATATTGCAGCGTGGCACCTGTAACACATGGCAGTACTGTCCCAACATTTCAAATAAATATTACCCCAGCAAGCAACTGTTTCAACAAAAACTAAAACATAAGAAAAAAGCATTCACTGTGGGCCCAAGAAAAATCCATCAAGAGGCAGAATGACAGAGTTCCCAGGTAGCAGTTGAGGTAACATAGGATAATGTTGAACTGACTCAGAAGAAAATCTCCTTTCTCAAACAGAATTTTTTTCAAATTCAGCTTAGTCTGACCCCAAACAATAGTCACCAAAGAAAAATCGAATCAATATGACAAAAGTGGGATCTTGAAAATTTCAGTTTTGCACAAGCACATTTTTCACTGATAAGTTTTATTGCTTTTACTACAAACTCTTTGCTCACTCTACTTTGCCATGACAGGCACACAGATAGGGGATAAGTAAGCTCTAAGTAAGCCTTCGTCAGGACAGCATCAGCTGTGTGGTTTCCTTCAGTTCAAAAGGCAGCGCTCTGGAGCCAAAACACACATTTTTTTTCCCAGAAACTTCATGTCTATACAAACCTTACTTACCAGCTTGTCATCAAATTCATGACTGTTGTGTAAGGGAAAAGCTGTGGAATAAAGAACCTTACTCACACTACAGAATCTATCACAAAGGAAATCACTTCAGACTGGTCTGTCTACTCCACTTAGCTGTGAGAAGACACAGTGGTGGTAGACAGTTTTAAAGTGGATTTTCTAGAGGGCTGCTGGGTTGGGTTTGTGTTCAGAGTTTTCCGCAGTGTTACAGCCCTCCTGCTTTTACAAATTCGAAATGTTCCTGTCTCTACTGCAAAGCTGCCACAGGATGTAAGGAGAAATTGCACTGTTTACGGCTGGAAACCGTATTGCTGGCAGCAGGCTAATGGCACCAAGGAGATATTTAATCATTTGAAAGGAAGTAACTAATGAAACCAATAAACTCCTGCAATCTCCTGCATAAACAAACACAACAGAAGCAAAAACCACAGAAGTAGTTCAAGAGAAGTGCTGTTGCACAAGTTTAATGATCTTGATTTAAAGAAAACTTCTTCTAGGAAACGGATTCTTAAGGCTATCACAAAACATTTTGTTGCAGTTTACTTTTGTAGAGGGGAAATAAAAGTGAAGGACATAAGCCTTTCCTTTGCTTTGCTTTTATTTTCAAACTCCTACTTATAACCATTAAATTAATTAGACCACAGTTTGGAGAGTAAGAGAGAATTTCATTACTTCAAAATCTGGTCTTCTCAGGAGAACAGGATGTGTGACTGTGCATCTATTCATACCTTGTCTATCATGTCCGGTCTGTTTGTAGCTGCCAAAATTGTCACATCCTTCAGCTGTTCTATCCCATCCATTTCTGTTAACAACTGAGCCAAGACACGGTCTGCCACATTGCCAGCACCTGAAGAGCTGATTAAAAAAAAAAAAAAAAAGAAATGAAGTTACATAATTAGTTTTCCCTTCCTAGAAAACTGGAGAAAGGAAAGAATGTACTGTTCTTCTTTAGTCTACAGGGATTCCTCTTTTTATCTTAATTCTTTCAGATTTTTATTTTGACCTTCAATACCTGAAACACTATCGGTCACAAGATCAGTAAATGCAAATTGGAGAATTAGCCCTTCAATACAATTCTTGGTATTCAGTAAAGCAACTGGACTTCTTTTCCTTACTACCCTGCTGTGCAGGCTGTGAAGAACTTAACATAAAGTTGATGTCTGAAATAAACATTTTTTAAGACAATCAAATTCATCCAGTTTTAGCACCATCCAAGTTAGTGCTTACACCATCCCATGCAGTATAAAAAACTTAGGTAGTTATGTATTTAGCAGAGTTGTGCATTTTTATAGTCTCCCCATCAAATGAGAATAAATTGAGTGTTGACCAACTGCCTCCTAATAGTATTGTCAGTCCTTTAAGTCGGCTGATTTTCCAGATACCATGAAAAAAACCAAGACTGAGAAAAGGAAAACTCCAGTTTTGAAATCACCAATATGTGAAAAATCTAACCAGACAAGGCATAAACTATTCTAGACATTTTTTTTTCAGTTTAGAATGAACTCTGGTAACCTTGAAGCTTATGGAAAATTTCCTTAAATTGCTTAACTACAGGTAACAAAAAAGCATTATAGGAATAAACTCTATTTTCATTAAAGCTGCTAGTATGATAGAATCACAGAATGGTTTGGGTTGGAAAGGACCTTAAAGATCATCCAGTTCCGATCCTCTGCCTAGGTCAGGGACACCTTCTACTGGATCAGGTTGCTCAAAGCCTCATCCAACCCAGTTCTGAAAACCTCCAGGAACCAAGTGACATACCACCTTCTTCCTAGGCAATTTTTTGACACATATATTTGTGTGTGTGTATATTCACACATACAGTAAAGAATGAAGAAAAGGAAGACATTGCACAAACCAAATAATGAGACCAAGCATATATGTTGTGATAGAATAAATAATACATCTTATGAATGTTTGTCTTCTTTATAACATCCTCCTAGTTCTGCATAAAGAGGTTTTATTTCTGAATCATAAAAAATATGTGACCGCACACCATGGATTTTTTATTTTTAAAGGATAATAGACCCAGGAGACACTAAGACCATACACGGATAACTGTACACACTCATACGCTGGCAGATGCACTACAGAAATGATGTATAAGTATTTCTTGTAGCAACTAGCTCTAAATAAACACAGGGAGGGCCAGAGCGAGCACAGCCAGTGGCTCATTGCAAAAGTTCCCTCTGCTGAGCAGATGCAGGGAAGCTGAAGCAGCTGGGAAAAAAAGCTAGGAATTGCCAGATAGTACCAAAAATACAGGTTTTATCCTCCTTTGCCAGAAATCTGGAGCCCTGCTCTTGGCACACACGAAAAGCCTCGCTGTTTTCAACACAGCCTTCACCATGTGGATTGAATGCACTGAGCTACATCTTCATTCACCAACAGGACTGCTCTTGCAGGGCTATTCTCCCTTCTGCTGCACACAGGAGGGCTTAATTTCCCTACCCTTAGGCAGGCACTTTTCAATACAATTTTAAAAGATTAACCTCCCCAATTCTTCCAGATCCCTCTAACTTCATGTGAAGAAGCACAATGAAATGTGATACTTTAAACGAGGCTGGGCTTCTTCCTGCAACATACATTTTTTTACTGTCACCCCAAATCTATGTAGTATTAAGATACCCTTCTAATCTCAAATTTTTTGAAAGTCCTTTTCCAAAAATGCTCTTAAATGTTTATACAGATACACAGGCTCCTACACATACAAATGCTGCATAATTATCCTGCTAAACGCTAGTTTCTAGAAATAAATATTTCATTTTAAAATATAAGCACTTTGCATCGCTATTATGCACCTATATTGCTGCAGCACCGTCATCCACCACCAGCACACCTGCAACCAAAGTGGCTCCCAAATGTCCCAGAGCCAAAGAAACAGTAATGACTCCAGTGCTGCTGTACAGATCTCCTCCAAATATATTGTCAAACTTTCCTGTTCTGCAAGTGGTTCTGTAATTTTCCAGTGCAAAACAGTTAACTTATAAGACCTAGTCTGGAAAATATCTTTGAGGAGCTATAATAACTGTTGGCTAACAGAATAGTTAGGTTGCTAAGAAATATTAGAGAAGGGCCTTGGGTTAGTGAGTCGTCAGCTTTTCAGTTTGCTGAAATTCCCAACTGATATTAGAGCATTTCTAACATACCCATGGGATGCAGTCCCACTGACTGAACAGAGGTCTGTTACATGATAAAACACTTCAGGTGTTGGACAAGGATAGTAAATGCTTTTCGAAGGACACAGAGCTTAAAGGAAATTAAAATCAACTTTGTAACATAAGTTAGGCTCAGTAGGGATTCAGGCCTCCCATCCTGCATAAGTTTCACATTTACTTCACTTTATACCCAATAGACTGCACACAAGAAAAAGCTAAGCAAAGGAAAAAGTAATTGCAAGACTGGGACCAGAATGTTCACATTATATGAGATGATCTGAATCTCAAAGACTTTGGTGGAGATGCTAAACTTTGGGAAACAAAGAAGAAATACTGGGTTTTAAAGAAGAGTGGCTAAAATGGATAGTATATCTTTCCCCAATATAAACATAGCTCTTATAAGCTTCAGGCAGAAAAAAAAACAACCAACAAAACTTAACTAGTGTTTATTCTAACCCCACACACAGGCAATTAGGGCATAATTAGAAAATGGCAGTTAAGCAATCACTGATGGGATAATACTGCTCAAACAATGAAGGAGGATACCAGTACATTATTAAGGGCTTTATTATTAGATGGTTTCAAGCTGAAAGAGGGGAAATTTAGATTAGATAATAGGAAGAATTTTTTTCCTGTGAGGGTGGGGGGGCCCTGGCCCAGGTTGCCCAGAGAAGTGGCGGCTGCCCCATCCCTGGAGGTGTTCAAAGCCAGGTTGGATGAGGCTTTGAGCAGCTCGATCCAGTGGGAGGTGTCCCTGCTTATTGCAGGGTGCGTGGAACTGAGTGATCTTCAAGGTCCTTTCCAACTCAAACCATTCTGTGATTCTATGTTAAAAGCAGAGTAAAAAAACTTTAAAATCATGCATGAAAATAATCTCAATAATAAACCCAGTACCAAATGAAAAGGTGTCTGAGACCTGTGACACCAGAGATTTCCCATTTCAGTGCTTTTATTTACATAGTTCACTAAGCTGTCACATGACGCACCTTTTTTTAGCACAGAGTCTATGGCAAATTAGCTTTTGGCCTAACAGGATACCCTATAAAATCACAGGCAGGCACAGGTTTAAAGGGAGAGAATTCTTTACCATCTGCTGGGAGTTACATCAGCACCACACCACATGCTCCGAGAGCTCAAGCGCTGCCCAAGCTGTTAATCTGAAAGGTTACACGCAAGTATGCGTTTTTCCATTTTCCCATGATTTCCCAGCAAGGGTTTCAAATTAACACAGGCAACGTTCATTAAAGCCGCCCGGACTTTTGACGCAAACAGCAACCAGAGACACAAATTATGATTAACCCTCCAGCCCCATGGAGGCATTGCCAAAACGAACTTCCAGCCAAGGGGCTGTCTTTGCTTCCCTCCCAACCCCAACCTCCACACGTCGATATCATCATCATCACAACTGCATGGAAATAGTCCTCAAAAGGCACATCCTGGTACAAACTAATTTCCTGTCAACACGCCGCCTGCAAATCCAGGCAGTGAGGATTAAGGTCCTCACATAATCCACGCAGGGCCATGTTTATGCAAGCACCGTGCCCTAACCAGAAATGCCTTGAACTTCAAATTAAAGCACATGTGAGCAAAGAGAAGCCTGGCTGCTCCATAAGGGCCTTAGAATTTCAAGCAATCTTGTGTTTCCCTAATGAAATGCACCAGACTTTAGGCAATGCATTATTTTAATCTTTTTGTTAACCTCTCTTTCTTTAAAATCCTCGACGAAGGAGTTTTAAAGACAAAAGATATCTTTGTTTACTGGTTTATTGCATTAGCTAGAGTCAGATATTCTCCCCTGTGTGATATTTCAGATAATCCTGCAAGTGTGTCACCAGTCTCAGACCAAGCAAACATGAGCCCCTGCACAGGGACTTGACATGATCACCAGAGAAGCTTCCTGAATGGTAAAAGCCCATCAGGCAAGACTGTCCATGGATTAAAGCAGAACTGAAGGTGAATATGGAATATTCCTGGTATTTTATTTTAACTAAAGGCACTTCCAGTACACATTTTGACAGAATAAAACATATATCCTACAGTGTACCAAAACCTCACGATTAATCTGAATTAATTCTGGCCTTGTCTGATGGAACTGAGAGACTGTGAGCCCCGGCTCCAAATTAAGTATGGTAGGTGAGGGCTCCCCATAGCACCTTTTCTTTTTCATATCTCCTTTGGCCTTATCTGATGACTGCTCTATCCAGCTGGATTCAGATCTCAGTGGGCACCTACATTTCCCACTGTACATCTTAAACCACTCTCAAACTTCTTCCTGGGGATACAAAAGCAACTGCAGCCTGATTTTATCACTGCATCAAGGGGTACGTACAGTTCACCAGCTTATGTAGTTCTTCAGGCCAAAGAGATTTTGTTTCCAGACATAACCATATGAGTGAAATCACCAGATTTCAATCTGTTAACCTTGCCATTGGCAATATTTTGACAGCAACTGACTTGTTTTGTACATTTGTACTTCTTTAACTTCCTTTTCTTCTCCCCTCCCTCTTTATGCATCAGATTAATATCTGCAAATTAAAACCAGTCTAAGAATGCAGCCATTACAGTTTCACCTCATGATGAAATTCGGTAAACACCATCACTGCCAGCAAATGTAAGCTTGCATCACCTGACAAACTAGAACACTTCCAAAGCCAATGGAATAAGTGTTTTTCATAACACCAGATGTCATTTTCATTGGAAAACGTATTTAAGTCTCAATCACCATTTAAATCCTGCAAAGGAGAACCAGCGACTCTCCATCCTGCCACTGACTTCAATAGCATTGAAGCCTGTCCGAACACGTTAGCTTCAGAACTGGGACCTTTACTTAGTTACGCTGCTAAATTGGAGATGTAGAAATGCAGGAAATATTCACACCACAATATTTTGAGCGCTCTCAAATTCACAGCAACTGTGAAACTACAAAACCAGAAGGAAGTCTGGGAGGGCCTCTGTCTTGCAAAGCCCCCTTTCTGCACAGATGACCCTACCTCTGGCAGATCCATGAGGTCAAAGACGCAGACCTCAGGAGAGGCATCCAGGATAAATTACTGCAGAGGGATTAATCTCCACACAGCTGAAAACTATAACACAGGTTTTGTGAGAAGGGAGTACAGCCCACCTTCTTTTCTAAGATGTCGCATCAGGCAAGATTTACATCCAATAAAACCTGCCTTTAACTTTTTTCCTTCCCTAACAAAAGAATTGCAATCATAATCAAAACACACAGGTTTTAAAAATACTTGTGAACGCTATAACAGCTCAAATAATTCTTTAACTGGAATCACTGGAAATAATTTCATATCAAAACAAATTAAAAACCCATTGACATATCAAAATAGTTGCTTTCAAAAAATTAATAAAGGTTGAAATAGACCTTTCTGGCAGGGCTCTCCACTTCTCCGAAAACTACAGAGGTTAAAGGTTCCTGAAATACCACTGCCCCCTGCCAGCACTCTCCCACACGAGAGTCACCTCACTTACACAGTCTGAAGGATTTTTTATTGAGTCTGACATTTCTGTCAGGGCTTTGCAGGGGTAACCTGTCAGCAAGGAGCACCTGCCAAACCCATCTTTTCAGTCCAACTCCTGTGATCGTAATTCACTGTCACACTGTTCTATTTCCTTCCCTCACAAACTATGGTGAAATATAGCTTTGGCAGTTCAAGGTTTTCCACAACATTAGGAAAAAAATATAATAATCTACTCTGATTGCACTACCAGAAAAATAATAACTGCAACACCTTCACAGATATTGAATTGCACTCAAATATTCTATTAGCGGGGCATTTTGTCCTGCAGAATGGACACTGCCGTGCCAGTCAGAAAAATCAGGCTCTTCCACAGAAATGTAACCTGCTGAAATATTAATTCAGTTAGAATATTATCATAGCTAAAGACAGCAGCATGGGCCCTTTGAATTTTGTTTCGCATAAGTGCTACTGGGGCTTCAACCCAAACTTTATTAAACACAATAGGTTTACAGGTACATGCACGTTTACAGAAGCAGTACGATATCACTGGTTTTTTTCCCTGCAGCAGTTTTACCTCTCCCCCGAAAAAGCACAACACCTTTTACATCACATACTTATTTCTGCTTATAAGGACAACTCATGTTCTGAGATACAGAACTGCCACCCACAATTACTAAATGATTCTTAGAACCATGGAAAGGTTTGGGTAGGAAGGGACCTTAAAGATCACCCAGTTCCAACCACCCTGCCATGAGCAGGGACACCTCCCACTGGATCCGGTTGCTCGAAGCCCTATCCAGCCTGGCCTTGAACACCTCCAGGGATGGGGCGGCCATGGCTTCTCTGGGCAACCTAGGCCAGGGCCTCCCTACCCTCACAGGAAGACAAATTCTTCCTAGTATCTCATCTAAACCTGAAATCTGCCCTCTTTCAGCTTAAAACCATGCCCCCTCATCCTACCCATGCATTCCTTAAAAAAGAGCCCCTCCTTAGCTTTCCTGTAGCCCCCTTTAAGTACTGGAAGCCGCTCTAAGATCTCCCTAGAGCCTTGTCCAGGCTGAACAACCCCAACTCTCTCAGCTCGCCCTCTCACTTGGGAGGTGCTCCTCCGATCATCTTTATGGCCTCCTCTGGACTCGCTCTAACACATCCACATCCTTCCTGTCCTGTATATTATATGCACAATGATGCATATTATCCATTCAGGCCACCATAGATACTACAGGCTTGGACAGTATTAAAAAGGCTAGGACAGATATACAGCACACAAATCTTGTATGTTATCAGATATGTAATATCATAAAAAATAAAAATAAATAAAACAAAAAAAAGAAAAAACAATCTACCCTCTTCAGTGTTAAAGTAAGAAACAATCCCTATAGCAGAGAATTTTCCTGCCTGTGTCTTAAGAAAAACTCCGGAAGAAGACAATCCTAACCCTTCTTTCCATCAGCATCCTACAACTAGATGCTGTCATATACCCATACCAGCTATTACCCACTATAATTTTTCACATTTTCCGTTTCCTCAAGAGAAAAGCACAAGTAGTGTAGAAGGGAAATCTCCATAGGAAACCTGGGGAAGTCTGGGAAATGCAGAGACTGGGTAGAACATGTAGTTTTATGGTCACCTCCAGCCCAAAACTGTGTTTTGTCAACTGCTGATTCACCAATTAAGTGCAGTTCACATCAATTGGGTTTTAAGATGTTAGAAAACAATAGAGAAATAAAATAATTCCTAGTCCTCCTTGCGTGGCCTCCTTTTTAAACAAGCTTCCTAAAAAAGGAGGAGCTTTGTGCCTCCAATTTCTAAACAAGCTTCCTAAAGAGAGATGATGTTTGTGAAAACAGGAAACAGTGCTCAGCTATCAGCAGGTGGCTTTGAAATAAATGGCCTATAGACAACTGCAGAAACATTCTAATTTTCCTCCACAATCATGAAATCAGCGTCTTCCATTTGTCTAAATTTCTTATCACGGCAGCTTCAAGAAGTTAGTGAAGTAGAATGAAATTAAGTGACAGGAGAGAAAAGGATGAAAGCAGCCATTTTGAGAATGGCTTGGAATCAGCAGGGTTTTTTCCAAAAGGCTTTCCCCAAGCACATCTCCAAATCCTTAAGTACCTTAAGGTGATCCATTGTCCATTTCCATCTGCCTACAACTAATTCCAGATGCACGTCCATGAAAAATGAATGTTAAGACCTTGCTTTCTGGCCCTGGCACTGTCTAGCTGAAACAGGAAGGATGCTAACATCAAGAGTTCTCCTATTCTGTTAACCCTGACACTGCCTTTAAAAAAACAACCCAAACACCTGCTGCACAGTAAACTTTGCATTTCCCTTCTCTCTGTTTTCCTCAGCATTTTTCCTCTGTGCATTCCTGGAAGTTTATCAAGTTGAAAAATCTAATCAATCACGTCTACCAGGGAAGCAAGTACAGCTTAATTTGGAAGTATTACAGACCTAGAAGTAACTAGCAAGAACGGATTTTATTTCATTATAACAATACCTAACTAAAAGAGGTTCACTTTCATCTGGAAGAAGTTTCATTTATAAGTTTTAATTACAATTATGTTCCACCTGCACTTCATTTAAAAAAAAAAAAGAATAAAAAAGACCTTCTATCATTATAACCCTAATGCTGCAGGGTCCATTTCGTGGTAAGATGACTTTTTTCCACAGCCAATGCCATACTGGGAAATGCAGCGCTCACCACATGCCCACTTCTGATCCCTCTAGTCCTGCTCTCTGTTTCAATTGAGCAGGAATCCAGACAGAGGCCCAAATTCACATCTTTGGCTGAAGCACTTTGCTGCAAGTCATCTTTGCCACAGGATGTACAAGCACTGCAGAACAGGCTTACCTACATTAACAGACCTGATTGGTCCCTCTAAAGCCGGTGCATTTATCCATGCACACCAATGACTTCAAGAAAACGGTTTACAGATCTAATCATGCTTCCACTGACGCCGATGAAAGTCTTTATTCACTTCAAATGAGGCCTTATGAGGAGCGGCTGAGAGAGCTGGGGGTGTTTAGCCTGGAGAAGAGGAGGCTGAGGGGAGACCTCATTGCTCTCTGCAACTACCTGAGAGGAGGTTGTAGAGAGGAGGGAGCTGGCCCCTTTTCCCAAGTGACAGGGGACAGGAGGAGAGGGAATGGCCTCAAGCTCCATCAGGGGAGATTTAGGCTGGACATTAGGAAAAAATTTCTCACAGAAAGGGTCATTGGGCACTGGAACAGGCTACCCATGGAGGTGGTTGATTCACCTTCCCTGGAGTGTTTAAGAGACAGGTGGATGAGGTGCTAAGGGACATGGTTTAGTGTTTGATAGGAATGGTTGGACTCGATGATCCGGTGGGTCTCTTTCAACCTGGTTATTCTATGATTCTATGATTCCTTCTGTATGTTCTATGTTCACTTCCTTTTACCTTTGCATCATTAATATTAGGGTGACAATCCCTCTTCCACGACGAAGACAAGGCTGAAGTGCTCAATGCCTACTTTGCCTCAGTCTTTAACAGTAAGGAAAGTTGTTCCCTCTGTGCACAACCCCAAGGGTTGGATGAGAAGTATGAGATTCCCAAGGTCCAAGAGGAGGTGGTTAGAGACTTGCTTGCCCAGCTAGATGCCCACAAGTCTATGGGGCCCGATGGAGTCCAGCCAAGAGTTTTGAGGGAACTGGCAGATGTGCTGGCCAAACCCCTTTCCATTATCTTCCAGCAGTCCTGGATGACTGGGGAGGTTCCGCTGGACTGGAGGCTGATGTCATGCCCATCTATAAGAAGGGGCACAGGGAGGATCCGGGGAACTACAGGCCTGTCAGCCTGACCTCGGTACCGGGGAAAGTCATGGAGCGGGTGGTCTTGAGTGCGATCAAGAAGCACTTGCAAGAGAACCAGGTGATCAGGCCCAGTCAACACGGGTTCATGAAAGGCAGGTCTTGCCAGAGTAACCTGATCACCTTCTATGACCAAGTGACTAAACTCTTGGACGAGGGAAAGGCTGTGGATGTATCTTCCTGGACTTCAGTAAAGCCTTTGACACAGTTTCCCATAGCATTCTGCTTCGGAAACTGTCAGCCTCTGGCCTGGACGGGTGCACACTCTCCTGGGTGAAAAACTGGTTGAATGACCGGGCCCAGAGGGTGGTGGTAAATGGAGTTAAATCCAGCGGGAGGCCAGTGACAAGTGGGGTTCCCCAGGGCTCAGTCCTGGGTCCAGTCCTGTTTAATGTCTTTATCAACGACCTGGACGAAGGCATCGAGTGCACCCTTAGCAAGTTTGCAGATGACACCAAGCTGGGTGGAAGTGTCGATCTGCTGGAGGGTCGGGAGGCTCTGCAAAGGGACCTGAACAGGCTGGACTGTTGGGCTGAGACCAACAGCATGAGGTTTAACAAGGCCAAATGCCGGGTCCTGCACTTGGGGCACAACAACCCTAAGCAGAGGTACAAACTAGGAGAAACCTGGCTGGAAAGCTGCCAGGAGGAGAAGGACCTGGGGGTGCTGGTTGACAACGACTGAACATGAGCCAGCAGTGGCCCAGGTGGCCAAGAAGGCCAATGGCATCTTGGCTTGTGTCAGAAACGGCATGACCAGCAGGTCCAGGGAGGTTATTCTCCCCCTGTACTCGGCACTGGTGAGACCGCACCTCGAGTACTGTGTTCAGTTCTGGGCCCCTCACCACAAGAAGGATGCTGAGGCTCTGGAGCGAGTCCAGAGAAGGGCAACGAAGCTGGTGAAGGGGCTGGAGAACAAATCTTATGAGGAACGACTGAGAGAGCTGGGGTTGTTCAGCCTGGAGAAGAGGAGGCTGAGGGGAGACCTTATTACTCTCTACAACTACTTGAAGGGAGGTTGTGGAGAGGAGGGAGCTGGCCTCTTCTCCCAGGGGACAGGGGACAGGACGAGAGGGAATGGCCTCAAGTCCGCCAGGGGAGATTTAGGCTTGAGATTAGGAAAAAGTTCTTCACGGAGAGGGTGGTTAGGCATTGGAATGGTCTGCCCAGGGAGGTGGTTGAGTCACCGTCCCTGGAGGTTTTTAAGGTTAGAGTAGACGAGGTGCTTAGGAGCATGATTTAGGGATTGGTGGGAATGGTTGGACTCGACGATCCAGTGGGTCTCTTCCAACCTGGTTATTCTGTTATTCTGTGATCCTGTGCAATGTGGTTTTCTACTAAGAACTGTCCTACATAATGCCACTTTGCTCTGTCCCTGCAGGGTCCATTGCTAGCATGCAATACATTAACTTGATTCATGACAGAGGCTGCCAACTGCACCAGGGAACTTGCATAGATGCAAAAATGACTTGCTCTTTATCAGGGAGTGCAGGGACAGGACAAGGGGGAACTGTTTTAAGCTGAAAGAGGGGATATTTAGATTAGACATAAGGAAGAAATTTTTTTTTTGCCTGTGAGGATGGTGAGGCACTAGCACCAGATGCCCAGAGAAGCTGTAGATGCCTCATCCCTGGAGCTGTCCAAGGCCAGGTTGGATGGGGCTTTGGGTAGCCTGGTCCAGCGGGAGGTGTCCCTGCCCGTGGCAGGGAGTGGAACTAGATGAGCTTTAAGATCCCTTCCAACCCAAACCATTCTATGATCCTTTGTTCAAGCATATAGTGCAATATGTGCTAAAGCGTACAGTATAAATATGTGCTAAAATATTCAAGGCAGACAGCTTGGTTTAAAAACAGATTTACCACAGTCCTTGTTAAAAGCTGAGGTG
The DNA here is from genome assembly GCA_033459285.1 of Clamator glandarius. NCBI lineage: Eukaryota > Metazoa > Chordata > Aves > Cuculiformes > Cuculidae > Clamator > Clamator glandarius. The sequence goes on along the minus strand of JAUNZM010000668.1, from coordinate 1,162,352 downwards.
GCCCAGTACAGAAGAGAACGTGCCATTCTTCACAGCTTCATTTAGAAGTCTGAATGCCTCAAAAGTGAAGACTGCAAATATTTAAACACCTAGAATGGAAACAGTGTATCTTTCAGAGGCTCTGATTATTTTAAATTCTAGCTTAAGTACATATCTATCCTCCTTGATAACATTCCTCCACAGAAAAGCATCATCATATTGTAGTTTCAGGAGATTGGTACCAAAGTCCCTTCACCTTTTCACTTCTGTCTTCCCTCTGAAAAGGTTAACATTATTCACCTACCAACAGTTTTTGGACTCTAAAATTCAATTGCAAGCTACTGATTTGGTCCCTTGCTGTCTTCTTTTCTCTTTGAAAATGGAATTTGTCAGTGACTTTCATATCAGTCTACAACGTTTCCCATCTTATATTACAAAGATTTGCAATTAAAGGGGAACATGCTTTGCTTCTGGAAAAAAAAAAAAGGAAAAATATGTCTCTTGCCCAAAAATCCTAAAAATCCCACTTACATAAACAATGTCCCATTTCCAAAGCACAGAGACTTCTTAACTTCAGCAAACAGACTGTCTGTGGTGCATTTACACAGAGCCATCTTCATTCATCACTTTCAAGTCTAATTACCAAGCCATTTCCCTCTTGGCAACCTCTAATGGCCAGAAGAATTAGGTTTTACGTGGTCAGGATACCAAGGGATAGTAAATACCCATAACTCTTCACAGCTGTGCAATTTGTAAAGCCACTCAAGCTTTGTTCAGACAAGGGACTACTGCCAGGCAAACCTTCCTCCTCATGTGCTGCTCTACCTGGACCAGTCTTGCTTCAGTGCAGTCTCTCTTACAAAATGTTAAAACAGCATCTTTCAAAAGTAAAGAGAAAGAAAAAAAAAGTCATAACCCACTCATGGAAGCAAACACTAACTATGACGTTGAGATGCTGGAATGTTTCCATGGAAGGGCAACAAAGCTAGTTAAGGGGATGGAACACAAATCTAGTGAGAAGCACTTGATGGACCTGGCATTGCTCAGCCTGGAGGAGGACAGAGGAGATCTCATCACTCTCCACAACTGCCTCAAAGGAGGCTGTAGAGAGGTGGGTGCTGGTCTTTTCTCCCAAGAAACAAGCGACAGGACAAGAGGAAAAGGCCTCAGGTTGCGACAGGGGAGGTTTAGATTGGATATTAGGAAAAATTTCTCCACTGCAATAATGTGAAGCATTGCCACAGGCTGCGCAAGGCAGTGGTGGAATCTCCATCCCTGGAGATGTTCAAAAACCTTGTAGAGGTGGCACATGGGGACATGGTTTAGTAGGTGCGGTGGTGTTGGGCTGACAGTTGGACTGGATGATCTTAGAGATCTTTTCCAACCTGAATGATTCTTTAAAGCACTATGGCATATCTGAATGCAGCTACACTGTTCGTCATGGCTTGTGCAGGGACAGTCTCCACTACATGACACAAAAGAGACATTATATTGAATGGTGTAAACAAGAAAATTCCTCAGCTTTCTTTATCTACCTGTTCTATAATCAGTTACCAAGTCAATTAGTTTGTACGTGCCAGCTGATGAGAAGAGACTCCTCAGTGATCTCTGCAGAGGGTTAGGAGCAAAATGTTTGTGTTTTAAATCCACAAGCTTTAGTCCAATCTAAGCAAGTAATAATGGGTGAATGAATACTTCACAACATGCTTTGAAGAGCAAAAGCAGTAAGCATTTACTCAATGTTACTTCACGTCTGTATTTCAGATCTGAACTGTGCATAAAACTACTCTCACAAATTAACAGTTTAGACTTCAATGTATCTCTGGACATACCCTTTTAAGATGCGGAGAGGTTATTTAGCTGGCAGACAGGGATGCAGCACATTCTCCATAAATCCCACAGAATCCTAACAAAGAATTAAACTGAGAGGGAAAGCTGTACCACAGAATGTTTTTCCCTGCCAAGGCAGAGAAAACCAATTCAACCAACAGAGGGAACAGGGAGACAATATAAGCAGGTGTTTCCTTGAAAACATCAGTATGGTTAGTAATAGTACAGGAAATGGATCTCCAGAGGCCACAAATCATTAGCATCTCTAATGCATTTGCAAATTCCTACTGTGCAAAGTCAGCCTGTTAAAAAAAAAAAAAAAAAACAACTATTTCTAATAAGTGCCTTGTCTGGTTTCCTACACCATTTAATTTCAGATGAATTTTATGAGAACTCTGCTACATATTCTACCTCCCATCTGGTTCAGATTTGACAATGAAATATTTGTGCGTCCCACCCTGTTCTTTTTAAAGCTCCAAGACCAGATGTCTCCAGCACAACACGGCTGCAGCAGGTCACACCACATTCTTCAGCAAGCTGTGCCAGGCCTACTACCCCCCACAGACATTTCCAGGTAAGGTGAAATTGGGTTGTTTACTCTTAAAAGAATAAAGCAAACAAACAAATAAACAAACTTAGCACCTCCAGGGCACTGTGTGAAAAGGCTGATTAAAAGGTACTATGGCTTATTCCTCCAAAAGGTTTTATCTTGATGAAGTGGCGTTTCTAAAAGCTAAACCTAATTAAGAATTGCAGCAGGGGAGATATTTTTTCTCCCCCTCTAATGGTTGGGTTCCAGCACACATTTTTGCAACTTCTCTATTGTGATAAGCAGGCAGGTGTTTCACTGTCACCACAGGGTGGCTAGCATTTCTAGGAAGGTTACACCTTTCAGTTGTCTACATTGCATACAAGAAGGATGCTGATGAAGACATCTTCTATCAGTTAGTGCATTTTCACATCTTAGCAGTCTCACAGGGCAGCTCTAAACTGCATTTGATGCCACCTCCTGTAACACAGACAATTTATTTGTGCCACAGAAGCGTAAGAATGAGACTTCTTATCCCTTCTCACAGATACAAATGGCCCTTTTGCAATACAAATGAATCCGTATGGATTCCGAGGTAGCTTCTTTTCCAAAAAAAATATGAAGCTGTGATGAGCTTTTAAACTGGATAATTACTTTCTACATGCACATATTTGATAGTTTTTTGTGTAAAACAGAACAGGAAAAAAAGTACTTGCCCACAAGTACTAATATTTTATAAAGTATCTCCCACTTAAAGAGTCTGTGCAATGCAGTAGTAGCAACTACAACCTGGTGTAATGCTCCTTCAGACAAGAGCTCAAATGCCTCTTGGAATCATCACAAAGCAGGATATTAAATAAAATATCATTAGCTGCTTGTATGATAATCCCCTTTGAATGTCACACATGAAAGGACATAGGTGTTCCCAAATCTTTTCATTAAGTTTTTCCCAGTCTGGTGAAATGTGTACACGTAAGAATAAATTTAGGCATTTAAGTAGTCTCCTTGGAAATTCCAATATATTATATATTGTTTGCTTCATGGAGACTCTATATTAGGCCACTGCAACAACTCTGGGAAAAGAAAGAAGTTAGTAAGTAGAAATAAATGCAAGCTAAAACCACAGAAAAGAGCCAAAGAGCATGAGAACCAGTAGAATCATTCCTGCCAATAAGATGAGAAACGAGCAACTCCACCAGCTTACCTGTTTATGCCAAGTTAAATATGCTTGAGTAAATATGTTGTCCTTCTGTATGTGGAATGAACATATTTACTAAAATAATTCTAGAAAGGTAAAACGCCTGTGATTGCACAATGTAAGAGTAATTTATCAGAAAATAACGTCTGATTTTTGTAACAGGATTACTTACTTTCCCCTTTCAACTGCCAAGGCGTCTATTTCATCAAAGAAAAGAATTGAAGGAGACACTGCTCTGGCTTTCCTAAAGATCTAGAAAAACAATCAGGAAACACTCAGTTTTAAGGGAGAGAAAATTTTTACAGAATGCATATCTCAAAAGCTACAGAACCATCACAGAACAGAAGACATTTTTCCTGTGAGGGTAGTGAGGCACTGGCACAGGTTGCTCAGGCAAACTGTGGCTGCCCCATTCCTGGAGATGTCCAAGGCCAGATTGGATGGGGCCCTGGGTAAGCTGATCCAGTAGGAAGTGTCCTTGCCCATGGCAGGGGGGCTGGAACTGTATGGTTCCTTCCAACCTAAACCGTTCTGTGATTCTATGATTCTAAGTTATTCACGATACTGCACAATGCAGGCTTATAGTGAAAGCTGCTACTGGATCCCAAATTTGAGATGCATCACTACGCCGATGCAAGAGGAGGTTAAACAACACAATATCCCTTCACTTTTTCTCTTTATTTTTTAAAGTTAAATCAGAAGGAATTTCTTTTTGAAAGTTTAAAGAGAACCTTATAAGGATTTGAAGGCCAAGAAAGGTTAACATATAACATTATGCATAGCTTGCCCCTGCTCACCTCTCTCACTGCTCGTTCAGACTCACCAACATATTTATTCATCAGCTCAGGTCCCTGCAAAATAAAAAAAAAGAAAAACAGTTTAAAAAGCACATTACGTTTACACAGAAAATGCCCAAGACAATCTACCAGTACCGATGTGTCGTTACAACGAATTTTGATAATTTGTCACTTGCAAGTACTATTTGTGCACGTTTAGACTTACCTTCTATCTGTAGAAGTTCTCCTCCATTTGTTACAGCAACCATGCATGTAGTTTATCATAATACTTTCCTAGTACTTTCATGAGTTAATCAAAGACATAAACACTTTGGATTCTTAAATGTTACTGGCTCAACAACAGGGAGCTGCAAATCAGCAAAAAGATGAATTCCAGAAAAGCATTTATTTGTGCTCTCAACATGCATCCTGTCCAGCCAAGCACAAAAACAATGACTTAAACCAACGTTTAGCAGCACTTCTTTGAACTTGACAGTTTGCAGGTCCTGAAAGAAGCAGCTGCCATACCGGCACACCTGAAACCCATCCATGAGGCGCTCCATCCTCAGCAAGAAGGCTGTTCACTGTCTTAGCTCATCTGCATTCCATCTCTTCTCTGCCATGGCTGCAAAGCACAATTTAGTGCCAGCTGCTGCAGTGCCTGCTTATACTCACAGCCCTGTCCGCTAGGAACAGACTGGAGACCATAAGGTCTACATTCAAGTCTTGAATAAGCACCCGCAACTACAAAATTATAACAATGGAAAATTACCAAAATATTTACTGTTCTGCTATATCCTGTAGGATAGGATGCTTCAATAATGCTTCCTAGTAGGGCAAAGATTCCCATGCAATTGGTAATGACCCATTGACTTCAGCCTGGTTTGCATCAACAAAGACCAGCCACAACCAACCGTGATTATTGGCCGCCCTGAACAAAGAGAGCCAGTGGCTTCAATCTATTTTCTAGGAAACAGGTGTCCTATAATTTCACCAACAGAAACCTCATCCTTCTTCACAATCTGAAAACTGAACAAGTTTCCTACACTTCACAACTGTGAGTACCTACATGTGATGCTCAGCTCAGAACAGTAAGGCAGCTTTACACACTGGGTATGTCAGAATTAACAATGTGTGGCAGACACACATTTATACATTAGCAGTGACAGAGCTCTGCTTATAATGCCCCTCTCTGAATGAGACTGTCTGGACTTTTTCCCCAGACCAGGAGAGCACAGACTCAATACTCTAAAAATATAGCACATCAGCTTTTGCATTCTCCCCTCTCCACACTCATTTTTACTCTTACAGTGACAGTTAATACACTGACTTTATCTTGACACCTGCTTATACATACAGGGAAAAAACATACACTACGATATCAGTTATCAGTAAAGCATCTAGTTTATGCCATTAATTTTATTTATTTTCAAAGAGCTGTCCATTATCCAAGGGACCAGGTGAGATTCTGCAGTAGCCAGACCTAGTGTACCACACAGATAAAAGCAATCTCATAAGGGCTAGAAGAAGAGCTGAGCATGCCTTGCCCGTAGGAAACGTAAACGATTGAAATAATCGGCATCGGTTCCTTTCATCAATACCCATCCTTAAAACAACTGCTGCAGTAGCTAAAGTCAAAGTATCACCTGCAGTCTTTCAACAAATGCAAAATTTGAGTCTGTTGGGATACTTGTATGGAAACAGAATTATTCAGGCACAAAACTGAAGAATGAAGGAAATGAAAGAGGAAAAATAAGGTAAGAGAAAGAAACACAAAGCCTTTTCTGACTATTCACCGTAGACACCGAACACAAGGAACACACAAATGTTTATGCAGAACAGGCTTGCAGCTCAGAGAGACAGCATCCAGCTGCTCCAAGCCCTTGCCATTCATCATGTTCAGTACAGATGAGGAATCCGATAGCATGGGCCTAACAAATCCTTAAGGAATGAGAGCCCAGTCTTCCCTCTTTCTCTCTTTTTCTAAACTGAGCTGATGCACTGAGAAACCTCTGCAGATTCTACTCACAATTACAGATTTCTTTTACTAACTGTTTCACAGAGCCTGTGGACCTGCTCTTTCATGGCCTTATTCTCATAAATAGTCTTCATTCATGTCAGTATTCTTATGGAAACCAACATCACATATACCAGTGCCAACTCTAGGATGACATAACATCAAACAGCCTGATATTTTCTTTCCTTTTGTCTGAGCAAAAAAATACTTAAAACCAAACCTACTCTCTTTGAGCTTTAAGGTACAATATAATTTCAGATGCTTGGAGTTTTATTTTTAATTAAGCATTAAAATATGATCAAGGCAACATCAAAGCAATAAATACTGTTTAAAATGCTTCCAAAGAGAATTATTTTGAATGTATGGTTTTGCTGTAAGCTTTGACATGAAGTTTTTCTCCATTTTTCTCTTCATTAAGCAGCAACTCCAGGTGAAAGTCTACCATATATTAATGACCTGTGCCTCCTCATGGAGAATTCTCATGAAATATGATTATAAGGTCTCCTAGTTCACCACTCTTGAGCAATACCAAACTACTGCTGAGAAGCATGGTTTTTATTGCAAGCGGCTCGGAACTCTTGTTATACATGGCAATAGAGGAAGATACTGTAATGCAGAAGAAAGTATACACATAAGAGGAGGAACTGGCACATGTTTTGTCTCATGTAAACAGATAAAACCACAACACAAAACCTAGAAATGTTCAAAAAAGCTGGATATAGAAACTGAAGTGGTTATATCTGCTCCTACCTAAGCTGAATCTCTGCCTTATGCTTCCTGCTAATGGACTGTCCCTTAGTTGAGATTGATGGTGCTTCTTTCAAAAGACAGATCTATATGACAAGCAGTCAACAGGCAAGACAAATTCATCTGCTGACATGGTTTCTAACTTTCACAAGGCTCACTTTCTCTTTTTAGGAATATTGCTTTATACCAGGAGGGGCTTTTCGAATGCTTTAAAAAAAAAAAAAAAAAAAACCAGACTACAGGAACTCAACCGAGTCAGCAAGTCGTCATTTGTTGAAACATAATTTTTGGCCCAGAGGTGAGTGTAATGATTCCTTTAAATGCTGTTTTTACTTGTTGATATACTGACCAGGAGATGCTAGTAATAAAAGGTCTGGTTTAATAAAGCATGGCTCCATTCTCTTCTGCAACAAGCCATCTTCCACATGAAGAGACATGAAGAAACAAAACCTGCTCCTTCTGGTCATTTGCACAGTGACTCCAAAACCACCAAAACATTTGGAGAAGGAAATTGGCAGGAGTAGTTGTAGCTTAGCCATGCATAGAAGCACACCATTTGTGAGCTACAAGCCAGATGAATAGTGTAAAGTAGTATAAAACCTCCCAATTCAGGTCCCCTGTACATTGCTGAGTTTCATTTATTCAGCTTCATAGTAGAGAGAGTTTACAGGTATGCTCTCTATTTAAAGACTATCCCATCCTCATTTACAAGATACATTCCCCTTGTATCATGAAGCCTTCCAATTGTTTATGGTTGGATTGAGTGATGATTTTTCTTCTTAATAAGAAAAAAACAAGGAAAAAAAAGGAAATTCCTTACTTTTAAAGTCTGATCAGCATAAACTCTTGAAAGATTAACTGCACAAAAGATAAAACTCCAGTGTACAGGCTGTAACGTGAGATAAGCTTGTGTACACATTGTTATGACAGAAGTTTTCAAAGTGGTTTTAAACTGCAAGAGGAACATCTCATAGTCCTGAAGTTAGACAGTATCAGTAATTTTTCCAAGTGCTTTAAATCACTTACATTTTTTTTCACCTGAAAATACCAGGGTAGTGACTTTCACCAGACAGGAAAGTTAGTCAGTGACTTCCCTCTATTGATAATATTTTTTTTGCTATTTTGACAGTTGGGTAAACGATGCACTTCTGCTTGTTGAGTCAGGCAGACATAGCTCCAGATTTCTCCAGCACAGAGCTCCATTTACTCTCTTCACAAATACTGCCATAACCTTACTGACATGCAACATGTCTGTATTAGAACCCAGAACCTATGTTAGCCATAGAGTATGACTCATTTAACATCCAATTACAGAACTTCTATCACATCCTACAGATTATTAATCTACAGTGGATAATGCACCATTCCTTCTTTGTCATGTTCAAAGTAGAGATGATCTAACAAACATGAATGTATCAGCCATAATTAATATTAAATTTCAAATAAAATTTCTAGAAACCGAGCTCTATTGTGAATCTCAAGAAGAAATAAGAAAAAAGACAGAGCAATGGCCCCTAACACAGCTAAACCAAAGCAAAATATGACCGCGGCCACCTGCAGGAAAGAGTTAACAAGGTAAGTGGTGAGACCTCATTTATTTTAAAAGTAAGGCTATTTCTAATGCAAAGGTTCTACATGTGTGACAGGTAATTGGTTAAACTATATAGAAAAACATTTGCACAGGAAATGCATTATATTTGCTTGTTAAGATTAGTGCAAGGTGTCTCTACCCACAGCAGGGGACTGGAACTGTGTGGCTTTAATGTCCCTTCCAACCTAAACCATTTCATGATATCCTCTTCAATGCTGTTTAAGGATTTAATCTGCATTACTCCTAGCTGCTCAGCAGATCTACACTCCAGGCTGAGCACCATGCACCATTTTAATCACTTCCCCTCCTTCTGTCCCATGTTCTAGAAGACCTTAAAAATTTTGACACCTGTCTGGTGTTTTTAAAACTTCAATTTAAACAGGTGCTTGTGGGCTCCAAAGGAGCTAGGGGAGTAGACAGGCAAAAAATTGTCATCCTTAATATAACTCATTAACTAAAGGCTTCCTGTAAACGTGTTCCTATGGATCCTTTTGGAAGTTTTATCAAATGTTTGCCAGAGCTTCTCATAAAACCACAATGTTGCTTCATTTTTCATCTTAAATGTTTTGCTTAACTAGTTACAGACACCAAGCTTTCTTATTTCATCCTTCTTTCCACCAAAATCCCCACCAAAAGGCTAAGCTATCTCCCCAGAATTCAGTGTCAGTTCTTCGCAAAACGAAGCAGTCGGCTTTTCCAAGCCTCATTAATCTGTTGGAGCTGCCACAGCCAAGAGTTGAAGGGAAAACTTCAACTGGAAAATATTTTGACGTAATTGACCCAGATGACAAACTAAGCTTAAGCACATGTCAAGGGCAGGGAGCGGTACAAAAGCATCAGCAGGGTGATACAGGAAGTTAAGTCAAGCCAAGGTGAATTCTGAGCTCAGAGAACACTGTATATTTTTGTAACTACTGCAAATTGAAGAAAGAAAATACTCCTGCAGCCCCGGCTCTTAAGTAACAGAAAATAAAGTATCATGAATAATTACTAACCCTCCCCCACCCCGTAGCTGGAGCTCCCAACCAAGGCAAATAATATTTTAAAGCAGCATAGTACACATGAGTACTGTTGGGATTGCTCAGTGTTAACAGCCTTAAACACTACTTACCATCATGGGTAGGTTTGGGTTTGTTTATTTAAGAACTGTCCATTATGTTTCCAACAATTAGCATCTCACCTTGCTGAATTCCAAGAGGTTTAACTTTACGAGAACTAAATATTCTGAAAATTTAAGGTGGTTTTGGCTACTATCACTATGTGAATTTCTGCCTTAGTTTTGATTTTAAACAAATAAATATTAAAAAGCACTAAGCAGCAAGAAGAAAAATTATGCCTCCAAACCCATTACAAGCACATAGAAGTTGGATATTTTTTCTTGTTATTTATTTTGTAAACTCAGGTAATCTGCTTGTTAGACAGAAAACAGAACTCAGGAGTTCTCTGTTCATAGAATCGCCAGGTGTGAAGAGACCCACCGGATCATCGAGTCCAACCATTCCTATCAATCACTAAACCGTGTCCCTAAGCACCTTGTCCACCTGTGCCTTAAACACCTCCAGGGAAGGTGAATCAACCACCTCCCTGGGCAGCCTCTGCCACTGCCCAATGACCCTTTCTGTGAAAAATTTTTTCCTAATGTCCAGCCTAAATCTCCCTTGGTGGAGCTTGAGGCCATTCCCTCTCGTCCTGTCCCCTGTCACTTGGCAGAAGAGGCCAGCTCCCTCCTCTCCACAACCTCCGCTCAGGTAGTTGTAGAGAGCAATGAGGTCTCCCCTCAGCCTCCTCTTCTCCAGGCTAAACATCCCCAGCTCTCTCAGTCGCTCCTCATAAGGCCTGTTCTCCAGCCCCTTCACCAGCTTTGTTGCTCTTCTCTGGACTCGCTCCGGAGCCTCAACATCCTTCTTGTGGTGAGGGGCCCAGAACTGAACACAGGATTCAAGGAGCGGTCTCACCAGTGCCGAGTACAGAGGGAGAAGAACCTCCCTGGACCTGCTGGTTACACCGTTTCTGATCCAAGTCAAGATGCCATTGGCCTTCTTGACCACCTGGGCACACTTCTCCCAAGTAAGAAGTGATAAGAGCAGAGGAAATGGCCTCAAATTGTGCCAGGGGATGCTTAGATGGGATATCAGGAAAAATTTCTTTATGGAGTAAGTGGCGAGGCATTGGCACACACTGCCCAGGGAAGTGGTGGATTCTCCTTCCCTATTGGTGTTTATAAACATGTAGATGCAGCACTCTGGGTCATGGTTTAGTAGGCACAGGGCTGACAGTTGGACTGGATCATCTCCGGAGTTAACTTTTCAACTGCAATGATTCCATGGTATATGAAGTAGGCTGCAAGACATGCAGATACAATTATCTACACTATAAAGCAAGATATGAAGTCTCCTCAAAAAAATATTCTTATAATATCATCCTAAAATCTTCGTAGTTTAACTAACACACACCTCAAAGAAGCAGCCAGGCAAAGCTGACCCTAAGTGCAGAACTGTCAAAACAGTTCCGAAAGATACCTACCACAAACAGTCAAAACAGGGGGACAAAAAGCCCACAAAAATGATACAGTGACAAAAGATTTTCCTTTCTCATGTTCAACTTTAGAAAGCTAGGTGACATCTAAAGCAAAAATGTCAGAGAGACAGTTGTTTGGAACAGAAAAGTGTCATTAGCCTGGCAACAGCTGAAAATTATACTCCCCATCCGATTAATACTGATAGGTCCAATACCTGTATACAATATTATTTTCCTATTAGCAAAAGAAACGCAAAAAATCCATTGTAGAAGAAAATTACAAGCTTGTGGTTGAGAACAAAAGGAGCGCAAAGAAGTACTATAGTGCACAGAAGGCTGACTGAAATAAGAATTCAGCTAGAGCAAAAACTATTGATAAGTCAAGACTGAAGTTCAATCCTGAAGAAGGAAAATATTATCCTAATTCATTCCCTTATGCAGTCCTATAGTTGCCTGTATCCATGACCAGAAAACACTGGAAAACTCTCCAAGAAGGTGAGCACAACCCAGATGTCTTTTTGTAACAGAGGTTTGGGAGGATGGAACAATCAAGATGACCACTAAAACCTTGAAAAGCCTCAATGCTCTAAGAGGCCTAGAAACTGGGGTGGCAGGATGGGGCAGGAAGAGCCATGCACTGGAAAGCAGTTGAGAACTTGTTTTGCTTTCTGGGCTGCAAGCAAACATTGCCACCTCACATCAAGCTTCTCATCCACCAGTACCCCCAAGTCCTTCTCTTCAGGGCTGCTCTCAATCCACTCTCCACTCAGAAAGTATTTGTGCTTGGGATTGCCCCAGTGCAAAGGAATGAAAATAAGCAATTCCCTTCAGGAGTTACATGCAAGATTGCTTTGTAAAACACATAAATCAACCAACTGCTTTTCTCTGGAAAAGCTAAAGGTGAACCTTTGTGAAGATACAGCTATAATAAGTTTTGGCCAAGTATCAAAGAGCATGTATACAAAGGGGCCACATGCATTGTAACAATAACCATTCAAGCTTCACAATAGATTTCAGGAGAGAGGAGGGTGTAACATTAAACATCTGTTAACACGTTATTTTCTTCTCCTCCTGTGCCCAGAAGTTACATCTAGACTTTGCCCATCTTCAAAACCTTGTTAGAGACGAGTCATGCACATGCTGGAGGCTGCACCATTTTGATCATGCCTCATTCAGCATTATGACAACCAGCCGAATCCAAAACACGAGGAAATGTCACATATTATATATAACCTAGCTGAAGGACCTCGTTTAACAGAGCCAGCTGTCTAAACCACACAGACATTGCACAGGCACATCTGGACAAACAGAGCAAACAGCCTGGAGCCAGGCCGGGGCAGGAGTGATACCTGTTGTACCTGAGCAGGTCAGTCAGCTCGAATGAGGAGACTACATTCAGCAAGGCTTGAGAGAGTTGGACTTACTGTGCTCACGTATCTTAAATGTAGTGTGCAGACATAATAGGTCTATCTTCCAAAAATCACTGGACCAAGCAAGCACCGCATATAATGTACTCTCTTTCCTCTCATGTTTCAGACACAGGGAAGAGACTGCATCCAGTCTGCTCTCATCACCTCCTGTCCACACTCTGTTCTGGACATGGACCCAAGAACCTGAGCCACCTGAACTATTCTCTAAGAGTACATGGATCCTGCAGGCTGCGCAGCAGAAACTTTTCATCAGAATTATTTATCTGGGGCAGGAGAGACTGGAAGGAAAATGCAAGTCTGAGAAGTAAATTATCAAGAAACACGCCTCCATTTCAAAAAGTCTCATATTGGTTCCAGGGACAGATATTTGAGACATAATGTAGAGAACAGGAAAATTAATAGGACTATAAGCAAGAACAGAAAAATCCCCTCTCAACCAAAAAAAAACCCCAACAACCAAGCCCTCAAACTCCACATGTTTACCTACTTTGGATTTATTGCAGGAACACATGCAGTGGAAATAAATTCATGACTGTTGTGCTTTAAGAAGTGCTACAGACAATGATCTTTAACACATTTAATATATGATGGATGTTGCCTTTTCTGTCCAGGAAGCAAACGTGAAGTTAAAGAAAGTGGGCTATGTTCCCTTCCTGGAGTCAACATATCCAAGGCTGGACATGCTCCAGAGATGTGTTTCTTGAAACATCTGTATATTGAATATTCAGTCAGTTCCAGGCCAAGGGATTTAAACTAACAGGGAATAAAAGGCAATTTCCCTAAGCCAGTCACTTCTGCTGGAACTTGTCGGTGACAGGGGGTGGGAAGGGGGGATTGCACGGCCAGAACTCCACTATGAAAATACCACATTACTGTACAAAAGCACTTCCTATCAGTGTACCTACAGATTCCTTCTATTAAGTATGAGCCACCTTTCACTTTTGGACAATTAACTGCATCACTAAAAGACGTCTTGCATAGCTATGACTGATGAACATGGAATAGTGACAATGTTCATTTTTAACGGGTTGGTTAGTTTTTCACCCTCGCAGGTATCAGTGCTTTGGGTAAGACAAAGAGGAAAGTTCTCCTTTAAGTAGTGGAGGAGGAAAAGTTACCTTGTTTACCAGTAACTCTGGAGCACAAAGAACTACTTTGTCTTAATAGAAGGGGCAGTAAAAGGTAGTGTTTCTTAAGGGCTGAGGTTTCCAAGGCTGCTCTTGTTGATGTGACCGTGACCTAGAAGCCTGTCTGCAACAAGGGGAAGCACAGGGAATGAAGGGCTGCTTGGCTTCAAGGTCAGTGCAACTGCCTCTGCTTCCAGACAGGACAGGATCCAGAGCTACAGTTACATTGCGTCTGAAAGGGCAGACAGAGGAGGAAGCCCTGTAGAAACTAACAACACTGAAGGCTTTGTCAGTAAAGACATGGCCAACATACAAGAGTACGTGATCTTACGGCTGAGGAGATGATACTTAAAATACTTAAACAAATGTTTTTTCTTGCACTTCATTAACATTCTGACACAGCTGCAGGACTACTCCATGTGGAATCACTCTGCTATCTATATTTTTCCTTTCTGTGTGTGGAAGCTCAGTATTATTATTAAATAACTTCCATTCATGCATTTTCCATGCAACCCACAGTAATCAATTAAACTGATACATAGGCAATGGAATCCAAAGGTTTTCTATACATAAAGTGTTTCTTAATGCTGAGAGAATATCACACTATTACAAAAGTACTGCAAATATAACTGATTTTGCAAACTTTGTGAAAACTGATGAGGTAGAACAATTTCCCCTGAAAAAAGGGTAAATAGACCAAGAAAAACAGTTCCTGTTTCAGTATAGATAAGATAAAGGAAGTTAACTTTCCTGAGGAATGAAAAGGAATGTAGGAGATGAGACTACAGTATTTCCATGCAAGCAAGTAATAATTACGGTAAAAAGACCTAATCACTATCCGGAGCTGTATTTCATTTATATTTCTTTAAGAATTTTCTTGTTCTTCAAAAGTTTTCAATTTACGCCAATAATTAAGTTGCCACTGCACAGCTCACCCACCCATCCAACATAGTCTCTGTGCTGTGATGAAATAAATCATGTGTTTTTAAAAAGCACACAAGAAAGCACTCATCTTTTTCATAAGAAAACCCAGTTCTTACTTCATATTTACAAGGTGTTTGTTGCAACACATACAGTGGTAAGAAACACAAAGAGCCATTGGATTCTAGCACTGGAAACCAGTAAGCCATCAATAGTTTTGCAGGAGTTAAGGAAATGTAAGACTAAAGGGCCTACCTTCACTGCCAGGAAGTTGAGGCCACTTTCATGAGCCAAAGCTTTTGCTATCATTGTTTTCGAGCACCCAGGAGGTCCGTAAAGCAGCACACCTTTGGGAGGCTGAATTCCCATTCGAATGAAGGAGTCGGGATGTTTGAGAGGCCATTCAACCGCCTGCTTCAATTTCAGCTTGACATCTTCTAGTCCTCCTATGTCTGACCAAGATACCTGCAAAGCAGAAAATTTTGCTGAATTTGGACAACAGAGCAAAATTATTTTGGAAAGAAAACAAAACAAAAAGGCTTTGTAGAATGCATATCAGTTATTTCATAAAGTTGTTTTTAACAAGTCACTTCAAAAAAAAAGCTTTTTTAAGAAGCAATTATTATTAATGAAGTCACACAAAGTAAACTTGCTTTATGCGGTGGATGCAGACAAAACATTTTGTGTCCACTTCAAAAGTCAATAATAAGATACAGGAAAATAACAATAAAATGACAGCATGACCATACAGGAAGCAACACCTTGTGTGATGATTAGTAAAGTCAAAACTCTGTTCTCTTGGGTTTTAATGTAATGCTGATGCAGATTCTGTAAATTACTTTGATGTCTTCCCTGATATGAGCTCAAGCCAGTTTTATTTACATCTGCAGAGCAAGGCCCTGATCACAGCTGGATAATCCCACTAAGTCAAACAGGATTGAGTGTTAGAAGTTTGGGGGTTTCCTCCACTTGCCAACACCGTTACTCCCACATATGCACTGAGCACCGAAGAGTTGACTAGAAGCTTAGAAACAAATGGTCCTCCAAAGAAACAAGGATCTACAGAACAGAAAAAAACACACAGAAAAATACAATGCAGACCCATCTGCAGTTAGATTTGCTCAGCTGAAGACACACAGAATCACAGAATAACCAGGTTGGAAGAGACCCACTGCATCGTCGAGTCCAACCATTCCCACCAATCCCTAAACCGTGCCCCTTAGCACCTCATCCACCTGTGCCTTAAACACCTCCAGGGAAGGTGACTCAACCACCTCCCTGGGCAGCCTCTGCCAGTGCCCAGTGACCCTTTCTGTGAAAAATATTTTCCTAATGCCCAGCCTAAATCTCCCCTTGAGAGCCATTCCCTCTCATCCTGTCCCCTGTCACTTGGGAGAAGAGCCCAGCTCCCTCCTCTCCACAACCTCCCTTCAGGTAGTTGTAGAGAGTAATAAGGTCTCCCCTCAGCCTCCTCTTCTCCAGGCTAAACACCCCCAGCTCTCTCAGTCTCTCCTCATAAGATTTGTTCTCCAGCCCCTTCACCAGCTTCGTTGCTCTTCTCTGGACTCACTCCAGAGCTACAACATCCTTCTTGTGGTGAGACAAGACAAGCTTGTCAGACATACATCAGGACAGAATGAAGAGATCCTGCTCAGAACAGCAGGGGGATCCAAAACCTGCTACACTTCTCCCCACATTGCTATCAACAAGCCTGAGACTTTTCCCCAAATCCCCCTGCCTGTTCTTTGTCCTGTCACCATCCATTCCCATCCACTTCAAATATTAAACACGTCAAGACACACCTAAATCAAATCATCTTCAGCCTTAAAACACACTTCAAAAATTTACTAGACATAAATCACCCTTCAGCTCTGGAAAGCCAGCTACACTTGAAAGGTGAGCAGAATATCACCGTTAGGTTAGTGCAAAAATAATGGTTAGGTTTGTCATTGTAAACTGTGACGCTTCTTTTGGATTAAACTTTTATTCAACTGTGTTTATGTACTTACCATTTTAAAGCATGAAAGTCACTCTGCTTATTTATGCTAATGGGGTTTTTTTCACTGTTTATTCTCTTTCTATACTGCACTCTCAAAGATGGAAAAAAGCAAACTTGAGTGATTTTGTTGCGTGCATTCAAAAGAGGATGTAAAGCAACAGAAACTGCTAACAATACCAACAAAGCATTTGGCCACAGGACCATAAATGAACGCACACCTCAACCTTGGTTCCAAAAATTTCATAATGGAAACAAGAGCCTCCAGGATGTGTTGGGTCGCAGATGTCCTTCTGTGACAGACAACAACGAACCGAGGGCCAGTGTTGAATTAGATCCACACAAAAGAACAAGAGGCTGCAGAAGAAATAGATGTTTGTCCACTGAGCAGTTGTTCAACTTATGCATCAAACTGGAAAATCAAAAAAGCTCTAACAGGTGTCACACAATCTGAATAAAAATCAAAAATAACAGTCATTATGAAGTCTGCTCCGTGCTTTTTCTGCACAAAAGCTATCCATTTCTTAATCACGCTGTGACATGTGATGAAAAACAGATTCTACACAGAGAGTGTTCCATGCAGTGACTGGACTCGGGTGAAGCACCAAAAAAAACCAAAACCAAAGCTGCATCAAAATAAGGACATGGTTGACAAGTGGAATCATCCACTCCAACTTCTGGAATCCTCGCAAAACCATCCTAGCAGAGAAGTATTGCCAAGAAAACAACAAAATGCACCTAGAACTAATAACACTACATTTATGTTCTTGTCAAGGCCTAAGCAGAGTATTTTTCCCTCCCTCATCTCAAAGGGATAGACATAAGTAGGAGGACAAAAAAAAAAACAGTCCACCAACAACAAAACACTCAAACCCAAGAATGCTTTTAGATTCATACAAGCTTGGGAGACCTGAGTGGCTTGTTCATGCACAGAAATCCTCAGTAACTTCCTGAATGCAATTAACTCACGTTCTGGAGTACACATTCTGACAGCTAGCTGCACTTCTTGTACCTGCACATGAACTCAAAGGAAAGGTCTTGCAACACAAGCAATGAAGTGTGACATTCTGTCACAGTGGAGACCATTTTAAAGACTAGCCTTGGGGCCATGCTCACACATACTCAGTTGTCTCTCTTCTCTTTGGAAAAAATCTCATAGCTGATTATTTATTTGGTGTTTGAAGTAATTTTTCCGAGGATTTTTTTGTATTACGAACAGTGTTAAGGTCAGACTTCACAACAGGAAGGAATGTCACCCCTTATTTTCTAACAAATTTACCCACACAATTAACTGTCTAGCTGGATATCTTCTAGGACAAGGAGAGCAGGAGAAAAAGAGCCTATTCTTACAGACAGAGCATATGTGGAGATTAATCAATATAGGATAACTTCACAAAATTCTATGCTGGATTTACACCACTGTGACTTCCATGCACAGCTGTGTCAGTATTTCCAGATATTCAGGCTGCTCCTAAACATGCACAGGTACCTTCACTTTGGTAGGTAGGTTGTTCTGCATCCCAAAATAATGGTGAATTCTGGCAGCTCCCTTGGCAGCTGATGTCGGAGGACACAAAATCTGTTGCAGCTGGTACTTTAGATTCCACTTTAAACTCAACATAGGCACAAAGGAGATGGCCTGACATTTATCCTACGTCCTCAAAGAATAGATATGATTTTGTAAAAACAGGTCCTGTCAGCACAAAAGGAATCTGCACTATATTGTCCCTTCAATAAAGGAATTAATTTCAGTAGCATTCCAGTGATTCAGCTGGTTGTTTAGCAAATAAAAATAAGCAGCTATCAAGGAGGACGCTGGTAGGATGGTTTAGTGGACAACAGGAGCCTTAGGAATAGGCTGACCTGGATTCAGGACAGATATCCTGCAGTGGCTCCAGACCTCACTTCTATATGTCGTTATTGTGCTGTTTAGCAGCACTCCATCTAGCTCCAAATGGCACAGCACGGTGATAACATCAGTCCAAGAGCCAGTAGCAACATAAGCAACAAGAGAATTGGTAACTGGTTCTCAGTAGAACTAATTAGACCTTGCAGATATTGTTAGCTTTTTCTGGAAATGGTGTAAAGCTATCTGGGACCAGCCCAGGCATTTCCACCCAGCACTTCACTTCACAGTGTGGACTCTTAACAAGCCAAGTGTAACATCCAAAGTGGCTGTGCGCAGCATCCTGTTCGCAATTTTTATTTCCCATTCTTATAGTTTGGGAATAAGGGTATACAGTTGTGCAAACTAACTCCCAGATGACTCATCTTCCTGCAATAAATATTTTCTTCTAGGGCCCAAGGAGCTGCTAAGAAACTCCAGCACAATGGCTCACAGAGTCAACATTTAGTAAGATGAAATACATTTTGTTTTGCCAGATCAGTCTTTTTATGCCGGATCAGAGTCTTCTTAAGTCCAACCGGTTCCCCAGCCCAACTTATGCTGGTTTTGCTACTAAACAACTATAATACATAAACTGAGAGGGCAGCGAGTAGGTTACAGATGAATCATGCACTGCCAAGAGAACTGTGCAGGTAATGACAACCCCTGATGGGTAACTATTTGGCAGTGATGACCCATCTCCAGTATCTAACTCTGTCCCCAAGTAAAACCACATAACATCACTCCAGGCACTGGGGTCACAGCAGTATGAAGTGTATGAGGTAACGAAAAACCCCAAGACTAACCCTAAAGCTCAGGAACCAAGAGTGGGAGGGGAGAGAGAGATGGTTATAGAACACATTCTAACCCATCACAGTGAGATAAGGCTCAACTCAGTTGCTCCACTCAGTATGAATGGATGTGTGTGCAAATAGAGATGTTTCTTTACCTTCAGTCAGAAAATGCCAGTATGCAAGAATGAACAGCAAGTTAACATCATTTCTTGTGAAGCTAAAAAAAATCATGATGCAATGTTACTTTTCAATTACTGACTTGAGTTCACAGTGAAGAGATCCCAAAGATCAAGTCAGTGCTCAACAAAGACATTTTTTGTCAGTAGAAGACATGAAAGCAAAACCAACAGAAATCCTCAACAGCCTCTCAGAAGCTGATCTGTAGAATTGCTTTGAATACTGGTAGCGTCATATGCAGCTGTGTGTCAGCTCAGAAGGGAACTACTTTGATGCAACAGCAGCTGATTTTCTTAATTTGTTAAGTAAAGAGTTACAGACAATTTTGAGAGTTTTTTTCATGTCAGACCTCATACAGAATTAGTCAACTGCTTTACATAAAAACACAGTAATCAGTCTCTTCACAGGTTTGTTTCAATTCACTTTGGTTACAAATGCTAATAGTTGGTTTCTACGTGAGTTTGTGTCTGATGAACAAAAGCCTCCAGTTTTCACTGATATCCAGGATCTGCTTTGAGTAGATATCTTAAGCTTTTTACTCCGTTAACACACTCGGCATATAAAACTACAAATTGGGAGATACATCCCTGCATTACTAACTCTTCCTAAATTATTAGGAACTTAAGCTTGTGTCAATGGGTCTTCAAAATTATAACTAAACAAACATGCAAACAAAAAGATGATGTACAACTTCTGTTGGTGACTTGCTTCCACTTCCTGAGAATAACCACTGTTGTTAGGGCGGTTGAACGCCTAACTGCAGCTAATGTGGCTCAAACAATGTTGCTAACATATTGTGAAAAATAACTTACTTTTGGCACATCAACTGCCACCTCCCTCATGGCACTGGGCCTGACATCATTCATCCCCTGCAGGAAGTCATTGAAAGCAATCGTCACTGACCCAGCCACGTCGTTGTCTAATAGGTTAGGTCTTTTCCCCAGTGCTCTGCGCAATGCGTACAAACCTATTAAAACAAAAAAAACACCATGGAAATATGTAGACTTCCTCCTGGTTCTCACAAAATGTACAATACACAAACACACAGCAGCATTGGAAAGGAAATGATGTTCAAAATGTCTAAACGTCAGGCCTTAACTAGGTCAAAGAACACGCAAGACACTTCTGACGAGAGAGCAAGGAAAAGGGGATTTAATGACCACAGACAGAATATAAACTAAATCTGTTCCAAAAGACAGAAAGAAAGAGCCTTGCTTCTCTTTTCCCAGAGATGAAGTTAACAGGGTAAAATCTCAACATGTCCATACACCAATCCAAACACATTTCTAAATCAGAGAGGGAAGAGGATTACAAATATTTAAGGCAAACATTAAGTCAGCTGACATAAGTCGTTTGCAGCTTAGTCCATTCGTCTGTGATCAGGGCTGTGTTTTCTATTCTGCTGTCTAATAAGATGCCAGATACCTATATTTTTCTTCATATGCAATAAACATTCCCAGCAACACTCAACAGCTCTTTGTTTCCTTCATCGACCACACTTTTCAAATACAGGCATAGCTTTTATGTCCTCCTCTGTCTGGCCAAATCACTCCCATACAACCCCTGTAAATCCCAGTACTTACTCCTAGCTCTCCCCATGATTCCACCTTTCAAAAGCCACACAAGTCCATCGACTGGCACATCAATATACTGATTCTCCTTGGGCAGGACCGAGCAGTACCATCTACAGCTTCCAGGCAATTTAAAACCTTGGCTCCTGTTCTGTAAGATGCCCAGAAGCATCCTGATCTTCCCATTGCATAATCATACCTTTTAAGGTCTAATAAAATTTGGAGTTAGAATCATAGAATGGGTTGGACTGGAGGGGTCTTAAAGCTCATCCAGTTCCAGGCCCCCTGCAGTGGGCAGGAACACCTCCCCTTGGATCAGGTTGCTCCAAGCCTTATCCATCCATCCATCCAGCCTTCAACATCTCCAGGGTCAGGAAGTTATATCGTTTCTATTTCCAGCCCTGTTCCGTGAATCAAAACTGTTAAATATGTCATTTAGTATAATGTTACATGATAAGTATAGTCTTCTATACAGCCAAACACACATCTAGACACATGCAGAGACCTAATATCTGTTGTCATGCACTACAAAATAAAAGAAGCAGTTAGTGCAACAGCAGATCGCCTTGCATGACCATAAAAAGACAAACGTGTTAAATCTTTTCTATATTTAACCAAACAAAACATCAATTAGTGCTACATGAAAGGACAATAAAGAGAAGCCGTTTCTGAAAATAGACACGGCTCTAACTTTCAGCAGATTGTTGTCTTCTTTCTACAGCGGCACTGGTAGATGCGGACATGCAAAGTTTTGGACAATGACAGGAATTCTGCATTTCCTACAATATATACGACGTGTGAAGAGATGTAATATCTCCCTTGTGAAGCAGTACAGCTGGTGTCTCTCCATAAACTGCCAATTACAGCACCTGCATTCAATACCCAGCCTCTTAGTAGAATAATGAAAAAAAAAAAAAGTTTGTAATTCAGGTTTCCCCTTGCACAGAACATCCAGAACTAATAAGACATATAAATAAAAACATTCCATGAGGCCAAGGAGAAAAATGAAAATCTGGTCACCAGAGGGCAAGTTTAAAATACAGCGGATTCATTTTAGCAACCCAGACACTTTTCATGTTATTCCCCCTTTTTCCATCTTCTGAAAGAGTTCATTTTGAACAAAATAAACATTTAAGCAAGACAACGGAGACTCATCCTTTCACAATTTAAAACTTACTTCAAAGCAAGTAACAAACGCAACATCTTATTCTAGTGTCGATGCAGCGAATACTTTGCTGAGTGGGAGCAAGAATGGGAGTTGAACTCTACATTTTATTTTTGGTGAAGTCAATTCACACAGCAATCTCACTTAAAAAAAACCCAAAACAATGGAAGAACAAACAATATGGTATGAAATTAAGTCACAGAGAAAGCAAGCAACCGATTAAGATCTCTGCTCCTCATCTCTATACATATCTGCTCCATCAGGTATCAGTTTAGCCAAATGCCCATATGATGTACTTTAATCATGTCACAGTTATCTTTTTCTTTCATAAGATGAGGAATTCTCAAAACGAAACAAGTTTATTTCAAAAATTGAAAGCAAACAGCACAAAAATGCCTAAGGATCCTCATCTGCTCTTAAGAATCTTTACTGACAATAGTACTAGGAGTACAACTGAAATTTCAGTCCTCAGCAGCAGGTTTTAAATGCAACAGCCCGGATCCAGCACAGGAATAAAGAGGTCACAGCTTTCCAAACAAAGCCTGAATTCATTTCAGCATGTGCACACACACGCCACTGCACAGGTCAGCATTTAATTGAAACAATGTTTTACATTAAAACAATAATAAAAAACAGATTGAAAAAGAAAGCATGATTCTTCCTGTTTCCTCCTGTTATCACAATCATTCTTTCCTGCACTTCAGATTGACCTCAAACAAGTGGGGGCAGGGGGAAGTCTTATTAACAGGAGAAGGATACAGCCAGTACCTTGCCAGAGGCAGAAAAACACATCCAAGTCTCAAGACACTGAAAGATTTATTTAATGTAAGGAAATGCAGGGAAGGGTACAAAACACACTGCTGGAAGCAGCACAGAGGCAAAGGAAGTAGAATACTACAGCAAACCCCATTTTATCACTGCATAAGATATGACACAGCTAAACAGAAAATTCAGACATTATACCTCAGAAAACATAAAGCCCCTCAACATAGCTGCTGGGCATCTTTCACATGGGAGTGTTTTGGGTTGAGTGCATGTCACTGCTGCACACTGACTCTGAGCACTGCATTCGTTCTAGATTTGCCCGCTCCTGTTAATATGCTACATCATTACTAAGGACTAATGAATAACAACAGCCTTTGGGAGTGGCTGATGAGGCTCAGAAGCAGGCAACTACTCTTTTTTACTCCAACACGAGTCCTGTCTGAGGGGAAAAGAAGGCAGATGCAGGCAGCCTATCGTATGGTTGCTGGGACTGCTTGCACAGGCACAGGGTATCTATTTTCCAGTGAAGGGAAGCATGGTTGGTAGTACTGACAGGACTGCACAATGCAGTGTGGAAACTTAACTCGGAAGGTAGCCTCTGCAATACTCAACAGCACTGATTCTCAGCAGAGTATAAGTGGAAAATCCCAGCTTAAAAGAAAAAAAAAAGGGAAAAAAGAATCAAGCATAGTAACTCATGCATGATTACAAACAATGGAAAATAAACAATTTGTTCCAGGCCAGCAAACGTGTGCTCTACCTCACCAACTCATCCTGTCTGTCTAGAACAGAGGAAACCAAGTGGACAGAGGGGGGAAAAACAGCAGAACGCCCTGTCCTGGTACAGATGATCCTTCTGTGGTACCAGGCTGTGCATGAGGTCAATCGCATTGTTTCCCTGCAAGATTTTCTTGCTCACAGCCTGGTGATGTGTTGGCACTTGGCACATTAGATCATAATCACAAATGTCTGAGCCTAAAAACAGATTCTATGACACTGCTATATTTGCAGATTCTGTGTATAATTCTACACTACTGTAAATAATAGAAAGCATTTGCTCAAATCGACATACATATATACTTCAGGTTTCAAAAAGAATATACATAACACTTAAGGAAATTAACTGAACAAAACAAAATTGTTAATCACACATCTTTCACTGCCCATCAGCTATTTCTTCTGCAAATCCATCTTGTCTGGACTTACTCCACCAGAATCCTAATACTAGAATTTGTAACTAGCTTCAAAGAAACTGTAATCTTCTTGTAAGATTGCTTACACAAGGAAATGTTTCTTCTTTTCCTGCTAATCCAGCATTTCCCTCAAAAATCATTATGGCCAAACCCAGAAGACTCATATCATTTCTTCCTGTGACAGCTGTCATATCCAACATGATACTCTCCTGCACAGCTGGAAGTGAAATACTCACCAGTGTATGGGAAATTTTCAGCTTCCTAATGGCACTGGATGGGGTATTTTCCTCTGCTTCTAGATCTTTAAATACCTCACTCCAAAATTTAACAGTTTTATGCAGAGAAAAAGCATTTCATATAACTTAAAACTCATTTTGAACTTTAGAAACCATAGGAGGCACATACCTGACTTCAAAGGCAATGGACACAAAAACTATTCTAGTGTTTAACATTTTTGAGATAAGGAGCTCTTCTGCTTTATACTTGACAATTTTTAGTCAGCATGGCTTCCTCCTCCATGACAACAATCCCAAAATTACACTAGGAAATCTTTTATAGAACTTCAAGTATCATATACTACAAATCACATGTATTCCTGAACGTATCATAGCCTCGCAACCAAAGGAAGTTTGCAGCACTTCATTATATCAGGATATTGGATGATCAAATCCAAGAAAAAATAGAGAACGTGTGTTGTTTGCAGTTATGCATAAATATAAAGTAACACAGATAAAGGCTGCTTGCCTAGCAGACAGAATCCATGTCATCACCTGGGCAGGACCATTGCTATATGGAAAATGTCCCATAGACACATCCTTACCTGTTCATAGAATGGTTTGGGTTGGAAGGAATTTTAAAAATCACGTGATTCCAATCCCCTGCCATAGGCAGGGACACCTCCCACTGGATCAGGCTGCTCAAAGTCCCTGGCCTTGAACACCTCCAGAGACTGGGCAACCACAGCTTCCCTGGGCAACCTGGGCTAGTGCCTCACCACTCTCATCATGTAGTTTTATTTCCTAATGTCTAATCTAAATCTCCCTTCTTTCAGTTTAAAACCATTATCCCTCATCCTATTCCTGCATCCCTGATAAAGAGCCCCTCCCCACCTTCCCATTAGGCTCCTTTAAGTTCAGTCAATCTTCCACACTACAGACCCAGCAAACCAGCTCTCCTACCAGCACAGCAAGGCAGCGCTATGCAGTAACATGAGGGACAGGAGGGATGTGTCTTGGCAAAGGTTCTTTTCCCTTTACTCCTCAGATAAAATCACAGAACAGGAGCATCAGGCGAGCATCCGATATCTGTGGACCATTGGCAACCTTTCCCGTGACCTGGGGGCAGTAACCACCATTCACAACAGCTGAAAAATTCAGATGTGTTCTTCCATTCACACCATTAGAAACTTCTACAGTGTGAGTGGGTTTTGGTGTGTTTTGTTTGGGGAATTTTGTTTCATTTGGTTGATTTTGTTTTGCTCCCAATCTGCACAAGTATGGGATAAAACACAAAAGGAAATTCACCGAGGAATGATAAAGAAAAACAACCACCAGGGACCAGACTCCTATGTTTATCTTACTTGTTTCTTATTTAATCTGTACATAAAATGCATGCCTATTTAGAAAAATATTCAGGAAGTAGAACCTTTACTTTTGCTCTTGAAACCATATTCTGCAATCCATCTTTAGCTGCCAGCGCTATGAGGGAAAATCCCTGAAGAACTTTCATATACTGTTTGCACAGGAAGGATAACGCCCTTAAATCCCTTGTAACCATAACATTGCAAATTCACTCAACTAACCTGAGCACTAATCTACTGTAGGGATTATGTATGCGATTTATGGTCCTTCATGAAGAGCTCTGGCATTTGCTGGAACATGTCTGTGGAGCTGACTAGAAGTTGCTGAGAGTTACGACAGGGGAGGGAAAGGAAGGAAGGAGGAACTGTATTCTCAGAATTTCTTTCATTCAGGAAACAGTTTATTCACAGATCAGGTATGCACACATCATTTTTCCTAAGACAATGACAACGGAGGGAAGTAAGGAATACCAGACTGCCTGTTTCTAGCTTGCTCTCATACGTAAATGTACCAAAGCTAACATTAGTCATACAGGTGTTTGAAGAAAAACAAGGACAGCCACACTATCAAAAAAGCAAAGGCAGAAAGAAAAGAGACAGCAGTCAGTGGCTAATCATAAGCGGGAACGTTGTCAAGTCAGAATAAAGTGAAAAGTTTAAAGTCAGGAGGAGACGTACAAAAACTGCCTGGAAATAGTTAGGCTCCATCCCCCAATAGCAGCTGTTCATTCTAAATACAAATGCCTACTGCTAACTGGTTTTACTCCTGCAGAACTAACACAGACATATAAATCAAGTTACATTTCACCAGATCTTTTATGATCTTTTACTGAAAGAGTGGTGAAGCAATGGAACAGGTTGGGCAGGGAAGTGTTGGAGTCTCCATCCCTGGGGGCATTCAAACAATGTCTAGACATGCCAGTTTGGGACACTGTTTAATAGGCAGAGTGGTATTGGCTGACAGTTGGACTGGATCATCTTAGAGGTCTTTTTCAACCTTAACGATTCTATGATTTTATCAATTAAAAGAAATAGGACTGCTTTCAGATCCTATGTTTGCCATTACATATTACACACACTCCACACCCCTAAAAAAAAAAAAATCTTACTTGGAGCCCAAGAGGGAGTCAGAATACATTTAACATCTTTGCTACAGTACCATTTCTACACAAATACTTTCTATTTGGATACTGAGAAAATTTGCAACTTAGCAATCTGAAAATGAAAACCTACTGAAATGGGTTATTTCAGTTCTTTCGAAAGCCAGCAGAGCAAGATGGAGCAAGATGAATCTAACGTGGTCAGTCCCTCCCTTTACACTACTCAGAAGTTTTTAGTATGCTAAGAATGGCACCTATAATCTATTTGAAGCTGAGTCTATTAACATTGCTGTTCAAATTACATTTGAAACCAGACTCAGCACAAAACCTAAAAGGAAAAAAAAAGCATACTAATTGCTTCAGAGATGACACTGCACCTTCAGCTGTAGATGTTCCCACACCATGGTCACTGAATGAATATAAAAGCAAACCAACTGACTAAACAAAATTTGAAGAGAAATAAGAAAAGAAGTGTTAAGCTGAAATTCAAATAGTATTCAAATCCAAAACTGCATCAAACAAAATTCATCCACTCAAAGATGCTATACAGGCAGCTGAGGATTTCTTCTGCTGATACAGGAATAACATTACCTGTCACACAGCTCTTATCCAGGCTCGCACCCAGGGAACTGAAACCCCTAAGGGATGCAAAACCTGACAAGCAGAATAGTGATTAGCATGCCACTCCAGTCAACGCGACTTAGAACTGAGTTACCAACATTGTGTTGATTCCCAAAAAATAAACAGGCACCACAGAGAACTGCCTATTCCCAATGGGACTCAGCCAATCCAGCCTGAGACATTACCTGCCCTAAACTTATTCTGATATGTCACTGTTCTCAAGCAAAAGGACACAATGCTAAATATTCAGGATCTACAATCTGAGGAATGATGTTCTGACTGTGGTTTCACAGCTCGTCAGCCTGCGCAGGAAGGGCTGTGCCAAAGCAGGTCACTGGCATCCTGCATCCATTTACCCTTCAAAACTGACTTGTTGGGGGGGGGGGATTGTGCTTTAAACAGATTAAGTATTCAACCCACAACTGTGTGTATGAAGTCCACAATTCCATCATCCAGTTAACTGCAAGCTAGTTTCAGATAAAAGCACACTTAAAATCAGTTATGATGGAAACCAAAAGTCCACATGCCCTAAAAGTTTACCTGCACGCTAAGTGCAACATTCTCCATACAGAAACAAAAGTCAAATTTCGTTAGAAAACAAACAAAAAAAGGCCTAAGATTTTCTATAAGAAAAAAACCACTACAAAAAGCAATGTAACATGCACCTCAGAGAGGGCAACAGGGTAAGACTTTTTCCTCCCTGGGTATAAAGACAGTCATACTAAGGAAACGTCCATGCACTCAGAACATCCCAAGACAGAAGGGAAAAAAGACAGAAGGGAGAAAAAACATTAAGAAATTTTGCAATCACATCAGAATGACACTAAACCAGAGCAAAAGGGTGAGAATCTAACCCTATGCAGGTAAAATAACACCAATATTGTGAAATGTTAGGAAGGCAGTTGAACTATTTAAAAGTCTATGCAACACTAAAACCAGTTCTGGCTTTGTCTTTGCCACACAAGATATTGTGGGGAGAAAATACTAAGAAAGAGGAAAAGGGATCCTACAAACAAGAATAAGGACAACACACACCACCTTGTCTCAAGCATGTTCCTTCAAGCTGCTCAGCAGCATCCAGATGTAGCCACTTCTGCACAAAAACATCATTCTGAGTTAATGCATTAAGAAACAACCCAAAACCATTTGTTACAGTCCAAGTCCAAAAAAGCCACATTGCTTTGTTATGTGTGCATGCAAGCAAAGACACATTTGTTCATAACCTGTTAAGACAGCAAAGTAGGTCAATTGCTTTTTCATTTAAAAACAGCTTCTGCATTATGGACCCAACTTTAAAATTAGAGAGCACAACACTAACTTAAAACTCATGAACGCTTAAGATGAGGATTGCATTTTCTTGGTCTTGTCACACCATAAATTAGCATGATGGAACACAGTGTCAGAAACTCAGCTATTCCAGTCCAAAAATTAATTGGTAGCATTACTTATAGATCACGTCTGGACTTTTCAGTGTGTTTTGAAACCCGCATAATGCCATTTCTGCATTCACAATACTTTATTATTGACTGTCTGACTATAAATCCTATTAATATTTTTTTAAAACCCTGCATTTTCTGTGTCATCGTTTTATAAAAAGGCAAGTGGCTTTTCCCACCTCATTTTGAATGTCCCCTGGAAACAAGCATTCAGTCAGAAAATGTAGTAGCAGATCATTTGCAACAACACAGTTTCAATCTCTTTCTCTGCTACAAAAACCCCAAACCAAATCAACAATATAGACATGATATTTTCAGTCACCTTCCATAAAGGAATACAATAATTACAGCACATCGCCCATCGCCCAGAGCTTTCCTTTTAAAATCTGCAACTGCAACCACTTAATTTCAAAACAAACAAAAACCGGTGCAAAACAAACAATCCCATTGTCTTGGTCATCAACTGCCTTCGTCAAAATCTATACTCTCAGCAACGTCTCAGCTCACATTCCTACATTTAGGATTATAATCCAAGAAAAACACATCCAAATTGTGCTGAGAGAGGGTCAGGCTGAACCATGAACTCCACAGCTAAAAGAAAAGACAGATATTAGCGATGCCTGAACGCTGAGCTGTTTCATCAAGACTGCAACTGATCTGAAATGATAACTTTGAATTTGAGTTACAAGGCTGAGAAGTGGCATATTGAATGCAGTGTTTGTCTAATTGAAAGACCAGCCAGAGGCCAGTCCTCAGGGTACACAGAGACTTGCTGTTAATCACATCAACCCAAACCACTCACGTTCCTGCAGGTGGCCAGGCTACCAAATCTGCACAAGCTAGGGGAACAAGCCAGATCTAAACAGAGACATTCCTGGGTTTCACTGCAATTTATTCACCCATCAGTTACAGAAAAAAACAAAAAACTGAGGAGCCAGCCATTCAACTGCCCCCCCCTTTTTTTAATGCAAGCAGATTGCAGAATCTCATTTTTTGATTTACGAAAGGTACATAAGGAAGTTTCTCAGCTCCAGCAAAAGCTAAATAATTCACACCCCCTAAATAACTTACGTTCTTAAAGATATAATATCTAACTATAATCAATATTCAAAGCTATCTATTAAGCAGCGTAAAGGGTCTCCATCCTAGCCATATTATTCATCAGACTGCAGAGACAATAAAAGAGCCAATGACCACCACAGAAAATAATATCTCTCTAAGGACTATTGAAATTATGAGCATAAGACAACAGGTGATATGGTCTGTTTGTGTAAGTAGGTTCACTGATTCAGCAGAGTAATGCTGATTCACACTGGTTAAAGATGGCTTTAAACTGGAGGGGAGAAGATTGAGATTAGACATTAGGAAGAAAAACCTCATGATGAGGGTGGTGAGGCCCTGGCACAGCTTGCCCACAGAAGTGGTGGCTGCCCTGTCCCTGGAGATGTTCCAGGCTGAGTTGGATGGGGCTTTGAACAACCTGGTGTGGTGGAAGGTGTCCCTGCCCACAGCAGTTGTTTGTAAATGGATGGGCTTTGGAGGTCCTTTCCAACCCAAACCATTCTATGATTCTATGCAGCTGAAGTTCTTAGTTCAAGAACACTTTCTGTAACAGCCAACTCAAGCTAGTGAACCATTATAATACTAAAGGCTAAGCAAGGTGATACCTTTCCCTGTATTTTTTAAATTGTCCGATTTTAACTTCGTGGCAAAAACAAGTGATTCTTGCTTCTTCCACAGAAGCTTCAGTTTCAGTAGTTGCAATGTAGCATCCTTACTGGAACCAAATAGATGTTATTGCAAGAGAGACCACTATTTAAACAAAGACATTTGTTCTTCCTCTTCTCATGATGCTATCTTATCACAGTCCAAGTGTTTTATATCAGCACACTGGAATTATGTGTAATGAACACGGATGTTCAAGATAAATTCTGAGAGTTACAAAGCAAATACTTCCTTTCTCTGTAAACAGTATGATTGAACCCACTTCTTCAAGAAATCAAGCTATATTTATATTCACCCTCTTGAAATGCTACAGGCAGCCATAGAAGGATAAGTTTATAATAAATTGCTATATTTGGAAACCTTTGTTGCTAAGCATCTTCTAACATTCAGTACAGTTTATACCATTCATGTCCCTGCTACATAATTAACATTTCATATGTTTTGCAAAAAAAAGTGCAGTGCTTATCTTTGTTGTTAAATTAAAACCATTATAATTGGAGGAGCGGAGGAATTAATAAAAGACTGTGTGGCCACTTAATTAAAGCAGAAACAACAAGACCCTAGGGGTATACAAACACTGACATCACGTACAAGAATATTGCGGAGTCCACCTCCTAAACATTGCCTCTATTTGAGATTAAACAAGTCAGAATACAGCTCTTCACACTAAAAGGTAGTCTACTAAATTTAGGATGCAGTAGAGCTATCCTAGTTTTAATGACTTTCTCAGATACGCACCTAACTAAGCCCTTTGCTTGTCAAGGATTCTGTGCATGTGAATCATAAAATGTTTTGGGTTGGAAGGCACCCTAAAGACAATCCAGTTCCAACCTCCCTGCCATGGGCAGGGACACCTCCCACTGGATTGGGCTAGCCAAGGCCCCATCCAACCTGACCTTGGAACACCTCCAGGGATGGCACAGCCACAGCTTCCCTGGGCAATCTGTGCCAGTGCCTCACCACTCTCATCATGAAGAGTTTCTTCCCAATGTCTAATCTCAGTCTTCCCCCTTCCAATTTAAAGCCATTCCCCCTTGTCCTGTCACTCCATGGCCTTGTAAAAAGTCCCTCTCCAGCTTTCTCGTATTCCCTTTAGGTACTGGAAGCTGCTCTAAGGTCTCCCCATAGCCTTCGCTTTTTCAGGCTGAAGAACCCCAACTCTCTCAGCCTGTCATCATAGCAGACGTGCTCCAGCCCTTCGATCATCTTCATGGCCTCCTCTGGACTTGCTGTAACAGATCCATGTCCTTCCTGTGCAGAGAACTCCAGAACTGAACAATATTCCCTGAATATTAAGCATCTTGGCTATTTAGAAACGTGCACCAGCAGTCTTAACTACATGTTTATATCATGTTTTATGTTGTAAAATGTACAAAATATATTCAGTTCTGAGCCTTATACTACCAAAACATTATTGAGAAACTGGAGAAAGTTCAGAGAAAATCAACACAGTTTCTCAGAAGGCAGGAAGGACTTATTTATGAGGAAAGATTAAAACAGCTAAATATTTATAGTTTGGCTCAAAAATGAATGAGGAGGTAGGGGACATGAGAACAGCCTAGAGATATCTGAAGGGTGTAAACACTAAGGAAGGAGAGTGAATGTATTCTACAAGGACGTAAATAGAAATAACGGGATGGAACTAAACAAGGAAAACTTAGGCTGAACATCGGAGAGCATTCCTGGATAGTCCAGCTATCTTGGCCTATGGCACAGTTTCTTAAAATTAAGCAATAGAATCCCATTGCTTGGAACAACAAACAAGACTAGACAAAACATTGGAAAACTTGCCATATGGAATAACCCTGCTCTGCTAGAGGAGAAATATTACCCCATAAAAGCTGATCTTTGCTAAGTTTCACTCCACTGAAAGCAGTAATATTTTACAAGGTGTTGAAAATTTAATATAAAAAACACATATCAAGAATTTAATCAGAAACTAAAAGAATCCAATTAAGGATGTTCCTTAACCACAAACAAATTAAATTAAGTTCATGTAATACTTCAACCGAATTATGGTTCTGCTTACTCTTTGAAATGGAAAAATACCCGTGGGCTGCAAGGAGTTAATAGCACTGGGCTGCATTTTCCCCAGCAGAGGTCACTCCAAGTTTACAAATAACAAGGAAATTTAACAGCATGGATTCAAACTTCGGAAAAGAAGATCAATAGAATAGCCTGTGAGTTGGGGTTGTTCAGCCTGGAGAAGAGAAGGCTATGGGGAGACCTTAGAACAGCGTTCTAGTACCTGAAGGGGATACAAGAAAGCTGGAGAGGGACTTTGTACAACAGCTTGGAGCAATAGGGAAGGAGGAACTGGATGATCCTTAAGGTCCCTTCCAACTCAAACTCAAACCAAACCATTCTACAACTCCTCTCCTCCCAGCACTGGGTTTGCATGCAATGCTCCCCCATAACTATATGTCCTGCCATTAGTCACAGGTAGATGCCAGAAGTTTAGGACCCACAGAGCATGTAATATTCCATTTCCACAACATTCAGAATTTGTTTTCTAAAAGGTCCATGGGTAACTATTGCCTGTTTACAGGTGGATAATGCAGTAACCAAGCACAAGCAAAGCCCAGGCTGGATCACGTTTGGAATGGAAACGACAACACTTCTCACTGATAATTTTAGTTTACATTAGTTATTTACTATGTGAGGACTATGACACATGGAGGCTGACAGGCTTCCAAAACCACAAAGGAAGGAAGGAAGAAAGGAAAATAAAAGGAAGTTTATCTCTGTTTTTGTTTGTTTGTATGTTTGGGTTTTTTTAAAGAATGTTTGCTAACTTAAAACAGAGCTTAAAAGACAACCAAAGCCAACAGAAGAGCACTATAAAAAGAATAGGATGTGTCCATACATGGTTTTTTTCTTCTTGATCCATACTGAAGTCCACAAATTTAAATTTGATAGCTATCCCTAAAAAATTCTCACAGCTACCAAGGAAAAAACTTACTGTTCCAGGTGCCATGGCCCCTAATAAAACCTCTGTCATCCTGATAGTCAGTTCTGATGCCACAATTAACTGTACACAGTGCCACTGCCAGAGGAAGCTGCCCCAGCACCAAAGGAAATACAAGGAACCAGCATTTACAGCAAACATATTTGCCAACTACAAGGGAGCAAACACACGCAAGCAGACCTGAAGTCATATTTTGACTAGACTCTTTTAAAGGGATGCTGCTTACAGGTAGGTTTAAGGCCCGATACTTAAACCACGTCAATGCACTCTAGCAAAACATAAGAATTATAGAGTGCACTTTAGATACTTCATCCAACGAAAACAGAAGTGAACTTGTGTTTAAGTATTCCCTGGAACATACTGAACCCTGGCTGCATCATACATGAATTATTCTTCAGGGCTCTGCCTGCACTGGACACCAAGGGACATTTCCAGCCCCCAGCTCAGGGCGTGCTCTCCCAGCTCCGCTACATGACCCGACCCAGGTGCATGCAGTCCCACAAGCCCTATCACAAGCTCCCCATCTGCAGGCAAGAGAAATGCAGGCACAAAATACAGAAGGGAAGCACAGTAAACAACACTCAGGCCCACCGTCTCAGCATCCTGGGAGCCAAGGCCTGCAGGACAAGCTGTCCAGCCTGAATGACTTGGGATTTTAGTACAGAAAGGGTAGGCTCTAAAGTCCAGAGCAGAAAAGCTCTTAGGGATACACCAGTTAACTCATTAAATCATTGGTAAACTGAGAGACAGCCAGCTATCTAACATGACAGAAACAGCACAGGGGATTCCTCAGTGTTATTAATCTTAACATTCAATTTTTAAATCAATAAATACTCAAAAGAGTGTTTCTGATTTTCCCAGGAGCAGCTGGTGTTCCTTATATTCCATGTTTGGTTATGCTTTCTTTGAGACAAAAATTGATTAAATCTCATTGTTTTAAAAGCTGTTACTACAGACTGCATATTTTTATTTTTTAAAAAACAAAATAAAGAGAGCAACAATAAAGTAAAGTCCTAAGTCAGACACACAAACTCTTACCTGCTTCCTTGCACAAGGCTGCTAAGTCTGCACCCACATAACCATGTGCACTGTCAGCCAGCTGCACCAACTCCACTGCTGTAAGCGAATGGGGAACTTTCTTAAGAAGCTTTTGGAGTATGTCCAGACGGTCTTGGGCATTAGGAATTCCAATTTCTATCTCTTTATCAAAACGCCCAGGTCTGCGCAGCGCTGCATCCAGTGCATGAGGACGATTGGTGGCTCCAAGTACCAAAAGCTGCCCTTCGCTGCCCTCCTGAACACATCAACCAAGTATTAACTTTAAAATACAACCAAATGCCACACAGCTTATAAATATACTTCTTGCTTACTTTTCCAAACTACTATACATACACTAAAATCCTAGCTCTAAAGGAACAAAGCAAGCTTTTTATAATATATACCAAATACATGATCCCACCCAACCCATCTATGCAATTCAGCAATACCATAGGCTGGATGTACATACAGACAATACAATAGAAACCTCACCCACGATGCTCTCATCCAGGGTCTCCTACTCTAATGCCCAAGAACCCAATTTCCTATATCAGGAAAATAAGCACCAAGGAAAATAAGGGTCTAAGCTAAAAGTTCATGTTGGCACAAGAACAAAAGTGTATCAACAGACCTTGAATAAGCAAGGCTGTGAAATAAATCATTTAAGGCATCAAGACCAGCAGAGACAGGAGGTCATGAAACTTCCTGTAGGTTAAGTAGGAAAAGCAAGGTTAAAAATCTTAATCAATTTCTTCGAGCTCTGCTTTTTCACTTTTAGAGTGAGGCAAATCATTTCATTCAGCTAGTCTCCATATTCTCAAAACAGTCTACTTACTGAGCCAATGCCATCCATTAATGTCAGCAGCGAAGCAACAACTCTCTTTTCAACTTCATTTTGAGCCCCTTCTCTCTTTGGACAGAGTGCATCCAACTCATCTATAAAGATAATGGAGGGGCGACTGGAAAAAAAATAAGAGGAAAGAAAGTGTTAAGGTGGTCAGGAAGATTTAAAACACCACAGCAGAAAAGTGCACAGCTATTCATGGAACACATACAGTTCCTACTAAAATTAACAAGCATCCCACTCCTCTGGGCAACTGAAAGTTTCAATCCCAAATATGGTGTTACTCAAAGAGATAACTAAAATGACCAATACATTAGACAACAAATACCTTTAAAGCGACCAACCTACTTTTCTGTGATTCCCTTCCAAAGATTTAACGCTAACTACAGCGATTTCATGAGTAAAAAGACAGCACTTTATTTCCCAGCTCTACAAACACAGGGTGCATTAGTCTTTTGCTAACATGCTGCAAACAACAACTGCCTGGAAGTCTAAAATCTGCCTTAACCAGGTCTAGTAAATTTCGGCAGAATGCCATCCTATTCCAGGGGGACACCATACCCAGAACCAACACTGGCTCATTTAGAGCTGCCTTTCATGTCTCAGCTAGGCCTACACTGCTCTCCAAACCAGACATGAGCTGGTAATGTGTGCTTACAGCCCAGGCGGCCAAACGTATCCTGGGCTGCATCAAAAGAAGCCCGGCCAGCAGGGAGAGGGAAGGTATTCTCCCTCTCTACTCTGCTCTCATGAGACCACACCCAAGTACTGTGTGGAGTGTTATGGAGTCCCCAGAGTACGAACGATATGGAACCGTTTGGAACAGGTCCAGAGGAGGCCACAAATATGATCTGAGGGCTGGAACGTTTCTACTATGAGGACGGGCTGAGAGAGTTGGGCTTGTTCAGCCGGGAGAGACCTTAGAGCAGCTTCCAGTACCTGAAGGGGCTGCAGGAAAGACGGGGAGGGGACTTCTTACAAGGACATGCAGTGATAGGACAAGGGGGAATGGCTTTAAATTGAAAGGAGGAAGACTGAGATTAGACATCAGTAAGAAATTCTTCACAATAAGGGTGGTGAGACACTGGCCCAGGTTGCCTAGAGAAGTCATGGCTGCCCCATCCCTGGAGGTGTTCAAGGCCAGGTTGGATGGGGCTTTGAGCAACCTGATCTACTAGAAGGTGCCTGCCCATGGCAGGGAGTTGTAACTGGATGATCTTGAAGGTCCCTTCTAACATAAACTGTTCCATGTTTCTATATAACTACAGAAGAAGTTGGATCCAGGTGAAACTCTGGATCACGCTTCCATCTGTTCAAATCAGCACACAATAAGCCAACGATACAGATGAAGCTATTTGGCATCGCCTGTAACAGTCCCTTAAAAAGGGTAGTGTCCAAAAGCATTACAGCCATGCTAGAATTTCACTGCTTTGCTTCTAGCTAAGCTCTATATAAACAGATATATTTCCTTTTAAAAACCACTGCAAGAAAAAAAACTATAATTCAAAGATACTAGCAAATGTTTGTCTTTTAAGAACATTAATGCTGGAACCAATACCACAAATAAGTGAGCACAAATAAAATTATCCAAAAGAACATACCGCAGAGAAGCTTCAGCAAATATCTGACGTAATCTTGATTCAGACTCCCCATAAAACCTATAATAATTGAAGTATTTTAATAAAAAACATTTTTTGTTTTTTTCCAGGCAACTTGGAAACGTACTGCTCATGTGTTCCAAAAAGTCATAGTGCACTCTTTCAGAGTCCTGAAGGACATGCAATCTAGACTAATCTTTATTTCCACAAGGACAAGAAATCAAGGTAAAACAGGACAGAGGCAAAGACAAAACCACCTTGTAACTAGAAAAAAAGATTAAAGGGGAAAGCTCTTTTGTGTTAGAAACAGATTTATCTATATTTTTAAAGAAAAAAAATTAGTCCCCTGGAGCCACTATTCTTTGCAGTGTCATATTATTATTTCAAATATACTTTAACAAATCATTCCTCTTGCTGCAGAACTAAAACACACAACTGCAGATGCAGTTTCAGTCCCCTCTTTAATTTAGTCCATGCCTTACATAAATTTCTTGGCCAAATCAAATGAACCTCTTTATTACAAGAAGAAACATAAGACCTACTTGAGAGAACCCTTTCCCATCTGTTTCCAACTCTTGGGCAGATAGCCCACAGCCAGTTTTAGAGAGAGGATGAAGGATAACCAATGGATAGATGCCAGTACAGGTTTTGGGCTAATATATTCATAGAATTAATGAAAATAAATTAGGTAGACTTACTTGCTTATTATTTCAGGACCATTAATAACAGTAACGTGAGCGCCAACCTCATTTGCAATGGCTTTGGCAATCATAGTCTTCCCAGTACCTGGAGGGCCATATAATAGCACCCCTCTGGGAGGAGGGATTCCTTTCAACGAGCACATGCACACAAACAGAGAATAAAGTTATTTGCGATAAATGCCAGATTGAATAAGCTCCACTTACACATTTTACTGCCCCAGTTATTATTGATTAGAACCTGACCTCGGCATTAACTTCTTTAACGAATGTGTTATTTTTGAGAAAAATCTATGTTTACAGTGGGAAAAGCACTCTTACATGGGACATCTCTGCCTTACAGATACTCTTACATCAATGTTTTCTACTTCTGAAGTCCAAATGATTCTGTTTAACAAGCAACCATTCAAATTCTTGTATTTTTCAGTAATTTAAACTACAATTCTTGCTATGCTTTCTGTGTTTGAAGGGTTTTTTTGTCAAAAAAATTATTGGACTGAGTACCTAACATCCACAAATGTGCTTAGTTAAGTTATTCATGATTCTCAGAGCGTCATTATTACAAATTTCCAACATCATAAAACCACTATTCTTCAACACTCCAAATAATTTCAGAAAGAAATGAGGGTTGATTCAAAGAACACTTGGAAAAAGATGAAAAATAAACATCAAAAGGATGCATTTCCCTCTTTAACAGTAAATGTTAAGATTGGAAACGGGCAGAAATATTCAGGCATAGAACATAAGGGACACTAGAAGAACAAGGTACTACTGTGTATGGTTAAAACTAGACAGGAAGTAATATCACAATCCCAGGTAAAGAGCCAAAAAAAGTTTCAGATCAGTAAAGCCACATTAAACAGGCACAAATCCAAAAGCAGAAAGTGAAAAATTCGAAAGCAAAAAGAAGAGACAAATGTTAGACAAAGGACTGAGCCTAGCACAAAAGACATGGTTGAAACACAACCAAAGAAGCAGCATCATTTGGATACTGCAATAACAGAGAGAGAGCGATGCTCGAAAGGCAGGTCACATCCCACTAGTGGCAGAGAAAAATACAGTTGACATGGACAGAAAGCCCAAGTCTTAGGAACTAATGTACTCAAAAAGAAAAAAAAAAAAAATCACCTGCTGTCTGACAGAGAACAGAAATAAAGCATCTTTATGGACAGGTTCCTTGACAACAGTCCATTAAAACACATGCTGCTCCCTCGTGTGGCATTTCTAGTACTGGTAAGAAACAGAGCTGCTGAATCAAACATCTCACCTCAACAGACAGCCTCACTTCTCACCAGCAGATAAGGACTCTCCACATTTGGATGGTTACCAAAGGTTTGGAACTGGTGAGTTAACACTGTCATCACTCACGTGATTAGCAGAGAATCTGATCAAGAACTTTTAAGACTAAGCGTGCAGAAGCAACCTTGTGGCTAACACAGAAATATGTGGCGACGCTGAGGCTGGAGGTCAGCAAATTGAGCTGGACCACACGCAGATGAAGATGCCTCACACCACTGCAGTGACACCGGCCCATTACGCCCAAGCAACGCATGGCAAAAGTCACCTCTATGTTAAGGAAATTATCCCAGTGATCACCAAAATCACCTCCTCTCTGAAGCATGTGTGTGGGAAGAGGTAAAGCAGCGAAATAAAAAACCTCAAAGACGTGGTATGAAAGAAATATTTATAGGTAAGGGCCCTGTCTCACAGTAATGCACATCTAGACAAGTACAATGAGTGGATAAGCCTCCTTTATGTTCACATCCATTTGTCATAAATACACAGTACAGATTAATCTTTGTCACAAACCTCCTCTAAGTTCACATATATGTTAGATACAACTTCATAAATGGCAACAGTAATAGCGTTTCTCCTGCTAAACACACTGCCCAGTTTGAGAGAACAGCCTCAAACACTTCTTGAAAAGTCAGGAGGAACCCTGCACCACGCAGGGATAAAAACAGCAGACGAATTGATCTGACTGAGTTTTTCCCAGCTTAAATACAATGACTTGACTGCACCCAAAAAACCAAAATCTTATGAAAACAAACACCTGCTCTTTTCAAACACCGCACTGTAGAAGTCTTTCCTATTTGCTATAACTTCTGCTTATGGATACTTGATTTCTTTTAGAGACCTATTCCTCTCCAACTCAACTTTCACACGAGCTAATCATAGCACCTTTACAGTATCCATACAGCACAATTCTAGAGCAGCTTGACACGGTTTGGGCATGCGAGTACACCAGATCAGTGTTACATAAAACTCAAAGCATATTCCTGGAAGAATAATTTGATTTTTATATATAGAAGTCCAATTAAAGAAAAAAAAAACCAGTATCAAATGAAGAAAGCCAACTATCGGGCATCATACCATAACTCTTGAACAATTCAGCCTGCTTCATGGGAAGTTCAATAGTTTCTCTAATAGTTCTGAGCTGGTTGCTTAAACCACCTATCATATCATAGGTGACTCGGGGTTCACAATCACCATCTTCTGCTACATTGGTCCTCGTTTCAATAAAACTTATTCTAGTTCTTGAAGAAATGAAATAAAAACTGTCTGTATTGCTTATTGCTCCAGTCTTGCCAGTTAGTAGGAGTCCATCACTGCCTCCTTTCCCAGTCAACTCCAAATCACTGGTGAGGTCAGTATCACTTTCCTTGGTTTTATCTCCCTGACCAGAGTCTTGACCACTGCCAGCCACGGCAGAACTGGGTGTAACTGGTGAATCTGGATCCATCGG
Organism: Clamator glandarius; assembly: GCA_033459285.1. Classification (NCBI taxonomy): domain Eukaryota; kingdom Metazoa; phylum Chordata; class Aves; order Cuculiformes; family Cuculidae; genus Clamator; species Clamator glandarius. The sequence continues at coordinate 1,121,791 of JAUNZM010000668.1, read as the reverse complement.
TTTGCTTGGTGTGCTCATAGATGCAACTTCTGGACTATCCGCAACATCCATCTGGCTGAGCTGTAAGGACAAATCTAGCGTACTGGCCTCCAAATCAGATCTTTCAAGGTCTGGCTCCTGCGTTTCGCCGCAAATGGCGCTGTCCTGGGCAGTCAGCTCTGCACCATCAGTTCCTTTCACCTTCATTACCACGATGTTACAAAGTTTGCCATAAAAAGTGAAAGCCAGGAGGTTTCCCGGTAAAATTATTTTCCCATCTAGGAGAAAATTAAATAAGATTAAAAAAAATAAATACTGAGAAGAAATTTCAGTCTACTTTGGCAACAGGAACACTCAGATGTTCTTGTATCAGAACAATTCCTTATCAGGAAGCCTAAAGACTGCTATAAATTGACACAGCAAAAAGATTGTTAGGCAATTTCAAGGTAATTTCAGGTAATTTCAATCATACTTTTATAAAAAACCATACTGTACTGGATAAAAATTCATCAGTATCATACATAATCTCTCATGCTAATATCATCATTATGTTGGGCCTTTTAAAAGGGAGATTATGGAATTAGTATTGCAAAACGCAAAAACTTCGTATTTGCTGTATGCTTTACAGGTTCTACGTTTTGCCCACCTCAACCTAAAAACAGGTAAGGTTTTAGCCTTTGTGTTGACAGAGGAACATCAGAAAATGGGATCTGAATGCACTCTACAGGCACAAAAAAAAAATTAAAGGTAAAAATGTAAACAAGATTTATTACTTCCAGCCAAATGCATGATTTTGGAATGCAGTTCACGTTTCCTGCTTCTCAGCACAGCAATACTGTCACTAATTTCTAAACCAGAAGATGTCCTTTCTGTAGAACAATCTGTAGTGCTTTGAGTAGCACTACCTTGAAGGTAACTCACCTTGCTTCCCTGCCTCACTCATACCAATCTACCACCCAAGGAACAGCAAATCCTGTCAATCCTGGTCCCGTATCTTGTTTTTAATGTGAAGTATTGCACTCTTCTCTTCACAGTGCAAGCAAACCACAAAGTCCATTGCATTATCAGCCAAGAGGCTGCTAAGCAACCATAACATTATCCAGCAATATGTACAATGGACAGATGAATGGAATCAGGATTAATGCAATTTACAAACTTACAGCACTGCAGTTATTTAGCCCAAAGAAAACAGATCCCTGAAAGAAATGTGAGCAGAATAACGTCCTCTATTTTGCCATAAGCTCTTGATTAAGAATAAAAAGCTAACTTTTCCCTTTTCTATCCAAAACTTGATGATCTACTACCCAAATTACACAGTCAAAAGATAAACAGCAAAATTTATACCTAGGTTTCTCAGCAGACAGACAGACATTTCCTCAGCATTAATGATGGCATCCTTGTCCCTGTGGTAGGAAGGAAAAAAAAAAAAGTGTTTTACCAAGAGTAACTACTTGAAAACTAAGATTCCATACCACTGAAGCACCATTTATTTTACTATATGTGACTTAACCCCACAAACACAAAGATGAACACTTTACGGTCTTTAGATCACATCACCTTAGCTTCGAAGGTATTAAAAACAAAGTAACAAAGGAAGTGTACCTATTTAACTTTGATTTTGTGTTTCCTTACAAAACGCTGTAATAAACAGTAAGTTAGATTCTTAGTTTCTTAAGATTATAAATATGCATTGCCTGCTTCTTATCCCATCAGGCAGAATGGCCACTGGTGCATTTATTGAATTGAAAAAGTTACACATAAGGTAGGTCTCTTTTAGCTCTGCAAGCACACATACATATCTTTTATTGGTTAACCTAATGCCTTGAGGACTTGCAAAACTGTGCATCACACAGCCACTATCAAAACAGTAGAAGGCTTCCCCACACTACATCTTCTAATCTTTTATTTAATTGAGTTTAAGTGACTCAACAGAAATGACTTAAACCACTTCTCTCACCAGCCTTGGCCAGGCCTACAGCACCTCTGACAGGCTGAGAGAATTGAAGTTGAAAAGAGAAGGCTCCAGGGAGACTTTATAGCAACCTTCCAGTATTTAAAGGATGCTACAGGAAAACTGGAGAAAGGCTCCTTACCAAGGAGTGCAAGGATAAGATGAGGGGGAATGGTTTTAATTGGAAAGAGGGGAGATTTAGATGAGATCTTAAGAAGAAATGTTTCCTTGTGAGGGTGGCAAGGCACAGGAACAATTTGCCCAGAGAAGTCATGGAATCCCCATGCCTCAAGGTGTTCAAGGCCAGGACGGAATAAGGCTTTGAGCAATCTGATCCAGGGGAAAGTATTTCTGTCCATGGCAGGGAGGCTGGAACTTCATGATCTTGAAGGTCCCTTCTGACTCAAACTATTATGTGATTCTACGATTTTTCCAAACACCACAAGTTTTGGGATTTCCCCAAATCTCAACAGGATTTAACACACAACTCAACATGTGTGCTCTTAGCCAAAAGCAGATGAAAGGTAAAAGGTGTCTTATGTCAATGTCTTTCTCTGGTGTTCATAGTAAAACATTTGGCATCTCATTACACTGACAGCACAGACATCAATAAATCCACCTGCTCCTCAAATATACTACAATGTGTAAGACCACAGCAATTCAATCACTTTTTCAGTGACGGTTTATCCAGACAACCTTTTCCCTGTTTCATTTGCAGCTTTGTCTTTTATTAAAGCCACATCTTTTAATTCCTTAGGATTTGCCCTCCATAACCACTCTGTATGAGCCTCACACATTAGCCCTTCTATTGTCACAACAAAATAAAGGCTTCATCACACCCATTCTGCAGACAGACACCCACAACCTTTATAACTACTTAAATCTGTACAGTGTAAAGCATCACACCAAGCACTGAACAGCAGCAGCACGCCAAAGGCATTTAAAGCACATACAGCTGCCGCAAATAAAAATCTCATCAACGGGGGGAGCTCTAAGCCTAGAAATAAAAAACATCTCTTAATTCTACTCATGAAGAAAGCATCTTAAGGCAAAGAGAGGTGTTACACTAATTCAGAAAGCTCTCAAAATGCCATCCCTGACAAGTGAACACACGCTCAGTTACGTTTTCGGGGTCTGAGGTTGGGGGCTGTTTTTTTAACAGGAAGAAAAAACTAAATTACACATGCAAGCAATTCTGCAGTGGTTTTCATTGGCAGAGAATGAACTACACCTGTTAAGTGCCTAGAAACCTAGACAGCACTTGAACAATAGTATTTCCATTTATTCTTTTAATAATTTATATTCTTACATGATAGAATGGCTTTATGGTTTGCAGTAAATTAATAGGCTTAAAACAGACCAATTAGAGTTTTCACGTTTTCCCTCTCAGAGTAACTCTAGAAAAATAGTCATTTATATGACTTTTAATCTAGTGGCACCTATGAATAACAGTCCTTAGAGCCCGACTCTTGATTGGCTGAAAGGGAAAACTTTGGCTGTGGAATGGTTTCCAAAAAAGTGCAGTAACCGTAAGTATTTCATAAGCTGCATCCAATTTCTCCGACCTCATCTTCAATATGGAATAATACAATGGTTTGGGTTGGAAAGGATCCTTAAGATCACCCAGTTCCAACACTCCTGCCATAGGCACAGACACTTCACTGGATCACAGAATCATAGAATCACCAGGTTGGAAAAGACTTCTTAGATTGAGTCCAACCATTCATATCTGCCCCTGAACCACAGCAGGACTTTCTAACATGAGGTTCTCAGACAGCAGTTTGCAGAACAGTTCCTAATGACAACAGCGGCAATACGGGCTCCTTCTAACCTGACACCAACTCTATGAGCAGAGATCATCCTCATCCTTTCATGCTGACTCACAAGTTAAAAGAATCTGCCTTAATGGTGCACTTATGCACCCTCATGTAATGCAAACGCATCACAAGTACCTTGACCTCAGCTTCAGGAGGTGCTGGGCTATCATTACTGTTCATTAATTCCATGAAAAACAATAACTCTCTTAAAACTAACAAAAGCTTGGTGTCACTGTCTCCAGAACTGCCCCACTACTCAGTTAAGATTTTGTACAACAGCTGAGCCACTCCACTGCCCACAGAGAAGGCAGAAGACAGCAGCAGTTACTAAACGCTAGTCTTAATCTTATAAAAGTCTTCATGTCTGACTTGGTCTGGGCACTAATTCCATCAGAGCAAGAGCGAAAAATAGCATTTTCTAAAAGGTGAGAATCTGCAATGTCAATCAGACATCTCATGGCACATCAATAGGTAATAACACACTGCATACCTCAACTTCACATGGACTTCCTCTGCCTGGATAACCGCACCAGTCACAGGCTGCACAGTGACGGCATCACCTGGGTTTACTTTTAGGTTCTTCTGGGTGGTTTCACTCAGCCCAACTTTCCTGCCTGGAAAGCCTGCAGTAGGCCAAGCAGTACAGACCTGGGAGGTATTTTAAAGCAAACAACTGTAAATCGAGATTTCTCCCCACCCCGTTTCCAGTCCTCCAGTTAAAGTCACCGATGTTTGTTACCAAAAAACATGGGCTGAGGGGAAAGAAGGATTAGGTTACAACTGGTTCCACACTGTAAGATACAAATAGCACTGAATTCTTGAGATACAATCCAAGACACTTTTCAACAATGAAGGGGTTATACTTTGCATAGAAAGGAGAAAAAAATGCCACCAGGACTCTACAAGTCCAGCAAATGACACAAAAGCATACACTATCGTGACTAGGAAATGCCATAAATCAGTGAAGAAAGAAAAGTAAAGTGCTATACTGTTTCTTTGCAAATAAAATACATGCATGCACATATATACAATATAACATATACAACACTTCAATTCACACACAATGAATTTATTGAAAAAAAATCTCCAGCCCTGGTTTTATTCCAGTACTGATAATAAAGATTTAACTACAGTATAGCAAACACAGAAAGAAGTGTGTTCATTACCTTTCTCAGTGCACGCTCCATTTTGGTCCCTATGGAATGCAACAGGAAGACACTGAAAGCATCAGAAAAGCACTTGTAGGAACACAAAAAATATCCTCACCTCTTGTCGGCCCTCAGCAGAGGTAAGCAAGATCGGACGACCAATGCATGCATTTGCAGACTTCATGCTGCTCAGCGACATCTGGGCCAGGGTTCTTCGCAGCATTTTTGGAACTTTGTCATCTTCTAACATTGGCAGGAGAAAGAAATACACTTAGTCACGTAAAACTTTACTTTAGCTTAAATCAAAAAAATCCTCCCTTTTTGTAAGAGTAATCGCTTTTTGTATCACCAGCCGACCTTCCCCTAGAGAAGCTCCCACCCCTAGCGCGGTGTGGGAAGGGGCAGCCCTCCTGGCTCCACCGCAGGGACCCTGGAAGCGAGAGCCTGGCTTTGTAGCCCTTCATTTTCAAACCACCCGCCCTTAGCCCTCCGGGTCCGGGTAAGTATCGAACGGGCATCACCCCGACCCATACCAGCCTCCACGGCGTGGGTGACGGCTACCACCAGCGGCCCTCCTTGGTCGGCGGCGACTCGCGGGGAGCCCTGGCCTGCCGGGAGCGAACGCCCTTTGCTTTTCCTTCTGGCCGAGGCGGCCATGCTTGCTCCCGCGCCGGCCGAGCGCTTCCGGGAGCAGGGGCTGGCCACGCCCCTTTCTCGGCGACCACGCCCCCGTCGGCCATTGGCCGTGCCCCTAGCGTCTCTGGCCACGCCCACATGGCTCAAAGCCACGCCCGCTACCCCGGCCACGCCCACTGTACCACGTGAAATGGAGCATTTGTCACTTAAGCTAGAGCTCTTCCGAGTAACTGCAATCGTTTCGAAGTCAGACAGGACGTCCTGTTGATAGCATGAGCTTTTATAGCACGTTTTATCGAACAGCGTTTTCGCAGACACCGTAACACCTTGTGTTCGGCATGGTCCGTGCTATGGTTGGACTAGATGATCCTGCGGGTCTTTTCCAACCCAGTGATTCTGTGAGCACAGAATCACAGTATAACCAGGTTGGGAGAGACCCACTGGATCGTCGAGTCCAACCATTCCCACCAATCCCTAAATCATGCCCCTAAGTACCTCATCCACCCTCACCTTAAACACCTCCAGGGATGGTGACTCAACCACCTCCCTGGGCAGACTGTTCCAATGCTTAACCAGTCTTCTTCTGCGACTGGCTCGCTCTGCAGCGTTTCCCATCTCAGCTGCAAGGAAATGACCCTGAAAATGCCAGCAGACAAGCTCGTGTATCCGTCAGGGAGCTCCAGAGCTCCAAATGGGCAAGAGATTTGGATGTGGTGAAGTTCATCCAACATTGAAATGAGTCCTTTGGGAACGAACAGGACAGACGTGAGGTGTCTGGGGATTCATCCCTGGGCCTGTAAGCGGGAAATCCATCGTGTCCCGGCTCTGGTCTCTGCACAGGATCGATGGGGATCACTGCCTCGCGTTGCACAGCCCTGGTACAGGTGCTGCTTTCTCCAGCTCCAGAATGAGTCCAAGAGATTTTGTTTTCCTGTGTTTTCAGAATCAGCAGGCAGCATGCAACTGGGGCAGTGACACAAAAAGTAACTGCTATTACAAAAAGCGGAATATTTTGATTTAAAGTCAAGTTCATCCAAGTAACTGTATTTTTTGAAAGGCAGACTGGCTGTCCCGCTGATTGCATGGCTTTTTTTTTTTTCAAACAGTGTTTTTGCAGACACCGTAACGCCTCGTGTTCAGCGTGGTCTGGGCTGAACAGAGGCGTCTGCTTTTTGATCGCTTCTCTCTGCAGCCTTTCCCCATCTCAAATGCAAGGAAGTGACACTGAAAGTGCCAGCAAACTCTTGCATCCGTCCGGCGGCTCGAGAGCTGCAAATCAGCAAGAGATTTGGCTGTGGTGAAGTTCATCAAACACTGAAATGAGTCCTGGGGAACGAGCAGAACACGCGCGCCTGCGGCGAAGCGAGGAGCGGGGCTAAGCGGGCGGCCGGGGCGCGCGGGCAAGGGCGTCACGTGGGCGGTGCGCGGCGCGGCTGGGCGGGGGTCACGTGGGCGGCTGAGGCGCCAATGGGCGGCTGGGACGGGCGGGGAGGCGCGCGACGGGCGCGAGGCTGGGGCGGGCGGCGCGCGAGTTGGGCGGGGGTCACGCGGGCGGCGGGCGGGGCGGGGGTCGGTCACGCGGGCGGTTGGGGCGGGGTCACGCGGGCGGCTGGGGCGGGGTCACGCGGGCGGCTGGGGCGGGGTCACGCGGGCGGCTGGGGCGGGGTCACGCGGGCGGCTGGGGCGGGGTCACGCGGGCGGTTGGGGCGGGGTCCCGCGGGCGGTTGGGGCGGGGTCACGCGGGCGGTTGGGGGCGGGGTCACGCGGGCGGTTGGGGCGGGGTCACGCGGGCGGCTGGGGCGGGGTCACGCGGGCGGCTGGGGCGGGGTCACGCGGGCGGTTGGGGGCGGGGTCACGCGGGCGGTTGGGGCGGGGTCACGCGGGCGGCTGGGGCGGGGTCACGCGGGCGGCTGGGGCGGGGTCACGCGGGCGGCTGAGGCGGGCGGCGGGCGCCATGGGGCGGCTGTGGCGAGGGGCGCGGGGTTGGGCGGCCCTATCCGGGCTGCGGGCGAGGACGGACAAGTTCGGGGGGGTGAGCGTGGACCTGGGCGAGCTGCGCCATCCCCGCCGTCTGGAGCGGGCCGCCTTCGGGCGGTGGCTGCGGGGCAAGTGACGGAGGGGACCTGGGGAAGGTGGGAGGGGGGTCTCCCTCCTAAGGGGGCTGAGGGGAGACTGGCCTCTTCTCCCTAGTGACGGGACAGGACAGGGGGCGGTAGCCTCAAACTGTGCCAAGGGAGATTCAGGCTGGACATCAGGAAAAAGATTTTCACAGAAAGGGTCATCGGGCACTGGAACAGGCTACCCAGGGAGGTGGTTGAGTCACCATCCCTGGAGGTGTTTAAAAGACTTGTAGACGAGGTGCTCAGGGACGTGGCTTAGGTGCAGATAGGAATGGTTGGACTTAATGATCTAAGGAAGTCTTTTCCAACCTTATGATTCTATGTTTTAGATGAGACGTAGGGAAAAAAATTCTTCACAATGAGGGTGATGAGGCACTGACACAGGTTGCCCAGGGAAGGAGCTGCTCTGCCCTATGAGGGATCTGCCCCTTCCCCTTGAGGGGTTGATCTTCCATCCCCGAGAGGGAGCTACTCCTTTCTCTCCTTGAGGGGACTGCCCCTGTCCTCAGAGGAAGCATCTCTGCCTGCCCTGAAGTAGCTGCCCCATCCTATCCATATCTTTATCAATGACCTGCATGAAGGCATTGAGTGCTCCCTTAGCAAGTTTGCAGATGACACTAAGCTGGGTGGAAGTGTGGATCTGCTGGAGGGTTGGGAGGCTCTGCAAAGGGACCTGAACAGGCTGGATTGCTGGGCTGAGACCAACGGCATGAGGTTTAACAAGGCCAAATGCCGAGTCCTGCACTTGGGGCACAACAACCCTAAGCAGAGGTACAGACTAGGAGAAGCCTGGCTGGAAAGCTGCCAGGAGGAGAAGGACCTGGGGGTGTTGGTTGACAGCGACTGAACATGAGCCAGCAGTGGCCCAGGTGGCCAAGAAGGCCAATGGCATCTTGGCTTGGATCAGGAACGGCGTGACCAGCAGGTCCAGGGAGGTTATTCTCCCTCTGTACTCGGCACTGGTGAGACCGCACCTCGAGTACTGTGTTCAGTTCTGGGCCCCTCACCACAAGAGGGATGTTGTGGCTCTGGAGCGAGTCCAGAGAAGAGCAACAAAACTGGTGAAGGGGCTGGAGGACGAATCTTATGAGGAGCAACTGAGAGAGCTGGGGTTGTTTAGCCTTGAGAAGAGGAGGCTCAGGGGAGACCTCATTGCTATCTATAACTACCTGAAAGGAGGTTGTAGAGAGGAGGGTGCTGGCCTCTTCTCCCAAGTGACAGGGGACAGGACGAGAGGGAATGGCCTCAAGCTCTGCCACGGGAGGTTTAGGCTGAACATTAGGAAAAAAATTTTCACAGACAGGGTCACTGGGCATTGGAACAGGCTGCCCAGGGAGGTGGCTGAGTCACCTTCCCTGGAGGTGTTTAAGGCACAGGTGGACGAGGTGCTGAGGGGCGTAGTTTAGTGTTTGATAGGAATGGTTGGACTCCATGATCTGGTGGGTCTCTTCCAACCTGGTCATTCTATGATGCTATCCCTGAGGGGGTGATGTGTGAGGGAGTTGCCATTTCCTTCTTCAGTTGCGTACACTGGGTGGGAGGGCAGAGCCTTGGCCATGGTGGAATGTGTCGGAAAGAGCAAAGATCCATTTCTCTGTGCCTTCAGGTAGGTCCTAACATAATAGGACAGGAGGAAAATAGCCTCAAGTTGCACCAGGGGAGATTTAAGGAAAGTGGTGAAGCATTGGCACAGGCTGCCCAGAGAAGCAGTGGAGTCACCTTCACTGGAGGTTTTAAAAAAATATGGCTGTGGCACTTTGGGACATGTTTTAGTAGGTATAGTGTTGGGCTGATGGTTGGACTTGACCTTAGAGGCCTTTTCCAACTTCGGTGATTCCATAAACCCCATCATTTTATGTCTAAACACCAAATCGTACCACATAACATGCTGACCTGGCAGCACCCCCCTCTCCTGTCACTGCTGACATTTCTCTTATTGATGGGAGTTTGACCCTGTGGTAAATAAGGTGAAAATACAGACTTCAACACGTTAATCCTGGCTGTTTAAAACCATGGGGAGCAAGAGTGAGGGGGTCTTGGAGCGTTGGCAGAGGCCCTTGCCCTCCTTACCTTGCTCTCTCTTGCAGGTGCAGTGGCCCATTGGCGGGAGGAAGGCTGTGTTGCTGTCTGGCTGCGCATCCCCATCTTCCAGAGTGGGTTTGTGGCCACAGCCGCTGCACAAGGGTTTGGTTTCCACCACGCTGAGCAGGATGCATCCACCCTGACGCTGTGGCTGGGAGAAGCGCCCAGCAGGCTGCCGGGGTTCGCCACCCACCAGGTTGGCGTTGCAGGTCAGTCAGAAAAGTGTTTGCACCCATGAAAAAGCCGTTAAAGTTTGCTTTTAGGACTGGGTTCAGCAGGAACTTCACCTCTGCACAACCAGTGCATGGAAAGTTGCTTACTGTTTGGGTAACTCTGCAAAGTGGAGCGTGTCATTCCTGAACACACCTTTATAACCATGCATGTTGTTAAAAACAGGCCAATAAAGAGAGAGGTTTTTCAAATTATTCCAGTTTGAGAAAATTGTGAGCACTTTGGGAAGAAGAAGGTGTGGCACTTAGGACCAGGTTCGGCACAAAATCAGCGGTGCCTCTGCACAATCAGTGCATGAAAACCTACTTACTGGTTGGGTAACTCCACAAAGAAGTGAAGTGTGTTGTTCAGGATTGTACCTTTACAACCATGCATGTTCCTAGAAACAGGACAGAAAAGTAGTTTCTCAAATGGTTCCAGTTTGAGGAAATTGTAAAGAGCTCAGGGTGAGGGAAATGTGGTCTGAAACTTTAAATTTTAACTCAGAAATACTGATTTTTATCATCTTTCCGAGAAAGGTATCTGAGCTTTCACCTTGCTCGTGAGAGGTGAAATTTCAGGGTTCGAGGAGTTTCATTTTAAAAGCTAAAAAAAAGTAACTACAAACTTCTTTGAAAAAAAAAAATTACAAAGGTCCAAAAGCTGCTCCAAACTGTTCTGGAAGTGCACAACCAAAATGAGTGTATTTTACAAACAAACATCTGGACAGCATATGCTTACTCATTTAGACCTCCCACGACCACAGCTGGAAAGGACTTACTCTAAAAACTGAGGAAATTCCCAAGCAACAAGATAAGGCAGTTTCCCGTTTTTCTGCACAACATGATACAAGGTGATGATACAAGCTGATGGTGAGCCAAAAATACAGTCAACTTGAACTCAGCTTCAGCAAAGGTGAATGTTAGTGCTCCCTGTTTCTCGGCAGTCTTCCCCAGATATGGAACTACCTGTCCTGTTACTTAGCAAGATCATGTAATCTGGAGGTTGGTTTGGACCCCCCTGTACTGGACGAGGCTAGGTAACACTCTCAGCACTTACAGCAGAGGGACAGCCAGTATCCCATTACACGCTTGACTTGTTTGTCCCTGGCTTGCAGGACTGTGTGGGGCGTTAATTCTTCACCTAGTGGTTTTAAGACCCGTAAATAGCCCTTCAAAAAATCTGGTTAGAAAGGACTCTGAGCTGCATTATTCTGTGTCTCAGCAGGTAAGGTTTGGAAAAACAAAGCTTTCAAATACAAAACCGGGCTACTGCTACAGATAGTGGGAGATTTCAGTTACAAAGGCAGCAGAGGGCAGTGTAGAAGCTGAAGACAGGCTTGGATTTTTTTTAATGGACATGTTAGAGCATGTTTTCCTGAGGTATGAAAACCTCACCATTAAAATATGCAGCATTAAACTCGAGTAAGATAATGCATTCTTCTACCAAAAGCACCGTGTTACTCCTTATGGTTAAAACTTGAACATTTAAGAAATCATGACTGAAAGGGGATTTTTCTGAAGGAGGTTTTGCATAGCTGAAAGTGCTGTTTAAAAAAAATTATGCCATTGAAATGTTGTGACCCTGATGGTTATCAGGAAGGGTTTAGTACAAGAAAAATCATAACTTTGAAAATTCTTTCAAATAAACATTTGAAAATATGGGAAAATGCTTTTTCAAAACATTCATTGCTGATGTACTTTGAGATAAGCACTTTGCACTCTGCAAGTAGGGAAAAAAAACTTTGAGGAAAGGGTAAGTTTCAGAAGTGGCGATGTATGGATTTCATCATTTATTGCACAGATTTAAAAATTGCACAGCATATAATATGTGCATTCTTTGCTGCCACTTTTCAGACCTGTACATGTGTATTCATTATTAGGATTTTTTAAGAGATAAAGACTGAAGGAAGGCATTTGGGCAGGTAAACAGATTTCTGTGTGTGAATTAATGACTTTGGGTTTGTCTTTTCTCTCTATCCTACTCACTTTCAGAAGATTTGAAACACATTGCAAGGATACACGTAAGCATTTTAGACACCACATTGGCTATGTTTATTCCATTAGCTTTCTACTAACAGAGCCTGGGTAGTGCAAAGGCTTAATTCTATTTTTATTTAATTTTCTGAAACTATTATTTGAATACATGCACTTATATTGTAGGTGTGTATGCATCAAACCCTAGACATTTCTATTTCCTGCACGAAAAAAAATGTATTTTAGAAAGTTTCTGCATTAAAAAGGAGCAAATTTGCTGTTGATGAGTCTTCATCTCAAATCTGTGGCCAGGTGGTTAAATACACAGTACTTAATCCCTTGAGCATCCTGAAAATAAGGAACAGAGATGCTGAGAGCGGTTTGCTAGCCTGCAGGAAGCCAGCACAGGGAGCAGGCAACAGGTAGTGAGCCTGTGCTGCCAAGTAGACCAGCAGCTGGTTTTCGTCGTGTCTGGAGTTTCCCACACAGTGAACAGAGCAGAGCCAGGGCTGGTGCCTCCGCATCACCCAGCCAAGCAATGACAAAGGCGTGAATAAGCAACGTTCAGGCTGTATTTTGCCAGACTAGATCAGAGTCACCAAGCAGAGAGTAGCAAACGTTACTCATTGGGCTTGGCCATTATTGTTTAGAAATAGTGGAATATGTGATGTATCTTCCAGCTAACTTATTGCATCCGATTGTAGGTGGGAGGATTTTCCAAAAATGTAAAAGTATGGAAAAAAAAAAAAAAAGTTGCCGGTACATGAAATGATTAAAATGTTTTTGAAAAGCTTTTCCAAAGTTCTCTGCCTCTTAGGAGGACATAGTTTGCCACCCAGAAAGTGATGTGTTTGTAAATATGCCACCTAATAGTGGCAAGGAAAGGAAGGCTGAGGAAGTAAAATGAGAGGAAGAAAAGTAAACAGTCCTTCTCTTCCACCTCCCATGCAGTATAAGCTTTACAAGGTGCCTATTGTTCTCATTGTTGAAACAAAGTCATTGGAGTTGAAAAGGGAGAGGGGTCTCCACAGACACGTATGCGTGGTCCTTAGCCTTAGCCAGTCGTGTTACTTACAGAAGTGTATGAAATGAGCAGCTGCATAAATGTCAAACTGCACAGGGGGGTTGGTTATGAGAGCCCAAGGAACCAAAAATTATTTTAAAACAGTTCCCAGGTTGTTTTGCAAAGCAGTATCTATTCCTGCCTGGTAATGGTTACAGTGCAAGCAGTTTGTGTGTGCTCATTACAGGAATGACAAGAGGTTTTCATAGAATCATGGAATGGTTTGGGCTGGAAGGGACCCTAAAGCCCATCCAGTTCCAACCCCTCTGCCATGGGCAGGGACACCTCCCACCAGACCAGCTGCTCAAGGCCCACCCAGCCTGGCCTTGAACACCTCCAGGGAGGGGGCAGCCACAGCTTCTCTGGGCAACCTGGGCCAGGGCCTCACCACTCTCACCATGAAGAATTTCTTCTTAATGTCTAATCTAAATCTTTCCCCTTCCAAATGAAAGCCATTTGCCCTCATCCTATCACTCCGTGCCCTTGTAAGAAGTCCCTCCCCAGCTTTCCTGTGGCCCCTTCAGGTACTGGAAAGCTGCTGTAAGGTCTCCCTAGAGCCTTCTCTTTTCCAGGCTGGACAATCCCAACTCTCTCAGCCTGTCCTCATAGCAGAGGTGCTCCAGCCCTCTGATCATCTTCGTAGCCTCCTCTGGACCCATTCCAACAGTTCCATATCCTTCTCTTGGGGATTCCAGAACTGGAACATCAGTCCTAAATAAAAACAGGCAGAGAGAAGATATTTTTTCACCTCCATTACTCATTTTCAAGAGTTGCCTGAGGGGATTTTTTTAAAGTAATTTTCTTACCTATTTCCCCAAAAACCACATTCAAAACAAAGCAGTGTTGCAATAGTGATTACTTGCTTAGGGTAGAAGTGTAAACCTTTCCAGAAAGTCATCCTGGCATTGCATGATTTAAGGCTCCAGGTGCGACATTTGTAGCAACAATGAGTTTTTAAAACGACAGTTAGAGCCTGCAGCCAAACTCTGATCTCACCTGTAGTTACCAGGTGTGGCCGAGATAGCTTCAGCACAGGGACTCCTGTGTTACACCTGGGAAAATGAGATTAGACAGCAAATCCTGTTACTCTGCTTGCTTTGGATTTAGGTATCATGTAGCAGACATTTTGGACATCTCGCAGAGAATGTCACTGCCAAAAATTTCATTCGCAGGCATAAATTTCTAGAGAAAGGGGAGAAGAAAAAAAATGTTCTTTCTGTTTGATTTAAATCACGGTTTCCTTTCTTCAGAAGTCCTCCTGGATATCAGCAAACTGCTTGGCTGAAGAATGACTTTTCTAGAAAACAATTCCTGCAATCATAACATGAATTGAACTTTCTCCTGCTTTCCTTTTGTTTCCTTTTTAAATCATTACAGTCCTTAAACCTGGGCACTGCTAAATATTTACAGGAGAAATGAAATCATAAAGTCACAAGCCTGGGGAAAGCAGATATGTTACTATCCTCTTAAAGTACATCCTTTGACATTACTGAAGGAAGACCTGTATTTCATATTCTAAACATTCCTCCTACATATAAATCTGCCATGTATTATTAAAAAGCAGAGGAGGGGTTGAGCTGAACACTCATGCCTTAATAATTCCCTTCTGTGGAAATACTTCTCCATAGCATTTTAAATGCGTAGATCATCAAGGGTCTGTCTATATACTTTTCCTCCTTCTATAAAATGTTACAAATATTTTTTCATCTTTACCTATTAATTTGAAACCCATGCATGACTGATGTGGAAAAGAGCCTGGTAAGTTGCAGGACTGTACTCATTCCGCTCACCACAGCACGCAGCTTTAAAATCTGAGAGAAAGCCTGTTCTAAAGGGAAGATGTTTTTAAACTCTGACCAATGCACTTGATGTAATGATTAAACACAAAAGCACTTGGGTTTTAAGAAGTAGGAAAACTTGGACTCTGCGGGAGAAAGTCATGGGCCGAGGATGAGGACACAAGGAAGTGCTGAACTTTTCAGTCACACAACCGGATTTTTTTTTTCCCCTTATTCAAGTCAAAATGTTACTTTTCCACTTGGAAGCAGTGCTTTTTGGTTAACAATTTGACTCAGATTGCTGTTCCAGTCATGAGCTGTTAGCTGGGCAGGACAGTACAACTTTATAGTCAATTGCTTGGTTGAACATTATCAGTAGAGGCAGCCCATTGAGTATTAGGCCTTGTGTGTTACTAACCAGAAACCACTCAGACCTTCACTACAGCAGGCAGGAGTTTTGGTATTAATTTCCCTGGAAAAAGGTTCTTGCCCATCATGGCTTCTCAGCTAGAATCACTGGAAAAAAATTCAGGGTTTCAAGCAAGATTACAGACACGTCTCTTGCTTAAGCAAGCAGCTTTGCTGGATTATTTGGACGGTGTCTTGATCTGGCCTGCTTTAGTTCTGACAATAACCCAAGCCAATTATTCTTTCCATTTTTTGTCTAATATGAAACTTAAATGTGGGCGCCTCTAACTTTGAATTTTTATACTGTATACCTAACCTTTTCGTATTTTATTGCCTATCGGTTTTCCACCAAAAAACCACCTTCTGCAATTCATCCAGACAAATCTTGCTAGCTGCAAACTGAGTATCAGTAGGAGTTTATCAAAACATTAATTTATGGTTGCTAAGATTGAACATCATCATTTAATACTTGATCTTTTTCAATATTATCTCACTACTAGGTGCTGTTTTAGATGAAAGCACTGGAAGGGTGTTGGTTGTACAAGACAGAAATAAGGTAAGTTTGGTATAGGTTACGAAATAGAAAAGTTTATTTAAAGAAGCCTACTCTGTGGTATAAAATAAATATCTTTATATTTTCCTTCCAATCCAGAATTGTGACAGCAATTAATTCCTTTCAATAGTTTCTTGGAACACCTTTATCTACCGATCACTGTTGCATTTGAAGTGGAAAAAGAACTACTTTGAAAATCAACAGCTTTGCTGTCAGGTATACCTGGTGATTGAATGAGCAGAATTAAGTATCTTTTCTGCTTTGAGTTTTTTGTTTCCCTCTCTAACTGACCCAAGAGTCCTCGATCACGTGTTTGAATCCCCACAGACCACTGGAAAACTCTCATTGCTCAAAGCAGATTTTGGCAGAAGTATTCTGCTTTTGTTTGGTTTCAAAAATTCCAGGCATATCCATGGCCTTAAATAAGCAATAACATGGTTAGCCCTGGAGACCACCTTTGTAAAGCAGGTTGTAAAGATCATTAATTTCTCACAAACCAAAGTGCTTGACCTCGCTACTGAGAATGCCAGACCAGAGCATATTGGTGTGGCAGCGGCGGGCGGTTTATGTGGCTTGAGGTAACTGAGCATCCGTCCCTGGCAACATCTTCCAGCCTCTGTCAGGCTAACCTCAGGTTTCATACAGCAAGTGCGGGCGCCTTACTGGCTCGTAGGCAGGTTCAATCATACACCACGCTGGATTTGTAATACGAGTTCAGAGGAAGAGAAACACCACCTTGTTTCCTGTAAACTATTAATTGTATATTTTTACTTACTATAAAGCAAAATTTTTCAAGGCCTTCTCTGCAGCGGGACCTGGTGGCTTGTGTTCAGAAATTAGTAATGAAAGCATCAATCTGCAGAAGTGGTCCCAGTTCTAGAGACTCCACAGGAACAGAACAGCACAGAATTAACTCCAGACATGCCAAGTTTTGTTTTTCCATTTATGCATACAGAAATTCTGAACCTGCATGCTTACCTTTTATTAACTGTCTAAGTCGGTCAGAGAGTAAAAGGGCAAATGGCACTTTCTACCTACGCAGAAGGGAGCAGTAGGTTGCTAAGGCCAGGAGGCTTAACTTCCAAACACAGTGGCTTTGTTAACAGCCTCTATCCCCTTCCAGTGTTACAGTGAGGCATCAGATGCTCTATTCAGGTTCTAGGTCCAAGTCCACACTCAGCAGACACGAGCTCCTTAGCTTCTTGGCACACAAGAGGACCAGCCTGGCACCACTCTTCCCTCCAGCTAATTTTGAAAAGCCAGATGGGTAATATTCCAGGTCAACTATTTCAGCTTACCTTTCCAGAACAGAGCTGACGCTTAGCACAGCAGGTGAGGATGGTGAAAGGAAGAAAGGGATTGTTTCCAACTCCCCCCTTTACATCTCTCTTATTGAGTGGGTAAGATTAAGTATAAAACCTGAAGTATACCCATACCCGTACATTTCCCATGCAGTGAGCAAATAAAATCTCAGTGCAAACAAACTGGCTGAGACGGTTGTTTCTCAGTGTCAGTTCCAGCACTCCTCCCTTCTCCTTCCCTCCTAAATGAACAATTTCTCTGAAATGGTGACTTCTAATAGAAATGATGTTCTGAAAGCCTAAAAAATATTTTCAGCAGCTCTGGGAATTCTAAGAGCTCTTTGGGTTCAGTCATGAAAGGGCAGTTCCACAGCACACTAAGATTTCCAAGAAATGAAAGCAAATATGAAAGCCAGTAGACAGATGTATGTATTTTCCATCTGCACTATTTTTAATCTATTCATTTAAATCTCTATCCAAGCCTTTAAGAGTGCCCAGGAAAAAAAAAAACAGTTTCCAGTGTAGTCGGTGGGGTTTCAAATCGCTAGAAAGCACGCAGCTTCCCTTGCTATGCTGCATCTACAAGAAAAGCAACCTTTTCATTTGCCCACAGCTTACTTTTTTTTACTGCATTAATTTGTATTTGAAAGTTAACTTCTTCCTACATAAAATTTCTAATAGGGAAGTAAAAAGAATAGCACACAGATGTAAAGGTAATGCCAACAAATCTTTGTGAGGTGTGGGGATTGGGACTCCTTTCCCAGTATCAGTAACAGCACCAAGTCTGCATTTCACCTTGTTTTAAGTACTGAACTTTATTGCAATTCAATAAATGATTCCATATATAAAATCACATACCAGGCCTCAGGTTTTGTATTCCATAAAAACAAACAAGTGACACTCAATGGTTATTACAGACACACAAAGTCATCTTAAAGCCAGTGCAGTACAGAACAGTACTACAATCATACCTTTCTGTAAGATTAAATATATATACAGTTTTTAAAAGCCAAACCCATGGGAGTGGAATACATTAGTGATTAAATACAAGATTATATAGTCTATAGCAGCTTTTGTTAATATTCCTCTACTCTAGGTATCTAGCAGCAACATTGTGTAATGACTGTTAGCTTGTATTTTCAGTCAGTAGCTGTTTTGTTCCAATATTTCATAGAGACTGTAGGTATCTGATCACCACATTAGCAAGAACAAACAAGTTCCTACTTAAAGCCTTACTGCTGTTTGTAAGAGTAATTACAATACTGCAACTTCAACAAAAAAAGTCATGTGTTGTCTCCTTCATATTAAGGAAGTACAAACCAGACTGTATGCTTCATTAATATTTTTTCCTTCCTATACAGACTCTAAATGCATGGAAATTTCCAGGAGGTCTGTCTAATCCAGGCGAAGACATTGGTAAGTCCTACGATAACAGGTCAGACGTCAACAGAGTTATAAGGTCGTTAACAATACTGAGATACATGGTGACCCACATCACTCCTGTGACTAATCGCTTCTTTGAGTTAATGGTGAACAGACAGAAGTGATGTGATCCTCTGACCTTAACAGCAGTGGGGTAGCGTTACATTTGAAGCAGAGCAGCTTTGTATTTATAACATTTACCCTTTCCCACAATTTCTCTTCAAGGAATGCTTGAAGCCAGCTTGGGTTTTGTAGTCTTTCTGGATATGTTGCAATAGGAGTTAAAAGTGCAGAGGATTAAGGTAATCAGTCTATAACCCAAATAAAAGCGAAACAGTGAGCTCTCAGCTCACTCTGGAATCCAGGGCTCTGAGCTCAATCACATTCTGTGCAAAAATTTCCAGCTCCACATTTTTAATGTGCAAAACCAAATAAATACACTTGCTTCCTTCCACCCTTTTCCATTAGTTTATTTAGACCGAGAACTGTTAGGCACAGGATCAGCATACAGTGCAGCAGCCACGTCCTGGGGGCACCTAGTTTCAGTCCAAAACATAAGGCACTTCTGTGTTAAAAAGCAAAGTTGATTTGAGGAAGGCCATTGTTTGTACCCAGCATGGCACAGCCAGCGGTGAACGCTGCTGGTTACATTCAAAGGTGAGCAAACTAGGGTACTCGCAAAAAGAGAGAAAATTCTGCATTTTCTTCCCTTGTATCTCACTCCTTAAAATTACAACACATAGACTGGCTAATTCTTAAGTTATGTTGCAGTTATTACGTAGGTCTTGGTTTCAAAAGTTGCATAAATTTAGCCCCCCATCAGTATTCAGATACAAATATAGTCCAGTAAGTAATGCAGCAGCTCTGGCAAATCGGTACTGAGCCCAGGCTTCCTAAATCCATTTCACACCTTAGAAATACCTCTGCACATTCTCAACAGTCTTCCTACACCAACGTGGAGGGCTTGTGTTCCAGTCAGCGGGATATGGTTGAATTGTGTTTTTTGTAAATCACGAGTCATGTTTTAACTAAGTCTTTTTGTCAAACATGGTGACAGGAACCAAGTTATTTGCTTGACAGCTCAAATACATCTAACAGTGACACAGATTCATGCTTTCAGAAGAATCTCAAAATGCCATGTTTGGTGTCTGGCCAGGCACCCGTTCACCAAGAATAACAGAATTCTTAAGGTTGGAAAAGACCTGTCAGATCATCTAGTCCAGCTTCTAGTGAGGCAGAGTGGATCTAGGCCAGGAGATAGTAGAGGGAGTTTTGTACTGAGGGAAAAGACCGACCAGCACTGGCTACCGCTTCCCCAGAGGAATACTGACTGAGTCAGCCAGTGGCCATCCCTTAAATAACAGGAGAGATTATGGCTGGAGCCTGGCTGTAAGCATCGAAAAAGATCCAAGACAAAACAAATCTCTTGCGGATCCCCTCCTGCCACTATAAAATGGTATAATAACAGACACTACAATTCTCTGCTTCACATCTTAATATTACAAGAAGATATAAGTTAGTGAAGCATAAAATATAATAGAGCTTAATTTTACTTCTTATCTCACATCGAACCTTAGAAACTCTGTCATTCAGGTACTAAATTTCAAACTACGATCACAAATTGCAGTTACAATGCCTGAAGATCCTGTGATTATATGAAGTGACAAAATACACGGCTGCCTACTTTAATGAGTACAAACTGACTTGCACAAGTAATTTGAGTAGTTTCATAATGCAGATTAAGCAAAGTGCACGCATCTTTGTATTTCAATATTTCTGAAACTCAAGCCCTAGTGTTTCTTCTCGTTTAACTGTCAGGATATGTTTAAACATAAATATACATTTAAATAAAATGGAAATGGAAAAAGGCACTTTATCTAAAAGCAAAGCTCAAAGCTTAAATTAAATCTGTAATTATTTCATTTTTCTTACCACAGCCTGCCTTGGCATTCCTCATGATCTCAGTTGTTTGCCCTCTTTGAACACTTTTGTGTAATACAGCCCCTTGCCCAATAATAAAACCACTTGCCACAGGGCATCTGCTCCATAACCACTATTTTAAACCAGAGGACCACAGAGGCCTGGACAACATAAAACACAATCTCAGCCAAGGTCAACAGCGATAAATCAGTATCTTCCTCCATGTACTTTTTCCACATAGCCATTTAACTAATCAATTTTCCACAGTAGCCATTTAACTAATCAATACTGTGATAAAGTCACAAACAGAAGTGTTCTGCAGGCAGCATGTGCTTGTGCATCTCTAGTCCCACAAAAACCTCTGTACACCTGGTGTAAACCTTAGAGATTGTTCCATTGCAGGATGGATGCTGAGCTGAGGCAGAAGGATGTGCAGAACTGAGGACATTTATAGTTGCTTGGCCCCTGCTGGATAGATCTTTCTGTTACATATTGCCACTGGATGTCCTGACGTCATTGGAAACTACCCCTAAAACGTGTGCTGCTCACCTCTGACACTCCATGTGCAGGCTTCTATAGGAAGGCGAATGTCTATGAGGTCCTGTACAACCTATTTTACTTTTGGAAGTAAGCCAGCACTCATTTCTCACCAAAAATGAACCAACCAAAGCAGACGGCAATGCAAAACAGCTACACACATTTACCTCTCCAGCAAGACACAACTATGAGTTTATCTAGATTTTAAAATACCCCAGCGGTAGTCACGGCCAAGCAAACAGGAGCTGGCTGGATGGCAACAGACTGCAGAATCTGGGGAAGTAAGTGGGATATCAAACATATCATTCAACTCTTCAATTTAAGTTGTTATTCAAGAGAAAAATCTTCTCTTTTGAAGCGCAGCGGATAGATGGTAATTCTCTGGCTTCGATTGCAGTGCAGAGACCCTCCAGACCCCTGAAGTTCTAGCTGGTTTTGTACTATGGAACATTAACACTTGTGTTACAGTTTGTGTACGCCAGCCAAAGTGTGTGTGCAGCATGTTTTCTGCAAGAACGGGCTGCGTGCTGCACTGCCGTTATGGCGTAGTTGAGATGTCACGACACTTGAGAGACATTTTAGAAAGGACTTGGAACTTATTTTCACGTTCTTGAAATGATCCTTTTACCCACGTTGTTACCCCTTGTGGCACAGTGCAGTGAAACAGTGATTTGATCGAGTGATCTGACATACGCCTGGTGTTCGGCTGCACAGGGTCTGAACCTGAAACCTGACAGAGGCAAGGAGGGAGACACGGGCCGAGATTCAAAGGCCTGAAAAGAAGGTGCAGTGCTTTCTTGGATTAAGAGATGAGCAGAGCCAGCAACTAACAGCAGCTGTTTCAAAACCATACCCTGTGCAGTATCACCAAAAGTTTCTTACTTTTATCATTTGTTAGGATATACACAAGAAAGCCTTGCAGCGATTCATGTGGTTTGGAGACCAAAGAGTAAGCTTATCCTCGGGTTGAAACAAACAGGCTTACACTCTGAAAAGCTTGTGAAGCAGAACAGAGAACGCCTTGACTTAGAAATGTTCCGTGACCAAAAGGTGTACAGTGTTAAGCTATCCCTCTCTGTATGGTAAAGATTGCTCTTTTCACCTAGGAGACACAGCAGTTCGAGAAGTGTTTGAAGAGACTGGCATCAAGTCAGAGTTCAAGTCCATCCTAAGCATAAGACAGCAACACAAACACCCCGGAGCCTTTGGCAAGTCGGATATGTACATCATCTGTCGCCTGGAACCCTCTTCCTTCAACATCAGCTTCTGCCAGCAGGAGTGCCTGAAGTGTGAATGGATGGACCTCGACGAGCTCGCCAGGACAAAACACGCTACTCCTATCACCAGCAATGTAGCTAAACTCTTACTGTACGGATACCGGGAAGGCTTTGATAAGATTGATATAAAAATGAGAGAGTTCCCAGCTGTTTACACAGGCCTGTTCTACAAACTATATCACAGGGAGCTGCCCGAGTCCTATAGAAACCTTACATGATAACAGTAAGTTTCACATTTCATTATAATAATAATAAACAACAAATGTTATTGTAGCATTATTTAGACCATATTAAAACTATCCATGGACTTTTTTTTAGGTAATTATTAGAAAGTAATTATTTACTCTATTCTCTAATATGCTATAGAGATATAAATTAGTTTAAAAGGTAAATATTCCTGTAAGCGTGCATCAGATTTGTCTTCCTTGGCTCTATAAAGCAAACAAAGTAAATAAAGTAGCTCTACAATAGGTACCTAGCCGAAAACAAAAGAGTTACTGATCTTGGAAACAGATTTTCCAAGTAATTTTACCTCCACACACACTGGCACAATAGGTTTAAAGAGCAATATAAGCACAGTATGAAATGGTCCTGTTTTAATCTGATCTCTGCAAAAGTAGTTAATATCAGCAAATAATTGCTTATATTTTTGGTACTTCGGAGAGGAGCAGGAAACTCAACCTCTTTAGTGCCGTGTGGTGTAAGTGCTCAGAGTCGGCCATGGAAATCAGCTTTTAGCAGACATGGGAAGGAAAAGGATAGCTTTCTGTCCAGGGCCAGTTTTTGGTCCGGGTTTGTACTGTCCAGTTCTTTTCAGTGCCACATACCAATCAGAGTATTTCCGTGATCGGTAAGTGTTGTAGTTATTAGATTCCAGACGCTCAAAAAAGAAACATTCTTCAGTTGCACATTTCTGAAAAGGAAAGAGGAAAACGTTATTGATATGCCAGCACAACAAATCCGTTGTTCTCCTCCGACTGACTTATTAGGAACCTAAGTCAGCAG
Organism: Clamator glandarius; assembly: GCA_033459285.1. Classification (NCBI taxonomy): domain Eukaryota; kingdom Metazoa; phylum Chordata; class Aves; order Cuculiformes; family Cuculidae; genus Clamator; species Clamator glandarius. The sequence goes on along the minus strand of JAUNZM010000668.1, from coordinate 1,098,608 downwards.
GACATTTGTTTTTAAGAAATTCACATAGATGCTTCATGTATAAAGACAGACACGGTTAATGTTAAAATATTGGCAAAAACGCCCAAAAGGAGAGTTTTTACCTGTGGTTCAGTTATTGCCTTAAAAAGAGATTCTAGTTTGCTTTTTCTATGTAAATCTCTGTTCTGATCTGAAGTTCAATCAGACTATTAAATGAAGAACCCTGTCCCCTGGCACTCGCTCATCCTTGGCTATGGTTTAACCAAAAAGAAAAGCAGGACCTAAGAGAAAAGGAAACATTCCCTTGCCTTCCTCAAACCAACCTTTTTATCAGTCAGATACAGAGCACGGTTTAGTTTCAGCTCTTGCCTCTTCTTTTCTAGTGCTCAAATCTGCATTCCTGCACTCTGGAACAGTGGGAACCCTGCACCTCTCCACAAGAGTTTTTAAAGTTCAAAACATTGAAAATAATTTTAAGGAAAGGTCAGAGCAGGCAAGCAGGTTTTACTCCCCGCAGAAACCAAGCACGTTCTGTTGGTGTTTAGATGCACAACAGGAAGCAGGTCTTCCAGACCCATTCCCCCTACGCTGAATCCATGTGCCTTAACACCTACAAATAAAAAGAGGTGGTTCTTCACACCACAGGCAATAACTGCGCTGTGCAGCTCCTCACCACAGGGCGTCATGGGTTCTGCCAGGTTACATGGATTCAATTCACTTTTGAACAAGTTTATGGGAAAGAAACTCACTGATACTTACTAAATGTGTATAAACCATTCCTGGCTGAGAAGGCCCTGAAGCTGAAACGGGTTGGAGACCGGGAGACTATTACAGGGCACCACTGTGTGCACGTCTCGGTTTGGACCTCCTCAACAGGTACAGCTGCCGTTAATGAACGCACGGTGATTTACTTCCCCCTGCACATCTCTGTGGACAGCAGAGACCTCTGCTCCCTCAGGGTGACCAGAGAAAGACTGATCCTGGTGATGTCAGTGCGATCGTGTAGTAGGTATCATCTGCTGCAAGACTTAAACCCACAAGTTTCCTGGGTATTTATTATTCCAGGGGACTTAGAACCAAGCTAATTCACCTATGACTAGCAGTTATAGCTATGTGTTGTCAACAGAAAACAGGAAAGGTTATTCACTTTCTGAAATCCATCACCAGGAAACCACACGGTTGCTCTGTATCAGAGGTGTGAGAGGATGTGTGAACAGCTTCAAGTCAGATCTCGTTCTATAGGAAGCGATCACTGTGTAACTGCACGTATCCTGAGGCATTCGCAGCAGCCAAACCCCTGTCAATGAACAAGGCTGCCCTCACGGCGGTAATGGTGGCAAAGCTGCCAGTGGAACCCGTGCCTTAAGACAGAGGAATTATTTTCTCAAATACAACATTCAACACTGCAGGAACCTGGCAGGGCAGGGCCAGCACTTTATTTTCATCTACACCATCTGTCAGTGCACTGATTCAGTCATACTTCCCCAGAAAAGTTTGGGGAAGCCGAAGAGAGGGAAAAGCCAGTCATTAAAAAGAACGAGTGTGAATTCTTGGAGAGGAGACAGGGAATGTGAAGAAACTCCCTACATGAGCAGGCTACTCGTCATCACAATCGTCCTTTAACATTCATGGATACAAGAGGTATCCAACTAGAACTACAAAATGAGCTTGGAACTACTAGACTCCACACAGCACACACGAAAAACATACGAGCAACTCCTCATGCAGGCCAAGTTTCTGTAGCTACAAAGCAATTAAGTAATTCAAACATAGTCTGGAATAAAACAGTCTGTCTCCAAACATGTGTCTTCAAGTTTTTTTCCTCTGTTTCAACCATTTTCAGATACAAATTTTCATTTCCAACGAGAAGAACTTAGAGTAAACCATATGGAATTCTTTTCTTTCTATAACTCACTAATGTTTACATTTCAAATAACAGAAATCCAATTAATAATTTTCATATGATTCATATTTTAAACAATCTTCCTCAAGATAAATTATATTTTAATGCCTTTCATTCTAGCACTGCAGAACAGCCGCACTAATCCTCTCAAGCCACAGACCCAAGCCTGAAATGAATTATAGCAGCTTTAAGAGGATACAGAAACCACATACAGAGAAGAAGCAGTTAAGAACAAAAATAAACTTCAAGCAGAGTTTAGACAAGGTCGGTACAATTGCCCAAGCTGGGAATTCTGGTGGTGGGACCATCACAGCCCACTCACACCTCGCGTTCGCCTCCTACCCAAAGCAGTGGCACTAAGACAGGACGTGCCACGCAGGCACAACAGGCGCTGGCGAGGTTCCTGGCAAAGCGCAGCCTTCCAGCGCCACAGCGCCCGGTCTCTCGGCATACGTTTCCCACGCAGTCCCCACCAGGTTCGGCTGGAGCTGGGAAGTTAGACCCAATCCTTAACACTGGTGGAAACAGTCTTTACAAATAGCCTGCCTGGCAGCTTCAGCCTCCAGGAGGAAGGAAACGGCTTCCACTGCACCCAGGGTGATTTAAGCGGCCACAGCAAGACTCTACATACAGACAAAAGGAAAATCCACACAACCCCCTCTCTCCTGTGCACTCAGTCCACAAAGTAAACACAATCACAGCTCAAAGAAACCCAGCATTTTTATTTAGGCTCCCTCCTGTTTCTCAGGTTTAAGAAGTAAAATGGATTTTACTTCTCAGATTAAAGAATAGTTGGAGAAAGATAAAAGGAAAAATATATTAATTTTTTTATGTTGATAAAGATATCGTACCATGTGTTCTGGACACCCAAGTCCTTATTTCTGCACAAAGCGCACACAGTGGTACCAGTGCTTCCCTATATTACAGCACCAATGTAAATATTCTGACATGAAAGTGAGTATTTATGTGACAAATGGTAGTTCAGGCCACATGACCTACGCATTCCATAACATCTTCCACGGGAGACATTTCGGAAGCTGGACTCCTGTCCTGCCAGAGCGGGGTTCCAGCCACCACACTGTCGGCCTCAGTCCCCGGAACACCCCTGGCTATCAATGGGGTTTTTAAACCCGCTTTGGCCTAGGCTGCCCCCAAAGCAGCCACCTGGCAGTGAAAGCTTTAACAGCACGTTGTGAAATACCTGAACAGTACGGCCCTTCATGAGAAGGATAAAGGAAGGAAAAACACTTGAGTCAGTGGTGGGGAGCGAGTGCCACGTAGCAGGCACAGGGACACGGTGCCCACCCAGCCACCAGTCAGTATTTCATCCGCTGCCAAGCAGGACCTTGTTCCACAAGTCTGAGTGGTGAAATAAAAACACCGAATCCTTAGAGACGTGGTGGACTTGGCAGCATTTAATTTACAGCTAGACTTGATGATCTTAAAGGTCTTTTCCAACCTAAATGGCTCCCCAGTTCTAAGGTTTTTTACCATTAGCAATGTTGGTGGCAGGCCACGCTTGCCCTCCCCTCTGCTGCGTGCCACCACTTCAAGCAGCCAAACCATAACCATCTAACTCCTCACGGTGATTCACGCGGAGCAGAGGAATTGACTGAAAGAGGCATCAATATCCTGCAACAAAGTTCTTCCTATCTCATTTGCACAGCCGAATGTCACCCATCAGTTCATTTTCAGTGCAACGGCATCTGCCTTAGTATCACATTATGTCAACTAAATAGTTTTGACATTTTGGACTCAGCTTACAAGTCCAAATTCCTCAGGTTTGTTCATTCTCAAACGCAAAACCTGAGGCTTAATCTGTAACTATCACACCAGAGGAAGGATGACCCCAGAAAGGCATATTGAGCTTTTTCTAAAGGCCAGGAAATGAAGGCTATTCTCACAAATATTCTTGTACCGTAATTTTAATCCATAACATCAAAAGAGAATAATTCCCCTCAAGTCAAGTCCTTCTGTCTAGCAAAACCTGTCAGGTCACAACAAAACCACATAAGCATGACATGGAATGAGCAGATCAGATCCTTAAATGACTAATTCTTCCCTGCAAAATATAAAAGTCAGTCAAAAGCACAATTAATCCCATCATGAGAAATTTTGAGAAATTTCTTCATTAAATGAAATAATCCAAAGCATTTAATTCCATAAAGTGAAAATATTCCATTGTAATAATTAAATTAACCTGGAATATAAAAACTAAATACATTCCTGCACAAATATTTTTAGTTAAAACAGCATCTTCCAGTGTGGGGTTTTGACCACCTGCATGAATAACCAGCCCTGAACTGGTGAATGTTGCCTCTCCCTCACAATGACCGAGTCTGTTAGAGAGCATAAAAGAGCTGTGCTACCAGCCTTCCCAGCCTGCTTTCAAGAGAAGAATGGGATCCACTGCACAAATCACGAGTGGAAGTGATGATATCCTGGCTCTGCAATAAATCATTTTGCAAAACACAACTCAGAACAAACCATGACAACACGTCTCAACAAAATAATTACACAAACATCCACCCAGATTAAAACCAAACCTGAATAATAATTTGCAAAAGTGTTTTCAGAGACGTTAATGCATTTATAAAACAAGGATAATAGGCAAATCGATCCTTGACACTGAAAAGTAATAAAAAAGAAAAAACAACACTGATGTTAAAGAGGACAGAATAGTATTTGACTGATTAGTGGGTTAGAGAAATAAGTAGGTGTTTAGAAATTAAAGTTCTACAATGTTTCAAAAGAAATAACCAAAGGTTTCAGCAGATACAAAACCACGTGCACTGATGAGATCACTTCACCGCCAAGGCTTCCAGCCTGTGCTTTCAGAGCTCTCAGTGAAACACAAACTGCTAAAGCTGGAAAAGAAACACTGGCACTGAGCAACAGTTTCATGAGTGTGTTTATAGGCAGAAACAGTAGAGGCACAATTGGCCACAAACTGTTGGAATTCATAGTACAGAAATCCTCATGGAAAAAACACTGCCCATGCTTCAGAAAATGATCATGAAATTGCGGCAGCTCATGAGGCTGGTTGAACAAACTCGTACAGAGAGTTTTTACCTATGAAGAGCTGCAGGAAGCAGCATTGGCAGGAACACGAGTCACGTAATGCCCATTTCCAGAAACAAAATAAAATAAACGTTTTACAAGCTCCAATGAGAAGCACAGCGATCCAACTTTACCAGATTTTTAAGGAAGTAATTCCAAGTGAAAAGCATATACTTTCCACACAAAGAATAAGCAGATAAAGCTACTGCCTACAGCAGCAAGGGAAGCAGGTTCTATAAGCAAACCCCACCACGCAACAGCGAGTTGGAAATCTAAACAAACATGCCCGGGTGTTTATAGTGTCCCAGCTGGTGCCAAACCCCGTCCTGTGACCATGCACAGTTGCTCAGGGTAAGGAGGGCAGTTTGAACAGGAAGCCGAATGCCACCACGCCAGCACCACAGGAAATTCCCAATTATCTTTAATTCAGGAATAGCACAGTGGACAACTCCTCACATTTTCTTCAACTGAGCTGTCGCACAATATTATCCCAGTAAATAATGCTGTAATTTGAAACAGGTTCCATAATTGTATTCACAGGCAGAAACAAAGTGAGCTTCTGGAGCCAGAGCTATGTGGGGCCAAGCAGCACACCAAGGGTCCCAGCTTATGTACAACTGCTGCTGTGTTTTGCTTGCCTTCAGCCTGATTTCACTGAGAGAAATCAGAAGTGATTTCTGTAGCCCTTGGCACGGGTCCCTTATTAGTGGCAGTTCAGCTGGGGTTAGGAATTTGCTTTATTATTAACACCTGTCCCTGCTGGGCACACACAGAAGCTGAACAGGACAGCATTCAAGACAGCAAAGCACCAGCGATTATTTCAAACTAAAGCCCAACCATGGTACTTCACAAGCATTGAAAGTTTCTCTGCCCTGATGGTTATAAATACAGACACAAGATTTACCGCGGCTGCGTCCTGTAAGCAAAATGAGACTGCAGCTCTTAAAGCAAGAGTTACCATCTAGCTCCAGGAGACCTTATTCCTTTTCAGAGTCTGCTAAGCACACTGGCTTGAAAACACAGTTAATAATTAAGCTGATGTCAATAAAATGCATAGTTTAAACTGAAACTCATCTCATTAGAGATGAGTTAAATTTACCTACACTTAAGGTTTTTTTTCATTTTTATCATCCCAGTTTTCCAGGTTGGAAGCACACATGACCCAAAAGCCATGATTCTTTACAAAGTATGAAAGGAGAAAACGTTACAGAGCACTATCAAAACATTGAAGTCAAAACTTTAAAAAAATGGCTTTACTTTCTGTTTTAAAAGGGTCTTTACAATCACTTTACATGAAAGTAAGTGAAAGAAGAAAACATAGGGGGAAAAGGAGAGACTTTATTCTTTCTTTGTTCCTATGATTACCTTCTATACACAATTAGTATGACTTTTCTCTCTCAAACAGGCCATTCCAGTTAAATCCTGGAGCTTTTAGGTGGGTGCAGACTTATCCATTACTTGCCAGTTCAATCAGCTGACAAGAGTTTTGCAGAGCTAATTTCTACTCCATAAATCAAGCACAGAGAAGCTGAGTTAAGTGCTGCTGGAGGAGAGGGCACACAGGACAGAATGAGGAGAGTTCCTACTGCTACAGATACACACGTGCAGATAAAACATCAAGTGTGGTGCTTACCAAGGCCAGCAATCTGCCATCCTCCTTCATAGCCAGAAAGCGATTTGCGCTTACGCCTTTGATTGACACCACTCCTCTTTCTTCTGCCTGAAGTTGCAATTTGACTGCAAAGAAAAACAACAGAAGTAAATTTTCAGAGCCATCATATTTCGGCACTTGACAGAGAAGCCTCCTCTGCTTTAAACCCCAAACTAGAGAAAGCCTGAGCATCAGCTTGCAGCAAAGACAGTCAACTTACAAACTCTAGCCTTCTGATCCCATTTTTCATCAAAGAACCTGCTTATTACAAAGTAAGTAGCTATTGTCAAATTGTCAACAATAAGCACAAGTTCTTATTCTACCTTCATTTCATCAAAAAAGCAACTTAAATTGGCATCAAATTCCTTGATTATTATGGCATGGTCAACTCTTTGCAAAAAAACAGGCATTTTTTAATGCAAATTTCTTAGAAATATTTCTTAATATATACAGAACATCAGACATGGGATGCACACAATGAGGATGAGTCTGAACTAGGATTAAGACCAACCAGGACCGTATCACTTGCTAAGTGTCCTTGCGGTTCCCAGCAGAAAAGCATCCATTACATCGTACATCCAAGGAGCAGTTAGATTAAACAGACAGAACTGCAGAAGTAGATGAGGAGAGCAAAGACAAAATCACTTAATTTTTTAAACAGCCGTGGGTTTTTTTAAATCTGGAAGGTCACATCACACAGCTTTGAGCTACTGCCTGTGAATTAACACAATGACGACATTGACTTTTCTATCCACAACTCATATTCAGTAGTTTGGATTAACACACCACTCAAATGTGCTTTCCATCGCCCGCAGCTTGTTTTAAGCTGTAAGCCAAAAATGGCCTCCACCTAAAACCAGAAGAGCCAACTGCTATTCTTCTTCTTCTTCCTTCCCAGATTACTCTGTTGTATTCAGGATGAAAAATTAATTGAGCCTTTAAGTAGGTAAAACAGCAGAATCAGGATGTTGCCTCTGCCCTGCACTCCAGCCTAACTTGGATGGCATTATTTGTGCCATCATACCTCAACGTTCACATTTTTCAAGGGGAATACAGCAACACAAGAAACTACCCCAAATACCACGGATAAATCCATCAGACACCTTCTACGTGACTTAGGTATTTGCAGCTCAGCAGAAATCTAAACACCCTGTCGGAACAGCCATTCTTCTGGAGAAGGTGAGGGGGGGAAAAACCAAAGTACACGTTGTCTTAAACCTCACAGAAGATCATGTTCTATACCAACTATCTTTATAACATCTCTCTCTGAAAACCTAACATTTGATTATTTAAAGCATCACTTTAAAAAGGGGAAAGGCCCATACAGCAACTCCAAGGAGCTGTCTGCACTGCTTACAGCTTGGCAAGAGGTCCTCTTTCCTCCCCCTCACAGATAACATATGCCCATTCCCTGCAACTCCATCCCAACATGCCAGCTTGCACAGGCAGTACGATTCCATCCGATTTCTGCTAAAAGTAAAATTACCATTTCAGTAATAGAAGAACACAAGAAATTTGATTTCCCCGAATCCCTATGTTCTCTGTTCTAGATGGCCATTATTTCCAGTGAAACCTGCATCTCTAAACCCTCTCACTTATAAAGGAGCAATTAGGAGCAAGGCCAGACAAATTCTGGTTTTTACCATGCAATACGGTGCTTTCATCCATGGCTCCACTAAACCAGGATATCTAGGGGTACCTATTGCTTTGTAACAGGAAGCAAGATCATTGCAATACAGGCACCAAACCTGAGGAATGGTTGAGCAACAGCTTCTGACCTTCCTGGGATGCCTAAGGCAAAGACGACTTTTGCCAAGGAATTGCAGCGGCTAGAGGAGGGACAAGCAGGATATCGCAAGCTGGTCCTGGTTATGCATCCATCAGGTGTCCAAACGAAGGGCATAGTGAAGTACATAGTTCTTTCTAATGATGCAGTTTTTTAAAAGCTTGACCTTTTAAGTCACCAGAATAAATGCTTAAAGCGACTGTAAACTTTGGAGCAGGAGCATCTCTTGGGGTTCAGAGGGAAGTTGCTGCATATTTGGCTTTTAGTTATGGGGAAAAAGAGATTTTTGCAAAACAAGTGAAAATTTTGTTGCTTTACTTCTGTTGTTCCTAGAGACATGACTGAAGAAACTCCAACAAAAATACCAGGAACGTGAAATCTTTAGGATAATTACTGCAAACCCTTTTTTGAGCACTAAAATTATTTTATCTGATTTTTCCCTAGACAGACAGATATCAGAAGAGTTGCTTGAAAAAACACTCATTTGCATACACAACTGAAGCCACCTTAATACCAATGCTGCACTCCAAAGATTGAAGACTAAATGATTTCTTGTGAATTATTTTGATAGGAATGGTTGGACTCGATGATCCAGTGGGTCTTTTCCAACCTGGTGATTCTATGATTATGTGTCTGTTGCCATTTGGAATAAGGGGGAAAAAAAACCCCAACCTCTCACAAATCACTAATAGCTCCAGACTTCCAAGGAATACAGAAACCTCTGCAGTCATAAAAAGTTAACTGAAATGTTTAATTTCATTCCATAATCAAGCATCCAAAAACACATCCCTCCCCAGTTGTTAGGTCAAAATCAGACTTGTGAACAGCTTCAAAAACCTTCAAAACCTTTGCCCTCTGGGGAAGCAAGAACGTGGAGAAGTGCTCCGGCCAGGGACTGGGGGAAATGAACTTCTGAGATGTGCCGGAGCACACAGCCTTCCCCACGCGCGTAACAAGAAACAGCTGTAGGAAATAGCTGAAAAGTAATATTAATTGCTACAGTGCCGACTTATTATGCTTTGTGACTTTCTCTTGACAAAAAGAGCACGCCAGCTCCTACAGCATCTTACTGGGCCAGAAGTTCAGGTTCTGTAAAAATAAACTTTTAGGAAAGGATTTTCAGGCCTGTTAAAATATTTGTGTAGTTTGGAGCAGCTTGTGAAAAGTGTTACTCTTCAAAAAGGGGAGAAAGGGAAAGAATAAAAAGATTTTTCCTGCAAAGTTTCAAAAGTGCTGCAATACCGAAAGCCCCAAAAGCAAAATCACCTTCACCGGATTTTCCTCTTGAAAAACACGTGAATAAATAGAGCCAGAATAGCACTGTAAAGTTTTTCGTGTTATTTTAAGGCTTTATTAATGCAAGGTGTTTGCTGCAGTGCTACGTTGTCTGGAGATGCCAAGATACAATACAGCCTCACTAATGAACACATTTTAACCACGCAGTCATCCCCAGAAGCCACAGTTTTAGGTTTAGCTCAAAGCAGCAGGGTGCTGTCACTGCTAAGTGACACTTGATGATCCAGGTCTTTTGCAGCTTTCAAGTCACCAGCAGTTCAGACACGGGCCATCATTTCAGATCTACTCGTAATACTTGTTTTCAGCATACTAGAACCTCAAACTCAATAAAAGTAAGCTAATTAAGAAGTTTGTCATTCAAAAAAGTAGCACATACTGTTTTGAAACAGCTCATTAATGAACTGAGAGCCAAAAAGGCTCATTTTCCCAGTTCCGCTGTCAGGCCTGCGTGAGGCCCCTCCAGCACAGCAGTCTGTTATTTCACTGCTCACATTCACAGCCCTTTAATTCACAAGGAACGCCAACTGCAAGGCGACGGCCGCTGCCTGCGGGTTTTGTGACAGAACTCAGCATGCCGAGCAAACATCTTCAGGACTGAGAATAAGTCACCACAAAGCTATGAAATAAAACAAGGCCTATTCCAATTAGAACCTACACAGCCCCTTATGCGCTGACAATTAAAAAGGGTCTGGTGAATTTACTACTATTATTAAGACACTTGTTTGTATCACTTCATAATTAGCCAAAATTGATTGTCTTCCCTTTTGCTGCCAAGTAAGAAGAAATAAAGTGCAAAATATACAAAATATAATTTCATGCTGGGGTAGAAATTCTAAGGAAGAAGGATAAAGTTGTATCTTTGGGAAGATATAAAAAGGCTTAGAAAACAAATAGAATAAAGTTAAGGCACTAAACTATAACTCAGGAGATAGATTTCAAACCTTCCTCTGACATAAACTTATATTGCTACAAGATAAAATTATATAAAGAAGCATCCTAAATAAAACTCTCCTTCTAACTATTTCCTTGTTCCTATATTCAGTACAACCACAAACCTGTTACCTGAACAAATTAATAAAATACAGTTTATGGATTTAATAATATCGTCCATATCACTGCAGTGAAAATTTTCTGAAAAGAAAAGCTACCAGGCCCAGACAAAGCCACCCTACAGCCTTCTGACACACTGTGGAGCTCAAAGTGCAAAACCAGAATTGGCATCATAAGATGGAAGGAAAATAAGCCATATAAAGGCAAAATTCTCAAACCAAAACTAACTTAATCAACAGATATGTATAGCCTGTGGGATAGAAGGCATTAAACTAGTTTTTAACTAGAATGTCATTGTTAAAAAGCAACTGGCTCAAGAGCATGAAATGCCTATAAAAATTCCAGTTTTAAGGAAAATATACACAGTATTTGACAGTACATGAGGAGCAAATCTCTCCTTGCTGTCCCTGCTCATGACATGAGGAGATCCCGTCACACTTCTCTGTTTGGAACTGTGTCTTGCAGTTCCTCTGAGCCATAATAAACACGACAGCGAAGTGCGAGCTGCGCCATGACCCTCCCTCAGTTCACAGCAGCACCACCACCATCCTCAGGCAGGGTCATAAGACCGCAGTGTTCAGTACGGGGAAAACATGCAAATGCACAAATCAGAAATGTTTAATTATGGGTCCAGAGATTTTTTAATTTTTTTTAGCAGTTCTGTTAAAACAATAAGTTTTTCCCCTCAAGTTTTGAAAAAGGACTCTGATATCAAAAAAAACCTCACAAGCTGCTTATCATCCTCTTGAACTGCAAAACGCTTTCCAAGGCAGACCGCATCCAAACCGTGGCTGCAGTTCTAACAGAGGATGGTGCATACCACTTCCAGAACATGGGAAAAACGCATCTTCCCACAGCCGAGCTGAGAGCAGTCAGAGCCCCAGCTCTTTCACCGGGACATGTGGCAACCTCTGCATCAATACGCGACAGTCAAAACAGACAACATCAAAGGTTTGTCAATGGTTTGTCACAGGAAGGTCGGTGAACTAGAGCTGAGGCAAAGTAAAGGAAAACCCTGTGAAAATTTTGACCATCTTCATTTTTGACAGGACATAGAAAAGGAGTCCTAACTCGGCACCCAGTTGTCTAACATTGTTAGAGCTATCATTAAAGATGTATATATGCACACACACAGCCTTCTACAGCTCTAAGGGTAACCTAATATCAATATTTTACAGTCATGTGTCTTCTTGCTCTAATACCATCTACATCTTTACATGGCAGATAACCCAGTTACAGTTACCTAACATTAACTAGGAAAACACATCACTTAAAATATAGCTTGAGTGAACCAATTATGCCTTCAAGCAGTATTAAAAAAAAAAAAAAAAAGGCCAAGGGGGAAATTTTTTTCTTCACAATACATAGCAGCTGTGTTAATAGATATTCACTGACATTTTGGCTGTAGAACAATAGGAGCTACAGCGTAACTTGAATTTCCACCAAAACCAGTAACATTTGTGGCGTTAAAGGATGTTGAACCACATTGTCACATGCACCAACATGTCTAGCAGAGAGTTTTCCCCCCTGTCCACTCCACACAGTCCCTCCAGGACAAATACAGCTGCTCTGTATATACACACAAATGACTAGACAAGAGAAACTTGGGGGGGGGGGAGAGAGAAGGGAAGGGTCCCCACTCCCTTTCAATTAATGCAGGAAATTCACGGGTGTGCTCTTTCCAACAGTGGCTTTCAGGCAGAGAGGTTCTGATCTGAAAGGCACAAGAACGAAATAGTCATTTCCCTTTTCATTTTAAGACAATTTACAGAAGATTAAACATCTTCCAGCCCTGATGTACACATTAAACAGGTTCAAGAGTTTGAGGTTGTTTTTTTGCTTTTTTTTATTTAAGACCCAATCACGATCCTCTGCCACATTAAAGACAAACCATGGACTGCGCTGCTGTGTTCCTCCCCTGCAGAGCTCTGCAGGCAGGCATTTCTGCACACATTCATGTCATTAGTGGACTGCAGATGTAAAACGTTAGCTACACATACAAGACAACCCCTCTTTCATACAGTGTATGGTCAGGACAGATCTACAAGTGGCAGGTTAAACCACTGAGCGTATTTGAAAGATTTAGGAGTGGGCATTTATTTCAAAGTTTGGAGAGAGTCTTTTAGGAATATAGAAGGTGAAAAGTAGTATTTAATAGCATTGTGGTTGGCAGGGTTTCTGATTTCTGTCATGAAATGTATCTTCCCCATCTTTTCTTAAAGAGCTCAAAACCAAGTATTTCCAATGCAGTTCTGCATATAGCAGTGGAGAAAAAGAATTTTATGGACAAATGGGTAATAGTTTCAAGCTGAAAGAGGGGAGACTTAGATTAGACATTAGGAAGAATGTCAGGGTGGTGAGACACTGGCCCAGGTTGCCCAGAGAAGCCATGGCTGCCCCATCCCTGGAGATGTTCCAGGCCAGGTTGGATGGGCCTTGGGCAGCCTGATCCAGTGGGAGGTGTCCCTGCCCACGGCAGGAGGTTGGGACTGGATGATCTTTAAGGTCCTTTCCAACCCAAACCATTCTGTGGTTCTATGAACAGAAAAGATGCTATTCACAGAGAATACAGAAAACACATACATTTTCCAAAAGCTCTTCTATTGTCCTTAGCACTAGAACTGAAACATTACACATACAGTGAAATCTCTAAAGTCCTTCTACCGTTCTCCCAATGCAGCAAAGCTTTTTAATGGTTCAAACCAAATAATACCGAAACAGTCCCAAATAGTTTTCATTGCCCCGCATCATAAAAGGTTCGGCCAAAAAGCTCCTTCAAAACTGCTTTATTTAAAAGATCATGGCAAAATCTAGCAACTTAATACATTAGAAAGAGTGCTGCACACTTTGGAAGTGCTGAGCTCGTGCTACCTTCCTCTTAGCACTGGCTAAGCTGTTCTGGGGCTGGAGTGTGCTATGCTGTCACTGAGGAAGAGGGAATGCAAAGTGGAGAAAACAAAACAGATAGCAGAGAAAAGAAAAAACAGAAACTCATCAGGGAAAAATCCAGACAGACAGAAAGAGCAAAGATCAGTGAGGAAGGGGCAGGATAAGCATACAGCACATGCAGATACTGTACTGGAGCATGAGGCAAAATCCTGCACCTTAAGTAGGTGGAATTTGTGATGTATTAGCCAAATGGATTCATAAAATCTCCATTTTCCTACAACTCCACAAGGAAATGGGAAATCTAACTACTACGCCAGAAAAACCCTAAAATAAAAACCAACCATCAGCTCCTGGCTTACACAGCAAATAAAGGCACAATTAACGCCTAAGCTACAGCTCCCCTGTAACCTACCGAGGGCTGTAGCTTAGGCTTTAAGTAAAAGATCCCTACAAAAAGACTTCAGGGCAGACTAAAACTGTGAGTACCCAGCCGTGGCCACATAATAATACGAAATCCAAGTCAGAAGGACCAGCCTCCTGCTCAAGGGTCTCAATCACTTCACAGGGAAACCCCTGCTGCCACATTTTTGCTGTCGAACGCACATGCAAGCTAAATCAAAGCTCATGAGGGTTTCACTGCTGTTTCCTGTAGTTACACCTCTTGCCGCCATAAGGCACAACCACAGTGTCCAACAGACATACACGTGCAGAGCAGAGGCTGCTTTCATGCTCCACAGGGTTCTCCCCACCTACCCTGAAATGCTGCTCCCAAGGCAGGACCACACAACCTGGATGTCCACTTTCAGCATCCCCAGCCTTCCCTGTGGGACCCCAACCCCCAGAGACAAGACACCAAAATCATTACACTGCAGCTCTTTGCTGCTCTGTCTCTCAAACAGCCTTCTTCAGACCTTTTCAGGACTGTAACATCACTACTGACTCTCCACAAGGATGTGGTGCAAAACACAACATTTCCCCAAGCAAACTTGGAGCTGAAAAACATCAATCAGCCAGGGCTCCAAGAGATTTTTTTAGAGTTTGCAAACTTCTCAACAGCAAACACATACCCCCAGACACTGCAACTAACAGAGCAGCTTATGGATCCTGGGAAGAGAAGAGGAATCTGATGCTATTTCAAATTCCCGTTTCCACTAACACACAGCCACTTTATTTGAACTAAAAAGGTCATTAGCAAAACACCTCTCACTCAGTTTACAAGAAAGGAGAGTTTATGTACCCCCTGAAAAATCCCAGGCTGCACGTCTCTGGATCAATGACTGGCATTACTACAGTCTCTGCTGTGGAAAAGCTAAACCCAAGCCAAAGGCTCAGGGCCCATCTCCAACATATTTGCAGAGGCCCTGTAAGGAAAATCCTTCCACGAGGCCCCTGAATGACACTGCAGTGAAGCTATTGCACCAGCTCCCCCTCACTCCTCCTCCAGCATCTCTGTGCCCACAGAAAAGAACAAAGCAGCAACTATTTTGCAGTCTCACTGCTACAGAGACTGATCAGCTCTGAAGGGAATTAAGTATCTCAAATGCAAGGAAGTTCGTAAAAAAGAGGGGAAAAGTAAGAATCAACAAGGCTTTGCTAACTGCAACACCCTACGACCCAATTCCCACTCCTGCACACTCCAGAGCTGAAGCTGGCTGATTCCTTCACGCCTGAGGCAACATCTATTCCCAGCCAGGTGTCCAAGCAAGACACACACAGTCAAATGTGCTTGCTCCACACCTAACATAATAAACCCTCCCAAACCCAAGGGCCGGTTCATCGAAGATGCACATACACACACAGATGAATATCCCCATTTTGGCATTTGCACAACCAAAGCTGCGCACTGGGTCAGATCCAAACGCCAGCCTGTGAGCTAGTAATGCCTACTGTAACTTATCTCTGGGAACCAGAAATATCTTTGGCTCTCTAGTCTGGGATACTCTTTGATGCTTCTTTCTCAAAGACATATCAAGCATATTAACATCTTCCTCTACCTGGTAAGCTTTGCACCGACAGACCAGGCATCCCCAGTTTTGAGACTGCAAATGCAAAAACAATTCGTTTGCTTTCACACTTCTGTTGTAAAACAACTGCACCATCGCCAGAGCCGCGCAAGCACACACTGCCTGGAACCTGCACCACAAAATGAGAAACAGGTTCAAAAACCGGCAACCTTTGCAGAAGAGGTGGGCTTTTAATAAATAAAACCCACAGAACGGCAACAAAAACAATCACGCAAATGAAGTGTCACACTGAGTAACAGTGACTCACACTCCTGTACAAAGGCACATTTCTTTGCTCTGGCGTGACAACATTGTAAGTGTATCTTTTTCCTTTTTGCCAGCCAGAGGCATAAAACCACTCACAGACAGACCTCAGGTCTTTAAAATGTAAACATGTGCAGCAAAAATATACACATCTGAAATATGAACACTTCAAAAGTTCCGGTTACAATTAAGAGTAAATCCCAGGCTTTATACAGAATAACAACTTGTGTGTTTAAATATCAACCTGTAAACTGAGTGTCCACAACACAGGCATTCACTGATTTTAAAAGTTTACATTTTTTTTTTAAGTCATAGATATACCCAATACATTGAAAATTATTTCCCTATTCAGATTCTTCACCTATTGCCATTTATAACTTAACCTCAATCCCTAAATACATCCACTCTACCTAATACATACCTATCATATCGGGAATCCTCTCCAGGAAACAGAGATTCCCAAATACACAGCATCCTCAGGCGTTCCCTATAAACTTCACATAAAGGATAGGAAAGTCACCTTGCAAAACACCCGTGCCAGAGTAACGTGATGTACAACACTTCTGGTGACAGTCTGGCTTAGTGCTCCTTGACTAAGTAACCGTGTGTAAAACACACACAATTATGCCTCTCCATTTCACACGGCTTCCATGAACTGGTCGAAAAAGCTTCACCAAATCTTTTAGAAATTAAAAGCACTGGAGTTTCTGTATTCTGCTTAAAAAACACAACTTGGGTATTTTGTGATGTTGAGCGAAGAAAACAGCGATCGCTTGGCATTACATAAGGATTTCAAACACCAGACACTGCAAGTCCTCCATCGTCTAAAATTCTTCTAAATACCTCACTGCCACACTGCTTGCAGCCTCCTTGTCACGGCAGCGGGGCTGACTGCATCATTTAAAGTCAAGAGGGCAAAACCAGGCAGAAAAACATTGCTGACTTTGCCCAAGAACTTCATTCATTACTGGGTGCAGACAACCCACCCCAATCTCCACATTACCCACACCTCTACTCCAAATTCTTGATGTAGAACCGTGTTTGAGGGCTTCCTTAACAAAACTAAGTTCACACGTGGCTTTCAGGACTTTCCTCCAAGGGTTTTCCTTAACAAGGGTAAGGTAATCCATTCTACTTCTTTCAGCTGCTTTCACTTCATTTGACATTGACTGAAGTAAATCGCAGAATAACTGTTTTCAGTTTTCTGGCTTTAAAGCAAAGCTGGTGCAAGCGTTTGGCCAGCATAACAATGTCACTGACTGGTATCAGAAGGTACATCCAGAACTTGTGTTTACCGTGCACTCACTGATCTCTCTAACCATGACCCATTTTTAACTTGCAGCAAAACAGGCACACACCTGAGACAAGCCCAAGAACTTCACTTCAGGAAACAGAAAAGGTAAAACGTATCATTTTTGAAAGGTATTTTTAGTGCTCTTTCTTCACATACAACTCCCACAACAACTATTCAGTAGTTTCAGTGCTGTAGCTGATCTTGGAGCATTAGATAAGAGATTTGATGAGACAGAAGGAAAATGCTGCCAAGAGTAATGGTGAGAGATTGCCAACCCATAGGCACAATATGAGCAAATTGGATTTCACAAGAATTAAGCACAGTGATGAAAGTTGAACTGTGTCAGGCACAAGGATGCCAGGGAGGCAGCACAGCAGACAGGAGCAGGAAGAAATAACAGGCTGATAAAGGAGTTATTATTAACTAAGTTGCATTTTTAGAGCCGATTGCTCTTAACCTGGCCAAAAGGTTAAGAGACAGTGTTTCTGTTGGTTGGTTTTGCATTTCCCCCCATCTCCAATACTAATGAAATGGAATCAATCCCAGAGTCTTTAATAAGTATTTTTGAAAAAAGATAACAAAAAGTCTCAATCAAAATCCAACAACATGCACACACAGTATTTCACTGGTGCCTGTGCATCCCATTTCAAGCAAAGACAACATCAAGCCCAGAAACTTAGTTCATACTCCATCTATTTTAATCTCTTTCCATCAAGCTTGTACCCACCCTCTGATGACATTTAAATAACCCACCCACAGGGGAGCAGCATGAACAGCAGTGCAGGTGAGCAGCCATCAATCACTGCTGACCCAGAATAGTAAGGAATCGTGGTTCTTCACATAAAGGCACTAATTTGCTTATGAATGCAGCCTAACTTGAGTACAAAGAATTGCTCTTTGTAAGAAACCAATTCCCTGTCGTGGAAAATTAAAATGCACAGTGCATTTTCAGACTTTCCTTCAAATACCTGGGTAACCCTTGGTCACTTTTTCAGCCCCGCTGAGGACAGAGAGAATACACCGCGGCACCCAGCCTGTGGTGGGGAACCAAGAACTTGGGTCTGCAGGACCAGAGAGAGAGGGATCAGGCTGTAGTGACTTCCCAGCTTCAAGCTCTGCGAATAAAAACCCACTGCTTATTCTCAGTGCTTTTGAACCACACTAAGAAAGGACAGGAGCGCTTCCCTGACTACAAAAGAGAGACCTTAGAAGCTTGGAAAAATCTACTTGACTCACTGCTGCTTCAATCAGACCACTTACTAGTACTCACTACGCTGGTATAGATCTATTTACTAGTGTAGATCTCTTTGCTGGTTTAGCTTTCCACACTGCTCCAGACTTCACTGCAAGAACGTGCTCCCAGCATATGCTACAGCTACAAGCACCAGCAATTGCAGTCTTGCTTTATGCCACCTCAAATCAGCAGGCAGGCCAGACATCTCACACCCCTAACAAGAATTTTCTGCTCATAAAATATTATAGATATGATCCATGTTACTAGAGCTTGATCATTGTAATTCAGCCTTATTTTGAGACCCCTTGCTCTACTTTTCGACACCAAATAGTAACACCTCACAGCCATTAGCATAGCTCGAGCACAGACAGTTAACTGTTAAGGAAGACATCACTTCTTGAAGCAGCAGAGCAAGTAGAAGGTTGGGACTGAAAAATTTAAAACTGGCAACATGGGGCCGCTCTGGAGAGGCCTTCAGCTTTGAGGAATTCCTGCATTTCTATGGACACAAGCATTGTAGATACTTTTCCTCAATTGTCCCTGAATGAACTGTGTGACTGTCAGTAGAACATCCACAGGGACTCTGTAAACATTGGTAAGACCACAAAATTAATCCTTCGTATTTACATATTCAGCAGCATGGCCAGACGCACATTTAGCTATTCATACCGGTTGCTCCGTTAGTCAGAGAAACCCAATGAACTGAATCCATACACTATTTATTGCCCAGAAACAGCTCAGCTGTAGGGGGTGCCATACAGCGGGTTTCTAACCAGAGATGACAGCCTTTCCCCTTACATCCCCAATTTGGTCCTCAGTGCCGCCTTCTCCATGCTAAAAACTGTCCTCGTCTCCGTTGCCATAGGCTGGAATCCTGATGACTGACACTTTATGAGACCTGCTCAAGTCTTGTCACAGAGTGAGAGGCACAATACAAAGGTATAACTTCACCACACTGCCACTGCAAATGGCTACGAAGTCTAGTTCCTACTTCGCCCTTCCCTAGTACCCTTTATACCTTTCTCCTCTGAATCATTCGAGCAATGTGCTTTGCAAGCTCTAAAAGCTAAACATGAGTGATAAGTTCACACAGAAGCACTCAAACAGAAGTGTACCACGACAGTTTGTGCAAGAACCTCCACCCAACTTTACAGACATCATCTCATTTGTACTCTCGGACGGTCATATCAGGCTCCAGTCAAAATTTGGCCCTACCCTGGGAAAAAAAAAAAAAAAAAACTACAGAAGATAATAATTCTGAAATGCCACCAGCACTCCAGAGTCTGCCTTTAAATATTTTTGTTGAGAAGTTAAGAGGCAGCAGAAGGGACAGACAGGAACTAACTTACCCATATATTATCAAAAGATGCACTGCTGAGCATGACAAATGATGCGAGTTGCTTTATTTTGAAATGTACAGTCTTAAACATAATAATAAAAGGAAAGGCTATTAGTGCTCCATCAGAATTGAAGTGCGATCTCATTACCAACTTTTAGGCTTCAAAAGTCATGCCAGAGACCTTTTAAACACCACCTGCTACAGATACTCAATTCACAGATTTCATGCAAGTATGTACTTTTTTCAGTAACAGTAACTTTGGCATTCTCAGCACAAACTTTATTTCAAAGCTGGGTTGCATTAACATTATATATTCTGTTTATTTTTACTAGATAATTGTACTAAACATGCTGTCACCTACAGTCAAAAAGTTCCATTGTTTGTAGGGTTATTAACCATTTTAGTACCATTGATCAGGTATTTTGAAACAACAGGTGGCCAGAGAACCCTGGGACATGCTCCCAAGAGTGCTAAAATACGTAATAATCAAAATACAAACTTTAGTCTTCACACAGAAGCTATGGAGGAATTCACAGATTTAGTTCAAACTGCTTGAACAAATGAGGAAATAGCAGGAAAATATTTTTCTGGGTAATAAAAAGGAAGAAAAAGGTAGAATGTATTAAGCTCAGAGAAAAACTTTCAAAGAAACTCGTGTTACGTGTTTCAACTCAGCCTGTTAACAACTTTAAGTATATAGAAAGCACCAAATAATTATTTTTTAAATCTGCTTGTCGTATGTGTGAGCCAAAGGAGCTAGGAAAAGTTTACTGGAAAAAAAAACCACACCACTAGAAAGACAATGATTTAAAATTCAGGTTGAGACATTAATTAAAGGGCAATTGAACAGAATTCTGCCCCCCAAAATGAAATTGAACAGGTTCCCCTTCTTACAGAAAATCCGATAGGCGTACATAGTCTTTGGAAACTGAAAATTAGAAGAGGGCATCTCTGGTGCCCTGTGGCTATTAATCCTACTGCTCAAACTTCCCTTGCCCTTATTACAGAATAAAGAACCTGAACCTGCTTTCATTACAAAGGGTGAATGTGAACAACTTTAACAACCTTTTGGTAATATACACCAAATGCACTTCAAATAAAGAGAGGAAAACACCCAAGCCCACAGGTTTTAACTAACTAGTCTCTTCATCTAGTACATCAAAAGAAATCATATCTTAAAAAGCATTACTCATACAGTTCACTTTCTGTAAAACGTGTTTAAATATATCTCCACCACAGGATAAACTTTTTCTTAGAACCAGCTGCACAAATTCCAAGCATTTATTAGCCAAATAAAAACCATTACCAGCCACCTGATCTCATTTTCTTGATGAGCAATTCAGGAGTACAAGGTTCCATTTTATCAAGATGACAAACATCCTAGAGTCTTCATTCTGACCTCACTAAATGTCATACACGTGTCACTGCAGTTTTCACCAAATGTTTTAATCTACCCACGTAAAAGGGTCATAAGGACAGCTTTTGCTGGAGGAATGACTATCCCCATAATTACTGTCAAACTACTACATTTGTATTCAATTCAGATATGGCTGGGGTGCAACAGCTAAGCAGGAGCTGAACTATTCTTCTCTGTAAAAAAGAATATACAAATACCTACAAGTGCTCCCAATTTCTAAAGCCTACGAGAAGATTTAAGGGCTAAATCCTGCCCTCTAGTGTACCTGTGGATGGTGGTGCCCTGGGAACCTTCCACACTTCCAACAGCCCTTTCCAGACCACATGCAAAATTGCTGGGACAGACAAGACAGTTCATCGCCCACCGGAGACATCTCATATTTGCCTTGCTCCATCTTCAGAGCGTACTCACTGCTTGGTCATATGCCTTCAGGGTGGGTAAGACTCACTAAAATCTGGGTAAGAGGACTAGCAGACACAATGCCAGAAGAAAGAGCATCTCTCCGAACAGCACCACCCCTCAGTGTGCCCAGCTAACATAAGTGTCCTAGCCCTCATTTCATTCATCTCCCCCGCAGGACCGCGTAGAAAACAGTATTTCTGTGACAAAATAAGCAAGAGATGCAAAGAAAGCATATTCTCAACTTTTTTTTTTTGCACATGAGGTCTCTGCTGCCTCATTCCCTAAAAGGGCTATATCTGAGAACCAGGAGGGATTTCTGTATTGACTACATCACAAAGCGTTAGCTTTCTGTAAACTGATTCAAATCTATCCAACAGATCAAAATTAATGCAAGACGACTCCGTTTTCAGAATGATTTAATTAACAGCAATGTATTTGAACTTTTATATTCTCACCTACCAGTAAGATCTGGAGCAGGACGGGCTCCCTATCAAGAACTCTGGTCACATCTTTGGGACACCAAAATGGGAAAAGGGACCTTTTAAGTCACAAATAACATGCACCTATAAAAAACTAAGCACCAGGTACTGCAGCTTCATAATAAAACCACTTTGTAACATTTGCTCCTAGTTTTCTTTTGAAGGATCAGTTTCCTACCATTCGCACAGTGATCAGATTTCTATCTTCTACTAAGCTGCTACACCATAGAACCCTCCATATATTCCAGTGCAGTCTTATCAAAACATTTACAGCATAGCCATTTAAGTGTTGTGTTTGATAAAAGTAAAAAATCCTAACAACTGCTTATAAAGAGAACTTTCTTAGCAAGAAATTTTCCTGGACCAGTACAACCCTATTTTACATTTTCCTCAGATATTTGTGGAAGAGGAGCCAGGTACCGCGCAGGAGGAAGGTGTTTCAGACACGTGCAGGGTTGATAAAAGCTCAGGCTGCTGAATCCTTTCCCAGTGACACACTGGAGCCTTGTCACGTCATTAACGGGTGGACGAGAATGGCTCGAGATTCCTTGGATGCCTTGGTTTATGCTCACCATGAAATAAAGTTGCTTGAGAAATTCTGGAAATATATAAATGCCAACCATTCCTCTGAGAGGGAAACTGTGAAAGGAACCAGCTGTGCTAGTAGACATTTTCTAAAATGTATGGATAAGCGTTCCCTTTCCGTTCTCCTTGCTTTTCCCATTCACTGGCACTGTAGCCTCTTCGAAGTAAACACCTCCGAGGGTTTCTGAAAGCCTTTCCAAAAAGACTGCGTTCTTTCTAAGTTTTCCAGGGCATAAATCAGAAGTAGTTGATAAACAACAACAGTCAGAGATGGGTTTTGTTTTGCTTTAAACTCTGAGTGCCTTCTGGTACTTGTTTGCCCGAAATGTATCTCTTCAAGGGAAAACAACCCAACAGAAGGTCCCTCGAGTGTGTCCAAAGGGGCACTTCGCTGAAGTCACTGTACAACACACATCAGATGTGGCAATATCGACCACGTAAGACGTATTGTCCTGTTTTTTAGCTGCGTGAATCATACAATTCCAATCCTCCAGCACACAGGACATCAACTTCCATCCCCAGTTTCACTAATGACATAATTATGAATAAACCAAGGAGTATGGAGTGAGCATAAAACTCAGAGCGTAAAACTTGCGGTGCTGTGACATAAAACAGACTGTAAATTTCAAACAATCCGTACTTAGTACTAGAGGCAGAAGGGAGCAAAAAAGGACATGGATAATGGAAATTTGTTTATAGTATTAAATTTTGGTCTGAAACATAAGGAGATGGTCCTTCCCCTTCTAAAATAAGCATTTCATTTAAAAGTAAAAATGTGAATGTGCTAATCAAATGCCATTTCATACAAATAATCCGTAAGAATAGCAACTAGTGCAAGAATCTCTCCTAAAAGTCCTTTAATTAGGTTTCTAAACCAGATTCTCTGCAGCCATTATATTTCTTTCTTTTCAAAACCATCTTACAAAACCTTATACTTAACTGAGCAAAACAACTCGAGCTACATGAGGTGTAGTTTTTGTGTCAATTCCTTTTTTTTTTTTTTAAGTCGTCTCCTGTTGTCCGAGATTTACTGCCATCTCCCATGCCAACATGACCTGCCAGGCATACCACATGATCTCACAGGGACTTCCAGAGAGCAGCATTCACCAGGTCAGAGTTGAGCATCGTGGAGATTCAGACCAAATGGCGTACTTGCAATGGAGATGCTACGGATGTAAACCACGTAGCACCGTAGCAACACAACTTGCTGACGCTTAAAGCGCCAATTTCTCTACTTCTCAGAAGCAGAGTTCTTCCAGGAGAAAGCAAACAAACAAAACTAAAGAGTTGTCTGATATAGAGAAAAGGAGAGCGTTGACAGTAGGGGACAAGGGAGCAGCTCAGACACAGCGGCACTCCCACATCCCGCCAGCCCTTCAGCTGTATCAGGCTTCCAAACTGCTCTTTTTAAACAAAAGGATTTTCTGCAGATGGCTGAATACCAAGATGAAAGTACCCAAGGAGCTCCCTGGATGATGACTTTCTGCTGTGCAAGGCAGAGGCCACATCAATCACCTGTAACTCAGGTTTTCCTTTACCTGTTGCCACCATTCACTTATGAGGAGAAAGGGTAGGAAAAGAGAGAGTATTCAGAGAGATAAGTCAAAGGAAAGGTGAAAGAATACTAGTGATCAGACAGTACCAAAGAGGCAGAGAAGAAAAAGCACAGGGGTAAAGTGGAGAGTCAGAAAGAAATGACAGCAAATAAAGCTAGAGAGTAAACCAGAGAAATATGAAGGTAAGAGTAAAGCAGCACCACCAACACCAGGAATATTTCTCAATCATAATTCACTACTAGGAAAACAGTATGAGAAATCTGTTAAAAAAAATCTAGCATTGATAAGGCTCAATAGGAAGAGAAAACACACATCAGATGATTCATTAATGTGAAACTAATAGCAATTTTCATGGCAGGATAAAAAAGGTAAAGGTGTGTGTGAGGGAGGTGATTATGGGGTATCTCTGCAATGAAAAGGACAACGATGAATGCCACCACCACTCAGAGCAGTTCGGCCCAGCCAGGCGGGCACAGAAACCACAACCCACTAGCAGCATTTCTCACCACAAACAGCTGATACTGAATGAGGTAAGAACCTTAGAGCCATGGCAATGGTCAGAGACACAGCTTCAGCCTGGTACATCCCCGACTCAACATCATCTTCCTTTGCAGCAAATTTCCAGCATATTTTCATAACTTCTTCTATGACTGAGATGACGTTTGATGAACTAATAAGACTTACTTCCCAAAGTATAAAGCGAGCTGAACATATTACTACACACTTTGCACCACAGACTTGATCCTGCGCAATAAACCATTGGTATGTGTAAAAAACCAAACCACTTATCTATACAGTCAATTAACGCTCTGCTTTAGGCATCAGCATATGTAAATCCCACATGCAGTGATTTACTGCATTGTATAGGCCATAAAAATATTCTGTTACTTCATGAACAACACTGACTACTCTTCCCTTTAAACCAGTATCTGAAAAAGAAGCGCAAATATGTAGGACCGAGTTTGAAAGTTTCCTATAGCCTCCAAGAATATTAGTTGCCCTACTAAAGGTTGCTAACTCACCCAAAATACACTGTTCCACGTATATCTTCAGCCCATCCTGTGTACAATATTCCTATCCAAGAGTCACAAAACAAACCAGCCTCAGACTAAAGCCCAGCCTGGCAATAGCGTTATTTGGGAACAGTTGGTTACACTATTTCTCTGGAATTGATGGAAAAGCTGGGTTTTGCAAATGGTCCACATCCAAAATGCTAAGTAACATTAAGAACCTTTGGTCTGACTCCTCACTTCCTTGTCCTCTTCATCCCCTGACTTCTGTGCATTGATCACTTGGGGCACAGGTGCAAAACAGATGAAGAATCACATTAAGACTTTTCACCTGCTCTTCATGCCAAGTGCCTGCAGGCAGGCTGCTGCCTGGTGGAGCACACATGTAGGGAGCAAAGCATCTCAAAGCAGAAATTCCACTGAGACTGTCTAAACAGCAACTCCTTGTACCCTCATTTGAAGGGAACACCTCACAGGCATTTCAAAATCTTGCTGCTACATCCACAAAAACTCCATGCTGAATACTTTCAAAATAATCTGAGACCTGCAAAAGGGCATTTTTGTTCTTGGGACAAAGAGCAGCCTGCCCCATGCTCCCTGTGAGGCTGCCTGCTGGAGAGCAGGCACCTGGCACAGCAGATGAGCTCAGGTCACAGACCCTCAGACCGCAGGAACCACTCAACCCACGGGCTGCATTCCCAGCTCAGGAATCTCTTCCTCTTTAAAAAGATCAGGTATCGGGAGACAAACTGCTTCTGCTGGGATCCATAGGTTTCGCTTTACCTGTATTTTATCCGTCCTTGATCAAGTTAAAGAAAAAAAAAATTACAGCATGCAACATTTTAAGACAAAAAGATACTTTGTTAGAAGCTCTGCTTCATTGATTCATGCCTCTAAGAGCGCGTCTATTTACGAGGACTTTCCATGGAAGAAAACCAACTTCCTTTTCACTTTTCTTCAAGCCGTGCTGCGCCAAGCAGTTAAGCGCCCCTACACCCATTTCAGAGCCGCGCAAACCGCTTCCGACACCTTCCAGCGGCTCTTGCTGCGCCGGACAAGCTCCGCGCGGCCGCGGGCTGAGAGAGAAGCCAGCGAGGCTCTGCGCCGGGACGCCCACCGAAAGGAGCCGGCAAAGCGCGGCGCGTCCGCGCTTTCTTAAGCAAAGCTGGGGGGCGCGGGGGGCCACTCACTGTGCGGGTCGCTCTTCTCCCGGACGCCGTCCACCCTGCCGTCGGGGTTGATGCGCAGGAAGAAGCCGCCGTTCTTGCAGTAGAGCCGCTTGGGGTCCTTGAAGTGCCCGGGGGGGAAGGCGCCGCCGCCGCCGTCGTCGGGCAGCGCGGGCAGCGTGGCGATGCCGCCGGCAGCCGCCGCCATGCGCCGGGCCCCGCGCCGCCCCGGGCCCCCGCCGGCCCCCGCCGCGCCGCCTCGGCCCCTGCCGCGCCCGTCCAGCCTCGCCGCGCCCGCGGGGCCGCTCCGCTCCCGTCCCGTCCCGCTCCCTCCGCGGAGCGATCGGCCCCGGCCCCGGCCCGCCGGGGCACCGGGCGGCCGCCCCGCCCCCGCCCGCCCCCGCGCCGGGGGGCAGAGCGACCTCCTCCCCGCCGGGCCCGAGGTTCCCGCATCTCCTCGGGCCGCCGGGCCCGCGGCCTCTGGATCGCGTGAAGCGGTTCGAATCGCGGGGGCAGCGCGGGGTGACCCGTAAAATCCACGGGGCAGCGACCGGCACAGCCGGTACCCACGAGGGGCAACGCGTGAAAATTCGGGCACCGGCCTCCAGCTAACGCCACCGCTGCTTCTGAAATGCGTCGCTTATAAAGGGCATCGACCCATCAAGTACAGTTTGTGCTCGAGGCTGACAAAACAAGACGAAGAGGATTCTCTCCGAATCCGTGCCCCTCGCCTCCTGCCTGGCAGCAGGATGGTAGTGGCTGTGTCTTGGGAAGCTCCGGGACCTCAGAGGCAGCCCGAGCAGCCCAGACGATGCCAACCACGACAGCTGACACCGGGACACGGGTTCTTTCATTGCACAGAGCCAACACGGCAACCTGCACGCAGACACAAACACCAAAGCGAGACACATTGTCCTGCAGACACAATTCCTAATATTCTTGTTGCTAGCACATATGTAAAGGAATTCTGTTGCCGGTCAACTTTCCTTCCCAACTCTGACCCCTTGCAAGCCATAAATCATAATGCTTTACCAGAATCAGTGACAATTACTCTGCTTCCCACACCCTCGCTCCAGGGGCTTAGTAATGATGAATGGCACAGGCAGAGCCCGCACAGCCCAGCCCAGGGCAGCCGCAGGTTCACCCCCGTGACAGCCAGACGCTCCCTCCCAGTGCCACACGCTTGCCAGCCTTCTCCACGTGTGAGGACTTCAGCCCCATCCCTCATGAGCATCCCCCTGCTCCTTATGTTCTCCAACATCTTGCCGCGCACCCTCTCACAACACTATTTCTCCCAGAAATCCCACTTTTATCATTCTACCGGAGAATTTTGGACACTCACAGCAAACATCAAAGACCCTTCTCGTTTCCTCATGCTCTTCTGCAATAGAGGCTGCATTCAGTGCATTTTGTGTCCTTGCTCTGTAGAGTGTCCCAAAGTCCTTGCCCATTTTTAGAAGGCAGATGAAAGGAAGATGAAGGTAGATTCAGGAAGATGAAGGGAAGGGAACATCATTCTTAAACAAAGCATAAGAAGCTGGGGTTTCTTCTAAAAAAAAAAAAAAAAAAGAATTAACAAGAAAGCTTTTCAAAAGACTAAACAATTAAACATCCCTAGTTTCACTCAACCACTCCTGTAACTCCATGTTCCCCTGCACACACAACAGGCCATTCACAGCTCTCACGTATCAAAACCTGAGCACTGCCCTGGCAAATCCTGTTTCAGCATTGCAGAGGTCAGCACTCCATCATCTAGGAAGAGGGATACAGCGAGCAGGGCAGGAGCAAGCCCCCATGCCCCGGGAGCACCCTGCAGGAGCCACCTGGAAGCCCTGCCACTGAGCTGCCAGCAGCTTAAACACCATGTTTCAGAGGAAGGAGTGCTGGTATTTCTGGGAGCCTTCTCAGCCCTGGCCACCATGATGGGACACAGCCTATTGGTGGCACAGTGGGTAAGGTCATCAGCTCCAATTCTTTATCAAATAATCCTCTTAAAAACTTGCACAGCTGTAAGTGGCTACCAGTAGAATTATGGAGCTTGAGAGCTCTTTAGAAGCTTGTCTTTGGGGATTTAACTGTGGGGTCTAGTTAGGATGGAAGGTTGTATTCCTTGTATCTGATCTTACCTCAGTTTCACTTTTTTTAAGATATATTTTCCTTTCTTTCCTGAAACAGAAAAACAGTCTCTGTTTTCTCCATTCTATGTTCTTTTGCACGCCAGCCTCTTAATATGGTCATTAATATTCCTCTTAGCATTGACTAACACAATGTTGGCAGTTGCATTTTCCTTTCTTGTGGCCACATTACCCCTGCCACCACCCTTTCTCAACTTAGATCTTGCGCACAATTACACCCATACAGCTACTTCCCCTCCACCCAAACTATTAATTATCCCTGCTTCCAATCCCCCTCGTAAGCCTTTCCTTGGCCTGCATAAAATAATACTCTACTTTAAAATGCCTTAAATCCTACCCTCCTACTTTAAAAATAAATCTTAAGAGACCTATTCTCTAACCTGTTCCATTTATCTAAATTACCAACCTTTTTGTGTTTGCCTTCTATTGTAACTGGCTAGGTTTCTTTAATAGTTCACCTCTTAGAAATCCTGCTTCATCCAGCACTACTGTCACAATTAGGGGTCATACACAGGGCACTTCATTACCAAGACAGACACCCCATTCCAACGATAGATGGGGTGGGCCATCTATATATCCAAATATTGCCTTTATTCAATATACACCACTTACATTTCTGGAGACCCTCAGTGGAATGATACTCAGAACACCTAAAAAAAAAAAGGACAATCACTAAATTATATTGTTAGCCTGGTTACAGAAAAAAACATGAAAAATACAAGAGTAATTTAGGAAATATATCAAATTAGGAGCAACAAACTCCATCCATTTTTAATTTTCAATACTAAGTGCAAGAATCTAGTCTACAAGTTCCCCAGACTTTCCAGCAGTTACTACTACAAATCCTGCCACGTGACAACCCCAAGAGACTTCAGTCCCTTTTAATGGAAGCTGCTTTTAGAGGGGTTTCAGCCATATGTCCTTGACAGTTCACTACAACTACATCTCCACAGTTGTGTTTGGTCACACAGGTGGAGTTTGAAAGGCATGCTAGATTAATCTACAGAAGACCCTAATAACTAAACAATTAAAACAAAACCAAGGAAGCCCTCACTTTGGAAAAGCAATTCCAGGAAAGCAGAGACACACATGAACACCTTGGCTCATCTATCTTCCCACCATCAGACATATCAGCAGAGAGTTTGCATCAAGGCAGCAGCAGGAAACACTTCCAAGTATTAGCAATGTAACATCAGGCCAAGGCCTCCAGTCCATCACTCCACTTTTTGAGTCTCTGGGTTTCTTGGCTTCCCCATCCCTCTTTTTGGTGCATATCCAAGTAACGATTAGCCAAAAAGAGATGGATAAGCCGTGCCTCTCAAAGTTTTTCCTGTGTTGTCTAGTGCTCAGCTAGCAGTGGAAAAAACATGCCTCCCTTCATCAGCACGTATCAATGCTGAATGCCTCCCACCAAGTCCTCAGACACTCACTTATCAAAGGCAACATCTGCCACGGAGTTCAACACTCACGGCCAAATTTTCTGTAAACGTCTTTGACTTGAGTGTTACGCCAAGACATGGTCTGGCCCTTGGTTTATAGAAATGCAGACAGCCAGTAACATCCCACTGGGGAGCGCAAGGTCATGGTCAGAGCAGGGAACAGCCTCCATGTCATCTGGCCTCATGCAGCGGCTCAGCTAGGGTAAGCCTCATGCTCTTCTAATCATCAATCTATATCCATGTCATGCCACACTCTCTCCTGAACCTCAGAAGTGCAGTGATAAGAGATCTTGTATACAGCCAGGAAGGATCTATCTAGACCTCTCTGACAGCAAGTTACAGTTGTTTTAATGCAGTCTTACTTGGTAAATCCTCAGGACTAAAAAAGGCTGTTTCTTCTTCCAAATAACCCTGTGGGAAGAGGGGCTTGCAAACTGAGAGGAAGGCAATTTGTAGTTCCTGCGTTTGGTGAAGAACGGAGTTGTACTAGGATCAGAAAGGGGAAAGAGCACTCTCTGTCTTCCAGCTTTCTGGATGTCACAATGCTCTGCTCCAGATGCCTCCCCCAGCTTAGGAAAACAAATCACAAAATAGGCACGACGTAGATGATCCTTGAGTAAATCAACTGCCACACTTCCTCCAAGTGGAAGATAACCTTAATGTGAGCAAATAGCTTTTGTGCACGCAGTCCAGGCAGACATCTGGGTAGATGAAATGTAGTTAAATGTCTTAATGTTTAAGCGAATTATTCGAGATAGTTCTTTCCTTCAAAGTCTGAGGACTAGTTTAGGAATGTGGTAGCAATTTTTTCCCCAGAATTCTTAGTTTCTTCACCATCAACAGCTGATATTTACATTCTGGGCAGTATTCATACAATCACTCTGGAGTTTAAATGCACTCTTCAGCTGCTTTGTATGATAGACACATACAGACACAAATCTGTAACAGACTGATTTTTATTTTTCTAGATACTAATTGCTATAAAAAGCAGTCTTTTTTTTCTCATCTGCTTTTGTAAGTGCATATAAGAAAAAGATTCTGTATTTTAAGTATATATGCACATCATTAAGTGCCTGAGAAATTCTAGCGCACCCACATTTTAAAAATTCTATAACATAAGTTCAGCTTTTCAGCTACTTTTCTGATGACTTCATGACACTTCATCAGTATTTTTTTAAAAAAACAAAAGCTTATTTCTTCCTTCATCTTTTTTTTTTTCTAGTACAAATAATAGAAAGAAACCACATCAACAACAGGAAAAAATCTTTTCCCTATTATAAACCTCTTCTAGTCTCCATTCCAGTTCAGAGGAGTCCTTATTCCTGTAAAGCATCAGTAGACATTTGTTTACATCTTTCTAAAGTAAAATTTTCTGAATATATGCTTAATCCAAATATGACCACAGATGGCCAAAACATTGGTTTGGGTTGTCTTTACAACTTGTTGGTCTTGGAAACATAACAGCGCAGGATGGCTGAAGATAAGAGAACTAACAATCCAGTGAGGCTTTAATTGGAAGTAAATCAAATTTGTTATGGTCCAAAACGATTGCACTTGGAAAAAGAACTAAACAGTCTAGAAGCACTGACAGCTGTTGCAGATACAAGAGATACAGTAGTGACCTCAGCTTATGAGAAACAAGAAAGTTTCTAAGTCCAAATATTTTTGGAGGTTAGAGTTCAGAATTAGTAAAATCACCCCTATCTCTCTCTAACGCACATACAAACACAGGAACACACTCTCTTTCTCTCTGTATTCACTTTATATAAAGTAATAGATATCAATAAGCAAAATTACTCCAGACCAAAAAGTCAGTGTCAATATAAAGATTGATAATATTCATGCAAAAAAGAAGACAGTTTTAAAAAATACTCTGAAATCAAACATCATGAACTCAAAGGATTTGAGTTAATATCGGATTTCAAATAAATCCAAATTTATTAAGGTAAGAGGACAATCATAAAACTACGTCTCTTTCTCGCAGCATTGCGTTACAGCTGTAAGATCATGATTTTGGTCTTTACCTCTCCTGATCCCACACCACTGGAAGGGCAGTGGCTGTAAAGGTCAGCACAGTCCAGCTGTACTTCTTATCTCCAGGACAGCAGTGGCTGAGCTGCCCCAGCATAGGCAAGGTCAAGGCAGTTTGAGGACCTTCATGTTAAGATAGTATTCCTGTCGGTTGTCTCAATGTAACTTATCCCCTATAACTCAAGACATTTTGGTTTCACTATATCACTACGAGGTAAAGCAGCTGCTCTTGCACTGGAAACGTTTGGAGATACGTTAAAAGATTACAGGGTGATCTTTTTCCCTGTAGTGGTGGTGGTAACTGAGTGCTTGTGAGGCAGGTAGAAAAATGCAGCCAATGTCTGTCTGTGGTGGTGGTGTCATTTAAGAAACCCCTTCACCTATTGGAACGGAGCACACAGAAACATTTAGGGAGCGGATCTTCACATAAACACACAATAGCTGAGGTTGGAAGGCATGTTTGGACATCATCTGGTCTATCTTCACATCAACTACTGGGTCAAAAATTGTCTCTTACTGTGTTAGGCTCCCTACAAGCGATCAGGAAAATGCACAAGATTTGTTTCAGATTATTCTTTGTCCTCTTTTAAATTAGGTTCTTGTCCTATAAGGGTCATAAGATTCATAACTTTCACACAGGCTAATTCTAGAGAATGCTAAACTATTCACAGACTGCGACTGGAAATTAAAATGTAGGTGGAGGTGAGGAAAATACTTTTTCTGCTTACTGGTATGTTATAGTACAAGGCCAAACTAGCTTCACGGAGGAACATAGCAAAGACGGATTATTCCCAAGGAATAAGAGTTACCACATCACACAGCTTTCATCATTTCACATTTAAGGGCAAGGAGAGATGAGATGAGATGAGATCAGCAAGACATTACAAATCTTTAAAATGTTATTTTACTATATCATGGATTTAGTTTTCTCCTGGTTGCTGAACCAAAATCCTGCTCTCCGTTATTTCTGTAGAATATATTAGCTGGTAGGTAGAAAACAGCAAGAATGAAAAAAACCTAAACCCCCTC
Organism: Clamator glandarius; assembly: GCA_033459285.1. Classification (NCBI taxonomy): domain Eukaryota; kingdom Metazoa; phylum Chordata; class Aves; order Cuculiformes; family Cuculidae; genus Clamator; species Clamator glandarius. The sequence goes on along the minus strand of JAUNZM010000668.1, from coordinate 1,065,611 downwards.
TCTTCCTAACAGTCTGTCCTGATGATATTCTAGAAGGAATGTCACAACAACTCTCCCATTTGTTTTCTCTTTGTTTCAGGACGGTTTCCATGGATCCCCAAACCTAGGCCCCACTGAAAGGATCCCCAGAGGATAACACCATGTAGCAGCAGGTCATAGACCAAGCATCACATGCAGAATACAAACAGAATTCCAGTAGCACAGTCAACACATTAAACCTCTTGCAAATCCAGTTTGCTGTTTGGGTATCAGCACACTACTATTTGAGGAAAGAGTGACAGGTCCTGGAATGATATTGGAAGTGCAAATAAATGATGCAGTCCATTGTGCTGTATTAGCTTTTAGTTCTAGAGAAGGAGAATTAGGCCTAATGAGTTTGAGGCAGCAAAGTGCCAGGGTGGGTGTAGTTATTACTGCTCCACTACACCTCAGTGCATCCATCCACGCAATGGCCAGCCCAGATGAAACGTTTTCTCTCCTCTCGCTATGAAATCATTCCTGTATGTCTTTAGGTTTACCATTACTGCACACGAACCACACCTCCTCCAATATCTGAAGTTACAAGTACTGTAAGCACAACTTAAGCTAACAGGCTCTTGTGAAATCTTGTTTGTTTCTTGGACAGACGTTTAGCGCATTTCTTCATGGTAGTTTTAAAAAACTAATTTGCTGTCTGAATGCCAGAATAGAATTTGTCAGCTGCCAAAAAATTACTTTCCAAACAATGTCAAGTCTATTATCTCAAACCTGACCTGCAATAATTAACTTCCAAGCATCTGGGAGGTTAAATTGCTCCATGATCTGTCTTTTTCTATGCAAAAGCAATACCCGTTTCATGAGAATCACTAGTTTATGTTCATTTTTCCCCTCAGGAAAAATTAGTGAACGAATGCGTGCATAAACCACTTTGTTACACCCTCATTAGTTTTATCAAATGCAGTCTTCCACCGAGAACTTAATGGAAACTTTGTGAGAATATGCCGATGGAAACTTCGTGAGAACATGCCTATCTTTGAAAGAAGCCTGAAGAGCTAAAAGGGTTACTATGTAGTCCTTATCCCAGTGATAGTAAATTGATGTGTAAATGGATTTTGCTTTTTTCATCAAATATCTATACAAAGATATCACTGCTTACAAACATAACAGCAGATAATCTGCAAAGTGGTAGGAGTAGGAGCTGCTCATACTGGTTGCATGTTGGTTTTCCTGTAGGAGCCATATCACCTGGCCAAAGAACCACCAGTGAATGCTAAAGAGGAATTTTGCTCCAATATTGATGTGGCCAGCTGCTGACCTCTGCCTTGTTCAACAGCCAACCGTGAATTCCAGCCAGTCTGTACTTCACATGGCACTTGGGAAAATTCTACAGACCACCCCCTAAGGTTATAAGATGTGCAAGAAAAGTTAGCTGTACCTTACAGAATGCTGAAGGTGCAAACTCCAAGCAACAGACACTGAAGGGCAAAAAGCAAGAGATACAGGTGCCAATACCAGTCTGAATGATTGCTCTGAAGCCTTGATGGTCTGTATGTTGTTAATCTGCCCCAACCTAAAACTCGCAAATTCCCTGCTAATCCCTAAAGGGATTATCAACTGGTAATGGAGAGAAAGATGGACCCACTAGCTCCACAACAGACCACAATTACTTTGTGACACTAACAGTAAAAGGTTAAGCGTTAAGTGGCAGTAGTAGGGTCAATGTATGCCTGTTATCAGTGGATTTCAGAGACCTCTGACAGCAGACCAAGGGAAAGGCTGTGTAATCCTCTCTAGACCCAGCAATGGAAACCAGGAGGACCCCAAAATAGGCATAGACTCATCTTCCTTTCTCTTGTCTGCCCCACCCTCCACCCCCAGCCTGTCTCAGCTCCCTATCCTTTGTCCCCACCCTGTTCCTTTCCCTTCCCAGGATGTCAGGCACAGGTTTCTGGCCTGTTTCTAAATCTTTCCTTAGCTCTTCGTGCCAAGCTCTGTCTTCTGGACTACTTTTCCTTTGTATCTCACAGTGGCTCCCAGCCACATGCTCCATAGCTGGGTTTCCTTTCCCCACTTCTTAATCCCTGTCTCCTTTCTTGAAGTTCAAAGACCATGTTCTCATTCTCCAGCCAACCCTCCTAACACTGTAGCTCAATTTTTCCATAGATTTTTTAATTTTCCTTTTCCCTAGGACTTTCTCTCCTCATGGTAGTTCTCACCTCCCCATTTCATTCTCCTTGCAGGGCAGTAGCTGCCACTCCCATGTGATCGCCCATCACCATCATGCTGGTGAACCGATCTACGTACAACAGGTAAGGCTGGACAGTTTCCAGCCTGCTCTGCGGGGAGCCCTGTTCCTCAATCCACCCTTCAGCCCTTGTTTCCTGGCACAACTCAGCCCAGGGGACCTGATACCACCCTATGCTGTCACGTCACTTCGAGCCCTGACATCACCAGAATATGAAGGAGGGGGCAGAGGAAAAGGGAGGCTGGTTTGGCCTGTTTGGTACCTCCCTTTCAACTGTTATCCAGCCCTTCCATATAAAAGTTTGAATCACAGCTATTCTGAAGCACCTGGACACGTTTAAAGGTTGTAACAAAATCAGTCACAACACTTTCTCTAAAATTTTGTGAAACCAGACAAAACTTTGCCTGATCAGTTTCAAGCTCGCACAAATTCCTTTCTGAACTCTTATCACAAAACTGTCATTGCAAAACTCTGCATTCTTCTTTAAAGAGGTTAAGATGCTATCATGTAGATTACTTCAGCATCTAAAACCAGTCACAAACTCGTACGTCATCTAGGAGCCCTCCTTTGTGGGGAGAAGTGACAAAAATGTATGTGGCTAATTTTATTGCCATAAATATTCTGACTAATCACACACCTTGAGCAATTTCACTGAAGTCAACAAGTAACTTGTAAAAACAACAAAAAATACTGTGAGCAAATAATGACAAAATCCTTTCCAAGCCAAATTAATTGCAATGAATTATATTAGTGAATTAAATGGTCAGCTGGCACTTTTTGTGCATGCATATACTATATAGCCCAGGCTGCATGTAACTGGGTGCTCAGAAGTCTATTCTGTAAAATTCACTTGACATCCTGGCTAAAAGGAATGCTGGATTTTAGCTGTTATTTCCATTCATAATCAAATTTCAAATTTCCAGACAGAATAATATCAGAGTTTTCATGTTAAAATGACAGCAGTTTATGAATCAATTTATGGGCTTTGTCATCTAATGATTCATTTATTTTAAAAAGACCAAATTAATATTGATCATTTCTTTCATCAAGTTACACATCCCATTTTATGTCAGTTGCTCCTAATACAGACTTGGTCTTTTCTTTTATTAATTTCTTCCCCATTGTTGCATTTCCCACTGTGGTTGTTGGAATACAAACAAACAAGGACACTCACCTCAGAGGTATTAGCCTCTTCTTATGACATCAGTGTGTAGGCTGTGCAAAATCGAGGCATCGGTTAGTCACTCACACCATCTGTGTGGGCCCTGAGAAAGCAAGATGTAATCAGTCATATGGTGAGCTTGTGCAAACCAGCAACAATTCGTATTCAGCTGCGCAGATGAAATGGATCCCTTGAGGAGCTTCGGTCTGCCAGAGTGTGCACTTGTGGCTGTCAGCTGCTGGGGGTCAGCTCTTCATAACGCAACGAGGGGAAACTTTCTGTTTGTCCAGACATGGGTTAGGAGGGTGGTGGCAGTCACACAGATGGGAGTTTGCTAGCCAGACTGCAGTGGTGTTTAGTAGCACTTTAACATTTCAGAGCCAACATCTTTTCTCATTTTTACTGATGTAAGAAACTTTGCTCTGGGATGATTTGAATACAAGAAAGGAGAAAGTGATGAAATCATTCCTTTTTGGTTTTTACTTCCCACAGGACTAAACCCATTGTCTTCCCTGGCCTCTCTGAAGCTGCTACAATACTGTTCCTCAAAGAGAAGGTAGCAGTCTACAATGCAAAGGAAAAGGCTAAAAGCATAGCCAGCAAGCCTACAAAAGTCTCCCTGCATAGCATTGTGTAGGATATGAACAGGATATATCCCCAGGCTACCTTACCTATTTGGTTGGAATTTAAGACAACATTACTTTTTACGCACACGCTTCAAGCAGCACCTCTCCACTGACTTCTTCGGCAGTTGTCTTTAGATTTTATTTTTAGTGTCTACAGGTGACAATTACATGAAGCATTATTTTTACCTACAGCACTTGCACGTTCCTAAGAAAACAGTAAAAGATTACCAAGAGAAGTATACGGGAGCTTTTAAGGTCGCAAATCGAATTACTTCAGCTTGTGCTGAATGAATTCCTTAAATACATATTTAGTGAACACTAAACACGTGTCTTGTCATAATCCCTGCCATTACAGACACTGTAAGATGACACCGGTACCATGACAATTACTTTGATTTTATGAAGGATCTTTGTTGAGATATCTTTCAAAGATAATTACTTATTCCAACCCCTTCTCCACAGCCCAAGCACCCTAAAAAGGCATAACTGGCTGCTGAGCAAAAGTTCTCCTTTCTTTCTTATATGCTTGCTACCTTTTGGACTTCTTTTTTAAAAAGTAAAGAACTCTGATACTTCTTTTCAGATTAAGAATATGATGTCATGCACAAATTAATTATTGAGCACAGTTATTTTTATGGAACACAGTGTTTTTTCCTAGTGGTTAGTTTCACCACAGAGACACAGATGAGCATAAATAATTTTCCCAGCTGCGGCTGGTAAATAGAGAACAGAATGGAGCAGTAGAGAATCGTGATCTTCAGCAAACAAAAGACTCCAGCATTCTAGGGGAGGAAGAACGCAGTCTGTTTTCTCATCCCAACAGTCACCTGAAGGGGAAGACGAAGCTTTCTGCTGTATTAGGACAATAAAAGAAAAAAGGGAAGGCAAACCCGCTGAGTACAGCCCAAAGACACTTGTTTAGGAAAGCCAGAAAAGAGCCACTCCTTGCACTTTTTCTCTAAGCACTAGAGCCACCCACTCCCATGTTTTGCTGCATCCAATACTGTGTGCTGCGGTTGTCTGGTTTCTAGACGTTTCCATGCTCCATAAGGGCAAATAGTTGAGACGGTTACAAGTTACACAGCAAGACTCTCAGGAGCTAAGGGGTAGGAGAGCAGGAAAGAAGTATAGATAGGAAGAAGTGAAAACTGCAGTATATGAAATGAGTTACTGCCAAGGAATGCTTTCTCCAGAGCCTGTTAACAAACAAAGTTAGGTCAATCATTTAACAAAATCTTTGATTTCATTAAACAATTAGTTCAGCTATTATTTTGAACCTTGTTTCCATGTTTAATGCCGCTCAGCCAGCATCGCATGACTGGCTCACAGTTAATGAGCTTTTTCATGAGTTGATTTGAGCTACTTGGAAGCTCTATTTAAAACTTTTTTCAAATTTAGGGGACAATTGCAACTAAATTCACTTCATTGGAGCTATTAGCTTGATGACAAGCTTCTTTAATTCTGTCATTCTTCATTACGTTCTTACCTCTGAGCATAACTTTCTAGAGAAATGAATATTTTAGGTTATCTCTCGTTTTGCTTACCATTTTAAAAATCCATCAGACTCTTTCAACTGATCACAGTAGCCATTGGTTTTAAGAGTTCCCAGTCAGTTCTTTCTATAAGTCCTAGTCCTATGCATCACGTATGTGAAACCACTTAGTTCTAGGATGTGCAGTAAGGACAACTGGGTAAAGACAGGACAGAAATACTGATGAAGTGATTTGCACATAAAAATAAACAGTAATCTTAATTTGTAGCTTTATCCAGTTGTTTTTTAAGCAACAGTACTTAGCAGATGGAAGCAATCTTTCTGAAAAGAGGGAGAGAAAGAGGCCCCCGAAGTTTTATGAAAAGGTGAACAAATCAATGCATTTTGGCTGCCACATGCCCAAGACACACCACTAAATTCCTCATGCTAGGAGGTGACAGAAATGAATAGTTTTGGTTGTTAAAATTAGTAAAGGAGGCTACCTTTGTTCTGCCACTCACATGCTAATGAGATCAGCACTGAACAGTCTCCAATCATTTGTATTTTGGTCTCTTTATGCCAGCTTTATTTACTGTCTTTAAAAAAAAAAAATAATTAGCATATGTTATATTTGGTTTACTACCACGTGGGATAACTGAAAACACAATTACCTCTCCAACACAATGCTGTTTCCCAAGATGGTTATGTGCATGAAAGACAAATCATGAAATAAGATGAAAAGACTGAGACAAATCATGAAATAAGATGAAAAGACTGAGACAAATCATATGCAATTAGCTTAGTAAACTAGATGGAACTGGCTAGAATGCAGATGCGGTACAAATGAGTTTAAGCAAAGGAGTTGCATTTGCATTACCTCACGTCTGAATTCGACCTATGGATCTTAGCATATGAAAAGCAGTGGTGCTGGGTGTAATTTAGCAGTAATTACTGCTCTGTTATAGTTAATTAAACTGTCATTGATTTCAACCTGCAAAAGATCAAGTTCAGAATGGTTAAGAACTTCCCCACTTTTAAAAGCATTCTCTTACACTATTACAAATCAGAGACAGGATATAACGGTCTGATTCCAACTGCCTTTAGAAGAAAAAACAAATATCAATAAGACCTTTACTATTCAAACTTCAGTGGAACTGGGATTAAGTTTCTAGGCCACAAGAGAAAAATGATATGCTATAAAGTCACACCATACTGTTCCAGACTAGCATAAGAGAACTCTATTATAGCAGGTTTCTGGGGTTTTTAAGAAAGACTGACGAAAACTTTAAAAAAAGACCTCCTTACATATGTGTAGAAATATAAACCAGCATCCAGAATGAGCACAACTCAGAGGAGGGGTGCACATAGCAAAGAAATGATGCTCATGTTGAAATGCACGAGACGTGCTTTCTCTGACTGGAACACATGCCTTATAATGTTTTAAATCAATCTGTTCTCACTAGAAGTGACTCCACCTTCACTGGCCATAAAATATAATCTCACAGCATTACTTTTTAAGGCAAATAATTTGTCAGTAAGAAGAAAAGAATAACTGTTCTTAGACGTAGAACCTGTTGATAAACCTTCCTCAGGATGCAGATGCCATTTGCATGGCAATTGTATGCCTCTGTAGGTTAGGGTAAAGATACAGCCCCAACAATTCTTTGAATTTCCTTTGGAGCCCTTGTTAATCTTCAGTTCCCAAGTGTTAGGGAAAGAAAAGGTTATCTGACTCCAGGGACTACTGCCCTGGCAGTCCATGGAAAGCAGAAGGAAACAAAGGTCTTTTGGTACACCCAATTTTGTCCCCAAGACAGACAGACATCATTATTTCAGATGAGATACAACCCGGCACTCCACAAAACAGAAACAAAACCAAGGGTTTTTTTAATTGTATGACACAATGGAGGAAAGAGGTTAGTGCTGAGGGTAAATTCCAAAGAGCTCAGCATGTTTTCCAGGATTGTTTCTTACGTAACCCCCAAAATTCAGTCTCACAGCAGCCTGCTGGGAGCAGAGGGGAGTGGGTCGGGTGCTCATTGACAATACCAGGCACATGTGCGTATACACACACAGCCACCACACACACAAGGCAACAAGAATTAGCTAGTCCACCACAAATGTCAGCCAATTTATGTAATACCCTTTTACTCAGCATATTTTATTCGCTGAAGAGTGAAAAAAATCTTAATAAACAGTCTCTGAAGGACTGAAAGCAGGGGAAGATAGTTGGATTTATAGCCTTTCTCTGATCACTGCTGTTGTTGGCTGCTTGATAGTGTACATGTTAATTAAGTAACCAGTGTACAAGCAGGCATTTCTTTCATAAGAATCAGCAATGCAACTAGTGTTAACAAGTCCTAATTGATATTAACCGCAGCTGTCATTTAAGCTGACTAAGCACAACAGCTCTGGGCTGCTGTTGTTCATCTTGTCCCAGGAGGCACCCAGAAGACTTACTCCAGAATCAAGTTTGCCCAAAGAATAGTTTTTCAGATGGTAAAGAGCCAAGACATAGAGTCCAGGTGACAGTAGAGCTATGGCTTGCTGATTTAACACACCTAGAGAACAAAGGAAGAGCTGAGAAGTGGAAGGAGAGCTTGGAGATGGATATAAATAATAGCAATGATTTTCCCAGCCAGCCTTTCTAGTGAATTAATACATTGGTGGTATACTTACAGCACCTTGAAACAGGGTCAAGAATCTCACCTGTTCAGGGCTTCAGAATCACATATTTGGCAGATGATGAAATACAACATTTGTTGCTACGCTACTTTTCTATTGTTATTTTTAAATTAATGTCATTTCAGAGCTCTAATTGCCTGTTCTTTCTGGGAGAGTGAGCAGTAGTAAGATATCAGGAATGCTGCAGCTTTTTTAAAAAATAGGAAGGAAAGAAGAAGAAAGCAGATTTTCTACTCATCACAAAACATAAGGTATTTCAGTTAATTGGCTTACAACCAGAAACAAAAGTTGTCCTGATCAATATAAAACTTACAATGAACAATCAGAGTTCTGAAATTTAATTGTATCTCTTCACAGGTCTTGAAAAATCTAAGGAAAATTTAGGGCTAAAGTTCCAAAAGCAAGTACAGAAATTTGCAATGAAATATGTGGTCTCTATTCTATAAATATCTAATCAGCAAGCACAGAAGCTTGAATTTTTGCATTTGTTACAGTACTTGCGTTTACCAGGAACACTTTTATTGACTTGGAACACTCACAAAAAGCCTACCTGATGAGCCTTCCTTTAAAGGCCTTCTCTTCAAAGCAAAAAAATCAGTTTTTCCTACTCAAAATGTCTTAGTAACTGATTGTACAGTTATTAACTGATCCTCCCTCTATGAGGGAGAGGATTTTATTTTCTAAATTATGAAGATTCCCAAAACTGTGTAACATTAGGAGTACTGTACTGTACCTAACTGGTCAAACCATTTCCTTGCAGCTATTTTGAACCTCCACGGTAAAGTAATCTGTTCATTCAGTCTCATGACTGATCTCATCTACATGAAGAAATTTTATTCTAGAGTTTTGGTATATTTAAGTAATCTTCAATTCTAATGAATACTTCTAGTTTTCACAGAGAAGACAGATGTATTTAACATATGGATCTAACCTCTAAAACCGAGGGTAAAATTACTCTGTGAAGGACGGGGGCATGTGTAGAAAATTAAAAAAATAAATCTGGTTTAGATTTAGAAAACATTCAGCAATAATCTTAAACATTGTGTCAGCATCCATTTCATATATTTACAAGACTTAAGTTCATTTTCTGTCTTTTCTTTTTCAGCAACAAAAGTTTCCATTTGTCACCCTCACTCTTCCAGGAAATACAGCAGTAAACGATACCATAAATTGCTATTACAAATACTTAAATGACCTCGCTGAAAGAGTACTTGCCTCAAGCATGTCCCAAGAGTCATCAGATCCAGTTTGGCTTAAAGTTTCTGCCTAACATTAAATGCAACCTGTTCCTTTACACAAAAGTCAGATACTGGATATGTTACTAAAAAGCCTGCAGGAAGTGATAAAGTATTAGAAATTGTGTTCTAGTTTAAGTGTAGAAAGATTGTGTCTCAACATACTATTGTCAATGACTCTATTTAAATGCAACCAGTTGATATGAACTGAATATACCTCTTTCCACAACAGGAAGCGCATTTATTTATGTCATAAACATAGACTATCATTACATGCCAGTATGCAGTACCTCTAAAAAAGACAGTGAGCTCCAGACTTGCTCTAAATCCGCTACTGTTTTGATGGAAATATGGATTGAGCAATGCCTGATGAGGTATTGTATAGAGCATGCAGACATCACAGACCTTGCAGTATGCAGGAGGATAGATGGTAACTTGAAAACTGAGATAATATGATCCTTTACCACAAATAAATAAGCAGAAGTGGTGGATTTTAATTTTATTTTCAACTTGGAATTTGTTTAACTATTATTTAGAGATTTTTAATTTATAATTAAACCACACTAGCTCCATGCTTAGTTGTGTTATGGCACTCTGCCCAGAGATCCTCGTGGATGCAGCTTTTAACAATTTCTTTGTGTTTCACAGATGGTCTTTATTTGCTTTTTGCCCTTTAAAAAAAATAACTGCAAGCTTTTAAAATGAAAAGAAAAAGCAGTAACAACAGTGGAACACTTTTAGGCTTCAAGCAGTTACTTGTTTCTAGAATTTCTTGTGGCAAAGCGTTGCTTCAGATTAATGCAAAGTCTACAAGATACACATCATATCAATCTCTGAATATAGCTTGCAATGTTATCAATCTCTGATACCTTTGCAATTATGTCAGATGTTAATAGGAAGAGATTATCTGTTGTGATTGCAATGGCCACAAAGGAACTGCAGCTCTCCTAAGGAACTGCCATTCACTGTTAGTTGGCTGCAGTGCAGATCTCTGCTGCCCTAGACAAACCTGTAAGGCAACAAGCAGACGTTCTTTATCACAGTAATGAAGTTAGAATACTTTAAAGACCTGCCTCAAAGCAAGGCTTGGGGTGTGGGCTTACTTGGTTAACAAAAGATAGGTAATTCTGGAAAACTAGAAAAACTGAAATGGGGATTTTTCTCCCTCAAATGGAAGAGTGACAAGAAGTCCTTCCCCAGAGAGGGTCTTTCTGTGGCTGTTCAGCCTATGGGCAGTATCCTATAGGGTACACTGGAATAATAAAATCACAGAATCACTGAGGTTGGAAGAGACCTCTAACATCATCCAGTCCAATCATCACCCCAACACCACTGCACCTACTAAACCATGTCCCAAAGTAACACATCTACAGGTTTCTTGAAGTCTTCCAGGGATGGTGACTCCATCACTGCCCTAGGCAGCCTGTGCCAATGCTTCACTTCTCTTTCAGTAAAGAAATTCTTCCTAATATCAAATCTAACCTCCCTTGGTGATACTTGAGGCCATTTCCTCTCATCCTATTAATTGCTGCTTGGGGGAAAGTAGTGTGAGAGGTCCCATGTTTCCTACAGTATCTCAAATATCAACTGCAGCCAAACCTCTGGAAAGCAATTTACTGAGAAACCAAACAAAAACAACAACAAAATTATTCATGATATTCTACAGCCTGATATATATATTACTCCAGAGACATCAGGGAGACAGCCCCAATCACTGCTGGTACTGCCCTTCAAACAAGACTACATGGGGACTCTGTCTGACATTTGCTTAATTTTCAGTTGCATTTCTTTTACAGGACTGGAGAGCCCTGATTGATTGCAGCAAAGCACAAGTGGCCCTAGTTCTTCTCAGATGAAAACACTAGGATCTTGATCCCTAATATTTTGTATTTGAGGATGTTGTGGGGTTTGGCTTTAAGTCTCTCACTTTCCTGCCAATTTCAAATGTGATGCAAAACTGAGTTCATTTGCTGATGTGTTGCAGGCATTCTCACAGGACTTTGTTAAAAGCAGAATATAGAGGGGATTGTAAGAAAATAAGTTGGAAGAATTTCTGGAGCTGACACAGCCAAAAGGATTTAAGAGACTAGATCAGATGACAAGACCATCATCTTTTAATCCCTTCCTTTCATGCACATTTTGGAACCTACAAAGGATTCTCTCTTGCCTAGATTTCTAATATGAAAAGCTACTCACGCAGAGACAATTTGTATTGTACAAGATATGCTTTGACTGGCTTGTTGTTAATGAACAGGAAATTATCAGCTAATAAAAAATGGTGACACAGTAAAGCAATCCAAGAATAAATCCTATACCACTTGTGACTCCTTCCAAAGTGGGACTTTTGCTATTGTTCTCAACAGACCACAAAGAGAAACTCTGACTATAATCAGCAGTGATTTCAAGGCAATTAAAAAGGAATAAAGAAATGCCACAACGAACTGTTCTTAGGCTGTTGGCAACGGCACAGCTACAAAATTAGCTTCTGCTTGTGATGTTCAAACAGATGGGTGTCACCCAGGTGGAACAGATGACACATTAAACAACAGTCTCTCACTCCGTCATATTTGACACCAAAAGAATACCAAAGCTTATATTTAAGGAAGAAATTACTATGATCTGCTATGGATACTGTGTAAGTCATCTCAAGTGCATTTAGAGACACAGGTACAGAAGAGGTTTTGTGATATAAGAGTTTTATCTACATTAGTTCAACCTCAGTCACTATGGAAAGATATGTCTGCAACTGGGCTTCTTACACAAAACAAAACCTTTTTGATCTGTCTGTAAAGTAGAATATTCTGTCACACAAACAACAAGAGGAAGGAAGATTACAATTAGTTCCATTTAAAACCAAAATACAAAACCCAAAGGAGAAATAAATCACAATGAAATAAGAGAAACAGCCTAACCATGAAGTTATTATACCTCAGCAGATTTACCATGCTTTCCTCTTTTAGAAGAGGCACCAGCAGAGCAATGCATGTGGGGTCAAAAAATTGAGTTTCTATTTGCTACGTGTATGGGGAAGGGTGACCCCATGTTACTGTAGGTTCCACATAGAACATGGCAGTTGATCAGCCTACTCATCTAATTATTAGTGGAAGAGTACAGAGACGACAGCCCACCCCTAGGAGAAACACTGCCTGCACAAGGAGAGGATCTGCTGTACAGCGCACACAGGTCCTAAAGGATATGTGACATTTTGAAAAGCTGGGTCAGTTCACTTAGAAACGGATTTAAACTGAGTGAAATACCCAAGCCAGGCAAATTCTAGTACAGTTTCTCCTCAGGAGAAAATACAGTATAGGGAACTTTAGTTTTTTTGAAGTAAAGCAGATATGTTTTAATCTACGTAGGACTCCTGCTGCAAGCAATGAATTTGTAAACAAGGGAAGCAAAAAAGGGTATGAATCTGTTCTGAAGGAAGCATAATTAAGAGCACTTTGTTTTTACAGCTCAAGTTAAAACCCTCATTAGCTAGAAATGTTTGCCGTCTTTTGAAATTGAACATGTAAAAAAGACTGTTTTCCATCCAATATCACAAGAGGGAAATAACCAGGACAAAAATAATGTCTCAGAGATTTTATTTTATGTATGAATCAACTAGTCTAAAGGAAATACTACCTTCTTTGACTAGAAGCATGGAAGAGTTCAAGGATACAGTATGTATTTTTAAAGAAATACCTAATACACATGTTTGGAAAGGAAGAGGACAAGACTTAAGCTCCTGGCAGTATTTGCAGACATCCACAGACATTGTGAATAGAGGTATTCTTCTGGGGGCTTTCACCTTGTCTGAAGGTTTTGTACTTGTTCCAGGTCTTGCACTGTTTATTACATTTTAAAAAGTCAAGTTATTCTTTCCTACTGCACTGCAAACTAGAACATTACTCTTGCTAATTTTGGGGACCCAAGCAAACAGAGCAGGGGAAGAGCCAGACACAGATGAAAGCACAATTCTAAAAGAGCAATTTAAGTTTCCACTTAAAAAAACCCACCAAAAATCAAAATCCAACAAAACCAAGCAGAAGAGACAAGAATTTTCAAGCCTGCAGCAATAAAGTCTCTTAATTTTTTACTTGCAATATTAAAACCACTGCTGACCAAAATGCTTGACTGAGCACTGCATTGCATTACCAATACAGGAAACATGACACGGGGCAACTTCTTAAGCTTTTGCAAACCGAACAAATAAACAGAGATCCAACACTGGAGATTAATATTAAAGCCACAAATAAAGAGATGATGTGTATAGTAAGCAATTGCAGATTATAAGGAATTATTCAAAAGATATTAACAACAATTAGCAAAAGTCAAACCACAAACCCCTACATTTCACTGTTGAACTAATGTAGATAAAACTCATATCACACAACCTGTTCTGTACCTGTACTGCAGTCATATTTCATTTCCAGAGTATTTAAAAAGATGACACTCATTCCATCCTGCCTGTACGTAAGCAGAGGAACCATTCTGCTCCACTGAATTTGCACTGTATACTGTAGGACTACTAGTAGCTCTACTTGGCACACTGCAACTGCTGACATTTAATCTTTGCCCTATATTCCAAAACAGAACTACTGTGTTCATCGTCAGGGTTTGCTATTACCCTCCAAGAACTACCCTGAGTCCAGACTTGTGGGAATTCTGTACAGCCAAGCAATGCAGAAGGCTTTCTGACAGATTCCACCAGCTTTATCAGGTTTGCATATCAAGGAAATGCCTCTTAACGTGAAGAAGCCAAATCTTAAATTACATCAAACATTCTTTAATTGCTACAATAATTCTGACTCCTAGTCACTGTCCAAGGCCTCAGTTAGTTACATGCTATATGAACAGCATAGAAAGTTTCTTCTCTAAAGAGTTTGCAGTTTGAGAGATAAGAAACAGATTGGCAGAGCTGGATATGACTGTCTCCAAAGCTGTCCATTCTCCTCCCTAAGTGACATTCCCTGCAGAGGATATCCTGTAACTACTATGGATGCTGGGCTTTTAATCCTTATAAGGATGGCTAAACATACTGCATCTCTGAAGCAAATTTTCTTCCAGGTCATCATTAAGTACTCAATTGCTATTACACCTTATTAGAGGTTCATCCATGAAAGAGCAGGTTTTAATGAAGGTTGCGCTCCTCATCAGCATTAGCAGTCCTCAGTTTTACATTTCTTTCCACTAAGAAGTGATCAGAAAAAAGCCTTTTCCTGCATCCAGAAAAGTAAGGAAGGACAATCATGTTTTTGCAATAACCAAGCCTTTTAGCTCCCCAAAGCAACGGAAACTTCAAGACATTTTTAATGAAAAATTATTGGTTCCTGTATTAATTTATGACCCAAATATCATTTCCCCTTACCCTTTAGTCCCCGATAACAGATCGGCAAAATAACATCTTGTCACAGATACACATCAGCAAAAGCATCTGTAAACTCTCATTCAAGAACTGACTTTGTGGTAGTGGCTCTTAGCAACACATAAACCAGAAAGAAAAACAGCTTGATTGGCCTTTTAAAAGAAAATCCAATTCATAACAAATAGTATTTCAACTTCTTAACCAAGGAAGATGGATGTATTTAAGGGAGGGCAGGGAATGGAACATCTAATTTGTGTAATGCCCCTTCACAACAGGGCCACATGTTCAATTTCAAGTACCACATTGTAGGGCAGTCTAAAGTTCTGTTTTGCATGGAAATGAACACACTTAGAGCAGCACCTCTTGGCACAGGCAGAAGTCACATACTTTTAAAATAGCCCCTGTATTTTGGAAGATCTTTCTCCAGCATTTAATAAGTCTATTTCACTTGAAGAAATAAGAAAATAACCAATTTTAAGTCATTTCCTCCAGCTTCTCCTGGCCTTAAAACTCATCTGCCACGGTTTCAATGCCCTTATGAATGGTTGTGAGAGGAATCTCGAGGTCCTCTGCAGATTCTCTTGGGTGCAGTCCTGATTATCCATCACTGGAGCTAAGATTTGAGAGCTGTTCCCACATTAGCCACAGCAACACCATTTATAGTAATTACTGACCTGACATTTGGTGATTCTGTACAGCTTATTTGCAGCACTGCTGTGACATGTCAAATACTTCAAAAACACAAACTAGAATAGTCACACAGCCAGGGTCACACATAAAATCATTTTTTAAGTTAATTGCCTGGTACTTCAGATAAACAAAGATAGATTTGGGCTTCTTTTCCAGTAAAGCTCGTTTACTGCCAATTACATCCTTGTTTCCTGGCTTCTGGCAGCCATCAGCATACTGTCACAGCTAAACGGTTCCAGAAAACAAGAATCCTTGAACAAGAACTTGAATGATATGCTTGGGATGGTTACTTAAACAGTGCTTACATACTAAGAGATGAAGGGCAGTGAGAAGTAAGGTACTGAATACTGGCTGCCCCTTATCTTGATCAAGATATACTCAAGGAACTGGAATGAAGTTACATTAGGAGGAATTTGCCAGTTAATTAAAGTGATCTAATTAGTGTATCAATATTGCTACAGATGGATAGTGTAATTTTCATCACTAAAGGGAATCAAAGACATTATATTTATATGGAATTATACACATGTAATTGCATTCATGACCACTTCCCCTAAAATAGTACATGCAAGGTACATGTGTATCTTTGAGCTGCAAGCCACAGACAGAATTGCAAATGCAGGGAGCAACACGTGAAATAAAGGAAATACCAAAATCAGGACATAATTCCTTTGAGTTTACTGGAGGGGTTCTTTTTGTAGAAGGCTATTCTTCGACAAAATCAGAATTTACTAATAATAGTTATTTTTACAAAGGAGATATTTTGATGTTTTCTCTGATGTAAAGAGGTGAATAGATTAACTGCCCTATATATTATATGACTGCACTATAGGTTCTTGTTGCTGACAGACTGTTCTACTCTAGAATGTGCATATACACATCGATATATAAATAAAATTTATTTCGCACAACTCCTCTTGAGTCATTTCAGCCCTCTGGTCCTAACAAGTAGGGGTTTCCTGTTGTTTGCTTTTGTTTTGAAGTTTAGTGAGTGAAAGTAGTGACTTAGACTACACTTTGGAAATAAATCAGTTCAACAACTGCATTATTTTTAGCCATCTCCCCAAATCTGCAACACTGGTTAAACATTTGGTCTCACAACATAGCGGACAAAAATTGTGAATAGCACCAAACCCCAACCTAAAAGACAGTCAGGGGCCAATCTTCCCATTATTTCCAAATAAAAACTGCATGCTCTCTTTTATACTCTTGCAATAATTAAAAAAAAAAACAATCCTATTGTTTGGAGTAGCACTTGGTCCCCAAGGAAGGAATTCCTTTCCAATTAAGCAGATTTTTACTTTTGTTTTTAATCTCATCTGGGCAGGGAAACCTCACTTCATTTTCCCCCTCTTCCCAGGAGCACTTTCAGCATCTGTGCATGATCATGGCCCAGCGTTTCTTTCCACTGCTCTGAAAAGCACACAAAGATTCCTTCCAAACATGTCTCATTGTGGGAACGGGAACACATTACTGCTGAGGATGGTGCTGATGAACTTGGAGTTGGGATTAAACGTGACATGAATTCACTCTGCAGGGGCCTGATGTGGAGGGCAGGGAATTATTTTTCCTCTACGCTCTGGGAAGCATCTCTTCCCTAAAGTGCCCTTGTCCATCCCTGAACTACATGTGGCCAGGAGGCTCTGTCACTCGCTCTCCTCCTGCTCCCAACCACTGCACCAGCACTGAAGCCTGGGCAGGTTTTCCGTGCACTCCCCATTTCACTGACTGCTCTGTAGACTACTAGAGCTGCTCTGAAGGTTTTCTGTTTGTAAATTCAAGCACTAACAAATTAACTGATCACTCTTCTGCACGGCCTTGCTGAACCATTGAGCTGTTATGTACAATCCCTCTCCATGGCTCCTCAGGATGTTCCCTCTCGTGTCCTGTGTGGGGTTTCAGTGCTTTGAGATCAAAGGGTTTAAAGAAAGGGAGACAGTAAATGCTGCGGTCAACACCTGGCTCATAGAGATCACGTGCTGGCCAGTCTGCAGGAAGCTTTGCTGTGACGAGCTTACACTGACAATGTCTTTGAACAGCAAAAGCTAGAAACTCCCTTCTAGGAAAAACTGGGTTTTCAGAACCCACCAAAGTACCCAACACTGCAGACATATGACTCTTAACTTCATTTTTGTTCCTCTGCTAAATTCTGAAATGCACTCTACGTGCCTGGAAGAAGCAGTGCTTGCAGGGGGACAGAAGCGTAGTTGCACCTCCAACATTGTTTCCTGTGATTACACACTCCTGGCTGGTCCCTGCTGTATCTAGATAGCTTCTCCTGGGCGCTGTGGAATATAGAGTCCAGAACTTGCAAAACACGCACACACACACAGAGCCACAAATGCTAAGTGCAGCTTTCAAAAGGGAAACTAGAGGAAAAATAAAGTTTTCAGCAACATTAATGCAACAAACTGAATCCCAGTACTTACAGCAAACCTTCACTGAAATGCAGCTAAAGACACCGTTACAGGTGGTCTAAATGAAATGAATATTACTAAAAGAATTAACAGATAAGAAGCCAAAACAGATGGAGCAGTGTGCGCTTTTCATCCTTCCACCATTCAAGCTCAAACCCAGTCTCCAGTTTGGGCACATACCTGAGCTGTTCTCACTCTCCCTTCAACTGTGCTGAAATTATCCCTGTGAAAGTTAGTTCTAGTTTAAAAGCCTGATTGGAAAAGACGACGACTACAAAGAAGACCACAGATCCATTCATACTTGTTTAAAACACCATCTTGAAAGAAAAGGGTCTTGGTCTTGCAGCTTTGCAATAAATGGTTAATACAGCAACGCTGGTGGTAAGTGGCAGAATTTAGTCTGGTTTATCTTGATTTTTCCAAATTCGTGTCAAGCAAACTATGCACGAAATGCACTGGCATAGAATTGATCTCAAAAGGATTACTGACCTGTGAAGACAGGAGCAGAAATAATCCCTTTGCTTCAAATGGCTATCAGCAAGTGATGCTTCTACAAATGACTTTGAGAAAAGAGCTGTAGAAACAGCAGGACAGATGGCCACATCCTGGGAATTAGCTAAAACTCAACTCAACTTCCAAGGTAAAGAATTAACACAAAGAAGTTGTGCCAGGGACAGACCAAATGTATTGCTCCGCCACAATTTTGAATACTGTCACACCCAGATCCTTATCTTACACCAGCTGTAGAAAAACAACTGAACAATTTAACACTCTTTATCAATTTACCTTAAAAAAAACCCCAATGATGAGACATCTCCCAAGTGACAGGGGACAGGACAAGAGGGAATCGCCTCAAGTTCCACAAGGGGAGGTTCAGGCTTAGTATCAGGAAAAAATATTTCACAGAAAGGGTCACTGGGCACTGAAACAGGCTGCCCAGGGAGGTGGCTGTTTAAAAGACAGGTGGAAGAGGTGCTGAGGGGTATGGTTTAATGACTGATGGGAATAGTTGGATTCAGTGATCCAGTGGGTCCCTTCCAACCTAGTGATTCTATGATTTCATTAATTCGTTACCTGCCAGAGCTGATGCAAATCCTTCATGTCCAGCCTGAGTTGGTTACAGGAAGCTGATCTGCATAGGGAGTTTCATAGCAGAAGGCCGGTCCTTGACCCTGGCCTGCTGCAAGGTCTCTACTTACTTTAATCCGATGCAGAAAGCCTTAGACAAGGAAACTTCTTAACATCACTGGGCTAGACACATGCTGGGAACATTTGTTCTAAAACAAACAGTGGCAGGAATAAATAAAAAAGTTCAAAAGGAATAAAGAGGTTAGGCAGCTTCCATACAAGGACACCAGGGTAGGCTTGTTTCTTATTTAGTTAGACAATACTACTAACTGCACTTAGGAGTGCTTAGAGAGTACAGAAGATATTTAAAGGGGATTATGTATAGCCGCTAGTTTCAATTGTTGAAAAAATACTTTTGTGTGAGTTTACATCAGCTTCCTGAAGCAAATTAGCAAAAGGTAATCAAGACTGACTAACTACAAGCACCAATGCAGGAAAAGGCTGGTGAAGTTTCAAAGTAGAAGAGCGAATTGTTATTTCCCCTGAATGAGGAATACAAGACAAGTAAGCAGATTTATGAAATGTTGTTAATCCTGAAAAAAAAAAATTTCCACTCCACATACTTGAATCTTTCCCAGGAAAAACTGAAGTGGAGATAAGGCAGCACAGAAGAGCACCTCAACCAGTCTGCTTCCATATCCTCCCATCATGATATTCCAAACCATATTGATAAAATCCATCCCAGCTTTCCATGATCCCAGACTGCCTTGGGAAGGTTTAGGTTTGCCTTCACGGGAAGACACCTGGCTCCCTGCCTCTGTAACTTGGGCGGGTAAAGGGCAGGGCTGCCTGCTCACAACCAGACAACACAGCAGGCAGCCAGGGCTCATGAGTTGGATGGCTGGGGCAGCAAGCTGACCTCTGCTGGGCTGCTGAATGCCCCAGGAGCATGTTTGGCCTGCTAAAAGCACCACTCACACATATCCCTCTCTTAAAATAGATGCATGCACATTATTTATTCTTACTTCAGTTTAGAGAGACTGTCAAAAGGGAGAAAGAGCAATAGCAGAACTCATCTGAGAAACAGCCCATCCTAGTTCTCCTTCCTTTGTTCTTTTTTTTTTAGCCACTGTGCTGGAGCAAGGAAAAGAAACCAAAAATAAATCTTCTAACTATGCTAACAGGTCACTTTGCAAAAGATACAAGCCTTCAGGAAAACCCTGTAATCAAAACTTGCTTCTGCCTTTGGGATTTAAGCTAACATCTTTGCACTGAGACAATCAAGTTCTTCTCCAAATGCCGAAAAGAAATGCAAGTAAAACTTGCTGTCAGGGGAGGCAGACAGCATTTACCCTAACTCCAGAAAGCTGGGCTTTGCAACAAACACAACAAACCCCCTTCAGGTAACCCCTGATGCGCTACTTGCACATGTAGGGGAATAGAGCTAGGGAAGCAACTTCAAACGGCGTAGCAGTTTCTCGCTGGCTGGTGCTCTGTAACACATTCTACCTCTGTGACACCTGTCGTTATGCCAACTGATATGCACAAGTAGAAAATAAAGGTATGTATAGGAAGTGACAGAGAGAGGGTAACAGACACTTGAAGCACGAGTTAGCTCAGAATTGTCATGGGCAGGGCACACATCAGTCCTGCTTCAACCGATGGGGTAACTCATCACCGGTAGCCTTGCCCTTGAGAGCAGAGCAGAAAATCTCATCACTCCATAACTTCCTCCTAGATTATATCCCACTCACCACCTCCCTACCCACAAAAAGGGAAATGATCGCTCAGCCTGTTCAGCAGCCCTGGCCTGGGATATCAGAAGAAGGTCAATTAAGAAAAAAAAGTGTCTTGACTCTCCCACCTCTCTCATGAGCTCAGGTTTTCTCCTTCAGCACTTCCTGTTCCATAACTACCTTAACCTCCCTCCCACAGTAATTTCTTGGGGACCATTGCCTCCTACATTTCCTAGCTCATGGTTTCTAGTGCACCTGGTAGCAGTCACTACCAGGTGCCTTCTAACAACAACTGATCATCAGGCTGTCAGTTCTTAATGGACCGGGATTTGCAAGTAGGCTGTGCTTTCTAGGCTGGCCCAGCATCAGACAAAGGTCTTGTTACAACTAAAACATCTACTACATTTCAGGAAATCACGAAAGAGCAGAGAGGCCTAAAATGTTGGCCTCAGAAAGATAAACAGTAAATAAAATGGCATTAGCCCTAACAGAAGGGGGTATGAGCTGCAAATGATACTTGGATGCAAGGGAGGAACCAGGCACCTCATTAGGACAGAGTTTCAGTAGAAAATGAGACGCTACCAGCTCCTTGAGACAATCTCTTCCCTAAAATCTGTGCCATTTCCCTGGAGCATCAAAGGTAAAAGCTTAGCTCTTCCCTCACATCAGACTCTACGCAAACACCTTTTGTATGCCCAAAGAGGAGTCTCTGCCTGTGAGAAGTTGAAACCACCCATTGCAATTGTTCCCTGTGCTGAGAGACATGGCAGACAGGCACAGGACCTCATTCTGTGTTGCAAAGAGGTCTGAGAGATTTGAAGCTGAGGAAACCACACGTGTATATTGTATTGCACACTGCGGAAGGAAGATGCCTTGAGGATAGTATGCACATTAATCTTCTATGCACATAAAATAAATCACTAAGTAATCCAGGATACAGTATCTAGCTAGTTTATAAAGTTTTGAGTTTCATTAGCCTGCAGAAAAGCAATGGTTAAACAATCAAAATATAATGTCAGTCAGCTTTGTAGAAAACCTCTGCATCACAGTATTTCAGTATCTCATAACGTGCTTTTTAAAAGCCTGATTGGAAAAATTACATCATTTTGGATTTTCTCAACATTTGGTGCGTCAGTGCTCAGTGTCTAAGAGCCCTATAAATAACTGCTTGGACCACCTTAATACAATTCATGCAGGCAGTTTTTCCATAATCCACTTAACTCTATTATTCAAATAAAGTGCAAGGGGATCTTTTCTCGGGAACAGGGATTATGCAATGCTCAGTACAGGAGGTTCAAGAAAAACAGTATAAAGCCAAACATGAGCTGCAAACACTTGCAGAGCAGCAGAGTGTCTGTATTTATTTATACACTGTGTTTCCATTTCTCTTTCACCTAAGAGTCTTGAGCTCCTTTTGCTTCTTTTGATCTACAAAACTCTTTTTTTCTCTCATGTCTTGGTATACCAAGAATGTGGCCAAGCAGTTAAACATCAATTGCCAGCTGATTAATAACGAAAATAAAATTGCAGGGAGATCAAAACTTTAACATAACAAGATCCTTATGCTGCTAGGACCTACTGTTTCAAGTTAAAATTATAAACCCCTATACTAGCAATGACTTTTGCCAAAACCCATTGAATTCGGTTAGAAAACCGAAATATTTAGTTTTGAGTCAGAGATGGCTAAATTCTGAGCGTAGGTTTCTACACACAGAAAAGTTTTTCTCTCATATTTCTAAAAGGCAACTGCTATTCATATGCCCTCCTCACCTCCTTAAGAGCCTTCCAGTTACACGCGAGTGGAATACAATTTTAAAAATATGCATCTCAGCAATGCAAACTCCAAGTGAAGCCTTTGAGAATATACTGTATATTGCTAATTTAATACACATCCACATATACCTGTAACTAAAACATATTTGAGGATGAATTTCATCATCAGTGTCTTCCTTATCCATATATACTGAATATGCCGATTATCTAGAGCGAACCACTTGAGTAAACAGCTCTATGAAAGATCTGAGTCTACTGTTTGACACAACACGTATTAGGATAGAAGAAAACTCCAGATAACATGCATTTAGATAGATCCTTTTCCTCATAAAATGACGTTAGGGCTTCTGGTCAGTTCAACTCTCAAAAGCAGTTTCTAAGGACCTCAATTTCATCTCATGGTTAAGGTTATTTTAGAACCTCAGTAGACTGTCCCACCTCTCCAGGGAACTCCCAGCTCTAGAGACACATAAGCTGTAAGCAAATCTCAAAAAGGGCTGTTTTTAACAGGATGTGATGTAGGCTACGGAGTTGTGTTATGGGGATGAAGACATCAAAAGAGGCAAAAAAATTTGCAGAACACGTGGGAGGTAGAAAATCAGATTCTGGCAAATATCTACTGACAATTACGATGGGCTATAATGCCAAAGCATTGGCACCGTGGAGAGATATTTTAGGAACTGTCTTTCCTTTTAATTAACACAAGCCCTCTGGAATTGGGCACTGTGAAATGCACAGGTAGAGGGGAAGGGCCTTTCCAGCAGGGCAGAGGGAGAGAACTGTGTTAAGGCTCCGTACACATCAGCTGGAGGATTGCCGGGGGAATGGGGGATTCAGGTAGCTGATGACTCTTCTCCAAGACAGCACAAGGAAAATGAGTCCAGAAGAAAAAACACCCACTTGGAGTAGTAAATATGTAGCAGCAAAGGTTCCATCAATAAAATAACCAGTCACTGTCTGCCTTTCTGTTGAATCACAACTCAAAAAACGCTCTTTAGCCCACCCCAGTTCTTAGCTTTCACCACAAGACTGTCTGCTACCTGCACCAGCAGTCACAATGAGTAAGTGCATAAATTATTGCAAGTTTAAATTCTTATATTTGCAATGTACAGAAATAAGACATGAATTAAAAATTAATTACATCTTTGATTTAACACAAGTGTGCCAATATTATGTAAGAAATCCTTATCCATATTTAGAAGACATTAAAAGCTATTAAACAGAACACATGTCCAAATGCATCATACAGTCCATGATCAGAAAAAGCATATGCAAAGTATCAAACTTTTTTCCACTAGACTCAGCAGGTACCCACCTGCTCAGTGCTCCTCATAATAATGGAAAAAAAAAAAAAACCTGCACTTCTGTCCTGCTAAATAAGATTAGTCAGTTTGACTGAATTAATCTCTTCATACAGACAATATCATTGGTTAGAAATGCATGGCTGGGGTTAGAGGTAAGCCCATAAGTGATTTTTGTTTATTTAACCTGTTTCTAGAAATGGAAACTGTATCTACCTTGCGATTGTCTCACCTGACGATTTCTGCTGTTACACTCTGAAGTTGTCATCACATCTAAATATAAGCTTAATAAACTATGAAGAAATGTAGGTTGCATCTCGATGTCTCCACCTGACTCATGTGCTTATAAAGCCTGCAAGTCCTATAAAAACATAAATTCACTTGATGCATGCGAGTTCAATAGCTGGTTCCTTTTGGGACCTGTGATAATTTCAGCATCTGTTTGAAGCACTAGTAGTACCAAGTCCAGAGCTCTCCGCCATGCCTCTGTCTTGGCTGTAATGTTATCGTAAACCTTTAAACTCTCTCCATGGTCAGCAAAAGGACCAGAAACACCCTTGAGCAGACCACCTCTTCTAAACTCTTTCAAGATATAAGCTGAAGGAGAGCCACAGTCAGATGCTTTTTTGAGGTGATGATTAACTGAGGTAGAGGCTTCCAGCTCTGAAGCAGCTTTTGCAGTGTTACACATAACCACTGAAAGATACTGCTTCCAGCCACTTGCTAGTGCTTGGAGCACAACAGATTTATACTCTGTCACAGATGCTGCCAGCCAAGGACTGTGAAACCCTTTCACAGCATTTTTATTTGCTGGCTGTGAAGGCTCTTCTGCAAGCATCTGAATGTGACTAAGGCACAAGAGTTCCACTGCACCACCACCCGGAAAAACCTTCTTCTCATTTAAAGCATGATGGAGTCGATACACTGAAGTCCAGAACTGGTCTTCAATGAGCTGCATCTTTGAAACTACAGTAGTGGTAAGCACAGCTGTGAGCAGGGGGATTCCTTGTGCTTTTATCCTGACTGGCACAAGCTCTCCCAGATCCACTGGACGCCCATCGCAGGCCTTCCACAGCTCCACTTGTGCCCCACTCCCCACACAAGAAAGATTTAGCTGGGTGAGGTACGTCACTGGCTGGGCGCTGGTGACCTCCCCAAAGGCACACATCACATCCCGACTCACGGAACCAATCACCAATATATGGTTTGCTATGCATCTTTCCATTAAGTTTTCACACACATTTCCTTTGACCAAAACCAAGTTCACTTCAAAGCTTGTCAGAATACCTAACGCACTGCTTAGCCACAAGTCTTCTGCTCTGCCTTCCTGTAGGCCAGGATACTCCAATATGGTCCGTATGTTACATGGTCTATTAAAACCTAAGTGACGATATTGTTCAGTTAGGTCACCATCCATTAGCAGAACCCGAAGGGATTTGTCTTCAAGGTGCTTGATAACTGCGGCTTGTTCCGGTAATACTAATGTGACAAAGCCTGGGGATACACAAGAACAACTTTCAGGCAGGGTCGGTAAACAGCATGTCACAATTTCTGCAACATTAAATTGGGAAGAGCCACTGCATTCTGCTCTCTCTCGTTGATACTCAACAATGCTTTGTAGTAGTTTCATGCTAGTCTGATTTCCGTGGCTCAGAGCCATTGCCAGGTGTCCTAAACTGTAACATTTGCATGGATCTGCTGTTTGTCCTGAAAGGTATCCCTGAAAAGTACCTTGCTGATTTGAAAAATGGCTTTTTCCTAGAGTGCTGAAGTATCTGCTATGGGTTAACTTTTGTTTGTTACAGCTGGATGCAATGGCACCACTTCCAGAAATCATAGATGCTCTTCTGTCACCTGCTGGTTTGACATGAGAAGCTACTGAACCAAAGCTGGCCAAAGGTGAAACCAAGCACTTTTTAAAACCACAATCATCATCTTGATGGGAACAAGAACTTATTGGAATTTCTTCTTCAGGTGCAGGAATATCTTTCTGAAAATACATGAAAATCTGAGGATTTAGAAGACTGTCACAACCAATTTGGCAAGTCTCACTTTTAAAAGCATCTGGCCTAACACTGCTAGAACACAGCTCTCTATTAACATCATGTATTGACACTTGAAGACACTGGACTCTCTCACAGCAAGAGTTCAGGCCCTCAGACATCACAGACACTATTGCAGAAACAGGAACATTCTGCTGGAGGCACTCCAGTACGGTGTTGCTCCACGCACCAACAAGAAACAAAAGGGTACTCATCCCAGTCTTAAACTCCTTGTTTTGTGCTTGAATGGTTTCATTAAGAAGCTGTCCAGCAGCACTGGTTAAATCCAAACTTTCAATCAGTCTAACAGCAGAACAAATCAATGTGCTTTGGTTGGTGCTTTCATCCACAATGAATTTCCATGATTTCATTGGCCCCAACAATGTTCTTCCAGCTGATGCCAAGGATGAGAGCTCCTGAAGTCCAATATGTCTTCTTGCATTCACATCCCTGAAAGCCATGGGCAACAGGCAGCATCTGTGAACAGAACACAAACTTACTGCCCCCTCCTCACAGTGCTCCAGAGCACTTATCACCCAAGAACTAAATTGTCAGTCTAACACTGAACACAACTCTCCAGCAAGGCCGACTACATAGCGCAGTTCTTCATCCTGTGCCCTTATTACCAGTGCACATGCTTGCTGAAATGGCACATGGCTACAAAATAACATGGAATTCTTTCCTGCTGGCAGGTAGTACGGTGCTGTTAATTCCAGTGGTTTCCTCAACATGAAGCATTACAAGATGCTATAGAACTACCATTTCCCTCCTGACTAGAATTTCAGTTATTTGCCTGACTTATAACAAAAGTTCCTCAGAGCAGAACAGACAATTCTGTGCAAAACCAATGTGCTCTGTACAGATCCATCTTGGTACCAATAGTTAAGATACTGACTTTAACTTTCAACTCTGGAAAAACACAAAACTTAGTTTATTCCAATTTATTTCATGTAGCACACAGCAATACTTCATCAAATGCGCATCAAAAGGAATGCTATTTCTTCATACCTCAAAAATCAAACTGCCAAGATTTAAAGTTTCAGTCTAGTACTCAGTTTTAAAAATAAATCTTCTTTGCCTTGGAATCCCTTCCACACCACACTCTGGTGGCAGACCACATGGATTAAACTAAAGTTTCCTTTTTCCTCCTGTTTAATCTAAAAAATATACACACTGAGAATGAGGAAGCCTTAGCCATATACCTTGTATGCTCAGATTCAAATAATTTATTTCAACTCCCCAGAAGTCCCTTGGCACAGCTTTTCCAAATCTAAAAACCTTCTTCTGTCCCACTCAGCTGAAGTCCATCTGAATATTAAACAAAGACAAAGAGTGAATTTAATAAGCAGAGCGGGCAGTCAGAAATAACCTTTAGGCACAGACAAACCTAAAGCTCTACTCTAGCCCAAGCTGACCACAGAATTTCCCTTTGATTACTGGAAAACTTGCATTACTGAAAGAATCATTAACCAAGCAATTATTTTAATAAATAGTTACCTGTAATGAGCAATTTAAGAAGATGATTTTTTGATAAGCAAGTAATTTTGACTTTAAAAGTGCACTGGGAGTGTACATCTGCCAATCTCTGTCCAATTAGCTTTCTAGACGTTTTTCTTGGCAATATCTTGGGATAACGGCCTAGCTATGCCAGGTATCCATATCAGTAATGCCAGAAGTAATAATAAAAAAGCTTTTTTTGTAACTGGAATCCTTAGCTTAATATCACAGGTAGTTTGTTTTGAAATAAACAAAAATAAATGGAAGTTATTAAATAATAATGATCAGATCTTAGAATCCAATAGGAAACACTTCCCACACTCCCCCCAAACTCATCCAACCTGATTTCTTGTAAGGATTTACTAAGACAGTAATTTTGGGTTTGGGTTTTTTTTTGGGTGGGGCGGGGTGGGTTTTTTAGCTGCTGGGTTTATTGTTTGGTTTTTTGTTTTGGCTTTCTTTTTGAGAACACTGTTTCAGAACTCCACCAGTTCTCAACTGGTCGCCTCCCAACCTGCTCATATTCTGATACAAAGAGAAATTCTCAGTTTTCTCCATAAAACTTAAGCAAGAGCTAGATTAGCCATGCTGAAAGGCCAAGAAATTTTCACTACACCGGTCCTCAGCACACAGTTCTGGGCAGAAGGCCATGCTGCTCTTCGGATGGGAGACAACTCTGGAAGGACTGGTGGGAAAGGGGTTTCCATTTTCTGGGACAGGGAACTTGTCACTCCTAGATGAAGGTTCAGCTCTTCAATATGAGCCACTGTCGTGTTTGAACGGTGTTTTTATTTTATCGAACATGAAACCAAGACTGGTTATGATGCAGATTAGAGCTAGAGCAGCACCTTCCATCAAGTCAATGCACTTCCACCAAACCTCAACACAGCCAAATAAAATTTCCTTGGCTAAAGTTTCCTCTGAAATTTAAGCTGAAAAACATGTCCTTTGCGTTCAGATTGAACTCATACTTTAAAACAGTACCATCATTTTGGACACGAGCCTGTACTCTGGCTGATCCATAAACTGGAATCCAATGGACTCAGGGCATGCCTGCAAAACCAGATGAAGGCATGGCATGCACTTACAGAAAAGAATGTTCTTATTTCATTGCTTGGACAATCACTGACTGGCATGATTTATAATTCTGTGATGCCTTCTCCCACTTTGTTTGACAAGAACACCACTGTCCTGTGCTGCAGGTATCAATACACAGTGGCCCCAAAATTCAACTTCTTTTCCTCCTCACCTTTTGCCTCTTTTTCCACCAAGTCTGAGGTGGAAAAGGTAAAGGGCCAAGTGGAATTACATTCTGGAGCCCAACAAAGGAAGCGTTCTGGAGAGTGAATGAACAAACTGGTGGTGACAGCCAGCCATGTGTAAGATGGCCTCTGATGAGCTAACCTGCATGCTGAGCTAATGCCGCCCATCTTATCACCTCTATCTGCAAGCTAAATAAAACTCAACCTTACCTTCAGTTTATGTTTACGCAAACAGGCTTCAGGGGTCTGAAATAAACTCTGCAATGCAAAAGATTTGCCAAACACTTTGGCCTGCAGCATCTCAACCGTCAATGCTAAACTAGTGCCATAAAATTTTACATTATTTTCCAAACTGACATATTGCTGCGAGACGCTCATAGAATCAAAGAATCACAGAATGGCTTGGTTTGGGAGGCACCTTAAAGATGATCTCGTTCACATCCCCTGCCATGGATCAAGTTGCTCAAAGTCCCATCCAACCTGGCCTTGAACATCTCCAGGGATGGGGCAGCCACAACTTCCCTGGGCAACCTGGGCCAGGGCCTCACCGCCCTCACAGGAAAACATTTCTTCCTAAAATCTCATTGAATTCTCCTCTCTTGCAGCTTAAAGTAGTTTCCCCTCGTTCTGTCTTTGCTCCCTCTGACAAAGAGCTCCTCCCCAGCTTCCCAACAGCCCCTATCAGCCCTGGAAGCAGCTCTAAGCTCTCCCAGAGCATTCTCTTCTGCAGGCTGAACCCCCAAGCTCTCCCGGCCCCACACCTGCCCTAAAGCACGCCCGGGACGCTTCCCCCATCCCGTCCCCCCGCCTTTAAATAGCTCGGCCTGGGGCCCGGGTTTCTCACCGATCCGCTTTGGGTGGGTGGGCGGGCTTTGTTTCCTTTTCCCCCCTTTCCCCCACCCCCAAGCCCCTCCGCTCCCTGGGCCGAGAAGAGAAAGCGCCTCAGGCGGCTGAGGCAGCGCGAGACGCCAAACCGCCGCCCCCGGCGCTCGCGCGCGACCGAGCGAGGCGGGAAGGAGGAGGCCGCGCACCAGAACGAGGCGGCGGCCGCCGTCCCGCCCCGCGTTGCCATGGCAGCGCGCCGCCGCTCCTCCGCGCGCCGCCGCGTGACGTCACGCGCGGCCGCCATTGGCCCGCGGCGCCCAACGGCGGCGTGAGGTCCCCACAACCGGCCCCGAACCGCGGCGGCAGCGGCACCGCCTGAGGCCCCCCCCGGCCCCATGGTGAGCGGCACAGCCCTCCCGCAGGCCCCTGCCCAGCCGGGAGGCCGCGGGAAAGGGCGAGGAAGGGGACAGAAGGGTTGGGGGCGGGAGGGGGGGAAGCTAGAAAGAAGGCCAATGGCATCTTGGCTTGGATCAGAAACAACATGACCAGCAGGTCCAGGGAGGTTATTCTCCCTCCATACTCGGCACTGGTGAGACCGCACCTCGAATCCTGTGTTCAGTTCTGGGCCCCTCACCACAAGAAGGATGTTGGGGCTCTGGAGCGAGTCCAGAGAAGAGCAACGAAGCTGGTGAAGGGGCTGGAGAACAGGCCTGATGAGGAACAGCTGAGAGAGCTGGGGGTGTTTAGCCTGGAGAAGAGGAGGCTGAGGGGAGACCTCATTGCTCTCTACAACTACCTGAAAGGAGGTTGTAGAGAGGAGGGAGCTGGCCTCTTCTCCCAAGTGACAGGGGACAGGACAAGAGGGAATGGCCTCAAGCTCCACCAGGGGAGGTTTAGACTGGACATTAGGAAAATCTTTTTTCACAGAAAGGGTCATTGGGCACTGGAACAGGCTACCCAGGGAGCGGGTTGAGTCACCCTCCTTGGAGGCAGGCTGGAGCTACACATCTCCCTTCAACTATGTGCTCTCAGACACCCCATTTCAGTGATGACTTAGAGGAGTGGCTGAGCTTGCAACCCTCTCACAGTCAAGGCCCTATACAATCAGCCTTTTTAGCTGTGAGGATGATTATTTACTGATGTTTTACAGGTGAAACCACTCCTGACACATCAAAGCAACCAGCAGGAGATGTAGAGGGTCTTAGTCATTTCAGTTAATTTTCAGACTGCCCACCCATTTCCTGGCATTACTCCTTTCACTGATGATCTTTTCATTTAAACCAGAAAAGAAGCAGCCCAAATGCTATTGGAATGAATGGTTTGAGTTAGAAGGGACCTTGAAGATAATCCAGTTCCAAGCCCTCTGCTGTGGGCAGGGACACCTCACCTCCCACTGGATCAGGCTGCTCAAGGCCCCATCCAACCTGGCCTTGAACACTTGTAGGGATGGGGCAGCCACAGCTTCCCTGGGCAACCTGTGCCGGTAACAAAGTCTTCAGCTTGTTTTCCTTCTAGAATAAAAACACGACCATAGAGACCCAGAATGCACCCCTTGCAGCAAAGAATGTCTCTCACTTCTACTACAGCTTTACTGTTGTTATATACAATTTAGTTGTGTTTTGAATTTTCCCTGGAGTGGGCTATTTCTTATCTTTTCTCTCCTTCACTTTTTGAAGGCATCCAACTATAGAAAACCTGGCTTAAGTACAGCCCAGCGGAAGAAAAGTGGCTTGAAACCTGAACTAACAGAAGAGCAAAAGCAAGAGATCAGAGAAGCTTTTGATTTGTTTGATACTGATGGATCTGGAAGCATCGATGTAAAAGAACTGAAGGTTTTCAAATGTCTTTTTTCCTGGGTTGAAATTTTTTTGGTCTGAAAATTGTACCTGCTTTTTCTGTTTGTCCAGCCCTAACTATTTAAAAATAGTTTTGGAGTACAAACCAGAGCAGTGGGTTGCTGTCAGACCAGAATTTGGGGTGTACAACATGGTTACCCTGAGAAAGTTCTGTATGTAATACTTAAGAGTAGAGAGGCTTCTCTAATATATGGATGGTAGGTCGGATACCTTTGACTATCTGGGCATTAAAGGAACTAAATAGTTCCTCTGTTTAGGTACACACCGAACGCAACCAGTCATGAAAACTGAAATAAGATCATTGTTTCTGGGAATTGGACTTGTTCTGGGATGAATGTTAGAATACAATTTTTTTTCTTCATCTCAGAATTAAACGCGTGGATTTTGCACACATTCTGGAAGGACAACCATATTTTCATATACATAATCCAAAAGTTATGGGTTTTAATTGAAAAGAACAAAACTGAGATCCAAGTTGCATTTTGTTAGTAATTCGGGTTGTGTGTTTATGCATGCATGCGCATGCCCACACGCCATAGCACAAGAGGAAACACAGAATCACAGAGTAGTTTGAGTTGGAGGGGATCTTAAAGATCATCCAGTTCCACCCCCCTGCCATGGGCGGGGACACCTCCCACCAGACCAGGCTGCCCAAGGCCCAACAAACCCGGCCTTGAACATCTGCAGGGAGGGGGCAGCCACAGCTTCTCTGGGCAACCTGGGCCAGGGCCTCCCCACCCTCAGCATGAAGAGATTCTTCCTTATGTCTAGTCTAAATCTCCCTCTTCAGTTTATACCCATTGCCCCTTGTCCTGTCACCACAAGCCTTTGTAAAAAGTCCCTCCCCAGCTTTCTCATAGCTCCCTTCAGGTACTGAAAGATTATTCTCAGTTCTCTCCCTCTGTCTGATCTTGTTTTAAGTACAAACCTTTTACCTTAATTATCTCCTTGACCTTGATTTCTCACACACACACACTGCCTCGGTTTCCGCTGTGTAACCCAGAAGCATGATTTACCTAAGCCGGTGGCTTATCTCAGGATTTATTTGGAAGAACTTAATGCTTGGTTAAGAAGAACATGTTCTCTGAGCACAGATTACCCATGTTAAGATATAGTTTTTAAAATGGACTGAAATGTTTTTATCATCGACCATTTAATGCCGTGTTTTACTTTTTGAAAATTAATTCATAATAATAGATACAATCGAAACTTGAAGACAAACTGGAACATTTTCAGCTGTCCCATCGCAAGAAACTGGTCAGAAAACACACTTCTGCTAAATGTTAAGTTTCTGGTGAGCTGGCACTTTCCAGCAGAAGAACGTTTAGCGAGAAAATTTCTGCCCAATATTAACCATTGATTTCCACTATCACACATAGGAAGAACAAATGTTAACAGTTCAGATCGTCCTCTAGTTACGTGTTTTGAAACTTAAGTCTCTGAATTAAATGTGCTGTAATCATCTGGCACACCAGGGCTGTGAAACTGCAAACAAACACCCAAGGAGCAAAATTGTTGTTCTAGGCTGATGAAATGCCAGAGCCTGGTTTTAAACAATGCTAACATTAAGCATTTGTACAGCAATCTAGAGAACTCTTTTTACAGCAATACTCCACTTGGGCTCTGTAAGGCTCCCAGGTTTGCCTTGCTTTTCCTCAACTAGTGCAGCAGTCAGGCTTTGATTTGCTGAGGCAATGGGGAGTATTGTCAGATCCCACTCCCTCCTTAGCACCTGGCCAGCAGCATCAGGAGAAATGCCTATCTATTTTCTTTATTTCAGAACTAAGCAAATGGATTTTGCAAACATTCTGGAAAGCTACGACCATGTTTTCATATACATAATCCAAAAATTAATTTTAATTAAATTTTAATTTAAAAAATGAAAAAAAAAATGTGAGTTAATTCTGTGTACTGGATCATGTAAGTTAACTGCATGTAGTTCTGCACCCATCAGAATTAACAGACATTCTGCCCTAAATCTCAAGCAGAGCCCTTACCTATTTTAGACACAAAAAGTTTGTCTTAGTTTCAGAAATACACCCGTGTTTCACGTTAATCTAAAGAAAAAATATGTCCAAGTTAGGAATATCAAACCTACATTATTACGGTTCGGAAATACAAAACAAGCTGGTAATAGATAAAGAAGTTTTCATTGCAGTGAGTTGTTACTATACTTTTGGATGAGGGAATTGAACAAGTTTTAGTGCAGCTGCCCTCATAATTCTGGTGGCCTCCTAACAGTTGCTTTTTGGCACAGGTCGCGATGCGTGCTTTAGGCTTTGAGCCAAAGAAGGAAGAAATTAAGAAAATGATAGCAGATATTGACAAAGAAGGAAGTGGCACCATTGACTTTGAAGACTTTTTGGCTATGATGACACAGAAAATGGTGAGAATTTGTAATAGAAATTCTTGTGACAGCATAAAAAGGTATTGAAAAGGAATATCTCGGTGGAAGGCATCTTCCAATTAAAATGTGTTTTGCTCTTTAGAGTGAAAAGGACTCAAAAGAAGAAATCTTGAAAGCTTTCAGACTATTTGATGATGACGGAACTGGAAAAATTTCATTCAAAAATCTGAAAAGGGTTGCCAAGGAGCTGGGAGAAAATTTAACAGATGAAGAACTTCAGGTAAATTCTGATTTTCCAGAGCTTTTCTAAGAGGCACAGACCAATCCTGTTACTCCTAAAGACTGGGTGGCAATTTATGCCTATACAAAAAGAGCTGAGGGCTCAGAAATACAAAGACCAACCAAATACATCAGTATGTTTTCACATTAAGCACTTCTGGTTTGTTGTTGGTTAAATCAATGGAAGATCTTGTGTTGAGAGTCCGGTGCCTGATCAAATTTACAATATGTTTTCTAGGAAATGATCGATGAAGCCGATCGAGACGGGGATGGAGAAGTAAGTGAGCAAGAATTTTTGAGAATCATGAAGAAAACTAGCTTATATTAATATTTGTTGCCTTGCTGTACAGCTGCTCCAAAAGATAACCTGGAAAAGACTTAAACTGGGCTTATGTCTCCTCCATATTCTCTGCCATAGAAGGGAAGTCTGAAAGGACAGATTTTTGGTTCCTTATTCTTCCAGTTTGGCAGAGTCAATTGAGAAAGTGGGGCTTCAGTACCCAGAACCAACCTGTTAATAAATGAGACACTGTAAAAGTGAAAAGGAAGGGTGAACTGAACCCACAAGGCAGGGTCCTTTCCCCCTATCCCTCAACAACATTA
Source organism: Clamator glandarius (assembly GCA_033459285.1). Classification (NCBI taxonomy): domain Eukaryota; kingdom Metazoa; phylum Chordata; class Aves; order Cuculiformes; family Cuculidae; genus Clamator; species Clamator glandarius. Next base: position 1,031,162 of record JAUNZM010000668.1, on the reverse strand, counting down.
TTAATTAGATAAAAATCCACTCTTTCAGCTATTTAACTAAAAGATTTCCCTTGAGATGTAAAGGTTGCCCCTGCTGCTGGGAAAGGCCACTTTTGACCTTCCAAAGGTCACAGGATGAAGGTATAAACACAGTATATTTTTATTCCTTTTAAGATTTCGAGGTTATCTTTTGGTATTTGTCTCCTTTGTTTATGTTTGTGAAAGTCTCAAACCAATTGCCTATCTGTCTGCATTTCTGTGTGGAACACTCTTCCCATGGCAAGCTGGTTTTGAACCTCATGGGAAGCAAATGCAGATGACCAAATTTGGTTCTCCATTTGGAGCTTGTGCCCTCAGTCATCTGAAACCTACCTGACTTGAATGTAACCTGCTTGGATTATCAAAGCTGACTGTATAACCTGTCAACATCTTGTGCCATTGCTCTTACTCCCAAGACACCACAGAGATGCTGTTGTGCCAGGATTTTAGGTACCCAGAAAGTTCAGTTCTGTGGTGCACTGGGGTAAATTTTGTCCTTGGCTGTTCCCAGCCAAGTTGCAGCGAAGACTTGCATGTGAAGTGGAAAAAATAGCTCACCATGGACATCTGTGGAATACCAAATATATTTAGATCCACACAATCCAAATTAGTTTCAGACATCATAGGCCTGGGTTAGGGGTTTTTTTAAGAGTTCCTTCATTTTCTTGACTATTTCTTGCATAGACTGTCAGTCTGGGACTTACTGGAGAGCCACATTTCTTTTTGGGTCACAGTAACAGCAGTGACACACAACACAATATCAGATTGAGGTTCTGCAGGATGGTTTGTCCTTGGGTCTTGATCGAATGACAACTGGCTTCAGAACTGCAGGGAAAAGGTAGAATCCTAAATTACCTCTGTCTTTAATAAGGTGCCTGAAGGAGAGCTTGTTACTGCTGACAGGGAAGGGGCAAGTAGGTAACGAAACATCAGAAGGGTTCAGTGGGAAGAGGAGGGAAAGAACAGCATTGTACCAGGGTCTGTTAGGATCCCCCTGTCCTTCAGACAGCCTCCTTCTGCTGCTTGACAGTACTGATGAAAAGGAGGAGCCAGCTGCTGGGTTTGCTTCTGGCTGCAGCTCCTGTGAGCTGTCAGGGCCTGGTGCAGGGAGGATTCCTTTCAGGAGCAGGAAGGAGAAGAGCTCATTTACCTGGCTGCTTCTCCACATGTCAGGTCTGCCCCAGTCCACAAAGGTTTGCACTCTGAACAACCCTTTCTAACCTGAACAGAAGTAGGTTCAAACCTGTGGGAGCACTCAAGACCGGGGAAAGCCCTTGTTAACATATTCCACGGCCGTAGATATAACCGCTAGTACTGTAAGCGTTTTAAAATGTCTATTAATTTTGTATAAGTGTGAAATAAAACTGTTTTGCAACTTACAGACTTGGTGTGCTTTATAACTCGGTGTGCTGAATTTACAGAAATAATTTTGAAGTCTTGTGTGATTCAAGTACATTTTCACTTGCTTATAGCTCTTCCTCCTAGGACAGAAATTCTTTGGTGCAGCAGTCTATCACATAATCCCTCTTCCCCTGTGCTGATTTAAAGTTCCCAGCACTAACAACTTATATTCAAAAAAGGAAATTTGAAGTTTCAGTCAATTGTGGGGAATCCCAGAGTTGTTGGAGTGACTCTACTTTTAACGCTGCCACAGGAAGAGACTGATGACTCTTGCTACCTACAATGCGTGTCCCTTTGCTGTTCCTGTTCTAATCCCATTATCTGACTTCTGAAGGTAGGAAAGAGACAGCAGTCAGACCTACCATACATGCCACAATGATGATATGCTGTTCCTAGGCTCTGTTCCAGTGCGTTCTTGAGCAGCTCGCCCTAAAAATGCAGGGGTTCACTAGAGGAGATGGAGCACTCCCACCCTTTTCCTTCTCTTCCCATTCACTCTATTCTCAAAAAACAAGAGCTGAGGCACTTCACGAGACTTGGATTCAACTCCTTTGCACTAAAGCACCAAAAAGGAGGCAGAGCAGTGATTCAGGTTGCCTCACCACCCTCACAGGAAAGAATGTCTTCCCAATATCTAATCTAAATCTGCCCTCTTTCAGCTTAAAACCATCCCCCCCTCATCCTCACCCTGCACTCTCTGATAAAGAGGCCCTCCCCAGCTTTCCTGGAGCCCCTTTCAGTACCAGAAGGTTGCTCTAAGGTCTTCCAGAGCCACCTCTTCCCCAAGCTGAAAATCCCAGCTCTCTCAGCCTGTCCTCGTATGGGAGGGGCTCCAGCCCTCAGATCATCTTCATGGCCTCCTCTGGATTCACTATACCAGATCCATGTCCTGGCAGAATGTCTTTTTCTGACACGGATTAAATCTTTCCATGAACCTAACAAAAATTCTGCATTTCCACACTACTTAAATCTGTTCTGTGCACAGGCTGGTACACACAGTAATCTTTGCAAGCTACCAGCACATGTTGCCTTTGGATGGTCCATTTTTCACAGACATCCATCCTTCCAAAATATCAATATTAAAGCTCAATCGGGGCCCTTGAGATTGTAACCAGGTTTTGTTGCCAGTGCCCCCCCTACTCACTCAGAATTTATTCTCCTCATTTTTGCTTCCGTGTACAGATAAACTGAATGAAAATGAGAAATAATACTGCTCCTGCAATGCTTCACAATATAAGCTTTGTTTCAAACCTAGCTGCATCTAACAGAAACTAGCCATGGCTCCGACACATTCTAAAAAAATCAGGCAGGGAGAGCAAATCATCAGATCCTGAGGGATGTTCTCCAGATGCCCTTCAGCACGAGTGACCAGGCAGGCCCCACCTGCAAGCCTCCTGGCACTGGGGAGCAAATTGCTCAATCCAGAGGCAGAGGTATGGTTCATTCTTCACCTGCCTCTGCTCAGTATCTTCAACACAGACACAACTGATAAACGCTTTCCTGCAAGTTCTTTCAGGCCTCTAAATGAGCGGTACCACGACCGATCTAAACATCAAGGAAAAACTGACTGCAGATCTGATTTATAAACACTAGAAGGTTCTTCAATACAGAAGAGCAACATTTATACCAACTTCTAACGAGGTGGGTCAGATCTCAGCTTCAATTTTTAAAAGTCTGTGCTCCCTATGTTAAAACATAAGCTGATGTGGCGGGTCCAGATGCTTCCTCCAACATGGTATCAGATCCCCAGCACTTGAGGAAGGAAAGTACACAAGGATAATTCTGCAAAGACCGCTTCCTTTTTGACTTTTATATATATAGATAGATATAGCTATATAGATATATCTATATCAATACATCAGTGGGCATTGCACCCTCTGCTTAACTACAGGATATACTCCTAAGCTTTTACATCAAGGAACAGCGTAGAAATCTTCTCTCTCTCTTGTAAAGGAATAAAGAAGTGATAGATCTGCGAGCATGACAGTCTCGCTAGAGGGCATCCAGTTACTAACGTGTAAGATGAGTGATGCTCATTTCCCTCCTCTGTGGCTTTGAATGCTGATCGAAAGAAGGCTAACAAACATCATCCAGCTGGGGCTCAAAATATGTGGTTGGATAGCAGAATTACTACTTTTCAGGAGAGGAAAGGAAAAAAAAAAAAAGAACACCAGGCTTCTCACACAGCTCAAGTGCAAAACGCTGTAATTATTAGTCAGTTGTTCAACAGTAAACCCCCAAACCACACTTTCTGAAACTCCCACTCTGTATTGATAATTACAGACACGCTCTCAGGGGAGCAGAGAACTGAACTTGTCTTTCACACTGTTCCCCCGAGTGCTCTGACAACTACTCCATAGTTAACTTCTATCTTGGGGAATATTTCCATCAAATGGAACTGCTTCAAGCAGAGAGCGCCAGACCTGCTGCAGGATGCTCGTGGCCCTCCTTTGGGATGCAGGAAAGCAGGAATTGTGGCCTTGCTTTGAGTCAAGAGGACCAAGGACTTGAGAATTAGACTCTTGTCCCTAAGGTGAGTGTGTTGACTTTTAGGAGTCTGTCTGTCTTGTTCCAATGGCCTTGTGGGATGCACTACAAATAAGAAATATGTTTTCAGGCAACTGCCTGGACAGAGATCACTTAAAGGCAGCTCAGAATATCATGAGCTCGACAGCTCCTACCTACTGCTGGAAAAAAACAAGGGTCCTGCGTGGAAGAGTTAGGGTGGAGCAAGAAAAGGGATCTGCAAAGTATGATGCTTCAAAATGTAATTTATGTGTTCTCAGTTCCTTATGCAGTACAGAGAGAAAGAGGGTCTTAAAGAGATGATCCAAACCTCTTTATGGAGCTGGGAGCCCAGCAGAGCTGGCTCATCGCAACCCTGTTCCTGTGCAGTGCAGCAGAACACACAGGAGCAGCTCAGGCTTCATCCCAAAGGGTACTGACACACAGCCTACGTTTCAGAGCCTCAGCCCTTTTACCAACCTCTGCTCCTTGAGGATTTCAGGGGTCTGCTGGAGTGGAGCTGCAGACCTAAAGGTAGAGCTCTCTTGACCTCTTCAGAGTTCTGACTGCCTCTACTTACTGACTTGAAAACAGCTCAAGTAATTTTTTTTTCCACTTTCCTGAATTAGATTTAACACTGTCAATAAGAACAGAGCAAAGTCACCAAAACTGAGATGCAAACATACAAAATTCTGGGCACAGCCATAACACCTTCCCATCCATTTATTATTCCCCATTGTTGGACGCATGCAGACGTATACGATGTTTGTACATCCAAACCTTGCTGTCCTGCCATTATTAGAGTTTCCCTAGTTTTGACATGCAAAACGTACAAATATGTTCACAAGCATCACCGGGAGAGAGGATGGATTTGCTGTAACATTTTAGCCTCAGATAGGATAGGATCTGCATACTGCAGGGTTATCACAGATCAGAACTCCAGCCCTTACTTCCATAGAGGCAAAATCCCACTGGGCCAGGAAGGGCTGTGGGAACCGGCATGGGAACACTCTGTACCAGGTTCAGGGTCTGCAACAAACGGGTGCAGCCTCTCTGAGCTGGCCCTTGTTACCAAGGCCACTTGATTTCTTTTGAAAGCTTCTGACTGGTTCTAGTAGTGGCATAAGTTTCACTATAAAAAGCAAGCATTAAAGAAAGAAAAAAAATGTTTCCATAGGAAACAAATGCAACAGCCAACCTAGCCCATTTCCAGCATTATTTTAAAGCGCACACTGCCAAAAAATGTAGCTTGGTGCAAATAAAACCAGCAAAATTTACACATCCGTGCTCAAGTTTCTTCCTGGTATGATTCGTTCTTCACCTGCCTCTGCTCAATACCCTCAACACAGACAAAACTTTTCCATAAATTCTTTCAGATCTCCAAATGAGAAGTACCATGACTGATCTAAATATCAAGGAAAAACTGACTGCAAACATAGCAGATCTGATTTATAAACACTAGAAGGTTCTTCAGTACAAAAGACTGACATTCGTACCAACTCCTAACAATGGGGATAAGACATTAACTTCAGTTTTTATAAGTCCGTGTTCCCATATTATAACAAAATCTAAGGTAACGGGTCCAGATGCTGCCTCCTCAAATAGCTTTCACCATGATTGGTCAAAGAAGAAATCCACAGAAGGACTCGTTCCATACACGTTTTCAAATCAGTCCATACATTGTTGTCAGTTACGTGAGGTCAGAGATGATTCCTGCAGAAGAGCTCCTTTTGGAAAGGGGGATACATATTTATTTAACAGTCGGCTTTGATTCCTTCCTGTTAACTAAATTAGCACAGGACCCACGTATTGATGAGATCCAAAAAAATGGGTCACACTGAACTATCCTTTCCATCTGAAGGAGGCACCCACCAAACGCAACACCTGGATTTCTTTCATTCCTTGTGTTTCAGATTTCTGACCCAGCCTCTCTGCAGCCTGGCGCAGGCAGGACTGGTGGGCGATCCCTTTTAGATCATGGAACAACTCGGGCTGGAAGGGACCTTAAAAATCATCCAGTTTCAATCTCCTGCCATGAGCAGGGACACTGACTCAAATATTAAACCCCAGAATTTTTAAAGCATCTCTCCCTGTCATTTACCATTTCTAAAGCTCTTTTTCAATTATGCAGTTCTTGATTGCTAATCAGTTACACAAGGAAAACAGTAACCTACTTCACTTAAAACTCCACCAAATGAGCACAGTAAAGTGAAAAAAAAAGAGAGATCTTTTTCAACTACTTTTTCAGTTCTGGTAGGCTCTGCTGTTACTTGTGGAACACCAGGTACAGCATTTTGCAGAAACATAACCAGATTTTTTTCTAGATGAAAAAATCCCTGTCACTGGAGGTACAGCCCCTCTAGAACAGATCCTGCTTTTGTAAATAAGGGGTGAAACGGGTGCAAAAATTGTAATTATTTTCTCCAAGCAGAAAATTACCACAGTTTAGAGAAGTGTTTGATAAACACATGGCCATTTCTCAGCTTCCTCCTTCATTTAAGGAGCCAATAAGGTATTCAACAAAATGGTTGACAGGATTGAATATTATTTCTGTTCATGCTGCAAAATAAATCAATATTCTCTGTCAAATCCTGACGAACTGGGTCACTACCTGGGTTAAGTGAATGCATTGGATCCTTCTCCAGGATACATTTTTATTAGTCCCTACGGTATTAAAAAATAGTAATATTAAAACCCAAGAGAAAATAAGAGTTGAAAATGCTTACTTATCAAAATCAAAGGCGCTTTCCCCAGAAATGAAACAGCTTTTAGAAGGAGGGAGGGGGAGAAACAACTATTATTCTGCTTCCTAGTACCAAACCAAGATGCAACAGATGTATTAAACAGGATATTACTTTTACGTGGGGATTTTTGCACAAATATTCACAACTCTCCTGCCTACCAAGTGCCATGCAAAGCAATGGCTCAGATAGTCAAGACCTAGGATGGTTCGATCCTGACCGCCTCCTGCTCAGGGCTCAGCATCATCTAAACTAATCCCATTGCCTTCAGCAGGACGAAGTAGCGCTTAGTGCTTTTGCAGAACTGGGCCCCAGATAATGAAGGCTTTAGATACAGGCTTCCTATTTCCTGCAGTGGATTTGTGTAGGTGGCCTTGTTACCAGAAATCCATACTCCTACACAGCAACTTCTGACTGTGTTTCTGCAGAAATGACTATGATGAAAGGAATAAAATGTTTTTAAAACAAAAATCGTGCATTTGTTTCTCCAAACTAGTCAGGGTATCTCCTGCTGGCGAGATGAATTTCTTCACATCTCGCATGGAAAAATTAAAAGTGGGGTGGAAAACGAAAGGATCAAGGTTTGCAAAGGCACTGTGGCCTGGGCCACTGGGCACACTGAGAAAGGAGAGCCCATCTGTAGTGTCCCTTGCCCATCGCCAGCAGCTGAGTCACTGGCCCAGCCTGCAGAGCTTCTCACCGCTGCGTTTCACAGCCATCCTCTGCCTCACAGCCAGGAAAATCCCACATCCTCCCAGTGGGTGTAGGAAATGCAGCTACAGCCTCTGGATGCGCCGCCATGGAAAATGAGGGAAAGTGTGGTGCAGGCAGTCTGGGTGGGCTCAGGGCCAACATCCCAGGACCACACTGACAACATCTTGGGGCACAAGAAGCTTCAAGCAGAGCCTGTGGGCAGCTTTGCCTACATGCCCACCTATAGCCCTACTGGTTTGCCAACCCCAGTGCTGCAAGTTGCATGACCAGCACTTCCTCACCGCTTGGGAATCTGCCAGGGCCACCAAGAAACCACCTCTCCTGGCTCACCTCGTCCTGTCTCTCTGCTCTTTGCTGAGGGGAAGGTCACACCAAGCCCTTAGATGTCTTCCCTGTAGGCCATCCAAGTCCAGCCTGCCTTCAAGCACAGGGGCTTACTGAAGTCATCAGTCTTGCCATGCTGTTGCGACCAGCAGAGCCCTGCTGGGTTCCAGTGAAGGTCACACCAGAGGTGCTCCTCTCATCTCCCACCCATTTCTGCTCACTCTCAGCAATTCTCCATGACCAGATGATTGCAGAGGAGGGTGCAACCGGCCAGGGTGGCTTCAATCTCTGCATTTGCCAATACCAGCTGAATACTGCCCATGCTGCTTCACAAGGTGCCTCTGCAAGTCTACTGCCAAGAAAGCAATTGAAGACATGGCTCACAACTCATGTTGTTTCCTTTTACATTCCCCGTGGCACTTGCCAAGTTCATGTCGAGGGTGGTGTTATTCTGAGAAGACCACAAATGTCCCGAGCCTGGCTCTCCAGTCTAAGATTCAGCATTGCTCTTTGGAAAGAAAACAGGGACAGACCAACACGGGTTTGCCCAGCTGTCTGGGCAATTGCTCCAGACAAAAGCTCTTTTGAGAAGCCGCTCCTGTAATGCTGAAAAGACCCATCATCCCCAAACATGTGCTCACACACAGGTGGTGACAGCAGAGCTGGCACCAGGAGGGATTGCATTAGGAAAGCAATCAAACAGCCTCTGTCAGTCCTGTGCTTCCCACCTCAAAGACTCCAATGGCTTATAAACCACTCAGCTCAGAACTACCTTCAGCTCCTGAGTCCACCCCACCACCACCCTCTTTTGGAAGTGCCAAGCTGCTTTGGAGGCTTCTCCTTTTCCTCCTTAACAAAATTCCTGACCCTGTGCCTTCAGCACTGCCCTCCCATTCAGTTCAGCCATCTGAACTTCTCCTTGGAAGGCCAAGAAGTGAGACCATGCAGAAAAGAAAGGAGAGAAAAATTCTTTTGGCCTCCATTCCCTGTCATATTTGTTCCGTGCTCATATTGACCAAAACAGGAAAGCAGAGATGGGAAAATAGCTACATGTCGAGGGAAAAACAAACCAGACTCTCCTAATTCAGTCTCGGCCTGTATTCACTTACTAGAACAAGTGCCTTTAACCCAGCCTGTTGGGCAGACAAGAGAACATGGGTTTGTAATCTCTGCCAACAAGGGAGAAATGAGTCCCTGCAATTACTTCACTATGACTGGGTCATGGCGAAGTCTTATGAAGAGCATCTGAGGGACCTGGGCTTGTTTAGCCTTGAGAAGAGAAGGCTGAGGGGAGACCTCATTGCTCTCTACAGCTACCTGAAAGGAGGCTGGAGAGAGGAGGGAGCTGGGCTCTTCTCCCAAGTGACAGGACAAGAGGGAACGGCCTCAAGCTCCACCAGGGGAGGTTCAGGCTGGACAGCAGAAAAAAATTTTTCATAGTAAGGTTCTCTGGGCACTGGCAGAGGCTGCTCAGGGAGGTGGTTGAGCCACCATCCCCAGAGGTGTTTAAAAGATGGGTAGATGAGGTGCTCAGGGGCATGGTTTAGTGGTTGATAGTAATGGTTGGACTCCATGATCCTGGAGGTCTTTTCCGGCCTAGTGATTCTGTGTGGTCACCGCTTGGATGTTTTAACACTGGTGCTTCACTCCACCATTTCCTTCTGAGGAGGCGCCACCAGAGTTGGCTCCGCCACTGGCCTGGCTCAGGGAGGAACTGGTTCCACCACAGCTTTTCCCTTCTTTGGGTTCATCATAACCCTTATCAGGGAAAAAATTTTAGAGGGATGGACCAGTAGATATTTACAGGGACTTCATGACCACCGTCTGGGACCAGAGTGTAAATATTTACAGTTGCATTCTTGGGGTGAATTTCTTTTCACAGGTTGGAGTTACAATGAATTTATATTAATGACTACTGCATGAGCTGCTGGCTCATTGTCTTGGAGTTCAAAAGTTTAAGGTGGTTTTTGAATGCCACCTGAAAATTTAAAAGTGGCAGTTCAGTTATTTCAACCTACAAAATAATTTGTTCTTAGGAGCAAAGCAGTGATTCAAACTGAATCTAGGTATTTAATGGAAAAAGGAGTCTAGGACAGTAATTTTTGTGGCACTGTTGCCATCCTGAAACTTTCATGGTTCAGAAGGTGGCATAAGTCTTTGCAAAAAATGAAATCGTTTGACACTTATTTTGGCAGTTTCCATTGAGAAATGGGCTTGTTGAAGGCACTCTTTAAAAACATTACATCAACTTCAGTAGATTTTATTTGGTAATGCTCACTGAGTTCCTAGCAATTAACACTATTACTTGCATATGAGATTTTTGGGGACTATCCAAACAGCACAGTAGCTACCCTAGGAAGCTTTCAGCCTCAGCAGAAGGCAGCTGGTAACAGACAGATAATACAGAAGGCAGTATCAGTCAGAAATCCAAGGAACCCTAACAGCCTTCTGAGAGTCATCTCTTAGAGGAAACATTCCTCAAAGCCATCTGAAGAAGACTGAAATTGGGATGCTTTGGAAATGCCAGAAAATATGCACTCTTAAATATATAACAGGAAGATAGTACAGCCTTGAAGCACAGGCCAGTAAGATGCAGAAGGACCACACTGACAGCAAGGGGGAGATAATAATGAAGCTGAGAGTACATCACAGCTGCCCTTGGATGAACAGGCAGGGAGAGAGCTGGGCTTGTTCAGCCTGGAGAAGAGAAGCCTCCAGGGAGACCTTACAGCAGCCTTCCAGTAACTGAATAGTGCCTCCAAGAAAGCTGGGAAGGGACCTTTTACAAGGGCATGGAGTGACAGGATGAAGGGGAAGATTTAGATTAGATTTTTGGAAGAAATAGTTTCCTGTGAGGGTGGTGAGGCACTGGCACAGCGTGGCAGGCTATGCTACACACTGTCATTTTTTACTCTTAGCTGAGTGACAACCTGAACAACCAAAACACAAAATAGTTGCCCATGAATACTACATCCTCCATGGCTTCAGAGATACGATATTTTGTTAAAATTCTGATACATACAAGCAAAAGCGCAGGGAAATGGTATGTTTTCCTGAAACTAACAGCAGCCACACAATCAACTTGATCTACTGGAAGGTGTCCCTGTCCACAGCAGGGGTTGGAACTCAGTGATCTTTAAGGTCTCTTCCAACCCAAAGCATTCTATTATTCTATGAGTTCGGGGATTGGCTTTTGGAATGTAGCAAGCAGAGGTATGGTACTGTTCAATGCCTTTCTTAAGCACCTCCAATGTGACTCACATCTTCTTCTCTATTCATTTATAACAAGCTGATAGCTTCACTCACACGCACCAAAAGGTTTATCTTCACATATTAAAGGAAAGGGATGGGAAACAGGCTTTTAGAGTATAGTTACAGACTGAGTACGCAACTACATGCAATCCTCAGCTCTATTAGCTCAGTGTGCACTTGTGTGGTAAATTTACATCAGCTGTCAAGCCTTCCATCTGACCTTTTAAACACTGGCACACGGCCTTGGTCATTTTGCATCCCAAGGCCTGATGTTAGTGACACAGCAGCCCATCAGACACGCAGTAAAGTCTGCGGGCATACAGGACAACGTGGTTTTCAGTAACAATTTTCCATCAATATTCTTTACTTCCTTTCTAATTTAAGTCAGTTTCTGCTAATGATCAAAACACAGAATGCCTTGATAAGTTCTTCTTCAGTGGATCAGACCAGGTATGTTAATTAGAAAATGAAAATCATGGTGCTGGGATCACAGAATCACTTGCTTGGAGAAGACCTTTGGGATAGTGTCCGAATGTACCTGTCCACTACTAAACCATATTCCTGAGCACCTCATCTGCCCATCTTTTGAAGACCTCCAGGGATGTGGACTCAATCACCTTCCTGAGCAGCCTCTGACAGTGCCCAAGAACCCTTTTGGTGAGAAATTTTTTACTGATGTCTAAAATGGGGCAACTCGCACCATCTTACAACTGTGCACCTTTCTTCTGTTAGGTTTTTTTTTTAATTGTTACCAATGTTTTTTTATAACAAACATTTGCTGATGTTTTGTGGATGATAACACAATGATTTGTAGAACTGTTCATGAGTGGCTGGCTTTATTTCTACTACATTATTGCACTTTACATCGAATGCAGCCTTCACAGCATAACTAAGAATGCAATAGATAAGAAAACCAGGATCCTGTTGGTGATTTGCAGCTTGCACAGCCTGGTCACAGGTGGTTACTTGTTTTATGTGGCTATAGAAATGCATCTGAGGGATTACATTTGGCAGATACTGATCTACTTTAACCAAAGGATTCCAAGTGGTTCAGAAATGCTTTTGTACATAGAAAACCTGTGAAACTGTTTTGAACACCTCTTCACCCCTATCTCTTAAAACTGAGATTTGCCCTAGTATAACAACTTTGGAAGATGGAAGAAAACAGAGGTTAGGAGAGAGAGACTAATGCAGAAAAAAGCTTAAGAGAAGACTGCAGGTGTAACCACAACTCTGCCTGCAGCTTTGCCATAAACAAGTTTACTCCTTCTACATCAGAGAGCCTGTGAAGAAAAAGCCAGATACTGAGCAGAACAGCTTCAACATGAAGCTTCGAGTCTACCTGGATCTTTGCAAAGGCATTTCTGTACTGTCACTGGGTGATGTATCTGGAGGTTTTGGTTTTGCAACGGATGACAGCCACGAACACACATTTTTTTTTCCTGCCTTCAAGGAGGCAAATTGGTGTTTCAGGGCTCCCAGACCTAGGAAGACTCAGAGGTCAGCACAATACCTCAAGTGCTACTTTAGTCAGTTCAAAGGGTCTAAAAATGAAGCCTCTAAGACTCTTTGACAGCAATGGCAGAAGCTGAACAATATAATTAAAAATAGAGGATAGACGGGAGAAGTTCTTGAGGTTTTTGAACCAGCCCCATGGAGAGCAGGAGAGAAAACAAGCATAGGTTTTCCATAACAGACTTCCCACTTTAACAGATCTCATTATACTAAGATTCACTATTACAGGTTTTACATACAATAATACCATTTTACTTTCTGAATAAAACTGGAATCTCAAGTAAGCCTCTCTGAATCCAAGAGTGGCATGGCTAATTAAACTGTCTTCAACAGTGTTAGTAGCTCTCTGGAGGCACAGACAATTGCTAGGAAAGTACCGTATGCTTGCAAAGCCAAACTTTCATAGTGAAGAAGAGCAATAGATATACTCGCTTGCCCATCCTTAACTCAGCCTGTTGCTGGGTTTTAATCACATGACTTTTGAGATTTTTCCTTTGAAATCTTCCTACTGGCAGAAAAAACGCTCAGCTAATTGATCTTTCCCATTCTTTGCATTATTTTCTACACCATGTAAATCCAACAAAAAAAATTCCACATTCTTACATATGATGTACTCATCCAAAGCTCCTCATTCCTTACAAAGGCAGACATGTATACTTTCAAACAATTAAAAAACCATATTGATCTGTTTCCCTACTTTACTCATACCAAGAATTCCAGAAATTAAACACAAGCAATACAATTAAAAAATCAGTGAGCTTTGCATGCTGAAAGCCTAATCTTCCTGAGTGTTTAGTATTTTGTGCCAATACTAGCACAAGGCACAGCTTTCTGACATATGCTAGTGCTTACCTTTGCATCAAGACTCTGGATGTTCCATGTTGCACACCTCAAAAAAACCAGAGATTCTCCCTCTGCGTTGCAAAAATCTCTTTTCTGCTTGCTAGGCAATAAACACAGTTTGCAAGATAAAAGCAGGAAGCCTAAGCAGGCAAGAAGGCTTCTTTATTAGAGGAGGTCAGTGGAGGATGATGAAATCAGGAGCAGGATTAATTGCTAGGAAAATAAGGGACAGGTGGAAATGAGAGGATACAGCCTGACTTCAGGTATGGGAATCTAGGGAACAGCTGAAAGCTCCACACCATTAAACCCACAGACAACCCCTACCCAGACGCCAAAAAACCAAATCTTATGTACACATATAGATAAAAGGTATCAAATGACTTTTATGTAGATTAAAAAAAAAATCCCTCTCTTCACTCTTTTGAGGGAATCTGACTCATGATTTTCAAATTTCTGGGGACTTGTAAAGGCTTTTCTCACAGAGCAAGCCATAACCACAGCCTTAAAAAGCAAAAGCAAGTGGAAAAGACATAAACACACCAGCATCATGTAGAAAGGAGTTGTAGAGCTGTCAGGGAATTTCTTAACTTTGAACACAGGATTTTGAACTTGAACAAGCCTTTACCAGCATTTCCTTTAGGGCAAGGTAAAAGTTAGTTTGTTTATTTGTTTTCTAACATTTAAAAGAAAAGGGAAGACTGCATTCCCACTGAGAAATCAGCTAGACACCTGCTCTTCATGACCAGGGCAGCTGGGACACAGGCAGCCCCATCACTGGCCTCTCTCTGTCCCTTGAGCTAGTGCCTGACTTAAAAGCACGAAGGTTTTTGTCCTCTGTGTGGACTTTCCTTGGAAGGGAAGGATGCACCAGCTCTGCTCTGCTAAGCCAACCCTGCCTTCTTAGTTAAGGAAATTAAAGAAATGTTTTTTACAAGGATATTAGGAGAAAGCCTTAATTTCAATTCTGAAGCCACAGCTGGCTCCTCAAGCCTTAATTTCAATTCTAAAGCCACAGCTGGCTCCTCCTAACCAGAAAGCACTGTTTGGCCATGCTACCTTGAGCTACAGCATCCTCAGGGGAAGGTGCTTTGGACAATTTCCCTGTTAGCCTCAAAAAAGAACCCACCAGTGAGATTCTCAGTGTTACCTGACTGCATTTAGGAAGGTGGTTTTGTGACTCTAGTAGGGGTGACACCTTCCCTCTCCTGCAGACAAATGTGACAACCTTGTTCCAGAGGTGTAAAACTGTAAGAGTTTAAAATATATAGATATGTATATTTTTTATTCTTAAAAATTGATCAGTTATTGAAGGTGGAGTTTAATAATAGTGTTAACCACTCTGCTGACTGACATAAACACTTCTGCCAGTGCAGGCTGTAAAGTGTTGGGTAGAAGAGACTGAGGATATTTCAGCCCATGCTGGCTGCAATCCATGCTCCAGAGCAACACATCGAAATCACCTCATCTCTCTTCTTCCCCTTCAAAAGCAAACTCCTTACTTTTTGTTTAGAATAACTCGCTCCAAAGCAGACATAATGCTAATCCCTCAGGATGATGCCAGGTTTTCTCAGCAGGTTTTTGACTATTAACTCCTTGTCATCTGACACAGTACAAGCCCTCAGCTGCACATCTTCCATTCCGTGCAAATCTGAGGACTTTGAAGCCCAAAGTTTCAATTTTGAATTTAGAGGAATCACTCACAGTCTATTTAAGCAACATAGTATCTGATCCATAGCTGGAGATGCCTGAGTTTCTATCTTGTACTGATATTCTTTATTTTCTCTTGATATCACCTTTTTCAGTGTCACATCATGCATTCCTTTTAGTGATCTTTGCCTTGAAAAAGCAAATGCCTTCTTGTTTCTGCAAAACTCTCTTCCAGTAGCATGCTTATGAGCCACGTGTGTTCTTAATCTTAAATAATCCCTAAAAAATCATGTTCCCATCCTAATGAATGCATTGGTCTTTTCTTTCTAATTTAGTTGCTTCGGTAAATGTTGTATCTAGTTGATATGTAGTAAACAAACATTACTGCCAGTCTCAGTTCAATTCTGAGTAAGAGAAGCCCCCACAAACCAGCAAATGTGCTATAACACAGGCGGAACCAGTGGTTAGGCTGAAATTGGTTTATTTTAAGAAGCCTCTTTGCAGACCTGTTTGCTTCCTATGCTAAAGAACTGCAGAACTGGGCTTTAGTCTTTGAGCCATTGACAGATGCAAATGGTTTAATTACTATATTTTTTTCAGCTTTCATTTCAGTACTGACATTTGCATTTTATGGATGAGTACTTCAGAGGAAGAATGCACACTAAAAAGGTAAGATTACAGAATAGTGTCTGTTTAGTTTTGAGAAGATCCTAGCTCTTATTTAAGATGGTGGTCCTGCTACTCATTTCTAAAGTCAGAATCTGGACCTGCAGACAGGTATTTTGAATTGACAGTGATGGGTCCCTATGTAGTTTATCTATTTTTATTCTCTCTTGTGTCGGCTGCCAAAGAAAGAAAGAAAGAAAGATCTGGTGATTACTTTTTGTAAATATCGAATTTCTAGGATGCATAGGCAGACTTTGCCTAGTGCAGTAATTCTACCTGCATATTTCTGATAGCAAAAATAGTTCATAGTTTCCTATAAGTCTTTCTTTTTCTAATGTAGCTTTGTCCAGATTAAATATTAGACAGTGCTCTGTCTCTCATACATACTTTCAGCAAACAATTTTCCCTTTCATTATTCAATCATAAAAGGATTTTGTTTGGGAAACTGCAGGGCTGCATCTAAAGATACAAATTCAAATTAAGGACCCTTTCCTAAGTCAACTTTGACCAACCCCTCAACATATGGACTGAGTCCTATAACACCCCTGCGCAGCCAGTAAATTGAAAGGTACTGCTCCTTCTGGTAGCACCTGTACCTTCTGCTCTGAGCTTGTCTTGGCTCTGAAAAAATAAGTTTTCTTAATTAGACCTGACTAACTCGAAGTGAAATCCTAGCGGAGATCAGGCAGGTTCTAGTTTTCCTATAAGGTACCACCCAGAGTTACAGTCTTTGGGGTGGGGTATTTCATCGTAACAGCAATGATGAAAGAAAATGGTTGTCTGGTATTTTCATGCTTCATGAGTTCCAATTGACATAAATGTGCAGCCAGGCTTTGTGCAACACAAAACAGCAGAAATACGCAGTCAACTCCTGCCTGATGTCCTTAGCTACCCACAGAAATCCCATAACTGTGCAAAGCACCCAGGACCTGAGCTACTCCCAGACAGTAAGAACAAGCCCTGTCCCAAGACTTTGCACCCTGCTGCAGCCAACATGAGACAATCTGCTTTGGCTCTTCTGAACTGAACCTAAAATAAAGCCAAACAGATGATTCTTTGGCTGTAGATACGCTAAAATAAATCACTGAAGATCATGAGGGCAACCTCAATCCACAGTGTGGCTGTGGCCTGCAGCAGTCCCCACAAATGCTGTGGTGTGCCACCAATCCCTCCTGCTCGGCTGCCCTGCTGCAGTGTACTTATCCTCCCCAACCCTGCTCGACCTGGGAAAGTACCTCTGCAAACAAAACCATCCCGAATCGCCTCCAGCTGCTTTTGCAGCTCATCAGTTGCCGCTGGGTGATTCCGATACTGCTTGGAACGAGCATCCTATGTAAGGCCAGCTGAAGCAAAGGCGAACAGGCACCCTGAACGTGCCTGAATATTTCTGTGTGGTGGCAAACTCCCTAAAGGGCAAATTTTTCCATTCTAAGAACAAGAATTCTGCTCTTCATATTCTAGGTCACTTGTGGAACCGCACAGATAACAGATCTCAACAAAATGTCACTAATGATAAAGCCCAGGGTTTTCAGAGCTGTGTTTCTGAAGGCAGACACTTTATCTGGGTATCTAAGTGGAGGGAGTTGGGTGTCTAAATGAAGGGAGTAATTTTCACACACAGTTCCCAAGACTTACTTATGAAAGCCCTGGCCCAAGTATCCCCATTATAGTTGGATATTGAAAAATCTAAGCAGACTGGTCTGGGTGTTGAATCAAGGAAAGGAAAAGTGCAGTGGTCAGTTTAAACACTGATTTGCTACATAGGATGGGACCAGTCACACCACCCTGCGTGCCACAAGCTTTGCTATTTTCTGACTGACTGTGACCGCACAGGACTGAGTCACCTAATTCGTAGCTGCCGGTGCAATGTAGCCAAGCTCGTAGGATGGAAACATCAGCTTGGCTTTTATCCCAAAGCATGCTTCTCCACTGAAGTTTTTGTTGCGGCTGAATAGCTTGCAAATAAGAAGGCCTAAACACGCAAAGGAATATTTTGCAAAATGTAGAGCCGATTGTTGGCTGCACCATAGCTGCTGGAGTTTGGCACCTGAATGGTGCTCTCCCACAGTCTCTTCCGTGGTTCAAAAGCCAAACCTGGGGGAAAATTCAACAGTCGCTATTTTCAAATGCCAGTTGGTAAAGTAATTGCTTCTGGCTAAAGAAATTAAATATCACTGAGCCACAATCAAAATATTGTTTTGTTTTTAAAGAACACTTGAGCTTTGAGACCATTGTGTCCATCTCTGACCATGCTGAGATGGTGGCTGTGCTGCATCTCAACGTGCAGGGGGAAAAAACATAGACTTGTTTCCGCTTTTCTCTGTTCTCACCTGAATGACTGGATCAAGGTTAAACAACCGCAGACAGAAGGAAAAAAGATCACTGAACAGAAGTGGAAAAGTGAAATACGTCAAATGATAGTCTTTTTTTTTTGTTGTTGGCGTCAGAAGAGCTCAGGGGTTGTGGCCAACGAGGCAAGAACAGGCAGGCAGTCTGCAGAACGGGACATTTCTGACGGTGAAGTCCTATCGGGGTTTTTTGGGACAGTTACATGTAAGACACCAAAGGAATGGCTCAGAACTACTATCCCCACCTACAGTGTTTCTTTTCCTTTACATTTACGGTAACAATGTTTGGGCAACAGTTTGGTTTTTTCAGTTCCTAATTACTATTCATTGTGAAACTTGGTAAGATTGGCCATGTTATAGTGTTACTCCATGAGCATGTGGATAAAGACAGTTTTCTTCAACAGGTTTTTGCTGTATTTATGAACCTATACCATAGTTTGGGTCATTCCTTAGGATGTATGACATGGCTGGTACTGGTCTGGCATAAACCTGCTACCCCTCCCATTTTTAGTATATAAAACAGATTCACAGAATCACTAGGTTGGAAAAGACCCACAGGATCATCGAGTCCATCCATAAACATCTCCTAATGTTTTCTGATGGTTTGTTCCAACCCCTTAAGCGCTGAAATAACAAAAATTTTTGTCATTGCTACAGCAAATGACTTCGGCATGATACAGGGTGAAGGGTAGACCCAGAAGAACAACATGTAATAGTAAAATAGAACAACACAAGCATGGCAAAGTACAAAGATTAAGTTATAAATTTAAGTTATCCAAATTATTAACTGGAAGCAATTAGTCTGAAACCAAAGTTTCTACCCTAAGCCTGACTATGTGTGCAAAAGAAAGGGATTCATTTGGTTATACTACAGAACAAGGAATCTTTCCAGATTGCACGGTGAATGCTGCTATTCTTTTAATGTAAGTGTAAAATTCTTTATTTTAGGTTATCTAGGCCTGAAATTCACACAAATGTAAATTTAAATTTCCTTTACGTTCATTGATGTTAAGTAGCTGTATTTCATTCAATTGAGAACTGCATGGAATATCAGAATTCTAGTCTGCTTAGTGAAATGTGACCTTCTAACGATTTCAACCAAGTAAAACTACCTTCTATGCCACTTCAAGTTGCAGGAATAATACCTAAGCACTAATAATACCTAATGCTACAGACAAAGTCTTCAGGAGGATAACATTTGAAGTAGACAGACAATATTATTTTAAAGGCAATATTGAATGAGAAACATCGATGTCTGTCAACTTTTTCTGCATATGGGAATTGCCCAACGCTGGAAAACTCTCAGGTAGCTGAATGCTGCTTTGGTAGACAAGCTTGCCTTTGCCCATAACTATGGCCAAATTTACAAAACTGATTTACAAAATTTTATACTGAGGATCAAGTTTCATCCTCAGAAGTTCAAATCTGTGAGAAAATCAAGGTTAGAACGAAAATACACTGCTATTCATGTATAGGACTGCAAAATGTAAGGCAAAGCAGCAGAAGTGACAGAAGATCAGCTTACATTTTTATATTTAACTTCATTAAAAGTATCTTCAAATCTCTCATTACGCTGTGTTCATAACAGCTCTTACTTCCACTGCCTTATCACCATTTATGTGCTGAATATTCTTGATGATAGAGTGATCAAGTTTGGTTCTACCTTATTCATGATTTGATGCTAAAGAGGTACATTTCTCAACACAACACACCACCTAGGCCCCCATAAGGAGGATGTGTGATTGTCCCCATCTTCCCTTTTGCCACATAGCAGCACAAGTTTGCACACTGACAGTGAACAAATCGACATCAGCACGTGCCAGAGTGTGAGCGCCTGTGACCACAAAGCCCAGAGGGGTTTCTGAAGGGGCAGGGTTTGACACTTGTAGACAGAGTGTTGTTTACTAACAGTTTCTGGACAGTCCCAGGTTTCTGTTGCTTACGAAAGGGGCACCAGCGTGCACATGAAAGGAATTACTATCACTCTGGTGGGAACTGCAGTACTGATGGCGCTGTAGCTGTGATGACCTGCGGGTAGCAGTGAATCCAGGTTTGTAAAGGGAAGCTGTATTTTATCAGCCTGATTGAAGCTGGGTAGAAGCCTCTATCGGATCTCCTCCTATTTCTTTTCACACCTATCATCTGACAGCCCCATCCCTGGACGTGTTCAAGGCCAGGTTGGATGAGGCGTTGAGCAACCTGATCCAGTGGGAGGTGTCCCTGCCCATGGCAGAGGGGATGGAACTGGATGAGCTTTAAGGTCCCCTCTATGACCCTATTACAGCAAATTCCCACAGAATAAAGCATGCTGTTTCTCTCTTGCGTGTGGCAAATCTTATACACCACTTCTGCTGCTCTCCCACGTAGTAAATCCATCTAAAATTTGCCAGGGTTTCATGGCAGCTGCCACTTCAAACTTTCCTCACCCTTCTAACCACAATTCCTCCTGAAGTCACCCAGGGCCGCACTGACCTGCAGGAGCTGGGGGATGGCAGAGGAGCTGCCAGCTGTGCTCAGGGCTGAGCCCGCAGGAACCATGCCATGGGATGCTCAGGAGGAGGCACGTGCCGCATCTCAGTTCCTTTGCTCTGTGCAGCAACACTTGGTTAATTCGCATTCTGTTTTGGAATAATATTTTAAAAGCCTGTTAGGGAAATACAAAATAAAGATGATTTCAATTAAAGCTTTTATTTAAATACATTGCAATTTGTTGTGAGCTTGCTCATCATATAGAGGTGGAAACACAAGACTTCACACTGAGCCAGACTTTTGGTCTGATTTGACTAAAGTGGCCAGGATTTTTGGTGCAGGTAGGGGGATTGCTGTGCCTCAACACTCCAACGTACTGCAAGTCAGCTGATGGCACAGCACATCCAGGCATCCGTCCTGCTCACCAAAGAAATGCATACAGAGGCTGTGGAGGCTGTCACAACCTGGGCCAAGGGAACAGCAAGGCTGGATCCATCTTGAGGGGACTGAAAACCAACGTCAGTGCCCTGTCAAAGGACAACTGGCAGCCCGTGGCACCAGGCACTACTGCATCCTCAGGAACACACCACAGGGCATCACTGTCCTCCATTTTCAATGTTTCCTTTTGATCTGTTTTCTGTAATTGAACTAGCGATGGTATTACCAGCGTGCCTGACTATTCTGAATCTCACACAGGTCTTGCCCTTGGTGATACGGACACAAAAACTTCCACTGCTTGATCGTGCGTTGTGTAAAAAAGCAGTGCCTTCCTTCAGCTTGAGCGTGCTGTGTTCCTACCCTACTTCTTGTTATGTTTTATTATATAATAACTTAAATTTTCCAAAATACGCTATAGTCTGAAATACAGAATGTTTGCAATGCTTCATAAAATAAGTAAAATGAGCCTTCAAATGTACCAACAAAATAAAGTCAACTCCCAGAATGAATCAATAAAACCGCCAGGCCATTTTCAAGTAAAAAGATACCCCATTGCCAGAATGACAAGCACAGAACTGCTTCACAGATAATAAACCAGAACTGAATTTGAGAAACCTCATTTAGACTTTCTACAGTGAATCATCTTTTTTTCTTTTATTTTTAGCTGGGGGTTGAAGAAAGGGTGATTCATCCCATTCTGAAATTGTTTTCTGTTTCAGTACAATACGACATTGTTTTCTGCAACATCTATAGAGCAATGTTGGAAGTGCAGAATAACAACCGGTTAAATCAGTCCCAAGAGTAGAGAAAAACAAGTCTGGGGACAGGAAGAGCTATTTTCCATCTGAGACTTAGGAAGGCGTGGAGAATGAATGAGGCACAGTTGTATGAAAAAAACTCTCTCAAGGTGAAGAATTTTTACCTGTTTAAAACAGAAACAAAGATTCTGAAGGGAGAGGGAGAAATGGTTGGTATTATGTGAAAGGAAGAAACCGGGAGATGTGGGCTTGAAGAACAGTGAGGCTTTTAGGAGCCGTTTCTTAGCCATCAGAGGACAGTGTGGGGCTTGTGATGTGGACACTCCAGTTTTGTCACAGCCACCGGTGACGTCGCAGATGACTCGGGCAGCGGGAGCTGGGGCGAGGGGGAAGGAAGCGGAGGATGAGGATGCAGCGATATCATTGATGCAGAGTGTAATGCTGTGGGAGCACCAAGCGCTGACGTGTTCACAGGGCCAAAGTGAAGAGGAATGTAAAGTCAAAGCCAAAGAGGAAATAGATGCTGAAATAACGAGTAATAAGGGGGATAGGTCAGGTTGAGGAGTGTATCTCTTGTTCCTGATGGGGATGTCTGGTTTTGAGACTCCTAGCAAGGAAGCTGAATTAAAACCACAAGCTGTGTTGCTCAGACGGCCAGAGCGGCTGCGGGTAGCTGTGAGCAGTGACTAATGCCACAGAGATTCTTACTGATGCTGAGAACACGCAGGTCCTATGTCTTACAGCACGAGGTACATGCCAGGCACTGAAGTCACATGCTTATGTACCCCCTGCATATATCCCACAAATTTAGAAGAAAAATACTGCCTGTATTCACGGAGCCTTGGGTAAACTAACCTATTTGCTGAAGCCACCCTAGGAAAACTGCTTGCCAGGAAGGATTTGAAAGAGGAAAAGGGGATGGCTTTGCATCTCCATTGCAGCAGCTGTTCCTAAAGGTGCTGGAGATGTTGCCTCCAGGAGAAGGAAAGGCTGGCAGGCAGGGATCTGGGTAGGTGCGGGTGCCCAGCCAGGAGCAAGCAGGTGACAACCTGCGCTCTGCAACCACCCAGAACCTGGGCTTGTCTTCACCTACTGGCCAGCAAATCTTAGCATGGAGCCCAAATTTTGAAGAATCTCTAATTCAGGGCTCAGCTCCTATGAGCAGCTGTTTTCTACAAGTGCACTCCTGAGTCATGACAGTGCTCCTCCAGGCACAAAGGATGTTGGACTCTGCTTCACCTCTCTAGTGTCACACTCACTTCTTCAAGACACCCACTGTAACCACATCTCCAGCCCTTCGAGCTGCGGTTTGAGCTAACTTGAGCTTTAGAGGTCCTTTATCAATCTCAGACCACTGGGTGTTGTTCTTTTCTCAACTGGCAAGACCCATGCATGTTCATGACCGTGACAGAGAAGACCTCAGCTACACGGCTCCCCATCAAACCGCTGCCACCTCACATAACCCAGAGAAGGGCTTTTACTGCTTGGTGCATTGGTGGCAAAAAAATGCCAGAGTATGCCAGTGCAACATTAAAGAAAGCAAAAGGTAAGAAGGAAAATAGTCCTTCTCACACAAGTGAGAACAGAAAGAGACAGAGGAAATTCAGAGGTATGGGGGCAAGAAGAAAATTAGGGGAACAGATGAGCACAGAGACACTTCAAATAGAGATCAGGATGTCTCTCTGACCTGTCAGAAAAGTCCTTTTAAATCTAACCTATAGTTCCTATATTTCCCTGTAGCAATTTAGGAGGCAACTGCCTTCACACTTGTGTACCTTGCAGGTCTTGGGGAGCACAGGGAGGAGAGAGATGCATAGCAGCTTTCATTTACTGTTAGCATTAGTACACCTCATACGATCCTGCTTCTCACTTTAGACTGTCTGCACTTGCCATTTATTACAAATACAGGAAAAATATACCAAGTATAGACACAGCGATGAGGAAGTAACCTATCAAGGTTCCTTTCAGTCCTGTCCTAAGCCATGTCCCAAGTATTTCCAATTATGTACCCTTTTCCTAAACAGACAGCAGCATCAAATGTGCTTGCGTGGGACTTAGTATTTTCTTTTCTGTCCCACATGTAAACAACAAACAGGAAGAGTCTGGAAAGCTGCTTTGATGTCATTCAGAGCTATTTATGCTCCTTATCCAACCTCTCAATCTACAAATTCCTGGGAAGATTGTTCAGCAAACCATCAATGTGTACTGCATTCAAGCAAAACTTGTACAGTGATTGCTTAGCTTTCCAATCAGGTACCAGAGGATTGTTTAGCCAGTAGTGGGTCTGAGCTGCTTCTCTTGCGCTGAGGTGATGTCTACACTACTGCAAGCCAGCTGCTGGGATCCTGGTCCAAGACTGATTTCATTCTGGACCACTGTAGCTCCTAAACTTTGAGCTTATTCTACTGTACAGAATATTGGAAATTAAGGTAACCACTTTGTCAATACCAGAGCCAAGGACTTCTGGAAAGGAGGTTCCTTTTCTATGTCCTAAAGTAAGTGCAATTCATTTAGATCTGGTTCACAGTCATGTAAAACACTGCCTGTATTAATAGTAACACTGCGGGTTCTTCTGTAACATTTTTCAGTCAAAGCTCTTCAAAGAGGAAGAGAAGTCCCTTCTCCAACAGCTCAGGGGAGAGAGGAGCAGCACAACAGGTTTGTCTGACAGGTCCAAGCGGTCCCATGAGGTGCTCAGGCATGAACCACCAAAGCAGCTCACACAAGATTTACCTGCAGCTGCTTCTCCGTTATTTTTAAGCCTCCTGCTGCTCAGTTACTCTCATTTGTGACCTACCAGATTACCTATCGACCTGCTCAGCATTGCAGTCTATATGGAGTATATGGAGAAAATGACTCAGGTGAAGGGTGATATTTGATACTGCTGTCGTCCATTTCGAGTCACATCACATAGAAGAACATCTGAAGCTGTTAGTGTACATGACCCTCCTTCACTCCCGGCTGCCCTCACAGGCAGTTCTGCAGCACATAAGCAACAACAGCATGGGTGAGGAACAAAACACTATTCAGACCACAGGCGCTTGCAAGGTCAGGGTTATTTACTTCCCTCCTAGATAACGGCCCATCAAAATCCAAACCACCCCACCCTAGTTTCAGAAAACCAACATGCAGCACTAAGGTGGGGTAAACAAAGGCCTTTCTCCCCCTACTGTTATTTAAGAAACATTATTATTATCTTTATTCAAGCAATAGCAGGTCAGCAAAGAAACGATGTAGATCAGACTCACCTCAAAGAAAATCTTTGTTGCTGTCTACGTACAGCATCCACTATTTTTGCAGAAGACACAAAGGGCATGTTCCTATTGTCTGTATGTATTTCACAGCCAAATTGCACAATGCTGAACGTAACTCCTGAAATGGTCCTACCACTGGCCAATCTGCCTTTGCTGAGGACAGATACTCAAGCGTCTCTTGTGGCTTATCTGGAGTGGAGCAGATTGGGTTGCACAAGGGCGTGGATGATGCCTGGCCTGGTGTGGGACCCTGTGAGGCTCTGCCAGGCTCTCATGTGTCACTAGTATACGTGTTAAAGCCCTCTGGTATGGGGACTCAAAGGCAGCCTCTCTGTGCACCATCTCCTTTTATTTCTAAGAGGCAACTGAGCTAACTGAGCTTACCCTCCATTGCTGTACACACTCTAAAGAAGCAAAGAATCAAAAAAGGAGAGATTTTTTTTTTAAAGTTTGATTTAAAATATCCTCAATTTACTTAAGACTTCTAAATATAAAGTGCTTTTCCATGCAAAAGGCTGCTTGCCACAGGAAGGAAAGTCACTCATTAGCTTGTGCAAGCTAAGTTACAGAATGGCAGCCTCCTGATGACGTATCTTGGTTCCTAAATAAATCTATTAAACCCTTCCCCTGAGCCTCACATATCCCTAAATCTCAGCCCCTGAAGAAAAGACTACAGATGTATTCTATCTGTTGGAAAAAGACTGCATGGATTTTGAATTGAAAGACTTCAAGGCATTTCATTATTTAAAAATAAGAAATAATGTGATAGTTCGTGTTTTAAGTTACTTCCTACCGTATCCTCTTGAAAGCAAGGAAGGCTACACGCCTTCACAATTTTCCATTGACACAGAATTCCACCAGTTTAATCAAAGTGAAACACAAGGTGCTGTTATGGTCCTTGTATCTTAAGATTTCCTTACTGATAACCCACATACTATCCGCTAACCCATTGCATCATTCACAAGAATAAACAACCTGGGCTCAGCATACAGGAAGCTGAACAAAAAGGAAATAGAGCATATTAGTTTTCATATATATTTTTGACCTCCACACAGTTCAGACTGGCATATTTTCACAGATCAAGGTTATCCTTCAGATGAGCCTGTTAAGTTCACTACAGAGACAAAAAAAGCATTTCCTATGTTTTTTTTTTTCAAGTTTGAGTATTTTTCATTTAAACCACTGTTACCTCATTCCCAATGAACTAAAAGATGGATCTGGTGGTTAATAAGGGTAGCAAAAGGGAGACTTCTTTCCCATTCTTTCCCAAAAAGCCACCCAGAATCACCCAGGCTATAACCAACGTTAGTTATATGCCTTGTTTCCAAGCGTGCATTTTTTCCCAAGCATCTTTCTTTTGGTTTAGCACCTCTTAGCACCCTTCTTTTGGGTCCCCACTCAGCACATCCTCTTTTCACAGTTGGCACTGAGTTGGGAAGTTACTAGCCATAATAATGCTGAGATGCCTCTGAACGCAATCAGCTTACACGGCTGAAATCAATGCAATATGAATTGCTTTTGTTTTAATTAGAAAAGCGTGGTGCATCATAAAGTACTACAAAATGCTAGCGAGATGAACATGAAGGCCGCAACTTCACCCATAACTTCACCCATAACTTTTTTCATTTGTGCCTTTAAGATGTGGGATGTTATCACCTTTTGCCTCTACAATTTTGTTCAGCATTTCCTAATGAGCAGGCCCTCAGGGTGCCACAGCCGACAAAGCTTTCAGGCCTGGGAAAGAGAGACAGCCGCAGCCTGAAGATTGGCAGGAGAAACCTTGGTACCTCCCTGAGCATCAGCTCTCACAGCGAGTTATAGGGGCTCTGGCATCACAAACAACTGTGTGCACTGCAATGACAGCTCTGGGAGCTGCAGTTCCTCCTGTGCTGAAGACTTGACAACCTGTCTGCTGGAGAGGGGAGACCAAGCATCTGCTAAAACCAACATATACACTGCAATATTAAGGATTAGGTGTTTGTGTAATGCCAATGATCTGCACTTCAGGCACACGTCTTCAAACAAGCACATAATGGAAGGGGCAAGGGCCAATATATGAGTTAAAAAACAAAATCCAAATCCATAACCTCAAAGGACAGTTATGATTGATAGACCTGGAAGCTGTTGGAGAAGGGATGCAATAAAAACTCTAGCAACCAGGCACCAAAGAGAGAAGTGCTGCAATTAAGCAAAATAAGCAACATTTACTTGGGCATACAGACTACAAAATCCAGACTTTTTTACTTCTAATAAGGAAACCTCTCCTCAGTCTGAATAAAAGAAAGGTGCTTAATACCTCTGCTCAGATGCAGAGGGGGAAACCCTTCCAGATTCTTAGCTTAAATGATCAGTTCAGGTACAGAACCAAATACTACCCTCTTTCTAGGTATGTGATGGGACAAGGGCTCAGTGAACTCTATCCCACTCAGAGCTGCAAATAATTACTAAGGAGCAACAGATTAGCAATCAGAAATCCTAGACTGTCTCCACCAGAGAGGAATAGATGTGGTTTGGTGTAATCAGGGGATCCATAATAAAATCATTGCGGGTGTACTGGCTCCAGCTGGGATGGAATTAACTTGCTTCAGGCAGTGCATATGGTGCTGTAACTTGGATTTGTGACTAAAAGATGCAGACAAGACACCAGTGTTTTGCCTATGGCTGAACACTGTTCGCACAGCATCAGGGCTTTCTCATAATCTCACTCAGGCCCCACCCCAGCAACTCAGCTGGGCATGAGCAAGAAGCCGGGAAGGGACACAGCCAGGACAGCTGACATGAAGTGGCCAAGGAGACACTCCACACCTAATGAAATTACGCTTATCAATAAAAACTGGGAATGGAGGCTGCTTCCCAAGGTAACCATTGCTTAGAGGCTGGTATCAGCCTCCTTGTGGGAAGGGGTGAGTAAGTGCCTTTGTATCAATTTTCACCCAGCCCTTTACTTTAATATTAAACATTGTCTTCACCCATGAGCCTTTTTGGCTTTGCTGTTTCTCTTCTCTCCCCTATTCTGCAGAGCGATGGAGTGAGGGAGCAGCTATGGGTGTACTTAACTGCTGACTGGGGTCAAGCCACCAGCGGGAAAGAGCTTGGTGCTTTGAAAAGGTAGTGTGGGTGTGTTCTAGGTGTTCGCTGACCCCACGTAACCATGCTTATTTACTTCTGCAGTGCTGGTGTGAGAAGGGAATGTAGTGGCTTCTATCACTTGTGTTTCCCTTTAAGGCCATTAAAAAACCCTTACATACTAGATGGAGATTTTAACAGCACCAGCCCAGGTAAAATTCCACCTAGACTCCCCAGTCATCATACAGGCAGCTTGTTCTTGGGCACCACACCACAGGGAAAAAGGATGTGGTATACTTTTATACTTAACAGGGCTTGCTGGTATAAGTGCAGATGACTGACAGATTAATTCTTCCACCAGCACATCTTAAACCTCTTTTCTAGGTAGAACAAACTATACTGATGAAGGACAGGTATTATTTATGCAATTGCACCAAAGCAGGGTTCTGTGTCTGCTAAAAAGTGACTGCAACCCTTCCTTCTCTCTTCCATGCTTGTGTTCTGGTAGTTTGGCAAGTGATTGCAATACAACATATACATTTACTGTATACCTGGTTTCCTTTATAGCAAGTACATACCATCACTACTGTATCATATTCATATTACACAACCGCACAAAGCAAGCTGCATCTTGCTGAGGGTCTTGATCCAGAGAGCATACAGCACTGCTCCCTGAACCACCAAAAGAAGTCATTTACCAACTCTGTTCTTTATAATTCTTTTTTTCCCCTAGTTAAGAGGGAATTGTTATTCTCTTTCTTTTTCTATAACTTTCTGTGGGCTAGGATGCATAGTGTTAATTTAAAATTTAGTAGGTAATATGACTCTAAATACGTTGCCTTTGCCATTGCACCACAATAATTTGTTCCTAAAGTCAGCACACACACGGATGATGACTATGGCTGTGTAAGAATTCATAATATAGGATATCCTTTTCACTTCAACATTTTGCCAGACTTCTTCATGGTGTGAACGCTTTCCTCAGTAATTTAACTAAAAACCTAAGAAATGGGATGTCCAGGTTATTTCTAAAGCTGCTTTTGGAATACATCTTAAGCAAACCTTCTTGCACACATACAAAAGTAATGCTGGATTAAGTACAGCTACTCAGTTTCATGCTTTATCTTGTCGTATTAAAGACTAACTTTTTCAGTCATTCCTATAAACCTTTACTGAGTTTGAATCACGTTATTTGGTCCTTAAGTCATTTCAGGGCTACTTATGAAATCTGTCACTGAGTTTTGCTGAAGTTACTGCAATAAAACAATGTAATTGATAGATTTGTTCTGAAATTCTTTTAAAGATGTCTCATCAAGAAATCAGTATAGGCAGAAGATTCTTTATGGGGCCTTTTTGGTGGGTATAGAGTGGACAGATGAATGCTGAGCCTCTGTGTGCATGTGTTTATGCCTGGGCAGGCAGAAAAACCTGAAATCAGCAGTGTTTCTCCTGAGAAAGTCTGAGAAGTTCGGACCTTCCCAAATGTGAAGGTCCTATGCACAGTCGGTGTTTTTTTCTCTGCTGTCTTTCTGTACAGTGTAAGGAAATAACTACTTGTATCTTGCACATGTCCCCTTTTCTGATAAAACGGTTTTCCTTAGCTCTAAGATACTTGCCGTTCTTGCATGACGCTAAATGGAAACATCACCATCTGCAAACAAAAGTACAACATGCAGATAATGAAATATTGCTCCCCACAGCACAGGACAGATCTTTTTCAGAGTTACTACTGCATTCTGCCATCTCTCTGTAATCCTGGTGTAAGTCAGCTCCATAAGCACGGGAGAGACAGCAAGAAAATGAAGAAGCAGTTGAACTTAGATATTTAGGGCGTTTGCATCTCCTGTCTCTCAGCAGAGTATCTACATGACTCTTTTCTGGGGATGCTGTGTACTTACATTGCTGACACTATTCACAAGTCCACTAGAGAGCAGCTATGCCTCACATTTACTGAGGTTTTCTTTTTAATTAATCTCTCTGACATTTATTACACTTAAATGACTAATCAGACCTGAAAAGCTTTCTCAGTACTAGACTGAGTAGCGATGGAGGTGTGGATTCAGGCTGCTCTGGTTCAGTCTAATAGGTCTCTCTTAGCACTGATCTGGTCTCGTCCACATAGAATATCGTTCTTACAGAAATCTTGGTTCATATTCTAGCTCAGGATATTCATTTAAACTGAAGAACCACAGGGCTGAGTTATAGGCTTTTCCTGAAGCAAGCCTTCAGTGCCCCATGATGTGAGCTCCCTTCAATTCCTTCAGGAAGGGAAGGAACACAGACTTCCTTGGAAGAAGTCCAGAGTAAGAGGCAGCCAAAGGGCCTGGTCTTTCAAGTCAGTGGATAAAACAGGAAAGGAAAACTAGCTAAATAAGGCTCTTTTACCCCATTTCCACTAGTGCTGTGTAGGTCTAAAGAACAGAGAAAGTGCAGCAGTCCACATCAATCCATATTAGGCTTTATTCCACTAGCTTATGGAAGATGTTTTCTGTTCTAGGTGAAGTGAAGAAGGTGGTTAGCAGGACAGTAGCACTTCATTTCCAGAGGGCAGACTTTGAACTCTTCAGAAGGCTGGTTGGCAAAGTCTCACGGGAGACAGTGCTTCAGGGCAAGGGAGCCCATGAGGGCTGGGAGCTCTTTAGAAAGGAGATCCTAGCGGCTCAGGAGAAAGCCATCCCCATATTCCAGAAAAAAAGTCGGCAGGGGAAAAAAAACAGCTTGGTTGAACAGAGAGATCTTGAGTGACTTGAAGAAGAAGAGGAATGTTTATGGAAGAGGGGACAGGCCTCTTGGGTGGATTACAGGAGGGAAGTGAGATTGTGTAGAGAAAAAATCAGAAGGGCTAAGGCTCAACTAGAAATTAGATTGGCAAAGTTGGTGAAAGATAACAAAAAATCTTTCTATAAATATATAAATAATAAAAGGAGGACTAGGGAGACTGTACAGTCCCTATTGGATGCAGAAGGAACAACAGTGACAGGGGACGAGGAAAAGGCTGAGGTACTTAATGCCTTCTTTGCCTCAGTCTTTAATTGTAAAGAAAGTTGTTCCCTCTGTGTACAAACCCAGGAGCTAGAGGAGCAAAATGAGGCTCCCGTGATCCAAGAGGAGGTGGTCAGAGCCTTGCTAGCCTGACTAGACACCCACAAGCCTATGGGGCCAGATGGGATTCACCCAAGGGATTCACCCGAGGGCACTGAAGGAGCTGGCGGATGTGCTGGCCAAACCCCTTTCCATCATCTTCCAACAGTCCTGGATGACTGGGGAAGTTCCACTGGACTGGAGACTGGCTGATGTTGTACCCATCTACAAGAAGGGTAACAGGGAGGATCTAGGGAACTACAGGCCTGTCAGTCTGACCTCAGTGCCAGGGAGAGTCATAGAACAGGTGATCTTGAGTGCTATCATGAAGCACATGCAAGAGAACCGGTTGATCAGGCCCAGTCAACACAGGTTCATGAAAGGCAGGTCTTGCCAAACTAACCTGATCGCCATCTGTGACAAAGTGACTCGTCTGCTGGATGAGGGAAAGGCTGTGGATGAATCTTCCTGGACCTCAGTAAAGTCTTTGACACAGTTTCTCACATTATTCTGCTACGGAAACTGTCGGCCTCTGGCCTGGACAGGCGCACACTCCCCTGGGTGGAAAACTGGTTGAATGACCGGGCCCAGAGGGTGGTGGGAAATGGAGTTAAATCCAGCTGGAGGCCAGTTACAAGTGGGGTTCCCCAGGGCTCAGTGCTGGGTCCAGCCCTGTTCAATGTCTTTATCAATGACCTGGATGAAGGCATCGAGTGCTCCCTTAGCAAGTTTGCAGACGAGACTAAGCTGGGTGGAAGTGTGGATCTGCTGGAGGGTCGGGAGGCTCTGCAAAGGGATCTGAACAGGCTGGACTGCTGGGCTGAGACCAATGGCATGAGGTTTAACAAGGCCAAATGCCGGGTCCTGCACTTGGGGCACAACAACCCTGTGCAGCTACAGACTAGGAGAAGTCTGTCTAGAAAGCTGCCTGGAGGGGAGAGACCTGGGAGTGTTGGTTGACAGCGACTGAACATGAGCCAGCAGTGTGCCCAGGTGGCCAAAAGGCCAATGGCATCTTGGCTTGTATCAGAAACAGCGTGACCAGCAGGTCCAGGGAGGTTATTCTCCCTCCATACTCGGCACTGGTGAGACCGCACCTCGAATCCTGTGTTCAGTTCTGGGCCCCTCACCACAAGAAGGATGTTGAGGCTCTGGAGCGAGTCCAGAGAAGAGCAACAAAGCTGGTGAAGGGGCTGGAGAACTGGCCTTATGAGGAGCGGCTGAGAGAAATGGGGGTGTTTAGCCTGGAGAAGAGGAGGCTGAGGGGAGACCTCATTGCTCTCTACAACTACCTGAAAGGAGGTTGTGGAGAGGAGGGTGCTGGCCTCTTCTCCCAAGTGAGAGGGGACAGGACGAGAGGGAATGGCCTCAAGCTCCGCCAGGGGAGATTTAGGCTGGACATTAGGAAAAAATTTTTCACAGAAAGGGTCACTGGGCACTGGCAGAGGCTGCCCAGGGAGGTGGTTGATTCACCTTCCCTGGAGGTGTTTAAGGTGAGGGTGGACGAGGTGCTAAGGAGCATGGTTTAGTGTTTGATAGGAATGGTTGGACTCGATGATCCAGTGGGTCTCTTCCAACCTGGTTATTCTATGATTCTATGTTAAATAACACTGGACAGTAATTTACACTAATGTGAAGACAACAAATTGTATAAAATACAATTTTTTACAGAGAACAATTTATTGTGTATTTATTATTGTATAAACCATTGGCTTCTCCTGACCATTCTTGTAACCTTATGAAAAGGTTAATCTTGTCTTTCTTTAAACATCAAGGAACAGGTTAAATACAAACACACTGTTTAAATTCCAAAAATCTCACTATTTATCTTTCTGTGGGAGAGAAAATAGAAGGAAACCACTACCTGTGATAGCAGCTGATAAATCCAGATTCCCTAGCCTGGTCTGGTAATCCAAAGAGAATTGCTCTTACGCTGTTAGAAGCAAACATTAATAAAGAAGTAGGCTGTCCCCTTGTCTCCAGTCCCCAGATCTAAGCAGATAAGCATTTCCTAGCTATTCTCTGAGCTGCACAAATCTCCCACAGATTTCCCACAGCTCCTCATGGTTGCTCAACCAAGTCATCCAGTGCATTAGAGGGAGGACTGACAGCAGAGGCAATTAGTACCTAAGAACAGCAACAGGGAAGCAGAGGCACTGACCATGGCTTGCTGCCACAGCAAATAATCCATGATAAAGGATCCACAGCTCTCTGCCATGCAGTTTCCCAGAACCCTCTTCCCAGGAGTCCTTCAGGTCCCAGCATTTTCTTCAACCTGTGTTATCCTAGAAACTCATAAACTGCCTTAAAGAGCCTGGGTAGTTCTACTTCAACACATTAGTTTACTGATCTCCCTTTTTTTATACCAAACCACTTAACCCTTGTGCATAAAGCAGGTAGGACTGATTTCAGAGTTTGTATATGCTGAAGGTCAGGCTTTTCTCCTGTACCTTAACAGTACTTCTTCCTCCTCGACTTTCTGGAATGCTGATTACCGACTGTATATAATCCCGGTGTTGTTTCACACCTGTGGAAAAAAAAAGTGAGCATAGAAATATTTCAGAGCACATATACTGCATCATAAAGATCTAAGAATGCAC
Source organism: Clamator glandarius (assembly GCA_033459285.1). Classification (NCBI taxonomy): domain Eukaryota; kingdom Metazoa; phylum Chordata; class Aves; order Cuculiformes; family Cuculidae; genus Clamator; species Clamator glandarius. The sequence goes on along the minus strand of JAUNZM010000668.1, from coordinate 997,522 downwards.
AAAGAATGACTATTAACTGTTAGACTGATTGCCTAAAACAGGGCAAGCATCTGATTTTTTCACTTGCCTGAAGACACATGAAGTGGCACAAAATACATTGCAATTATTGAGATGGTCAAGAAAAGAAAATGCTTACTTCACGTCATACATTCTGCATCAAACTATCACAAGGTGGTGAGACCCTGGCATGGGTTGCCCAGGGAAGCTGCGGCTGCCCCATCCCTGAAGGTGTTCAAGATCAGGTTGGATGGGGCTTTTATCAGCCTGGTCTGGTGGGAGGTGTCCCTGCCCATGGCAGGAGAGGTTGGAACTGGGTGATCTTTAAGGTCCCTTCCAACACAAACCTTTCTACAATTCTATGTAAAAATTTTTTTTCTCAGCTTTTAAGACTACTTCAAATAAAACAACACTTGATAATAGAAGATCATAAATGGTCAATTGAAATGTTCCTATGAAAGAGTCAGCATGAAACATTTTAATATTCCTAATTATTTATTAGTTTTAAGGGAAATTGGTCAGAATCAATAAACTGAGTCAGGTTATGATGAAGAATAGAACTAAAAGGGAAAATCTGTGCAGACCAATCCTTAAAAGCATGGGGCTAGATCTAGCAGTACAGGAGAAAACAGAGCAGCTCAGACAATGAGTAAGGAGAGGTACCACAGCATGTGATTATATCAGAGGGTAAAACTAATCTCTGCTCAATTTAAAGATAATGTAAAGTGAAGTGAATGATGGCATTTCTCTCAGAAAAACTCAGTACAGCCCACACAGAAATGTAGAGGGCAATGGCAAAAGGAAAGCTAAGAAAATAGCTTCAGGGTCTACTGCCTCTCTGCAATAGCCTGTATTTTTCATGACACCTTTCAAAATAATGTTCTTCTTTAACCTTCTCCTGGAGATCCGTCACAAACAGCGGCCTGAAAGAATATCAGCCTCCTTTGATCTCCGGTTATTGTTTTGGAAATTACATCTTTCTCTCCCTTTTATTTCAGGCCGTTGCTGACATTCTCATGAGTTCTCCTTTTCTCAGCTTTAATGTTTCCATTTCCCTTCACGTCGTTACCCTTTGTGCAGCAATAGCAAGTATAATCACTTTGCAGCCTTAGAGGTCCAGTTAGCATCTCCTTGCATGTGGTACATGATATGGACACACAACTGCAGGAGATCAAGTTGTCATGGCTAAAAGCACAGGTACATGCGCACTCACTGACCAGTCCAAACGGCAAGTAAAATTCAATCTTCCCAGTGATTTAAGCTCTCAGCTTTTTATTTTGCCCCTGGCTAGGCTACAAGCACATACACAGTTGCCAGCAGTGGCTCAGCTGATTGCAGTAGCAGGTGAAGGTCTGGTTTGAGGGTGAAGGCTGGGATTGACACGGTCACATCGATCCCCTTCTTCTCATGCCTGCTGGGGTCAGTGCCCTCCACGCCCAACAGTGCAGCAACAGTTGCCTATGGTCTACTCATAAATCAGATGCCTGGAACAATCAAAGTTAAAATGTGTATTCCACAAGGCGGGAGCAATGTGACAGAAAAGCTGTAACCTTCCAGGCTGTGGGATAACAAAAGATGCTCTTAAAACAGTAAAAATAAGAATATACAGCTGAGGCCGGCTTTCATCCTCAGTCATTTACCCATGGTGAAGACATTACTGTGCAACAACAACTCCAGTAAGTGCTATCAACAGTATTCTCACACCAAACCCAAAACGCAGCAGCTACTGCGAGGCAAATTAACCCTGCCCCAGCCAAATCCAGGACAGAAGAATGCTGTATATGATATTCCTTCTGGGCAAATTCTGGATGCTCCAAAAGAGAGTTCCTTGTTGATTATCTCTGTATCCCACATTTGCAATGATTATGAGAAAAATGTGTTTTTCAAAACCTCCACTGATCTGGACTGGCATCTTCAGTGCTTCCTTGTTTTCCACTTGGTTTCCCATAAGTTAGTTCAGAGAAACAGCACTGCCTGCTCAGGGAATGTGGTATCAAGGGTTAAGTCTGCAAGAAGCACATCAGTAACAGGCAAGAAAAATGGCTTCGTCCAGAAGACGTTAAGACAGCAATTTTAACATTTTCTTGTATATTCACCTACAGATGCAGTCATAGTCTTTACTGGCTCTGACTTCTGGAAAGAAAAGACAAGCATGACAGGATACCTTAACTCTCCAGCCAAAGGTATAACATTAGATAACATGGTTTTATGCTTGAAAAGGAACAACTCTCCTATCCAGGATCAGTGAGACAGCAGCAAGGAATTAAAATCTATGCTCTTCTGTTGATGTTTCGATATAGAAATCACTGAAACTTATTAAGATGAATCTTGCAGTCATCCCTGTAAAATTAATTGATAGTGGGTGATCACACTTTCACTCTTTGCTCACACAGAAGTCTTTGACTAATATTTTCAGACAGAGTTTTATACTCCCACAAATGCAGTGAGTGGTTGTTTTCACACACACAGTTGTTTCATTTGCAATTTAGTGAGGAAATTTGTTTTGTACCTTGAATGTTCTTTTTCTTCTCCTTTGTTTCCTAGTCAGATCTCTTCGCATATTTTTAACACATTTCCACAGAGTAATTTAAAGGGAATGGAGTACATGCTTCTGGGAACTTGTCTGCCAGAAGCAAAACTCAAGGTCTGGTCAGTCATTGCTTTTGGCAGTGAAAAGAACAGGATCTGCCACTATTAGAGACTCGGGTACCACAAGTTGCCACAGCTCAGCCTCCTGGGAAGTCACAGGGTGGTAGGCACTCACCAGAGCAGAAAGAAGAAGAGCGAGGTAAGGAATGAAGTGTAATGCAGGTGGGTCCATGGCTCTCCTGGTTTCAGTTCAGCGATGCAGTCATGGTGAAGCCAAAAAACTTACTCTGCCCTCCTTCCAGTTCCAGCTGTGCATACTGTTTTGTCCAGGGCACCAAGATTAGGACCTTTCACACATAAACCATCTGAATCAATCCACTGAATGTAGCATAAAACTCAAATATAAGCAAAAAAAAGCACACAACTGATCTAGTGTTCAATCAAAATCTCCTGTGATTGCAACTCGTTCTGCTGCAGCTCCCTCTTTGTCCCTCCTGTAGGCTCATTAGGCTTGGATTTACCTTGCATGCAAACTTATTTATTTAGACCACCAGAAAGACGGTCTGCTACAGGTACTGCTCGTTACTCCAAATGGTACCAGTACCACAGTTTACTCTAAATTCCCTTAATTATTTGTTTTTTTAAAAATTAAATCCTTACTTGGAATATTTTTATTTTATGATGTCTATGTCATTTCCCAGTTAATTTCTCTGTTGGTCTCCACACTTGAGAAATGCTTTCCTGTCACCTCTAACTCCCTGTATTTAATTTTAATTTCCTTCTTAGACCTTAATCGTAATCAAGACTATCTCGGTTCTTCTCCCTTTCTGAGGTCGAAACAGGCTCACAATACATCTTAAAACATTTCCATTATTGTTTCCACTGAATGCAAGGAAAATATGTTGACTTCATTAACAAGAGAATAAAATTAAACCAGAGATAATTTTCATAAATTAGATCTACAGATTTCACAGCTCAGAAACAAGGATGTCAAACGTGTCCAGCTTATACAGCCTCCTACACAGAAACCGCAAGGTTTCAACGACAAGTCACTGAAACCGCAGCATTCAGCTTTTTATCCAAGGCTACCTTTACCAAACGGGTGCCACTGCTTTGGTGCGACAACTGATCACACAATAGTTTTTCCAAGGCTCATAAAAGGTGCTGACCTGTGAAAAAAAATGAAACTCATTATGCAAAGCAGCCATGCTATATAGCTTTTCAAACCTGCATGTGTGCGCATATAAAAGAAACATCTGTAGGCACAGGCACATACATTTGTATCTGTTAGATGCGTCTAGCTGGAGACAGAAACAGAGACATCTGGAAAAAATGTACTGAGAAAAGCTGTTTTCTTGAAAGATAATACATTAAACTTTTATCTGTTAAGGACAGCATAAGCCAGTCCCCTCAGAGCATTCCCTAATCTGCTCTAAACAACTAAATAGCAGAGTTATTAAAGTGTAACATCATTACAAAGTACATTATATTCACTGAGTAATTCAGATACAAGAAGCAGAATAGTTAGTGCTCCTATTTAAGATGATTCTGCAGTGGTACAGTTAAATTCACATCAGAGATTTTATTGATAAAACTGCCTGATAAAAAGCAGCAAACCATGCCTGAGTGATACTATTATACCTGCAAGAGTTTTAAATGTAGACCAGGCTGCAGAGTTAAGACTCCCTTAAATCCTCTTCCTTAAAATGATTGTCAGAAATCCCATTTCAGCCACAGCCAAAGGGTTGAACACTGTTGCCTTGGCAGCAGCCCTTGCTGTTAAAAGAGTGCTTTATAAAAGTGCCTCTAGTGGGGAGCTCAAGGGAAGCCTTGGCTGCAGTGACCATGAAATAGTGGAGTTCAAGATCCCTAGGGCAGCGAGGAGGGTGCAGAGCAAGCTCGCTACCCTGCTTGTCAGGAGAACAGACTTCAGCCTCTTCAGGGATCTGCTTGGCAGGGAACTGTGAGATAAGAACCTGGAAGGTGGGGTGCCCAGGAAATCTGGTTAATATTCAAGAATCGCCTCCTCCAAGCTCTGGAGTGATGCATCCTAACAAAGAGGGAGGCAGGCAAAAATGCCAGGAAGCCTGCATGGATGAACAAGGAACTCCAGGTTGGATATCAGGAAAATGTTTTTTGCAGAAAAGGCCACGGGGCACTGGCAGAGGCTGTCCAGGGAGATGGTTGAGTCACCATCCCTGGAGGTGTTTAAAAGACAAGTGGATGAGGTGCTGAGGGACATGGTTTAGTGATTGATGGGAATGGTTGGACTCGATGCTCCAACAGGTGTTTTCCAACCTGGTGATTCTATGATTCTATGATGTTGCTGAGCAATATGCGCTGCCTTCCTCAGCCTTCTGTGCCTACTTGCTGCATAGGCAATCCACAGTTTTGATCAGGAGTAAAGCCAATAGAAGAGGAGTTTCTGACTTCTAGCAACCCACTGCTATTTGCAAAGCTGTCAGTTGTGCTAAGGAGAAAGTAGAATTCATAGTGAAATAATTCCAATCAAAACAAGGCAAAACAAACAAACTCTCAAGGCCTCTGCAAGAGGAATTTTTAACTTGGATCATTTTAATGACTCAAGCTACTGTAACAGAAGCTCCTCAGACTGCAACATACCGTGATGCAGGGATACTGCACAGTGGCAGTGACTTGAAGTAGACAGTCCTTTAAATGGTTTTGCTGCTGAAGAAAACACTTGCAATACTCCGTTCTGAGATCTCCAGAGGTGGCTTCTGCCGCAGCCTTCCCTTTGGTTATGCATTATGACACCAGAGCATCTTCTCTGCTACAGAAGCTGAAGTACAAGCAGCTTCTCATGGCCAATCCAGTGGTTTTGCGGCTGCATAGTGGTGGCACGCAAGAGAAGTTGAGGAGTTGGTCTGCAAAGAGGGGCTTGGGAATCACCCCAGGGCAAGGCACACCACATCCTCCAGCGCAATCTCACACTGCTCCTCCATCCTCTCTGTCTCTTGCTGTGCCAGAGAGGTGCCCCAGCATGGTATGACACCATACAGTTCCTAGGCCTAAGGAGACACAAAAACCAGCAGAACAACGTGAGTGAGTATATAGAACTTGAAACCAACACTACCTGTAAGAAAATGATTGTAATGGAAACCGTGTGTACAGTAAACACATATACAGACATGAAGGAGGGAACAATTTGTAATATTTTAGATGCAATAAAGAACCAGAAAGTGAAACAAGTTAGAAATAAAAGTAGTATTCATTCATCTGCTTCTTCTAAGATGCCAAAAGGTAATAATAAAAAGTGAAAATCTGCATATTATTGTAAAGAAAACTTCGTAAGGAAGGTGAAATAAGGGCAGATTTGCTGGAGAGGAGGGAAAAAGGGCCATTACCCCTCACTGGCTATGCCCCATATTTTGCTCTAGGCTATGTAAGAGGGGAATGATCCCACACCAGCACAGTAGCCTCACCAAACCCCAAGACTGACTTCCAATAGAATCTGTAACATCAAATCTGTAATTTTGATGCTGAAACACAAGCTCTAGTGTCACAATCACTGTGCAAGGCACGTCAGGATCCAGGAGGGCCCAAGCACCAATGGAATAGTTACGTACGTAGTGCATTCCCACAGGCTGCAGTAGACTCCGCACCAGACTTGTCCATCTTTTAAACTTAGGGAGGGTAGATTTAGACAAGATATATGGAAGGTTTGGTTTTGTTTTATTTTACAATAAGGGTGGTGAACCACTGGAACAAGCTGTACAGTAGTGGCTGCCCCATTCCTGGAACCATCCATGGCCAGATTGGATGAGTCTCTAAGCAGCTTGGCCTAGTTGAAGGTGTCCCTGCTCACTGCATGGGAGTTGGGCTGGATGACCTTCACGGTCCTTTCCAACTCAAAGCATGCTATTATTCTATGATCTTGAGCCTATAATGGTTTGTGGGTTGTTTATTTCATGCTATTGATAGCGTACCATAGAAGTAACTTCCTTCTGACTTCCGTTGCTTCTGCATTATTTTGTATGGTGCCATTGCACTTCCTCCATTCACTATCTACATATATCTACATATATCTGTTGATTTTTCTTTCTGAACATTTTGAATGAGCATGATGTACACTGGGTTTCAGTACTACCACAACACGGCTTTTCACATCACAGACCATACTGTCTCTTAGCGGGTCATCACGAAACGTATATTACAAATAGAGAACACTTATGTGGTAGAAAGATTGTGCGCTGCTGAGCCATGTTTCACGAGGAGGCCTGAAGATCCACAGTGTAATGCCTACAAGCACCTGAGGTGTAGAAATCCTTGCTGCAACACAGAAGAGGAGCACTGACTTTTCTTCCTTATGGCCCCCACCTCTCCCTGCTTGTGGTTTTCAGCTGAACTACTACTTTCTGCCCTCAAATTGTTAAGAGAACTGTGGTAGCTTGATTTCCTGTCAACTGCCGCCTTGTCTTCTAAATGTGACTGTCCTCTGGCAGTGGGGAAAGATTATTAGTAGTACCGCAAGAATAAAGCTGCCCTATAAAAGCTGGAACACAGCTCAGGCACAGGAAAAGCTCTAAGCTCTCATTGTTACAGAGATCAAACTGATAAGGCCTTATGCAGGAGTTTTTAGCTGAGATGTGAAAGGAACGATATGACGTGGATGCCTGCAATGGCAGAAGACCAGACTTGGTGACCCAGCAAAGCTTCTTCCATCCTACATGCAGAAAATAGGTGTGTCCCAGGAGGTGAGAGGCAGATCCAGCAATAAAGGGAAACTTGAAAGGACGTGGTCACAAGAGGACAGTTCTTCGGAGTATCTGGTTCTGCGCACAGTGGGTCTAGGCTTGTCTCAGGCTCTGGATGTTGACAAGACATTTTCTCAATACAGTTCGTTATTAGTAATTTATAAGGCTAGAAATACACAAGCCAAATTACGTGCATAACAAGCATCATTGCGTTGTTGTAGGAGCAGAATGCACCCAGTATTTAACCTATATACAATTGCTGTTAGCGTTAAATTGTTCTGCTTTATAGTCATAATCACCAATGCTGAACCAGGGAGAACTAAGACAATAATGACTGCACAAAACAAATGAGGTAATATAGGAACATTTACAAACAGCTTTGCATTTGTTACACACCTTCGCCAGCTGCAGCTGTTACTACAGCTTAGATAAAACCATGCAAAGGGTTCTAATAGATTCAGAAAGATTTTTGTCTGTTTTGAAAGTGGGTTTTCCTATTCATCTACCAAGTCTCTTTCATTCTTACATTGCCCCTTCTGTGCATCTCAGCCTTAAATGCAGTTGAGAACTACAGGTTATAACATCAGTGATGTTCACTGCTAGAAGTGTAAGATCATGATTTTTAAATCTGGGAATAGCTAGAGGCCAAACACCAGCATGCCCACAGCACCCAGGTACCACTCCAGCTTCTATCACCAACCAGAAAGAGAGATTCTTTGGCACTCACACAAGCTTTCTGAAGACAGAACAGTTCATTATATAACCCAGCCAGCTGAGCACTTGTCACACTCTTCTCCTTGTTTTCCAGCAACTGGGAATTGTCTTAAATACTGTGCTGAAGGTAACTGCCTTTACATGATATAAAATATACCTTCTGTAGTACAATAGTTTCACTTGGCATTCTTTTGACAGAAATGCACAATCTCCTCTAAGAGTTGCTCCATTTCTTGCTCCAATTCCTTCATCTACTGTGTGGGATCTTTTAGCCAATGTTCGACCCACTTTCATATAGATCAGAAATTGGCTATAAGTGAATTCTAGACAGACATTATGAAGAATGTCAATAGTTTTATGGCCCCATATGCAGTCTACTAATTTTTTTGTCACCACATTCAGAGTTGTAGTAATTCTGGTCTTTTTAGCACATATAATAACAGGTTAGGAATAGATCTTTTCCCAGGTTTGATTTTCTCTTTTCAAAGCAAAGTTAAAAGACAGAAGAATTAAACCAAAGCTTATAGTAAGAAACTAGTCTCCCATTTTCCAGCATAACTCTCTCCCCTTGCTTCCCTACAATTCCCTCAGAGTCGTAGATAGCATACACATGAAATTTCACATACATAAGTCATAAAAATTCTTTGAAAGCAGCCTTGTACATTACAGACTCTTTTGGCTGAGCCATATCAATGAGTAAGCTGTGGGAAAAGCCTCCATTCAGCTATACTGTAAAGGAAAATGTGGGTGGGGGAACTGGGCTTTCAGGGTCGAAGTCATCCAGCACTTGGGTGGCACTGTCGCAAAGAGGAAAGAGGACTCAGCCTCGCGGGCATGGGATGGGAGGTTTTTCAGATTTCCACTCTGAGCCGTCCCTCTGGGGCCGAGCAGGCGACAGCGTGAGAGAGTGTCGTTATTTGACTCAGCATGTTCCTAAGCCACAAAAGACAAGTGACGTATATAAAAAGCATGTTGCTCACCCTTATCTGATAAAAAGGATATCAAGGAGTTTTCTCCACTGCCTAGACAAAAAGGAAGTTCTTCTTCGTCCTTATACTTCACTTTCTCTGTCAGGGTGCCTTTCTTCAAGCAAGTATTGTGACCCTATAGCCCCTAATATAAAGCAGAAGACTATACAGTTTTAGAGACATGATATGTAACCACCTGCTATCATATTGACAAATACCTATTGTTTCACTTGTCATTCTATTTACTTCACCAACTTTAAAGCTGATTTCAGTTATAATACATTTAATTAAGGAAGATCTCAGATAGTGCCATCTCATTTCCCATTAATTTGGTGAAGGTTTGTCTCCACCAAACCCATGAATTATCAATAAATGAATAGTCTGTCATATTTCTGTGATGCTTCTGGTAGAAAGCGAGAACACTTCACTTACTGCCCAAATGGTGACTGGAGTTCTCGTACAGACAATCTTTCACAAAGTAGATTTCACTGTAAAACATGCAGTGGTTTTCACTGCTATCAACCTTCCACATAAAGAACTTCTTATCTCCTCTAATATCATAAACTGCCTTTTGCAGTGCAGTGCTGTACAAGAAGGTTGGTTTTGTTAAGACTGTAAACAGCAAACACAACTTGCAAAGCATGAGCAGGGCTCACACTTGGACTCAGTTTGTAAACCTAAATGTGAAAGGCTAACCACAGCCTAACACAGAGCTCTGTTATATATGAAGCTTGTGATGACTAAAACTCTTTACAATAGGGCCCATCAGGCTTGAGCTTGGTCCACTGCATTTAAATTTGCTTTTGTTTGTCATCATAATTTCTTCCTGTCCTAAAGCAACAGGATGTCAAGACTGTCCAGGCAAGCAATATGATGAGCATTAGGGTCACCTCACTCTGTTGTTATTCAGATTTTATGTTCAGAAGCAGCATTGTTTTGAGACCGGGTCACTGTATGAGATCTGTAATTATTACAAGTTTATGAAAAAACCCTAAAATATTAAAATGAAAACTTTACCTGTTAGCCACACAGGTATGACTCTACTGTGGAGTTGTGGAGTGTCCTTATGTGTGGCCATACAGACCAGAATCAGTATCTGGAAATGACTCCCAGAGACACAGCTATATCCTGAACGTTGTTACACATACTTTGTCTAGCAAACCACCAAGGACGAAGGAAAATGTTAGTCCACAACAGTTGAGTGTTTGTAGTTGATGTGATAAAATACTAAAGCCATTGCAGAATGTGGCGGGTACGATGACAAAAGCCAATGCCCTCCATGTTGTCCCTTCAAGGTCAGTTCCAAGTGGGGTTCCCCAGGGCTCAATGCTGGGTCCAGCCCTCTTCAATGTCTTTATCAATGACCTGGATGAAGGCATCGAGTGCTCCCTTAGCAAGTTTGCAGACAACACTAAGCTGGCTGGAAGTGTCGATCTGCTGGAGGGTAGGGAGGCTCTGCAAAGGGATCTGAACAGGCTGGACCACTAGGCAGAGACCAATGGCATGAGGTTTAACACGGCCAAATGCTTGGATCAGAAACGGCGTGACCAGCAGGTCCCGGGAGGTTATTCTCTCTCTGTTCTCAGCACTGGTGAGACCGCACCTCGAGTACTGTGTTCAGTTCTGGGCCCCTCACCACAAGAAGGATGTTGAGGCTCTGGAGCGAGTCCAGAGAAGAGCAACAAAGCTGGTGAAGGGGCTGGAGAACAGGCCTTATGAGGAGCGGCTGAGAGAAATGGGGGTGTTTAGCCTGGAGAAGAGGAGGCTGAGGGGAGACCTCATTGCTCTCTACAACTACCTGAAAGGAGGTTGTAGAGAGAAGGGAGCTGGCCTCTTCTCCCAAGTGACAGGGGACAGGACAAGAGGGAATGGCCTCAAGCTCTGCCAGGGGACGTTTAGGCTGGACATTAGGAAAAAATTTATCACAGTAAGGGTCATTGGGCACTGGCAGAGGCTGCCCAGGGAGGTGGTTGAGTCACCTTCCCTGGAGGGGTTTAAGGCACAGGTGGACAAGGTGCTAAGGAGCATGGTTTAGTGTTTGATAGGAATGGTTGGACTCGATGATCTGGTGGATCTCTTCCAACCTGGTTATTCTGTGATTCTATGATTTCTGAAAATACAGGGGCATTATTGTGCATTAACTGAAGTTTTTGAGTGGTCCTGGTGTTGCCTGGTCAATGCAAACAATCTGCAGTGGTATCATTGCACAAGTAACTGTCAGCCACCTAATGACACACAGGTAACAGAGTCATACTCCACATCCAAGTGGAAAGCTCCAACCTATCAACCAAATAAAAATGCATAAACTATAGGCTGACAGGGGTAGCATAATCACCTGCAGTAGCTGAGATCAAAGAAGCTTCTCAAAAGAATTCACAGTTGAAATACTGACAATAAAAAGCAGAAGCAGACCAGTCTGTTCCTTGACTATCAATTCCAACAGCACAGTGAAAAACTGAACTAAGAACACAGTGTGTGTTCATTTTTGTTACAGGTCAAGAACCTACAGAGAAGATGAAGGTTCAGTTACGGTAAAGAGGAGCAAAGCTAAGTACCTTCTTCATGTAAAGAATACGGCTGTCAGTAATAGTCTTTCCATCCTCTCAGCAGCCTCACAGAGGTGTTGAATAACAGCTAAAAATATTTTTTTGCAAAGCTTCCCATGAATGGGATGGGAGGAGGGGGAGATAAAAATAACTATTGGTCACCATATGGCTTCCCAAACGAAGACGCTGCTGATTTCTACTAATGAACCTTAGCTGTAAATCAACACAACTTCTGAATAAAACTTATCAAGATGTCCCCTACCTCACAGTCCAGCTGTGCTGCTTATCTAGAATTATTTCAAGACATGACTATCAAAATAAATTTTAAAAAAAAATCATGCTACCTTTCCTTCAGAAAATTAAATTTTAGACTAGGTAGTAGGACCTAATGTTCTTTTTCTTACTTAATTCAGTTCTCATTTTTCAGGATTTCTGTTCTATAAGGTGTGATTAGCCATCCCTTCTATCACGGTGCATGCGCTTACATGAGAGCATGAGTGCATTACATGTATCTAAACACAAACCTGTAAAACCTATTCCTCTAAGCAACTCATTTTCTGAAAGATTAAAAATGGCTTAAGTATATAAACAGAGTCACAGAACGACCTGATTTGTAAGGGACTCACCGAGTCCAACTCCTATCCCTGCATAAACACCATGCAAATAATCATTTGCATACAGAAAACACACTTGAGTATGCCAGGTAAAGGTCACAACAGCTTAAATGCTCATTTTGAAGTGAATGATGGGAAGCAAGTGATTCAACCTGACCATCCGGATTCACCCAGCCGAAAGGAAAATACAGGTGCCTTTGATATGACCAGCGTTCCAGACACCAAACACTGTGTATATTTTGTAAAGCATCTCCAAAGCCATCTGAAATCTTCAAACTTGGCGAAACAAAGATTTAATTTGCAAGACTCTTGAGCATCTCTTCTTTTTATTCACCACAGTGAAGGTGTGCAAGTGACTTCAATTGCTCTCAACTAATTCCACACAGGAATGTCTTAAAGGCAATACCACGGTGTTGATGACCATGTATCAATAAGAATATGTAAGAGCCATTTAAAGTAGTTTTTTTTTTCTTTTTTTGTGAAGAAATATATGGAACAGCGATTTTAAAATCAATTGATTCCTAGGGCTGTCAGTCCAGCAAGTCTCTAGTGCCTGCAGAAAAGCCTTAGTGAGAACGGTGCAACTCAGTGAAAGTGATAGAAACTGGGCTGGAGCTGTAGGCAACAAATACAAAAAAAGGCTTATACGCAAGAAAAATACCTTTAAAGCCTTTAACGTCAGTGGCAGACACTGAGAAAGAGAGCAACCATGGAAGTTGCTAGAGAAGAACATTCCTTACCAGCATTTCCTGGAAAAACTCTGTTTGTTAACATGTCTTTTAAATATTAAATACATTTCCTCAAAAGTAGCATATATACTTCATTACAAAACACATTAATGTTGAAGAAAATGGGAATCGGCCTTATTTCTTAATTCAGATAATTCTGCTGGTTTTATTCTGGCTTTACATTTTTTAAAGTACGCACTTTTATTTGGATTTCATACAAAACAAATGCACTTTACATTCTCAAGAGAATTCTCAGGTCTGTCTCACATGTCCTTTGAGTGGTGCATTTAATTGCAAAACTAACCTTGAGCCTAGTTGCCGCAGAATGCTAATGGAACGTGGTATCTGTCACAAGCCCTGGACCACAGCCGCAAAATGGCTGCATCCCTTGGGATTTATCAGGATTTAGTCCATGATCTCCCAGTGTTGCTCCCATCTGGGGAACAGGCATGGTAAAGGGATCCACGTCTCCCAGGACAATGCATCTCCCGGCAACTTTCACCCCAGTGAACATAGTCTCTTTGGTGCGGGTAAAATGTCTCCTACTGGGTCCGAGTAAATATAAAGCAAATTTCAGCTGGCTTAAATGCTAAGATGAGCTTTTACTCAGCTATTGCAGAAACCAAGGTAAGAATGTAAAACTGTCAGTTCACAGACATCAGGGAGAACTAGCTAATGACCAAGCCTTGGAGCCATAAATTAAGTAGGACAGATACATTTAAGTTCTCAAAAGAAGTCCTTGTCATATTTCTCCAGCACGGTACAGAAGAGATTCAGATGGATTGAAGAGATTTGTTGCCGTAAGAAACAGGAAAAAGATGCAAAAACTTTGTTTACCTAGGTCTATGGTTTCTAAGTACCTACTCTTTACCGCGTTCATTTCTTGACTCAAAGTGAAAATGGGAATTCACCCTTTTCTCTTTTTTCCTGTCCAATGTGCAGATGGGGCATATTTTCATTCACTCCATCAATCCCTGCCCCCCTACGCACAAACTCACATACATGCACCTAGCCAATGGAAAAGAAAAAAGGGTTACTCATTAATCCATTCTACAAAGCTTTCCAAACTGAAATGGGTGGGTTTTACATCTCCAGCAAGGAGCAATATATAGGTAGGTACATAGCATACCTGAGCACAGCTCAAACTGCAGTGTTCATCTTCAACAGCACAACTTTGCTCCTGGCACATTTTAAAACAAAACTCATCAGGATGGAGTGGATGACTATTTTCTATGTGCTTTTCTTCTGCTCCAGTACAGCACTGACTGCAGCTACACACAAAGCAGCAAAATATCATCAGCTTTTAAAGTCAATCAGTGAGTTAGAAATCAGAGTGAAAGATAAGGTAAGCGAAATATTTGTCACAGTACTGAAATTATTTTCAAGCATTGTGTATTGCTGAGAATGTATCTTGTGAGGAACATCACTTTCAAATGTCAAACTTTTCTAACTTAGATTTGTTTTGTTGTAGGGCGTTGAATTGCTGCATACACCAGAAAATCCTGTGGTGAGATTACTTTAACATTCCTTTATAATTATATCAAATTATATATTGATTTTGTACTGGTTTATTCCATTAACAAACTGCAGATACCTTCTTCATGTCTCTGAACTGGTACTCTTAATGCAAGCTAGATTGAATAGGAAAATAATTTGATGGAAGTTCTTAATTTCTGGGTCTTTAATGCTTAATCTTATTTACTATTTTGTAACCTTAATAACCAGTAAGATTAATTACTTAATCTTAATTAGTACTTTGCTCTCGTGTGTATGCATTCTAACACACCCACAGATTCAAACCTATATGAATTCTATTTACTAAAGAAATGGTGCTAAGAATGAGGATTCAGACAAGAGCCAGACGAGCAGCAGTGCTCTTGAGGAGACAGGTTTGGGGACTGGAAGTGCCTCCAGCTTCCAGGAGCTCCAGCCCCGCCAGCAGCACTGCTGAGCGGAACCCAAAGGGACCCCCACTTTCCCTCCCACTGTAGGTAAATGCCGCAAGTGGCACTGGAAGGCCATTATGTCTATCTACACAGTGTTTCCTCTCCTATGTAGTACACTGGTTTCTTGTTGTCCTATTGAAGGGAAGGTAAAACTGCATTCTGCAAGTATTCTCTTTGGATTACAGCTAGCTAAGATTACACAAACAGGTGCCTGTGAATGACTTTCTAATAGAGATATTTATTTTTACAATATTTAATGCTGATATTTTGCATGTCCCAAGGTCTTATATGTAGTAAATTACACCCAAGTCACAGACAGTGAATGCATACTCAAAAGTGGCAGGATGCAGGATTTATCGTAAAAATCAAATGCTAATAATAGCAACAATAGGTCTTAAAAGCTTAGAAAGTAAAGGTGTCCTGCTTTATTTTAATAATGCCCAACCTGCAACAAAGGTCTGTAACCAGCCACAGCAAATCTAACCTTAGACTTCTGTTATCAGCTGTCCTAAATTTACCCATAATTTTGATTTTTGAGCCCTGACAAGCACTTCAGAAAGCAAACAATTCTAAGCAACGTATGAAAGTAATCACATAATGCACAGTTTTTTTACAAACACCCAGGACTGTAACCTCTCTTGCAAAAAAATGACAAGAAGAAAGGAAAAAACTCACCTTGTTTCACCCATGTTTTGTTTGCCTTCTTCTAGGCTTTACAGTTGTGTGCATTTTTTACTTACCAAAAGCATACAGAAGCATGACCGAAACAGATACATTCCTCCTCACTGCTAGAAACTACTGCAATGCAAAAAACTAATGCACCCTAAACTAATAGCTGGGCTTTTCTTCATTAACACTCTAGCTTGTGGTGTCAAAGCGAAAAGGAGGAGATGATTAGTTGTCATTTTACTGCTGTGCTTGTCACTACCTCTGAAACAAAGCGATATTACTAGTGACTAATCGCTCTATCAGTGTGTTTTTCTCTCAAAAAACATGGTCACCTCAGGAAGGAAGACAACAGTTCATTTGCAGCTTAGGGTTTTACCATCTGATTCTGAGAGGTCCTACGTACCTCTGCTGAAAACTAGAGGAGACTAGAGAATTCACCTATTTACAAGGTGCTACGTTGATACACATTCAACCTCTGACAAAAAAACCCAGTGTACTAATAGCAATTATCACCATCAACCATGCTAACAAATCTTTCATCCTACTTTACATTTACTGAATTGTCCAGCTACTAAGATACATGGGCTGATCACTCAAGGTGACTAGGTGCCATCACACCCTAATGAAACTGGATTTAACAAAAAGTCTTCCCTATAACTGTACTTTAAGTAGCAAAATATTGCTTCTAAGATAACCTGCTAAAGCCACATTTACACGTGGCCTTGAGTATCCAGTAAGAAAGCTACCTCTTATAACATTCAGAATTCAGGGATTTATCGCTATTTGACTTCCTTGAGGTTCCTGTGAGTGCACTGTTAGCCTCAACTCTGTCACACAATTTCTTTGTTCACTCAACAATGAAATATCTTTTTTTTTTTTTTAAAAAAAGGAAGTAAGAAGCTTAAAAGCCCAGAGGGCATCAACTCAAGGGAAAACACAATGAGGTTGAAAAAGTCTTAAGTCGTAAGTCTTAGTCTTAAGTTGTAAAATGTCATCTTAAGGCTGAAGTGATTCAAGAAAAAAGGGAGAATAAGGTCCATGACGGGTGGTGATTGCCACTACAGCTGAAGCCAGTGACACAATGCTGGTTTACATCAGATCAGCATCTAACCTCACTGATCGCTAATTCAGGAAGTGAAGGCTTTTCAGGCTAATCTGTAAAGTTAGTTTGAGTCAGATGCAGAATATCGCTGCAAATCGCCTCCGATACAAACACTTTACATGCTTGCCAAGCCCCCTGCAGACATTACCACTGGTCTATGCTTTTCAATGCCTCCTCATCAAAGTGCTTAACCCATCGCGATATACTAAACCCCACAATCTTTGTGGTCCTCTGACCGTGGGCCTGCCGACAGCTAACTGTTAACTCAGCAGAAAAAAAAAAGGCAGCATACATGAGAAATGCTGGTTTCTCAGCTCATCACAAATGAGGCAGAAAATGTTTTCAGTTTCAGCTGGAAAATTAATCTCTTTAAAAACGAGTGTTTTTTTTCCAGTAAGCAAGACTGCTTACGGTAAGAAGCTGGAAACAAACATAAATGTGTGGTTTTTAAGGAAAATAAAATATTATATCTAACCAATATAATACATTGCTATTAAAACATTGCTCCAAGCAACTACAGGAAGGTTGCCCTGTCCTTGCCAAAGCAGCAAGCTGCAGCAGCATCTAATAATCCAGACGAGATTCAGCTTGGGTAGCCGTTGGTATGCAAAACAGGGATGGTGGCTTTGGCGCCTTTCTAATACGCATAATCAGCAGTTCTACATGGTTCCTTCTTTGGAAAACAGAAAGCAAGTTAGAAATTGGCTTCAGTAAACATTGTTTTGCTTTCTCTGTTGACTATCAGTTAGTTTTGGTGTTATTTTCCACAGCTCATGTGCCTTAGCAAAGGAAAACAGCTACTGCACAGGAAAGGAGATGCTGGAGAGATTGTAGGTTTTCTGTTAGCATCAGTAAAATTAATAGGCAGCTGCTCCAGGGAAGGAAAACGGCTGGTTGCTTTCATTCTAGATAAGAAGCAGCAGAAAATTTATATCAGAATGGAAGGCTTCTTTTTCAAGTCATATAGAGATAGTGCTTGCTCTCCTTGACTTAGGCTTAACATGCACCTGAATGTAAAGCAGCACAGTAAGACAACTCAAGCTGGGAGCCTGGCTTCTTATCCTGCTTCTCATCCTCAATCCCTCTTCTCCCTCTATTAAGTTAACTAATTTCATCACTTTCATTTCCCATGCTATCAATTGAGAACCTTTCATTAGTATTTGAAAATATGCAGTTCTGTATCAATTCTAAGCATAATTATTAAGTAGGTAATGTTAGAAATGGCACAAAAATGAGAAAGGAAAAGGTATACTCCCACATGTAGTTCTGAGGATCAGCCCAGAGCAATATTCTTAATCTTTTCAAAAGAAAACATTCATGCCTATGCTTGTAAAAACTTACTACATGTAATATGATCTGCTCTTCAGTACCATTTTCTTTCAATTGCTGTCATGATTCATTTCCAAGTGGATGTTTTAGGCATTTATTTTATGACAAAAGGTTAAAGATCTCTCACTATCTGAAATTAACTTTAAAAGCAACTACTGAATCTTCTCAGTTAATATCCTGGATACTTAACTTTCGCACATGGACCACAACCGAACATACGCAGGAAAAATGCTGCAATATACATTTTAAAACTGTTCCTTCTTTTCTTACCGTAGGACGAATGCCTGTTCACAGCTGTGACCTGCTTCCAGAATGGGACACTGAAATTACAACCAAACAACAACCAAGAAAAAACTACGTTCACCAAAGCCATTAGACACTTGAAAAGATTGACTGTCAGCAATTCCGGAAAGGTAGGATTTCCTCACAGTGTTCACACTTGTGACCATTGCTCCTCATTTTCTAAAGCAGACACTACATGTAATGCTGGATTTGTAGAAAGCAGACTTGTTAGAAAGTCCAACCTGCCTTTATTACTTTGGATATTAAAAATGTTCAGTTTTCTGCACTTCTGGGAGAGGTGTTTACTTTGATCCTACCTGTCAATCGCATGCACGTACTTGGCAACCACACAAGGTGCCAGACAGAGAGACAGGGATTACTGCAAAAAAACATGAATGAAAGGTGTCGTTACTCTATTCTTCCCCTTTCTGAAATAGCCTGTGTCTCAGCTTTTCCATTTGTAAAAGGCTTTGATTACAACCTTCACTATTTTTCAATAAGAAAGCTTGAATTATCGTTAATGATTCTGACGTGCTGTTTAGAAGTGGCATGATTTTCTTTATCTTCCAACAGTGCGAATCTTCATGTGAATCTTATGAGAAAAAAACACCCAAAATGTTTTTGAAGAGCTTTGCAAAACTAATCCAAAAGGTAATGAATTAGAGTTGATTCCTCCGGGGTGCTTCTTGACATTATGCAAAGAATTATAGATGTCCTTATTCTACACTCTTTCTAACAATGCATTGTTTTTACAGCTATTCAAGGAAATGCAGAGCTGAAGACTACTGGAAATCTACTATTTAAAGCAGACACTATGTTATTTAAGACAACATGAACAATGTAAATATTTTCCAATGCTACTATGCTGTGCTCTGTGTGTGTGGTAAGTGAAAGCTTCTCCCAAAATATTAACCAGGCTTATCTGGATCGTTATTTGTGAGATGGATGCTGTTTTGAAAGGGATGCCAGCCTCACCTTACAGCAAAAATTAAACTGTAACTTCACAAAAATAGTTCTCATAAGGGGCTCAACTGTCACCTTCTGCTGAACCAGAAATACGTGAGATGGCTACTCTGGTATTTTTGCTTTGATTTTGAATTAATCTCATACAGGAATGTCTGAATTTTTTTAAAGAAAGTGAACAAAAAAATTATCAGAAGCCCCAAAATGCATCTACTTGGATTGATTTCCTTATCTGTAATAATACCACACACACAATTTTATTTATAAGTTCTTAGACTGTATCTTAGGTGACTATGGACAAATATCCTGCATTTAACTGGCTTGTAAATACTGGGAAAACATTTACAAATTATACTGTATGGCATGGGTTTGACCTGTGTCTGTCTTGAAGCCAACGGCACATTTGCCAAGGGTTTCAAGAGGGACAGGAGTAATCCACATTCGCTAAGCAGAGATATAAGATACCGGGAGACAAACACACTTCAGAAGATGGAAATCCACCTGGACTCCCCCAATTTAATGTGCAAAAGGTCCAGCAAATACAGTAACTGATGATTATTCAGAGGGAAGTGGCTCAAATGCATATTGCTTTGTCTTACAATACATTATTTCACACTCATATTCCTGTACCATTAACACTATTCCTTCTCTCTGCCCTTCATTCATTTTAAAGGTTTAATTGAATTTTTTTTCTTTACAAGCTGTTAATTTTTTTGTCATGTGGAAACCCGCATGTGCAGCTTCTGAATACAGAGCATTTCTATAGAACTGTGACCAGAGAAATCACTGAAACTTTTAAAACAAAAGTGAGTGTCATAGAACTTAAGATCAGCTTTTAGCAGCCTAATGACACATCACCACATTCTGCATGCAATGATTCTGTACCTCTGGACTCTTCCATCTGTGAAGCACCTATCAATTTACCCCTAAAAAGACATTAGCCCCAAATGAAGAAACTGATCTTGAAAAAGAGTGCAAAGCCTTCCAGTAAAAATCAACCTTTGAACCGATTTTCTTTCTCCTTATTAGAAATGTGGTATAGAGAGGAAACTGGGAAACTACATCTAATGTTACAATGGAAAATGACAAGCCCAGTTACCTCCAAAAATAATGAGGTAGCATTAAAAATATTTCCATTCCTTCCAATGTCAGCTTAAAGGAAAACTTACACAAAGAGGGGGAGTTTGCCTCCACATTTTCGCTGTCCTGAAATGCGAACCTCCTCAAAACCCTACGTCAGAGGAGGAACGAACATCCTCAGGGCAGCAATGAACTAAGTTTCCACGGTGAACTCTCCTTGTTTCTAGTGATGACCACTTCAATTCAGATCATCTTTTTTTCCTTTTTGTTTCAAAACTCGTTTTTCCTCTGAGTAATTTTCTATCTCAGACCGCAATATTTCCACATTACTGCATGAGAATGAACATCCTAAACAGGAACAATTGCTCACATGTAAGTAATGAAGCTACTAAATATGAAATGATGTTGTGCACCTTTTACCCTCGTTTCTTGGACTTTGCTATCCATAAAGTCCTTTAATCCCAACTTGTATGCAATATGCAAAGCTCATGCTGTCACTGCCATGGATTTTAAAGGTGCAGAGAAAGTCAGGGTAAAATTTAATTTCAGCTTTGGATAAGAACAACTGGGAAAACATTAAAACAAATCCTGCAACCACAGAGCACCTGCTGGTATTTCCACAATGTTACATAACTTAAATTTTTATGGAGGACTTCAACTGAATGACTTTATCATGAACTAAGTGCTTTTATCAGTGAGTCCTACAAGGCCAGCCAATAAATGAGCACTTTTCATTTACTTCCATGGGATTTTTGCATATGCAGAGTTTTGGGGGAAAGAGCTTTATTTTTATACAAATCATATAGTGTGTATTTTTTTATTTGTAAATGCCTTTGCCAGTAATCTGCTAAGTTTACACAAAACAATATTCCAAAAGCCTGTTAAAATTCTTGTTGTGCAGATGTGATTAGCGTGTCCTAACAAAGAGAACATTGTATGTTACATATTTATCAGTAACCATTATAAAGCAGCGATGCGTAACTTTTGTACCTGGGATAGCTATTATCCAACAGAAAAGCAATTTCCTACCAGAATGTCATAAGCTAATGAATTATTCCTGCCTACACTGGAAGGATTTCTGGGTTTTGTAGATGAGGCGGCATGTAATGCAGTAAATGTAATTATTTCTGTTTAGTGACTTACTCCACTGTTTTTAAACCATGGATCTTAGGACATCAAGCATAGTGCTCAAGTTTTGTTGTTGTTTTAAGCATAATATACTCACCCGTTAATTGGCGCTATTTCTTATACCTGCAGAACAACTTAATTCAAAACTTTCATTCATTATTTTATTTGTAAGATGAACTCTCTCTGTACTAACTGCAGTCTCTGCAGGAACAACGCATGTTTCCTTAACTGAGTACATAGAGTAAGCCATAAAAGGTCACTACCTCCCAAGGAGGTTTTACAATATATTTATGATTTTAGTCATAAATGCCCTTTGCAGGCACTTTAAGATGTGTTTTAGCATGGTATATACAATTCTGTATAATATTTACCTTTCCTGAGAAGATTCTTTATTTTTGTACCAACTGACTCATCTAATTTAATTATTTATTGCATTTCTGTGAATGGAATGTTCATATTAAGGACTATGTGGTCTGATTTATTTATACACCTGTGATATTAAATAATTTTAGCTAACATGTCCCTCTCTCGTTCTTTTCTTTAAAACCTTCTGACCATTCCTATCCTTGCAATGGCCCATAAGACCCCTCAGTGAACTTAACTCTTTATTAGCCTACAGTATCTTAGATTTCTGCCATATCAGCCCAAGGACATGATACACAAAGTCTATCTTCCCCCTGTTCTTATATATCCTTTAAGAAGGGGTGGATAATGTTTTATTTTCCCTATTAATTAGAATAACTTTTTGAAAAAATGGCTTTTCAGTCTTAAAAAATTGCTCTTAGTAAGCTAACAGCACATTCAATGATGTCAACTATGTTTCTTTAGACTGACTTAAACAAAAATAGTTAACTTTGTGTTTTGAGTCTATATAAAATAAAGTCAAATGCCCGAAAACATAACTCTATAAGTAAGAATTACCCGGTCTGTTTTCACTCTTCTCTCTCCTCATCTTATTTTTATCTTGCCTTGAAATGTCAATATTTTTCTGCATCCCAATTTGATAGGATGTGCTGAAGTTCTCAAAAAATGAGTATTTTTAGCTATTTTTTAAGGGTAGCTCTGTTTTATCATTAAAAAAAAAGGCCTTTTCCCTAAAATGTAAAAAAAGTGGACTTTGTTTGATCAAATACACAAAGCTCTAACAAAAGCAAAGACTCAACAGCTATTCTTTCCCTTGCCATCTGTTAAGAAAACATCCACTCAAACAGTATCTCCTTCTACTGTCCTGTCATCGCACATCTGCATTTGTTGGCCTCAATTTCCTTAAAAAACCCACACACAACAAAAACAAACAAACACCCCTTCAGAAATAAATACAAACAAAGAGGAAATGTCACAAAATATTGGATACTTTAAACATAAACTGCTCCTACTAGGACAACAGAGGTTGATGTGCAGGACAACACCACTATGATCTCTCTCCTAGAAGACAAACATCCTGCTCTACCCAGTAGGTATTTTCCTCTCAAATGAGCCAGCTGACTGACTCCCACCGAGCTGGACATGCCAGGTGCCTCCTGTTGCCTTCCAAACCGTTCACCGGTGGAGGACATCTCAATTTGCAGCCTAGATCACCTTGTAAAAATGTTTGGAGGGAAGAGCAAAAGGATAGGGTCTAATCGAAGCAATCCCTCCTGTGTTTGCACACAAGAAACCAGTGTGAGTCAGGTTTGTTGGGATGCACCCAGAGTTAACCACCTGTCCACTGAGTGAAGAGAAGCAGACATAGCGAGGAACAAATTACCCCTCTCCAAACTAGGTATGGAATACAGGTGACTGGGAAAAAACATAAGGAATAGTTCTCACACAGATAACTACATATGTTGTGATGCAGTGCCTACAGGTCCATATTTGCTAAGTACACTATAGCCTCTCTTTTCTGCTATAATGTATTTCATTTTTCACTTATACACTGTTTTTATTTCTCACTTGCATCTCTCAGTATTTCCACCTATAGATACAAACACATTAAAAACCACAGGAAATACTTGTAGTAGACGTTTCTTTGCTTTTCAAGTCTAAGGAAACTGAAAAATAAAGACAGATTGAATATGTAAGTCTGATTTCAGAAATATTATTAGTGGCTGATCTAACAGTGTCTCTGCTGTGAGCAGCGCATGATAGTGTCTAGGTATGTGCATTATGGGAAGCAAATAGATACTGAAGTTCTGTGGCCAGGCTACTTTGTCTTCCTAAGTACCTGGTTCATTGTTCAGACATATGTAACTCCACTTGTAATGCTACAGACCTAGTAGAACCTGAAACAGACCACACAGAAGCTTTAACAGAAGGTTTTAGGCTTCTGGTACATTCAGAAGTATTTGTTGGGGCACAGAGGATACGTGGGGCATCGTACAGATATGGGCGGGTGCAAGAGAGAACAACAGAGCCTCCCACACCAAAGACAATTCTGACATTGCTATAATAACCCAACCACTTAACCCTGCTGAAAAGTCTAGGGACAATTTTGCCCAAATTGACCTTGATATGTGTGCATTGACACTGTTGTGCAGATGTAAAATAACTCCCTTTCAGAGCTGAAACATCTCAAATATGTTGCTTTGCACTGCAGAGAAATGCCATGCTCTTTCTCTCAATTAGGTTTTTTACACCCCCTGGATATTGTCCCAGCAGGTGCTGGGATGGGGAACGCAACGAAACTGTCCTAACAGTCTTCTTGTCTTGTGCTTGAACTGATGATCCATGTTGTAAAACGAGAAGGGGTGAAAGAGAACATTGCTTAGTCGAACATCTTCTGTGTCCAAGCTAATGATTGGAATTGCTGTACTGCCACCTGTTGATAACTGCATGGAAATCCAGAACAGCTCCAGATCTACAACGGCTAAGCTGAAAAGAATCCTCATGACAGTATGCTTTGAGATAACACTACAGAGATAACAGCGAAGTTCTTTACTTTCCATTTAGTTTTCTCTTTCCTGCTTACACAGCTGAAGACTTCCCAATATTCTTTTACTGTCGAATTGTGTTATTGCTGTAACATTGTGAACTGTGTGTTTAAAAACCCAGAACAGAAAATTACTCAAAAATGTTTCTATTTTCTAGGCATCAGAGATGTTAAGAACCCAAAAGGCAAGGCATAATCCATACAGAACAACTTATTTCTGACACAAGCTTTGTTTCTCCGTTGCCATTATCTCACTTCTCTGCCTATTTACACAACACAGGACCACATCACTTCAGCATCTTTCTTGCATACCTTTTCCACCACTCTTGAACAGACTAAAGTATCAGCAGCAAGTGAAAGAGGGCAAATGGTTTACATGGTAACTAAAACTTCTGAAGGAATTGGAGAGGATGAAGAGTGAACGTATGGCAATATGAAGTCACTCAGAAAACTGAAAGCTAGTTTAAAATTAAGACAAATCACAAATAACATGCACAGGTCAAAGCGTACTACCTATACACAGATGTTCTGAGATCTCTGGGGTTTTTTCAGACAAGAGTGCCTTCATAGAATCATAGAATGGTTTGGGTCAGAAGGGACACTAAAGAACACCCAGTTCCACTCCCTGCCTTGGGCAGGGACACCTCCCACCACATCAGGCTGCTCAAGGTCCCATACAACCTGGCCTTCAACACCTCCAGGGATGGGGCAGCCACAGCTTCCCTGGGCAACCTGGGCCAGTGCCTCACCACCCTTGTCATGAAGAATTTCTTCCTAATGTCTAATCTAAATCTTCCTCCTTCCAATTTAAAGCTACTCCCCCTTGTCCTGTCACTCTATTCCATTGTAAAAACTCCCTCCTCAGCTTTCTTGCAGGCCCCCTTCAGGCTGCTCTAAGGCGTCTCTGAAGCCTCTGAACAAGCCCAACTCTCTCAGTCTGTACTAAGAGCAGAGACACTCCAGCCCTCTGATCATCTTCATGGCCTCCTCTGGCCCCGTTCCAACAGTTCCATACCCCTCTTATGTTGAAGATTCCAGAACTGGACATTAGACTCCAGACAGGGTCTCACGAGAGTGGAGTAGAAGGGCAGAATCACCTCCCTGGCCACTGGGTTTAATACCATTTAGCTTGTGCACATTGATTTCACATCATTAGCTGGCTTAATTTTCCAAAGAATGACATTCAGAATGGAATTGGATCAAATCTGGCACACAGGTCAGGCCACTTACTTTATCCATACATTGGCTTGTAGCTCCAAGAAGTAGTGAAGTTTGCAGTGAAGCTGGCAAGGATAACAGCATCATTCTTGGGCAGTGATGCTCCCAGGTATAGTGAAATACAGCAACAATAATCACAGAATCATAGAACGCTTTGGGTTGCAAGGGACCTTAAAGATCACCCAGTAACATTTCTTGCTCCTACACTTTAAAGAATATTTAGTATTAAATTTTTGCTAGATACTACCTCAAGCTCTTTTTTGGCACATCATTTTTTTTTGCACTATATCTGCCAGTTTATTACCCTGGTTTCCTCATTTGAATCCATCACCAGTTTTCTGAAAGATATCGATACCTCCCTTAGCACACCAGTCTTGAGCTTCTCCTTCCCCTTTGTAAGAAGCTCTACAAACAGATGCTGTGTTCATGCTCCTCTTAAGTGCCCAACAACCTAACAGGATTTCTTCTGCCCCTTTTAGCTTCTTTGTAAAGTGCTTTCTCATTTTTATCTCTCTTCACTTTTTGAAGATTACCTTATTCTTAAATCCCTCTCTCTCTCTGTTTCCTGTCCCTCTCCATGCCCGTCCTTGACTCTCTATTTTTCTTTTCCCCATTCTTGTAACTTTCCACATTTGTTCTTCAACTCCAACTCACTTTCTTCATTCTGTTATACTTCCTCAAATTTCCTTTTGGTTCCCAGGGATTTACAGACATTTTCACTGTGCATAAAACAGTTGAACAGAACTTTATAAGGGCTTCTAGGCGTCAGCATTACATTCTGTATTCATCTCAACTGTTGTTTATCAACCACTGTAAATTTAAAAAAAAAAGGGCTCATGAATTCATGGCAGCCTCTCCAGGCTGAAAATCATGGAATCATCCATGGAGTACTTCCTTACAACAAGGAATTCGGAAAGATTTTCGTTTTTAAGCCACAGAAGTGAGGGGAACACTCATAAACCGCATGTAATAGAAGATAGAGGATGTTTCATATCAAGCTTAACACATCTATTAAAGATAGATGCTTTAATACGGTGACAGAGCAGCAATCTCCATCCTCCCTTAAAACAAATGTAGAGACAATGAATGAAAAAGGGGTCAAGGTCAGAGCCGGTCTATATTAAGACAAGGGCTGAATGGAAAACAGTCTCTGCAGAGGGTGAAATATAGAAAAGCGTGTGAGGTTGGCACACCAAATCCAGTGTTTCAACAAACTGAGAAGCAACTCCAGGCTTGTGGCTGCCTTTATGGGTGGAAAATCAAGACACTGATGTAAAGACCAGATCATGGCACAAGAGGGCAGCTAGCAACTGAGACAGGAAAGCAGACCTTCACGTCCCCACCCCAGCTGTTAAGAAAACTAATCTCACCAACCCACAGAGGTAGGGAAATAATGTTTCAAAAGGTACCTTTACAAAACAGAGCTACAATGCTCCCATTTCTGAGACAGAATTAATGATCCAAAGTTATAAAGTTGACTGTTTCAATACAAACTGAGATACTTTGGGGTTTGTGAATGCCTTCTTAAGGAGGAGGGATTAAGGAATTAATTATTCATTAAGTCAAATTAAGGAAATTTCAACACTTACCTTGCAATAGCCCAAACTCAGTGAAACAAATCTCATTATTCCTGGAGATAATCTCCCTTGATTAAAATAATAATGTCTGCACAGACAGTATTAATTCCAACATGTTAAAAACAGGGACAAGGAAGAATATTAGGAAAAAAGAGAAGACATTATTTTATGCAGCAGGTGTTTAGAAAGCCTACTATCAGTGTGCTTCAGGACCTTATAAATAATTAATCTCATCAGCATTATCGTTATTCTCTATTTTACCAACAGTGAAATAAGTCTGGCAACACGTCAATTAGCGATGGCTTTCCCAAAGTTTTAGATGAACTCTGTACCAGAGGCACAGAATGAGGCAAAATGATGCGAGTCCAGTACCTTTATCAGACATTCATGAACACATCCAGCATGCATGCACCCATCCTCTTAACAGCTTCTTTTACAAATGCTTTTCACAAGGCATGAAACACCCCATTCAGACAACGTGCACTTGCTAACGGTGAGGCCAACTTCAGATTCCATACTTGTAAGGAAATCAGCCTTAAGTTTCTACAACATTTCACGCCTTCCTTCAGATATGATCTCTTTTTTCAAGGACTGCTTAAAAATGGAGTATGTAAAGACACCAGTGAATCAGGTCAACGAAGCAAGAAACATCTGGCTTACCTGGTGGCGCATTAAAGGCATCACCAAGAAAACAAGAGGCTCTTTGCTTGGATTCTGTGAACAAAGAACAGATAGGAAATCTAAACACCTATCACAATTTACTCCTCCACTCAAACACAATCTGTGATGAGACCAGACATCTTTGCAACATGGTGGGGTTGGGGCTTTGTTTTTTTTTAAGAGCTCGTTTTGTGGAAAATTGGTATTTTTAAGCAGAAGTATCTTGACACTAAATTTACTTAAACTGAAAACAGGCATAAACCCACGTACAAAGTTTTAAAACAGTTTGTTGTTGTTTCCATGTTGTGTTCTCTTTTATGGGCAAGTTTCAAATGCCACCTATGTAGTAATTTCTATTTCCTCCTCCTATATTCATTTTCTTTCCCCCCATCTTAATTTACTCCTTCCTTATTCATTCTTTCACTCTCTTTTTCTCCTACCTTCCTTCTCCCCTTTAGATAAAGTGAGTTTAATGGTGCCTGACATTTACAACTCTCTTGCATTATCACCAGACAGGACAAAGCTTTGGTAAACCTTGTTCCACCTCATGTCACAAGTCCTTTAATACTCAGGCAATGAAGTTATTCCCAGTTGACACTCACTGCACTCTGCTTTTATAAAGGGTTGAAAATAGCATGTTAACTGTACATAAAACCTTTCCTGCTGGGATACTGAACAGCTTGAAAGAATCCACATCACTGCTAACTTCTCAGCTAGAGGCAGCCTGTTCATCACAAAATGGTAAAAGCCCTTCTTATTTTGGAATCTGCTGGTGAAAGCTCAGAAAAATCAATGCCACACTATCGTCAGGAGGAACAGATCTCAGAAACAAATCTACAAATCACACAGGACAAATAGAAAAATGTAAAGGCTTTTTGTTTTCCCTGGAAGAATTTACACTTCGCTTCCAAGTGTTTCATAGAATGGTTCAGGTTGGAAAGAACCTGCTCAAAGTCTCATCCATCTGGCCTTGAACACCTCCAGGGATGGGGCAGCCACATTTCTCTGAGCAACCTGGGCCAGGGCCTCACCACCCTCACAGGAAAACATTTCTTCCTATGATCTCATGTAAATCTCCCCTCTTTCAGGTTAGAAGTGTTACCCCTCATCCTATCCCTGTGCTCCCTGACAAAGAGCCCCTCCCAGCTTTCCTGTAGCCCCCTTTAAGTACTGGAAGGCTACTGTTATGCCCAACTGGAGCCTTCTCTTCTTTGGGCTAAACAACACAATTTCTCTCCAATACCAATTATGAGTTGCAGCACAAAGAAAAGGCTAATTTTTGCAAGGAAACAGCTGGCCCAGAGTCAACCCAGAGCTAGAAGGCAGGGAGCCAATGGGGCGGAAAGAGGTGGGAAGACTCACTGGTTAACAGACCTGCCTTAGAGTTACCACTGAACCTGCCCTGTGAGGGGCTTGGTGCTGCAGTGCCCACCCTTGCCATGGAACAGAATGCTTCTGTTTTCTTGGCTGTGGAGCGCTCAGCCTGTTTCTGACATACTAACCCAGTCTCTGCAGCTGAACAATAGTCCCAAGTATTCCTTATGGACTTCACGCCCCCCTTCTTGGTGGAGATATCATTTTTGCCTGAACTCTGTCTCTTCAGGTGTTCCATGTTCTGTTTGATGGCTGCCACGCTCTACTCCTCCTCCCTAGCTTTTTCAGTCCCTACTATTTTCAGACGAATGTACATGATGAAGTTTTGTTTGGTGAAACTGCCTTCTGAAATTCTTGCTCCCTTCCTCATCCTCTCTTTCAAGACCCAGTCCCAGCCCTTCACTGTTGGCTTAGCTGGGAAAGGGTAACTGTAACTGCTCTCCAAACCTGAAATTATTTTTCTTGACCCGTTATTTTCATTATGCCATGGCTGTACAAAGAGCTGAACAAACACCACATAACAACCTGGCCTGGTGGTAAGAATTTTTTATGGCATGGCAGATGAAAGTACCCTCTTGCCTTAAGCTCCTTTCCACCTGTGTTTTGCTGAGGCAGAACTGGCTTAAACCATTCCCACTTCTGCCTCCTACTAGCCCCCAACAGCTGCATTTTTGGGAGGGAAGGGGGGAGGGAGGGAGTGAGGAAGCAAGTTATATTTGATCTAGATCAGTTCTCTGACCCAGACGCAGGCACTGCACCATCGCATGAACTTGCACAAAGATGTGAGTTAGCACAACAGCAGAAGCAGCCAAAGAATGGGAACAAGAATCAAGCATCAGGAGAAGAACGAGTGCAATCAGCTCAAGAAACTCCATTTGTGGCGAGGTCACTTCCCCAGCCCAACAGCCACAGCACCTACACCAGGCTGGGGTGCTCACTGCAGCACAAATACAGACAAGAACCTCCCCTGGCTTTATTAATGATTAACCAATAACCACCTTTAAAATATGTGCTTCTTAAGCATGAATGATGTTCATCATGGTAAGACTTTCCTCAAAAAGATGTTGTACAAGGCAAACTCAGAAGCAGACTGGGCTGAGTATTTTTCAGTGAAATTCAGTTTTTCCACTGGAGGAGAACAATTTGTTGAAAGTGAAACTTTTCTTTGCAACTTTCTTTGAAAGTCTTTACAAAACTTTAAACAAAAAAAAACCCAACATTTTTCAGGTCCAGGATGGAATTTCTATCAAAAACAAGAGCATGTACACAAGAGTAGAACAGATGGCAGATTTCTGGGATGGGGATTCACCAGGTAAGGGACTGCTGGAGTTGGGTTCCTATTCCTGCTCTGCTTGATTCATCTTTCACATTGGACATGCTCCACAAAGATGTTGGAGGAGGTGCCTATCAACAGGTTATTGAATGCTATGGATCAGTATCTCTCTTTTTTTATTATAACAGGTGAAAGTTTCCAACATTATTTCAGTGTGATGCAGGGGAAAAAAGGTCAAAATTGAAAAAAAGAACACTTCTGTGAGATGGGGAAATATTTTCTAGCTAGTTCTATCTGGTTCTCATAAGATTTAGCTCGGTGTTTGAGCAATTCTGTGGCAAATTTCCCAGTCTGATACATATGCCTTATTTAGCCTTGCAGTAAAATTCAGTGGGCAGCACAGTGATGAAGGTCAGATCAAGAGCAGCAAAGGTATTCAGCAAACAGTAAATCCCTTTATGGAATAAAAGAAACTATGGGTTGAAAAGTCAATGGGAGAACAAAAATGGATAATAGTCTCATTTAAAAACTCTCCCTCTGTGAAAGTTTCTGTATGAGTACTGATCCACCAATAACCCATTTCACAATAAGAAGCACCAAAGGTGTTTTCCCAGCCCTCACAGATCTCCTTATTTTCCACTAAGACAAAGAATCAACACAACTGATTCACTTTAGTGAAACTGCTCTGTGCCAACAGTCAGATATCAAGAGTCACATGACTTTGGATAATTCATGCTCAGTTTTCAAGATGAAGGAACGATTATTTATGCTGTAAAATATAAGATAAATATATTTTAAACTCTGTAAGTTTAAGACAAATATGGAGCTCCGTATATTTGTAACACAGTCTTCCATAGAATCATAGAATGACCTGAGTTGGAAGAGACCTATAAGGAACATTGAGTCCAGCTCCTGTCCCTGTACAGGACAACCCCAACATTCACACCGTGTGTCCAAGGGCATTGACCAAATGCTTCTGGAATATTGTCAGGCTTGGTGCTGTGACTGCTTCCCTGGGAACTGTTTCACTGCTCCACCACACTCTGGGGGAAGAACCTTTTCCTAATGTCCAATCTAATCCTCCCCTGGCACATCTTCCTGCTGCTCCCTCTGATCCTATCACTGGTCACGGGAGAGAACAGCTTAGTGCCTGCTCCACCCCTTGTGAGGAAGCTCTAGATTGGATAGGGTCTTCCCTCAGACTCCTTTTCTTCAGGCTCAACAGACCAAGTGACTTCAGCTGCTCTTCATACGGCTTCCCCTCTAAACCAACTTTGTGGCCTCCTCTGGACACTCTGCAGTAAAGTCTCCAATTTGATAATTGTCATCATAAACTATGATTAAAATTGTGGGGTTTCAGTTGTTCAGCTTGAATGTTGCTTATATATAAAAAATAATCCAGACATCTATGACCAGTTACCATCGCATAGATGATATACATGCAGCATACACGTGCCTTGATCCTATTAACCCCAGAGACGGACAATTAAAAATTAACATGAATGTGCCATATTTCACTTGTCATAGGCATAGTAGTCTACCGCCTGTCAAACAGGTAGCAGTGGACTAGGAAGCAGAGGGATCTGACCTCAATGAGAACTGCTGGCGCTCCATGCCCTAAAAGAACATACAGGCTATGACTCACATCCATGTGCAGCAGCCAGATGAGGAGGTACCAGCAGATGGTGCCCCAGAACAGGTACTG
This sequence comes from Clamator glandarius, assembly GCA_033459285.1. Lineage (NCBI taxonomy): Eukaryota > Metazoa > Chordata > Aves > Cuculiformes > Cuculidae > Clamator > Clamator glandarius. The sequence continues at coordinate 965,437 of JAUNZM010000668.1, read as the reverse complement.
CATCAACTCCTGGGGCTTGCTGAGCCTCACACAGGCTCAATCTCAGCAGAAATGGCTTCCTCGGCACTGTGCTGTCACCATTCAGTGTCCCTGAAAGTCAGGAGCAGATAATTTCAGTTTCCATAATTATCAATTTCCAAAGTACCGATTTTCTTTATTTAAAAAAATACTTTTATTAAAAAAATTAATCACAGGAAGAGCTTACAAACAGCAAAGCTCCTTTACAAGAAATCCTTTAGAGAATATGACTAATACACCTGTACTTTTTAAATACAATAAAACATTGAGTCAAGGCCTACTCATTTTCTTAGTCTGATTTTTTTTCTCTTGTTGTTTTCTCTTTACAATCTTTCAATCATATCCTGGATGGAAAAAAAAGCACCAGCTTAGTTTCTGAATAAAAGTAAAAGTGCTTTCACTTCTACTTACAAGTCAAGATTCTCACAAGCCCTGCAGTGCAAGAGGCCCCATGCAGCCCTTTGTCTACAGCAGCAAGAGAAATGCTTTGCATTTCTAGTGCCCTGCACAGTACACATGGAGCTCTTCCAAATCCAAGGAGCTTGACCTTATTGTGTTTTTTTTTTTTTCTCTCTGTTTCTACTGATTCGCAGAAAATGTCCAGACACAGATTTAAAATGATTATGTTTGGACCTTTGTGTGTATCTATTGACAAGAAAGGGGCGAACGGCTCTTCATGTCCATCACTGCTTGTGTGTATGCAAAGGAATTGGTCTGCAAACTCCTAATTAGAGGTATAATGACCGTTACCAAAGTAGGTTTGAGTGTGGTTTAAAATGCTTAATGTTAGTGCTTTTCACATCCTCAACATTCTAAGCATTCCACATTATCGTGCAAACATTGAATCAAATAGGAAAGAACTCGAACATTACTGATTGCCGCCCTCTTTCTTGTGCAGACACGCTGCAAGGACATTAATTCTGTATTTTCTGAGATCACCCACACTCATTCCATAATAAGAATCCACTTTAACTCCTAGGAGTTGTCACAGCCAATCAGTATTCCAGTCTTCACACCCAGACTGCTGATGCCAGAGGATCTCATTTCACCTCTGTCTCTCAAATTCTACACCGGGAAAACCGCTACTAGTTTTCTTTGTAAAATGCATTGAGTATTATTACAGAACATCAAGAATAAGAAGCTACAAGAAGCACACAAAAACATTGCATAATATTAGTGTTGAACTTGGCTAAGAGTAAACACACCTCCTTTTTTAGCAGTGGCTAAATTCCCTGACTACAGAACTGGCTGAGTTTCCTCCCACAGAATCACAGAATAACCAGGTTGGAAGAGACCCACTGGATCATCGAGTCGAACCATTCCTATCAAACACTAACCCGTGCCCCTCAGCACCTCGTCCACCTGTGCCTTAAACACCTCCAGGGAAGGTGAATTAACCACCTCCCTGGGCAGCCTCTGCCAGTGCCCAATAACCCTTACTGTGAAAAATTTTTTCCTAATGTCCAGCCTAAATCTCCCCTGGCAGAGCTTGAGGCCATTCCCTCTCGTCCTGTCCCCTGTCACTTGGCAGAAGAGGCCAGCTCCCTCCTCTCCACAACCTCCTTTCAGGTACTTGTAGAGAGCAATGAGGTCTCCCCTCAGCCTCCTCTTCTCCAGGCTAAACATCCCCAGCTCTCTCAGCCGCTCCTCATAAGGCCTGTTCTCCAGCCCCTTCACCAGCTTTGTTGCTCTTCTCTGGACTCGCTCCAGAGCCTCAACATCCTTCTTGTGGTGAGGAGCCCAGAACTGAACACAGGATTCGAGGTGCGGTCTCACCAGTGCCGAGTACAGAGGGAGAATAACCTCCCTGGACCTGCTGGTCACGCCGTTTCTCATCCAAGCCAAGATGCCATTGGCCTTTTGGCCACCTGGGCCACTGCTGGCTCATATTCAGTCGCTGTCAACCAGCACCCCCAGGTCCTTCTCCTCCTGGCAGCTTTCCAGCCAGGCTTCTCCTAGTCTGTAGCTGCCCAGGGTTGTTGTGCCCCAAGTGCAGGACCCAGCATTTGGCCTTGTTAAACCTCATGCTGTTGGTCTCAGCCCAGCAGTCCAGCCTGTTCAGATCCCTTTGCAGAGCCTCCTGACCCTCCAGCAGATCGACACTTCCACCCAGCTTCTTGTCATCTGCAAACTTGCTAAGGGAGCACTCGATGCCTTCATCCAGGTCATTGATAAAGACATTGAACAGGGCTGGACCCAGCACTGAGCCCTGGGGAACCCCACTTGTAACTGGCCTCCACACACAGAATGATTATTCTCACTTTTGTAATTTCCAGCTTTAATAATAAATTAGCTGGCTTAGGTTATTTTAAATTCCCCATAAATAAAATAATGATCCTTAGGGAAAAATGAGTGACAAAATAAACATGTGTACATCTACAGAGTTACTAACAATGCTTTTGCTAACATTTCTGGTGCGTGTTTATGCTTCCTGCTTAACATCGGAAATTTGTCTCCCCCAGATCTTGGTTTCACTCTTGGTCTTTTTCTTGGCAATTAAATGGAGCCTTTTGACATTTTTGTTTAACCGTGCACAGCTAAGATTTTTGGAGGCACGGTAATAATACAGTTCCATGAGAATCATAAAATAAGCAAAGTCTCATAAAATATTCCTCCAGTTTCTCTGAATGTAGAATCTAAATGCATAGATTTTTACAGATACCAGTCCTCCTTATATTTCTGAAAGTAGTGCAGAGGCCTTTAAGAAGGGATTTCCCTCTGCCTTCCCCAGGCACCAACCATGTGCACAAGAGACAGAAGCTATCAATTACACAATCTCTGCATATAGTGTCAACTCGCATTGAATCAACAGGATTTGACACAGCTTCTTGCAAGGAAAGCACATAATTTTGCTTGCTAGGAATGCTCCATCCTCTGGACTGCTGTGAGTTTTTTGGTTGTTCAGCCTGGAGAAGAGAAGGCTCCAGGGAGATCTTACAGCAGCTTAAAGTACCTGAAGGGGCCACAGGAAAGCTGGGGAGGGACTTTTTACAAGGGCATGGAGTGATAGGACAAGGGAAAATGCCTTTCAATTGGAAGGGGGAAGATTTAGGTTAGACATTAGGAAGAAATTGTTCATGATGAAGATGGTGAGGCCCTGGCACAGGTTGCCCAGAGAAGCTGTGGCTGCCCCATCCCTGGAGATGTTCAAGGCCAGGCTGGATGGGGCTTTAAGCAGCCTCGCCTGGTGGGTGATGTCCCTGCATGTGGCAAGGGGCTGGAACTGGATCATCTTTAAAGTCCCTTTCAACCCGAACCACTCTGTGATTCTATGGTTCCACAATTCCATGACTACATGAACTCTCCCAAGCAACAGTTCCTGAAACCCAGTTCGACAGCCAGGCGGGAATTGCTTATTGCCACATAAGCAAGAGAGTAACCACTTGCAAAATTTTACATGGATGAAGAAGCCAGTGTTAGGGGAAAATCATTTAGCTACACAACAGAAAATGCTCTGAAAGCAATGTCATTAGCACAAGATCTAGGTTGGGAAGGTAGCAGCCATGCATTTCCAGCCAACAGTTCCTGGATGAGGCACTACGATCTCATCTTGAAAAGCCCTCTGATGGTCTGAAGATGGATATATACAACTGGCTGAACAGGTACAGTGTGAATGGCTTCAGAGCACACAAGAAACCTGCAGCACACTCCATACAGAATTAGTCTGCACATATGGAGAACAATGCAAGCATTCCCTGTAGTCAAGCATTGTCTCACTCTGAAGATAATGCTGCTCTGAAAGAGGACTGCTAGCCAAGCTAGAAACCCATATTCCTCTCCCCACCTTCATTGCAAGACACAAGTCATTGCCTTGAAAATAAAGAGCGTAGACTTCATGCTGCTAGCTTTCAAGCAGAGCCACAATGAACGCAGGAGAGCACTATGGGGAGAGACACAAGCCAACAGCAGACCTTCAGATCTCCAAGACTTATGGTAAAAGGGGTATGATTTAGTGATTGATGGGAATTGTGGGACTCGATGATCCAGTGGGTCCTTTCCAACCTAGTGATTCTGTGATAAGCAGCAAAACCACATTAAATGCAAGTTGTCACTAAAAATTGCTCATCTCCTTCACTACTTATTCATTACAACAGTCTTCATTAAAATATCACACATTCTCTCTTCTTTTTGGGCTATGAACTAGAATTTAACTTTGGATGTGACAGATATATCCCTGATTCCCAGTTCAAAGGATCATTTACAGGATTACACAAACTTCCATCCTGGAAGACCACTGCCTAGTTGCTGAAGCAGTACGGTGGTGCAAACAGGATAATCAAACACATTTTAGATGCCAGTGTCTAAAATCCATTTTTACTGTGGCAATCCAGGACTTATATGTAAAAAGTAATTAAATTACTTTGAAAATGAAAGGAGATCTTCTCCGGAGATGAGTGCATTTTTTCAGAACTACGTGTCACCCTTACCACTATCATTAAGCCCAAGTGCATCATTTTATCACCAATTCCAGTGGGAAAAAACACAGGGCCAAAATCAGGAGATATTTATAAGATAAGGGTGCAAAGCTGTACATCAAAACGAAGCGACTCATCAATGCAAAGCACCTCTTGGTTTCTGTGAGATCAGGATTAGGACTGGATTATTCAGAAGGAGGCACAAAGTTCGCGCAAAATTTCACTCTCATTTACTCATGAGGAAGATTAAAGAAGGAGTCAGCAACTTGCCCAGATAATGGGGGAGGCAGTGTCATAGCTAGAATGACAAGATGGGAGTCTCTAAACCACATCCCTACTTAAGGTCACACTGCACTGCAACAGGTAATCCTACAAAAAACTACCAGGACTGGACAGAAAGGAAGAAATTAATATACATCATCTAGGAGAACAGGAAGATTTAGACTAGATAACAGACTGAGCCGGCAGGAGAGGAAAAACCCTGTATTATCACAAGCAAGGATATACCATACACCATAGGGGGAAACCCCTGCATTCTATGTATGAATCACATTAGTTAATAATGAAATTATAACCCCAACCACAAAAGGTATTCTGTATTCATTCTACTTTTTTTTTTTTTTTTTTTTTGTTAAAAAGAGAGGAAATGGGGTCAAAATTGCTGTTGCTTCTGGCACTGTAAGAGTAATCTGTCTCAGTCACTCAGACTTTGTACATTAAGCTTGTGAGACCCTGGGAGGCTAGTTATAGCATCAGACGATAACCTAGCCTTTGGGATAAGTATTCAAAAAGAAACAAATTTTAGACAGATGGTTTTCTTAGTGCTTAAGTCAAAGACAGCCATTTGGCATAAAATAATTGAGAAACAAAAAAACCAAGCCAAAAAATGTTCAATTGTACTACAGCGAACCACACTACCTGATTCAGAAGCCTTTAGTCCTTCTCTCATTCTCTGGTTTCTTCTCTTCTTGTGAAGCCATGGGAACTATGACTCCCCGAGGTCCCTACATACCAACAAAATGTAAGTTGTGGTGTATCTGCAAGATAAAGGAGAGTCTCTGAAGACTCTGAAATGGTTTTATTTAATAATGCTCGTGAACACAGCTGCAGAGAAAACCTGCAACCCAGTACACCATGAACAGCTGGGAGAGCCTCCACATGCCACAGATCTGGCTAGAATTCAAAGTGGTGGGTTTATCTTTGGAAAATGGAGCCTATGAGACAAAAGAACCTGTCTCCATCCTCTTGTTACAACATCTCACCTACATGTTGCACTCCATACGCATACCCACTTTCTAAATGAGCCTCCTAAAATTACAATCATTAAATACTGTGAGATATGCTACATTTTATTTCGCAAAAAAAAATTTAAGTGATGAAAGATTTAAGCTGAAAAATCTCCACTTGAAACCTGATTCAGATTTCCTACATATCTTCACTGCATTACTACTGCCCTGTGCACTAGCAACTAGGATTTTGGAACATACCAAGGTTCTTCCATGCATCTAGCAACACAGACAAAGTCTGGGTTTAAAATGCAGAAAGGCAGTGAACTCACCTTAAATTTGGAAGCTTCAAGCAGTATTTTCAAAGAAGTGACACTTTGTATTTGGGGATAAATGCAACAAAAGGAAAAGAAAAACAATTCACGCTGACCTTTGGTAGCTCCTGTATAGATGTCACACAGTGCCACAAAAAAAGCATGCTGAAGACTTATACATTCCTCTCACTGCTTTATTTTCTACAGCTTAGTCAAGCTATCTTCCACATAATGCAGAATCACAATTGATTCAACATGATAAACACTTTTGATGTTTTTGGCAGCAATTGCAGTAAGAATTTTGCTATTACAACTACAAAAAATGGAAGAAAGGAGGTGCAGTATAAGGAAAAACCATAAAACTCCATGGCTCACTGTCACACCTCCTAAAAACCAGAGAATGGATTCTTGTATTACAAAAGTCAGAGAATCCTCTTCTTGTCCTCCAGATGTTGGCATTCCAAAAAGTGACACATTCCCAATGACTCTCTTATTTCTTCCACTACATGTGCTTCTCATCTGTATTTCTTTGTTTTAGGAAACGGTTGACCAGCTGGATTCATTGGTGAATTTTCTCATTTTCTTGAATGCTTAATATTTTAAAGAGATTTTAAAGTCTAATATTATCAGGTTATATTAATTCCTTCTTTTGTAGAAGATGCCTCAGCCATCAGGGGAAGTTATTTTCAGCTATTAAGTGTTTTGCTGACTCAGAAATCCAAAACTCAAAACATTTCACCAGAAAGGGAAGAAAATAACCCACAAATACATATTATTCCAGCAGCTTCAATTTTCAGATGCTCATGCTAACAATGGGTAAGTCTTACACTCCATAACCAATCACAGTATCCTGACAGGATCAGGAAGAACCATCAGGATTAAATCCCTCTTTAAAACAGCAGGAGTCAAAATCTCATGGTAATTCCACATCAAAATCACACTATACCAAAACCGAATCACAAATCTTTTGAATAAGAGATGTTTCACAGAGGTAACGATTAATTTCCTTCTGGAAATGTCAAGAGCTTTCCCTGGGGCACTCAAAGGCTGATCAAAGCCTCTCATTTTGCACAGAAATCTTACTACCAGAAAAGGCAGAGATTACGATCCAGTAACAAAAGTCTGGTACTTTATTTTAGTAACTGGCTCAAATCTTTACACCTCAATTTAGGAATAACTGTCTTGCGTTAGATCACTATGTTCATTAAAAGCCAAAAAAAAGAAGAACAATTTGGAATAAAAAGAATAAATTCAGCATAAAAATAATAGCAAACTATTTCCTAGAGTCAAAATAATGACAATATTGCAGGTTCACTTCTGAAACAAATACACCAAAAAGTCCTTTTATCATTACCATGTGAGTGCATGGCAGCAGTTCCATGCATTAAGCACCTAAGGTGTAACTATTTCTATATGAAATCTTGAAATATCCGAAATATTTACATCCAATTTTTATCTTAAGTATTGTACCTCAAATACTGTGTTCCTTTTTGGGCCCCTCAGTACAAGAAGGATATCAAATTGCTGGAGTGTGTCCAGAGGAGGGCAAGGAAGCTGGTGAAGGGTCTGGAGAAAAAGTGTTATGTGGAGCAGCTGAGGGAACTGGAATTTAGTCTGGAAAAGAGGACGCTGAGGGGAGACTTTATCACTTGCTACAGCTCCCTGAAGAAGGGTTGTAGCGAGGCATGTGTTGGTCTCTTCTCCCAAGAAACATGCACTATGGTAAGAGGAAATGGCCTCAAGTTGCACCACGGGAGGTTTAAATTGGATATTAGAAAACATTTATTTACTGAAAGAATGGTGAAGCATTGGAAGAGGCTGTCCAGGGCAGTGGCAGAGTCACCATCCCTGAAGGTGAGTGTAGACACAACACTTGAGGACGTGGTTTAGCAGGCACAGTGATGCTGGGCTGACAATTGGACTGGATGATCTGAGAGGTCTTTCCCAACCTTAATAGTTCTATGACTCATGGGTTATATGCTGCATCAGATCGAAGTCCTTTGCTTTTCCATTTTGCACAGGTGGAAGGGGCATTTCTGTTATCTGTTTTTGGAGGAGGGAGGGGTTGTCCATTCAGTTCTATTCTTCCACTCTGGGCTCTCTTCCGTGCAGTGTTGCCCTTCAGAAAGCAACCCTTTAACATTTGGATGGTAATGTCAGATCTATTCCACTGACAGCTAGTCCCGTGGACAGAACCACGATCTGCTGATTATAGTCTGTAAGCCATAGTCATTTTCATACTTGTTTCAGTGACTGGTATTCTCTGCGGTTAACAAGGGAACTTCTCGCTGATCACACATCCACTGTTCCCCGCTTTATCTCACAGAAGCCAAACTTCCACAGATGCTGTACTACTGATATACTAACTCTAACGAGTAAATCCAAAAGTTGTTTTAAAATTGAATAGGTATGAAATTACACGTTCAAGGGTGTCTCTGCTTCTATTCGTTTATATCAAAATCTTAACATTACTAGATCTTTTAAACTTGGATCTGGATGGGACAGGGGGACAAACTGCTTACTCTCTCATGCATTTGGTTATGGAATATATGACTGAAGTTGCTATGATGCATTTGTCACCAATAAATCACTGTCAATCTTTCCTTTGGCAAGATATGGAAACTAAAAAGTACAGTAATTTGAATAACGGTGGGAAGACCAATACTCAAGCAAATTTCTCCATCGCTTTTGCTTCCACTGCCAAATTTGTCAATAAAAAAGTCCAGAGACCAAGTGAGAAATCAGCACTAAAATTTCAACCTTGCTTTCTATAGTACAGTCTACTGACCCTCATATCTAGCTACTGGAGCGGGGAATCACCCAACATTAAGTCTACGCCTAGGGCAGAGCTTGTATGCAATTTAAACTTGTACTTTGTGGTTTAATAGACTTCTCATTTTCTATCAAGATTGCAAAAATAGAGTGAGAAGAGAATAAACTCTAATCAGATCACTGTGGTCCTTCAGGAAACCTCTAACTACATGATTGCAGTTTCAATTTCCTGCACTTATTACTGATGAGCAAAAGTAAATGGTAATATACAGACGTAATAAGGTCATAGACCACGTTATTTTACGGTATTTGGATACTGTAGCCCTCTTTGCTTAGCTTATAATCCACTGCTTCAGAGAAGTGCACCTTCTCTTGTGAAAATCAGTAACGTTCTTCCTGCTACTATGCTATTCAGTCTTCCCTCTCTGAAAACTGCTTCCAGAGCTGCAGAAATATCTTTCCAAAATTCTAGAAAACTTAGATGTGCAAGACCAGTACCCTACTGAACATGAGTTTTCTAGGAATTATTATCATCCATCATTATTTAAGAGCATGTTTGGTGTAAAACAACAGTAGTTTCTTTTCTTCTGTGTTTATGAAGTTAACACAATGCATTTGGATTTCACTTCTCATGCCTGGACATTATAACAACATGAATACCAAAACAGTAGTGCCTGCATTTAAGCAGAAAACATCTTTTATGTCTAAAATGTTTCACATCTCTCTTGAATTTTGCCAGATAAGCAGTCTCCACTGGTCTGGAATTTAACATTCCCAGTCTCCTAACTGGCTTAGTACCATAGAAAATTACTCTCTCCATTCTGACACAAACCTTGGAAAAACTTGCTTCTACCAAGATCCACCAGCTTTTCAGGGCATTTCACGATGCTCTTTAGGCACTAAGGAGAAGAATTACACTGTAGTTTCTGATTTCTCCACTTAGAGCGAGATGAGCATGAGTTGACATGGGTACTACACTAATCGTCCAGATCACAACCCAGCTAGAACGCACAGCATCCCCTTTCCAGCCCACGCAACTGCATTTCCTTTCTGAGAAAACCAAGGTGACGCATGCATGGGTCTTGCAAGGGTATGGGGTCATGACGTGGCTGGTGCAGACTTGCAGATCTAGAGTCATGTGCTCTTTTAAAATTACGACAGGCTTTAATTATGAAATATGCTGTTGCCCTACTAGGATGTATAATTTTTATTTTCTAATGAGATTAGCTGTCCATTGTATTTTTTTTCATTTACTTTCTACTTTCCTCAGAAGTAGGTGCACAGCATATCCTAGCTACCATTATCCTCACTAGAAGAACAATTAGGCAGAAGTCTTCTTTTAGGCATTTATAACTGTGAGGATACCTCCCAGCTTTCTCCAGCTCAGCCCCAAAGTTCTCCCCTTTGTTAGTACTGAAGCTCGTAGAAAACACTATGCACAGCTAACAGCTAACCTAACTATGTCCAGCCCTTGCATCATCTTCATGGCCTCCTCTGGACTCCAACAGATCCATCTCCTTCCTGTGCTGAGAACTCCAGGCCTGGATGCAGGGCTCGGATGAAGTCTCAGCAGAGCAGAGCAGAGCAGAAGAGAGGGACAGAATCCCCTCCCTCAATCTGCTGGTCACAATGTTTTGGATGTAGCCTAGGATAGCTGGAGAAGAGGAGGCTCATTGCTCTCTACAACTACCTGAAAGGAGGTTGTGAAAGGAGGTTGTGGAGAGGAGGGAGCTGGGCTCTTCTCCCAAGTGACAGGGGACAGGATGAGAGGGAACGACGTCAAGCTCCACCAGGGGAGATTTAGGCTGGACATTAGGAAAAAATTTTTCACAGAAAGGGTCATTGGGCACTGGAACAGGCTGCCCAGGGCAGTGGTTGAGTCATCTTCCATGGAGGGGTTTAAGGGATGGGTGGATGAGGTGCTGAGGGACATGGTTTAGTGTTCGATAGGAATGGTTGGACTCGATGATCCGGTGGGTCTTTTCCAGCCTGGTGATTCTATGATTTCTTTAGACATTAGATGTGACAAGCTTATTTTCAGTCTCGCAAATGCATGTTCCACAGCTCTTCTGTACTCTCCTAGTACTCAGTTGACAGTGACAGACACTATTTATTATTCCTGTGGCTGGTAAAAGGCTTCCTCTGCCAAGGGAAAAGGTAAGCTGCACCACAGACTAGTTGCAAAAGAGCAAAATCGGCAACATACACAAAAATCTACGGCATTTTTTCGTTGCAGAAGAGTACAGAACTATCTCAACTCGACTGTGGAAATCACCTGTTTGAATCAACCACCTTCTTTAATGACCCCGTAGCAAACAGCTTCACCTCCCAGCAAGTGCACAGTACCAGCTGTCCCAGTAACAAAGCAATCCCAACATTTAGGCTATGTCAAGCCGTACGTGTGAGCTCAAGTTCCTGTTATCCCAAGGGCTTTACAAGCAGAACAAGATTAGTACTCCTAACCTAAAGAGCAAGTTGGAAATTGTATTAAGCAGGCTACAGAAACAGTAACAGTAAAGGACTTTTGCAAACCTTTTAATAGCCTTAAGGTAAAGCAAGGCTTTCACCCTGAGTTAAGTCAAAAAGACATCAAGGAAAGTGCTCATAAGCATAGATGCATGTCTCGAGCGAGAAGTGACCACTGACTGCAGTCAGACTTAAGATGCTTAAGTGAGATTATAAACCTGAAATCTACCTGCTTGGAAAGAATGGAGCAGGTTGGGGTTTCTCTTGCCACATTTACATAATACAGGTACATCTGTAGAACTAGATAAGAGAGGGTTCTTCACTGAAGGGGGGCTCACATGGCCTTAACTTCTGATGGGTATGAGAATTTCCCGCTGCAGCTAAAAAATACCTTTGATTCCTCACAACATCATCTGTAACTTTATTCCTGATAAGCCACCATCTGATATCGTTTCTAGCATCCCCAAAGGATTTCCCTATTAAAATTCTATTCTTCCTACTATATTCATAAACCTGCATCACTGTTTCATTGACTGTATTCTGTGACTGATTTTAAATTTGTTTTATTGAAATTACCCATTCAGAAACGCACAGTGCAGTGGTCTCAATCAGTCAGTCTAGATATAAGAAGTCTCCCAGAATGTAAGCTAGCTTCTGCCAGCACTTCAGAAAAAAATGGGTGAAATTTCAGCTTCCATATCATACTGTGAAGAGATGCTTTTCCCCAAAAAGCTTATCCGTCCATTTAGAAAAAAAAAAAAATCATTAACTGTTACAGCACAAATAAGACATCTCAAAAGCAATACTCTAACCACCTGCATATACGGCTTCGTATTAGTGTGTCAGGTGTTCAGTGTTATCCAAGAAAGGCACAGCATTAACACCAAGTCTATAGAGATCTTGAGCAGTAAAGAAATTTAGCTGTGATCACTGTACTGATGACCTCAAGCCAAATCAATTGATTTTGTGATTCTTCTTTACATAAAGAAACAAAACATTTGTGTAAAGCTTACGGGTTTTAAGTGAACATGACATCAAAGTGATGTGCCTAACAGGAACAAATGTAGAACAAACTCACCAAACCGACAATCTAGATAGGGAAAGATATTTCTAATAGCAACAAAGTATCGCAGACACAGTCCATCTATTACAGCGTTTATGCTAGGACCAAAGATGGCTTCACTCCTTCTATATTAGTAATGAAATGATTTTCAACATGAGTGAAAGGGAAAGAACTGGGAACACTCCTTAGCTCTGAATCAGCCACTGACACCCACAGAGGATTTTCCTAGCAAAAGATATTTTTTCTTTGGTTTGATGTTGAAATTCGTGTTCCAGGTCACTAGTATGGAAATTTGCCATTGTAATCACTATTACGTTTGCATTTATATTCACTGTTTCTGTGGTGTATTCCTTAAAACTCCCATTCTTAAGAGTGAAGCAAATTGCAATTTTTATTTGATTTTTATTTGTTTTTTTTTTAAAAAAAGTTGATAAATTAATCTACTACGAGAAGACTAAAGCACTGCCACATACGTCACATGCTGCCTTTGGGACAAAACAGATATACTTCCGAGGCGGAATTCTACACATCATCTATGCCAAGGGAAAAAGAACCATAGGTTGGAAAAGACCTCTAAGATCACCCAGTCCAGCTGTCAACCCACCACAACTGTGCCTACTAAACCATGTTCTGAAATGCCATGTCTACATGCTTTTTGAACACCTCCAGGAATGGAAACTACAGCATCCTCATTTGATGCAGTATCCTTCGTTCCCTGACCTGCATCCTTAAGGGTAGTGAAGATACAATCATCTTAAGAAAGGGTCCTGCCACAAATAATCCATTCTAACCCTCTTTCAAAAAGGTCTCCCAAGTCCAACATTTTGTTGGACAGGACCAACAAAAGATGCCTATGGAAGATGCTTCTCTAGTATAGTCTCTGGCTCAGTTATGATTTGTGGTTTAAGAGTTTCATGGATAACTCGCAGCATCTTTGTTTTCAAAGGAATAAAACAACTACCATAGCAGAAATCGTGTCTAATGGCTTTAAGAAATTAGGTAAGCTTTTGGTACCTCCAGCATCCTGTAGCAAGAAGTTCCTCTGCTTAACTGCACTGAGATGTCGAAGCAAACATTTGTTTAATTTGGAACCCAACATTAAAGCTTGTTTCAACTGTTTATTCTTCAACTAAAGAAATATTAGCTCTTTAACCTCTTGCTGAGTTTATATCTTTCCTCATTCACAGCTCTACCAGCCTGAAGAGTCTAAGTCTACTTAGACATTGCTTGCTTTTTCATCCCATGGGTCATCTGCTCTGCAATTCTCTGCGTCCAGACATGAGGCCGCAGCCACACACGCTTCTGAAGATGCACCTCAAATCCACACAGCAGTTTTGTTCTCCTTTCCTAGTAGTATCTAGCATTCTGCTTTTTGATTAACACTGGATATAGTGGTGAAAACCAAACCGGAACTACTTTACTGCCAAGATTGCCTTCCTGAGTGGCACCAGGAACATATTACCCATGTAAGATCAGGACAGTTTTTCAAGCTTTTAGGCCACTAAGACCTAATTAAAACAAAGTTTTAATTTTAATAGAGGACTTCCTGTCAAGTGTGACCTGAAGTCTTATGTAACATCCTCAACTATCCTCTCTATTCACACAATCGGCCTAGCTATGACCCATCAGGCAGAAGATAGCTTGCTTCTGTCTACAGAGCAAGTTGGAGAGCTCAACAAAGAAACTACATCAGTGACAGCCCAATTAATCCACAGAGGGGTCAATATAGGGCCAATACCATTTGACATCTTCACTGATGACCTGGATAATGGTGCAAGAGCTGCGCCCTCAGTACTTCTTATGGAGTGGCTGACAGACAAGATGATTGTGCTGCTATTCAGAGGAACCTTGAGAGGCTGGGGAAATTTGCCAACAAGAACAATATGAAGTTCAACACAGGGAAATGCAAAGTCCTGCACATGGGGAGGAATAACCCTCCCCACAGAAGAGAAGGATTATGGCATTGTCTAAAGGTGTACGAATATCTGACTCAAGAAGGAGTAAAGAAAATATACCCAGACTCTTCACGATGATGCCCAGTGACAGGGCAACAGGCAATTGGCACAAATTGAAATACAGGAAATTCCACTTAAATTTAAGATTTTTAATATTTTATTCATCATGTGTTTTATTCAACATGTCAACAGTGGTCAAACACTGGAACAGGCTGCCCAGAAGGGCTGTGGAGTGTCTGTCCTTGGAGATACTCAAAACCTGACTAGGCATCACCCTGAGCAACCTGCTCTAGTTTACTTTACTGTGAATGGGGGCTTGGACTAGTCAATTCTCAGAGCTGCCTTCCAACCTCAACCACTCTGTGAAAATAACCCTTCTCTAATAGCTAGCTCCTATTTAGTCACCTGCCCCTTCTTCCCATGTGACACAGCACCAGAGGTGTGAAGATCATATCCAACAGTAGAGCACTTGCTACCAATCCAGAACCTGTATGGGAAGTAATTTGTTGAACATGTAACAGGCAAAGAAAATGAGCAAAGCATGAAGAAATGCCCAGGTAGAGCTACTGCGTGGACTCTCTTCCTCACAGCAACTGAAATAAGGATAGGCACAATCTTGTCCTAAGAGGCCTTAAACTCTGTTAGGGGCTCAAGATGCATTCAATAGTTATTACTATTTCATCACTTTGTTCCTCTAAGAATGAATTTCAAATGTATAGACAGAAAAAGACAACACAGTCCAGCATGTTGAGATGCTGGATGACGAAGGCCCAGGAATCAATTCCTTCCCCAGCAAATACCCTCTATAGTCACTACTAGGTTACATTCAAATAACCCCTAAGAAGAAACGCAGCACGCTTAGAACACTTGATGCATGTGGAGTCTTCCACATTTCAGACTCTGGATTTACTGGGAAAGAGGTTCTCAACTACTTCACAAAGGATGGTTCTCCTGCTCCGTCCTATCGCTCCATTCTCTAAATCTGTTGCAGCATTGAGGCTTTTCAGGGTTTTAGTGGTCATCCTGATTATTCCACCATCCCTTGGATGCACAGCAGGAACAAGTAACTGCCTGTCTTTGAGTTTCTGAACACCTTCCTGCATGCAGATGCACATACACAATTCTTAGAATTCAGAAGAACGGGCTCACACACCACTTGCCTCTTCCTAGATAAACACCTTCATTTTAAGGATGAATGCTTCTTTCCTGCCACCATCCATCCACTGGAAGTAAATTTAATGACGGTGCACATCTTCGCAACCAAGCAGGGAGCAAGACCAACCTATTCATCACCACAGGCAAAGGCAATATTCCCCACACGCGCTTGCTTTGCCTGGCACAGTACCCACAACCACTATTATATTCACATTCAGACACACAACTTCCCATTGTTAGCTCTGTTATCATTATCAGAAGCCACAATGGAAAGCCTCTTTAATGATATATCAGCTGGCTTGACAATGGTCTCATTTGTCCACAGTTCAAGCTGTGCCTGATGGCATTTACAGTGTCACAAACACTATTTAGTTGTCTTGAAGACCAGAAAAATTAGCAAGAACATACCTTTCAAACACCCTTGGAGACCATAAAGAAGTCTCACATGTAAAAAAATCTCTTTATGACTACTACATACATCCCCTAACAAGAAGAGTGAAAATGGAATTCCTTTTTCCTCTGAACCTGGTAAAAAGTTGAGGTGACATCACCTTTTCAGTTGTTATTTCATTACAAAAATTCCTAAAATTAGGTACCAAGAAACTTGATTCACTGTCACACTTCCTTACCCAGAATGACAGCCTACTTAGACACTAAATGAAAGCTACACTCATCTCTCTTAATAGCAGTTGTCACATTTTTTGATGAAAAAAACCACCTATTTTGAAAGACTCCACCTAATGCTTCTGGAGTTAGGATAACTCCAAGCAAAATCTTCCAGTAACAGTGACAAATACAGCATAAAAGTTCAGAAATGCTATCTGCCTTGATATACATCATAAAATGCTTGCACAGTGGCTATAACAAGCGTCACTTACTACTGAAGTGGTAAGGCCAGGATAGATGGGGCCTTGAGCAGCCTGATCTAGCAGGAGGTGTCCCTGCCCGTGACAAGAGGATGAAACTGGATGGGCTTTAAGGTCCCTTTCAACCCAAACCATTCTATGAAATCCTTTGTGTCTTCAACAGAACTCTGTATACAGACAGAAGGGCTGGCTAACAGCAACAGAAGGAGCACAGTCTCTGATCACACACTTGTACAACGCTAAGGCTTGTAACAATCAACCAGGAATGCAGGACCTCAGGGAGTGCAGGAATATAATAGTGGTTGTGGGTACTGTGGCAGGCAAAGCAAGTGCGTGTGGGGAAGCCCCTGCCCCTCCCCAGCAAATCCCACACAACTGATATGAAGCAAATGGGAAAAGTGAGCAAAAAGAAAACAGAGTCAAGAAGATGAACTTTAAGAGAATGGGTACATCATCATAAAAATGCCTATATACAATTTTGAGCCTCCATTACTGTCAGCCAGCATAGAGGCTGCACCTCAGCAGCTTTTGTCCCTATCTAGAGATGAATCTAGGCCATCAACTAAGCACGTGCATTATCATGGCATTCAGTAAGGTAAAACAATATCCTTTGCTTGTGGTTTGTTAACATCCTGTATTGTTATAATCTGGCACTGGCCTTTTGACCTAGCAGGAGAATTTCAACTTTCATTTTACCATACATTTCTTAAATCCACAGAGTGAGAAGTTTGGCAACACTTATTTTGGCAGTTTGCTTCTTTTCTGCTGCAAAACAATAATACTGAAAAGCAGAAACCCTTATCCTTCCAGTTCTTTCTCCAATAAAGGAAAAACAAAGGTACCCAATAGCACTGGTCTTTCTGCATATGTAACTGCAGAGTTTAAATGTGTTGCCTCACTCCTGCTTGTACAACTTGAGCAACAGAAATGCAGAGAGGACTCCCCCTGTAGCTGATTCTCAAACTGGAAAAGACCTGACACAGAAAACTTCAAATTCAGTCTTCTATAACACAGCGTATGATGGGAGAAAAAAAACAACAGAGAGGATTTTTTGAGGTTTTTTGTGTGTGAATGCACACTCTGAAGTTAACAGCTTTGTGGTTAGCTTCCTGAGACAAAATAGCACTGCCTTAAAAGTCAACATTTAGTATGGTGTATGCTGAATGAAGATGGCTTTTTTTCATTAGTTTATGCCATAAATAAATACACTCCGGTAGCTCCACCTCTAGACAAAGAACAGAGCACAAGGATTAAATCCCCACACTGCATCATGGCATGGCAGGCACCCAGTCTATCAGGAGACATCCACACAGGAGGGCCTACACAGACCCTCTAGACACCCTAGAGGGACCATAACAGCAATTTAAAGATACAGTGACGAACCACAAGAAGAACAAAGTGATCTTCTGAGAATTTCCCAGGTCTTAACCTATGCAAATAGCCCGAGAGAACAGCACTAGCCAAAGCAATAGCATCAGGCAATTCTGTTTCCTGCATTTAGAACTCTGCTTGCATAGCTGAGAAGCTATTATGGTTGTGAATCCATAAGTAAAAGCCATCGGTGTTTGCACTTGGCGAGTCTGAAACAGGAAGCTTCCTATTCTGGCCCTTGCCAATACCTAATCTGCCTTGCTCAGTCGCTGCAAAATCAGGCTCAAGTTCATCCCTCTACCATACTCCAAGCTCCCCACCGATTATATAAAGAAGCAATCTGGGCAAAGACACTCAAGTCTACAGCTCAGGTAAACTCCTCTGGAAAAGCACTTCCCTGTCTCCTGCAGTAGAACCTTAAACTGCTAACCTGTTTTTTAAAGGAATGGATGACTTTCTCACAAAGTAATGTGCCAAAGACTGGGCCTTATTTGGGTCAGATAGGAAGTAATCTGCCATTTAGTTGTATTTCCAGGACACTTGGTTGTGGGAATAACAATGCATCTTCTCCTTGATTTATAGATGAGAAAGTATTTTGCTAAACTCATCTGCCCCAGCCTGCCTGGTTTTGCATACGCATTATGACAGCAGTCACTGCATAAAGGTATATGAAGTCCCACTCCAAGAATTGCTCTTAGAGTCTTTCCTAATAGATGTAATATGGAACTGTTGGAATAGGTCCAGAGGAGGCCATGAAGATGATCCAAGTGCTGGGGCACCTCTGTTCTGAGGACAGGCGGAGAGAGTTGGGGTTGTTCAGCCTGAAGAATAGAGGGCTCCAGGGAGACCTTAGTAGCCTTCCAGTACCTGAAGGGGCTACAGGAAAGCTGGGGAGGGAATTTTTACAAGGGCATGGAGTGACAGGATGAGAAGCCTGCTCAGGTAGGAGGTGTCCCTGCCCATAGCAGAGGATTGGAACTGGATGGGCTTTAAGGTCTCTTCCAGCCTAAACCATTCCATGATTCTATTTGAAAGAGAGTTTGTGTGGTGGCAGCAAATGCCTCAACAGGTTTTCATACAGGATTGCTTACCAGCTGTTACATGATAATTTCTTTTGACATAACTCAGAACCCAGTACAGCGAGGCTCAAGCACCACAGATTGATTTTGCCCTGTATACCTGAACCTATTTATTGACTTTTGAAATGAAATTCTGCTTTCCCTTTTCTTCAGCGAACAGAGCAATACACAGAGGTTCAGAACATGTATTTCTTCCCAGAAATCTTGAAGAACAAGAACTTGAAGGACCTATTCAGTTTTCCACCCATATGCCAACAAACTTAGCGGGCCAAACTCACAGAACTGTGTCTTATCAGCAGTGCATTTGTGTTGGCCACTAGTTTTTCACCTCAAAAGAAGTGTGAAACAAAACTAGTAGAGGTTAACACTTGTATTATTTTGTGGGTACATCAGGAGCACTACCAGAGTTTGGTGTACATTCAGCTAACAGAAAATCAGTACTGAAGTTTTTAACACTGTGGTGACAGGTCTTACAGAATCCATTTAGATAAAGTGCGAAAAAAACAACCAAACTGGTCTAAGCAATGTAAATATATGCTGGATCTACCAAGGACAGATTATACCTACACAAAAAGAAGCCATGCAAGTTCACCCAGAAATCTTGCAAAAAATCAATTACTTCCTCTGTAAATGCTGCACATGGTCTTAACATGTATTATTTCGAGTCCTAATCCTTACCCTTTATTAATCAACCCTACTTTACATTAGAACTCTCACAGTAAATCATTTTCTCATTCAGACTTGCAACCACCCCAAATTTTACCATAAAACAAAAACACTGACTCTGAGGTTCACAACCTTAGTTGGTTAACATCCTGAAAATGATAATCTTTTCTTGTATTTCTGTTGCTCTTCTTCACACATAATGAAGAAGCAATTCTTCTCGTAATGCACCAACTGCATTATATTGACAATGGTCAACAAGTAAAGGAAAAAAGTTAGGGATAGTCAACATTTACCACATTGGTTTACCTGACTTTTTAGCAATTTCAGATTCTTGTTCTAATAAAACTCTGTAGCAACATCTACACCAACAATTATGACTGCATAAAAAATAGCTTCTTGAAGACTACTACTCTAATGTTCAAATATCCTTTAGATATTGAACGATCCCTCTCTACCATATATATATTTTCCCATGTTTTGCATGACAGGTCACCACAGCTATGTGACCAAAAAAGAATAGTGATTTATACTAAATCCATCTGTTGGCCATTCTATACACATGTAAAACCCGTCAATGGAATCATCAGCAGGTGCCATCAACTGTTAACGTAAAAAAAGGCCAAAAGGAGAGCCTATCTACTCCTCAGCACCTGCATCACAGGAGATGCCTATTATGAACACCTCAAAACCTCTAACAATGACTCACTTGCGGGTTTTTTTGGCACTTTCTCCTGAAGCAGTGGGTACTTGCCCTCATAAGGGACAATATTCAACTAGTCAGAGGCACTTTTCTAATCCAATATGTCAACTCCATTCTCCCTCTTTTACCTCTTGCTTTGTTTGTCCTTGTCAAAGGAGCCATCCAAAGGATACTTTCCTGTATCATCCTTTATTACCGTAGTGATGATATCACAAGAATTGACAAATCAGCAAAATTCATGTTATAATCCCATTAGAAGTAAGCAATAAAGAAAAAAATAAGGCTTTCTTCTGCTTTCTCTTATCTTTCCTAATAAACAGGTCATCAGTTCACTCCTATATGCAAATACATTATGGAATCTATTGCATTTATCTGAAAACTGTCCTACCTGCAGTATATACTAAAATATACTGTAACATGGAGACACAGGTTATAGCTACACCTCAGATACTGCCATGGTTGTTCTTGCGCAATAGAAAATACAGCAGTTACCTATTCAATACATTAGACAGTTTGAGTTTTAAGACCATAGGTACTTGGGAAGAAAGTGCTCTATTATACAGGATGTGTTAAACTTGCAGAGTTTAGTGGTATTTTTAAAAATTTGTTATTATTTGCTATTAACCTTATACCTTCAATAAACCTAATTTTCCCTCTCATAAATGCGGGCAGGATCATGAACCTTTGCTACTGCTTGACTGGAGAGAAAGACTGAGAAATGGCTGAAGAAGGAAAGAGGTGGCTATCTCTTTTTGGCAGCTCAAAGTCAAATGAAAAACAAGTGCAATTCAACCCTTCATTCAAATCTTCACTTCAACACCTTTACATGAGTTTCCCTGCTGAGCTAAATAAGAATGCTAAAGGCTTATTTTCCATAGGCTGTTGATTAGGAGATGTGAAAACAGGAGACAACTTCTTCTATTAAAAATTCTTTAAAATTGTCCTACGACACAGCTAGGAAGGGTTAAATCAACAGCCCGTGATCACAAATCAATGGTTATCACTTTTATCAGACATTGAATTCTGCTGTGGTTCCTGTGATTCTACTGACAGTAATCTTGTAAAAGCACACTACTATAGTAGGAGTCTGAAAAACACCTGCACACAAACTAAATGACATGAAACAAGACATTCACAGTAACTCTAGCTGAATATGCCCTCGTTCTGGTGATGGAGAAAGGAGGCAAGCAGCTTCATCAACAAGATGCCCAATACCTCAATGAAACCAAAAATTCACCAGTCACCAGATTTGCAAGGGAAAAAAAGAAGCAAACCAAAAAGACAGAGTGACAAGCTTTCAGTTCAGAAAGTCACAAAAAATAAGAGCCTAAACTGAGAGGAGTCAGATCCTATGTAAAAGCTTTTCCAGGCTTTGAAGTTGCACAGATCAGGGGTTTAGTCAGTGTGTGTAATTTACTCATTTTCTAAAAGGGAAAATAAGCCCTTGTTCTTTATACTAGGTACAAGTACTACAAAAAGGATAAACAATCCACAAAACCAGCAACAAGACACCAACATTCTTCTTCCTCCCCAGCTCCTTGCTTTAAGAGCAATCTAATAACTTTGGGAACAGCGTAGCTAGCACAGTGAAGATTAAAGCATTTAAGCAGGACTGGCTGTCAAATCTTAATGTATAATGTAAATATTAAGTCGTCTGTTAACATAAACTGAATTTGTGCCATTTCAGGGTTTAACAAAGCAATCTGCTCTTTACCTAGCACATCCATTAAAACTGGTCAGATCAAGATCTGTTGCTTTCTCCTGCTAGATCACAAAGCTTGCAGCAAAAAAAAACATTACGGGAAAATTAATCACTCAAACACGTGTGAAGACTTTATTAAATACTTCATATTCAGATGACCTCCCTGCTTTGAAATGCAAGCCTCTTTGTTAGTCTTTGACAACAATTAACAGACAAAGATCTGATTCCAATCACATCCAGACTGCAACTAAAACCATAGTTTTGTATGCTATGGCCTATCAAAAGGAAAATGTTCTTAAAAGCCCTGTGGTCAAAGAAGTATGGGAGCTCATTACCTAAACAGCGGTAATTATTTAGCACGCCTATCTGCAAGCCTGCTGAAAAATTTTACAGAATACTCAAGCTTTCTTTTTTTTTTTTGAAGTTCCCCAAGACCTCCAAAAGAAAACAGCGGAACGCTGGGAAAATAAAGTAATAATCCAGTGCTGGCTGTGTTGTATTTTAAGCACTGATGCAAAAAAAAACCCCAACACTCCAGCACAAAGAAAGTGCCTGGAGCCACCCCTAATCTAAACCACTACTCTAGAAAGGAGCCAGATTTAGAATCTCAAATTCAGTGCTTCCAAATGTATTTCCATGGAATATTTTATTGAGAGAAGCATTTATAATTTAGAACTGACATAGGAAAGACTAAGTAGTATTGGAAACGGCAAGTAACAACTAGAAACAAAAACATGTTTATACAGTCAAAACACTAACTTAAACCACATAATTAAAAACCTTGAATAAAATGACCTAACTTCATAAGTATCCTGGAGAAAAGCAGACAACCCAGTGCCCAGCAATTCACCTCTGCACTCGTAACTCATGTCTGAATTTGGTTATTATCAAGAATAAATACAAGAGACAAAAGTTACAGTGCCAGCAAAGGTTTCCAACTGTACAAATACTACATAATGCAAACTACTGGGAGTTGTGCATGACCACTCTTATTAAATATTTGTACTTATTTCAAAATCAAGAAATGATAAGCAAGACCTTCAGGAGCTGGGATTGCACTGCTAATTAGCACCAGCTTACGGTTAGTGGACAACCAGACACTATCAAAAAGAATCGTAGTAATGGAATGGCTTTAATCCAAGCAAAAGTATGTTCTAATCAACTTTGAACGGGCCTCAGGTTACATGTTCAGTGTATGCAAAGTAGGTTTCCCCAAGTAGTTTTATATGCAATGGTGGGTGAATTTGTTACTTGCTCATCCTGAATGTTACAGAACTTCAAGCCACAGTCGCATGCAAACCCAGAACTAATCCCACACAGCTTCAGCAGATAACTTCACTGACAAAATGTTAAAGACTTCTAACAGCAGGGGGAGTATTTAGCTCAGAACTACACTCAAAATGAGGAAGACTTCTTTTTAAACCCTGTGCATCCCATTCTAAACAGACCCCAGAATCAGAAAACACACACAATTCGGCAATATTAGGCAACAGCTCAGTGTCACACAACTGCTTGCTCTCAACATCAGTACTGTGATACACATCACAAAATGCAGCGGGTTTGGTATCAGTAAGAAAATCTGTAAATACTTTCAAAAGCAGTGCATCTTCATTATATGCTGGAGAAAAGTCAGAGGTGCACACAAGGGGAAAAAGAACAGCATTAAGATATACAGTAACAGGAAAAAATGGTTGAACTTCTCAAAACAAAGAATCCTGCTGGAGATTTTTTCATTAACGTTTCAAATTTACTGGTATAAAGACTGACTTACGCACCTAAGCTTACACTGTCTGTCTTTGCAAAAGATGACAGGTAAAACCACCTTCAGACAGGAAGCCAACTTTCTTCCTGTTGTTTAATCAACAATTACTAAAATGAGAATGCTTCTTTCTTCTTCACTTAATGCCACAGGATTTGTGGAAAAGTAAATATATAGAGAGAAACAAATAAAGTGCTTAAATTCTACATTTTTAGAACAATATTTTGTGTGGCTGTAGAATATTCTATGGCATATTCTATGGGGGAGTGGGCCAGTGCATGAGGGAAAAAGTGTTTCATGCAGAAAGCACAAAGAGAGACTGCCAGAAGTGAGTGTGGGCTTCTCTTACACTGGTGAATGTAGGTAAAATCCCTCTTGCTTTACAAAAATTCCAAAGTGTCATCAGGAGAGGAAAAACAAAACTAATGATTCTTGCCATACAGGTAGAACATATGAAAAAAATGTGTAATAAAACCTCTTCTATGTGACGCCCCCACCATTTTCCCCCCCAAGAAAGAAGAGTATAAATACCCTAAACAGCTTAATGACAACTTATCAGCTTTCCTCACACAGCATAACTCAAATACTCTCATATAGATAGATAATTAGACAGTGGCACAATGTGCAAAGTATTGATCTTCGGATGTATTTCAGCACTGATGCTTGTGACTGCAGCTAATGCAGCACCTACACCATCAGAAAAAGTCAGGCTTCTTAACACTTTAATAATGGATTTACAGTACCTGGAAAAAAGCAAGCATGTAAGTGATTGATTTTCGTTTATTATAGAATGCTTTCCTATTTATCTTTTCTAATTTGTTTTTTATATATTTTTTTCTGAAAATGTAACATTTTCTCCCCTTTTTCTACAGAAGATTCGACCTGAACTGTTCACGCCAAATGACAAAGAGGTGAGTTTAAATTTTCTCTTTTCAGAAGAATTTCTAATTTTTTAAACTATGGCTACTTTAAAATGATATATTATTGAATCACATCAAAACCATTCCTTTATTGGAATGGCAGATATAAAAGACAAATCTGAACAGTTCAGATTCAGTGTAGGGAGTGCAGTTTCTTAAAGACACTTCTGTTTATGATCTGTGTTCTCAAACATTAGGAGGCTAACGTACAATATTACCTGATTGTTTTGTGCAATATGTAACACAAAATGAATCCTCCCTGTTCGTGCTTAAAACAGCATTGAATTCACATGGAAGTGTTTTATGAATCATTTAAACTTTTTATAAGATCTGCTGGAGGCAATGCTGCTGCATTAATACCTAGCACACGAAGAATTTTAAGAATGAAACTAGACTTAGAAATAGATTATGCATATGAAACTGCCTTATTCTATCTAAACTCAATGCAGAGCCTCTAGCAGGTTCTTTTTAAGAAGTTCTAAGTCCTTGATATCCCACCAATGCTGAAACTGAGTTATGCTCTCTTTACCTAGTTCTTCTCAGGAGCAAAACCATACCAAGCCATTCTGGTATGCTAGCCATAGATTCACATTTTATGGTATTTAGTGAATACCTAGGGCTTACTTCCACAAGAATACTACCTTCATGGTTCCTTCTTTCTAAAAAACTTGCACATCAGAGTGTAGACGGTATCCTAAGTACAGCTGGTGTTCTAAGTACAGCTTTACTACAGGCCATTCATCATTGAGAGGCTGTACTACTTTTTAATTCAGCCTGCAAATATATCCACATAGAAAAAAGAGCACCCAGTTATTTAGTATTGGGAAGTATTTAAAATAGTTATCACAGGTTATCTGTTAACTACTTTGAACTCCCAATTAAGTTTTTAATCCAAAAGAATTCTCGCTTAACAGTAATTTTGTTTCAGTAAAGATTTAAAGTCGGATTCTGCAACCACTTCCTTAACTGAGTCATTTTTCTCATGGTGGCAACATCAAGACGTAGCTACCTCAGAGCTCCAGTGCCTAAATGTGTGAAGCTGATTAGTTACACAGTCACTGAGTGCCTGAAATAGCTTGTAAGAGTGATGTGTAAAGTTATCAACCATCTTCAAAACCCAAATCAGATGCAGAAAAAAAAGACAGAGCAATCAAGGGGCATCAACTGAAGATGGCTCTAAAAAGGCCACCGTAAAAGTGACAGGCTTTGATTATTAACCCTTTTACTAAGAGGTGATTTTCAATGAACAATCAGCAGTAAGGCTCAGTTTAGGAGCAAATACTACAGCTTCATGTTCCCAAGAGATATTCCAACACATTAAGTGTCCTGCAAAGATAAGCCACATTTCAAAAGCTAGAATAACCTACCAGACAACTAAGGCCACATGTAATATCTTACAATGTTTAATGGGAACAAATGAAGTACACATTGCAGAAAACAAAAGCTTAATTCCTGATATGAGGATAAAAACAACAGGTAATTAAGATCTATTTTAATTGAAGCAATTGTCCCCAGGAAACAAGTTATCTCTATAATGATTTTGCTGACTATTTCAGGAGTGCAGCCAACAAACTCTAGAATGTTACCTGACAGAAATTAACATCTTGAAGCATGAAATTGAACGTGAGGATGCTGTTTATCTTCAAAATATCCAAAAGAATCTCCAGAGGCTTGTGGTAGGTAACCTTTTTACCCAATTAAAAAAAAAGAAAAAAACCTGTTTCAGTGTTACTGAAAACCAATGCTAGAATCAATGTTTTTATGCCTCAAGCTCTATGTGTTATC
This sequence comes from Clamator glandarius, assembly GCA_033459285.1. Classification (NCBI taxonomy): domain Eukaryota; kingdom Metazoa; phylum Chordata; class Aves; order Cuculiformes; family Cuculidae; genus Clamator; species Clamator glandarius. The sequence continues at coordinate 939,205 of JAUNZM010000668.1, read as the reverse complement.
ATCTCTTGAGAATACAGGATTTAATAAAAAAATATTGTAACGTTAAAAGATGTGACAACATGTATTTGCATGATAATCCATAGAACATATATGAGCTCCCAAAGTTACATAAGCCAACATAAAAAAAAATTATCTTTATTTTCTTTAATCAATCAAGCAAGGCGTCTTACAGTGATAAAGACTTGCTTTTAGGACCTTAAGAATTATTTACACAAGAGTGGCTTCAAAAACCATGCCTTAAATTTATGACTGTAAAGGATTCAACACCTTGACACACTACATAAGCCAACGTCATGGCTAAGAGATCCTTGTATCATTTTAGAAACCCTCTTCAAGCTACAAATTAAGATTTGCCTCTGCTGCAGTGTTTATCATAGCAAGTATATGTGTTCAGAAGTATGTTTACATGCACAAAAAGCCCCTTTATAAGCAGCAGCTTCATCAAATGACTCCTTAACACCTAGCAACTGACAAAAGGCAGTCCCCTGAAACATTAAGGGTTCTTTTTCCTAAGAAGAAAAACTAAGCATACAGAAGTTGATGTGTTATTTCTAAAACAAGATAGCAAGAGAACTACAGACAATCAACAGAAATATTTGTATTGCAGGACATAACTCCTCCAGGAACTACTGGATGCAAGGCCTGTGAAGCACATGACATGAAGAAGTTTCCCGAGTTTCACCGAGAACTGAAGAACTTTCTGACATACATGCTGAAATGATCAGATAACTGCTCTTATTTTTACTGCTACATTATTTATTTAAATATTTAATTGTGACTAATTTATATATTTTGTCCTATGGCTTACTGGCCTCCTGTCCATTTTGGGACCGCTGCATGCTCTTAGACTGGATGACAAGACAGTCTGTTCTAAGATCACATTTGATCCTTTCTGTAAGCCCTAGGGGCTCAAAATATACATTGGAAAACAAATTGGTTCTCACTTCGTCAATGAACTTAGATAACTATTTATTGAAGGAGCTATTAAAATTTACTTGTAGATGATATTTAATAAATTTCAGTAACTTAAAATAAATCACATCTAGAGTCATCTTTGCTAAAAGACACTGTCTTTTGCACTGACCATTTATTACTCTGCTATTTTTTTGAATCACAATAAACCCTCCCAAAAAACCTTTACCGATATACAAGCATACAGGCAGAAGACTCAAATCAGGACACCTACAGGTAACCTTTTTAAAGCAATATAAACTACAAATTTATGCTAGCGTACAGCACAAGGTATTGAAGTGAGAGACAGTACCAAGCTGTTTCCCCCAAAAAAGAAACCCCAAGCCCCAGGCTTTTTTTGTGGGCTGTCCTACTTAGCTACATAGGGTTTCTGTTCTATTTTTTGCAGGATACATTTTTCTTGCTGGTGTAAACAAAACGTGTAGTTCTCAAAAATCTTCAGAGACAGGGACACATTATTAAAACAATAATGCACCTGAAATAATAACTATGCAGGTAACTGAGGTACCAATGTCCCAGAACATCAATATAGCCACTTGTTTCCAGCAACAATAGACATAAAATTGATGATTAATGCATGTGAACACATATTCATAAAGAATTCCTTTTTGAGGAACCTGAGAAATGTGCTTGCTTATAAAGAAGATGGGGTCAATCATGCGACGTTGTAGGTTTTATGCAGAAAGAAACAACTAAGAGCATCAATACAATCCAACCCCCCCAACTCAGTGCCAAGCTGTAATTGATGAAAGTAAGCCTACTGCACCAGTTATCAGCCTATCGTGTACTCTTTGATGTATTTTGCAGGTGGGTGTGGTATGGAGTATTTCAAGTTGTACTTAAAAATAGACTAACAATGGAAAATAACAGCAGTTTTCTTGAATGCCACAAAGAGAAAATAGGTGTTAATGATAGCTTTCTGCCAAAACTGGGAAAATACTTACAGCGCTGGTATCTGCTGCTCTACTTATCTCCTCTTCCCACAGCGAAGGAGCGCTCTGTCCCCACCCACAGGGACCCAAGAAAGTGGAGTACTGTCAGTCATCCCAGCCACAAAGAGATCAGCTCCGCCCTCTTCCAAAGGACAGCCTGTAAGAACTCAAACACAGGGTGACATAGAAGATGAGACAACAGGCGAGAAGTTCATTCGTAAAACTTCTTCTTGGAGAATAACAAGATTCCCTCTTACTTGATAAATTCTTCAAAGCAGCATGGAAAAATAAGAAAAAAAAATCTCTTTGAAGCAAAGTGGGATAATACTTAAAAACAGAGCAAGCACTAAGCCTATGAGATAAAGTCAAAAAGAGATCAATCTTAAAAACACACATAAGAACATAAGAACGGTTTGACTAGTACTGACTTCCGATTATGACCATCAACTACAAATGAACATTAGAGCACAGAATCGTGCAGGGCCACCCATACCCAAGCACCTGCAACAATAAAACTGAGTAAGACTAAGATTGCGTAGCAGTGACAGTAACCTGGAGAAACAAACCCAGAGACCCCCTTGGATGCCTGCTAGACTCCCCATCAGCTCTGAGTCTGACTCAGTGTGGGAAGATGCTGTGAGGAGGTGCTGACACATACCTCATGTGACATGTGTTATTACATGTATATGACATTGTATGTGACACACTGTGCCCGAAATGACATGACATATAACACATGTGACATGACGTTCGTGTTATAGAATCTTTTGGTTGGAAAAGACCCTTGAGATTGAGTCCAGCCATACCCATCCACTACTAAACCATACCCCTGAGCACCTCATCTACCCATCTTTCAAATCCTTCCAGCGAAGGTGACCCAAGCACCTCCCTGGGCAGCATCTGCCAGTGCCTGACAACCCTTTTGGTGACAAAATTTTTCCCAATGTGTAATCTGAACCCTTCATGGTGCAACTTGAGGCCATGTCCTCTAATCATATCGCCTGCCATTTGGGAGAAGAGACCAATACTGACATCACTACAACCTCCTTTCAGGGTATTGTAGACAGTGATAAGGTCTCTCCTTAGCCTCCTTTTCTCTTGGCTAAACAGCCCCAGGTTCCTCAGGCACCTCTCATAAAGCTTATTCTCCAGCCCCTTCACCAGCTGTGTGACCCTTCTCAATGTATGATATGACATACGACACATGGTGTGTGGCATGTGACCTGCAACATATACATGTTGAATGCGATAGACATTTGACATGCATGTGATGCTCTATGCAACATGATGTGACATTTCATGGTGTGAGACGTGGGATGTGTATGACATATGGAGTCATGCGATCACAACATGTGTCACTTCATAAATTTTAGGAAAACAAAATTCCAGCTCTTCAAGGAGTTGGTCAGCAGGACCCCCTGGAAAATGGTCCTCAGGGACAACGGAGCAGAAGAGAGCTGGCAGATATTCAAGGACGCGTTCCTTAGAGTGAAAGAGCGGTTTAGCAGCAGATATGAATGGTTGGACTCAGTGATCCAAGAGGTCTTCCCCAACATGGTAAATCTATCATTGTATAACCTAGTAATGTGCTCTCGCAGCCCAAAAAGCCAAGCCCATTCTGGACTGCATCAATAGAGGAATGGCCAGCAGGTCAAGGGAGGAGATTCTCCTCCTCTACTCTGCTCTTTCAAGACCCCACTGGGAGTCCTGTGTCCAGTTCTGGAATCCCCCACATAAGGAGGATATGGAACTGCTGTTCAGCCTGGACTAGAAAAGCCTCCAAGGACAGCTTAGAACAGCCTTCCAGTACCTGACGGGGCTACAGGAAAGCTGGGGAGAGGCTTTTTACAAGGGCGTGGAGGAAAAGGACTTTAAAGTGGAAGGGGGAAGATTAACATTAGACATCAGGAAAAAATTCTTCCCTGTGAGGCAATGGCCCAGGTTGCCTAGAGAAGCTGTAGATGCCCCCTCTCTGGTGGTGTTCAAGGCCAATTTGGATGGGGCCTTAAGGAACGTGATCCAGTGGGAGATATCCCTGCCCATGGCAGAGGGGGTGGATGATCGTTAAGGTTCCTTCCAAATAAAAACATCCTATCTCTGTATGTGAGATTTGAGCAACAGATGATGCCACACACAACATGTAACATCATATATGACATATGACATGATATATGACCATGTCTCATGATATGGAGTGTGTCCAGAGAAGAGCGACGAAGTTCGTGAAGGGGCTGAAGAACAAGTCTTATGAGGAGTGGCTGAGGGAAAAGGGGTTGTTTATCCTGGAGGAGGCTGAGGGGAGACCTCATTGCTCTCTACAACTATCTGAAAGGAGGTTGTAGGGAGGAGGGACCTGGCCTCTTCTCCCATGTGACAGTGGACAGGACAAGAGGGAATGGCCTCAAGCTCCGCCAGGGGAGGTTGAGGCTTGACATCAGAAAAAAATTTTCACAAAAAGGGTCACTGGGCACTGGCAGAGGCTGTCCAGGGAGGTGGTTAAGTCATCTTCCCCGGAGGTGTTTAAGGCACAGGTGGAGGACGTGCTGAGGGGCATGGTTTAGTGATTCATGGGAATGGTTGGACTTGATGATCCTGTGGGGTCTTTTCCAACCTAGCGATTCTGGGATATGGTGAAGTACGTGACTTATCATATGTGACATAACATGTTGTGGCATGAGACAGAATGTGATATGCAACCCATGACATAAGATGTGATGTGACACATTGACATGTCATACATATGAAACGCAACATTTGTTCGTATCATGCACAAGTTACCTATGTGAAATGGGACACACCACATGTTAGAGTGATGTTCTGTACCTCTCACATTTGTCACATACACCACTGACATGACACATAACACATAACATGATATACACACGTGTGTATATGCCAAGAATATGCAGATAGACATGTATACATGTTCTCACCGGTGGAGCTCAGTTTTCAACCAGAGAGGAGAGGCTGAGCTCTCAGACAGGGGCTGTCGGTGCTGTTCATATTCACAGGGTGGTCGATGATCCACACACCCAACCCCATATGTACACATGTACAATGTGTGCTGTGCACGCAGCTACCTGTCAGTAACCCATCTTCACCATCACTGCTGGAACAGCAGCCTTCTCACCTCTCTCAGGCCTGCAGCAGAGGTGGAAAAACCGGGCTAGAACACCGGTAATGCCTACAATTGTTTACCAGCTCGGTGCACACCACATCTGCTGTTACTTAGCCAAAAAACAATCCAGATACAAGAGGTAGATCCATACGGTTGGCATCCATCCATTTCTCAGGGATACAGCAAGCACATGCATCATAACACATCTTTTTTACAACAGAACCTCTCTCCTCTTAGGAAGCTCAGTTTCATAGGCTTCTAGCTTAACTATAGGAAACACGTTGGTGATGTCTCAGCAAAAATCTAAATCCATAAAGAAGAACGGTCCAGAAATGCATAAAAAATTAACACATTGTCAACCAAGGAAATTTATTGATGTTTTAACAGCCCTGAAAAAAGCAACTCTGTGATCTAGCTTGGAATGCAATGGTCACTCTCAAGCTTACTTGGGAAAGAAATATTACATAGAGCAAACACATGGAGCATCTCCCACAAAAAGACAAACCAAAGCCACTGCACCACTCCCCAGTTTAAAAGGTGGCAACAGAAATGAAAACAGAAGAGCCAAGAACAGGCAGAGTAGTGACAAGTCAATGAGTTTCCACAACTTGAAAACCAAGAGATTTCCTCCAGTAAAGTATCTGTGTACAAGTCAGAAAAGTGATTAAAGAAAATAAATACTGAAAGGAGGTTTTTGCTCTAGAATCTCTTTACAAGAAACCAAAATGTGACAACAGCACTATATCATTACTGACATTTGAAAACGTCACAGACCAGCTTTCAACACTTGTATGGTATTTAAAAACCAAGGGACACAACAGAAGCGTACTATCAACCCTGAGCATCCCAACACAGAACCCCAGTATGGTACTTCACCTCCTTTTAAATGCTCTCATCTTCTTACCATATTCTTAACGTGACTCACAGGGAACAACTTCACTCTCCCCAGGTGCCATTTTTCATATTATTACATATTCAGACAATTTTGTGAGGACTTTTCAGTACAGCAGTCCAACCAACCGGCAAGCACTAACATCTCACGGTGTTTGGGGCAGCATGACTTTTATAAACTACTCTGTAATTTACAACTTTGAGACCTTGAAAATGCTTTCAATCTGCTCCCAAAAATAGTGGTTGTCACAAAACAGTTGAGTAACAACTCAGTAATTCAACATTTTGCACTTGCAAGTACACAGATCATTTTTTTAACCCTTCTACCATGAACAATACATAGTAAAAAACACGTCACCTGGCAAAGCCATGCTAAACAAAAGTCTCTAAACACCTAGGAAATCATGACTACAGATAAAGCACAGATTGCCAGTGTTTTTTTCTGTAAGTGGTCCTAACATTGGGATACTTTAAAGAAATCCAACTTTTACTGATTATTTCTTTTCTGTCTTACAGTTACGAAAAATGCAGGGAAAAAGAAGAGATCAGTAACAGGAATCCTGAAACTAACAGGAAAATCATGTTAACCACTGGGGCAGGGGGAGCAGAAAACAAAACAGATCTGCAAAGCTGTCAGATACTCCTGACTATAAGGAAACATCAATTTTTGGGAAAGAGTAAACTCCTACAGCTGGTTTAATAACTGCATTTAAATTGACAAGAGAAAGCTCAGGAATGATGTTTTTGCTGCATATACAAACCTTAAAACTAAACATTTTACTAATCAGAATTGAATTACTGAAAGAACTCATCCAAACTGACTTCACATACACTCCACCTCATTTCAGTCACTGAATCGATCCATCTCCGGTGACTTCACAATCCAGGACCCATAACCACGTTGCTCTAAGAAGCTTTGCAGTAAGTTTTTTGCTTCTTGGTACAATTCAGCTTGAATCTAAATAAAAAAAAATAATAAAAAAACAAACAAACAAAAAAAAACAAACAGAAAAAGATCTTGAAACATCTCAAGAATGATGGTCAGAGACATCAGCATTCTTTACCACCCGCTTATAATATGCGCCAGCACAAGCCTTGTACAAAATGACACACGCAAATCTTGCAGTTCCCTCACTTTCAGCCACTGAGCAAACTGCGTTACAGACTCTAAAAACACACTCTTTTTAGACATCCAGGTATTTATTGGTACAGAAGAATTGTTCTGTTAAACATTATCTTTTCTCAGCATCTTTTCAGTTCCAACAGTGTCTACTCAGAAAACAAACATTCAGTATCATTCACTGCAAATATAAATGCATGGTGAACAGACAGTCAGTTAAGCAAGCCTCTCTACTTTTAAAGGAGTTTTGGAGTCATTCAGAAAATGGTCTCTTGCATGTTCTGATAGGGGGGAAAAAAATTTAAATATATATACTTCATGAAAGGTTGACCTCCACATAACAATTTTGGAAATAAAATCTCCTTGAACCAAGGAGAGGAAAAAGCTGGAAGAGCACGGAGAAATAAGATAAGTCTATACATTTCCAAGAATGGGACAGGAGTGAGTACACCATGTTTACAGCAATCCAGAATCACATAAACTCCTTTAATTTCTCTGTATTTTATAGCACAAAAAAAAGCTGGGGACCTAACACTATCTTTCTATGAATGACTCCTAGTCTTCTACTCCTCTATGACCTAAGAATCCTCCCAACAAGGCTACATTGTGATAGAAAAGTACTTACACATCTATGAAACAAATATAAAAAGTAAGACTGAAAATGAACTAGCAAACAAACCCCTTAACCTTTTCAACATGAAAATGTCTTATGTGAGAAAAATGCCAGTATCCTCCATGTGCCAAGAGAAAACATGGAAGAATTTCATATGGAATGTTTCAAGATTGGTTCAAATAGATTAATCTTTACTTGAAAACAGCAGTTTCAGATGTTCTCGGGCAAAGATTACAGACAATAAAGGAAATACAGGTGTTCATGTGAAATCTTCAGCAAAGCAGACAAGTCAACCTGGTTATCAAACCAGCTTTGAGAGTACCCATCTAGAGACACCTTACTAACATTCTGCTCCTCTTAGCAGCTTACCTTGGCTTCGTGGTACGTAGCAACGCGAAGCAAATCCTCCCGTGCTGCTTTCTTAGCAAGCGATTTGAAACGACTGAACATCGCTGCCTTGCAAAGGCGACTCGCCATGTAAACACCACTTTTGAATGGTGAGCTACAGTCAAAATTAAAAAAGCATAATAAAACTCAGTAACGAATATGCTACAGGTACACTGCTTTGATTGTTAACGGTATTTCTTTTTCACACCCCAACATTGCTTAGCGAATATGAGCCTAACATTCTACTTCCGCATCCAAGGAGCAAAGCTAACGCAGGTCAGCAGCTGTGAAAAGTTACACAACCAACTAAAACCAGTTGTTAAGCCAGAATTCAGCTGAACTAGGATACTAATGGGTTTTATGTATTGTGAACATGAAAATATTCGCTACAACAAACAATGGAATAAAGACCTCTTAGTTCAAAGAACTACCTAATTGCAGTGAGATATTAAGATATGAAAAGTTAGAAGATCTCTAAAACTATATCTAATCACAGGACGCATTCACCTAATGCAGGAAGAATCTCTCTCACTGGACAATGCCGCAGTTTCTATGCACAGCTTAAAAAAATGAATACGCTGATGAACCAGCACAAAACAGTAAGTTCAACCATTACTGCCAACATAATGAAGAAAGAGACTCACCTTTCAGTGGCTTTTCCTGTTAACCCATCCACAATCTCCAGTGATGCATCTGGAAACGACCAATTCAAACTAAGAGACCTCAGTTCAAAGTCTCTTCGAACTGAGTGTGCAGCATTGACCAAGTAAATATGGGATCTGTGGACCAGATAAGGCCAGGGAAGCTTTGCTAGGTCTGCATCATTAATGCGCTGTTTTATAGCTGTTTCTAGTCCTCTTGTATCCTTGCAATTTCCATTTCCTATTAAAGAAAACAAGATCAGTCACATAAAAGTACTTCGAACTAAAAAAAAGCAGCTAAGAACACAGATGTTTCCACTGGTCTACACTACCTCCCTCACTCTACATGAAATTAATGTTTGGAAAAATCAGTTCCAATACTCAGTGCACAGAACAAAAATGATTTCACAGTTTCTGCTCCAGAGACATCATTACTTTTTATTGGACGCTTCCTTTCTAGAACAATTTTTCTTCATCAACTCCTTGCATCCCCTTCCAGGAAAAACAATTAAAATAGAAGCTGCGACACAAACTTTGATGTTCTAGATGAGAAAACACACTAGGCAGTTGGCCTACTAACTCTGTATCAAACAGTATTTCTGACTGCCTATGAAACAAACATGATGGCTCACAGCATGCCAAGGCATAGAAATCCTATTAAATAGAAGGGCAACAGATAAAAGATCATTACATCTACTTTGCATCCCACTCAAGTGAACATGTTAATTTTTTTCCTATTGCTTTTAACTCGAAGTGCCCAAACTTGCCCAGAAGATGCAAGATCTTTTGGAGCACTTCAAAAACCTTTTTCAGTGTTAGAAAATGAGAAGCTGCTACAGCTTCGATGTCTGGGGAACTCTGATACCTGCGTAGTAAGTCTCAGAATAAAAATACTGAGAGGAAGAAACATTTGAAAACTTTCAGGATAACACTTGTTAATTTAATTCCACTACAGAAATAAAAGGTCCTGAAATGAGTCCCAATAACAGTATGGGCTTCCAGACTGCCACAAAATCCTGAGAATTCATTATCACCTTGTTAATAATGCCCATTCCTCAACAAAACATGTATTTACATTAACCAATATGAGGCAGGCAGGTGGTGGGGCACAAACAGGACACAAACCTAAAGACTTTCTGACAGAGCTGGTGAGACACCCTGAGGGGAAACTGAGCATTCTGACATTTCACTTAATTAGTGACAGAGTTCTTCCATCACGGCTTATTCCTACAGTTAAGTGACTAGCATTGTCACCTTCAAGGCACCCCGTTCACTTAACAGTTGACATAGCATTTGTCACACTTTAAATTTTAAATACTAAGAAAATATAAGGTTTTATTACACAATGCTGAATTTCTTGGTAATCTAATACATGGCAAAGGCAGGGCAATCTGGCAAGCTAGAAAAACCCTACAGTAACAAAAGAATGAGCCTAACTGGGTTTTCCCTTAGGGCATTTCAAAGATGAATGAAAAAAAAATATATATACACACTTTTTATCTTTTCAGAAAAAAAAACATTAATTCTGTGAAGAACCATCTTGACTTAGTTCATGTTTTATAAGATGCAATCAAAACGGAACATGAGAACATAGAAAAACCCCACTGACTTTCACATTAAGCTTACCTACAAGAATATTGTTGATATAAACTGGTTCCACGAAGTGACTCAGCAGCGCCCCCTGAATACCAACCACTTCCCACTTTGCTAATTTGTCACTAGCTGACATACTGCTTGCTCTCACAGTTTCGGGTGGACAAATGACACTTGGGTAAATGTTGCCCTCTACAGTAACATGGAGACTCAGTTCTTCATTAGTTTCATAAGTAGACAGAGACAGGGGATTGAGATGTCTAAAGCAAGACAAGAAAATGAATTTTAGTGAGAAAGCAATCAGTCAGAGATTATTGTGAAGTGGTATCTAATGCTGTTTCTCAAAAAATAATTAAAAATAGGTCTGGGCCTTACATTACACTCATTATTTATACATTTTAGAAAACACCAAGTTCCACTGCTCAAGTGACTAGAACACTAAAATCAGCATTTAAATTACAGTAATTCAACCAAATGTTAGCCATCAGCTGTGTGAACAGTAAGAAAGATCAGCACAAGATGCACTTATGCTACGACAGAAGTTACCCGGGGGCTGTTCGTCTTGCGAAAATGCAGCTTTATGGTTACTATCTCCTTTAAAAGGTAAGTTACACTGCAACCCTCCAAAATATTTAAATCAAGCACATTAGGGAGACAAAACAGCGATTGTTCTCAAGATAAACAGTTTTCCCCTTTAATTAAAGAGAGATAAGAACTCAAAGCTTGAAGGTTTGAGCCAACTCTCCTCAATTTTAGCACAATTTACAGTGTTAGGATCAAAAATGCTTTTGCTTTATTGTTATACATTATTATAAAGCACCCATTTTATTTTGGCTTAAATAACATACTGCCACCTGTTAATAAGCAGCCACATTTTGCCACTCAATGGATTACTTCCAAATAGGTCCCTTCTAAGAAATGTCTTTAAGTAAGCCTATGCATAGCAAATCTGCTGTTTAGAAGAAAAGACCTGCCAGACTTGTCTCAAGAGAGCACATACACTGACCAGAACAGATGAAAAGCGAGAGAGAAAGTGCTGAATCTGTGATCCATCAACTGTTACAGAGCTGCTTACAAACAACATCCAATCTTAATCAGCAATTTCTTTGTAGGAGCAGTCTAGGATACCAAAAGTAACATAAAACCCGCAATTCTAACAGGAAGGGCTCCCCCCAGTCAGCACAATGTGCGATGGATGGGCTGTGACCTCCAGGTCACACGCATACAGCACAAAAGCAGCACACAGTCTTGTGCACATGAGAAAGTAAGGAGTGTACAACTTTCAGTGACATTATTCCACTGCACTACTATAACAGAACCAAAAAAAAAGTTCATAATAACTCATTAAACCAGTGAATGCTAATGTTAGATGTCAAAAGTATTAAAAAAAAAAAAAATTTAATGGCAGTTAGAAAGATAGGCATAGCAGTACATTTGTCCCATCAAGCCTATCTTACTTTCTTCCATAAAGCAGAGCAGGAGCCTACAATTTCAATCTGAGGCTTTTATAACCTTAGTTCTGTGGTGGAAAGGATGATGGTAGCTCACAATGTCTACTTGTTTCAGTGGTTAAATTAATGATTTATTAGTATTTTATTTACAACTTGGGGGGGGAGGGTTAACAGGTAAGCGTAATCTGTAATAAGAAAAGCATCATCCTGAAGCTATAACCCAAGTAAAAGTATTTTGAACAGTCACATTGAGCTGTACCTCACAGACATAATCACTACTGCCCTGTACAATAATGCTTCCAAAACAGAAAAAAAAAGCAGAATAGCCCCTGATTGATCTTATAAGCATTTAGTAACACACATTTTCCACACTCACAGCTTGTTTGCCACTGTAAAAAATTAACCTTCCACTACAACACCACTGAAAACACCAAAGTACTCACACCCGTGATTTTAGCTGAGCAGTTCCTTTTGGTAGCTCATTCATGTAGAGAAAGAGAGTTGTATTTTGCTTTAGGACAAGCAGCTTCGAGCCTGGTGCTGCGCAAAATATGGAAGTCTCTCTCCTTGATGGATTTTCATTATAGAACAGCAAAACATGTCTATAAAAATACCTAAAAGAAAAGGTTAAGTAACAGCATACGTGAAAACACAACTTTGTTTACAAATATGTAGACACTCATGTCTAATTCAGATTTGAAAACAATCCAGGAAGCACTAACTAGAACATGCAAGCGCATTTTCATTTGCAAAAGTAAAGCTGTCAAGAACTGGCTGCAAGAGAACCGGTCATTATTTGTAGAACCACTCTCACCTAAGAAGAGAACGCCTTGCAGTAACGATGGCGTGGCTGTCATGCAGCACTCTTCCACGCTGCTGAAAGCTCTGTCTGCAATTATATTCCCCTGTTCCTAGAGCCACAACTCTATACTGTCCACCTAAAAAAAAAAAAACCATTTATTTTTACCCATCTGTCAGGTGCCCACCAAGCTGCTCTCTCTCATCTCTTGGCCTCAAGGAGGACAGTGGTGGGGAAATAAAATAAAAAACTTTGTAGGTCAAGATAAGGGAGATCAGTTGCCATTTACCATCGTGTACAAAACAGACTCAACAAGAAAAAGACTAATTTAATCTATTGACAATTAAAAATTAAGTAAGATAACAAGGAAAAAGAACCCCAAAACTAAATCCACCTTCCCCCCACACTCCCTTCCTCCCAGGCTTAACTTCACTCCTGACTCTTCCATCTCTTCTCCTCTCTGCCTGAGTGGTGCAGGGGCATGAGGAAGCATCAGTTCTTAACACAGAATCCTTTAAATCCTTTGTCCTATCACTACAGGCCCTTATAAAAAGTCCTTCCCCACTTTTCCTGTAGCCTCTTTATGTACCAGAGGGCTGCTATAAAGTCTCCCTGCAGCCTTCTCCTCTCCGGGCTTAACAAGCCCGTATCTTTCAGCCTGTCCTTGTATGGGAGGTGCTCCAGACCTCTGAGCATTTCTGTGGCCTCCTCTAGAAGCGCTCCAACAGATCCATGCCCTTCCTGTGCCAGGGACTCCAGAACTGGATGCAGGACTCCACGTGAGGTCTTATGAGAGTGGAGCAGAGGAGACAATCACCTCCATGGACCTGCTGGTCACACCTCTACTGATGCAGCCCAGGATACAGTTGGCTTTCTGGACTGTGAACACACATCGCCAGCTCATACCGAGCTTCTCATCCACCATCCAGACACGCTTCTGTAGGTCCTGCATCTTTCCATGACAGAGCCATCAGAATAGAGTATGTCAAAAGAAGAGGCATTCCTCTTTACATTTATTTACCAGACCAGAAACAGCAACCAATGAGATTAGATATTCAGTATCAAAAAAGACTTGCCTTTTGCAATGATGAAGGCAGCCAGCGAATTGCCACAGCTTCGGTACTCAGGGTACTTGATAGTCAGGTTGTCAAATACTTCTTGAAGCGTTTGTGAAAGTTTTTGATACATAAGCTCTCTTCCTCCTAAACAGAACAGAAAAAAGCCCCAGCAAGACGTGAATTTGCAAGGGTAAAAAAACCATGCATGACCAAACACTTGCCAAATTGTATCTATATACAGGGCAAAAGCACTACTGTGAACACACTGTGGGGATTCTAAAGCTTATCAGGATGGACGTGAATAAATAAAGAACAATACCTCAACACTTTAATGCTTTTATTATTTATGGTAACAAATCAAGGATATGGATCAAATTTGATCACCTATAGCTTTTTCAGGTATTTCAAGTACAGACAGAAATACTCTTTCCGTTGCTGATCCGCCACTAAAGTTCAAGCAATTTACTTTAGTTGTGTCAATTTGTAGAACAATTGTCAATCTCCTACTACAGAGATGCTAATTCCTACAGTGTTCTCCAAAGAGAATATGTGCCCAGTAACAGCACCTTCACAGAGAAAAAGAAAAAGCAAGCATTTGCTGGCTAATTTAAAGCAATAAAGAAACCAAGACAACTCCTCACCAAGGTAACTCTTCGAAACACGAACAGAGTCTGCTGGAGTTTCAAGCTTAGCAGGTCTACAAGGAGGATCTAAGAATTGAACACAATTTAAAAATGTGATACACATTCTAAATTTCAAAACACAGATCTCTTATTAGTTCCAGCAAGTTAAAAGTTTATAATTCTCTGAGGCCTTCTTTTTGTATTCTGAAGTCGTTTAAGCATAGAACTTTTAGGCAGCAACCTTTAAAATAATATAAAATTTACAGCAACTGAATTCTTTTGAAAGCAATAACTTAGTGTTGATGACTTAATTATAAAAATTCAAACCTCCCTAAGATCAGCTCCATGTTGTTGCTACCTAGTGAGCAGCAAGTAAGTGCAACAGGAAACACAAATGCCCTTAGTATTCTTGATGTAACTTCTAATACACAAAAGCCAAAGGAAAATCAACAGCTTCAGAACCACAGGACAAATAGCTCTGCCCAAAGAATCCAAGAAAACTCCCAGAGGCCCAGATCCAGAAGCATGTAATAAAATCACACAGAGATTTTGCATAGGAATGCTTTAAAAAAGCTTTTCAAGTTCTAATTAGGTGTTGCTAGAATATTTACCTGACTTTTCAAGAGCCTTTTCCCCTTTATACTCCAAGTCAAGTAGCTTATCAAGAGCTAGTTTAGCTGCATGTATTTTAGATTCCTTCTTGTTTTTTCCCAGTCCAATCTCATGGGAAACACCATCTAACACTGCACAGTGGGCAAAATAAGGCCATATGATATCCCCTTTAAAGAAGAAAAAAGCAGACACAATCAGTAAAGTTACTTGAAGGTACTTTTATCCATTGTTTTCTGTGTTTATATTTATCCCTAGGACAAGTATAAAACAAAAAGATAATTTTAGCAAAACACAACTCAAACCTTTTGTCTCCACAAGAATTCTGGCATCTTGCACTTCAAATGCTTTTCACAAAGTTCTGGCAGCAATCAGAATTTTACACAACTCATCTGATCAATTCTGTAGTAATTAGGAGACACAGCTGGGTAGGCAATGAAATGACAGCCAAAAAGCCAAGTATGGGGAGGGCAGGGCGACCAACAGTAAAAAAGTTCAGCTGTATTAGCACAAGCAACACTAACTGCAGAAAATCACCTCATTTCAAGGATGAGCAAATATTATTTAAGGAAAGAGCAACTACTTACCTGCCACACTAGTTTCTTTCAGTTCAAGTTGAATGCTGTGCATTTTTGCAAACTGATGCAAGGCAGCTACTGGGTTTATTGCTCCCCGTTTGTATTTTGCAATGAAATTCTCTAGGATTTCCTCTGAGAGAGGACCTGGGGCTGCTTTCCACAGTAAAAGTTCTGCAACAGAATCAAGAAAAGCACTGAATACTCTCTCTGATAGTTTCAATGTTTACATTAAACGTTTTTTTGATGCTTCTTAGAAGAACAAAAACCAAAACCACTCCAGAGCAATACTGCTTTGTACTTAATGCTGCATTGATAACACTAACAATTCTGAAGTGTTTACATCTCCTCTTTTTTTAAAAACACCAAAGCTGAGGAATATGGAGACAACAAGGGCCAGAGGTCAGTGCAAAACAAGCTAGTCAAATCATAAGAGACTGAATTCTGAGTAGTCCAAAGGCAAAGCCACACTCTTGAGACTTAGCCATTAGACAAGCTCTTCCAAGGAGCACGCTATAAGGTGGACAGTTGCTGTTCGCTTGGAGGTCTCCAACGGAATCCACAGATTAACACTTTCTGTACGATCTACTTCGGTGAAAGATCAGTGCTCTTTTCAGTTTAAGAGTGAACAGGAAATCTTTTTCCCTGCATCAATTCTAGGATGGATTAAATTTTCAGCTTCAGGGTTTGGATACAGCCAGGCACAAGTATCTCCCCACCAAAAAGAACTAAAATAAACTGTTATCTGAAAGTCTTATACAGACATGCCCATACCACAACACAACTTCTTGAAGAGTGAGAACTCCCAATATTTCCTGGGATATCTAGAATTGCAATTAAAACTTTCCTCAATCATCTCTATGACAACTCATGCACCAACATAGCATATATAGCAAAATATATCCTGTTTTGGCAGCTTCTACAGCACTTCTATGTGTAACTTGGAATTTATCATTATCAAACGCTGTACATTTTGTAGTCCACCCTACAATAACTCCACATCATGCTAAAAAACTTCCTAGTACAAAAAGACACATGGAGAAGAGAAACAAGTTCAAACAGATGCTGAAGAAGTTATTTAAGAACACAGAACAAGAAGAGGCAGAGGGCTGCAACCTTTCAGAAAAGAAAAAATCATGTTACTTCCCCTAGCACTAACAGTGAATTTTAATTGTAGATTCCACTGGAAACCATACCTGGATTTGGAGGCTTTGCTGGCAAATCGTGTCTCTCACAATGCAGAGGTTTCAGCTTTTCAGTTCCATACAGAGAAGGTTTTAAAGACCTTGGAGCCTCAGCTGGGAAAATCATCTTTTGTATGGGGTCAAAGGTAGGTTTTCCAGCACTTCGAAAACAGCCAGAGCTGGTAGCCATTTTTCACCAACCTAAGCGAGTTCAACAGTCAGGTTACACGATGTTAAAGGCACGCTGGAAACCACATGTCTCTCAGTTAAACCATTTCACACGCGCAGCAAACGCCCGCTCTCTGCTTCCCCACAGGTTGGGTGCGAAGAAAACAAGACACCGCATCCTTCCAACCCCTCGCCTTCCCCAGCCACACTGCGGGCACAGAACCCCTTCTCTTGATACCAGGAGTAGTTACTATTACAAAAAGAGGAACATATTTGATTGAAGCTAAAGTAGCGTTAAGTTTCACCTAAAGAACTGTGTTTTTTTAAAGTAAGAACGTCCCACTAAATAGCAGGGTTTTCCTGGGTGCTGTTCATTCTTTGGAGATGGTAACAAAGAACTATGCAATCATAAACCAGTTTGGGTTGGAAGAGACCTTAAAGATCATTCAGTTCCACTCCCTGCCACGGACAGAGACACCTCCCACTGGATCAGGTTGCTCAAAACCCCATCCAACCTGGCCTTGAACGCCTCCAGGGATGGGGCAGCCACAGCTTCCCTAGACAACGAGGGTCAGGGCCTCCCCACCCTCAGCATGAACACCTTGTGTTCAATGTGTGCTGAGCAGAGGCTTCTGCTATTGCCTTTCTCTACAGCCTTTCCCACCTCAGCTGCAAGGAAATGACCCTGAAAATGCCAGCAAACTCTTGTATGAGTCTACCAGAGCTGGCTCCAAAGCTCCAAATCAGCAAGAGATTTGGCTGTGGTGAAGTTCATCAAACACTGAAATGAGTCCCTGGGAACAAACAGAACACACAGAAGCGTCTGGAGAATCTGTCCCTGTGTCTGTAAGCAGGAAATCCATCGTGTCCCGGCTCTGGTCTCTGCACAGGATCGATGGGGATCGCTGCCTCGCGTTGCACAGCCCTGATACAGGTGCTGCTTTCTCCAGCTCCAGAAGTAGGGGCACAGAGTCAATTTCCCAGCATTCTCGCTGCCCCCTCCCGCGGTTCGAAGCAGCTCCGTGTGCGCCCCGCTCCCGGGACGAAGCAGCGAGGGCCCCGCGCGGCTGAGGCGGCGCCGAGACACCCCAAGCGGGGGAGAGCGAGCGCCGAGCCGCGCTGGAGCCGGGGGAGGCAGAGCGCCCTCAGGGCTGGGCAGCGCCAGGCGGCCATCCCCTGCAGGAACCAGAGCTGGACGGGATGGATTTCCCACTTCAGGCACAGGGATGAATTCCCGACATCTCACGTCTGTCCTGTTCGTTCCCAAAGACTCATTTCAGCGTTTGATGAACTTCTCCACAGGCAAATCTCCTACTGATTTGGAGCTCTGGAGCCGCCTGACGGATACAAGACTTTCCCTGCATTTGAAGCCGGGGAAAGGCTGCAGAGAGGCGATCGCAGAACTTACTGACCACACAGCGCACACTGAACACGAGGCGTTATCATCTCCGAAGTGTCTGGAGAAAAAAAACAAACGCAAGCACTGACAGAAACCCAGGCTATCAGCAGAACATTCTATCCAACTTTCAAAGAACACAATGACTTAGATGAAACTTAACCCCGCTGGAGCTCAGATCAAATTTTTTCGCTTCAATAGTAGCTACTTCTGCTTATGAGCACAATCAGCAACACCAGCAGCACCACTACTAGCACCTCATGCCCTCACGCACCCCCGAGCCCCCTCACACAATGACCAACATCGTACCCCCTCACGCCCCTATTTATAGCCCCCTTGCAGATCCCTCCGCCGGCTCCTTGTCCGCCCTGGCGGGGACCGCTTCACCTGCCCGGCCGCTCTGATGCATCCGCGGCGGGAACGAGGGCAGGTTCCAGGCGCCTCTCGTGATAGAATCATAGAAAGATTAAGCTCCCCCAGACCAACCATCAGCCCAACAGCACCGTGCTTGCCAAACCACATAACAAAGTGCCATGTTTATACACTTTCTGAACCCCTCCAGGGATGGTGACTCCACCACTGCCCCTCCCTCCCTGGGGAGCCTCTGCCAGAGCTTCACCGCTCTTTGAGGGAAGAACTTCTTCCTAATATCCAAATTAAGCCTCCCCAGCACCATTTGAGGCAATTTCCTCTTGTTCTTTCACTTGTCACCTGGAAGAAGAGACCCACCTCTCTGCAATCTCCTTTTGGGGAGTTGTAGAGACCGGTGAGATCTCCCTTCAGCCTCCTTTCTCCAGACTAAACAATCCCAGTTCCCTCAGCGCTTGTTCTCCAGACCCCTCACGAGCTTCACTGCCCTTCTCCAGACACGCTCCAGCAGCTCCATGTCCTTCCCGAGAGCCGACAGGCAGTGAAACCACCAGCAGAACAGATTTAGATTTAAGACCAACATATATTTTTTTTCTTAATAGGGATGAATTCTACGACCAGCGCTCGCTGTACAGCCACACGAAAAAGAAAACAGTACTGAGGGGCCCAAACTGAACACACAGTAAGATTCGACGCAAAATTACACTTAAAACACATTTTTTAATCGAGGAAGTTGAACAACAACAAAAGAAACCCTGTACAGTAGTTAAATTTTATTACAAGTGTAATAAACATAATGATTTTTAGCACTAAGGCAATCACAGTTTCATAAGTTATATATATATATATATAATTTACACAAGTCTACAGTGACAAATCAATTATCGGTCACATCAATGAGGGGTTGGTGTTATGGCAAATAAACTTTATGAAAATTCACAGTTAATCTGCAAGTATTTTAAAGATGCAGGACTTATATTGCACATAAGAAAACGGTGGACGCCAAGGAGCCGATTTACAGTGTTCCAGCTGTTCCTTCACAGAATAGACATTGGTCATCATCATGCAAAAACTTCAAATACAGAATGGTATCATGTACCACGGTAAACAGTTACTCACAATGTAAGTTTTAAATAGAGTAGCAAAAAGCTGTTAGGTTTCTCTTTAAACCATATTTAAATTCTTAAAATACAATAAAACACTTTGATAAAATCAAACGGAATTACAGTTGTCACATTGTATTTTCAGTATTCTTCTTTGTCTTTTCCTTTCTTTTCCTTTTCATCCTGTAGTGCAGTACCAAGTTTCTTTATAAGGACAGACAAAACTTTGTCCAAAGGATCCATGACGCCGCGCTGCAGCCACTTGGGAATAGTCGTTCTTGCGTGGTGAAAGCCCAGCTTTTGGAGGATGTAGTCTACACCAACAGGATCGATTTTTCTCCCAGTCCAGGATATTAATCTAAAAAACAACAAACGGGGGAGTCAATCTGAAATACATATGTATAGCAACTGTCACTTTAATAGTCATTATTTTACTGCTGTTTCTTCTGCACAACTCTGGTCCAACAGGCATCGTTTCAAACTTAATTTATACAGGTGAGCTGAATATGACCAAAGGAACATCCTCTCAAAGGAAGAGGATGCTCAAGGAGACAAAAACGAGACTGGGCTGCCTCCAGATCATGTTCAAATTGATTTATTATTACTGAAAAAAAAAAAATGCCAGCTGTTAAGATGTGTTTTGCCTGGGCTGATGGCTGTTTTATCTTTAAGTGAATACACAGGTGCTCCAGAAGTGAGGTTAAAGAACCCTAACACAGAAAAAGGTGATTTCAGTGATTAAAAGCATATACTGAGAGCAGGGAGTTGCTACAATACAGACAATTCTTTTGTGTTAGGCTTAACTGCCATATAGCATCTAGTATACACTGCTTTTTTATTTTAGGGTGACAGCTTAAAGAACTAAAACTGGAATGTTAAAAACAGAAAACTGCAAGAAAAGTGGATGGACTGTTGTTGGGCAGTGTGAAATAAACTCATAGTGGACCACAGATGACTGTAATTTTACTGTGCCCTGATTTTGAAGAGCCTCCTGTCTTTAATCTGCATAAATTCTAATCTAGACATTAACTGACGTAATAGACAACTGTGTTTTCCAGCTTTTGTCATGCCCTGTAGCAGGTATCTTCCACAGCGGCACTAACAGACAAAAAGAGATTTGTAACAGCATCCACATTATTGATCCTCATGACAGCTGAACAGCAGCAACTTTGAGACAGCTGTGGCTTGAAGGACAGGACCCACAGATGAAATGCACAAAGAGGCTGCAGATTAGGCTGCTTGTTACCTGAGCGTGGGTTCCAAATGCCAAGTATTGCACATAAATTCTCTCCAGTCAACTGTAGTGTAGGTAATGCTTTCCTCTGCCTCTTTGTCAGTGGAGCTGTCCTCAAGAACACCCACAGAGTTCTTCTGCCCTGGACGAGCAGCCAAAATGCGAGGAGGAAAAATTGCTACAAAAGGGAGAGAAAAAAACCACTGTGCAAGTCAGTCATGAGCAACTCACTTGAATTCTCTTTGTATGTCTTTTAAAGAAACACAAGCACAAAGCTCAGAAAAGAGAACCACCGTGTGTTTCTGTTTTACAGAATTTCTGGCAAGCAATTTTGGGTCGAACGAAGTGCTAGTAAAAAATACCCTATGGAAATTGTAATAGGCACTGGATAACACCAGAATGTGGAATTCCTCCTTCTATCTGCCAGTCCAAAGCATCCACACACTGAGGCTTTCTTTCAAATCCATGATGGAATTCAACAGTGCATACTGCACTCCATAAGCAAAGTTCAGACACACTCCTAGCTTAGGATATTGTTTAGACTGACAGAGTAGTCTCTGTGGGGAGGAGTAGTGTGGGGGAACAGTTAAGTTCAATCTTTGTCCAAAGACATTAAGGGGACCCGAACCTAGATCTTACTTGATTTTAAGTACATTTTAAGGAATATAGCAGCTCTTTCTCCTCCAAACAACATATTTTACAAAATTAAAACAAATCTCTGAATTGTTGTTAAATTTTGATTAAGATAACCTGAAAACATTTTTTTTTTCCCATCCAGTTTAACCAAAAACAGTTATCTTTGTTTAGCTTCTGCATTTTACTATGAAGTGCTTTTAGGAAAACTAGCACTCCTAGCTCTGTTGCACACAATTACAGGCAAACAGATTTTGATACAGTTAGTTATAAGAATACATTTTAAAAACACTGAATTTGATGTGTTCTACATCATGTAAGCATTACTTTTATACATCACAAAAGTTCCATCACATGAATAAATGTGAGAATTCTATATGGTTTGGTAATTTGTGGTACTATGCACAACACTGAATTTTACACACACACCAGAAATACCAAATATGTGGCTTGCACTGTGGTGATAACTCGCTGTTCACATGAACATGACCATTACATTACTCTTGTGGCAGCCTTTACAGAAAAAACTACAGAAATGAGAGTCTCGAGTAGGAGTGCAGTGGCTAAATTCAAAAAAATCTTAATTGGAGTTGTAATTTGGTTTATTTGGGTTTTTGTAAAATCCAAATAAGCTGCTTCTAATTTAGTGATGACATCTAATCATATAATGCTTACATTAAACACAACAGCCGAAATAATTTTATCTATTTATCTGTTTTTTAACACCTGCAGTTCTGTTATGATTCAAGTCTTAAGTGATTTAGTAGGTTTTAGAGACTCATGGCAAAAATTACTTGTAAAGCATTGGATGACAATGTTCTCTTCCACGTGCAGGTAATCACAGACTACAGTCATTCAGCACTGCAGTTTATTCACCTTAGGTCTGCAACAGTAAAAATCACCCTGGTTTTGGCACACTCTACATAGACATCAAACTCTCTCATCTTCAATTTGCTCTTCTTAGCAAAAAAACCCTGTTGCTTTAAAGAATGTGTGTGCCAGATTTGAATGCTGCAGCTGAACGTGTTCATGTTGAGAAAGAAAGCATTCAGAAGTCATTTCATAGCATTAATATTTCAAGAATATTTAATGACTTCTGCTGCTCTCAATGGAAGCAAAGATAGGCTTAACATGTAAAAAATTAAATCCATTTTAACAATTCAACTTGATGAAAAAGTATGCAATTATTTCCTGTTGAACAGTCTGACAACTGCCGATTGTCGGATGAGTGTTACCTCACAAATAACAACTTACCTTTTTCTTTTTCTTTTAGATAAGCAGACACCAAGTCATGCAGAAACATAATCAACTCGGCATCCATAGTTACACAAATGTGGTCTGTAAATTCAGTGACTACACTGCATTCCACCTTTGGTTTAGCACTTGTATCTACAGTCAGATAAAAATAGTATTAATATACTTCTAGTTATGCACTGTAATACACAGAAATACACAGATTTTGACTACAAACGATTCAAAAATTCCGTTGCTGTTACTGAACCAGAGAATCAAAAGAAAGGAAGGACCGCTATTAACATCCGTGTTTAGCAGCCTCAGCAATTTCAACAGTTCTTCCATCAAAGTAACTTCTGATATTTTTTAAAATATGTTGAAAATAAAGAAATACTACCACGAAGCACTTTGATCGTTTTCGATGTGGAAAGTCAACCTAGAGTGGCATCACGAGCTTGTGCTGTTCTATTAATGAATTATTTTAGTCAGTAAGAGAAGCTGATGGCAGATTTTGCTTATCTGGCTATTAGAAACAGCTGAGGTTGACTTCTCTAGCAATATTATCGAGGATCAAGTAGGGACTAAAACGACAGCTTAGCCTGCATTGTCTTATACCTGCAGAATTCTCATTTCTCACTAGTTCCCACTGCAGTCTGAAGATAACAGTTCAATTACAATTCCTATACCTTACTCCCTTTTCCAGAAGGACCCTTCTCTTCTTATTAAAATTAAGAAAACTACCTGCCCCAAATAGAGCTGATCTAGCTGCAACGCTCATATTAATTTCTCTTAGTAAGTTTTTTCTACAGTGACCAGATGAGATCTTCGCTCTTTCATCAAAATTTCCTCTGCATTTTATCCCTTCCTGCAGACCTGTGGTCATTTTCAGATTAAATCCTCTTATCAGCAATGCCTTTGTCTTTAGCTCCTCATTTGTAAGATACAGCTTTGGATCAAAACAAATAATGTTTACTGCACCTTGTAGTGAAGGTTCTTGAGGCTCCTGAACATGAATAGATTTAAAATCCAGCTGCATCCTTGGCAATGCGAAGATGGTTTCAGTTTCATGGTTGTAACTGGAGCCTCCTCTGAAGCCACTTAGTAAGCTTGAGCTTTTCACCGTTGTGCTGCTCTCGGGGTTATTAGCATCGACGTTTCGAAGCAGGTTTAACTCTACAGGGACAAAGGGAAATTCCTGAGTTCAGTAATCTTTATTAAAAAATGGGTCTGTCTGCACGGAGGATGACAAATTTTCACAAAATTTAACAGTGACAATTCATACACTGAAATACATCTCCAATGTATGACAATATTCAAGAATATTGCCAAGCCAGACAATATTCCAGAAGCAGAAGGGAAAACAATCACATGTTGCTGTTTGTATACCTGAATGTTGCAGATGTAGTGACAGAGGGGTACATGAAAACATATTGCACACAGCAGCTCTGTTTGTGAACTTCAACCACTACATCTTTTTGTGTCTTTCAAAAAGAATTAATATTAGTATAGTACAACAATAATTTATATCATCTGCTCATTTTTGTGCCATATCCTGACCCTTTCACAGAAACTCTATTGATATCATCTACTGATTCCACACTTTGTGGATGGTACAGTGACATCTATATTTTGAGATTCCTTTAACATTATCTTAAAAGTTTTATTTTCCAATTAACAGCGATTTAAAGACATGATTCAGAATGGCTGCAAGCAGCTAAAGTTTGAACAGCTTTAGGTAGATGAGTAGTTTTCAAATGTCCATCATAAGCAGTGACAGAAGCCTAAAATATATTCCTTCTTCAACTTAATCCATAAATCCTTCATATGCAGTGAAACTACAAACTATATCCTCATGTGACAAGGTCACAACTGGACAAAAATGTGAAACAAGAAAAACATCTTTGTTTATACTGCAGGTTGAAAAGACTAGAACTAGGGTAATGCCAGGTACGTAACTGTCCCATAAGCTAAGAGAACATTTATGCTTTACTGCACAATTTGGAAAAGGACTGAGCTCAGTACCATTTCTAGCTGTTCAGCGTATTGCTGTGCTTCATTCCACAGTTCACCATAGGGTTCTTGAGGAGAAGCAAGTGCCATTATTTCAAATTCTCTGAGAGTTTGAAATTCAGCAGCTTTTAAACAGCACAATTTACACCGCAGAGACCGATCCCGTAACTTAATGAATGTGAATCCAACCTTCGTTCCTGGTGGCTGTAACGTAATTGAACCACTCCTTCACGCTGGCAACTCCATGGGGAGGGTTCTCATGGCGGCGTCTTGTTATCTTTGTGATTGTTGCCATAGGGCTTTCGAGGGCTCCACAAGGCTTGGTGACCATGGTGTTATGGCCCAGATGAAAGTCCAGCGTTTGCACAATGTATGTGGAGTGTTCACTGGTGCCTGCACAGAAAATGTGGGTGGGGTGAGGTGAAGGAGACAAGAAAAATGGAAAAAGCAGTTTGGCATCAGCAACAGGGTTTCTTCTCTCTCTCTTCTCCTCACACAGGTATTTAGTATTGAAAAATCAGTAAGCCAGTGGCATTGACAACTGGTATAAAGCTTGCAAACAACAAAAAAATTAAATCCTCCAGAACTACGAACAGTAAAAATTTCTCAATATGAGGACAAATATAAGCAATAATACAATTAAAATTCATCACACAGAATAAAGGACTGCATAAACACAAACATACAATTAACAAGTCAAACAATCCACTCTGTGTGCATATTATCAGGAGCATATTTAGTATATTTGAAAACATACTGCATTATTCCACAGATAAAACAAATTGTGGTAAAGACGGTGGGCAGGGAACAGATTATTATTTTAGGCAAGTGCTATATATTTTTGGGAAATAATCCTGACTGAGACTTAGATAAAATAAGTTTTCCTTTGACAACTTCTTGCACATCACTGCATTCTAAAAATTCATTTAAATGGAGTTAGAGGAGTGAGGAAATGGTTTAAATTACCATCTTCCCAAACTTTCTGGGCTTCTGTCCAAAACGCAATATTGGGCTCTTCAAGGTGAAATAAGGCCCAAGATTTTGAGCGGAAGTTAGGTCCATGAAAACAAGCCAGCGTCATATGGTTTCCATGCAGGCTCATGGAGCCTCCAAATTGCATTCCATCTTCTGGCAATGGCATCTGAAACAAGGATATATGGCACCCAGACACCACTTTCAAAACTCCTGGCCAGTGGCGATGATGGGCTGCATCCAAAACTAGAAAGTAAACATGCAACAGCAAGAACAAACTTTAGGAAAGAGAAAGATACAGAAAAGATTGCTGCCATATTTCTATTCTTAATAAAATATGGAATTATGAGCAAAATTTTCCAATCTATTTAATTGACGCTGTTTCATTTTTGTGATCTAAAGAGGTTGTAGCTGGAACAAGCACACTTGGAAGTATATGACTCATTGTGTTCAGATGAATTACAGTTTCAATTCATGATTAATTGAAAATAAGAATAACATCACGCTACACAAAGTGGAAATGTTTTTTTATGAAGCAGACTTTGAAATAGGCTTTGAAAACAATTTGAACTGTACTGAAATAGCTTGTAGACTGCAAAAAGATTTTTTTTTTTAAACAAAAGCTCATATTTTTAACTACAATCCAAAAAGTCATAGAATGGGTTGGGTTGGCAGAGACCATCCAGTTCGAACCCCCTGCCATGAGCAGGGACACCTCCCCCTGAATCAGGCTGCTCAAGGCCCCATCCAACCTGGCCCTCAATCTACTCCCAGTCTAGCAGGGTACTCAAGATATTTGCGTTCTTCATTGAAAGATGATTGTCAGTCCAAATTTACAACAAAAATGTACTGAAGAAACCATGTCAAGTCAAATTTGCACGTATAACGTTGCTCAGGTAAATTGTTGCAATTAAAACATCCTATTTGGGAAGCTTTTGTACCACTTACATTGCTCATGTGAGCTTCTCTCTACGTTGTTGGCCATTGTCTTGGGAGGGAGATAAGGAACCGGTCCCCAGGTGGACAAAGCTCGCTTGCTTGTATCAAATTGCTGAGTAAAGAACTCCTGGAGTTTCATTCCTATTTTTATTAGGTCTGGTGTAGTCGATCTTGAAATCATCACTTGGAAGATATCCCATTTCAAGTCCCCATGGACAAATATCTCACTAGACATTAAAAGAAGCAAGAACATTAGCATTTAATCTATTTCCTACTGACAATAAAAAAACCCAAACAGACGCATGAACTCTGTGCTTTCTAGCAAACGTGTACATTTTTGGTTAGCAATACTAGACATAGAGGCAATATTTGACCTTATTAAATGTTATACGTTTTAGACAAAGGAAGCAGTATTACCTTTTATCAGACATGCTCGAGTCCAAAGCGTTATACAGATTAATTTTCCATTCATCCTGTAGTTTAAGATCAGCATTACTGAAGATTCCCATCAGGATACTGGACCCCATATAGTCAACTCGTGCTTCAGTAGAACCCATGGTAATTTGAATTTTATGACTGGGCTGTTGGTTTGGGTGTTCAGAAATATGAGCTGAAATAGAACCAAAGCAACATAGAAATATACCGTTAACGATAGGAAATCCCATTTTTTCCAGCTATATCACCCTTACACCACCGACATGATGCAGAGGGACTGAGAAAGCACTGGTTTCTTCCTGAGCATGGCTAGGTCATGACTCTGATGTAGAGTCAGAACACCCAGCCTCTTTCCAAAGCCAGTTTTATTCTTTCCAGACCATAAGCACTTGCAAAATTCTTAGAAGAGCTGAAATGCTGTCAGGTCTTTTCAGATGCCATCTGCCCAGTGAAGGGGGCTGGAGGGTTGCACAACTATCTGGTGCAATTTTAGAGCAACTCTGGGTATCAATCAGTCCCTGATGAGCAGGCTCTCCCTCCAATCCAAAGGGTGTTTCATAGTCAGAATGCACAAGTAAGAACCCAAAGTTTCTATACAGCAGCAGGTTCATCAAATGAGATAATCTGTATATTCTTTAGTTTTTCACTTTGATTTTTCTGGAGCATATACTAATACCAGGTAGCTTTCCAACTTACCCACCATCTCCAGGGTATTAACATCTATGGTACCTCCAACAACTCCCCCTCTGGAGTCCAACTGGGATCTCCCCAAGCCGACAGACATGCTGATTTCCCGATCTCTGCTGCTCCCCACAGACAGACGGCCCTGGCTTTTCAAACCACTGGTGGTCCACCTAGAACACAGGTGAAAACAGACACCGATTTTCCAGGCCGTCAGAAGGGAAACTAAAAATTATTCACTGGAAAGCAGCAAGTAATGCGGTTTAGGCACACGTGACTTCAGGATTAAGCATCTCCCAGTATTCATGAGCTTTTGCTCCACTGTCTGCAAACACAGGCTTGATCCTGTTTGCTACTTACGTAGTATTGCCCATTACATTGCTCATATTCATTTGAACGTTTAATTGTTTGAGGTTCATAGCAAATACAACCAGTGTTTCCCACGGTGTCCCTTGCTGGCTTCCAGCTTTATTTGACTTATTAAATGGAGTTGATGTTTTTGAGAGAGTATCTGAAAACAAAAAGTAGACAAAAACATAAGTTATTCCACATGCTGGGAAAAGTGACAGAATATACACGTTGTACCTATTAGAAAAGGACAAGAGAATACCATATTTAAGGAGTCTCACAAAACTATGAGAGAGGATAAGTAAAAATATGATGATGCAATCAAATTAAGCTGGAGAACTCATCTAACCCCAGCTAAACAGCTCCTGCCCTAGTAAAAGAAACCGCATTTTTAGATAAGGTACTCTAACAAATTAGATTTTGATTAGTTTTTTCTTTCTCCAAACCACCGACTCTCCCAGGCACAGTGGAAAAGAATATTTTATGATTGCTTTCTACAAGTAACAACACACTTATTCTGTACAACTGATGGAAATACTTATAAACTAAACAAATCATTGCCCACTAACCTCTCTGAGGCACTGAAGAGTCAGACACGCTCCTGGATCTTGTCACAGCTGGAGACTTTAAGCTGTGAGATGCAGTCCCAGGCGACATACTGCTGCTGGCACTATGTTCACCGAAAACATTAGGTGACTGTGCCATGTGTGTGAACGAAGCAGACTGGCAGGGCTGCTCCCATGTCCTGCAGTACGCTTTCCGTGATGATTCAGGAGAGAGATGCTGGCTTACCCCTTCAATTGAATCTGGTGTTCCAGGACCCGATGCTACTGGAAAAAAAGCAGCACAAGAGAAGCAAATCAGCTACTTCAATTTTGTTAAACAATATCCTCCCACATACTAAGAAGTATCTGCAGAGTGTCAAGATATATTTCAATTATCAAGGTTTTCTACTATCTTCATTAATACAAGTTCTTCAAATAATTCAGGGACCTACTTTAGAAATTTTCCATTTCTTCTTCCTACGATTTTCTATTAAGCTTATTAGAGTGACTGCACATGGCATAAATTACAATACATTTATATCTGAAGCAAGGGCATATGGAATAAATTACAATATATTTAGTCAAACAGATAATACACAGGTAACAGTTGTTTGTAAAATTCCTATTACAATCCCTTGGGCAAAAATATTTTTTATGCTAAGAAGCAGTGTCTTACCTGGCAGATTTATTGTCTGATCTCCTAGGAAAAGCCGTCTAGCAATGCTTCTCCTGTACCAAGCCCTTGGGAAGGCTAGAATCTCACTGAGTCGCCGCATATCATATTTAAAAGAAGCAGATCCTATATCACAGACAGCTAACAAAGAAAAAAAAACATACACACAACTGTAAATTCTCAGTAGTAACAGATTGTGGCAGCCAAATCTAATTAATAGATGTTCAATGTAGTAAAATGCTTCTTTACCCAGAAGTATTATCCCTGCTGTAACGAAAAGAGTTATTAAAGCCTGCAGCTTTCCTGAGGTGTTGCCATTTCTGCAAACAAAGAACACATTAGCATTACCTGTTCCATCTCATTGCATTTTATGGAGTTATATATTACCCCACTGCAGTCATACAGACTTCTGGGGTTCTGGAGAAATAGGGTTAAATATAAAGCTCATAGATACTGCTTAGCAAACATCACTATTGAAAGATTCTAATTCCTCAGTTACAAAGCTAATTCATACCATGGCATTCTGTACCTGAAGAAAAACAGATATTATGCCATTAGGTGGGAATCAGTCTTTTCCATGCTAAGACTACTATATTAAAGTTTATGTACTAAGATTACTACTAAATAATTACTTAAACTCCCGCTGATAATACTTGACAAGTATCTGCAATGCAACAGGTAACTTTAAGTTGACTAAACACGAACAATTTAGGCTTTATCTCTGTTGTGGGTTGGCTCCAGCTAAAAGCCCATCGAGCTGCTCACTCATTCAAATCTCCTGTGGGACAGGGAGAAACAAAAGGAAGGCAAGATTTGTGGATTGAGGTAGCAACGGCTTAATAGGGAAAGTCAAAGCCGTGCATGCAAGTGAAGAAAAAAATGTATATATTCACTGATTTCCACTGGAAGATACATGTTTAGCTATTTGCTGGGAAGCAGGGCCTTGGCATGCCTAACAGCTGCTTGGGAAGACAAATACTGTAACTGCCAAAATACCCCTTCCTCCTCCTTTCCCCGAGCTTTTATTATGGAGCACAACATCACACGCTGTGGAATATCCCTTTGGTCAGCTTGGGTCAGCTGTCCTGGCTGCATCCCTTCCCCGGCAGAGTGAGGAAGAGAGAAGGCCTTGGCCTTGACACCGTGCGAGCGCTGTTCAGCAACAGCCAAAACAGTGGTGTTGTCAACACTGTTATCAATGCAAATTCAAAGCACAGTAGCGTACAGGCTGCTATGAGGACAGGCTGAGAGAGTTGGGGTTGCTCAGCCTGGACAAGGGAAGGCTCCGAGGAGACCTCAGAGTGACCTTCCAGTACCTTAATGGTGCTAGCAGAAAGCTGGGGAGGGACTGTTTACAAAGGCATAGAGTGATAGGACGAGGGAGAAAGGCTTTAAACTGGAAGGCTTTAAACTGGAAGACTTATATTGGACATTAGGAAGAAATTATTCACGACATGGGTGGTGAAACACTGGCCCAGGTTGCCCAGGGAAGCTGTGAATGCCCCATGCCTGGAGGTGTTCAAGGCCAGGCTGGATGGGGCCTTGGGCAGCCTGATCCAGTGGGAGGTGTCCTTGCCCATGGCAGGGGGGTGGAATTTCTTGATCTTTCGGTTCCTTCCAACTTATACCATGCCATGATTCTATGATTCTATGAAGAAACTTAACTCCATCCTAGCCAGAGCCAATACAATCTCAAAATATTGAAGGCTCACATTGTCACATAGACTGATGTCAGACATTAGTCTGAACCAGCCCACTTAGTTACATTAAATGAATCGGGAGGCTAAAAAGGTGCATCTGCTAACAAGTACACTCCAAGCACCATTAAAATTTCATGTATCAACCCCCGCTTCACTCAAAAAGAGCAAAAAGAGTTTACTACACGCTACAAGTAGATGGCGGTCAGATAACAGTTACAAAGGTGCTGAGAGTCAAGTCTATCACTGGTGGTTCCCCAATTTGCTTACTAGATGGGATTAAAATGAAACAAACATTTACCAGATATGTTTATCAGTGTCGTGTCTATCTTGCTGGTGGCTTTGCTTGCAGACTGACTCTCAAAAAAGGAGGAACCTCCTGTACGCCTTATTCGCGACAGGCTGACTTTCACAAACTCAAGGTTAATGCTCAAAGAATCCTTCCGGCCAGTGACTGAAGTTGGTTCCTCATCCACGTTACCTAGAAATAGTAAATAAAAGATTAATCTTCCCTCACCTTTTCAAATCTTCAGTTCAGGAAAACCATGCTAAACTTGAACAACGTTGATGAAAGCAAACAAAAACTGGTTCTATACCTAAGGCTCCCGATCCAGGAGTTAGAACAGTAACAGCAGATTTTTGTTTGCCAGCTCCATATGGATGGAAGACGTAAAGGGAAAAGTCAGACATGCAGGCGGTAAAGCTCAGGCCTGAAGAGCTGCTACTCGACGTAGTCAAGTCTGACTGACTGCTGCTGTGCCGCGTCCTGCCCAGAGGGCTGCCTAGTCCCGAGGAGGAACCTAAAGTCAAGCAGGTTTATTGGAAAAGTTAGTCTGAGTGTGAAAACATTTTCAAACGTGAAATAATACACAACATTAAACAGATCAAATGCACACCAAATTATGTCCTTGTAGCAGCAATGTATTTTAATATCCTATGTATTGATGATAGCCTTCTATAAGGCATAACTGAAGTCCCTTAACCAGCACAAGCAAAACTCCAATATGCTGTATCTGTTCAAGCTTTTACAAGAAACTGATACAACACAGAATCAGAGAATTGTTTGGCTGGAAAAGACCTTTGAGATCAAGTCCAACTCTACCATTTCATTGCTAAATTGTATCCCTAAGTGCTTCATCCATCCATCTTTTAAATACCTCCAGGCGTGGTGATGCAAACACCTTCCCTGGCAGCCTGTGCTGATGCCTGACAACCCTGCGTAACTCACTAATACATAAATGTCTAGCCTTCAGGTGTGCAAAACCTTACCTTCTGCTCTAATTTGAGACAGCAGAACATCAAAACAATTTATGCTACAAGCTGCAAATAGTATAAACACACATATACATATTACCTGGTGCTCCAGATTTACTGACTGAATTCTTTGAGCTGCTTTGTGAAGTACAGCCAGCAACTGACACAGTTTCTGACGGGTACGTTGTGCCCAATGTTTCCAGTTCTCCTCGGTTTGAAGAGAAAACGAGATCTAGGGAAGGCAACTTCAGCATACATTCAACTCTTGATACTGGCAAGCAACTGAACTTGATTTGAGAGGGCTGAAAAAAACCAGAGCATTCGATGAACAACTATGAAATACTGAAAACATCCCTGGTTTGACTTGTGTCAAAG
Organism: Clamator glandarius; assembly: GCA_033459285.1. Taxonomy (NCBI): domain Eukaryota; kingdom Metazoa; phylum Chordata; class Aves; order Cuculiformes; family Cuculidae; genus Clamator; species Clamator glandarius. The sequence continues at coordinate 906,574 of JAUNZM010000668.1, read as the reverse complement.
GATTTCTAACCCTCCAGTGCTATATATTTATTTTTTAAATCTACGGAACTCACGACCAGTTCAGACTGGTTTTGGAATGAGTAAGGTCACTATACACAAGTTTATACAGGCACAGTAATTTCAGGGAATCTCTCCAACACCAGGGCTATTATTTGGAACCAGTATTTAGAAGACAAACACCAATTGCGGATAAAGCAGAGGACATACACGTTCCCCTCCTTTTCCTCTTCCCAAATTCAATTCGTAGCTTCACTCCTCTCCTGCAAGAACTATGGAGAATCACTTGACTCTTGAGCTGATGCTGAAAGCCTCAGCTCCCCTCAACATGTTCTTGGCCAGATGAGTTCACAGTAAACACTGAGAGAACGTCATGGTTCATCTACGTATGTACAGATGTATATAAAACCCACACATGTTAGAACATGTTGTTCAATTTGGGAACATAATTGAGTTTATGCCAGAAAAAACATTGTTTAAGCGAAGTGCAAGAATATAATACCAACATTCAGATCAAGCACAAGTGTTCTGAATCACACTGTGGTAGCACTTTTCTCTCACACATATATATCAAGCCCAGATATATCAAATATTAAGCAGTATGAACACGCTTTCTAGATAACTGCATATTCCTTCACTTTCCACATTTTTCTATTTTCATTTTGTGACGGATATAAATACTATTTATGAAGATATTTTCAAAAATAATCCAAAATAGACAAGAAAAGCTAATGATTAAAAAGCTCAGAACTTTTGTGACTTCTCAAAATAGCTCAATTCTGTTGGTCTCCACGGGACTAACATATGTCAGAACTTCTGAAAGAAACTCTATTTTATCAACACACTAGACATGAGCATCTTGGAAAGGACACTTGAAAATACTTTCTGTTTTTTAAAAAGCAAATTTAGAAGCATTGATTGTCTCAAAGACTGACTGGAGTTACTTACTGTACTTAATATTGAGTTAAAACCTCACCTGAACTCGTACATAAACCACCACATCTACAGGGAAGGATGAATATGCTGAAGTTGAGGATGATACCAACGATGTTGTGGACTCCTCTAACGGATCTTGTATTTCGAATTGTCCCATGTCTTCATCCTGTGAACTGACAGCTTTTAACAAGTAAAAGAACTCATTAGAAAGTGGAATTTCAAGGGAAGAGCAGCTCAATGCCACCAGAAAGCAGCAAAGCACAAGCACAGAGTACTAGAATCCAGATACGCAAATTACCTGTGTAATTCCTTTCAATGGGTGTAATCGGAATGGTTTCAAGCGCTTTCTCTAGGAAGTCCAGTAAGCATGGGCTAATCACCATTTCCTCTGGCAACGACTGGAGTGCAACCCACGCGTACAGTTTAGCAGTTTTCACTCCACCACTTCCTTTCCCTTTGGCTGCAACATTGAAATGATTAATTTGTCTAATGTAACACCACTCACCAGTAACTGATAAACATTAGAAGATAACAGCTGTTCCCTCTAACTCTCTGTATCATCATCTGAAAAGGCATAAATCAGATCAGTTACAAAAAGCTAAACCATAAGTTTTCACTAAGAAAACTGTGCAAAACCAGCCGTTAGCCTGCCAGGCTCCAATGCAAATCCACTGTGTATGTCCTTAACCAGGCACTATTATGTCTCGTCGTCGCTTTGTGTTGTAAAAAATAGCACTGAAGTCAGACACACACAATTCTTCTCCAAATACAGAGTGCAAAGTAACCACAGCTGAGTGGAAATGGAAGTGGAATTAGGAAAAATAAATATAGGAGCCTGGGAAGAATGTCAGTTTAAACTGAGAAAATACATCAAAGAATTAAAACTGTAAATGGCAAGTCCTGCTGTATCTATGAGAAGAATAACTGATGATTCTGTACTAGCATTTTTAGAAGCCTGGAGCTAGCCACAATACTAACTACTAAAAGGATTGTTGTCTTCTAAGTCTGTAGCACCTAGATCCATGCTCACTAAAATATAAAAATGCACAGAAGGTATTAGTACCAGTGCAGTATCTGTCTCTGTGAGAGGCGTCTATTAGAATGAACATATTCATATCAAATTCTTCAAGAAAAAGATAAATATTAACTAAACTAAATCAGAGTCTAAAAATCCATTTATTTGCTAAAAAAAGGCTCAAGCAGTGAATTTTCATGCTATGCAAACTATCCTGTCTAGCGCCTCCAACTATTCTGTCCTATCTTGCTCTTACTGGAGACCAAAGACAGTAAGACAAGGTAGGTGTCATTCCAGAAGAAGAGTAATATAAAAAAAAAAGTTAGGTAAACAATAATAAATATGTTTCAAAAACCTAATAAATATTTATAAAAATACACTATGTAAAGAAATAAAGTAATTGCAATCCCTAATTTTGGGAGACATTTATATCATCACACAGGCACAATTTCTCTAAGTCTCTTGCCAAAGACATGAAAAAACCAAGATTCGACAACTGAACATGACATGGTAAAAATTAAAAGGCAAATATTGGAAAGAGGACAGGAAAATACAGATCAAAATTGAAAAGAAGTGGTATAAACCAAGTTTACACAACATTCAGTAGTCATAAAGAGGATGGACACTTAAAGGAGTAAAAGCTAATGGGTCAACAGGATAATCAAGGAAAGTGTCCCCACTTGACTGTTCTCTCCCAGCACCTTCACTGGTTTTATTAAAAAACCAAATCCACAAAACCCCACACACATTTTTCCCAGTTATTAATTTTGCTTGCTCGTCAAATTTGGACTACATTTTGGCTTTCTTTTTAAAGGAATGTCCAAATGCCAAAGGAGAGAAGAGTGAATGTCTCAGAGGCTGGAGGTGTAATCTACATACCTCTAGATCTGACGTGATGTAACAGATTCCTGCTTAAAAACAGGAATCACTGGAGATAAAACTTAAATTATTAGAACTCATGTTATTTGAAATCATGGTTATTTAAGGGTCTACAACAATTGAGGACACAAATCTGGCATTTTGATTAATACAAATACATGTAAACAGCTGCTTCAGTACTACAAGAGGCAACCCAGTTCCAGAAAGCAATAATTTATGTATTACTTATGTGGTAGAAGGCACGTAAAAGCTGAAAGTATTCTTGGACTAGTGTAATGTCTGGAAGTAAAGACTCATCAGAATATCTTTTCATTAATTATGAAGAATAAAGCAGTCAGGAATCACTTTTCATACAGATACTTAAACTTTGCTTTTCGGTAATAAGCATTACTTTGTTAAATGAAAAGAAGCAGAAGGCAGTGACAGCCCATCACTGAAATATGGTGACTATGACAGCAATAGTTCTGAGACTGGCTCGGTAAGAGATGTCTAAAAATACAGCTTTACGAACTGCATTCGTGCTCCTGGGATCAGGTTTCTGCAGCCAATGTTAAAGACTTGGTAAGTACAGTGCAGGCAGATCTAAAGCTCGTAGATTACACGAAGGAAAGTTTTATACCCATGACAGTTTTAGAAGGTTATTGTCTATAAGTACCTGATGGGATGGGTGGGGGCTGGGGAGGAAGTAAGGTGTTAGTCTTGCTGTGGATAGTGCTAGATAGAGGAGGAGATGTGGCAGTATCTTTCATACCATACAGCTTGGACTCTTTGGAAAGGGTTCTTGGCAAAGAGGATCCTCGAGAAGTATTTGGCGATTCAGTCTTTAAAGTCTTGGAGTTGTAGTGCAACTGGGAAGCAAAGAAAGATCAATTTAACACAAACAGCTCAATTTCTATATCAGTTTTGTGCCACTCCTTCCCTTTTATTTCTTTTTTTTTGGCATTATTCGCAAAAATATCATTATAAAACATAGAATCAGAGTAATTTGGGCTGGAAGGGACCTTAAAGATGATCCAGCTCCAATCTCCCTGGCATGGGCAGGGCCACCTCCCACCAGACCAGGCTGCCCAAGGCCCCATCCAGCCTGGCCTTGAACACCTCCAGGGATGGGGCAGCCACAGCTTCCCTGGGCAACCTGTGCCAGTGCCTCACCACCCTCAGCATGAAGAATTTCCTCCTTATGTATAATCTAAACCTGCCCCTCTCCAATTTAAAGCCATTCTCCCTAGTCCTATCACTACATGCCTTTATAAAAAGTTCCTCCACAGCTTTCTTGTATGCCATTATACTCCAATGCATGTTCTACAGACAGAGTCAGTGCACGTAAAGCTCTAAAAATCTTTGTACAAAAAAGTAGATAAATTATTAGACCATAAAAAAGTATCAGGGAAACACAGAGAAACAGAAGAAATTAACTATTTAGGAACACTGTCTAAAGTTTGCTCCTCCACTCTGTTAAGTCATACACATCCTGCATCACAAACTTTTCATTCCTGTCCACATAGTTTGCTTTCTGTCTTAGTGCACAGTGGAACATTTCTGAACACTCACATATAGAAAGTTGCATAAAAAATAAATGTAATACAATATTCTGGGAGTTCAGGGCTCCTCCATGGGCATAATGCACTCTCAATGAAACCCCAGAATCTAAAAAAAGCTGTAGAGAATGTTTAGGTATTCCTAAATTTGACTACAAGCAACAGGCAGGACCTGAGGCATAACTGTTATACCTAAAAATAACGGTAAAGGGACACACAGAGTCCTTCCACGTCCAAAGACTAGAGAAGCCAGGCTGTTTCAAATGAAGAACATTTTATGGCCTTGCCTCAACGGAACTGCATGAAGTTTCCATACAGTAGTGACCTATTTTTCCTGTTCTTAGTCCACAGGATTTCATATCACAAATACAAGAACATTTCTATGCAGACCTTTTCTTACTATGATATAGACACAGTCATTAAAAAAAAAAGGGGGAGCGTACAGTTTAGCGGTGTTTGACATAACATTGTCTTAAAAAGAATAGTTTATATGCCAAGCCTCTGACTGCTGTAATAAGCAATACAGAAGACGCAGTAAGAAAGCTTTATGTGTTAGTGGGCCAACTACTAAGCTGCTCCTCCAATGAATTACAGACATTGAACGGACTTTCTTTCATTTAAGAAGAGCATACAATATAGATTTCCTGTCAGAGAAGAAAATTTCCACAACAAATGACTAAATTTTGACACCAAAATGTTAATGGAACTGATTTTGTTGTGTAATATCACACAGCAATCTGATTCAGTGGGAGATGTCCCTGATCATGGCGGGGGTTTGGAACTAGAAGAGCTTTAAAGTTCCTTCCAACCCAAACCATTCTATGATTCCATGATTCTGGAGCCTCATTTCATATAGCTCTGGGTTTGATAGTACATACAAACTTTTACCCCCCCCCCCAAGAAAAGAAGGGTAAAAGCATCTACCAGTTTTTAATGTAGTATTACAGAAACCATCATTCCTATTTTAGGATTATCAAAGTAACTGAAAAAAGATTTTGTTGAGATGCTCTGCATACATGAACTTGTACCTAGTGTAACAATGCACTTGCTTTGAAATCATATTTGAGCAGAGAGACAAAGCAAATGTTTCCCTACTGAGCTATAGACTCCCTTTACCTTTACATCCACTCCGGGAATATAAAACACCGTTGTTTCCACGTCACTAGATTTTGTCTGTAGAGATGATGGCACTTTCTTGCCAGCAAGTAAATGAGTAGTAGATGCATAATTAGTTTGAAATTTCTTCTTCTTTGAAGGAGATTCTTGATCCAAGCTTCTGGAACTCCGATCATAACTCCTAAAATAAATTCACTGCATGTTATTAAATCAAGTTTAATACTCATATTAATAAAAGCATATTTTTAGTACTTAAATAAACCTAGAGATGTCTAAAATCAAATTTGTAGTTACCAACTATATAAGGAAACATTTCAGTCTTTGTTTATAAGTGTTTGGAAAGCCTAACATTTTGCTTATGAACAATAAAACATGATATAAAACATAGAGGAGACGCAGTTTTTGATTCTTGTTAATAGATCAACACCACATGTCGTACTCAGCCATAACAACTGCAGCTTAAAGTGATGCTCTGACATAGTAATAATTACTAAGAATAAAGTGAGGGTAACAAACTAATTCATTACACCTATGCTTTTCAAACAGCTCGGTGCTTAAGAATCACTAGTTATTGCGAATATGGTCATAACTTAAGTGATGGAAATATAAGATGGGCTTAACAGCTAAACCAGAATAAAGAACTCGTACCTTGTTTTTCATAAAGCAATTGAGTAACACATTTCTTACCTTCGCAAACTGATATCATCATGTTCTTGCTGAAGCATTGTAGGGTGCAGTACACATTTTCCACAGTCAATTTCAACCCTGATATCAAGTTCAAAGTCAATATTTCTTTCTGTGGTGGTGCCAGTCACACTTCTGTTGGTTGGCGTGGTTGGCCAGCGCTCAGTGAACAGCTGGTGGACGGCAGCAAAGCCTGTTGCTTTCTTGCGGGAGGTGCTCCTGCATGGGCACAAGTGTGGGCTGGGGATTAGCATGACATTTACCTGATGGAATCATTCTTTGGCTATGGCCACGTTCAGTGTATAATCTTTTAAGAACACATCTGGGAAAGGCGCTATCTGGCACACAGTATTACACCAATCCACCTTCCATTAACACATTATTAAGTATCCTTTCTTGGTACAGGGTGTCCCATGGGGAGGGACACCACCCACCGGATCAGGTTGCTCAAGGCCCCATCCAACCTGGCCTTGAACTCCTTCAGGGATGGGGCAGCCACAGCTTCCTTGGGCAACCTCGGCCAAGGCCTCAGCATCCTCTCTGGAAAACATTTCTTCCTAATATCTAATCTCAATCTCCCCTCTTTCAGCTTAAAACCATACCCACTCATCCTGTTCCTGCACTCCATGGTCAAGAGCCGCCCCCCAGCTTTCCTGTAGCCCCCTTTCAGTACTGCAAGCTGCTCTAAGCTCTTCCTGGAGCCTTCTCTTCCCTAGGCTGAACAAGCCCAACTCTCTCAGCCTGCCCTCATATGGGATCTAAGCCTTTCTTAAATTCTCAGTCAAGAAAAAAGATCTATCCAATAGCTTTCATGTTTGTAAACATTTACATTATTGTATGCGCTTTGTGGAGATAGAATCACTGGACAAAAGTGAAAGTTACGGCATATTTGGCAAAACTGTCATTTGGTCCCACTAAAACCTCAAAAAACTCACTTTCCAAGTTCTTTTATTCTGCTCCAAGCCCTGCAATTTCTATCAGTTGCCTTCTTTTCAGATCAGAATCTCTCCTTCCCTGACATTTACCTCTGACGAACACCAATTCCCCTCCCTTCCACACACACACTTCAAGCAAAATTCGGTCCTTCATCAGCAACAGATTTGGTAACTTTAAAGTCAATATTTGAAGTGTATTTCCGTCATTTCTGTTCTTTTCCTTAGGGCTGTTACTTACGGTGGTTTCCTATGAAAATATGCCCGCTCTCTTTCATGGTCGTCCTCCTTCTCAGAGTCCTCACTGCTCGAGGATAAGCTGTCATCCCGGCGTCCTTCTTCAGGCTGGAAGGGAATGCCGGGTGAGAAGACTACTGGAGTTTTGGGTGAACCAAATACCGAGCATGAGCCTTCACTAGTAGACGAGTAATGGGAGGGACCATCAACAGTTACAGACAAAAGGTCCATTTCTGTCTCCTCTGGAAACTGATTGTAAAAAAGAAAACAGATATTACATTTCCACGGATTTGTTTCTGTTGCAAATGTATTAGATAGCTCTGGAGAGAAAAAAGCAAGAGTGCTATGAGAAACTCCCACTCCCAAGTTCCTCATAATACAGCGACGGCAGGTGTAGAAATTGCAAGACTTTATGAAAAAGAAAGAAATGAAAGCTTGGTGGGGAGATGTTTGCCATTGCCACTGCCCCATGATTGAGCCGAGTCTGTTAGCTGAACACGGAACATGCTCTGACCAATTCACACAATCAGAAGGAATGGAAACATTTCATATCCATTTAAAAAACATATGAAAGAAACGAACAAAAGACAGCAAAAATCATGGTGAAGCCTGCAGTGAGGCACCCAGCAGCGTTAGTGAGGCGCACATGCACAACGCTAACACAGAATGTACGGCACCAGTTTGCAGTTCTGGGCTGCGCTTGGGACGTGCTCTAACACAAAACAAACTTGGGGCTGAATTCCCAAGGAGGGCCTCCTCTTTCTCACATAAAGCACGCCACAAGCACCACACAAGCAATTTTTCAATGTTAACTTCTTAAAATGCCTCTGCAAAATATCTAGAGATGGTAGCTTAAGCCCAGCACAACCTACACAGCTGTGAGTCACTACAAAGCTGTTACTACAGAGCTGCACAGTCATCTCAAACTCAAATTCAGGCTCTACTGAAGAACTGACTTTATGACGGCAGCAAGAATTTTTTTCTTTTAAAAATTCAAACATTTGATAGCTCTAAGTGTGGGGCAGTGTCTTGCTATGACAACAAACCGTAAGCTAACTGCGCTTACATATACCTACAACAAGAAAAGGTAGGATGGCTTTTAAGTGTGAATGCACCTAAACGTGCAAAGCACATGTCTGTGTTTCATTTCCACCTCTCTCTGAGAAATTGGAATTTACGTCTTGGGAGCATGAGCTGAGTCTGAAGGGAGAAAGTATGCTACTATATCTTGAGTTTGGTTGGTTTGGTTTGGGTTTTTTCATTTGTTTTGGTTGGGTGTTTTTTTTTTTAAATAAAAAAATAATCTTTACTGTTTCCCCTAAGCATGTTTCTTAAAGCAGTTGAAAAACTTCACTATTTGTTCTCCAGGTATTAAGTTTTGGCACATTCCCTACTCAACTGTTATTTGAAAATGTCCTACTCCACATTAAATATAAGCATTCCAACAGGAATAAAAGTGTGGGAAGAGGTCCTCCCACCTAGCAAATAACTTCGTAGTGGTGAAGATATCTACGGTCTTGGAACACAAAGTCGCAGATGAAAGCAAACACCTCAAAATCCTCTTCCAAAGCACATTTTACTCCAACCGTACCTATCTACTACTAAATCACATCCCCAAGCACTCGTTTACCTGCCTTTTCAACACCTCCAGGGATGGGGACTCACTGACAATCATTTATGTCCTTTTGCTTGCTTTTCATATTTATATATTTTTCAATTTGATATACATTCTGTTTAGCTGAGTGCAAAAGAGATGAAACATCGATAAGCAGCTCCCTGTGAGATAAATTAGTTCTCTGGCAAAGAATACTTGTTTCTTCTCAGAAATACCTGAAAATACCCTTCCCCTGGACAGCTGGATTGTTGTGCAATCCCCAAAGCTGTTTTATTCAACTTAATAAGAAGTAAAAAAAAAAAAAATGAATTAAAACAATTGCAATTATCTCAGCCATGCGAAAACAACATAATAAGAACATTTAAAAAATGAGAAAACAGCAACAAACAAACCCAAAGATTCAACAATCCATTTCAAATCCACAATAGGATGTGCCTGTAAGCCTACAGCAAACTAACACCCGTTTCCAAAACTCTAAATATACTCAAACACAGAAAATAATAGATGAGTTTTTGCACAATTCTGATGTAAAAATCAGAAACAATTCTATTACTACCGTGCCAGCCTAAAAAAAAAAGTATTTTCTTTAATGATTCAATTAATTTCAATTAATTTCGGCTAAGAAACCAAAGAACATCTGTTTTCTATCAAAAAAAGTTTTCCAAAACCACATTTGAGGCAAACAAAGACATACAAAAGATTCAAGTCTGCCTAGGTGCATGTGTCTCATGAACGTGTGACCCAATGGCACAGTAAATACAATTATACGGCAAGTAAAGTAATTCTTACAGAGTCCTGTATGTTGAAGGTTACTCTTGGCCCAGGAGATGCAGCATCTACGCGGATATCTGGGAGGTCTTCACTGTCTCCTAGCCGAGAGCTGTAAGCAAAACCAAAACACAACAGCTTGTTGAGTTTTACTACAGGATTTTAGGTTTGTGTATAAGGCAATAAAAGCCTACAGTCTGTACTTAAAATTTTGTTATGGAAGAAAGTATAAAATCATAATTGAAGCACTTATGGTACACATAAAGGAAAAAGGAGAGAGAGAAGGAAAGGGAAGGAAGCTACACATTACTTGGGCCAGTAGCCTATTGCTAGCCAATCTCTGCTTGTTTCCTTATGCAAGTTTTCCAATCCTGAGCCAAGATGCAGAAATTATAGAGAAATAAACTATTTGTGATCTACCACAACAGGGCATAAAGCAAGTTGGCACTTTATGTATTCTCTGATGGAACCGAAATGAATTACTTGGCCTTAGATTGTATACATATATGTGTGTGTGTATATATATATAATTTCACATTTACAATCAAAGTGCTCATTAAGTTTTTCAGAACTTTGTGTTTCCGTAGAGCAACAGAAAAACCCCAGCATCTTTTCCATACAATTTCTGGTTCTCCTCAGATAACCTCATGAAAAGGTAAAATGAAAGTGGTTTTCATCTGACAGCTTGAACTAGAACCTTCATGCCTTCAACACTAGCTGCGCTTTAATTACCAAAAATACTAATCGATTCAGAAGAAAGACTTGGGCAGCTTGAAAAATTCACTTCAGAGCACTGGGTTTATGCTGAAATATCTGCTGTCTGATATTTTCATATCCAGATTATTTATAAATATCAATTCACTTCTGCAGAAGTATTCAAATTTGAAGCGAATTTCTAGTAAGAATTTCTGCTCTCATAGAAAAATGTCCTAAGAATTCTAACTCCTTTTAATTTTCAAATCTTTTATATTTAATACAGAATAACACAGCACATTTTTAATCCCAAACTTTAAATGCTTCAGCTGGATCTTCAGAAGCAATAGACTCAAACACATGTAATCTGAAACTAAAGCAAACACTTGACTACGAGGCATCACAATAAAATTACAGTTTGCTCAGCAGTCGTTGAATGATGAAACAAAAGCAGTACATGTTATACAGGTGAAGAGATAAAAAGAAAACTATTGTTCACAGGTCTCCTTCCCTTCTTTTCAAGACAACAGCCCTTTTTAAAGTCAGATGACTACAAATCAAGTGTAGAAATGAAAATGATTATATGCAGTTTTTCCCTATACATATTACTTCAATATGGCATGAAAGCAGGATTTGTAAAGTTGTCATAGAAGTGGAAACTTCCCTTCAAACATCTCTTCAAAAAGAAGATACAAACAAAGGTGAAAAGTTGCTTTTAGAACATACCTTTCTTCCAAAATGACCTTCTCTCCTACCCAGTTTGAACACAGGCAGCTGCTGTAGGCAGCAAAAGGACTCTAAGAGCTGAAGTCCGGTGTTTCCTCAGTTACATGGATTGTTGTTAGAATCACAGATCTTGAATTCCCAGATCTTACCTTGCTCTGTCCATTCTTTTCAGAGGTGGTCTGCCTGATGCTGAAATACTCTTAGATCGGCTGTAGCTGGGTTTGTAGCTTAGACCCCATTTGTCTTTCAAGGAGGCAGCCTAAAGCAAAAATAGTTAAATGCAGTAACTGATAACACATAGAAGAACTCTAGCAAGCTAAAATTCTGTTTTACACAGGTGTGCCAGTAAAGTAAAAAGATTTTTTTTTTGTTCCATAATAACTAAAATGCGTTTCTTAAAAGCATTTGCCAGCATCTTCATCTTGTCTGAGGATACATGTCCACTTTTCATACTTGCTGGAATTGGTAATGTCCTGTTACCAGGAGAAAAGTATCCCCAAAGCTAATAATTTGATTGCTTCGACAGATATCTTTCTGCACTAGCTCTCCAGTAACAGGAAAACATGAGCTAAAATGAAAGCAGCTTTTATTTTTTCCATCTCCTAACTTTGCAAATACACTGTTTATTTATATTTAGAACATGCTTATAGAAAGCACACGTGCCAAGTGGAATACAGTCGGTATCTAACATTTGCCCAGGCAGTGAACGTGTTTGCCTCTGCATTTGTCAGCCCAATAAGGAATCACTTTAAAATCTAAGAGAAAGAGTAAATGACACCTTCACAGATACATTTTCTGACTACTTTCTGAGTGTGCAAATAAACCCATTTACATTACAGTATCTGTGAAACCACTATTTTCCTATCACCACTATTATAAGGGAGAAAAACCTTCTTCACCCACTCCTAAGGGTAAAGGGGTTGCTGAACTATTTGATACTTTTAGCCTTCCTTTCCCATTACTAATACTTTCTTAGCTTTAATCAACCATGCAGAAAAGAAATACGCAACACAAGTGCTATTGTAGTTTCAAAGTAACTTGATAATACTCACCCTCATACTGGACCTACGTAGCTTCTTCCGAACATCCCGGCGAATATCATTCACAGCCACCGACTCCAACTGCTGATAGCGCTGAATTTCTTGATTTATAGTTCCTTCACTTGCACCTAATTTTCTAAAGATAAAATACAGTTGAGTGATTTTCACCATTTCAAAACCTGTGTTTCAAAGATGTTCTGCTCTCCTTACGAGTTCCTCCATTTTCTTCAGCAGTTGCTTATAACCAGTGCCAGATACAGCCTGCAGATTTACTTTTTGTTCCATGATTCAACTTTTTGTCAGGTATAATATTTTGTCCTTAGAAGAACTCTTTAATTTTAAAGTTTTTGGCTCCAAGTGACTTAGCAGAGCAGGGAGAAGATACAGAACAAACTGGCATACAAGGAGAGCCCCAGTGCTACCAGGACACCAGCTAAGGTGGAGAACAAGAAGAGTCACGCAGCCAACTCTTGTTTCACAAAGCCCTGGTTGTAACAACTGGATTGAGGACCTCGTATACACTTTCAATCACAATGTCTCTCTAATTACAAACAAATGTAATGAGCAAATCTGAGAATCCCCAGCAGGATGAGTAAAGCTCCTCCTGCTGTGACAGTCCAAAGCCCTATCACACCAATAACAGCCTTCTGTGGCAGACTGTCTTCTGAAAAAAAATCACTGCTAAATAATTTAGCAAACTATGTAAAGCAACTGCAGTTTTGGAAGAATCACAATTTAGTGAAGCTGGTATAAACTGAGAAAAAGCGGGCACAAAACATAATTGTGATTCTTGAACTCATATTTGAAGAAACATTTAACCAAAAATACAAATTTCAGATGCAATCATCCTCTGAATGCTGACAGCCATTTTATAGCAAGTACAAGCAGTAAAATGTGTCTCCTCTTCATTATTTAACAAATAATTACCAAGCTGTGTATTCCCATCCCAGACAGATCTGTCTTAGGGAAGGGAAAGAAAAAATAAAGCCCAACAAACCACAAGTGCAAAAAATTAATAAAATTCACAGAAGTTCAGATGAAATTTATGAAAGAATTCTTTCTTCAGATTTTCGCAAATATAGGACAGGAGACCTACGTCATCTACAAAATCTAAAAGTAGTTGACTTAAACATTTTTCTTTCTTCTTGTGAAAGAGACTTAGACTTAACCTTATTACAGTTACAAATTAATATATTTTGTTAAAATTATAATGATAATACATCAAGATGGAACTATGATTTTGAATCAACAGAAAACTGATTATAATCAGCCATTGTAATGCAGAACCAGAAAGAACACAAATTAGTTTGACGCTTGGAGAAGAAGTTGAGAACTTTGAGAGAGCACTTGCATATATATTTTTTTCTTATGGTATCCAAAAATAGACAATGATTTTAAATAGACAATGATTTCCACTTGACCAACACAAGGCCACAAGATATGGGATAAGGACAGAATAGAAAAGTCAGTTGCAGTTTATTATTTCAAACTTTGCATGAGCTGAAGCAAAACCCAACTTACTTTAAGTCATCAATAACTTTCGCTTGCTCATTGAGTTCTCTAATATCAACTAAACGTTTCACAAATTTCCTTCCTCGCTGTTCTCCAGTTTGGATATTAGAAGCTCCCTGCCGTCGGTGATCAACAATTTCCTATTTGAGAGAAACATTTAATTAATGCCCTTGTCAAAAACCGAACATTACTATTAGTTAACAATAGACAAAGTGAATTTCACACCTCAAAATCTGGACTAGTGCATGCAAAAGAATCAGTTTGATCTCAAAAGGCTGATTGGATTTTCTTCCAGTGATCCAAACCCCATCATTCAGTTAGACACACTGTAACTACTACATACATGTCCCCACGAGCAGGATCTGCCTGCTTTCATATGTGATCTGCTAGACTGAAGAGGATCACACTTCGCTGACCCCAAAAGATATTCTACAGGAACAGAGTAGCGATGGTTTGGAGGGTTCAAACCCAGCAGGTGATTTACAATCCGCTGCCCAAATGTTAGCTTGCGTGCATCTCCATATAATGAACCTCCACCTGATTTCTAAACAACAAACAGGAACGTTAGCGTTCTGGGATAACGTTTTCACTGTTGGCAGGCAAAAGACATTTAAAAGAGCTGTTAAATAACATCTGTTCAAACATTATTATGTGAAACCAAAAAGCCAGGTCAGCAGCAGATTGGGTAGAAGTACTGAAAAAGACTTTTCCTAGTATGCTCATGTTAGTAACTTACTCTCCTATTAAGAAAAACTATCACAGCCATAGCTTTTCCAAGTCAGGTACCTAAAGTTAGGTACTGTGTCACCACATTTTCAAATCCACATAGAAATTTTCACATAACACCAGCAGAATATGATCTGAGATACAATCTTGCCTTTGAAATATGGAGTTCGAAAATAAACACACAAACTTCTTTGATTTGCAACAAGACTTAAATGAGCTATAAGGAGCAGCAATGCTGCACTGAATCCAAGACCAAGATCTTTGCATTTGACTTAAGACTTTGTCTGCCTTTTCCAATACGTAGCACTTATTTTGTTTGATTCACTTACTGCATGTATAGTGGGGGACATAGTGTCAACTTCATCCTCATCGGAAAGGTCAGCTATGTTGACAGAGTTGAGGTCTGCAATATCATCAATATCTTCCTCTCCTGTCAATGTTGTGAGTGTGTTGCCTAAAGCGTTCAGTCTTTTCCCAATGTTCGGATCCATATGGACATCAATACCACACATCTTCCATAACACATTCAGTGTCCAGGTTCCGGCACTACTACTTTCTGTATTTAAAAGAAAAAAGTTCAACCAGTTTTTCCTCTTCTAAAAACTCTGCCATAGACACTTATGTTAGTTAGCCAACATAGTTTTTCTCAATTACAAAGAACCATCTTTTCTGCCCACTCTAGGAAACCGTATTCCACAACTGAAGTGCCTGCTGGAAGTACTTCACAGCTACATAAATCAATATTTCTTTAATAAGTGATGTACACAGACAAACGTAATGAAAACACTTTCCCTTCAACCAAGCTGATGACCAGGAGAGAGCATCTCAGTCTTCAGCTCTTAAAATTGCAGCCAGGTACATTATTCCAGACCATGACTTCTAACAGCCAGAAACCTAAAGGATGTCTATCCACCTATAGAAGTGCTGACCTAATTATAGTTGCAAGTCTTGAGTAATGATGCTGGAAGATGTTATAATATACATGTACTGTGCCTGCTGAATAACCTGTCTTCCCAAGACTTCCAAGAAAAATCTAGTGTTCCACCTCTCAGCATCAAAACACAGAACGTTCTTTAAGCGGAACTACGCAAGATACTGTTTTTCCTTCTAAGTGGATTCTTGCTGGATTTTGCCACTCACAATTCCATGCAAGATGAACTTTTAATAGTTGCATGGGTTTCACTTTTACGTCTCCTCAGCACAAAAAACCAGGGAACAATGAGCAAAACTATGGGAGCAGGAGACACAACAGATGCAACATTTGGGCACAGAGATGAGAAGAAGCACGCAGCAGGGATGATGACCAAGACTGAGAGTGCCAGGTACTTTTAAGGCCTCTGGAGACTGGGGAGAGAGGGAGTATGGGAAGAATAGAAGTTGGTTCTGGAAGAGCCAAGTGAGGACTGGGAGCTCAGAGTGCAAAGGACCAGCATTGGGAGGACTGGAAGATCTGGCAGTCTCTAGGACAGGAAGGAGTAGGACAACGTTGCTGTTATAAAGGATTCTTCTCCAGCCAAGGAACAAACACATATACACTGTGTGTTTTCCTCTAGGCAAAAATATAAACCAGTGCTGCTGATGTGACTCAAAACCTGGAACAGCTTGAAAAGATGGAGCAGATAAAACCATTGAGGACTTTTACCAGGAAAACAAAATAGTAAAGAAAACAAAACACCAAATCGCCAATTAAATTACAATACAGGTAAAGGGTTTAAATTCCATATTTTATGAATTTTTTATTTACACTTAAAAAAGTGTATTACCTGCTGCAGCCTGTCCTGTTGTCCTAGAACATACTTCATATGTACCGTCTGGCACAACACCTATAGGAAGCAAATGAAACACATATATTGATCAGGCAGTCAAAATTGCTTTAGACCAGCCCTTCCAAATGCCATCTCCGTCTCTTGCCCTCCACAATTAAAGCATGAGTGGTGTTGGATCAGAGGTTTAGTTTTAATTCCCACTGAATGACTTCTATTTATTAAATTGAATCTGCTTGGTAACATCCAAGTTTGTATCAACTTATAATTCCATATGGATTCTAAACTCATCACATAATTAAAGAGATATATATATACACGTATAAATTAAAATAATCCGTATTCAACTATTAAAAACTTACTGCCATCTTATGAAATGATACAAAAACAACACATCCAACTCTTACAGCATCTCTTAGAACTGAAAGGTTTACAATGAAACACAGTAACAGTTATTAATAATGGAAAACAACACAGGAATTCCACCTTTTAAGTCCATATTATTTTGCTTTCAGAATCCCAAGGTCTTTTCTTTATCTTTTTAGGCAGGTTCAGCGGTCTCAGAAGTCAAAAGGAAGGGTAAACGTGGATTTCTATCTGAAATCACACCAACTTACATGCATTCATGACAAGATCTCCTCTTATTTCTGGTTTCCAGTCATCCCAGCTTGTCTCAAAGCCATCAGCAAAGCGGATACAGAAGTTTTTAAAATGACCTTTGCTAACTAAAGACTCCGAGGAGCAGGCGGTGATTAATGTGCTTTCAATTGTTAGGACTAAAGCAGAGCCAGTATCAAGATCTGCAGTGTGGTTAGACTGGAAAAAAAAAAAAAAAGCAGAGAGAATTTACTCTTAATTGCAATATCACAGTGATCTTGCACATGCATTAAATGCTGTTTATCTTTTCATAATAGAAAACTGATCCACTTTATTTTATTTTTACTTCTCTGCAGAAAGTTCCAAAAGCATCACATCTGTCCATACAATGACGTTCATTGCTGGTTTTTAGTAAATGTAACACCTACTTTCTAAACACTTCAAGGCACTGGGAGACAAACTCATCTGGAAAAGCAAAGAAAATCCGTATTTGATCAAGGACTAGACAATCAGGGGCCATGAACCACACAAGCAAGGCTGGGACTGATTCTTTTCTGTCAAAGGGTTGCACATGAGCTGATTGCACAATGACAAAAGTAGCTTTTAAGCAATTTTTTGGTATTTATTTTGATATCTACAATTATGCAGAGTTCTAAGCAAACCGACTGACTATTTTCCAGCCCTTTGCGTATGAAGGTCTGTAGTTTTGCTGATCTGAAAGAAAAGACCACATGCTCCCTTTTATAAAAACCTAGACTTCTTTTGATCCAGCACGAGTACTGTGAACATATTCCATATACAACTTAAGACTTCATAAGCCAGCATGCATTTTTCATACTTTACTACCCTTTGTAACATGTTAAGAGCATAAAATGCCATCTGCTTTGTCCACAGCTGCCAGACAGATGACTCACAATCTGTTATGTCATTATGACTTCTAGGTTACTGGTCTCACTGCTCCTTTACATTTCTATGTATCATGACTATTTCCTTCTGCACCATTAAAATGATTCGTTCCTGTTCTGGAATTAGTCCCCATTAAAAATATATCCAATTCAACACAGGAATTGTCTCGGAAATCAAGGTTTACTCTCAAGGCTATATAGTACCTATCCAAATAATGCTCCATTGCCTCATGTATTTTTTTTTCTGCTGTCAACTGACAATGTAATATTAACTTTATACCTAACAGGTGCAGGTCACACCCTCACCTTACACGTGAAGGCCCAGGCATAACTGCAGTCATTTCCAGTACAGGAAGACCAGAGGCAATACAGGCCTGCACAGAATTATTCCTAACCGAGAATAAACCCAGAGGTTTTCAAGAAAGCCAAGTCCACTGATGTAGGTAGTTTCCAAACTGTCTGAAGAAAGAATCCATGCACAGAGCTAAATGTCAAACTGGGGGATGTGTTGGATTCTGCTGGTTGTCAAGAACCTCAACAAACAGCACAGTGAGTGAAGGAGGAGCTGCCTGGCTGCAAAGTACTACCCTGTGAGTGCATGACCAAGCCATTCATCATTAAATTTAAGACTTGAAGGTATTCCAGAAACATAATGCAGTGCACGTTCCCTAACAGAACAAGCTGCATTAACACTCTGCACAACACACATGGTGTAGGCATTACTCGCATATAGAAATCTGTTTTCTCCTCATAAAAGAATACATCATCATCTGTCACGCATTAGACTTACCTTGTACTATAATGATAGTCATTTGTCAGTGACTGCATTTTAAATATCTATTTTTAACCCACTCTGAGTTATATAGGTATGTTTTTGAAATATAACATGTCTACAACATATCTATATATCTCTCATTTGAGTTATTCATACTTTTATTCCCTGTTTTAATTAGCCAATCAAACAAGTCATAATATGTTAAAGCCAATAATTTTCAGGGGGTTTTTTTTCCAGCAATATTCATACAAAATAAAAGATTATTTGGAGTTTGTGATGGAATCTTGCAAGGAAATACATTTAATCTGAAACATTACTAAGGACTGAGCTTATATATGGTGTAAACAGGAATCCATTACCTTTCCCCAAAGCATGCACAGCAGTTGACACATGCATAACCTAGTTCTTTGAATGAGAACACCATCTGTATTCACAAAATCATAGAATAGTTTGGGTTGGAAGGGACCTTAAAGATCATCTAGTTCCAACCTCTCTGCGATGGGCAGGGACACATTGCAAGCAACGTCGCTAGCACAGTTATCAGCATCCAATAACTTCTGGGTAGATGTGATGAAAAATTACATGCATGGACATAAAAGCCACATACCACATACAAATGGATATTTCAACAGACATGCCGCTTGAGGCATTTTGATTACCTGAGGTGCGTTTGTGATGGGCAGGCAAATTCCTAAGTCGTTGACAGTCAGCTGAAGAAAGAGCGTCCCAAATGCCTGTGCAGAGGTTTGCTGGATTCCAGGCAGCATATCTACTACTTCTTTTGTGGCCATATGGATATCTTTATGCAAAGCCATTCGCTGCTCGTTCCAGTTGTCATACGCAGCCTTGTAGTTCAGCCAAAACAGCACAGCTTTATGAAAAAACAGAAAGGTTTAATTTAATTCAATATATATATGAAGAAAAATGCACATTCACTAAATAAAGTTTTTTTTTTTTCATTTTTACAGTTTCTCCATTTCATTAAATCTGTGGATGTACAACAACAGACACACACATATATTCAGGATGTAGTGGAGAGGCTACAAAGAACAAGATGGAGAAAGTCGATCATTTAGCATCAAAGTTAACACATTAGAATACAGAAAGTGATGCTTTTCTCAGCATTATTCATTTGTAAAAACTTAGAAAAGCAACTTCCTCCAAATCACCTGAAAAATGATCACCTCAGCAAATCGAATTTTTGATGTTAGGAAACATTAATCTGCTGTCATCCAGCAGATCTCCTAAATTTCTCAGCTAGTTTATCATACCTAGCACTTTGATGTAACATGAACTACATTAATCTTGAATAATAAATCCTCTTTGTAAAGAAAACATACAGTTTCCACAGTATGAAAATGAATTTGTAGTAATTGCCTCTTCAATACCTCTATCAAAGGCCACAGGCTGAGCAAAAACAATGGGTCTGTTCAAAGTAATAAGCACAGCTTCTCTATCTGATGAGCCGCTGATTTCTTCTCGGAGAGCATTTCTTAATCCAATTCTTGTCTTGAAATAGGCAACTTGATGAAAGTCTGAGCCAGCTTCTTCATAGACCTTAAAGGGTTCAAAAAATGGGAAGGGGGAGGGGTTTGCAGCAGGGAGTTCAGGCATAGGGAAAAATAATCAAACTAATCAATTTTGACAAAATGTAAAATTCCAACAGGAAGTAAAGACATTGCTTTCCCCTTATTCTCTTCTAGCCAAAGATCCTTCAAGGATATTCCATTTTTTCATTAAATCCTGGTCTCACAGTGTTATTTTCCTTATTTATCATAAAACCTTAACTAAAATACCCAGATCCTCTATTGTTGACAGTACATTTATAGGTTTTAAGACTTGTATTTGTTTCTTTCTAGGCATCACAAAATATTTTCATATTCCCACTAATAGTGGATTTAAGAATCCAAGAGGTGCAGCTGCCAAACTAATAGAGACTAACTAGGTCAAAATGTAGGTCTAGTCAAGTTCAGATCTTGTCTGATCTTATTATCTCATTCATGTAACCTAAAAATAATAGCAGTATCAACAAAAATTTTGAATCTGACTCAGCAGCGAGGTCATTACTGTTGTAAAGACTGAATAATAAGATATTAATAGCATGAAAAAGGGTCCATATTTGACTCCTTCCAGCCTTTGTGCATGTATAATGGCCTTCATAATGAAGATTTGCTAATTCTTCTGAAAAGCCCCTTCCAGTCCTTCTTGACTCATTTAGAAAATTTATTTTGAATTTTTAATTTAACAAAATGCAAGAGCATATTCAGGAAATAAATTTTCATAAATTTACGTTGCAGAGTGCTTAAGCTTTTATAAATAAAAGAAAACAAGCTGAAAATAACAACCAGTGAAAAACCCCCAAAGCCTCAACAAAACCCCAAGGTCCTCCTAGACCCCCTACACTCTACACCTACTCTGCCACCCAGATCAGAAAAAGAAAAAGCAGTGTAAGAGAGACTCTTGGCTTGGTTATGTATTTTTAAATCACATAACACTGGAGAACATCGCTTGCACTAACGTGATGTCGAGCACTAACCTGATGTTTAACAATCTGTCCTAGGGCCAGGTTTAAATCCACCTGGCATTTCCCAAACAGTTTGAGGTAGCTGCTACTTCCAGGCATTGCTTTGGTTTGCAGTCTGTTTGAGAGTTCAAGTTCGATCAATCCAGTTTCAAATCTCACAGCTCGCATTGAGGGAGTCGTAGCTGTCACTTGAATTCCCTAATGAATAAGGAAGGTACAAAGTTATTAGGATCTGGTTCAGACACAAAGAGAAGGAGAAAAAAAAATCCACCCACAAACCAAAAACTCTTTTCACTGTGCAGCAAAAAAGAGGACATAATTCTTTTCTACAAGGCAGTGCCACAAAGCTATTTTAAAAGACAGCAGGAACCAAACTCAAGGTTTGTTTCCTCATGCACAGTATTCCTGATTCAATAAGCTCTGAGGTAGAAAGCCTGAAGGCCATTAACAGCATCTAGGGCCACTGTTTTGTCACCATATGATTACCTTAAACTGTAGGCTCAGAGAATAAAGGAGAATTTTTGGTTTATCTCCATCAGTTGTGCCATCATGCTCGTTCCAAAGAGGTATTGGCTGCTCCCCTCCTGTACACAGTAAATGTACACATTTGGAGTTTTAACAAAGAAAATATTTTAAACCAGATATAAAAAAGGTGACAACTAATTAAAAATCATTTAAACAGTCACTAACTGAAGATTTATAAAAACAGATATAGGTTGAAAATGGAAGAAAAAGGTACAGTCAGCTTATTACATTGAGTTAATAGCTCTCTACTAAGAATTGAGGCAGTGAGTCCTGTTCCTCCCTTCTGGGAAACTTTCCACAGGAAGGCTCAAATCTAAGGATTTACAACTATTTATCAAAAAGATATTCTCTGTCTCCCGTATCTCCTAATCACCTGACAATAGAAAGTAAACACTTGACTGAATACTGTGCAAGCTGCATGAAAAGGGGAACTGAAATCATTTCAGCATTTGTCAATGACAGAAGGAAAGATTATTCTGTAATTATTTTACTTGTGTGTTTACCTCATCCCGGCACACTTCATCCCAAGTTACGTATCCCCACAGGCTCTAACCTGATGGAGCAATCGTGTCGTAAATCCTCCTCGAGATTTGATTTACGTTCAATCTCAGTTTATAGGAAGGGCTTGCTGCTGGAAAAGGCTAAGCCGTTAACTCTCTTCATACCAACTCTTCTAACTAAAGTTATCTGGTGGTAAGAATAGGCAGTAAAATCACGGCTTAAAAAATTACAGTGAATTTTATCATTTTATGGTGTATCTGCAGGTTTTTCTTCTCCAAATAGTCTTAATCGCCTCCTCCTCTTGTTACTGTTGCGTGTCAGCATCCCCGAATACTCTCAACTAGGACAATGTAAAACTACAAAGGTAACCTCTGTAAGGGGACTAACTCATCTTTCGTATATTCTCCACATACATATTAGAAGCTATTTTGAGATAATTTTCTTCATGAAGCTTGTAAAGCATTTTCCAGTTAAAAAAAGAAAAAAAGAAGAGATATTACTTTGAAATAAAATTTCTCTGTCTATCCTCTCACGTAAGGGAGCATAACTTACTTCAATGAAACTAAATTAGAAGTTGGATGTGAATCTTCACATAAACTAGCTTGTAGAAGGAACTACTATGAATGGCTTTCTTCATTAACAAGCTTTTAATCTGTACTTCAAGAAGTTGGTACTCACCCAGTTTTTGTATAAGGATAATATGCATCTAATATTTTAGTGCAACAGAAACCATAATCAGAAAAAAACACATTAGTATATTATACTAATTGGAATTTTCAAGCCGTGTAAAGTACTTCCCTGCAAGTCATAAGGCCAAAAGCTATTTCCCACCTCCCTTGTTCTGCATTCAGCACCCAGACGCGTGGTTTGCTGGCACCTAACTGCATATCTGCCAGATTACCACGATATGGGAGGCAGCAGTCACATTTCAAAAACCCATCAAGGCTGCTACTAGCAAAATAAATGTATAGTCTGGAAAGGCAAAGAACCAGCAATGGTAATAAATTTCTCACATAAAACCAGAGGGGAGATTGAACTCTAGAGACTGAGAAGTATTGTAAAAGAAATCTAATATAAATTTCCCGTTTTATCACTTTCTTCTCTTATATAAAAATTGTCCTAATAGAACAATGACATCTGCTGAAGGTTTATTCTTCCCCCAAGTGTTCCCTTACTACCCAATGCTAATATATCTTTCCTGGAACAAACGTTAGGGTGTTTACGTCTTCCTGCCTTTCAGGGATTCTGACATTTTCCATTAGCTCCACTGCATCTTCCAATTCCCTTGAGGGCACATCGGCTGGACTTGCACATTTATTTTATGTATGTTTATGTGTGTTTGTATGCGTGAACATAGAGACACACACAAAGAGGTGCATGAAAGGAGTGTAAAAATGCACAGAGACACACTCGTTTCGCTTACCACTCTTAGTTTATCTGTCCTCGTGATGTTCTCAACTATTCCTGAATCTTTCCATTAAAAATTAGCTATATTTCTAAAACAGCCTTTTAAGATTACTCCAAAAGTACTAAAATCAAACTACTTGAACTGTCACCTGCTTTTGAATGTTTATTCACACTTCTGATCCTGTAACATTCTCGCCCAAACATACACCTTTCTCCCTCTAAAAACCTAACTAATAAAATTCATCTTCTCTTTATTTCCCCTAGTTATTTTACTTTCTTTTTGACTTTATTATTATTATTCTTAGTGGACAGACAATAGTAATTATTGCTGTTCCTTTTTATAATGCATTTACTCTTTACCCTCATCAACCAATTCATATTTTGACCTAAAGAACATCAAAACACTTGTACAGTTCTTCAGTTACTTGTTTTTCTGTTCATCTCCTCATCTGTCATCCAATATACACAGTAAATTATAGCCCTAGGGTTTTTTTAACTAACAAACTATAAATAATTTGTCAAACAAACTCTCCAGTCCTTACATTTTCCCTCAGAGTAGTTACATCTCAGAGAAAACAGTAGCATTTCATACTGGTTTTACTCAGTCTATGGGGTGATAGAACTTGCTTGCTGAAACAAAACATCACTGCATGGCAGAGGTTATCAGCTTTTTGGTTTGCCTTCAGATCTTGAACACAAAGCCTCAGTTTGTAAGAACTAGAAAATGCCTGGACATACTTTAAAATTCTGTGCAAACTGCGACTCAGTCAGACAGACAGAACTTTTTATGTAAGAAAAAAGCTTCGTGACTTTGCCTACACAAACAGATAAACGCAAAATTCACTAGGCAATTTCCATTGCATAATGCAAAAGAGACAGCACCAAGTGATTCTGCAACTGTTCTCTAATTGGATTTTTAATCACAATACTATTTTTCTTCTGAAAATTGTCTGAGAAGTCAGTCTAAGTAATAGAAACAGTCATTTCTGCAGTATACAGCATGATAGAACCTGGCTTATATCACAAATACTGTGGCCAGGAGGAATAGAGAAGCAGTTGTACCCCTTTGCTTGGCGCTAGTAGGGCTGCACCTCAAATCCTGTGTTACAGCAAGGTGGCTGCTGGTCCCTTCTGCCAGGTTACAGGTGAAAGGATGAGAGGAAATAGCCTCAGGCTGCACCAAGGAAGGTTTAGATTAGATATCAGGAAAAATTTATTTCCCAAAAGACTGGTGCAGCACTGGCAGAAGCTGCCCAGGGAAGTGAGCACCATCCATGGAGGCATTTAAATGTGACACTGTGGGACATGGTTTAGCAGGCACGGTGGTGAGGGGCTGGCAGTTGGACTGGATGATCTTAAAAGTCTTTTCCAACCTTAATGATTCTATAACTCAGATTCTATGATTCACAAAATCTACTGAATAGCCAAATGCCTTTTTCATACAGTTCTGAAACACATTATCTGCAAAGGATTGGAGAGCCAGTAATCAGGAGACACTAAGTAATATCAATATTGACACTATTTTCCCTGTACACAGCCGTTTTCTTTTAAAAAACATGCTGATGTTATTCACAAAATGCAACCTGCATTTTACAGATGAACAAAGCGAATACAGAAAGTAACCCAGCCAAGGACATGCCACAGACAGACACAGAAGCTACTGTCTAGAATGACAAATTATCCTGCTTCCATTTCTGACAAAGCTACAAAAATGTCCAGAGCCTCTGTTATTACATCAAATTCCATCTGTGCTGGTTGCTTCTTGGTGGCGCTTGGAGCTCTAGATGTAAAATGATGGTGTCTGGAAATAAATCGTCAATCCAGAGAACTATAGGATAATGCCATCAAACGAGATTTAAGGACTTTACTCAAAGTTGATTTTTAAGTGTTCTGCTTACCTGAAACCTTCTGTATGACTTCATTTACTTCCTTCATGAACACTTTTTGCACAAACACTAAATGATTTAAGAGGTCAGTTGTGAGATTATGTTCAAAAGAACCAACCTGCAGAAATAAAAGTTTCAGAACAAAACATTTGAACAGTTACCATACCTACGTTTTCAGAACAACGCATTCTCAGTTTCCAGCCACATCTTTGAGTCCAAATATTTAATTATTGGCATAAAAAAGAGTATTAAATAGTTTTGTCTTTGAACACTAATCAGAAAACTGAAGGACACAGACTACTATATTAAAAAGTTGCTTGTTTATCATGGAGAATAAAATGCAGGACTTAATTAAGGTTCACAAAAGTATGCAAAATGCTAGTTAATTACAGATAGTAAATCACTATCAGAACAAAACAGAAATGAGCTGTCAGTCTCTAAAAGTGCATTATTCTAGCTAGTGAAGAAAACATCTTTAATGATATCCTCAATGGTAAATGTATTGTGTCCGATCTAATCTTAAGTAATATTCCTAAGGAACTGGAGTCTGCCTTAGATTGTTTCATTTTGCCATTAAGATTTTTAAAATAAAATTAATACAGATGTTTTCCAGAACAACCTAGAGCTGGCTTTTGCTTTGCTAAGCAGTCCCTGCCTTTTCTTTTACATGCTGGACAAATTCAAAGATCCTAAAGTCTTTCCTCAGCCAGGAAACAACTCAAATGGATTGAACAAAAAGCAGGATCTAACTAAACTTCTTCCATGAAGATGCAAACATTGTAAGTCTAAATTACAAACATGCTAGACTATTTTTCTGATTAAAGAAACACAGTTAGTGGAAAAGCCCCACTTTTCCTCACCAGAAAGTTATCTTTTAAATAGCATTGCTTTTTTCTACATGAAAAGTAGCTATGGAATCTGGGACACAAACAGGACTTGAGAGTAGAACAGTGTGTCAAGCAGGAAGTTTTATAACATTTACTAAGGTTGTACGTGGATTCTTCTATTGATGGAGTTGTCTAAACATGGAAAAACAACAGTCCCAAACCAATAAAATTGTTCTTAAGCTTTTCAGTAATTCTGTTTGCAAAATACATGACATTATCTGGTGGGTTAGCGTAAGGTTTCAGTTCAAAATTAAACTTTACTCGAATTATCAGCATAATGAAGTTCTGTCTACTTCGTTGCTGAGTAAAATTGTCATGCCAAAAAAAAGTTTCTAAGTATATTTTCCTTATTTATTTGCACAAAATAACAGTCAAAATCCTCTGATACAGCGGTCTTGACTGCTTAATATGTTGGCTGCTCAAACTAAGGACTGTGAAAGTTCTGTTTCAGCGTCGTGTAAGTATAAATGCCGTATTTGGATCAACCTGTAAACCTGACAGTTCTGGAGAAGGCAGATTGTTAAAATAACATGAACATGCGCATACAGAAATGTATTAGAATGGAAATAAGTTATCAAAGATGACTACTGTCTTCAACACCTACCTCAGCCACACATCGTAAGTAGTTTCCCTGTAGATAGTAGCCCTGCTTAGCAGGTAGTTCATCTATACTCCAGATTTGGTCTGAGTAAGTGTCATGTTCTTCCATGATATATTTGCCTGACATAGTGACAGGAGGAAGGTTGAGACTCGCCGAAGGAGGAATGGTTGACATATCAGTGGCAGAGACTTTTGAAGTGAAGCGCAATCGGTGACTTGGAAGCTCAAAATTGAATCTAGTCTGGGCTCCTGCAAAAGGAAGATGGGGAAAGAAAAGGTAAAACAGTCATACACTGGTTTGTGTTGGAAGGGACCTTAAATATCATACAGTTCCAACCTCCCACGGGATCAAGCTGCTCAAGATCCCATCCCACCTGGCCTTAATACCTCCAGTGATGAGGCAGCCACAACTTCTCTGGGCAATCTTTTATTTATCCTTAAATTTAAGAACACTTTTGGAAATTAAAAAAACCCACTTTAAATGTTATCGAAGTGCACAGACTCCTAGAGCTATAAATAGGCAGCGACATGGTTCTGGATTTTCTTCATTTTTAAAGAAAAGGAAGACTTTATATAACTGGATGGAGAAGGGCATCATACAAACCACCTCATCTGTATTGTGACCCTGTAGTAGTATTCTCAAATAGGCTCATGCATGAGAATTCAATTCATCAAAGATCATAAACTGATTTTAGCAGAGAGAAGCTTCCTGGGAGGAAGCTATATATGAATGCATACAAATTTTCATCTGCTCTTGCATTCTGCCTCTGGCAATCGTGTTTACAAACAGTGGCCCCTCTATATGGCCCCATCTGACTGAAGTCCATATTCAAAAAAAATACCGAGAGCAAAAGATTCAAAGCTCTTGCTATAACTAAGACAAAGTAATGAGTTGCCTTGGAGGCTTCTAGCGAGGTCAAACAAAAAGCCATTATGTTTTTGACATTTAAGGGAACTGTTACCTGTCATTCCATGACTCCTCATTCTTCCCATCTTATATTCTGCCTTTAGAGAAGGCAAGAGCGCTGCTCCAATAGCTATACCATCTATCATAGCACTGAATTTAAGAACTATAGGCTTCTTTTCTAATCCTTCTGGCAGCTGTGGAAATTCATTTGTTTCAACAGGTGTTTGATTAATACTTGTTGGAGTCTTTTCAGATGGCAAAGGAGTCGCAACGTCTTCTTTTGTAGGCTGGGGCCTATTTACCAAGACAAAGATCAGAAAACACATCTTGTTATTATAACGTGATCCATGACTAGCCTGACTCCCACCTTGTGTTAAAAGCAGCATAAATGTACGGCAGCCACGGGGAATCAGAAGCGCAATGGCAGCAGCACTTACGCAGTTGACGGCTGTCTGATAAGATCCGAGATCTGCTTGGAGAGCTGGTGAGAGCTGCGCACCATCATGCTGTGCAGCGTGGCAGGGTGCTGGGGAATGTTGATGCTGATGGCTCCAACTTTGACCACAGCAGCGTTGTTTGTTTTCAACCCTCTCTGGGCGCTATAAAGGGCTTGGGATTTGGCAATACTGCATTTCACGACAGTTCTGACAGAAAAGGAAATAGGATTTATTTGCATGTCTTTCAAAACATTTACAGTTTCATGTTAAAATTTGGTTTTAAGGGTTAACTGAATTTTAAAGTATTCACAGAAGTAATTTTGTTTATAAACTACATACACATTCCCTTTCCTTTCACTTTACACACACAGATGCACTACATGCCACAAACAACTACACTACATTCAAGAGAACTACAAGTCATGCATTGCAAAAATACCCGTTAAACTGTTATTCTTGCACAACATAAGACCATTTGAGTCTATACCACACTGGGCTGCACATACACAGACAGATTTTCACACACAGAAACAAATAAGAGCCTGCCATTTCAGCTCCTTTTCAGGAATATTCCTGAATCATCCTTTTCATAAGAAGACTTAGTAAAATCTGATTTTTGCATCCAATCAACAGAGAAAATACTTGCTTAGCAATAAATACAGAGCAAGTGATGAATGGTTTTCTGAATTAATATTGACATTTAACTGACAAATACTATTCCAAAATACGAAATCTAACTTTATTTTAATGTAAAGGGAGGATATGTTTGCAATGTTTTCCCATGATAAAAATATAAGTGCACAAAGCTGAGAGGTTTTGGTGCCAGAATCAAATTTTGGTGTATCAGAATTCATTAAGCTCCTATTAAAAAAGATACAGGGGGTAACACATCAATGTTTCTCAACTAAGGTCAATTACTGGAGGGTTTCCCAAGGCAAGTATATTATGTAGCCAGCACGGATGATTACAGCCTCAGAGAAAGACACACAGTTGTGAAGATAGAGAACACAAGCTAAAATGTCTGAAAAATAGATTTCTAATATAAACTGCAATATGCAATAGATGTTTCTCAAATACTATATCTTAAGAAGCAGAACTAAAATACTTCTTGTATCATTTTTTAAGTTGTACTATAGGCAATTTAGCTTCACAGTGAAACCCACAGTATTCTATGAATTCTACTCCCTAAGTAATCTTTCTTCTGTGAGGCCCTAAGACAAGGCTCCTTATTCCTATGTTGAAATATCAGCTGGCCCAAAGCATCCCAGGTATGGAAATTCAGACAAACCCCACACAAATTACTATCCTTCTGCTTATAATGAAGAAATACACAGGACTGTAATCCAACCACAGGGCTTTCAACAGTAATTAATGTACTGAAACTCTAGAAACACTTCCAGTTTTTCACAGCTACACAAGAGCTACAAGAGACAAAGAGGTTATGGATTAATACTTTAGGGCAGACGGTCTAGTAGAAGCAATTTTGAAATAATTGAAGAACTTATATAAACATGAAGGAATCAAATCTTAATTCACAAGTATTTTCAGATAAACAAATACATGCTACAAACATGTATTTGTATATATTTATACAAATAAACATTATTTAAGAAAAAGGCAGACTTACTTTAATCCACCTCTTTAATAGCAGAAAACACAATTATTTCTGTTGATGTTTGCCTATTTCCTACTGTCTTCCTTCTACTATTCTGACTGAACTTTGTAAAGCCAATCGAGAATACCGTCGTCCGCCCACCTCATCTATAACCCCCAGGTTCAAGGCCAGGTTGGATGAGGCTTTGAGCAACCTGATCCAGTGTGAGGTGTCCCTGCCCGTGGCATGGGGATTGGAACTGGGTGAGCTTTAAGGTCCTTTCCAACTCAAACCATTCTATGATTCTACGATAACACAAAATGCAACTACATTAGCTGTTCAAGCATCCCAAGATCTCTTCCAGATCTGTACCAGAGAGACAGCTCAGTCTTAACCTATCTTTGTGTAAAAGTTAAAAACAAACGTAGCTGAAATTAAAGTCTGTCCCGAATTCGCAATCAGATCAAAAAAAAAAAAAAATTACACCAATATAGCTGTCGTAGGAGAATCAGATTTCAGAAAGATTCTCAGCTTCTCAGCTGAAGTGTTTCCATATTTCAGGTAAAATATGAATTTCAAGGTCACTTGTCTGATCTACAAAAAGCCTATTCCCATGGCAAAATGAAATGCAGAACAACTGACGAATGGCTACACATTTATTTGGAATGAGCACTGCGTATTTGATAACCTACAGTGATACATCTAGAACAGACCTGGTTGAATATCATTAAAATAATTAATTGATATTCAAGTTCTATACCAGTAATGTATTCAGAAGTAATTCTATGGTTTCACATCAATTCCCTAAATAATAACTCTCAAGACAAACTTGTGAAAGAAGTATTTGTGCCACTACAGAACTGGCTACAAGGCCACTCACCACTCAGCCTAACACATTTCGGGGAATGCTTAGAAAAAGGCAGGAAAATCCACCTGCAGGAGACCCATAACACAAGCAGGAACCACCACACCGAGTGAGATGAAAATTCAGGCAGTAGCAGATACTTGGGGTGTAAATAAAGTGATTCTTCCCTTAGTTCCAGCCATAAGACATTTATTTTTTGAGCCTGCAGGCTGTATTGTGTTCATGACTCACTACCAGACCTATCCTACATGGATGCATCTGATACTTTTAATCATTTTTACTTTTGCTTATCACTTCGTATGGCAATGAACTCAACTGTTCAGTGATGCACTATGCAAAACACTGCTTTATTTTGCTGGTTTAATGTTGCTACCAGACAAAAAGGAAGAAAAACCTGAATATTTTCTTTACATCACTTGCAGCAGTTGTATTAAGTCCTTCTAAAAAAATACAAACTGGTGGTCTAAAGCAGCAAAAGAAACTAGTCAGAATACTGCTTCTGGGAAAAAAAGAGGGGAAAAAAAGGAAGCCAAAAAAAAAAAAGAGCTTCACAATTTTTTGCTACCTAACTTTCCTTCTCAGAACACTGCAGAGTCATTGAGTAGCAGGGCCTCTAGGCTGCCAGCGCACTGTTTCTCACCCTGGGCACCACTCCAGTGGGATCCTCTGGACTTAAGCATCACAAAAAAAAGAAAGCAACTTGAAAGAAAACATTGCATCTTTGTGGAGAGAAAAGACCTAAACTCCCACATGAATATGGGGGACACAAAGAGGGGCACCTTCATTAGCAGTAGATGCACAGGCATAGTTTTAAGGAAAACACTGTGTTAGCATAACCTGGTCAACACGCCTAATAATTAAACCCAGCACAGAGGTACAGAAAGACAGAAGGAATGATGCTATTCATGCTTAAATCACAACAGGTACCATCACTCCAAGCACAGCAGCTCCTTACCAAATGCAAAGCAAACCCAACCTGTTTCTTTACATTCATCAACATTATCTCACCACTTCAAAACAAGCACAGAAGCAGATCTAAAGAACCCAACAGCCACTGAAACCATTCTAGCATTACAGTGGTGACCAGACAGTGTAATATCTGCCTCTAAAGCTAGACAGATAATATTTACAAGGGTTTTCTGGACAGATATTCAGCAGGCTACATTCAAAGATTATCTGGGTAATATTAAATGTTAAACTAAACTGTATTCAAGCAACATTTGCCTACACAGTCAGACACAGGAGGAACGCAGCCATTAGCTACACAACACAGAGTTAATCGCAAGACTATTAAACATAATAATACAACATACAGAAACTCTTGTTTGGCTGTGCTTGTAGGAGATGTAGGAAAATCCTCCAGTCTACAGATGAAGATTGAAGAGAAAGCAAGAAAAACAAAAACAAAGCAAATAAAGAATAAACATTCAAGCAAAATTAGTCACTCACTTACTTGTAATCCACAATAGGACACTTATTTTCAAATTTACCAAGCAGAAGGTTTGGGGCTTGTTAGGTTTTGTTGTTTGTTGTTGTTAAGGATTCATCATTATTTCCCCCCTTTCCTTTTGTACTCTCCCTGAACGGAAGCTCAGTAAGATTGTGATGTAAAATAGATACAAAGAACCTCAGTTGAGTTGCCTTCAGAAACCCTACATGGCTGTCAGATTAGAACTTTTATTTATCCCTCTGAAACACACCTGTTGGTGGCAATTTGGCTAGGTATGTTAATAAAATTCTATATGTATTAAGTTCTAGATAGCACCTTCCAAACTAAACTGGAATTACAAGGAAATAGAGACTCCAGGCACACTATTTAGCCCTGTGCCTACAACATCAATATGCTAAAACCAGGTCAGATACCGAGGGTTACCCAGTTAATGTTCAAACTGCGTGAGGGTGAGCTACGTTACAAAGAGTTGTAGTTCAACTGTTGTTTTGCAACTCAAACAGAAAGAAGTTCAGCTAGAAATAAAGAAAAATAATGCATGTTCCTTCTGAGCTTGTGAACCTGGAGAAAAAAAAAAAAAAACCCCAATGGGGATGCTGAGGGAGTCGTTCAAGACGTTCATGCACAAAAAGTGATTCTCCCCTCCCGGGCCCTGCCAAGTTGTGTCAGTCATATAAAGGAGGGAGACTGGGTATCAGAACTGTAAAAAATCCACAAGGACTCACGTATCATCGGAATTCAAGACAATATCTATTGAAGAAAATCTGGATCTTAAATGGGAATAGTCAGCATCAGCAGGTTAAATACTCCCTAAAGTCTTCCATGGTTTAATGGAACCTATAAGCCTCAAAGAGTAATTAGAAGCATAAGAGAAACAATACGCTACACAGAATAAAATTAGTGCAGAATGCTCTGCTTACATAAAATTTAATTTCTTTCTTTTTACAAGAGGACTTGTCCCCTATGATTTTTCAGTCAGGTCACTTATCTATTTATACTGCGATCCTACAATCAGTTCCAAACTTACTGATATCTTTTACTAGAAAAAGGAATGGGCATTCTTATTTACGTAAATATGCCTATGACTTGTGTGACTGGGTGGCCTAGACTGGTACCTGCTAATACATAGACTGTATTCCTTCTCAGCTTACTCAGATAGGCCTTACCTAGAAAAGCCTCCTGCCAACAGGCACACAGTGAGCTTTACGAGTGAAACTCAAGCCCAATTCTGCAACTCTGACATAGTTGCCACCAAACTATGAGTTCATGAATTCTTCCTAAAGACACATCATCAGGGCTTCCCTGATATTAAGCTACATACCTTTATTGTCACACAACTGATGCCACTTCTATGCATGTGAACAATTTGCAACTCTCAGGCTTCATACTTACTGGATATTTGGGGTAATTCCCTCCAGCAGGACGATATTGACACCTCCTATGTGAGCAGTGGCACATGTCTCGGTCATCTTTTGATGTAGCACATCTTTAAGAAAAAAGAGACTTAACAGCATTTCACTCAGTAAAATATTTCCAGGTATGCCTATTGCATTCAAAAACAGAGTAGCAGGAAAACAGTTGAAAAATTATAGTTTTAGTGTTCACATGAAGCAATATCAAATTTAAATTGCGACAAGATGAAAGCTTCTGAAAATAAAAGGAGTGATCACCTTCCAAAAGAATTTCCTCTTGGCATTTTCTGGCACCCTTTTGAAATCTTTCACCATGCCAGTTAATTTAAAAGACCTTGTTGAGTGTTACATACTCTCCACACATAGACATAATGGTCCAGGGAGGTTATTCTCCCTCTGTACTTGGCACTACTGAGACCGCACCTCGAATCCTGTGTTCAGTTCTGGGCCCCTCACCACAAGAAGGATGTTGAGGCTCTAGAGCGAGTGCAGAGAAGAGCAACGAAGGTGGTGAAGGGGCTGGAGAACAGGCCTTATGAGGAGCGGCTGAGAGAGCTGGTGGTGTTTAGCCTGGAGAAGAGGAGGCTGAGGGGAGACCTTGTTACTTTCTACAACTACCTGAAAAGAGGTTGTAGAGAGGAGGGTAACAGCCTCTTCTCCCAAGTGACAGGGGACAGGACAAGAAGGAATGGCCTCAAGCTCCACCAGGGGAGGCTCAGGCTTGACATAAGTAAAAAATTCTTCGCTGAAAAGGTCATTAGGACGTGGAACCGTCTGCCCAGGGAGGTGGTTGACTCGCCTTCCCTGGAGGTGTTTAAGGTGCGGGTGGATGAGGTACTGAGGGACATGGTTTAGAGACTGGTGGGAATGGTTGGACTCGATGATCCAGTGGGTCTCTTCCAACCTGGTGATTCTATGATTATATGATTATAATGTGCATCTATTCACAGACACAACATATTTTGAAAGGAATGGTTGGACTCGATGATCTGGTGGGTCTCTTCCAACCTGGTGATTCTATGATTCAATATTACACATACACATTGCTGCAGGTACGGGCACACACATAAACACGTAAAACTGTCACTGAACTTAATTACTGAGTACACGTTAGCTTGTCCCACCTTTCATTTTTTCTTTCAGGGTGAAACTGCCGTGGATTCTCTTCAGTTCAGATTCCATTGTCAGACCACCGATGTCTGCCTCCAGGTGGGTTCGGTTCACCATGCCAATCCCAAAGACGATGAGAGTCACGTGCTGTGGCTCCGAGGTCACCAGGCTGCGCTTCCTCTGGGCGTCTCTGCCGTTATCCTGTTCATTCTCAAACACCACTCTACAAGCGGGTTCGGTTGGGCTTCGAACACCTACAAAATACAAAAGAGTTCTTTAAGGAGACTTTACATGGGATTGATGTTTGTATTTGAAACGAAGATTCATATATCCTGTACACCAAGTGAACTCTTTAGGTAAATGATCTGTGCCTCACTTAGTGCACTCTAACATGAATGCAACTGTACCAAATGCAAGCATAATGGGGACAATAAGTGATACAACTTAAATATTATTCATAGACACATTTTTATGTAATTATATAAATATCCAGATTTCTGTGATTTTGTCATTATACAGTTTCAACTGTCCTATTTCTGTTTTGATCATTTCACAGGCAAAGGTTCTCATAGTTTAGTTTTCCTTCTTCAACAGTCAGAGCAATAATCTAAGAAAACTTGTGTTTCGTGGAGGTATCACAGCTGTGGATATAATATTCTGTGCACTAAAGATATTGTCCTTTGTTTAACAGAAGCTCTCATTTGACACTTGCTTAGTTTTTCACATTCTTCAGTTAAAAGAGATACAAAGAAAACAGGCCTAAGTAGGTAACGTATCACATCCTGTGTATTTATAGCAACTTAAGTTCACCAGCAAAACAAATGCTGCTCAGTCTGGTCTCAAATTTACTTTGCTGTGCTAAAAAGTATTGGAAATAGAGAGCAGTGATATGCCCAGGTCCCAAAACTTCAAGTGAAATAATGGCTCACTCGTCATCTTTGCTAGACTTTAGCTAAATCAGCACTGCACCTCTTCTTCTCTCAAAGCTAGGTTCACAGATATGATTTTATTCATTCCCTGGGCGGTAATCATCTCCCTCAGGATCACTTATGTATGTGCTTACATATTTTCACACAATGATAACATACAGCGTTTCCATAGGCACTAGAAAAGAAAATAGCATCTAGGGAGGAAGAAACTCAGTTCTCGCTGTACACAATTAACCAGGAAAGTTAACCTTTTAACACAGTCCTACACCCAGTACAGATCCAGATTAAGAGTTCTACTAGAATATCAAGGAATTAAATTTTAAACTAATCAACACACATTTGCTATGTCTACAACTGAAAGAATCAAAGCACAGTATAAAGCCAGAAAAGAATTTTTTTTTTCCTCTTGTACGCTAGCTTGGTGGATTAATTACAAGCTCCACCCTCATCCTCATCACTTGTCCCTCTGACCCAATTTACATGCAACTTTCCAAAACCACCTTATGATCACCCTTTAGAAGATTACGCTTGACGAAAAGCACTCGCTCTCAAGTACTTGAATTCGTGAATGAGTTTACCTGTTGGCCCAAAAGTTTCAGAAGACTTTTCTAAAATCCCAGTTGGATCAGAAATGAGTGAATAGAAGTTCAATAGTTTATACATGTTTTGCCAGCACTCAGCAGAAGGTTCGCTCTGTTCCGAGACAGTAATAGAGTCAGAATCATCCATATGAATAGTCATGTGGTCAACTACATCTTTTGAACCTTTCCTGGACACTTTAGAAGTTCTTCTTTCTGATCTCCCCAAGGAATTCTTGTTTCGAGACTCTTTTTTATTGTTCTCATTGTTTGTTCGTTTGTTCTTGGTGTTGTTCACTCTGTTACCTCCATTAAGACTTCCTCGAGAGCTTCGGCTGAAATCAGAAGAGCGGAAGTCTCTGTGTTTGCGGGTTTTAAATGTAGGTGTTGGAGAAGCCGATCCAGCTGTGTATCTGCTAAGCTTGATGTCTGTTTGCGTGGCTTTGATGTCATCAATCATTGTACTGAACTGATGAATGAGACGGACTAGGGCCATATCTACATGCTGGCTTATGGACTGGCAAGATATTGTAAAATTACAGTGAAAAGTATTATAATAGCGTTTATTCAAGTCATGAAAAGAAAGGGCATTGGTGGAGTTATGAGGTGTGCACATCGATTTCTCCATTACAACAGCACTAATACTGAAAGTTTCTAACATCAAAGCCGGTTTGAATTCAAGAGGAGGAAGGTTGACAGCTCCTTGCCTAAGGAAAGAAAAGGTACAGGTTACTGCTTTGTTTCTTATTACGGGAGTCAAATACTTCTTTACACAGTGACAAATGTAATTTCCTGAATCCAACCTTTCATTTCCCTTAAGATATCACCTTCATACCATAGTTCTAAATATGAAAAATGAACTTCTATGCTTTCATACTACGTGCTACTAACACAGTGATCATTCAGGGCACGTAGTGACAGGACAAAGGGCTTTAAATTGCAAGGGGGAAGATTTAGACGAGGCATAAGGAAGAAATTCTTCACGATGAGGGTGGTGAAGCCCTGGCCCAGATTGCCCAGGGAAGCTGTGGCTGCCCCATCCCTGGAGGGGTTCAGGGCCTGGTTGGATGAGGCTCTGAGCAACCTGACCCAGTGGGAGGTTTCCCTGCCCATGGCAGGGAGTTGGAAATGGATGATCATTAAGGTCCCTTCCAACCCAAACTATTCTATGATTCTATGTACATTAATTTGACAGACAATCTTTCCATCAAACTCTAATTTTCAAAAGCAGCTGAGATTCAAATCTTAAAATTTCCGAAGTACTGCATAGCAAGATTAAAAAATATGTATCCTAACAGGAAGACAAAACAGATAAGATAAAAAAAATATACGCGACTTCCTTATTCTATGGAACTGCTTGGGAATTCTCTGTCTTCACATGAAAAAACTAATTTCTGTTCTTTAACTAATATACATGTTGTCAAATATCTCATAACATACCTTCGAGCTCGCTTGCCTTTTCTTTCCTTTGCTGTATCTGAATCAACAATATCTGCTCTCAGGCAGTCCAAAGTTCCTGAGAATGAAAGGTACTCTCCGAAGTACATTCTGTAGCAGAGTGGCATTGCATCCTGAGACTGAATTCCCGTGTAACTTAGAAGAGGCTTGAAAACAACCTAAAAAACAAACCCCACCAATTTACCTCTTGTTGTCTAGATTATGCCTATATTCTTGCTTCATCATTTGTCGATCTACAATATTTAGAATATCAGAT
This sequence comes from Clamator glandarius, assembly GCA_033459285.1. NCBI lineage: Eukaryota > Metazoa > Chordata > Aves > Cuculiformes > Cuculidae > Clamator > Clamator glandarius. Next base: position 868,794 of record JAUNZM010000668.1, on the reverse strand, counting down.
ACACGTTACAGAACATTTTTAAGTTTTATCGAGAGTGCTGTAAAACATAAAGAAGGATGATAAAGAGGAGAAGCTTTATATTTTTTGAGTAAAATGAGTACATGGCAAGCTAGCATTGAACGCTTACCTACAGGAGCAAGGGTTCTGCACGTTCCCCTCAGTAAAATGTTCTCTGGAGAACTAAGTTAATCCCATAAGTGCTCTAACATGTTCTTTGAGGTTATAAAAAAATGTTCTATTAATCACCATTCATAGAAACTGTTATGGGACAACCTGAAGGTTTCCTGAGCCCTCTACCTTTGCATAGGAATGCATGAGAAAAGCGTTTTCATCCCTAAGATTTTTTTTTTTAAAGTAATAACTAGTTTTTCCCTACAGAACTCCAACATACATCAGCAAACCACACCTACCTGTGCATCTGCTAGCTGGACAGCCGGAAACCCCTGGTTACCCTCTTCTACACCTGCAATGTCATCCTGACTGGTGCTGTGCTGGGAGTGTGTGCCATCCAGGGTGTTCTGGTCACTCGACAAAACTGTGTTGAAGTCTGAAGCAGAGGGTATTGTAGGAAGATTGGGTGCCACACCTGAAAAATAAATACCTATGGAACACTAACACCACAGCAAATTTTAACACCACAAACTCTATTAATACAGAGATGCATGGAAAATCAGAGGCTTGGTCAGGTCTGTAATCTCAGAACAGCAGCATTCAGGATAAAGAAACAGCCTAATATTGCTCAAAGAGGCAGCAGAGACAGTTCAAGGCATATTTGGAAAGCACAAACATATCTGGCACACATATGAAGCACAAGGCCTTTTGCCTGCACTGCATTCTCTAGAGAACTTAACTCCGTGTCAACCAAACGAGTTTATATAGGCCTGAGCAGCCTACACCACCACTGACAAAAGGTTACCTGTGGTTGCAGATAGTTGCTTTTAGCTTTCAGTATGCTACAAGCTTCTGAGTGTTATCAGTCTCAAGGCAAGAGCCACTAATCAGATCTCTACAGATCAGTCTCCAGCCAAATATGCTCTTCATAAAAATGACCGGGCAGCTACTTCCCTGCGGCAGCTCTGTTCCCAAACAATCAGACTTGGAGCACGAGGGCAGAGCAATGGTGAATTGCCTGCATCTTGACTCTGGGCTGGACGCAACCTCCATGAGACAGAGTGGCTCTACTAATGTAAATTCTATTCCTCTAAACTCAAGCTTGCAGCACTTACCAGAGGGCCACAGTTAAACGCCTCCACAGAAAAAAGGTTTGGATAGTTCTGTGTCCAAGTTAAAATCACTAGGTCTTTATATCAGGAAAGTGAGTTTATGTACAGATTTTTATAGTTTCAGTAGCAAAAAAAATCAGCTTATTCCAGAAAAGCAAAATAAAAAAATGGAAAGCTGTACTTCTCCACGATTCTTTCTGCAGAGAAACACATTCAAGCTTACAGAGAAGCCACACTAGTTAAGAAGTATGAACACCACAAAAATGTTGTGTAGGATCAGACTATTCATTCAACGTTAAAACCAAATTAAAAGAACTTATTATTGCCCAGATTATTATGGCTGAAAGAGCGCTAATACAAGAAACATTCCAATTCAGTGTTAATGAAAAAGAAAATGAGGACACACACTTGAGGGTTGTGAATGATAACAGGCTTACAAGAATAATAAATAAGCTACAATTAGTTGTTACATATCTGGTTCTTTAATACATTTAAGACATTCAGTAATGTATATTTTCTTTTCTCCCCTCCCTTGCACCAGCCGATACCTTCTCAACCCTGAAAAAGGTGGTTACTCTCAAAATGTTTATGTTTAGTGTCACAATCAAACTGAGAAACAGCAAGAATTCCAACATACAAAATCCTTATCAAAAACAGCATATACAAATTAGATTAGAAATATCTAACAAAATTCAAGTGATTCTGCAGCTGAAAAGGATTTTATAGCTTAGCTTTTAGCAGCTACATGTGGCTTTGGAAGCTACATTTACCGTTCCAAATGTAAAAAAAGCTACATTTCTGGAAGCAGAGCAAGGGAAATGCAGGCAACGGTTTTGCTTAAATCACATTTGTTCACTTTCCAGTTTTCTGAGAAGTCCCACAAGTGGTATCTACATCTGCTGAACTTGGGTCACTTGCTCAATTACTTTCAAAAACAATGTGGTAAACACAGGAACAGCCAGCCCAGAAGCCATGATTAACAATACCTGTTGGAAGACTATTGTGCCCAGATTTGGTGGCTGGACTTTCTTGTACAACACTTCCTCTGTTGCCCACAGCATTTGACATCCAGTTATAGAAACTCACAGACGACGGTTCAGACAGCAAAGGATGCTCAGATAACATGTCTGTGGCCACAGTATTTCCTATACAGATAAATCAGAAGCTTTAGCATTTGTTCTTTCAAAGTCAGAAAATTAGGAATAATTTTACTAATTAAACATCTATTTACTATAAAGGTAAACCCAATCCTCAAGGTTCACTCCAGTAAACTACGTGTCAAGCAGCACTACAGGTGCTACCACAAAAGTTGCACTACAACACTAATGGTTGTACTACCAGTGTCTTTGCATTTATTCATCTCTACTATTACTTAGAGGAAAGGAATAATTAAGAAATCAAAATACCTTTTTTTCTGAACAATATTTCATTCCCTGACAGCAAAGGAGAGAGATTTTAGAGAAAATGTGGCATGAAACTGATCTGGTTTTCTTTGTGTAAGTTATAACAATGTATTCAAATATAAAACATAACAATTCCAATGTATGCATTTCAAACTTCTACAAAACACATTTGTTCAAAAGATCATTATTAAAAATCTGCAAATTATTATACATAAATGAAGCTAATGGGCCATTAGTTTTAGTCCACTTTTTTGAGCTATTCACAAGGTCAGGAAAAAAAACCCATACAGAATCATAGAATCACCAGGTTGGAAAAGACCCACAGGATCATCGGGTCCAACCATTCCTATCAAACACTAACCATGTCCCTCAGCACCTCGTCCAGCTGTCCCTTAAACACCTCCAGGGAAGGTGATTCAATCACCTCCCTGGGCACCCTCTGCCAGTGCCCAGTGACACTTTCCCTGAAATATTTTTTCCTAATGTCCAGCCTGAACCTCCCTTGGCAGAGCTTGAGGCCATTCCCTCTCGTCCTGTCCCCTGTCACTTGGGAGAAAAGCCCAGCTCCCTCCTCTCCACAACCTCCTTTCAGGTAGTTCTAGAGAGCAAAGAAGGATCACTTCATTTTCTTATTCTTTCAGAAAGACTCGCTTAGGTATGTAAAACAGCCAAAATGTAGTAAGGCTAGGTAAGAGGAAAATACTTAATTTAATTGTTAGTGGTCCTTTCTTTTCCCAACTTGATGTACTCACTGTTTGCTTCTATGAAATGGCGTGGTACAGCGATGGCTGGGTACTGCTATTCAAAACTATGATTCTTATTTTGGGGGGAAAGAGGAAGGAATTGGGATCTTAAACAGAAATGATAACTCATAGTGAAAACATTGTACTTCTAAATCATTAAAATACAAGCAGCCCTCCCTTCAGCTCACTTATGCTACATCATACCTGTTCTTGTTAAAGAACTACTTTTAACTGCAGTTGTACTTCTTTGAGGAGTCCCTTCCAAAAGATTATGCAGGCTAGGAAAACTCCCAGTAAGATAGCTGAGCAGACTCTCTTTTCTTGGACTTTCTTTGACTGCCATTCCAGAACGGCCAACGTGCACCGGTGAATCTGTAGCTGTATCTCCACTGGTGTAACTTAAGGAATGATATGGATGAATACCCTTAGGAAGAAAACAAATAAGCTAATGAAGCATTGTGTAAACTGCAAAAACAAAGTAACATTTGGTCTGAATATAAGATCAGAACACAACAAATTTGCATTCCCGCTAACTTTTGGACAAGTAGCATGTCATTTGGGGCAGGTCATACACCATACAGATATTGCGCATAAAGGTGCTATTGAATTCTCAAGGATTAAAACAATTTCATGTTTAAAATCAATTTTAAAAGCCAAACAAACAACAAAAGGAGCTGCAGATGTGGAAAATCCACAAATATTTATTCATCTGCAGCCTACAGGATTGCTTCTGAACAGGCTCTCATGCATGGTGCTAGAAACTTACCTTTATTTTCAGAACAGAATCACTGTGTGTGTGTGTCTTGGATAATTTCCTCATGATCTCAGCACCAGTTACAGGCCCAGAAGAGCCACCAGCAGGTGGAGGACGATTCGCCGTTCCTTCTAAGAGCATTGTGTGCTCACTGACAGTAGCTGGAATGAAGCAGAAGATTTTTCTCATTTGTATATGCATAGCAAACTGAGATTATCTATTATTAGGTACATTTATTTACAAGCAGTCATGACAGACACCTACACGCAGCTGCCTTGGGAATTTTAAGATGAGAAAGAAAACCTCAGTCAAGCCTACTGGATTTTGTTTAATAATCCAAGTACAAATCTTTTCATCCTTCTAATGTCCTATGACTGTTGCTCTGTGCTATAGATCAAACAGAAAGTTACCAAAAGTAATATTCTTTTGCTGACTCTGGCATGGCTGATCATTTTTTGGACTAAGATCCTTATGTTTGCATTAATTCCATCTATAGGTAAATGCGTGCAAAGCAGCAAAACTGCCACTTCCAAAATTCTTGGTGAAAAAGGAAAAATATACACAATTAAAATAGTTCTCTGGTTCTAGTAGTCTGATTCTGCTCAACCAAAGCAGATAATTTAGAAGAGGCCAAGAATTTCCATCATACAACGTGATTACATACAAGTTTCACACACAAACATCTTAGGTTTTGTTCTCTTCAAGCTGATAACTGCTGCCTGGCTTTTAACCACAAGCAGATTATTCTCCTGACTTTTTTTTTTTTAACTATTTTTTTCCTCAATGCTACCTCATTGTTACTTGAGAAAACAGAAACATAAACATTTCATTCCTGAAGAAACAGCAGCTCTGTACATAGATAACATAAACAAAATAACTAAGACAACTCAAGGTAGCAAAAAAACGTGCACCAACAACACGTACTTATTTATGCCCTTCCTTTCTGTGGTTCTTATTTACAGCTCTGTATCAAGCACAAAACCAAATCAATAGCTTGTTAAACTAGCAATGTGTAAGCTGGCAACAGAAATCTCTATAAGATATGGAGTAGTAAAAATGTAAGGGGGAAATGGAAATATTCCTTCACAAAGAACAAATAAGAACACACATTTGAAACTGTTCCTGGGAAAGTTCATAGAATTCCATGTTACAATCCTTAACTAAGGTCAGAAGCTGCAAAACAAAATCCTAATTCCAAGATAGTAAGTGATTAAGTTGATGTATTTTCTGCCGTAAATAACAAGACAAAGCATATGAAGAATGAGAAGTCTCCTTTTATGTTTTATCCCCACAAGTAATAGTTATTATAATACTATAATTATAATTGTCAGCATTATCTTCAAAATGAAAATGATTGTAAAAAAGAAGCTTGACTAGAAACCAGAGGAACATTATATTTTCAAGCACTAAAACTAAAGAAAATACAAACGCTCTGAGAGGAGCTACTCGTTCCTACAAACTTTAAGGAGGCAGAAGAACACAAAAATACCGGCATCAAACTCAAACTCTGCTCCATCTGCACTCGTGTCGCTCTGCAGGCCCCCTCCGTTCTCTAATCCAAGTCCATCGTCGTGCTCGCGGCAGGCGTTTGTCTGCAGTTTCATTGGCTGAGCTGGTCTGTGCAAGCTGACTCCCTTAAAGGCTGGGGTCACCACGATGAACTTCATCCACTGCCTTGCTAAGGCAACCAGACCTTTCTTTAAGGTTACCAAGGCAGGAAGGCCATCGCTCTTTAAAAATAAAAATAGTTACAAATACAAATTACAGCATTTTAAAACAAACCTGGAGGCAGAGAGGGCAGGACTGGACTCCTTCAAATCCTTGTGCTTAAAGGGCTTATGACTGAAACATGCTGGCACCACACAATGTCCACTCAGATATAAGAAGCTGTAGAGCTAACAGATAAAAATTACAGCTTCCTTGAACACAGTAAATACATTCAACTACTGAGGATCCAGTCCAAGAGAACAAAACTAACCAACATGTTCATCAACTATGAAACTAAGTGGTTAACTCTGGACCTAAATTCACAACAGCAGTGGCCTGACTGCAGAAGCAGAATTTAAATGAAAAATAGAATCATAGAATCATAGAATCACCAGGTTGGAAGAGACCCAAAGGATCATCGAGTCCAACCATTCCTATCAAACACTAACCCATGCCCCTCAGCACCTCGTCCACCCGTGCCTTAAACACCTCCAGGGAAGGCAAGTCAACCACTTCCCTGAGGTTTATATGAGGGTTTGCTTAAATTGCTGGTAGGCACTATTTTAAAACCATGAACTTGAGGCAAAAACTAGGGATTGTTTTGATTACATTATAAATTGTGCTAAAGGAAAAAAAAGCTTCTTATTTTGATGACAAATCAAACAGCGCTATTTCTGCCACAAACTGCTATTTCTGATCACTGGGCTCAGCTGAATGTGTTGAAAGATGCAGTGTTTAAATCTGACAGCTGCAAAATTGAATTATGAAAATGACATAAATCAGGAACAAATACTCCTCCTTATGCTCAGTATGTTTATTCAAACAATTATTTACCACTACAGTCCAGATATTAACATTCTAAAGTCACCAAGAAAAGGATCAGACTCTTATGCTTTGAAGTTTCTACAATTGTTGCTCTTCTCTTAAACTGTCTGGATTATCCAAGTACTACACGAAAACTAGTTCTGGGGAAAGGATTTGGAATAAGCCAATCAGTGCAGGTACTTGCCTTAATAATCCAGGTATCTTCGAATTTTAAAACTACAGGTGCAAATTTTTCCTGCTTTGCTGTCATCTTTAAGAAAATGAAATCTGATAAAAGGCCACTAACAATTTTTAGAGACAACTCTTTCTGGTTTACGATTTCTCATCTAATTATTAGTAAAACAGTTCAATAAAAATTATGCCCACAGGCTGCAACAAAGAGAATATCTGAAATAAAACAACATGAGAGAAACTGTATCTATGGATCAGTTCAAGGATATGCACAAGTCTGGGTTAAATTTTATTCTTTGTTAACTTCCCCTAAACTGTCACCTAACTTAAGTCCTTAGGAGTAGGCACATTAGAAACCAGGACACATTTTTACAGGGCAACTCACCATGGTGGCATCCTCGATAATGGAGTAATTTGCTTGATGCAGGTAATGGTGCAATATGTTACAGAGTAAACACGAAGGGTTTTCTTGCAAGAAACGAGCCACTTTGGTAAGCCTGTTGTACTTGCTCCTCAGAGGAAAGTGCACACTTTTATTCTAAAGTAAAATATAACAAATTTTCACATATGAACATACTTGCAAACTGAACACACGCATGGACTGAGAGATTTCACCTATGATACCACATAGACGAAATTATGTTGATTGATCATCATTTTTGAACATCTGCAACAAAGATTTGCCATGTGGATACCTACCTTATTGCAAATAGCGGTATGTGAAAAATCTTACTGGATGCTTATTCATTTATTTGAAGTAATAAAACAGAAAGCTAGATTGAAATTGCAGGCTATAAAGTTATCTCTGGATTAAGAGACATTTGTGCACAGCTAATTGACATTTTCAACAAATCTGTTTATCCCCAGTTAAAGAAGAAATGGGCACTTTTCTAATCTGGTTTATGCTGGTTTTTAAGGGTAGAAAAATAAATAGGAAGGGAGATAGCAATAAGGGACTGCTGCAGAGGATGATTTTTGAGGACAGCAGAAAATCAGCCTGACACATCTCACAGTGCAATGTAGGATCTCATCTCAAATTCTTCCCACTAAATGGTGCTAAATAAACAAACAGCAAAATGCTGCCTTCGCACACAGAATCTCCTTAACAAACCACAGCAACATACAATTTGTCATAAAAGCTCTAACAATCCTAGTTTTATCCCAAACAAAAAATACGTATTTTTTGTTTCTTGCTAGAATGTTTCACACTCACTATGTTTGTCCTCCCACCCTCTAAGAAGCAGGTTCAACAAACACCATGATTAGATACATTGCAGAAGCAGAGAAATACACATTTTTCTCCTGAAAGATGCCCTGCGTATATCATAATGCAACACACTTGCATATTTGGTAAACCGAACCAGATGCTACAGCTGTATTTCTTACCCCTCCCTTTTAAAAGGCAGAAATATATATTATCCAGAAAGGAACTCATGTAAGAAGCCCAAAACTTCTTTACTAGTAACAGCTGATTTTTTTGTTCCACCGAAATTTAGATTGTGTACAAAAATCACCAGTAGTAAGTTCCTGTGACCAATTCTGGAAGTAAAAGCTCATAAGAGGTGCTGTAAGTTTCTCAGTGAAAATATCATACAATTGTAGAACAGTTTGGGTTGGAAGGGACCTTAAAAGATGATCCAGTTCTAGCCCCTCTGCCATGGGCAGGGACACCTCCCACTGGATCAGGTTGCTTGAAGCCCAATCCAACGTGGCCTTAAACACCTCCAGGCATGGGGCAGCCACAACTTCTTGGAGCAACCTGTGCCAGTGCCTCACCACCCTCACAGGAAAAATGTCTTCCTAATATCTCATCTAAATTTCCCCTCTTTCAGCTTATCCAGAATATCTGGAATCCCACATCAATATGTATTACATGTTACACTGTTCCGTTCTGATTTGCCTACTGATTTTGTAAACGTTATTTACCTCTAAAGCTTCTGTCATAATGCAACCCATAACAGCACAGATGCGCAGAGTTCCTTCAGTTTCTAGTTTATTTAAGGAAGATTTCACTTGGTCAATGGGAACAAGCCAAGCACCAACTGCAGGGGTTGCAGTACTGAGGAGGTTCAGCTGCCTGTTGAGAAAAAGAAAAAGAATTAAGTATTCAGTTCAGCAGCAGCAAGCAGCAAGATTTTCTAATGCTGTTATGAACAGCATTCAAATACATGTAAAATGACATAATATTATTACAAAGTAACAAAACCAGACTTATTGTTTAGAAAATGAAAACTGGCAGCAAGTACCTAAGGCAGGTTTTGTTTCTCTTGCTCACACAGTCATGATTCCATCCACTCTTGCTACCACTATTCCCTCCATTTCCCATTTGCATTTGCTACTGAAATCATACAGTTTGAAATTCTCATCACTGACTCAATCCCATATCGTTATCCCAATAGGGCATGAAGAACTTGGACTGAACGGCTGAGGTAAGAACAGTAAGAAAACCACAAAAACTATTTTCTAAATTATAGCTCTATACTGAGCTTAAACTACCAACAGACAGAAATATTTGGCTTGTTCGACAAGAACAGTATGAAAAACTATTGCAGGTACATCTATCTTGAACTTTATAGTGCAATGGTAATACGATCATGGTTAAGCATCAGGTTGAACATCAGAAGCAGCGAGTGGTGCATCATTCCTGCTCAAAACAAATCCCTGCCTTACCCCTTCCTATTGTTGAAATGACATTCAGAATCTACCAAACACAACTGCAATTTAACAAAGCAAAATTGTAATTTTCTTTCTTTTAAATCAAGTAAAATAATACCTTGAAAATACATGGGCTGGAGAGCGCACATTGGTAGGGGCTGCAAAACTAAACCAAATTTCTTTGATTGTTAACTTCATGCTGCAGGAGTCAGGGGGAGGAGGCATCAAGGGTATATCTTTTTTTAGATCATCAGATTCAACCCCTTCATCCTTAAAAAAGGAAACAGAGTCAAAAGTGAAATCGTTTCTGATGTGTTCACACTGAAAGGTACTAACATACCACGCTGTGCACTGCACACAAGTTTCATATGCAGTTAGGCAAAGAAAAATTAACTAATGCTGTCCACCAACTCTCTCAAGACAACACCAACAGATTTGCAGAGAGCTGAAAGTTAAGCGTGCGAGCAGACAGGACAGACACAGCTGGCACAACAAGGCATATGTGACCTTGTCAATTTTTTATTATGAATGCTAATCATTTAAAAAAACAAAAAATGAACCCAAGCCCAGTCATTTCTACATGGTATGTACATACCTGCTCATCTGAAACTGAATTTCCATTAATATCTGAAGATGGACTTATTCTGTCACAAGGGAGGTTATCATCAGACACATCAGTATTATAACCACTACCAGTTGGAGAATCTGAAGAGTTATTTGATGCAAGCAATCCACCTCTCTCTGTATCTCTTGATTTACCCATGACTCCAAATGTATTATACAATACTGCTCCAGATTGTCTTCCTCCTGTAAAAGCGCGCACACCGAAACTATAAACGTCTGCCGTGCATAAGCATCTCTAAGTTATGCCCCACAGAAATGACCTGCTCTTAAGTGGAGAAACACGTGATGTTGGTTAAAGAAGATGCTTTACCATTGCACACAACAATTTATCACTACAATTTTTATACAATTTAACAGCTACTTGAGGACTTTCTGATACTTTGTTCCAAGCAGATGAGGAATACTCACATGAAGATTTTTTTTAAACACTACTCCCGAAAAGAATAACTTGGGTGACAGAAAAGACATTTATATTGGGTATTTTTCTCTTTGAACCTATCTTTCCCTTCCCAAAACAGAACTCTGGCCCTGTATACAGACACTTACCAAATGTACGATTACAACGTTGGGATATAAGTTCAGAAATTGCTGAAACCAGTTCATGTGGAATTAATTCATACACTATTCTAAGTGCTATTAATTAATAAAAGTTCCTTTACTGCATAATCTATGTGATACAATTTATTTACAACAAATATGTGCTATTTAGCGTCACCTATATTCAGCAATTTCTAATCAATGAATTGCTAAACTGGAAGACCTAACAACAGAATTATTAGCAGTTAAATAAAACAAAGTCATATAAAGCCTATGTAAGCTTTACCTTTTATAGTTAAATTTTCAATTCCACACTCAAACATTATCCAACCCCACTTCTCTTGACTCGGACCAATGCGAGTCACCTCTGGAACAGCTTGTTGATCTGTTTCATCCACAAAAGCAAACTCATCTAACTCTTCCAAAGTAAAAAGAACTTTTGATTTCCCAAAAGGAATAGCAGTTATTGCACAAGTTCCAATATCTGTGAAAACAAACATATTTATGACATTGTTACAAAATGAAAGAAACTTTACATCTTCAAATAGCTCTCTGAAGTATACGGGGATTTGAGAATGTGGTCCCTTCTACATTCCTCAAAAGAAAGAAAAGAGAATTGAAGAAGGAACAAGAAAAAAAGCAGCACAGAAAGAGGATAAAAACTTTGCTCCTGATATGTTAATATGGGCTAGGTAGTTTTAAGTTTGGAAAAAACAAGACCCAAGCAACACAAAGTGAAATCTTTGAGACGTTCCCAATCCTAGCACGTCTGCTGCCTTCATCTTTTTGTAGAGTCATGGTTCCAAAGATGGGTACAAACAAGCTCTTCAGATTTTTATCTGAATCTGGCAACTGGCCTGAGATTACTTTACAAAAAAATAAAAATCCTAATAAACACATAAGATTTAATAACAACAAAAACCAGCGATACTGACGGGGCTCTTGGAAAAAAACGTTTCAGTAGAAATGCATTTGGTATTCACTACAGCATACATAAATTATATTTAGAAATAAAGTTCTAATTTTAATTCAAAGACTACTTGCTGGTTGGTAGCATGTCTTTGTGCTGGGAAGATGTAAAGCACTAAGTCTTACTGATTCCTTAGAAAATACAGACTCAGGCAGTTTTTAATCCGTTATGATCTTTGCTGTCCAAGATCCAGTAGGGTTCAATGGCACCTTGATTTCTTTGATATTAGGATGTAGCTTAAATATAAATCCTTTCTTCTAGTGACATTTCTGAAGGAATATTTTAAATAATTTTATACCTATTGCCTATTAACTCAGAGAGCTAAATGTCAAATATCTGAGGAAAAGAACTACACTCAGTCAATTTATAATCCCTTCCAGTCCGCTCTCTGCCCCCAACGTATAACTGCAGTCACTGCTGAAGAACGCAGGAAATGCTGAGATACCTAGAAAGATATTTCTCAAACCTTTTAAGTAGAAGATGATAAGTTTTCTTGGTTAGAATTCAAAAATTAATTGGCCTTCTTTAATCATTGAATGGTTTGGGTTGGAAGGGACCTTAAAGATTATCCGGTCCCAATTCCCTGCCATGAGTGGGGACATCTCCCACTGGATCACGCTACTCAAAGCCCCATCCAGCCTGGCCTTGAACACCTCCAGTGTGTTGCAGCATTCCTAATATCTGCAGCATACACAACACAGAACACTATTGTGAAGATTCTACCCATAACTAAGTAGAGTTAATATTTTTACCATTCTCGCCTTACTGTTGTTTGCCTCATACTTCATTTGCTCACCCATCTTTGTACAGCAATGACTTTTCTGGGTTTTTTTAATCTATTGTGTAGGTTTTACTCATACTTGCTTCACAGAGCTCTTCCTCATATCCTAAAAGTTTCCTGTTCTTTAACGGATAGAGAAAAATATGGCACTAACTGGGACATATTTTATCAACACTGAATCAGTTTTAACCGGAACTGCCTCTACTTTCAGTTTGCTTTTCCAAGTTAGCTTTTCCAGGACCAGGAGTTACAGCAGCTGAATTTAATTCACAGCCTCATGAAGCAATTTCCTCAATACAAACAAGAAGGAAGACAATTAAGTAGATCTAATTTTCACTTTTATAGTTAAAAATCTACAGCTTGTCATGCCAAAATTGCCAGTACAATAGGCGCATTATGCCTGTATTGAAACTGTGAGAAGGCAGCAAGAAAGGAAGTAAGTGTAATTCATTCCCTACATCAATGACAAAAAAAGGTGGTTGAAGAGATATCAGCTGCGAGAAAGGGAGCTCAGGCCTGAAATTTTACCAGTGCATGTCAATATTTACAATGCAACCCCCACCTGCCACACAAACTGCTCAGAATTTCAGCTTCATAGTTTTCACTCTGCCTACACTAAAATCCATCACTTCAGTAGAATCATAGAAAATTATTCAGAGGAACTACCCTAAACTTCTTCCCACAGTATCTGCAAAACCTCCAGTTCCAATGTCTTCTTATCTGTGTTGACAAGAACACCACAACTAAACTACAAAATCCAAGCCAACTAAACCCACTTGTTTCTATGAAAACTGATGTTTTCACAATTTAAAGAAAAGCTTACCTGTTGTATCAAGGCCTCTAAGTTGTCCATGAACGCGATGGATGTTCAATTTAGCAGCAATTTCTTTTCCTTTTTCTGCTCCAGCATTGGATCTCAGTGAGCCAGAAGACTGGGGCTGCATTTTACTGGTTTGAATGTAACGATCAAACGTGACGGAATTTCTCCCTGTTTCTGCATTGTTTGAAGCCTCCTCCACTATACCCCTTCGAACAGAAGGGAGAAAAAAAATAAATAAATGCCATTGCATTTGATGGAGCTTTTTAAAACATTTTAAATGACTCTGGCACAGCAAAGGTAAAAAGAATTCTTTGTAAGACAGAAGACTGGTAGAAAAATAGTGTAAAAATTATTTTTATAATACATGATATATAAACAACAAAGTTAAAATTAAGGTTCCAAAATTATTCCAGAACTGTTCCTCCACTTCTTAAAGAACCTGCAATTCTAATTAGGTAGCAGATATTGATTTATAAAACACAGATGACACGTTTTATTGCTTAACTCAGTCATGGCAACTTGTTCAAGTACTCTTGAACAGTTCCTCCACTTCTTAAAGAACCTGCAATTCTAATTAGGTAGCAGATATTGATTTATAAAACACAGATGACACATTTTATTGCTTAACTCAGTCATGGCAACTTGTTCAAGTACTCTTCAGACCTGCACAAAATTGGCATCGCTGCACGTGTTTTGACTAACTTAGCAAGGAAGAACCACAAAGAGTGATGTGTGTTATTCTTACCTATTCATACGAACTTGTGTAGCGATTCTATCAAAACACAAAGCTACTAACGAAACATGAGTGATGGTTTTGCCAGAAGAAACTCCTGGGGATTCATCAACTGATGCTTGTAGTAAACACAGGTTCACCTGTACGTGAAATTTCACCAGAAAGTAAAGAAATTTAGAAAAACATGTTACATTATGTACAAATTTATGATATAATATTGTCTCATACTTCTTAGGAAAATGAAAAAAAACCCAAAAGATAAATCCATCACAGCTAGAAGATGTAAAAAAATTATCATTATTACTTATTAATTAATCCTAATTTATCATTTAATAATTATTAAGACATGGCAGTCAGTTATCCTTACAATGGTTGTTATTCAACTTGCCCACCTACCATTGTAAAACTGCACCGCTCCAGAACAGGCTATCCTGTTCAGAACACTAATTACCTAGCACAAATACAGAGCTTCCCTTAAGCTTTTGGAGAACTAAAGGGGATGCAAAATGAGTTTAATTTGTAAGACATGTCTACTAGTAGCTAAACAAAAAGTTGTTACCTTTGGTACAGTAACGTTGGCCTGAAGACCTTTAATTGTCACGTTATCTTGCTTAAGTGACAGACTGGTCTGTGCTGGTCCCTGGTTTGTTGTTCCTGTAGTGGTAGTGTCTATTTTTGTTCCTCTAATATCCTGCTTCGAAGATAACTTGGAGGAAAGAAAAAGTAATTTATTCTCACTGAAACTCAGAGCTGTTAAGCTAAGCTAAAGAGCAACAGGACAGCTGATTAGCATTGACGCAGCAAGAGATTCTGACTTTATTAAAAGCATAACTCCATGATTTCTAGAACACTTACAGATACAGCACGTCTAGATCCATAAGGGTAGCAATGCCATTCTGCAATAAACTTTGTAATGACCCTATTTCAGCTAAAAGTTTGAGTTCTACATTTGGAAATTATATAGAGAAACTTATTATGAAGTAAATAATTATTGTCTGTTACACTCTGAAGTCTAAGAAACAATAAAATACATATATAGACATTAACTTGGACAGAAAGAACTCCTAATTCTGTAGAACTACAATACAATTCTTTTCAAGCTAAATTAATTATTGAAGATGAACTGCAAAAAACCCATGTGCACTTGCACAGCTGAGTCTGAGCTTCCTTCACCCTCACAGAGATGTCTGTACTACTATTAAATATTAAAAGATATATTGCTGATATGAATATAATACATAAGAACGGCCATTATGATAATTTCTAAGAACAGAATATATGATCTCATGCAAATTACTGCAGCTACTGACTAGACTGTCCAAATTAGAAAAAAATTCACTTCCATCCTGTAAGAGATTTCTAGTCACTGAAAGATGGTTTGTAACAGGTGATTATAAAAATGCACGTACATTAAGCACAAGGTAAAAATAAATACGTATTCCAAATTACTATAGCTATTTAGCTACTGGAACACTGAATTCAATCAAAACTTTTTCTATGTAAAATACTAAAAATAATATTCTTTCAAATCTTTGAGCATTTCTCTTGTTCCCTTTCTTACATTTTCCGAGAAGCTCGTTTTGCTGTTCTGTACAGCATCTCGAAGGACTTTGCCGTGCAGATCATCAACGATTGCTGCTGGGTGTCGAGAGCTGGCACAATGCACCATTGCCTCTATGTACCTGAGAGAGGAAACAAGGACACAACAGACCAGTCAAACTTCCACTTTCACATTACACACCATTAATAATGTTTAAATACCACTACAGAGCAAAAAAATAAGCAGTGACAGACATAATGGGCACTTCCTAGGTCAGCACAACATTCTCCCAGCTTCTTCACAGGAAACAGAGAATCACATTTACTGGGTACAGGCCCTGCTGTTCCATCAGTCACATGATTTAGTTCTTTTACCTAAACCTTTGCTGGACAAACCAGCTTTGATTTTAGACAATTTTTAGCACAATTAGTTAACGCTGCAGCAATACGAGTAAAATGAATTACCTATCCAGTGCCTCTGCTACAAGAGGAGTCAGAACTACATCTACAGTTCCTTTGACTTCTACTATTGCTGTTGTCCGTGTCTGGAAGACAGGGTGATCCAACGTCCACTCTTCTGTTATTGTTTCATCATCTGTATTTTCTGCAGACTTCTTGTCCAAAGGAGTATAAGGTGTACTAAACAAGGCAAATACACATTAATAATCTAGATTTGAAAAAGAAATACAAAAGTGTCCTGGTATCATTTTAATTTTTAATAAACCGCATATAGTGGAAGGTTTCTTCTACTGCAGAGCTTGGAAAGCATACAAATACAATCCAGGGCAAGGCTCTTCCCAAGATTCGAGTTCAGCTTTTGGCAATTAAATGGACACTTGCAACAAGCACATCCCAAATTAACTTAAATTTGGTTGCAATTCATAATCCTGAAAATGTATGAATGAAATAATGTAACGCTGTCACAGTGTACTTTCTTCTTCACCAAACCCAAATACTTAATAATAGAATAGTCTGTTCTAAAATAGGCCTGTACTGAAAAACTACTGCTACAGATCATATTTTGGGAGGGCTAAAATATTTAACAAGAGTATCAGGAAAATCCTGCTCTTAAAAATATGCTAATAATGTGATGCAGTATTTAACTTACTTAGATGTTGATCCTGTGAGCTGCATGCCTCTGTCCAGTAACGAATTAGCTGTGAGACCCTGTTTAACAATCTAAGATAAGAGTGCAAAGAAATCTATTACATTCCTTTCAGATAGGAAAAAAATACCAAAGGAAAGTTCAAATAAAGATTCTCCTTACATTTTTTTCCTGAAAGCATCCCTCATATGCAGATTCTTCAATACCAAGTACAGAAATGCCTTTTAAAATTACTTGATTACGAAGATAAATACTGACTACTTGCTTTAAAAATAGACTTCATTTACTAATCTACAAAAGGCTTGCATGAACGTGAAGCTTTTGCTGCAAAGTGATAACAAATTAAATTCCAGAGCTCAGATACATATTTTCCATCAAGCCACTTCCATTATTTTTCAATGTTTTTTACTTTAGCTCCTTCCTTAAGCCTGTATGCTCATATCACATATCATGAGGGAATCCAACATTTACGAGTCATTTGCTAAATCTGAGTCTCAATTTTACTTGGAAATAAAGCATTTACAGCCTAGATTATACTTTATCAGTATTAAATGTACTGCTGCTGAAGTTCTATGTAATGTGCATTTTAAACAAAACTCACCTAAATATCCTCAAGTTGCGTATCATTCAACACGCAGCATTTTTAAGCGCAATAACAATTCAGAACACACATCTTATGCACAAAATTCTAATGCCATCTTTCCTTTTCCACAACCTCCCAGCCACACAGCCCATATCTGAACTCAGAAACCAAATGTGTTCCTTAACTAAAAGCGAAGAAGTTTCAAGTTTCTCATGGCTTTATTTACATGACACGTGTACTAAGTAATTTTAACACAGTTTGAATCCTTATTCCTTCCTCTACTCCTCCTTCCTCCATCTTCCATACCTTAAAAGTTGGGACAGAAAGTTGCTCAAAAGATGACGAACTTTCTTCACTTGTTGGTGTGTCAAGATCTAAAGGACGATGTAATGAGGATTTGGAAGTTCTTTTGTTAGTTGGATGCTTTACTGACCAGTTGATCACCTGGAACTGTGTAAGATAATTTTGGTAACATGCCATTACAGGCTGCTGCAAAGTTATTTGCTCACTTTCCACAGTCTTTTCAGATTCCATGACATACATGTTCTCAACATGCTCATCATCTCCTCCCAGAGCTGAAACAAATGAAGCCTGTGAAGGGTGAGTCTTAATTGGCAATGTTTTAACATCCTGACTCATTTCTCCATGGATTGTGCTTGTTAAGGGCCCTTCCACACTGTGGTAAATTGACCCTCTACTATATTCAATTTTCTGAGCTTGTTTTTTTCTCTTCTTCCTCCCTGGGTAGGTTCCTGGACCTTCATCACTACTAATTGGCTCAAACTCTTCTGCTGCAGAAAAATAAGCTTCGCTATCAGCCACTGACATGCTGGAATCCATTGAGCGATACTGGTGAAATGAGTTTGAATCTGCAGATGGAGTATATGGAAAAGAACCAAAGCTCCTCCGCTGCTTTGGGGAGTCCAAGACGTTCTCGTCACTGCGAGACACATCGCTGCTGAACTGCACACCAACTGGAACAGGTTGCTTGTCTCCGTAGAAGGCTGCCGTGAGGCTCTTGGTGCTCCCGAGCCGGGTAGAGCACACGGACGCTTGCCGCTTCAGTGGAGACCTCATGGGAGACTGACCAACGGGTCTTTCCTGATGACCAGGGGATGCTGGGCTGCCTTCTGCACCCTCAGCTGCAACACTGGAAACAAAACCTAAAGGTTAATTTGTTTATTTCACTATTAATGCGTTTCGGTTTACATTACAGAAGCTGTCAAATGCTTCAGTGATCCCATTACTTTCTATTAGCATAGCAATTATTTTCATAACACTGATTACATACTAAATATCTGCCACTTGTCTACATATAGAGGATGTAAAAATGAACATTAACAGCAAGTGCTGATGTCTTACATGCTGGATTTTATACCCAGCTCAGGTAATTGCCTCCTATAAGGGATCCAAATTTGCATCCAAGCTAGGTAATGCATTCCTGCAGCACCATTAGAAAATAACCAACACCTCATAAATTGCTAAATAATAAAGGGGTTTCCTGTCATAATGTGTTTAAAAGTAGAATTATACTTCTACCTGGACAGAGCATACTAACCTTCCATGACCATCTTCCCTTCTTGCACCAGACAAGAACTCCTTCTGTCCCGAGTGTTCTTCAGTAGTTGACGATGGGCTGTCCTTCTCACCTGCAAGCAAGGGGAGCGCAGCACTAGAACTGCTCGTTTCCTCTGAAGATGATGACGAGCTATGGGAACGCAACGGCACTTGCAGGCTTAGATGTTGTGCTTTCCTTTCTGTTTCTATACCCACAGATCTGCAATCCCAATCTTTTCGTTTTACACCATTTGCTTTACCTAGGATCAGAAAAAATAAAAACAGAACATCAGCTAACATGACCGCAATGGTCTCTTTCCTGCCCACTGAAATAAAAGTCTTTATTTAATAAAAACCTTAGTTTTAATATGTATACGCATACTAGCATACTGAACTAACAAAAATTAATTAGATCATAGCAACAAAACATCAGATTGCCTACATAAACTGCTTTTTATTTAAGATGAAGAGATGCAAGTCAAAATACTTGGTTTTAGTCAGAAAAGAGTAGCAAGTTAATATAAAAAGTCAACATACTAAAGTTTGCTCTTAACTTTCAAGCTATTGCCTGCTCTTAGAAGGGCTCATGCCACTACAAGACCTCTTGCACAAAAGCACAAGTAGTACTCATTAACCAGAATTGGGAAGACTATAATTATTAATGTGCAGTTAAGAAATTATACTTCTGGCAAAACTGAATAAAACTGCAGTACAAGGCATTCTCACCATCTAAAATTTTAGGAATCTCCTTAGTAATTATCCATTCTCCTGGCTGCAGTAAGGACTGCCCATAAAACATATCGGATTCTGCACTTGTACTCGAAAAAGCAGAGCTGCTTGAAGGTGTCAGTTCCTCAAGTTTGAAAAAATCTAATCCTGTCAGCGTGCCACCAAAGAATCGACAACCACCAAGACAGCCACACTTGTTCTTGCTTCTCTTGTTCCTCAAATTGTCATCAGGCCACAAAAACCACAGCCTACAGAAAGGCAGAAAATCAGAAAAAAAACATGATCACATCAGCGCTGGTACACTTAAATTCAATGAAAATAAGATTAAAAGATATTCTTCTATGTGAGCTCCTATTTCACCGGGCTTCAAATGAGAGATACATATCTGAAACGCAGACATAAAATGAAGTATTAGCTCCAGAAAGGAGAAAATCACAAGTGGATGGGCAATGCTCAGGCTGAGTACGTCCACCTGCCACAATACACACTAACAGTAACAAGCCCTCTCCACATGGAGGCGTGCGGCAAACACACTCCACACTGGTTTATGTTGCTAATGTCAGAGGCAACTGCTCTTCAGGGAGACACAAATCACAGTTACACCAAGCACTTTGTTCACAGCTTGCTTGGGACTCTTTAAGGGCCTGTTTTGAGTCCAGCCTGAGAACAAAGGACAAACTGGATGTTCACCTCTTTCTGATCTTCGTTTTGGGAAATAAGGGAGGGAAAAGTTAAAAGTTTTGCCAAAAATCATAGAGTTTTGAATAGCCCAAGCACATTCAAACACAGTTAAGCATTCAACATGTTAAAAAATTATAAGAAGATTACAAGAAATCTATGTAAGCAAAAAAAAAGCCTCAAAAAGGAAACCACAAGCCTCCGGGTTTAGATGAAACGTATTAAATTACAGCCCTCCCCAGATTCAAGTCCATCTCCTTCAATCGTATCTCTTACCTCTTGGTTCGGTTATCATGCGTTTCTAAGAACTGTCTCTGCACTTCATGTTTAGAAGGATGGTCTGCAGCTAAAGCGATGTCAGCAGTGATGAGCCCCAAGTTGACAGAGCCAGCTTCCAGCCAATACGCCCTCCTTAATATTGGCTGAAGACCAGTTCTACAATTGTTCACCTGCTCAACATATTGTCTCAGCTGCAAGTCTTGAATAGCAGCACTTACACCTTCTCCAACAGACTGGTTGTGGAGGTTGCAGTTTGCAATACGTATAGCACCCATCTGAAAACAGGATTTAAAACATTAACTCTGATTTGTCATGAGTGAAACAAAGGGAGCGCAGCCTTAAACCAGTTAATGCACCACCTGGCACATTTCAGAAAGATCTCCGTAAATTCTCTCCAAAAAAGAGAGAACCAGTCTCACATGCAAGCACGTGTGTTCACACACAAAAATAAAAGGAGCTTAGAAATTAGCTGCAGCTAGTTTTTAAATAAGAAAAAAAGAAATCTCTACTTAGGAGTCTCCTTTTGTAAAGGGATCAAAAAAGAAAGGTCAACTTTGGACAGGTTCTGTAGTGAACATTCAAAAAAATTAAATCATTACTAAATTCTTCACTAAAAAAAATCCACCAACTAAAACCCAAGGAAACTGAAACTTTCAAAATCAGATGTATGATTTGATATGACGCTTAGTTCTATGTCCTTAGATTAAATCATCAATTATATTCTTTTACTTCAAAGCTGTATTAACTCTACAATTAATAAACACCTCAGTGAGGCAAACATGTTAAACACTTCAAACCTCAAGAAATTCCCTATCTAAAACCTTAACTGAGATCCACCTGAACTATACTACATCAGCCCTTATATGATCACACTCTATTTCTTGTATTGTGCCAATTTCATAGTTTTGTTGAACCAAACTAGGAAGCCCCTTTCCTATCAAAAGCACGGTAACGGCATGAGCCAGTCTTCTCCAAAGAGGAACCAGAAGTTCTTGCTTTACTCCCGCTCTTAGCTGTGGAATCTGCCCATACAGTGTTGGTTGTCCCCCGCACTGGTGTACGCTAAGAAGAGATGACACAGCCCTGCCACACAGGCTGAGTCTTAAAACTTCATATAACCTGCAGACATTTGACCAAGTTTTCTACACAGCTTAAGTCCTTTCCAAAAAGTCACCAAGCAGTACATGAATTTTCAGGTTTAGTTTTCAAACGTTTCACAGAGAAAAAGAAAGAATGCTAAAAAAGAATCCAGCAAGGAAGAGCTACCCACAGGGCTAATACTGAGTTATTACTTCTCATCTCCATTACAGACTACAAAGGAGCACTGGAAACTTAAAGGGGGGCTGCAGGAAAGCTGGGGAGAGGCTCTTTATCAGGGAGTGCAGGGGTAGGATGAGGTGGAATGCTTTTAAGCTGAAGAAGAGGAGACTTAGATGAGACCTTAGGAAGAAATTAGTTACTGTGAGGGTGGTGAGGTACTGGCATAGGTTGCCCAGGGAAGCTGCAGATGTCCCATCCCTGGAGGTGTCCAAGGCCAGACTGGATGAGGCTTTGAGCAATCTGATCCAGTGGGAGGTGTCCCTGCCCATAGCAGGGGGATTGGGACTGGGTGATCTTTTAGGACCCTTCCAACCCAAACCATTCTATGATTATAAGTTTCTCTCAGGCAGTGGCATTAACACCCCTGCCATCTCCACTAAAGACATATTGTAATTCAAACAGCTGTATCCCATAAGACAAGCATGAGTTATCAAGCACTGATCTGTACGCAAACCGTATCAATCATTTCCAGCTACTGAGTTACTAACTTACAGCACAAGTTCTTATTAACTGTCAGGTACAGACACCAAGATTTATATTCTCCAGCGTTCTCTTAATTCTTTTGTACCATTCCTGCAGTTTCCACTCTAACTTTGGCATACACTCACTCCTCCTTCCCATTTTCCAAGATCATTAATGGAATAACTAAGTAGATGCCAAGTTGGCCTGCTCCTGGCCCAGTCCATGCCAACCTTTTATCCCTCAAAGTTTCAGAAATTCTGCTTAGTCTATCACATGTAAGCAAGCGATACTCAGGTAGCTGTTCTATCAAAAAATACAAAGAACCCTATTGCCCAAGAAGTATTTTAATTGCTGTGAAGAGAAATATTTTCTACCTTTATATTGGTGGCACAGCCATGTTCTACCACATACAGGTCTGCTCCATCCATGGATAAGCGTGTCATGGTGTATTTTAAGTCATCAGATGTTGGGCATGGCCCAGGGACACAGTTCATCTGAAGAAATAGTTAAGAAAAAAAAGCAAGGGAGATTTAAACATATGTTATGAGTTTTATTTTAATTTGTGCTTATCTCTATTTACGTACTGCTTAACAGAGGCCTAAAACTAGAGCAGTAAGAAGTTACTTATTCTACATTATCAATATAATATAGAGCATTTTTATGCTGAGGTTCATTTTCACTACTGCATGTTTTAGTTCTTCTCTTCAGCAACGTCAGGGAACAAAGTTGACTCTCCTGGCTTCCACCAGCAAAATGCAAATCATGTCTCCTAACAGAGAACATCACAAAACCAGAAAGAAAACAAGGAGGATGTGAAGAAGTGAAATCCAGGATTAATGCTTAAAACACAGCAAGGCTCCTTCAGTCTTCAAGTGTCCCTGGATTCCAAGAGACAAGCACCAAAAGCAGAATCCGCAGTGACATGGTGATGAAGCAAGAGCCTCATGTTTTAAAGAAAATATATTAAAAAAGGTGAATGGAAGCTGTAAGCTGACAGCTAAAGTCTCCCACCAAAGCACTGTTTCATAAACAGAGAATAAGGGATGAAAAAGTAGCACAGCAATGAGCACAAGTGGAAGTATGGCCTCTGTCTCTTAAGGGACACTGCAGAACACCCTTTGGTTCTTAACTGCCCCAGCAGAGGTAAGAAACTAGGCATGGCTTCTGTGGATATTGTTTCTCAAAATAATTCAGAGAACAAAATCACTGTGTATATCCATAGGGAAATCCAGAGAGAGTCGCTCTTCTTTCTAAAACATAATTAGCTGCAATACGTCAAAAGGAACATCCCATCCAACTCAATATTCCACGTGTCCTGATAACTTTAAGGCTGGATTTCTAACCTGTTCCAAAGCACCTGCGCAAATATAGCAAGCAATCAAGATGGATGAAAAGTTACCTTAGAGTCACAAAAGCGGCGATCAATTCCATGCTGGCATATGATCACAGATTTAGGCCTTTCCAGTTCAAATTCGCGGCATACCACGTGAAATACAAAGGTCTGCCCCCATTCCAGAAGACACGCAAGCTGTAAGCAAACGATATCACATTGTGTAATGGTAGGTACGCAGAAAGAGCTTCGGGCATGTGTCAGAGTACTGAGACCTCACCGAACACTCTGGCTGCATTACCTTGCTTACACATTGTTTCATGGTACTCAGATTTAGAACTGATACTTATTTTTGAGTGCGCCACGGCATGCAAGTGTCTGTAGTTTTACGTGGGAAACACTGTGACATTAAACACTTTTCCTCAATTATTTCTTAATAAAAGGAAATGGCTTTTGTTATTAAAATCAATGGACAATTCATTGTAAAAACAGAGCTCCCCTTATTTTACTTCAAAAATATACACCTTAGAATATTCTGTTATCATTCCTAATTTAAATGTCATACTCCCTCATATATAAGTCACAAAGTTACGTCTAGAAAGCACAGGAGGAAAGTGGGTAAATAGAACCAGGCTGAATCTCGCTACACCCTAGTAATTAGCCAACTGGTGATTTAAGTATTTCATACAGTTAGCTCATTCATAAAGGAAATGATTCATGATTGTCTGTCTCTATTATGAGAGCGAAATGGGGTTTTTTAGCCAGCCAAAGGAAAGGGCACTTAAAATCAGCAGTAATTTAAATGGGATTTAATACAGCTATGCCTGCCCTGCACAAAATCTGTCCTTCTCCCTTTAGGGTTGCCCCTTCACAAATTCTTGCAATACATCACAGGAGGAAAAAAAGCCAACGACCTTGACACAGCAAATTCAAGTTCTGCTCCATAGCAGTGCTGACAACAAAAAAATAAGATAAAAATCCTACACGAAGCATACAGTTGAGAATGGCTTTGTAGGGGAGGAAACTCCTTATCTAGCATTTAGAAATGCTTTCTAACCTTAGAGTACTTTGAATTAACTGGGGTTTATTTTGAAGCATCGAGCAGTGGAGTAAACACTATGGTGAATCTAAATCAGAGGTAGTATTTTGGGGAAATAGCACCACAAAATTCTGCCTGTGTTGCATGAAAAATACATCTGGAGTCTGTTCTTTTGGCTTACTGAAATTGCTTTTATGCATTATTTTGATTTTATTTGCTGCAGAAGTCTCCTAATGAAATGCGTGTTTAATTCTGGAAAATAATGCCAATTTCTAGAGGAATATGAGGCTGGGGAAGTGCCTTAAAAATTAAAAAGCAGATAATGAAACGAACAGTAATTACTAACTAGGATTTATGCACTTTTCTCTCATCTCAGAATATACTGAGATTTTAAATCACTTAAATGTGCAATCGTTTTTAAAGGTCTGGCAGCCTACACCAGAAACAAATCAACGAAATCTGCCTATTGTATACCTGAAGCCAATATTGTATCTGGAAAAATGAAAGCAACATAGATGACAAAAAAAAAAAGGAGTTTGTGTTAAGACTGACCTAAGAAAATCCAATACTGTGGAATAATCCAAACTATGTTCCAGAGGGACCAAGCATCAGAATGTATGCAGTGAGCAACATGACTGAGCTGATTACCAGCCTTTCTCCTCCTGAGGCCTGCCCATACTATGCTCCAATAAGTTATATAACTTGTCTCCTACTCTAAAACATGGCTTTATCCATAGCTTTCTGTGGAAAGCCAGAACTTGACCTGCAAGCTAAAGATGCTCAAGTTGATATCCTTATTGCTGGCAGCATCCCTTCACACAAATGTCTATGAATCTCCAAGAACTTTACATCCAAGGGACATCAAATTGCTTGTTAGTGCAATCATAAATGAATACCTGATTTGTCCTTCTCACAGAGTTAACCAGCAAGTGGAATGAACCTGCATCTCCAGAAGTTGGCACCACAAAAAGGTAACCTCAGATGAAGCTACAGACAACTAAGTCTTACAGTTTTTGAATAGATTTTCCTTTCTCCTCTTCATCACATTACCAGGTTTATGACTGAAGGCGTCCCAAAACACCTGCTCTATTTACACAAAACTCTTTTTCACTCTGCAATTTAAGAGCATGTAAATACTGTGGTTGCCTTTCTAATCTATACTAAAGTACATTAACACACACAGATGTAACACACGTGTTTTACATGCAGTGCCAACAGTATCCACTACTGATTTGTTTGCGCTCCATTACCATCATTCTTTCAAATTCTCATAGCCACCCTGTTACAACAAGATTTAAGAAGAATATCAGATTCAGATCATGTGGTTTCTCCTGTACATTTACAGAAATTATCAGATTTTCAAACTATAAAAGTAGGGTTATACTCTAAGGTATGGATGCATTCAAATTCAGCCAAGATCATGTGCTTTCCAAAAAGCCAGTTATGCCAGTTTTACAAGGAAGAAGGTAACACTTCAAAGGGGGTAGTTTCTAGATGGTACCTGTGGTGCTGTAACTTTGGCTGTAAGACTTCCAGCCTGCACGTCTATCAGCCACGCATATTCCAAAGTGTCGCTTCCGAGAGGCAGCCCTTCCGCTGAAAACATGGCATGAGCGCGCAACTGCAGACCCGACAGGCTGATGTGACCCTCTCGGAGAACTTCATCCACTGCAGGTCGCTGTTAAGGACAAGTTAAAGTCATTATTAGCAAAGAATATATCAAGAGAAAGCGCGAAAACTCTGTAGCTGGAGACACTTCATTACATTTTGATCTTTGCCTCATAAATCCTGTCGACTTTCATAGAGTCAGAACTATAGAACTATAGAATGATTTGGATTGGAAGGGACCTTAAAGCCCAGTCCTACTCCCCCTGCCTTAGACAGGGATGCCTTCCACTGGATCAGGTTGCTCAAAGGCTCATTCAAACTGGCCCTGAGCACCTCCAGGGATGGGGCAGCCACGACTTCTCTGGGCAACCTGGGCCAGTGCCTGTAATTTTGTACATGTAGACACTCCCAAGACTACTCCACATTATCCATGCAAAAACATATATGCAAATTTAGAAAGGGGAGAGGCAAGTTTATCCAACCCACACCTGTTTTCATTTTTAGCATGAGCAACCTTCGCTTGGTGAATTGCACACAGTGACGTCTAGATGTCACCTGCTAAATATACTGCAATAAATTAAAAAAAAGTGTGTGTTTAGCAGAGTGTGTTCAACAATGGAATTGATCAAGAGGTTAAAAAGCGTGGCTTATGAAGGTTTATTACCTTCAGAAAGCTGACATATTATAAAAAACAAGTTTAGAAATACATAATTAGAAAGAAAATTACCAGAGGCTGCCCTTTAAGTTGGGCTTTCTACCAAAGCATTTCTTGGCTACCTTAAGCAAAACTACTTATTTCCAGATACGAAAACTCATATGTAATACTCTTCAAAAGAAGAGGATTCCAGCAGCCAGAAAAGAAACCAAAAAGATAAAACCAGCCCAGGCTGTTTTTAACACTTGAAGCTATTGACTGCACGGAGGTAAGCTGTACATTAAAGCCAGTAAGTCAACAGCAAAACTCTTCAAATTGTTTTCTCAACTTGTTATCTTGCCTGGTTATCTTTCCCCTGTCAGCAAACCCTTTGAGCTACTTAATGTAGAAGGAACATGCCCTGCTCTTTTGATAGCACTGACGATCTGCGTCTCGATTCAGAAGCTATTCTAAACCAATGTGAAACACAAAGCAATGATACTTGCCCAGCCAGGCAAACGGACAATTCTTGTTCTGTATACATCAGGACTATGAACTTCTCACTTTAAGAATAAACTTGGAAGTCATCAAACAGCATTTTTGAGGTATGTAATACAAACAAAGGGTCAATTGTTGGCGGTTTGTTTTGGTTTTTTTTTTTTTAACTTAAACATTAATGTTTGTACCAATTCGTTGTTAGGAAAGTTCCTAACAAAAAAAAGAATTCAATTTCCACATTACAGACACACACACACACAAACACGTAAAAACCAGCTTACTACCTGATAGTTATCATTCAGAAACAAATTCACTGGAGACAATACAAGCTGAAGCATTGTTTCTCTAAATCCTTTCTTCATCTCAAAACACAACCTTTCCAAGAAAGCTGTAGGGCATTCAGGGCCTTCTGGACTGCAATGCTAAAATAAAAATCAAACACATCTAATTCAGAAACTGACAATACCTAACATTGTTGAAATTGTTCAAAGCAAACCTGTGAGCAGGAAGCATGCTATTTTCTCCAAAAGAAGCTGTGCAGCTTCAAAAAAAACTCTTGACAACTACATAAACAGTAATTGAAACCCATTTGGGTGAACGCTTATCTGGGTTCTTATTTGAATCCCTGGGAATGCCTCAGAATGCAGCGGCACAGAGCAGAATCACTTTTAGAAGAATCCTGCTAATTGGCAGAGAAATCATAATAGTCAATAAAAAATATTACAGCAGAAATCAGGTTCACTGAATAAAAATCATATTGAAAAATATCCACTTCTGTCTCACATATATGCAAAATAAATCACTCTCCAATTTGCTTTGACAGCCACAATTTCAGTGGAGAGTATACACATGCCTTGGTAAGCACCACCCATTACTGTGGGTAGCCAGGGACAGAGTCTAGTACCTTAGCCATCGTTTTCCCACTTTTTTCTTGTAAATCACTTTTTGGAGAACAAAGAGAGAACTGTATTTTGTTTTACCATCTTTTGGGACAAAGGAGGCAGCACTGCTTCTAGGATATATGCAAGCAGACCTCTAAGAATTCTCTAGCGAGTTGACAAGAACCATAAGTAAAAAACATGTCCCAGGGAGTCAAATTTAACTTCAGATTACGAAACTAGAAAAAAAAAAATACGCGAAGCAAAACATTTGAAGATTCTGAAGTCCTTACTACTGGCAATCGCCCATGCACTTTGTACAAATTCACAAGCACGGTGATATCCCATGGGCGTAAAGTAAGAGGGTGAACTGGCTTGACTGAACTTTCATTTTCTTTTTTGTCATTTTCCACTCCAACGGCTGTCCATCCAGAGCTTGAAGACGTCGACAGTGACAAAACAGGGCTTGAAATAACTTCCTCAAAATCAGTGTACATGTCATCTTCTCCAAAATAATTTTCCTAGGAAAAGGAATTGTTATGACCATATGGAAAACAAATTAAAAACACACAGGCAATGTAATGAAACACAAATCCACCCTTTTCCTCTAGCCTTCCTACCAACCTATATAGATGATCGTTAAGGTCGCTTCCAACTCAAACTATAGGTATACAACCTATAGCTGAACAAACACATACGCTTTTATGAAAAACTGATACCTTAAGCGAGCAAATTTAGGCCACGTGCTTTGCAGCAAAGCAGGGGCTCTCAGTAGTTCTCTAAGCGCCAGTATCCTAGATGCATGCAACACAAATTACCAGTATGAAGCACACCTGCTGATATTTTAAACAGGATTTGTGCTCTTAAAGATACAAAACTTGGGGAGTTAAGAACACAAAACACCCCGCAGGAAGTCACTCTCATCCAACCTCCTGAAACTTCTTATCAGCTTATTCCAGAATCTTGAACAGGCTTCTAAAATATTAGTTTGTATTTCTCCTCTTGGGTCTAAACCCCACCTTGTTCCTAAGCCAATCCCCTTCTACTATCTAAGACCAAATCCTACTGGGAAACAGATAAGTAGTCATTAATTTATTTTTTTATTGCTATTTTTTATTATTTTATTTATTAAGTGCATCAGAATCTGACTTCTGCTAGTTTGCCAACTTCTTCCCTCCCTAAAAAAGGGGGGGAGGGGCTAGACTTTTCAGAAGAATCTTCTGAATGATCCAGGTTATATTTTCTTCTTAATTCAGTATGAAGGATCTCTTGGGGACTAAGTGTTCCGTGGAGCAGAATCCTTCCTAACCAAATAGGTAACCACACAGACACAAAGGCCGGTCTCTCATTCCTTCTTAGAAAGTAATTCAGTCCATCAGCCTCTCATGCCGACAGAAATGTTCAAACTACTACGAACTCCACTGGTGATTTGTGAGAGGAAACGGCCTCAAGTTGCACCAGGGAAGGTTTAGACTGGCTATTAGGAAAAATTTCTTTACTGAAAGAGTGGTGAAGCACTGACAAAGGCTGCCAGGGATATGGCGGAGACCTCATCCTTGGAGGTGTTCAAAAAACCTGTGACACGGTTTAGCAGGCACAGCAGTGTTGGGCTGACGGTTGGACTAGATGATCCTAAAGGTCCTTTCTAACATTAATGATTTTATGATTCTATGATCCTACTGAGTCTCAAGTATTTTTGGTGCATATGAATTAAGTACTGCTCTGTGGCCAAACCAAAAAACCCTCAAAACTTAAGCAACACTGATCTGCTTAGCTTCTTAGCAAAGAGAAAAAAAAAAAAAAGGTTGGTGTTATGATACTATATTTTTCATAAAGGCAGACCCACCACAAGGTGCTGAAAACTCCAGTAACTCACTCCTGGAACTTCGTGTTGAGGATGCGAGGACCTATAAATCATTCTTCCCCAGCCATAAGCCCCTCTGTAAGAAACACAGTGTGCTACGCCAAAAAACTACCTCCCAAGAATAGAAGGCTCAACAAAACTGTATGAATGATGCATGTCCATAAATCCTTCCCCCATGTATTAAAAAAAGATCAAGGAAAACAAACTGAAAAAAAAAATTAACCACAAGTCAGGAAAACAAGCATAAAAAATCCCCTGGTAATCTATTAAGGGATGCTGCCAGCACAGCTGGACAAAAAGATGTAAACACAGTCACAAAAATATTAAAAAGAACAATAAATGTGCATTTTCAAAAACAAGCTATTCATCTAAAGTTCCGCTTGAGATTTAGAAGATAAAAGCTAGATTTAATCTGAGAAAACTGCACCCAAAAAAACTAAACCATCATAGAATCAAGGGCCCTAATGCAGCACTGTTCACATACACCTCCAGAGGTAAAGAGCACTGAAAAAGTGCTGCTTTGCTTGGCGAGACAGAACCATCTCATGAATATATGGGCTCCAAAAGAAGCCAAATAAACAGTTCAAACATTTCTCCTGTATCAGAAGAAATGAAGTCTTCAAGATGCAATATGGGCTTAATTTTAATCCTATTTACTTTAGTGGCTATATGAGAAAACAATGAGTATATTTGCAAACCCTATGCTCTACAAAAATTTAATACTTTCTGTTATTCCTTGCTTACATGCAATACCTTATACAAATTCATAAAAATGACTGTTTCAGTGTGAGTTCTGAGACTGACCACCTGTCTCAGAAAATTCCTTATCCTCTGGCCAAAAATTAAAGCCTCCAGAAGTGCTACCTCAGCCTAGAACTGCATAGGCTAAAACAGGTCTTAAAAGAAATAAACAAACAAAAACCCACAAAAAGACCCCCAATCACAGAGTCCAACTAAACCCCAAGCATTTCACTGTAAGCCAAACGAAGGAGACACATATAATCCCTTCTGATTTTTTCACAACAAGGTAGGGTGAGGTAACCAGGAAGAAATTGCTGTTTCTAGCTACACTGAAGACCAGTAATGGAAGAGGACACAACATCACCAAAAAACATTATAAAGCATAACTGATTCATAGCAAGAAAATGATGAAAAATTCTTCTTAAATAATGATTGAAGTAGCTTTTAAAATAAAAATTATTCTCACATCCTTTCCCCCTCCCCTCCATGATCCTAACTCCAAAAATGTCACAGAATCTAATTAAAACAAAACCCAAACACCACCTGGAGTACTACATTCAGCTTTCACGCCCCTAACGTAAGAAGGATATGCATCTATTAGAGGTAGTAAAGAGGAGGGCCACGATGATGATCAGAGGACTGGAGCATCCCCACAATGAAACAGGCTGAGAGAGTTGGGCCTATTCAGCCTGGAGAAGAGAAGGCTCCCAGGAGACCTTCAAGCAGCTTCCAGTACTGAAAGGTTCTCCAGAAAAGTCGGTGAGGGGCTTTAATCAGGGAGTGCAGGGAAAGGATGAGGGGAAACAGTATTAAGCTGAAAGCGGAGAGATTTAGATCAGATATTTAGGAAGAAATGCTTCATGATGAGGTTGGTGAGACACTGGCCCAGGTTGCCCAGGGAAGCTGTGGCTTCCCCGTCCCTGGAGGTGTTCAGGGCCAGGCTGGATGGGGCTTTGAGTAACCTGATCCAGTGGGAGGTGTCCCTGCCCATGGCAAGGGGGTTGGAACTAGGTGATTTTTAACGTCCCTTCTAACCAAACTAAAAGCATTAAAACAGTTGCTAACATAAGTTCCACTCATAATCATGGATTTTCTTTCTTATTTTCCTTTCTTTTCTACTACTGCAAATGTCAAAGCTGACATTTTCTGCACATGAAGTCCAGAGCGCGTGCTATTCCTTGAAAGGAAAATTATGGTGATATGGATCTACACATATTGAAAGTCTTCCCATAATCTTGTGCCAACTGACTTCATCCCACCTATGCCATAACACCAAACGAAGTCACTCCAAATGCATTGTACGAAAAGTATTCATCTAAATTCACATATTCTGCAGAATTCACATTTCCAATTTCAAACAAATTATTTCCCTTTCCTACATGTGTCCATTCATAAATTTTACGAGTTGCATGCCTGTGCCTACCTTTATGGACAGAAAAGCTTTAAGCAGGGGTCCGTACAGGGTTATCTGGGAATCTGGGGAGAGTTCCAGTTCCACATGGAGCTTATCTGGGGGCAGCTCTGAGGGGTCAAGAGGAAGGCGAGCTGAAGTGGTGGGAGATGAAATCACGCTGTCGGCTGTTTTCTGCGTTGGCCTTAGCACAGATAACATTGATTCTTCCATTTCCGACACTTTGAAAGAAAATAAAGAAGAAAATAGATTTTGATTACAAGTTACGTTTCTGATGGACAAAATTCTGCAGATATGTATGTGTGTTAAATAGACAATATTTTGCAGCTTTCTAATTTGGATTGTATAATTATGTTAATGTCTATACTGCAGAACTGGTTTCTCATATCTAGGAACTACAGGAAGACAGGAAAATGCAAAATACTTTAGTCAATGTGAATTATGCAAGAAAAAAAAATCTATTTATTCATCTTGCTTTTCAAGGTAAACAAAGACATACTTTGATTTCAGCGTAGCAGATTTCCCACAATCAAACAGCTACTGCAGAATAAACAACAGTGAATAAACAGGAACTCTGCAACAGTTACATTAAAAGCCTACTCTGAACCAATAGCTCTGTGGGCAAATTTTCCTCTCAAAGAACTCAACTACTCTAGTCACAAAACAGTTTGGAAATTCAAATCTTATTTCCTATCTCTTCTTTTTATTTGGGGTTAGGGAGAAAGAAGCACTTCGCCTTTCTTAAGTTAGAAAAGGAATCGAGAAGGAAGTGAATAACTGCAGGTGTTTTGGGGATATAAATTGATTACAGGGAAGCAAAGAACTCTATGGGAAAGCCATATACATTGAAGCTCCAGATGGAGTAAGATTTCAGGTGCCTGTTTAACTGGCAGAACTGGCACAGACAGAACTACAATGAATATGCAGCTGTAGCCAGAAAAACTTCAACGCTTTAACATACCATTATTGTCTATAATGTTTGCTCAGTGCTTGCATTATATTGTGTGTTATAACTTAGCTAAATGCTGCAGTGAGACCGCCACTTCTTTGGAAGCTGTATCTCTTGTGACGCAACGTATTTGTCTCTCAGGGACTTAAGATTTTCTACTGATTGACTCAAAATAAAATACAGATGGTGCTACTGTAACAAACACCTTCTATCAGTGCACAGATTACAAGCGAGGTGGACTGGGGTGGATTGTTCACTCAAGGAAGCCGCAGACATAATTACCTGTGTGTACAAACTTTGTAATGCAGGTGCAGTAGCTGCGATTACAAATAAATGTTTTCAAATTCAAAGTATACACATTTGACACAAGCTGACAGTGTCTCACAAGAGTACTTACTGAACATCTGCAAGATCAATCTTACTTTTTCTGCTTCATCCTCTAAAACGAGTTCTTTGAGATTTGAATTGTTGGCACTCAAAACCCAAAACCACTCTCCAGTATGCTCATCTTTGCCCATTGAAATTAGTCCTCATTATTCTTCCATTGACTCTCTTTCCTCAGTTCTGCTTCCAGTATCTCAACCTGAAAGACTTCTACGTAGCCCTATAACCCCCTGCATACCTCCCGCTGAATTTAAAATAATTTACCTTTATCTCTGCATATCAGGATTTTATAACTTTCGTTTGCAAGCACAAACTTATTGAACATAAGATTTGCCCAGATAAGTTGTGCTGCCTCATCCCTGGAGGTGTCCAAGGCCAGTCTAGATGAGGCTTTGAGCAACCTGATCCAGTGGGAGGTGTCCCTGCCCATGGCAGGGCATTGGAACTGGATGACCTTTAAGGTCCCTTCCAACCCAAACCATTCTGTGAATCTATGAATATTTTTTGTTTTGAAATATGTTTTAGACATTTAAAATTTAAAAACTCTTATTTAGAAATTAAATGTAGACTGACAGTCTAACACATCTGATGCCCATGGTTTACTTCAACAGTGCTAGCTACAGAGAAATCTTAGAGTTTCATATCCATAAAGGTAAAATAGTATTATTGTATCTCATATATAATGTATTTAAGCATTTAAATCATAAGACAACATCAAAAACATGCAAAGGGAAAAAATCTGAGAGACGCTAATGAACGTGATACTGTGAAAAATACTGTACTGTTTAATGCACGAGGTAATTTTTTTATGCTATTCAAAAACTTAAAGATTTAAGAAAA
Organism: Clamator glandarius; assembly: GCA_033459285.1. Lineage (NCBI taxonomy): Eukaryota > Metazoa > Chordata > Aves > Cuculiformes > Cuculidae > Clamator > Clamator glandarius. The sequence continues at coordinate 834,420 of JAUNZM010000668.1, read as the reverse complement.
CCACTTTAAGGACAAGGAGAAAAGAACTCTGTGCAGTATCTTCGTTTTACCCCAGGAACTGTGACACTTGCAGAAATCTTGAACATGAGAAGTTGTCAGTTTTTAAATCAAGACTGGTACATTCTAAAGATGAGCATTTTCCATGCAATATATAATGGTAGTTCAGTTCAAAACTCATTTCTGCAATTTTAAGCAGCTCCTGAAATGAAATATGCTAAGAAGAAAAAGGTAGTGACACTTACATGATTGTTTTAACTGCTCATCTGCCTTCTGAGGGTAAATTGGGTGCCATGAGTAGTCAATCGTGAACACAACGCTCGGGACTGTCCAGCATTCAACCCATCCAGCCCTTTCAAAAAGAAACATCACACTTTTATTTGAAGAACAATAGTTTCATTAAATATCTTTCATGAACATACAACATTGCTTTTGTCACAAACAAAATAAGTAAAGACCAAGAGCCAGTATAAAGACTTAAATGTATATCACAACAGAACTCACTCTTCTTGAGTAATGTTCCTCCATTTGGGTTTGCCCGTTTTCTGACCACTTTGACATTCGGCAGAAATACAAGATTCAGGGTTTATTTTATTAGGCTGACAATCTTTCACCAACATAAAAAGGGAATATTTACTAGGATGACAATCTGGTAGATATAAATGAAGATCAACATCTTCTCCCTAAAATCAAACAGCAGTAACAGAAGAGTTAATGTACATTCACATGCTGGTAGCTCATGTTCATTTGCACAATCGCCTTCACTTTACTGGCAAAGCAAAGCAAGAAATCTCAACTTTCACATGTGACTGCTAACCACAGCTCCCACTAGTTTCTAGTAAAATCTCTGTAGAGCTGAACAGTTACAAGTCCAGTAACTCACACGTAACAACACACCATAGCAATCTGTACAACACAGGGGTATGGCTTTCCGTGATTCCTGTTCTTCAAACTACAAATCAAAATTAAGTGACTGGGCCATGGCTACCCTACACCTCAAATAAACCAGTATATAAAAAAATAATGAGAGAAAACATTGCTTCTTTGCTACCAAATCATACAAAATTGCCAACACCACCATCAACTATTTTTTTTTTAACAGTAGATAGCTTCTACTGTGAGGAAGACAAGAAGTATAGTGTTTCAAAGAATTAGCTGTGTCTGTTAAAAACAATTCATCATCATTACTTATTCTACCAAAACTCTTAAAAAAATGGAAGATTTTCTAAATAAACGAGAACAGCCTTCCCAATGATAAAATATATATGTAGGCAGACACAGTCTAAGTATATATTGAAAATACAAATACTAGATTTGTGTATATATATAAGTATGAAGCATATGTGTATTTAAAATATACCTTTACTTGAGTACATATATGTATACATAAATTTAAACAGCCATAGATGCCTCATATTGTATGAGACAATACATATAAGCAACAGAAACCATTTACCTCTGGGGTGCTTAAAAATTCTAAGAACTGGATGTGAAAGAGAACATTTTTCTTTCAGGAAAGAGTTTATTCAAAATTTCCCGACTAAAGAAGGGTAGGGAAATCTCACATCTAGAAGACAGAAGGGGGCAAGACGAGAAGAACTTACCCTTAAAGAGAATCTAGTATTGCATATGGTTGGAACAAAATCAGTGAAAGGCAGAGAGAAAACAATGTTCAATGTTTCTCCACAAGCTGCTAGATAAACTGAGAGAGAAGAGGGAAAACAAACAGAACGTCTGTCACAATTACTCTCCATTTTGTTCTATAATAAATTATCAAACATGTAGGTTAAATAATGAAAATATATTCAAGAATTAATTATATAGGCAATTGCTATTCTATCTGCTGAATATTTAGAGTACATCGCACTATATTATTTTGAAAGTATTTACTCCCTAGAGCTTGTCCTTTATAGAAAGACACTGTAATTAGTACAATAAAATAGCAAGTAGACAGTAAGAACTATGGTAACCAATATCTTGGGACTTTCTTTATTGCTTCACACGTCAGTTTTTGGACAAGAAAACACACTGAAAGTTCCTCAGGCTTCTGATGAAGCACTGAGCCTTATTTTTAACTATAACACAACGTCTTTATTTTTAATCCATCGTTCTCTTTCTACATTGAAACTGCAAAATTCCAGTACAGTGTAGACCACTCTAGACCAAACTGCACGTGAAGCAAAGTTTTGGCTTTCTGAAATGAACCTCTTAGTGTGATCTAAAGTTAGCAACATTATCTCCCATTCTGAAATGAACAGGAAACGGACATTTCCAGTTCTACGGAGTTCAAGTGGTATTTTGCCAACATTACTTTAAAAAATGTATTTCCCAAGTGAATGCTTCCATGGTTCGCTTACTGAATATGTGTCAAGACCTCACAGTTGCTCTCTACAAACTGTTGTACTAAATCAAAGATTAAAAGGGTCTTGAAAAATGAATGCTAAATCATGATCTAGAGCTGCACTCTCCCCCAGAAAGGAATGCACTTTGTAAATACAAAGTCAGTTAGAATTTAAAACAGCTTTAGGATGGCTTATGCACACCAATAGAAGCAAAGAAGGTAGTTATCACTAAACACACATTCCTGTAGTAAAAACATTGTAATTCTCATATACTCTCTCCTTCTAGTCTATATTTTGTATGTATTTTTTGTAGCATGTACTCTTCTTCCAATAAAAAAGGGTGATCTCACCGTTTTCTTGTTGTTTGGTGGAACAGTCGATCCAGTTGTGTTGATTTGCAGCCCAAATCATTTCAAACTGATGAAACATGACTTTGAAGTTCCACATATAAGGAACAAATGAAAAAATATCGGGTGCACTATCACTGGACCAGTCTTGGATCAAATCTAAACCCACACAAAATAATAAAAGAGAAGATAGTAACAATCAAGTGACAGTATTTTTCCTTCAAATTTTTGGCTTTTTGTAAATTGTAGATCTTAACCATTTGCTCCTTTAGAGGAAAAGGAAAACGAGAATACACAGTCTCCATTTCTCAAGCAGATATTCCACACATACTTGCTGTGAATCCATGTCTCATTTTTCACCCCATTTTTAAGCTGGAAAGCCAGAGGTTTAATCATGTTTTCCAGTCTAGTTTTGTCCAGTAGAGTTACACATCGATCTAAAAGCACTGGGCTATCAACTGCTTTCCTTTGGTTTTCCACTCTGAAAATGTGAATATGTGCAACTACTATTTTGTAAAACAGCAACACACCATTCTTGTAGGAGCTCATGTTTGTTCTGAATAGACTGGTAGACTACACTGTGTACTGCAGCACTATGCAGATCATTGCTCAGCCTCACTAGGAGGATAACTTTATTAGCGTGGCACTAATTGATCCTCCCTCTCAGCAAGGCTAATTAGTCCAGGCTGCCACATTGGTGGGACTATATTCTTTCCATTACAGCAGCTGGAATGTTCAGTACTAGCTTAGTGAGGCTGTATCACATTGTATTGCCTTGCACACCTGTATTCTTCCTCACAGCCAAAACCCTAAGGAGCAAATTTCTTTCTCTCATGATCTGTGAGCCGCAGAGACACGACCTAAAGCCTAAGTAGCTAAAAATCAGTCAGCCAAAGAGTGACATTGGAGAAATCAGCATCCTAGGTGACAATACTAAACAAACCAATAGCTCTGATATAAATAAATTAATCTGAAATTTGAAATCACTTAACTGCAGATCAAATACAGTTTAGACATTAGAAATTTAAATTACTTGGTATCCCTACTCAAACATGAGAACATCATGTACTTAGACACTTATAAGTAACGGAAAACATCAGGAACTTCGTCCTCAGAAACAATTTGTTGTCCTAAATCTGTGAAATCAGAGTATTTGACCTAGGACACATTTGCAGAATTTGAACAGAAATTCCAAAGAAAGAATTTTTAATTTGATAAGTAAATTATTTAATAAAGAAGTTACCTGTAAAGAAGCTTTTCTGAGCGAAGATAAAGTGATAGGTTGCTTTATAAACCTCAAGTTCGCATTGCCATGTCTGTGGCATGTTCCATATCCGGGGATAGCTGGCATTAATATGGAACTGTGAACAAGATATTAAAGCATCACAATTACTTGAAAAGCTGACAACGCCTGACCCTGTAGCTCAGCAGCTTTCACATATGTACTCTGCTGAATAATTAAAACTGTTTTCCTGCTGGGATGAACAGAAGGCCTCTCCAGTTCCTTAATAATTTAATATCTCTCTCTTACTGTGTTTGAAGGTCAAGTGTTAGCATATTCATTTATTTGGAAAGGTATACTACGAAATTCTGGTACATCTGTTGCAGTAGATGTACCAAGCAATTTATAAACCAATGTTTTCATTCAAAGCATCACTTTTCACAATACACTAAAGATAAAATCCCTCAGACTGCAATATTTTTCAACCATTGATATGATGCTCTAATTCAGACATTAAAAACATCACTGTAATAAGGTCATTTTAAAACTAGTGAGAAAGGCAGTCTCCAGAATTGCAGTACTGCAGAAACAAAACTCTAGGCAAGCAAAAGAATAACACTTCACTCTGAAGTACTTGCGCACACACATTCTGTAGGACAGCCAGTGACTGTATTCATTTATTAAGGTCAAGTCTATATAAACACATAGCTCCATAGTAAACAAAGCAAATGTAAGTGGTACTCCAACCCTTCTGCCGCTCTCAATACACATACAACTTGGTAAATGATTTTATCTAAGTCACTGAAAGTTACACATGTACACAGTTATGTGTATATATCTAATTCCTTACATATTAAAGCCTTACAAAATGCATTCAAAAGGCCTGTTTCTGTATGGTTTAAGAACCTAAAGAACTGCTGCACAGGCAAATAAATACGATCTTTATTAAAAATCCTCTAGTGAATGAAGCTTTGTGCTTATTAATTCAAACTTACAGCCAGCATTTCAGCTTCTAAGAGAGTCCGGTACTGCATACTGCTGGTGGCATCAACATGTAGAAGCTGCCCTTTAATTGTAGGTGAATAGCCTAGCAAACAAAAGACGTAAAGCATAACCATCCAGGCATTAGAGTTATACAAATATTAAAATAATTTTCACCAGTGATTTCACCAGTCCACTAACAATCAAGAAATACCATGATGGAAATTAGTACTACAACAGTTCTGTCCTCTGCTATTTGTCAATGAAAAGCTTAACGTTTTCTGCAACAACAGTCTTCTTGCTGGGTCTGGAAATGCTCAGGTCCTTGGTTTAAGTTGCAGAATAAAACTCAAACATGCCAGAAGCAATCAAGAGACCAAACCGTAACTTTACATTTATCCCCACTTCACCTTGGCTTTTGGCGTTTGTTTTGCCTAATTAAAACACCATTAAATTAGTTTTCATAACATGCTTCTTGATATGATTCAAGTACTACATAACTCCTACTGAAGACATCATCCTCCTTTGAGCTGACAGCGTACCTGTAATGTGCTTCAATTCACACAGAGTTAAATGATATATTACCTAGCAGTTAATGAATTTGTTTCATAACCCAAGCAAAACATGGAGGCAACTTAACTATTTAAATACGGACATGTCTTAATACCTTGCAATGAATGTACAAGACAATATATTTTATTCCTTTACATAAGAATATACATGTCATAGTCACAAAGGAAAAACACTACAAGACATTCACACGCATAGGAATTAAGAGAACTGCTCAGGAAAAAAAAAGTAACCTTAGCTTTTAACTCACCATTTTCACCTACTGTCATGGGAATATTTATTTCCAAATATGATCCTGCACCAACGTTTACATGTACAGCATTAGTTTCCTGTATTGCAAGGAAGGAAAAAAGTCCAAAGATTATTTCTAGGCCCATTGCATCAACCAGTGTACTTTATACCATTACCCACACCTGGATTAAGGAATCAGATGACTGAAGTCTTTCTTGCCTTCAGAAAAATTACTAATGAACTATGTGCAATCATACCAAACAGCACCACTTTTAGGCTTAATATGCTGTCTTAAGTCCACTAATAGAAACAGTCTAAGATGCTCTGATCCAAGGCCTAAAAGGGAAGATGAATAGCTCTAGCGCTACACCTTCTAACCCTTTCAGTCATCAAAAAAAGAGAAAACAAGCATCCAATGAAATCACAATACATCCCATTTATAAGAGTAGCAACAAGAAAAATCCAGACCCCTACACACACATCTTTTGTTCCCTTCACTACCATCCCTCCTGTAATATTAAACATTCATCCAATAGAAGAAGAAATGATCTTTTCGTGATCATGAGCTTCACAGTCATGAAAGACTGCACAGGAGATGTCCAGATCATGAATTCCCGAGACTATAGGTGCTGGCATGGCTTAAGACATAGCTTGAAGGCTTAAAAGAAACTTAATGTAAGGCAAAAGACCTAATGCCTCCCAGCCAATATTCCACTTTGAAGGGTTTGCTCATAATTATTGAAGACTAAACCAATAATCGCCAAGCCTTTAAAACCATAGTTCTGTAATAAACACCCATGACAAGTAAAAATACACACAATCAAAAAGCACAGCATAATCATAGTATGCAAGTTATTGTCTAGAAATTTTTTCATTATTTACCCTATTTTTGGTAAAAAGCAAATCAATAGTGGCATCTGCAATAATATTCATCCGCAGTTCAAAAGCAAGAATCTGTCTTGGTTTTCCAGGTTGAGCAATTTCTGAGACTTTCATAACTTGGTAATCTGGTGGGAAGAAAAACTTCCACAAACAATCCCTAGTAGGCGAGAAGAAAAAAAAAGTCGGATTTTTTACAAAAGAAATATATACACAATTACATCTATTTATGCATCTATTTGGTTCACTTTATTATCTTCCAGTCAGCCAAGTCTTTCAACAACAACTGGAAGTGATAAGAAAAAACGTTTCTTTCAAGTCTTCATCACCTTACTGAAATCTCCTAAAGTTTCAAAGCCAAGAGTGACTTTTGGATAAAAGCCATAAATGGATTGACTGTAAATATTTTAATCCAGGTGGCAAACAAGCTATGCTTTTCTTCTTATTCCTAATCTTTGGTTTACAAATCTATGACAAAAACATAGTAGGAAATAATCTGTTTACTCTTCGGTTTCTGCATAAATAATTGATGTATAACAAAAGATAAATCAATATAAACAGAAGATAATTGATATAAACAAAAGATAAAACTTTAGGACCTCAGATGGGGCTGAAATGAAGCTTACAGTTCCACAGATTTATGTGAATATGTAACTACATGAAAGGAAAGCCAGAGTGACAAAGCTTAGACGGAACAGCTTATATGGGACTTAGGGGCGTGGAAGGTCTTCAAGGTAGGGGCAGCAGTTTCCTGCATCACTAGAGCAGCTTAAAAGTTAATATAAAAAGAAAAAAAAAAAAAAAAGCCCAAGAACAAAGCCCCCACAAACCCCACACTGTCAATATTGTGGGGTAATGCAAGATTTTACTGCATGACGCATTAAAGATGGGTACTTGTCGAAGGCCTTCTATGAACTGAAAGTTCAAAGTTCACAGAAGTCCTACAGATCTCTGCTTCTAAAATGTCCAGGTACTTCCCAAAATTCTATCGTCTGCCCATGGCACAATGTAAAAGTGTTCCCAGGTATGCATCTATGAACTCTACGTACTCTGCACAGGCACAAAACTGCCGTCTGCCCGTTAAAATTTTAATAAGCATACCTTCGTAAAGTATACCCAAAAAGAGGTTGTAGCGAGGTGGGGGTTGGTCTCTTCTCCCAGGCAGCCAGAGACAGGACGAGGGGAAATGGCCACAAGATGCGCCAAGGGAGATTTAAGTTGGTTATCAGGAGGAATTTCTTTACTGAAAGGGTTGTCAGGCATTGAAACTGGATGTCCAGGGAGGTGGTTCAGTCACCATCCCTGGAAGTGTTTAAAAGGGTAGATGTCATACCTGGGGACATGGTCTAGTGGTGGACTTAGCAGGGCTGGACTGATGGTTGGACTCAAAGATCTTAGATGTCTTTTCCAGCCGAAACCATTTTATGATTCTATAAAGTGAACTTTCTTGGTAGTATTAAAAATTTCATTAATGATTCAGTGACTTCATGTTCCTAGAAAAGCACTGTTCTGGAAGGAGGTGTTTCCTCTGAAAGTCTCTAAGATGCTGTCATATCTAACAACTACTCTGATCTGCCATCCTCACACTCCTAAGAGACAGTTAATAATAGTATTTTCACAGGAGAATTAACAGAGGTCAAGAGAAGTATCAATCTGTAATTAATAGGGGAAAAGAGGGAAAGCATTGATTATGTCATTTTTACTTAACATTCCTTTTCTCTCTGAACAATTCTATAGCCTTCAACAGAAATACTCATGCAGAAAACACCAAGGGCTAAGGGAATAATACCAAAGATTGTTGGTCTTGAGATATTGACACATCCTAACTATAACAACAGGATTTAACCGTAGCTGAATAACAAGGCCAACAATGGTGACTGCTGACTTCTTAGGGTAAGAAGCTCTTGTGGGCTGACAGTTGGACATGGATGATCTTAAAGGTGTTTTCCAACCTTAATGATTCTATAAATAGTAGTACAGCTGTGGCCTAATACTTTGTCACTAAAATATGTAGATAATAAATACTTTGGTGACCACATCAGCGGTTGATTCTCCTAAGCAGGGATAAATTATTTCCCCTCATTATTTTCACAGCCAGACTAAGTACTTCCATAAAACTCCCTCATCAATATGCAGTGTATTCCCATCCATAAGCTGAGAACCTGACAAGTCTAAAGGCAACCAATTAAAAAGTTAAACCCTTAGGTATGTAACACTTGATAAACAGAACTACTTTGTTTACAAAAATTAGGAACGTAATTTATTAATTTAATAACAAAAATTCACTGAGGGATCCTAAGTTCGGAAGGCAACAAGATAAACAGTGAATTTACTAATCTGAATTCATTGTGGCAGGACGCTTCATTCAGACTGCCTGGTCCACTCCATACAAACTATAAGTCTGAGCAATCACACACGGGAAACTTTAGAATGTTTTCTCAATAGAAATAGATATTAAAGACTAAAACTAAAGATGTAAATCGTGGTAATACCTCTGCCTATCAGCCCAAGGTCCATAGTTGAAGTCTGTTCCTTTTCCGCAAACAATGTCCAAACCCCAACATGGTGGCAGATCCTGTAATTTGCTGTCTTCGTTGTTTGCTTCTTCATCATTGCTTTCCTCCGTTTCCTCTGGTACAAGACCTATATTACAAAACACAATAAACAGATTATTAAAGGAAGCTGCTTCAAATTAGCATGAAAAACGTTTGCTTACTACAAGACAATTAAAGTCTCCTGATGTCAGTTTTATTTGAAACCACTAAAGTACGTAAATACTAAGGCACAATTCAATGCAGATGCCCCACAGAAGGGCAAGAATATGACCAAAAATCCTTGGTTTTTTCTGAAGTGCTGTTCACTGATGTCAGTGAAATGCTGACATACACACATCTCTGATATGTCTTTCATACATCCACATTCACTTCCAAATCCTATTTACAAACGCAGTTTTGAAACAAAGAAGATTAAGTTAAAATCATTTCTAGAGATACTTCAAGCAAATAAAAAGGAAGACTTCCTTGAGCAGACCCAGAGTTACCAGTAAAAACTCAAACAGTCATTCAGCAATGATCCAAAATTCCCACTTATCCCACACCAGCATACATCATCATTAAACACATTATCTTTGTTCAAGATTCAGGCAACACCTGGAATCAGAGCAAAAGCTTTTGCAAACCCAAAATTAAGTGGTCATACAATGCACTGGATTTAAAGTGAAAGAGACAGACACTGCAATATTCAGAAACTGATGCATCAAATAAGCTTCCCCAAAACCCCAGTAGATATTGACTATAAATTGTCCCCATTTCTGAAGTACTTTTGGAAACTTCCATCACTTAAATTTACAGCTTAAAACATAACTTGTTTCAAGAATAAACATCAAGGATGCAGCTCAAAACTCCATTCTCTTCTAAATATGAAACATGAACTCTTTCCCATTTGTTTCAACATTTTTTTTATTTGCAGAAAACATAATTTATGAACGCTTTTACACTAACTCAGCATAAAGAGCTTTCAACATAAAAAACAGTTGACTAGAGTTCAGACAACTAAATAAACAAAGGGCCTTTGAAACCCTTTAACGTTTTATTGTTGTATTTAATGGAAGATACCTGGTTCATCCATGTAGTAATAGATATCAACATCATTGGACTGCATTACAACAAAACCTTCACCCATCAGCCTTGGTGGTCTGAAATGGAAGAGTGCAAAGAAAAAAGATTAAAAACCAATGTACCAAGATTAATTTTTAAAATTCACGTGATTTTAAATGAAATGTATTAAGAATAATGGAAGAGATTACACAGGTGAGACTCACAGCACATAAGCAGTATGTATTTAACTTTGGAACTGTCAATAAAACTACTGTCTGTATCAAACAAGCCAACAGGGGAGACACAGCAGATGTGGTGTATGACCAGGAAGGTTTACTCAGCAAGACTTGGGTTTGATGCAATCCTAAGACACCATCTCCATGCATCCATACTGCCCTTGCCAGCAGCCTGTCTGTGAGAGCCGCAGGTGACCTTATCATCCACCCAACACTGGTATGGTCACACTACCAGAAGGGTGAAAAAGAACAGACACAAGTACCCAGGTCACGCTGCAATCTGTCCAAATGCAGCTAGTTTTGAGCTAAACTTGAAGTGCAGGTTATAACGCCAAGTCCTCTCTTTCCCTATCGCACTGTGATTCCTGCAACCTCAGACTAAATGAGCTTCTGAAAATAAACACTGTGAATATTCAAGTCTATCTGGTCTCAAGTCTCCTATCAAAAAGGTAACTGTTGTATGGCAAGGCTAAGTCAACGCCAAGTTGCAAAATACACTTCATCATTACATTCGTTTTATTGTTTTTATTAATTATTACATAAAGCAACTTAACAGTTTAGGCATCTTAGTCATGAAGACAGCAGGCTCCTCTCCACAAAGACATTTCTCAGTTATTATAAACCATAATCAACTACCAAAGTTTTACTTTCAATCAAGAGTTCCTTTCTCCTTGCCCTACATCACTCTTTCACCTGCTAATTGTTTTCTAACAAAAATAGCACCCTAAACCAAGGGGATGAGACATCTTCAGTAATTAGACCATTAATTAAAAAAAAAAATAAGGCTCTTCTTCCTTAATAACATTTCTTCCCTCAATATATGAGACCTAAGTGATTAATACACTAAACACTTCTCCTACCACTATTATAATGGCATATTGCAATCTCCTTACAGTGTTACCACATGTTAATTCACATAATATTATATTTAGTAGTAGTAATAATAATATAATGCGAAAATTCCATATTCACTGCAAAAGATGGGTTTGCCACTTCCCATCCACTTTTATAAATTGTCACCTCTTACAAAAAAAAAAGAAAGGTCCAATGACAGAAATACACAATCGTAGTGTATTTTTCTCTTAAAGGCACACTGCGCATTTCACCAGAGCCTGAATGCAGAAGAGCTTGGAAAATATGGAAGATGGCAGATGTGGATCCAAGGTATTTCTGTAGGCTTAGGTAAATCTGTATATAGATTTTTGAGACATAAGCAATGTGCTGTCAGAGACAGGGACACAGTTGATGTGGAACGGCTATAGTATTCCAAATTTCATGGAATAAAACACATAGGAGATCAAGCAGCAGGGAATAAGTACATCATAGACACCTCACATTTCATGGCCAAGCTCCTGAAATGAGACACAACCTTTGCTTGACAATGTGTTTCACCTACATGTGCCACATCTACACGTTTTTTGAACCCCTCCAGGGATGGTGACTCCATCACGGCCCTGCGTGGCCTGTGCCAATGCTTCACCACTCTTTCCGTAAAGAAATTTTTCCTAACATTGAACCTAAACCTCCCTCCCCCTGGCACAACTTGAGACAATGTCCTCTTCTCCTTTCACTTGTCACCTGGGAGAAGAAACCTACACCCACCTCTCTGCAATCTCCTTTCAGGGAGTTGTAGAAAACAATGAGGTCACCCTTTGGCCTCCTTTCTCCAGACTAAACAATCCCAGTTCCAGACCCCTCACAAGCTTCACTGCCCTTCTCCGGACACACTGCAGCAGCTCCATGTCCTTCCTGAGAGCTGACAGGCAGTGAAACCACCAGCAGAACAGATTTAGATTTAAGACTAACATATATTTTTTTCTTAATAGGGATGAATTCCACAATCAGCATCCACTGAACAGCCACGTGAAAAAGAAACCAATACTGTTTCTTTTAGCTGTATTTGCATGTGGAACTACCACTGCAGAAAACAGAAGAGGAAGGCAGTTCACGAGGCTGCCTAACCCACCTTCAAAGGAATAGTCACATCTTGCCAGACTTAGCCCATGGAGAAGGCAGAACCCTAGAAACCCTATCACGGGCCATTTGCAAAAACTAATTAGGTTATCTCATTTCTTTCAATGCCACTACCATTAAAAAGTATTTCCTAATATCTGCCCCAAAATTTCCACTTCGATGCTGCTGACTTAGTCACCGTTCTCCAACCTTGTTCTGTTTTGATCTGCCTTTCACAGCACAATTGTTTTTATCTTGGGTTTTGGAGGATTGATTTGCAAGAAGTACTGGAGATGCTGAGGTGTCTGTAATACAATACGACAGTTTTCAAGGTGGGTATTTGATGTTTGTATCGATCAGTCAGTCTGCTACCAATTCCTTCAAGTCACTTAACTGTTTTATTATACGTACATTGCCTGCAGGAATCTGAAAGTTAAGACACTCAGCTTAATTCTTAAGCCCAAGAAGCCTAAGAGGGCAGGCTCTAAAGATTCAGACATTCCCAGTTTCTGATGAACTGGGTCATTTGTTGATTCTACCAAGTAAACGAGGGCACATGTTTTCTGCACACGCTGTTCTTCAGCCATCAAGAGCTGCAGGGATGGTAACGGCATAAAAAGAAAATACTTTGCGGAAGCAGAGGAAAAAGCTAATAGTTTGAATATCTTAATTCTGTTTGTTTTGATCTTGTTTGTTTGCAATTTTAATAGGGGAAATTTCCTTTGTCGTCATGTTGGAAGAGTAAGACTCTACACATCCAGACTATTAATTGAAAACATATAAAGGCATCCTATAGACAACAGATACAAAACCAATTAAGGTACAGTTAAATGATGTACAGTTTTATTTCCAAACCTCATAATTCATTCTAAGGGCTATAAAACAGGTATAATCATTCTGCATAAACTCCTTCACACAACTGTCTAAGGATAGTATACATTATTTATTTCTTGTTAGGCAAATAGAGTCTATGAAAGATCAAATTTTCTACTGAACATACAATATTTTAAGAATTAAATAAGATAATGCAGAAAAATCTGGCTGCGATGTTCATACCACATCAATCAGGAACGTTACTATAATATGCACATAATGGTTTGGCAAGTTAAAATGTAATAAAATGAGAATCCAGTGTCAAATCAGTTCATGCAAACACCACTTGACTTGCTACCATTCAGTTGCATAAAACTGCACAAGCTCACAACCCCACTTATGTGGAACACTCCAAGGTAAAAGGATCAGCAATCCATCTTCAAAATATAACATGATTTCTACTACAGCAATTGTACAGTTTTTGCCCATTTTCTATTTATTTTTTCATATGTGAATAAGCCCTACAGAAGTCAACAGCTTAAAACCAGCATTTATTGGAAGGGGGGAGAAATAGATGAGACATTAGGAAGAAATTCTTCACGGTGAGGCACGGACACAGGTTGCCCAGGGAAGCTGTGGCTTCCCCATCCCTGGAGGTGTTCAAGGCCCGGTTGGATGGGGCTTTGAGCAACCTGATTCAGCAGGAGGTGTCCCTGCCCATGGCAGAGTTGGAAGTGGATGATCTTTAAGGTCTCTTCCAACCCAAACCATTCCATGATTCTATGAAATGAAGTCCCAGAAACACAACCAACATTATTTTCTTCATTTTATTAACATAAAGAATAAAACAATACAGAAACACAAACACCCAAAACTTACTCATCATTTTGGAGACCAACATATCTCGGACTCGGAACCAGCATGACTCTAACATTTTCCAGTTTTCCTTTCACGATGTGCATAAACTGATCGAGGTGGCTCGAAGGTGGTTTTGTCGTATATGTCAAAAAAGCATCATCAAAGTTAATGCAAAGTGTTTGTGGCTGATAATGATTCCCAAACGCCAATCGACCCTGAATCAAAAAGAAAACCCAATTCCTTATTATACGCTGCTCTTTTATATATTTACCTAGAGTAATGCTGTATAACCAGCTATAGGCAATTAAACACTGCAGATAAATATCCTGGCCATAATCTGTGCATATCTAAAAATACTACCTTGTAATTAAACTCACAATATTCTATCTCCCATCACCTGAATAAATTTTCCTGGTTTTTGGGGAGGCAACATAAACTTTCAAGGACTACATTCAAATATCCTTATTAAAAAGATGCAGGAAAGAAAGGAAAAAAGGAGAAGAAAAAACTCCCAAACACCTCCCAAAACTCCAACAGACCACACCTTGTACAACACCATTACTAGCTTAATTACTTGGTGATATTCTTGAAATCACTAGAAGTTTAAGATACAAGTATTTCCCAAAAATACAGAGAACATAACCATGTTTCTATCAGCACCACCAAGATCCGTGACTGTGTCAGGGAAGTGCTGGTGGTGCTGTACCCAACTTTTGTAAAGCATGAAGGAGAACAAAAACTCAAAAAGAATGTATAAGAAAAGTGAATGGTGAGCCTTAGTTTTTAGCATATACTGCTAAACACCTTTATTATTGGCATCTTTTCACTTACCGTGCTCACATTGACTTTTATGACTGGAATAAGTGACCTCCATGAAGAAGAAGGGTCTTGAGATTCTGTTTTTACTTTAACGCTGCAGGAAAAAGATGGGGTTTATTATTTTGGTTTTTCTCCAGAAGAATTGATCAACTTTTTCTTCTACAGCTCTTAAATGCACAGTTCTCGGGGAGCACTCCTTCCCACACTTACTTCCCTGTAAGAGATGTGCTAGCAGTTCACTGCAGACTTCTCCAGAGCCTGGAAGAACAGCAGTAACCATAAGCAGCTGTGCCTTGAGTGCTGGTATACTGAGCTGACACAGGTAGAAAACAAACATGCCATGTTTAACACAGGGCTTTAGTTCACTAAACCTTCCTCAGGTGACCTTGGTGTGTTCTAAATATTCCTAAACCAATCCTTATAGGTCTTTGGTGTGGGGGTTTTCGTTTCCCAAGACACAGCCTCTCCAAAGGCAGAAGTTCCTCCTGCTCCTGTCAATGAAGGCATAAGATGAAAATGTGAAGAGACTGGCTCAGAGGGACTGCCCTATACCAAACTCTGGGCTGCCACAGCATCCTGCAGCTGCCCCACTGTGTAAACCAGCAACACAAATATTGGCCTGGCCAGCAGCCATGGAAGGACTCAAGTCTCATTAGATCTCCCCTCTTCTCGCCAATAATTCAGTCTGCTGTGATTCTTCGTGTGGAATAACTGACTCCACTACACACAATGCGTGTAAAGTAACTCCTTACTAGACCTACACCATGTTTCTTGGGGTCCCCTAAAAAGAGGAACTAAATAGTAAAGAAGGCCTGTGTAGCTAAACACAAACACACACTCCTAAAAAGTCAACCCATGTCAGCCCAAGCTTAAAGCTCAAAAACCAGTAAGTCTTCCCAACACCATACAGATCTCCACATCTCGCCTACTCAATGTCTCGAGCAGCTACTATTACAGTGCAACACAATTACTATTCTGTTAGCATAATCCTCTTCAAACACGCTCCCTTTCAAACAGATTTTTCAACCTGTCTCTGATCATTAAACAAGAAGTGTTGGGCTTGTTTCGCTGTGTTTTTTAATTATTACGGTAGGAAGTTTGAGGATAGGAAAAAGATTTAGACTGTCAGGCTTGTCAGTGCAATTTCTCTCTCTCTGCACCACAACCATTTGGCCTCGAGAGCATGTTAACAAAACATTACCCAATTAGTTCAGCACTCTGCAGAACAAAGCATCCACAGAAGGCTAAAACAAATAGTAATTTACCTTTCAAGATTGGTATGAGTTCTCTGCCTCCCGTTCACTTGTGCTTTTTCATCATCTTTTTTCGCTGGAATTATTGTAGGATCCAAGCCAAATAGTTCTTGAAGTTGCCCATAAAGCTCAGAACGGTTGTACACATGAAACTCAAAGTCATTCACCATAATATACAGTCGTGTTTCTGCCTTTGGATCTAAACAAATAATAGGAAAAAAATTGCTAATTCTATTCCACCGTTCCCTTGCAACATTTAGATTTTCTATTACGCACATTTTGCAAAAAAAAAAAAAACCTGCATCATAGTAAAAGATCTGCTGAAGTACATATTAAAAAGCAGTAAAAAACACTAAAAAATAACTATACCATTCTAAGAAAACCACTAAAACCTGGCAAATAAGACAGTTGCATACAAAATATAAAACTTGAAAGGCATTTCAGCCTTAGGTCACAGTCCAAAAATAAAACCAGGCAGAAGCTGCACAATATAAACGAGGTTTATTCAGTCACATGTACAAAAACAAACAAAAAAATCCCTCCTGATGAACAGCACCGAAACCTCAGGGCTTCTCGGCATAGATATCAGTATTTGAGACAAATTCAGTCTCAAAAACCAAATGGTTATCTAGCAAAGCTTTGTGTTACAGAAGGCCTGAAGTGGGAAAAAGCTTTCTGTTACAAACACAAAACAGTAATACACAGAACTAATAAGAACATTCATTTTCACAAATTTAAAATTCTAACCATAATATCAGCTTGACTCTCTGATACTTAAAAACTAGTTTAACATCTGCTGATCGCATACAGAGCTGTTTGAGACATACTTTGACATACTTTTGCCTTCGATAGTATGACCTGATTATGTAGTTAATGTGAGGAAAAAGCTTGCACCATTTCCCCATAATTCCCCAGTTGAAAGGCTGCCTGATGCACATTCACTCAAGAGACCTGAGCTGCCCTAAAACCTGATCCAGTCTTTCCAAGTCAAACAGACTTTGGGAAGCTGAAGTAACAATGGACATCACAGCAGTCCCCAATCTGTAATTCAAGTGATACAAACTGAAGGCAACATTTCCCTCAGACATTAGAAATTAAGAAGGCTTACACTGCTGTTGCTGTGATCGGAGAGCAAATGCAGTCAAAGTTTAAAGGCACTTACTTTATTAAATGAACCCTCTCTGCTAAAAAACTCACCTTCTCCTCATGTCACACACATCTATACAACACTGTCCCAACAACAACAACTCACCCTTCACCTTCACACCAAGACTACTAGAAATTTCCACAGCATTATAAAAAAAAAAAAAAAAACAAAAACCACATAAGAAGTCTCCAGAAAGCACTGGCACCACAGGAGACAGAGAGAAAAGTTAATGAGCCAGTTTCAGTTCCTTCCTGTTTTCATAAAAGCGCTGTCAAATCTATTTGTTGGTAACATAAACTTACATCAATAAGATATAGGCAAAGAATGACATGGACAAAGATTGGGATATACAATTGAGCACCAGGGAGATCTCAGCATCATCAGGAAGACAAATAAATCTAATTTTTCAATTCCTGGAGGCAAGCATTAGATTTCATTAATGAAATAAAATCATAGCAGTAAATCATGTATTTAAAGGGGATTTAAATAGACAACTATCTCTTCTTTTTAATAATAAAAATAAGGTATGACCTCCATATGTCAATTTGGTTGCCCAAGGAAAAAGACACAAACACATCCAAATGATTAGAGAAGTATATACGTCAGTTGTGTAAAACTACCAGGTTGACAGCAAAATACTGAATTTTTATCAGTATAGGGGAGGTTGTAGAGAGGAGGGAGCTGGCCACTTCTGCCAAGTGACAGGGGACAGGACGAGAGGGAATGGCCTCAAGCTCTGCCTGGGGAGATTTAGGCTGGACATTAGGAAAAAATTTTTCACAGAAAGGGTCATTGGGCACTGGCAGAGGCTGCCCAGGGAGGTGGTTGATTCACCTTCCCTGGAGGTGTTTAAGGGACGAGTGGACGAGGTGCTAAGGGGTTATGGTTTAGTGTTTCATAAGAATGGTTGGACTCGACGATCCGGTGGGTCTCTTCCAACCTGGTGATTCTGTGATTCTATGAATATCTGCTTGAATCAAGGTGTTCAATGTAGCCAAGGTTTTGATACCTGCCTCCTACAGAGTTTTATCAAGATCATATACTTATTCGAATGTTTTTCTCACACCTGCCCACACAATCCAAATAAACACACCCACTAAACAAAACTTAACAGAAACATGAAACAAGTCACTCCTAAAAACGAAAAGGAGAGGAATTGGTTCTCAAAACAGTATTCACCCTTCAAAAAGCACCTCTAACACTACACTATCTGGCTTTACAATATAAAAGCTGATAATCTGCTGTGGCACCCAAGCTAAGACATCTGGGTGTGTCCTATTCACAACATAATCCTCCAAATTTTGTTCCTAAACCACTTTCATTTCTCAAGTATGTACAAAACCTGCTCTCTAGGCCCAGAATGATTTAACATACATTCAAGGCAGTAAGACAACCCACACACTTGACTTTTTCTATGAGGTTCTTTCAACAATATTACAACATGCCTAATACAAACACAGTGCCCTGATGACAAACAGACTGCACTTGCTAGGTCAAACTGAGGAACATCTATTATTATAAAAATGGGGAGGGGCTCTTTAGCAGGGAGTGCAGGGAGAGGACAAGGGGGAATGGTTTTAAACTGAAATAGGGCAGAGTTAGATTAGAGATTGGGAAGAAATGCTTTCCTGTGAGGGTGGCGAGGCACCAGCACACTCTGCCCAGAGAAATTGCGGCTGCCCCATCCCTGCAGATGTTCAAGGCCAGCTTGGATGAGGCTTTGAGTAACCTGATAACATAAATCTTTTGGATGCAATTTACTCACAGCCTTTGCGATTTGGTCAGGAACGGGTATTTCCATTGTGATCAAGAAGGTTAAAAAGCACTGGGAAGAATATATCCTAAGAATCATTGAAGATTAGGGTTAAAAAAGAAAGCATCTCTGCTAATAACCAAAATGTAAAGTGAGGAAGATTTTTTTTCTAGAATAATAATAGCTCAGAAGATATTTTATTCACGTTACTTTGTTGTTACTTTGTCAGACCTATCCCACCTCTGACCTCCTTGGTTACATGGATTACTTGTTCACCGATTACACAGTCTTAAATGTCAGCACAAATGGTTAAAGCCTTGCAAAAATACCACCATAAGAGACAAAGCTATCTTCATTGCATTAAGTGCAATTCATTTTTTCATTCCGTGAGCCACTAGAGAAATATGTTTAAACTAGCAGATGAAGAAAATTCCATGAAAACCTGTTGGAAAATAACCTGTGGTTGGAAGAGTCTAATTAACTCTAAGACTAGCTTCCACTTTCTGAATTAGTACTGTTATGGTATGAAGAACTTGAATGGTGCCTTTTCAGCTTCGAGGCTTAGTAACGCCTCAGTAAAAAGAAGCGAACAACATTTTGTAATTCGCATCACTATATTAAACAGCATCTCCCACGTACTCGCACAACGTGCATGCAGCACACCCACCACTGTTGAGTTGGCATTGACAAACCAAAGCTGTACAAGCTTGCTGACAGGTCTAAGAGGCTTCACACGATCAGAGGCCACTTCTATAGGGAGATGGGGAAAAAAGAAGCCTCCAAAGTTCAATGACCCTCTCAATTAGCACTCTCCTCAATTGTAGACAGTTGCTAATTCAAGGTGGTCCAGAAATATCAGTGGAGCTGTAATGCTTCAGATGTCAAGAGATCCAGGACCTAAGATTCATTCGACCTAATCCTAGAGATGCCTAAGCACACATCACAAGGCCACTTATGTTTTCTCACAGTGTTTTCTGCAGATACAATTTATCTCTTGCATCTGGTGTAAATGACCCTTCTTCAGCCAGAGATTAGGAAGGAAAATAAATAAATTTTTCACATTGCCCCACTCTGATGGCCACAAATGTCACCAAGACATAGGATTATCAAAAAGTGAAGAACATCCCCTACCTTAACACTTCTGCTAAAATACTGACAGTACAACATTAAAACTTGAGAACTAAAATCATTCCAGAACAGAACAGCTCTATTTATCATAGTTATAAATGTTGATACAAGTCAATTATGGTTATATTTCAGCTAATAAAGGCTACTACTAAGGTTAATGTTTTTTTCTTAAGAAGGGTTCAAGTCCTTGATAATGAACCCTGCATTTACTTCATTGTGTTGTTCTTGTTTACTAACACAGATCCACCAATTAAAAGAACCCACGCCTTCTGATGATTCAACATATTTCAGGCACCTATTAACAAATCAACATCCAATTGTGCAAAGGAAGTATATTTCTCTGAACTTTGAAACCTTTTTGAGAAACCTACCATGCTGCTTCTGCTTAGGGTTGTACATCTTCCACCAGCGAAATATAATAAATCCATCCTGAATTCTAAATCAAAGGAATTAGATAAAACAGAAGTTAAAAGAGTGATAATCTGGAATCCTATGTGCAGTAGCACGACATGTTGCCTTCTACAGTGCAAAGATCTGTAGTTGCAGTCGTAAACACACAATATTCAAGTATAAAGTGTGCAATGTAATATACATTTATTGCATCTGCTGAAACATGTATAAAATCCCATGCCTTTTCGAGGCTTTCCAGATTTAACAGCAAGAGTCAAAATTACAAACTATTTGCTAGTGTGCAATTTGCGAAACAAATTATTCACAATTCCAGTAAACAAATGCAAACTACTTGGCCAAAATGAACCTTCCAGACTAAGAGTAGGAGCGTGAAGGAATGAAGTAAATTAATGAGAAACAGTTCTCCTTCAAACTCTGAAGTCCATTCTCCTGAAACCACTAAGGACAATTAGAATCTTACCCAGTACTCACTGGCTGATAGCACTTAAACACCAAATGAACCAACACTGTCAGTATCTAAGAATGCCTAAATACTACCATAAAAAGAGCCAGTTTATCTTTAACATTTATAAATATTTTTATTGCTTCTTTGTAAGATGGTATTTTGATACATGTAATTTAGATATATACATTTAAAAACGCTGTCTAGAAGAGCAACTCCCTTCAATATCCGTACCTGATAGACATGTCTTCTGTGATGAAATAGATTTCACGAACCATGACTTTTCCAGACAGTACAGAGAATGAAAATGAACCTAGTGCAAGAGAAAGTGTTTATCAGACATTAGCATAAAGATGTTGATGCCTTACTTTCTGAATAGGAAGAATATAGTATTCAATTATCTCATCTCTTCATTGGGAATCTAGAGGTTTCTTTTTGAAAACACACTGTCTTTCAAAGGTGACAAAGTCAGAGATTCAGAATACACAAGACAAAAAAGTACACAGCTCTCAAAGGTGCTGGGTTTGGCATCACCCAAGAATGAAACCAATGCACTAAGACACACCAGTCACTCAGGAACATTCAGGTGCCTTGCAAAGCTTGTGAAAAGAGAGTCAGGAAAGCTATTCTGACCATTTTTAAGTATCAAGCTATTGTATGCAAGGCTGTAATTAGAGAAATAAAGTTTCCTGACAGTATAATTACTCAAATTTTGAATAGCTATAAACTTTCAAGACCAATTATTATGACAAATTGTGTTTATGGCAGGAAAGATTAATAAGCATGAAAAGACCAGCAGGTAATGCAATAGCCCATATTTTTCCTAAGGCTTTTCATCTCACCCACTGAAAGTTAAGTAAATCATGATTTGTTTCTTAAAAAAAAGAAAAATTAACATGAATTGACTGAAGCCAAGCTGTAAATCATGGGATTTAATTAATGTTACGTTCATTTTACTGATTAAGTTTATAGAGAACACCATCTATTTGGCCGGCTAAGTCCAGCTGTCTTTACTTAATAGCAATTTCACAGAGAAATTTTAATAAAAGCCCATAGATCAAGCGTAGCAGCCAGTAAGAATTTCATCTACATTACTGCTCAAAATGTTGGATTTGAAGATGGTTTGGATAACAGTTCTTAAATTCCTGAGGACGTAAGAAAATTATTGAGCTGTCTTTGGCAGGTGGATATGGGTAGGTTGGTAGTTTTTAAGTTTTCACTGTTTTTCTGATCAGTTGTTGCAGGAAAGGTTCAGAACTAAAGTCATCATTCTGGGAAGCAGACAGAGGGAGGCATGGAAGAATAAATTAAAGAAAATTAAAAGTGCAGTCAGAGTGAGGTTGTGGGATACAGCCTTCTGTGACTCAGCATCAGATATTTTTGTAATGTGGGTGAGTGCCCAAGTGATTTGTACTGACCCCATTTTATTAAAAAATGTTTCAAAATACTTTAATAAAAAAGTTAATGGGTTTTGATGCGAGTGTTCTAGGCAGTACAAATTCTACATATCACAAGTCCCAGTATGGATTAACACGATTAGTTGTTCTGACAGCTTATTTAGAAAGCAAGGACACTGCTGTAGCAGGGAGTTGAGGCTTGAGACCACACTGTGTCCCTCTGAGCCCACTCCAACAGTTGCTACTCAACACTCTGGATGTTCTATAACCCGCCTGAAAGGTGCAGGGGAGTGGGAAGCTGCACCCCTTAACACCAAATCACAAGGCAAACTCAGAAGCAGCTCAGGTAGGTTCCATGGGGGACTAAGGTCAGTCTTTTCCTTTTAGGACACTAACCATGATGATTACAGCGCTTTAAAAGGGATAATGGAAAAGGTATAGATTTTAAGTACACAACGTATACAGACTACACAGAAAAAAGTAAACTCAACTTGAAAATAAAAAACCTGTCAAATTAAATTGAAAATAAAATAATGAGAGATTGCAATGGAAAGGGGGGTGTTTTTCTACCTATCCCAGGAATCTTCCTCTAAAGCATCATATTGAACTTTCTCTCTTCTTAAGTTATCATCAAATTCATGATTCATTTGATCATTTTCCAATTACTGTAACAAAAGAACATTTTGATTTTAGAATTGTAGAATGGTTTGGGTTGGAAGGGACCATAAAGATCATCCAGTTCCAACCCCTTGTCATGGGCAGGGATACCTCCCACCAGACCAGGCTGCTCCAGGCCCTATCCAACCCGGCCCTGAACAGCTCCAGGAGGAGCAGAGTTTTTAGCAAATTGAGGCATAATAAAAAGCAGACAGACAGAGAGCTGCATTACAGGAATCATAACTTACCAATATGGATGTAGCCATGTTTATATAATCTGTTAAGAACCAATGTTAAAATGAGTCCAATGTTCCGGGAATTATAATAAGTTAGGTAGATAATCCATCCACAAGACAATATTGTTGCTGTTGAAAGATTAAAATGAATTAAAGGTTTGGGTTTTTCTGAAGTATGTTGACCTAGATAAAAGCTTTACCTATTAAGACTATACAGTACAGGAACATTCTTCCTGTTCACCAAAGAAATTTCAAACTGATGGGACATTTTAATGGATGTTTTCAGAGAGACGCTGTGAGAAGGGTGTAAAGTGAAAAAGCAGCAGAAATGAGAATTTCAGAAAAGTACAGATTCTTCTGGGCACCTGTAAAAGGCAACACATATAATCACATAGCTTATCATGCAAAAACTTAAATTTCATGTATCAATCATAACATGCATTACCCTGCACAGTCACTTGTTTCAAAACACCCTAAAAAAACCACAACAGTCACACTACATTTCTTCTCCAAACTATGAACTGTAACTTAAATTACTAGTCTTCCAGATCTTAACACAGGAAGCAACGTTATCGCATCCAAAACCACTTCTGAAGTTGCTGTATCCTGAGAGAAATGTATCAGTCCTTGCCTTGGCAGAAATCTGTCAATAGTTCAAGCATGAAATTTGACAGGAAAATAGGCAACAGCTAACTAGAAAGAAACATGTTAAAAAAAAAATTAGGTCTGCTAATCCCCGAAGTAATTTTAATTTTAGTTGATTAAGAGCCAGTAACCTATTTCTAACTACAAGGGTTCTCAAAGCTTCCAGAAGGACAAACCTAAAAGTAATTGGTCTGTCAGGGAACAGACTAATTCTAATTCATTTTACTGATAATTACCAATCTGTTTGTTGCAAAGCAGAAACGCAAGCAGTTTTGGTATCTGAGGTATCTCTACTCACTATCTGAACTTTGTAACAGAAGTTTTTCATTTCCGTATACACTTCATACTAAAAAACTCAGATTTAGTGTGCTTTTTATGGGAAGCCTGAAGTGCAGAAAGGTGTATGGAGGTGATGCTTTCAAAATAGTGTGATTACTCAAAAACAAACAAACAAACAAAACCACCAAACAAAAAAATTACAAAACCAACCTGTCCTTTTACTGCCTCTTAATTTTTTATGGCCATGGGAGGATCTACTGCTTTGTAAAAACACTTGTGCTTTGTTGAAAGATCAGAAGGTAGAAGAAAGAGGCTTGTATAACTTAGCCTTTTCCTTACTGGAAAGCATATCCAGTGCAGCTAAAATTCAAGTAGCTCATACACTTGAGCGGGTAAGCTGCTTGACATGTAAAACAAATCAGATTTGTGTTGGGTGATTGCACAAGGTGATTACAAGGTGGAGGGTTAAAGCTACACCCCAGGAAAGAAACTGCTCTTGGTATTTAATGACCACATACTGCGAGGACAGTGTTCGCCTCCCCTGGCTTTCAGGTGAGTCAGCTACTCACCGCTCATCTTCTATCAATGTAGAGAGAAGGGTGGAATGACTCACACCCAAAGTGTCTCATTCAAGTAGTAAAACTTAATTTGAGACTAAAGTTCAACTACATGCTTGACTTGTAGATACATAAAGCCACAAAGGTACCCCCTTAAGGTGACATATACAGACAAAAATCTGCTACCTAGTGAGGTTTCCAGGCACCACGGTCCTAAGCCATTGTTTCTGCCACAAATTTTAGGCTTTTCTTCTCACTTGCCAAATTTAGTCACCATTTTAACAGAACCCATGAACTCTATTCATCTCATTATTATATTCTTGATTTTAAAAGCCTCTTCCCTGAACGCACACTTTGGAAATTACACTTGGAAAGTTTGACTGTATGTGATTTTTAGTAATTATTCTAGCACTTAGCAACAATTCTTTGAGGAGCATGCCTGTTCCCAGGATCTATCATCTTTTTTACTGGGATCAATAGTTAGCTGCTTCAGGAGAAGAAACTGCTGACATCTTTCGTTGTTCTCTTTGTAACAGGATGCCATAGGTCAGCAGATGAAGGCAAAGAAGGAATGGCTGCTTGAAATCGGGTCAGTTAATAAATATTTCTTCTGTATGTTTCTATACAAATCTCATAAGAGCAGGCTTTTTCTGTTGTTTCTGTCTTCGCTTCTAGAATACCAAGTGGTTTCTTACAACTGAAGAGATGAACAGCTCCCCAAAACTGCATAATTGTGTATAGGTCATTCTGCCAATAGAAAAAGGGGCCTTCTGTGAAACAGGAATTGGTAAGTTTAATATATTCAAGCAAATAAGAAAGCTAAGCAAATCTTTCAGCTTGAATTATATCTGTTACATGGAATTGCTTATATCCCACATACACTCCAAGTAGAATCCAGTGCAGAGAGGGAAAATCAGAGAAAGAATATTCTGCAGGCTGCAATTTGACACTTATCCTTTGGTGAAAGACCTGAACACCTTTAAGCTCAAGTCAAAGGTTCCAGAGACAAATTTTTCATATCTATTCCACATCTGTTCCACATTTTACCACATGCAACTATCATCATGGTGACTTCCCTTATTTTCATCTTGATTACAACTTAGGATTTTATGTTGAGTACAAACCTTTCATGTCAACATATTAAAAATGAGATAAAGCATTTTTAGAAAGCACCCTTGGCGAATTTGTGTGCTTTTCATTCACTTTGGTGTGCTGAAAAACAATCCCAGTAGGTCAATAGCCAAGAGAGATGCTTTAACTTCCCAGAGTTAAAAAAAGTTATTTTCCTGTGCTGCAACTCACTCCAGGTCTAAGAATTGAGGCTGAAAAGCAGGTATTAACTACCTTTGGCAAAGTCCAAATTCATCACACACTTCTAGCACTCTCATCTGGACTCGAACACAATTTTGCTGTTCCTGATCCATCTGTTCATAGATTCGGAAAATAAAAGCATCTACACACAACACTAGCAACACAAACCAGCAACACTAGCATTACAAAAAAATTAGCATACTTAAATCAGGCACATTTACAAAACCAGCCCATAACTGCGTACATGATGGTTTGGCTTAAAGGCTTATTGTGGCACATAATTTAGTCTAGAAGCTGTGTCATTAAACACTAGAGTCTTTATATGACTGTTCAAACTATACCATATTGAATACCAGATCTGCATATATTGGTATAATGAAGTTATTGTACCTGCTGTCAACGTTAACCCTTTGTTGTAGTATTACAATTAATCACCAGCATACTCTGGTACCAGGAAAAAACTATTTCATAGATAGAAGTTCTCATGGAGTTCTTATATTGCAGAGTTGCAACTGTAGAGCATGATCCTTTGCACACCGGCTTCATCTCCCAAGTGCCGCAGCACGATTAGTGTTGGAAACAATTCCATACCTCTTCTGTCTGAATTACTTAAGTAGCAATGCCGAACTTCACTGAACAGCAGTATGACAAAAACATGTTTTCAATGTTTTGATGTAATTTAGTAAGAAATGTGATAACACTAAGTGAGCATTTAGAGTTGTTTAGAAGTACACACAAACAAAAAATTTAACCAAAACAGAACAGATCCACCTTACCTACTAACAGCCAAACAACATTGGAGTCATGTTCTGTTAGGAAGTCTTCCAACTGCGTGATACTTGGGACAAAACTATCATTTTTTCTTTGATCCATTGCTAAAGTGGTTTTGCAGCCGTACCTATAGAACTGAAAGCAAAAAAAAAAAAAAAACCAAAACACAAAAAACCCCAAGATTAGCAACAAGCACAGAACAGTTTAGAGAAAACTGAGCATGCACCATGTTAAATAATGTTAAGTCTGTTTCACACAAATGTGAATTTACTTTTTTTATTCCTTCAATAACATTTTCATGATTCTCAGATACCCTTTGTTCTACCTTAGAGCTCCAGAAATTCTTCCACTTGCCTCTGCTGACAAAAACAAGTCTTCAAGGACACGCCTCTATAAAATAGATTATGATGGACAGAACACCAAAATACGCTCTCCAAACTGAGTACCCTGAATGCCCCAATACCGCACATAACAGCAAATAGATATACTGAAGTGTTGTATCATAGCAGTAAGCCAAAAGAAGACTGAACAAGTAAAAAAAATCAGTATGTAAGAAGCCTTCTAACATTCAAAAAGGGTATACAAGACTGAAGTCTCTGCCTCCACAGAAGAAAAGGCTGAAGCAGAAACTTACAGAACCTATGGAAAATTCCCATAACTTTCTCACCCACTGTGTCCATTAATTCTTTTGCTTTAGGATGCATTTGCACCATCCTATAAGTGACTACACAGTGCTTCTGTTAGAGACAGCACAAAACCAGTCCTTCTGATCTCTCACACTTATTCAAGCCACCCATAAATCAACTTGCAACTAGGTTATATTAATTAAATGTGATTAACAGGGAGTAGTTCAACT
This sequence comes from Clamator glandarius, assembly GCA_033459285.1. NCBI lineage: Eukaryota > Metazoa > Chordata > Aves > Cuculiformes > Cuculidae > Clamator > Clamator glandarius. Next base: position 806,733 of record JAUNZM010000668.1, on the reverse strand, counting down.
CAGTAACATCTGTAATTACGCAGCACTGTTTTACTGGCATTAGTTTCATTTGAAGTTTTCTCCCTTGGCTGTTACCTCTCGAGCCTTCTTAGAGGAACACAAGCCTTTTCTTTTAACACCTTCCAGCTCCTGGCAGCCCACCCTCCTGCCAGTATCCAACCCTCAGGAAAATGAGGGTTTCCTTTCTTTATCAAGTCTCTGACACTCTCCATCATGAGGTCTAGATCATAAAACTAAGCAATGATGGCAAGGCCTCAGTTTTTGAGCAGCGTAACACCTTTACAATAGTTCATATTTAGAAGTGTTAGCAATAAAATGAACAACTTATGCAGTTTCTCCAGTAATATCCATGCTATCTGTCACTTGAAAAGGTAGAATGAGAAGCTGAAAAAATCCTGCCTTTAATGCACTTGTTTCTCCCTATACATTTGAGTAAATATAGACCATTGAACTAGAAGCCTATCTTTTAAACTAAAATACAAGCAGAGACCCAAGAATAAATGCTAATGATTTGTTCAGTCTTTTGTGTAAGAAGGAACAGAATTGGAAGAAAAGAACAGGGAAGCAATACAAAGAAACAAACATCAACAAAAACGCCAACACCAGAACACTTGACATTGCTTCCAGTGGTGGTGATAAAGAAGCTACTGACTTACGCCCCCTACAAAGAGAAATAATGAGCACAACACACACTTTACAAAATGAATGCCTTGTTTTAGAAGGGACACTACAATGGCAAATTAAATCCCATAATGGCACTGTGATTTGCTTTAAGACATTCACAGTACCTTAATAAAAACCCCACATGTCAACTTACATTATGAAGCAGATGATGCCTCTGCAGGCAGCTTCTAAAAGCCTATAACCCGTCAATGACAGGGTCCCTTTCTTACCAAGGGACAACAGGGTCACTCTTTCGTGATCAAGACCACCATGGGAGTGCTGGTGACGGTTGCCTGTTTCCTTAGCGAACACCCCTATTTATTCCCTCAAGGAAGTAACCTGTGGCTTCTGCCTCAGAAATTATCACCAACTGTTACCTGGTAGCAAGGCAGAATATGAAATATCATTAAGCTTTGAAGAGGACTGTTGCAAGAGAACTCATTGACTATTAAGTTGTGGGCTCCTGACAGTTACTTATTTAAATAAAGACCATGTTCATCATGTTCTGTTACTATTATCTGTAACAATAAAGAAATTTTCTGGAATACATTTGCTATTCCCATGCAAATAAACACAGGAATCCCCCACCAGTCATCGTGTGTCAATACATCATTTTGGAGCTCCGCAGCTCATTTTTTAACTCCCTGCCCCACCGAAAGGCATCTTTCACCCTTGATCGAGTCACCTGAAGAAGACGATGATGACACTGAACACATAACCACTCCAAAACAGGCGGCAGCAACACCTTCACTGGAGGTGGGCTCTCAGTATGTGCCTCAGAAGCAGGTGTTTAATCCCTTTGGATTATGAAGTAATTTTGACCATATGAATTAGTGTAATAGAAAGGGGATACATGCAGAGACTTAAGCAGTACACATGGCTTACAACGTCCTTGTGCATTTATGAAGCAAGGAGGATGGAGAGGCGGGATCTGGATCATCATGACTGTTAAAAGGAAGAGCTGCAGCCTTTTCAGGACAGACATGAGCTATTTCCAGCAATCAGTATTTCTTTCTGTTGACAGTCCTGCTCCTACCTGCTCTGCATACTGTACCCATAGATTTAAATCATGCACACCTCTCAGCTGCCTGCACTCATCCACCCTTCATTACATTTATTCCTACAGACAAAAATACCTTGCAATAAGACAATGCATTAAATGTTGCACTCTCCAGGAACACCGATCCATAGGTTGGTGAGCCCAGAATTTACATTCATATCGCTACTCTGCTCTTCTGAAGTAAAAGCGTACCTGACAAATGTCCTGAGACAGCTCTTGGAAGGAAGAGATGTAAGTCTGAGTGGGAAGCTGACTCTTACTGAGCTTGCTAATATGAGAAAAAAAACACACCAAAGAGGAAGAAAAGCCCCAAACTTCATATTTACCCCTCTGTAGCTTTGTATGGTATTTTCTCTCAGTCTTTACTGTTTAATGATGTTGAACTCAGTTAACACACCACAACAAAGTCAAAGCAACAAGTGTTTTGATTTATTTGCCTGCCTTTTTTTTTTTTTTACCACATCTTTACAATTCAGTGTCACCTGTGGCTCACATTTTCTATGTATTAACATGGTATGAGGTAAATTAATCTGCTTTCTTCTGGAAGGTCAACAGGAGAAGAGGAGGGCTCCATGGCACTGAAGTGACAGAATCCCTATCCTCATGTTTATTTTCCCAAAAGTCCTTTAAGAGTCTATGTGATCTTCTTTCAGCAAATCAGATAGCTGAGGCAAGGAGAGATGTAGGCCAAATTGTTTATTTATGATGCCCAAACTAAAACACTTGGGACCTGTTCTTCAGGTTGTGCATGTTTAGAGCACTTAATATGTTCAAGGCAGACAGCGGACTGGCTGGAAGATGAGAGGGTTCAATACTGCCAAAGATTTGCTTCCCCTGATCAGACAGGCTTTCTTTGTAGCAGAAACACACACTTCACAGACTCTTAAAAATTATTTTTAATCATTCCTGTCACATATTAATCCATTTATCTCAGTGCTATGAAGATGCAAGTAGTGTTATCCTGCGGGGATGCTCTTCATTTCCAGTCTGCTTCTAGTTTTCCAAACTTGAATCGATTTTCACAGAAAATATTCTATTTCTAAAAAGCCAAATACTCAAAAGCAGCTGCTGCAAATCTTTATAAACACATTTCAATCACATCAAATAGCTAAACTAGTTTTAACCTCAGCCTGACACATTAACACTTATCATGGAGAACAAACCTCTGCTAGAGTGAAGTCATAAAAAATTTACAGCACACATGCATATATGAAAGAGCTGACAATAAAACCCCCACAAGCATAGTCACCAGGCTCTTGGTCATCAGAGCTGAGTTGCTTGGCAGAGGAAGTTCATTCTAGGGAGCAACAACCCACCTGCAAAAGCTCTGTCCTGTTCCTACAGCTAAGGAAGAAGGTAACAGGTCATTTTATTCAGCACTCAAGAGCGTTAGAGCAACACGAGTCTTGGGCTGCATAGGGAAAGGAGGAGGAAACGCCTCCTTATCGCATCCTCTATAACACACTTTTTCTGGCAGACCTGGTAGATGGAGCTAATAAAACTGGTATCCAAATGTGGTGAAAAACCCCACATTTCATGATAATGAGAAGAAACATATCTATATGGTTACACTGTAAGGAACCAATGGACGCTGCTGATCTCCTCATAATGACTTGAATTCACATGGGGAATAAACCAGGAGTTTAAATTTAACAGACACATTTCCTCAGACCTCCACAGAAAACAAGGGCTTACCGATCAGATGTTAATTGATGTTATTAGAGGTTAACTACCATTCTGAGGACACTAAACTCCCAACTTCTAAAGCAATTACAAGACAATTACACCTAAACTGAGGCATTAAACAACAGGAGGCAAATACCACTAGTCTAAACAAATGAACGCAGATTATACGCCTGGACGCTTCACATCATCAGTAAAGGAACTATACCCACAGCATTTCCTTAGAGAAAAGGAAAGAAATGGTGGGTTTGCATCCTACCCACTCCCTCACTTTCTTCCAAGAGGTCTCCATCAACAGCTGCTACAAAATCAGAGCTTAAGACAAATAAATGGTATTAGAAAAGAGTCTCACAAATGTAAACACAACTTGACTGAACTTCCTCCAAAGGTATGGTGACACTGTCAGCACATCAGGCACATCTCGCAAAACAAAAAGCAGCCAACCTTGGCACCTTTCCCAAAACTCTCCAGCTATGTCAGAAGACTTTAAACCCAGCCCAGCACCGTTTAGGAAGCTCAGCTGCTCTTTAATCAACAAACAAGGGAAAGAGGAAGGAAGAGAAGGAAAGTTGTTCTCAGAAAACACAAAAAACAAGCTAAGTGAGAGCACCCACGCAGCAATTCTGCCATCTGCCATGTTGCACTGGCTCATATCTTATACCCAACTAAGGGTTAGCCGTTCTCGTTTCTTAAAAATTAACTAGGATATAGGCCTATTTTCATCCCCCTCTGCTTGAAGTAACAATAGCTGTAAACTATAAACAAACTGAACTACTGCTTTAATTGTACTAACAAAATCTTGCTACTACCTCCAGTCCAAACAGCTGAACTAAAAACAAAGCAGAAGAGAGAGTAACACCCCATTCAACTGGTGTGTGGACAGCTTTAGTTAAACATATTTTGCACCACAGTAGCTTACATTAGAAAATCACAAATTTACTTAAAAATTAATTCAATCAAAACTCTATATTCAAAGGAACTGTAAGATGTAAGAATCATTCTTACAGTAGCCTATCTGATGAGATTTATTTTAACTAGCAGAGAAATAGAAACCATCAGAGAAACATTTACCAAAAAAAAAAAGCATCTAACACCCTTCTGAGAGCAGAAGAAGAAAAAAAATCTAATATCGACTGATACAGTCTCCAAAACAGATGAAGTGAGATATTTAATATAGAAGAAATCAAAGACAAACTCCTGCTATGGCAACCAACACTCAGTACTTCTTGCATCACTCAGCTGCCAGCCTAGGAACACTCAACTGAACTTTGGATGACTTCTCATTTAATTTTTATTTTTAAAAAAGATATTACCACAACATTGTAGCACTGAAATACTCCACAAAACTGAGTCTTCCATGCCTCCCATATTTTCTCCAGGAGTACTTCCTCTATATCTCTTCTGACACACCACCATGATTTAGTGAAAGAGGGAAATCCACCATAAAACAAACTAAAAATCATTCTTGTGGCTACGTATACCAACACCCTAAGGCAAACTACATGTAGGTCTTCATCAGCACCTGTATCAGCCTGCAGTCAACCCAAAGACTTCAGCACAGCAACAAGTGCTACAAGAAGTTATACAGAAAGATAAAAAGTTATGCAGGAGAAGGCAGTATCTCCGGGCACCCCTGTAAACACAGGATAACTCTGCCTGCTGCTAACAAAGAGCAGTAAACTCCTGCCTGTCTCCCACAGTACAAAATTATGCAAAAGGACAATTACCAAAGAGCAGCTGATGCATATTCCACATGCCAGTTATCTAACAGCGTGCCCAAACGGGGCGAGTGCCCTCCCTCGAGAAGTCCCAGATGGTCACGTACCTCCACCCAACCAACCCAACGATTCATCATGAGCAAAATCTACTCCTGCACTTACCATGAGCACTGTCAAGCTGTGCAAATTCAGGCCGTGATCCTAATCAGACATCCCTGAACATCCATTTAGAGCCAACAGCCTAATCAGACTTTAAATAATGTTTTTACCAACTACAGTTTGAATAACCTATTAACATACTTATTTGAACAAGAGGATTGCTCCCTCCTGCATCCAAGTTGTTCTTGTTAACTGCCAAAATTCCCAGCCCAATTGTTGATCTAGTCATTACATTTTGCATATTAAAACTGGAACGCCACCTGCAAAGCTACAAAAAATAAGACATAAAAGTAGAATTAACTGATTAAATTAAAAAACGGAAGAAGTCCCACAGCAACAAACGTGGTCCTTTTCATACTAAACCAGATAAAATTAAATACACAATACATCTTTTGCACTAAACCACCAACTTTGGAAGCTTTCACAAGTTTAGGGAAGGCTGCTGTGGAAATGTGTCTAAAGATGGGAAACAAATCCAGACATCGATGATGCCTGGAATATCAGCTACATTCTGATCCTCAAAATACACCTCACCATATGAACATGATAAAGCATGTAATATTGATGTATCACAACAGATTTTTTTTTTTACTGACAACATGAAGCACAAGCACACTATCGCTGCACGCCCCTACACTCCAGTTCTTCCCTTCATACACCAAAATTTCTGGCCTGATAGTTTACCTGGTCATTACGTTTCACACATTAAAACCAGGGAAAAAAACCTGCATAGCTATGACAAAAAAAAGACAGAAAAGTAAAATTAACTAATTAAATTAAACAACAGAAGAGCTCGCATGGCAAAAAGCATTGTCTTTTTCATACTAAGCCTGATAAAATTATATACACTCATTCATCTGTTGTACCAGGCTACCAGCTTCAGAAGTTTTCACAAAGTTTAGGGAATGCGGCTGAGGACATGTGTCTAAAGATGGGAAACAAATCCAGACACAGGTGATAATGGGGATATCAGCTATATTCTGATCTTCAAAACACACGTCCACCATATGAACATGCTAAAGCGTGATATATTGACAAATCACATCAGATTCTTTTCATGGAAATATGAAGCTCAAGCATATTATCACTACAGACGCTTCCCCCAATACTCCACTCTTGTGAGACCCTACCTGAAGCACTGCGACCAGTTCCAGACTCCTTAATATAAGAAGGATGTGAAACTGTTGGAATGGGACCAGAGGAGGCCACAAAGATGATCCTGATCCGAGGGCTGGAGCACCTCTGCTATGAGGACAGGCAGAGAGAATTGAGGCTGCTCAGCCTGGAGAAGGGAAGGCTGTAAGGGAGACCTTAGAGCAACTTCCAGTACCTGAAGGGGCTACGGGAAAGCTGTTGAGGCACTTTTTACAAGGTAGTGATAGAACGAGGGAGAACAGCTTTAAACTGGAAAGGGGAAGATTTAGATTAGACATTATAAAGGAATTCTTCACTGTGGGGATGGTGAGGCACTGACACAGGTTGCCCAGGTAAGCTATGGATGTCCTCTCCTTGGAGATGCTCTGTAAGATTTAGAGATGGTAAAAGCAGGTGTATTTTGTGTTAAATAGGTTTGGGGGTTTTAAACCCTTCAAGGCCTCTTCCATCATCTATGAGAAGGAGAAGCAAAACTTTCCTGGCCATAACATCCTACAAGTTACCACTACCTACAAGTCTTACAAGGGCCAGATGAGGGACCTAGCCTGGAGGAGGCTGAAAAGAGATCTTACCACTCTCTACAACTGCTGAAAACAGGTTGTGGAGACGTGAGTGCTGGTCTTTTCTCCCAGGTGATGAGACAAGAGGGAACAGCCTCAAGTTGCACCAGAGGAGGTTCAGATTGGACATTAGGAAACACATCTTCACCAAAAGGGTTCACAGGCACTGTCAGAGGCTGCCCAGGAAGGTGGTTGAGTGCCCATCCCTGGAGGTGTTTAAAAGACAGGTAGACGAGGTGCTTAGGGATATTATTTAGTAGTGGACAGGTACAGTTGGACCTGATGGTCTCAAAGGCCTTTTCCAATCTAGAGGTTCTACGATCCTATGGTCCAAACACACCTGAACTCACCTCACACCTCTCCTGATGGCCCTGACATACAAAAAAAGAGGCACAAAGGGGAAAACCCACCGAACCCGTGGAAGCAGAGAGGCTCCCTCGTCTCCGCTCCCACGGGAAGGGGCAGGGGAGGAACTGGGGACACCGGTACCGGTCACAGGACGCGGTGTCGCGGGGGAGGCAGCGTCCCCGGAGCACAGGCGAGCTCGGCAGCCGGTTCCTCACGGAGGCGGCGCGGCCCGAGGGGCCCAGGGACAGCGGCGGGGCCGAGCCCCGCCCCGCCCCGCCCCACGGGAGCCCCGCGCCGGGCCGAGCCCGGTGGGAACGACAAACGCAGCCCTCAGGGGTGCCCCCTCCTCTCTACTTACGCCATCGCCGACCGCGGCGGCTCCACCACAGACCCGGAAGCGCCGGGGGCTCTCGCGCACCTCTCGCCGCCCCGCCCACGGCGCTGCCGCAGCCAATCGCGGGGCGCGCCAAGCCGGCGTGGCCAATGGGAAGGGCAGAAGCTCTCAGGGGGCGGGGCGAAGGGCGGAGCGCGGCCAATCGCGGAGCGCCGCCGGGTGGTGCGGCCAATGGGACTGGCGGGAGCTCTCAGGAGGGGGCGGGACGAAGGGCGGAGCGCGGCCAATGGGACTGGCGGGAGCTCTCAGGAGGGGGCGGGGCGGAAGGCGAGCGCGGCCGATCGCAAGAGGCGGTGCCGGCTCTGCGCGTGTGTGGGGAGAGGGGCGGGCGGAGCCTCTCCCGCCCCTGCACGGCGCGTGCGCCTGGGAGGGGCGGGGGCGGCGCAGCTGACGGGGCGCGGAGCCAGATGTGCGGGGCGGGGGGGCGGTGGGTTCTGCAGAGGATCAGTCTGTCCAGACTCCAGTAGTTTGATAATTGATTCTGTAGTCCCTACCCTAGTAGCACGTCTGTTAACTTCTAATATCATAGAATCACCAGGTTGGAAAAGACCCACTGGATCATCGAGTTCAAACATTCCTATCAAACACTAAACCGTGTCCCTCAGCACCTCGTCCAGCCGTGCCTTAAACACCTCCAGGGAAGGTGAATCAACCACCTCCCTGGGCAGCCTCTGCCACTGCCCAATGACCCTTTCTGTGAAATTTTTTTTCCTAATGTCCAGCCTAAATCTCCCCTGGTGGAGCTTGAGCCATTCCCTCTCGTCCTGTCCCCTGTCACTTGGCAGAAGAGGCCAGCACCCTCCTCTCCACAACCTCCTTTCAGGTAGTTGTAGAGAGCAATGAGGTCTCCTCTCAGCCTCCTCAAGGCTAAACACCCCCAGCTCTCTCAGCTGTTCCTCATAAGGCCTGTTCTCCAGCCCCTTCACCAGCTTTGTTGCTCTTCTCTGGACTCGCTCCAGAGCCTCAACATCCTTCTTGTGGTGAGGGGCCCAGAACTGAACACAGGACTCGAGGTGCGGTCTCACCAGTGCTGAGTACAGAGGGAAAATAACCTCAATAAGTAAATTGGAGGTGGATTTTGGGGTGCTGGTATATGAAAAGCTCAACGTGAGCCATCGATGTGCACTTGCAGCCCAGAAAGCCAACCGTGTCCTAGGCTGCCTCAACAAGTGTGGCCAGCAGGTTGATGGAAGGGATTCTCCCACTCTGCTCTACTCCCGTGACACCTCACCTGGAGCCCTGCACACAGCTCTGAAGTTCTCAGCACAAGACATGGACCTGTTAGAGCAGATTTGGAGGAGGGTCAGGGGATGGTCAGAGGTCTGGAGCACCTCCCATGCAAGGACAGGCTGAGAGAGTTGGGCTTGTTCAGCCTGGAGAAGAGAAGGCTCCAGGGAGACCTTAAAGCATCTTCCAGTACCGAGAGGGGGCTACCGGAGAGCTGGTGAGGGGCTCTTTATCAGGGAGTGTAGGGACAGGATGAGGGGGAATAGTTTTAAGCTGAAAGAAGGGGAATGAGATTAGATCTTGGTAAGAAATCTTTTCCTGTGAGAGTGGTGAGGTGCTGGCACATGTTGCCAGAGAAAAGGTGTCTGCCAGCACCGCTGGCCTTAGGCTTTCAAGTAGACTCCGCACCACTGATAACAGCCCTCTGAGCTCTGCTCTCCACCCAGTTCTGAATCCACCTCACTGTCCATTCATCTAACCCATACTTACCATGCTTACCTATGAGGATGTTGTGGGAGACAGTGCTGAAATCTATGTGTTTATCCTTAATATGGACCTGTGCAGAAAGATGGGAATGTCTGTGCCTCTGTACCATCTATGGCTCCATGGATTTTACTGAGCCGAAGTGGAATTGAGCCTGACTGAGCAGAGGCTTTGTGGCTCATCTCTATTAGCTACTTAGTTTTACCTTCTGCCCCACGTTGGCTGAAACAGACAGCATGGCTTTCCCTGCAAAGCCGTCTTTCAGAAAGATTGGAAAACAGCAAGCTTAGGGACATAGTTTAGTGCTGGATTGGGTAGTGCTGGATTGGGGTTGGACTTGACGATCTCAAAGATCTTTTCCAACCTATATGATTGTATGATCCCACTCACTGTACAAGGCCACAGGTGCCCCTGGGTGCCTGCCAAGAGATCCTAATCTGGCACAGGAAGGCACCAGCAGGATTATCCCTCAAGCAGCATCGTGATCTTGCAGCACCACAAAACAGAGGTGAACCCTCATCCCAGCTGCGCCTCGGCATCCTGAGCAGCAGGGCTGGGCAGTGCCGAGCTTGGAACAGCTTCAAGGCATCCCCCACCCAGCAGACGAACTACCATCAAAGCAAGTGTTATCTAACGAGGTTTGTCCTTAGTGTTTTTTTATTACATTCTCACTGTACTAAGCATAGTAAGAAAAATATTGTTTAAATACTTCTGGTTTTCATAGTGAAGCTCCTCATTCCACCTCATTCCCCGCTATTGCCAATGCCGTGCCCTCCAGGGATGCTCTGACCTGCTGTGCCTAGGGGATGGATGCTCAGGGTCTCGGGAGGCTCTTCTGAATGTTTTTTATCCACATGGTGCCTGAAATCTTTAACGAGAACTGTGCAACTAAGTCACACGTACATAATTTTAGCTCAGAACTAGCAGTAGAGTTTGGAGAAGGTGTGCCTTTGCCTGGTGCAAGAGATGGAAAGAAAAGCTTTTATGCTGATACAGCCTGGCTAGAAAAATGAATTATGGAGTTAACATAAGGAAAAATATTTACCCCTCTATGACTTTGAAACTATTTGTTTCATAAAGGGTGCTAGTATTGACCTTCTCTGTAAAAGAAACCTGCACTTTCTTCTCAAGAAAATATTTTTATGTTTGAAAGGCCAAACCAGATTTATTTCTAAACTCTATCAGTTATGGTCCCAGAACAACCAAAATAACTCAGAGGGAGAAACGGTTTCTGCTCTTAGTGTCATACCACAATTTAAAGTGACCAGGATTGAAATAGTAAAGCTGAGGTGACTGAAATTCTGGGTCTCACCACATTTTCAGTGGTGGGAAGGAAACGCAGAGGCTTGGAGTCTACTTGTGCCACAGATAAAATCAAGAACAGAAGTTATTCCATGCAGTGTTTTTAAATAAAGGCCAGCTGGAGTCCAACATATTAAAAATGTGCATATTTGCAGCATACAGTCTAACAGCATCCTCCCCTTTGCCTTATCGTAGCCAGCGATGTTGCAGTTTTAAGTGCCTGTCATCCCTTTCTTGCTAAAGCAGCAATAATAAGAACTATTCTTAAAACTGATAACAGAGTAATTTTAGGAATTCATGATGACAGTTTTAAATAAGTTCTAGATTTGTATACGTTCAGTTTTCAGTTCCCTTGGTTTTTTACACCTGAGAGTTATTTTGTCAGCATCATCTGACTCGGTCTAAACTAATTTGGTCCTTGCAGGCTCTTACCGAAGTGTTGGACCTTGCACATGGATGACTGCAGCAGGTCACTGCATCACAAACTGCAGCTGTGGAAAGCCTTGGGTGCCAGGCTTTTCTTTTTCAGGTGGGCATTCAGCACTCTATTGAAGTTTCTGACCCTGTGAGCGCAGTCCCTTGGAGGCAGGGGTGTTGCACGGGTGTGATGGGGAGCAGAGGTGGCGGTTGCTGTGGGTTAGCACTGATGTGAGGTTTGTGGATTCTCACAGCATCCCTGCTTGATTGCCTGCTGCTTTTTTGAAGGTTGCATTTTTGGGGATATTTGTCTGTGTTGCTAATTTCCATCACCAGTTTCATTCCTTCCATTGCCTCCCGTGACCTTTTGGGGGGAGTGTCCACAAATGAGCTCTTGATATTTTCCTCCTTTCTCTTCTTAAAGGAGTTTTCCCTTCATTTTCTTCCCAGTAAGTATTGATGCTGGGTTGCTTCTTTCACCTCTTCCTTCTGTGCGCTGATGTCAGACAATAAAATGTATTTGACATTTGAAATTTATTCATAGAAGTGACTTCTAAAAGGGTATGCAAATAACCAAAGCTGCCAGATATGTTATCAACATAAACAAAACTACTCAGGTAATGGGAGAAAGGATTTTCCTTCTGTAATCCAGTCAATGACTGAAGGTGTCCCTGCACGTGGCAGGGGGTTTGGAACTGGATGATCTTTAGGGTCCCTTCCAACCCAAACCATACTATGATTCTATGATTCTGTGATTCAGATCTCAAGGACAAAGAAAGCCACTCCTGACACATCAAGCCATTCTTGAGGTGGCTTGCATAAAATGCATAAAATTTGATTGAGTACCTTAAAAGTACAGTAACATAATGACTGGCATCCCAAGATCCATATTTTGAGCCAGGGGAGCTAAGTCATGGAGGGGTTTCAGTCCCATCTGCTGTCTAACATACTGGAGGCTTGTTTGCTTTCTAGGGGGAAGCCAACAGCCTCTGATTGTATTATGTCCACGCACACAGCATGAGTGCCCTGGCTTGAATATTGTCCCTGGGGTACCACTTTTCAAGCTTTCCCAATTTTCTCCCCTAGAAAACAAAAACTAGTTTGTCGTTAATTCTTTGCGGTGTATAATGTTGCATCTTTAGTTATCAACATGTGAACTGGAAATTTTATAAATGTTGTCTCATCATGTAACTTTCAAATCAAGGAAATTAAAGCCCCATCCTGCACTGTTTAACTTATTTTACGTTAGGTGGCATTCCCATTTGCCTCAGAATGTTTATGCCTACAATTCCAGCATTTCTTTCTAAGGAAAGAGGAGCACTTGAGTAAATGCATCTTTAAATTATGTATAACTTTTTCGATTTGCAGGGAAGGTGCTTCTCCAAATAGTGTTATAAAAGCTTCCAAGTCTTTTGATTCATATGTTTTACCTTTAGTTGATGCCAGCTAGGGCTGAAAGTCAACCTAATGTCGAGGTTGCCAGAATTGATTAATGCAGAACCAGAAGCTGCTGGGTACACAACACATAACAAAAGCAAAAATGTGACTGGGAACATTCATTCTCGTTTCTTGCACTTATACTATTTACCTTGTTAGGAAAGCTGGGTAGTCCTGGCATTTTCCAGGGAAATGGAGCAGTCACCACTCCAGCCGGAGTTACCTGCATACTCAAAGGCAAGATGTGCCTAAGAATCAGGCTTGGGCACACTGGTGCTCCTCCTTCAGAAAAGCAGCAGAAAGCCTCCCTTACCAACAACTATTTTCTGAATAGAAAAATGGAAGTTACTACTGCTCTGCATTTCATGAAACTAAATTCTGCCTTCAGCTGTGCTGCAGTGAGTGCTTTTAAGTTACTGGAGCTGTGGATGTATAAATGGGAGTCCTGGATGGTTTATGCTTTCTCTCAGTAACATCAATGTTTACTACAGGAGTTCATTCTAGATTACATTAAAAACAAACACTGAGCTTAGACGTAAATAAATATAAATACTCCTTATGCAAAATGTTTGTGACACTGCAAAAACTCACTGTAACGTGAGCCAGCAGCCAATGGGCCAGAAACACCCACATCCTTTAGTTTAGTGGCAAAATTCTGAATTCTTTGGTTCTTTTCATCAGAGGGTAAAATCACAGACACTCAGTTCAGAAAACAAACAAATATTATTGATTTGTATCAAGTACATGTTTTGCCAGACCTGGATGTCACTTCTTATCAATTACAGATTTAATTTATTCCATACTTGACCTTTCAGGACCTCCAGTGTATTTTTTGCTTTCAAAGCATGTTTATCCAAGGAGCTTCACTGAGGGTTGTTGGTCTTTCCATGGAAGTTGTCTATCTATCTCATAGTGTATCTAAAACCTGATTCCCAAACAGGTTCCTCCTGAGCTGGAAGAAATCCTGCTTGCTCTGGGAGCAGTTCATTGTTGTCTGGATCTGTGCACCCAGATCTTACGTGCATACAGGAAAAATGTAGAAATGTAAGATATTCTTCATTAAATCCCTAAGTAAAATCTAAAGGAAAGTGTGATTTACCCTACATAAAGGATATTCCTTTAAATTAAATAATGTAGTTTTCACTTGGGTCAGCAGTCAGAATTGTACATGAGAATTACTAACAAAACATGTTATTTTTTATTTTAGTTTCTTCCAACAATCACTTTTATAAACCTTTCCCATCTGCTGTGATTAATGAGCGCGTTTGTAACCCCAAACTGATAATAAAATCTGTGTTGCAGAATAGGTGCTGATTAGCCAGATCCACAGGAAAGATCTCACGCATCTCATTCAGACCTCTTGCATTTGGATTTTTCTGTGAGGAAACAGGCACCAAGCCCTGTAATGTCAATGCTGATTTCAGCAAGCTCAGGGTTTAGCTTGTAGAAGCCAAGAGCTTTTACTGACAGCTTATTCAAATCCATCTGTCAAAACTGTTTTCAGATGGCTCTAAAAATCCTATTTCCGTGAAAAATTGCTGCTTTTAATTTCAGAAAATGAGGTGGTGATAAGCAAACAGGTAGGGATCCCACGATATCCCATTACCGCATCCTGGCAATTGCTAAAACACATTTGAGCGTCCTTACGTAGCACCTGCACGTGGTTTTTCACAAAAACTTTCACTTAATATTTTAAAACCCCACACTTCTGACCTGTTTCCCACATCGCTCACTAGACGCGCACACGTGAAGCTTAATTGTGTTACCACTTCCTTTTGAGTATGGATTATAACTTCCTTACTCTTAAGGAAATCGTTGCTATTAAGGAAGTTATTGCTGTTGCTATGGCCCCAGAGATTTCCTTTAGCCTGTTGTGTTTTCCTATGACCTGTTCATAGACCCCTTTAAAAACCCGTGCCTGGCTTCGGATGCGTGTTTGGAAGCCTGTAAAGACCTCAGGCATCCTCCCTGCTTCCTGATGTGGTCTCAGTACTACCCCCTGCACTGCAGCTAACAGCAGTATCCAGCACCACAGAGCTGCGCCTCGACTCTTTCTCCCCATTTCATTTCTGTCTTTTTGCACTATTAATTTATATTGGGTTTTATTGAGTGTCTATAGGCATATAAATTTTGATTTGCCAGCTACAAGCAGCTATGTCCATCCTTTCAGAATTCACATCTTATAGCTCTACAGCATCACGTCGTTAACACCACATTACCTTTTCTGGTGTTCTGCTGGTAATAAATTCCATCAGATGGTATGGTAGCTTTAGTTCTCATTCTTAAATTTCTCTTATTTTTAGTGATTTTAGTTGTTCCTGCTCTCAAAAGAAGTGCATTGTACTGAAACACGCTATTAGAAGACAATTTGTGCTAGATGTACAGGCAAATTGTATAAGCTTTTTGTCTAAGCAATTTAAAACCTATTTTGAACACAGAATAGGAAATATTTACCAAGTAAAGTTTCTTTTTTAAACTGGAGACCCCATTCCTGGCCCTACTGGTTATCCAGAAGAATGAACTGGCACACAGCAAGTGGGTGTAGCACCCTGTTGCCAGAGAAAGAGGTGAAAGCACAGTCCTTTTGGTGGTTCATGACTATTTTTAACTTTAATTTCCTTTGCAATTATTTCCTTTCCTGGATTCATAGATGTGCAGTAGCCAGTTACATAAATCTTGTCTATGCCATGTTTACAAATAATTCTGGCTTAGATTCTGTGTTCCTTGCACTTTGAAATTCCCACAGGCTTGAAGTTTGGGTATATAAAGCCATATGCAGGATATCACCCCATGTTTAATACCAGCTCAGTACAATAAGCCTTTTGTAACAAGAAATACCCACCTACATTTCCTTTAACCTCCCCTAGCGTTTTTGTTGGAGAAGCTACTTTTTACTTGCTGTCTTAACGACTGCTGTGTTGTAGGATAATACCGAGACTTTGTAGGGGTTTATTCCTTCCATTACTTGTTCATTTTTTGTTTTTTTAAAAGAAAAAAGGGTGGGAAAATCCAACAGTGACTCCCTCATGCACAAATATGGCATGTTTTTTAAGGGGCGATGTAATTGGGCAACTGAGGGAGTAATCATACCTTAGTGCAGTTTTTAGGGAAATGGTTTAGAGTTGAAAGAAGAGATAAAGAGGGAAAAATCAAACGTACTGGAAGGAGGGAAAAGGGTACTGATGTAATGGCAGTAATTGTGGCAAAGAAAACCAAAGGCTCTCAAAGTTGTGTGTTTGGAGAACTATTTAACACAGGAGCCAGTGGATAGTCAGCCGTGCAATGCAACATATCTATCTTCAGAGCTTGAAACACTTGTGCCCTATGTGACAAAGGGCTTTGGAAGATGTGTAGGAAATCCTCTGACACATTATACATCTATAATGCCATCTGTTTCTAGTATTTCGAGGATAGCTCCTTGTGCAGTATTAGTATGAGACCACTGTAATGGCCACACTCAGCTCACACACTGCCTGCTCCTGTGAGCAGGTGAAGAGACTGCTGTATTTTCTAGGTTTTCTGGGAGTCTTCTAGCATAAATGGGAAAAATATAGATGAAGCATTGACAAAGCTGTAAGGGCAGTGTTTTAATTCTCTGTGGATACTCTACATGTAAAGTCTGTAGCATCATATTGGAAAGATTGCATCTTAACTTCAAGGCTTGCAACATCTAAGAATGAGCAAGGTGACCTTAAATATGGTACTAAAAATAACAAGTGGTAGTAGAAATAGAAGATGAACCACTGCATGATATGCTGCATTCGGGGAATCAATCAATGAGGAGTCAAGACCAGCCATACTGCTGTGACCCACGGGGAGCTCCTCAGCCCTTGCCGCAGAGGCTGATGCAGGGGGATCTGATCAGGAAAGAAAGCTGAGCAGCATGGACAAGGCTTGGTCCTGTTCTCAGTGAAATTACTGAAAGCCTTGTCCATGACATTTGTGGAGGCAGGGTGCATGGCCTTAACATTCCCCAGAGACCCAGATGAAATATCGCTGACGCATTTGCAGTGTAATCATCACAGATCCTACTTAGCCTGGGTAGTGCACAAGGCAGTACAAATAAATATATTATTATTGGTAATAAAATATTATGATGAAAGCTGGCCAGCGGTAACACTTGGCAGTAATCTGAGTGTTATCGCTAATACGCAGATCACAACCTTAGAGGCAGATGATTTTACCTAATAAATATTTTAAAAATTAAATTTACAAGCAGTAAGTTATTTATAAACAAGCAATTTATCACATTTGCATTTGATAAACTACACAGCTTCGCTGCTTGTATTCTGACTGTACTGTTCTGCTGTTTGCCATTGTGCAAGGCTCATTTGGTTTTTACCTTAAAAAGATCGTCTGTCTTCATTTTTTCTTTCTCACATGTAGCTGGAAAATGATAGCTCAACATTTTCTGTTTGCACTGTGTCCTCTTCACCTGCCTGAAGGTCCTAGACCGTCCTTGAAAACATCAGCAAGCATCCTTGAACTAAGGGTGGAAGTTATTTAAACTGCCAGTGCTAAAAAGATAAAACTGGTAACCATTTCTGTGCTGTTTCAAAAGCTGTTTTCTCAAATGCTGGATGCTGCTGATGGCAGTGGCTCTGCAGGTTTCAGCTCATGGTGAAGTGGAACCTTGCTGACCACAAGCTCATTCATTCCCTGCTGCTGGAGGGACATACAACAGATGCCCGACCAGCTGAAATTATTTGAGAGAGCAAAAGGCAGCACAACTGATCTGCTTGAATTGAGCTCTCTCCAGCAGTTCCAGCATATTCCCATATTTCCCAGTCTTCGAGTCTGACAGGGCAGGAGCAGGGCTGGGGTGTCAGCTCAAGGGGGATAGGGAAGCGCTGCCTAGCTTCAAGCAGAAGGAGCTGCACAATGTCCCTTCCAGCTTGTAGTTAGCTTGCTTCCTGGCCTCAAAACAGGCGCTGGAAAGAAGGGTTTATCTATAAACTGACTCCTTTCCTCCTCCCCGTGATGGCCAGAAAGCTTCCTTTTAAGCAAGGCAAGAGCCAGTAACACTGGGCAGTGTTACTCTATCTCTGTGTGCCTTTTGAGGAAATGTTTGTGCAGAACATTTCCTGAACCCGGCACAGCTCCGAGCCGGATAGTTTAGCAGAGGGAGGTGTGTGAGTTGTTTTCTTTCACCTGTGTCTAGGCATTCTTCATTCTCAAGTCTTCTTTGGAAACATTTGTGGGTTCTTATGAAGGCGTCTTCCTGGCCACAAATAGGAGTGAATGTTTTTTTTCTTTCCAAAGAGATTTTCTTTGTGCTTTAGACAACACTGCATTGTGGCAAATGTGACAGCAGTGTGACAAACATGACCAAATAATTACCTAAGGAAATAGAATCTTTTACTATTTTACGATTCAAAAAAACCCAAAGTGAGGCTTTTCCAACAACTGCCAACTAATGCTAGATTTGCTGTGAATCAAAACCAGGTAGAAACTGTTCAAAAGTTACAGATAAAATTCCTAATCCCTCTTTGCTTTCCTAAAGCAAACTTCCCATAGGGATGCTACCAGAGGAGATGTCATGTGAGGTTTTAGGGAACACTGGAGGTTTTTAGATTTTTGCTTTGAAACATGTTTACAGGGTTTTGTTTTATTATTAAATTTACATTGGACAGGGAAGGAGAGAAACCGAAAATCAAACTTATTATGGAACTTATTATTATTTCAGTATTAAGTGTGCAACATAAACAACTCAGCTCTTACCAGATTTTACATGTATTGAAATTGCTTAGAATCTAGGCTTCTGCTAAACTGACAGAATTCCTTTGACTTCGACCCTAATAGTCATTGCTTTTGCAGATGTAGCAAAAAAGAGGACTGCTTACCTCAGCACTAGCACTTCCACAAAAAAGCAAACCTATTGTCTTTTGGCCTACTGCATTGTAGATGCCACTTTAATATTTCAATCTAGAACAAACATCTTTGTCAGTCCAGAGTCAGCTGTCACTGGCAAGAAGCAGCCCTGTCCCAGCTGTAGATCAAGTGATGTCCCCTCTTTGTCACTCACCCACAGACACGTCCTCTGAAAGCAAACAGCTTGGCGGTGATGCAACTGACTGCTGAGCAGGGAGCATCATTCAGGCACCAAGGTGGCTTTGGACTGGCCAAGCTCCTAGAGTTGCCACTGGGTTTAATCAACACTTTTAATACTTTATATTGAGCAGGGAGCTTGGAAAAGTTTGGGAAACTGCATCCTCTGCCTCAGCCCAGCCCTGCCAACTGTGATGTGAGGAGAGCAGGAGGCGCCCACGGTTTACCACAGGGCAGAAAACCACAGAAGGATATAAAACCACTTTAAAACAGAGGTCCTGTGTCTTACAGACAATAATTAGTTCTTTGGGTGTAAACTGAGGGAGGACAGTCATCTGGGAGTTGAAATTAAGAAGCATCATGTTTACTTTTGAGTATGGGGAGGTAATAAAAGCTGCTAACCTCTGTAGTTAACAGCAAAACTCTGTACACTCAGGAGGGCTGCTGTTGGCCCTCGGCAGGTATTTCTTTAGGAGGTGCTTTGATGACATTTCAGACAGGCTCAGGCAGTAGTCTGTTCTTGTGTGTGCTGTTTTGTTTTTCTTGCTTGAACTGCACTGCTGTGTGTTTTAAATTCTGAGAGCAGAAAGGTCCAGCCAGTACTTCCGAAGATTATCATATATGCCTTTACATTCTGTGCTGGACCTGTAAGAAATGATCTGCAATTCTCCGAGCTCTGGAAGTTCTTCCTCAGCCCTCCTGGCTCAGTTCCAGTGATAAAGTGACATCCACAACCTTCTGTTCAGCCGACAGCTTCCTGATGACCTTGTGAAAACTTTGTCAATGCCTTACTGTTACCCAGTTCCCAGAAAAGAAAAAGATATGCAGTATTGAGTTGAATGTGCTTCTTTTTCCTTTGCAGACAAAATATTTTGCATAATTTCATTGACTCTTTCAGTAAGAGCTTTCATAATGAATCCGAGGATCGGTGGACCTACATTGCCTCAAATGTCAGCTTTTTAAGCATTAAGACACTGCTTCTGCAGAGTCTCTGGCTTTATCCAGACTGATAAGGAGTCTTTACAGCAACATTATTGATTACAGTCTGACCAAGGAAGCACTGGCAGCAGCGTTAGGCCACCATCAGACAATCTATACAGCAGCTCTCTCCTATTTCTCAGCAGCTGCTACCCGCAGGCAGTCACATCCCCACAGTTCAGCCAGGGAACAGACAACATGAGCTCTTCTAACGCGCTCTGGTGTAAAATCACCTGAGTTACTTCTCACAGCTACGGCAGCAATTTGAATTAGACAGGCTGACTTCTGCGATGCCATTGATGAGGAGCACTCCAGTAGTTTGTTCTACTCACCTCCAGGGTAATTTCTGGCAGCTGTGGAAAGCTATGGCTTAAGCTGCCACCACCTTTCCAGCAATGACTGTCACATCACAGCTGTAGAGAAGGAAACCCTTAAACTGCTGTTGGGATTTAATCCTTGGTATCATTTACTTGGGAGTGCCTGATGTCATCATAATGTTCCATCATATTCCAGAGGCTTCTCTACACACGTTGCTCATAGTCAATATTTTCAAGAACAAAACATTTGTGCAAATACCCTCATTTTCTCTAACATTACTGATAGGACTTATTGTAGACTCAGATGGAAATCATAATGTTTCAATTGAAGAGGGACACTGCCATCCGCACTTGCACGCATAATTCCTGTCACTGTAATTCCTCTGCAAAACTGTGTGAATATTTTCTCAATAGACAGAACTGGCCCAAGTTAAGTTTTTTGCATAATTACTGAAAATGTGTTATATACTCACATTATATTTAGCAGTTTCAGTAGGTAAGCAGATCAGCTGACACTTTTGTGCTTCCAAACAGCATGTGGCCATTAGATACCATTATCTGGAAATAAGCTCTCCCGCCTGAGTACTTATATACCGTAGTCTAGACTCAACAGCAATGCACCACAGAAAGAAAGCACGTGGTTTAACTGGCAGTGTTTGCTTTCCCTTCCATCTTACTGGTTTGTAAACACTTCTCCTAGCTCCTGCTTTTCCCAGGGTTGCAGGCACCAGCAGCCCACAAAGCACAGCAGCTGGCGTAGGTGCAGGTGTTGGCAGGGACTCAGGGGACAGTGGATAGTGGACAACAGCAGCCTGTGCGCTGCGGAGATGTGCTTCCTTTTATCATGAACTCTCTCCTTTGGGCTGTATGGCCATCTCCAAGAAAGCTTTTTATCATCGCTTCAGGAGTAGCATATCTTACTCATTATAGTTTTCCATGGTACAGATCTTTAGTAGCTTTTCTTCCATCTGTAGCTGTATGGCTCTGCAGAGGGACCTCAATAAGCTGGATTGATGGGCTGAGGCTGACTGTATGAGATTCAACAAGGCCAAGTGCCAGGTTTTACACTCCAGTCGCAACAACGCCATGCAACACTACGAGCTTGGGAAGGAGTGACTGAAAGCTGTCTGGCAGAAAAGGACCCGGGCTGCTGGTCAGCAGTGGCTGAACGTGATCCAGCAGTGTGTTCAGGTGGCCAAGAAAGCCAACAGCATCATGGCTTGGATCAGCTGTGGTGTGGCCAGCAGGAGCAGGGAAGGGATCATCCCCTGTACTCGGCACTGGGGAGGCTGCACCTCGAATATTGTGTTCAGTTTTGGGCCACTCGCTACACGAAAGACATTGAGGGGACAGAGTGTGTCCAGAGGAGGGCAATGGTGAAGGGTCCGGAGAACAAGTGTTAAGAGGAGGGGCTGAGTGAACTGGGATTGTGTAGCCTGGAGAAGAAGAGGCTGAGCAGAGACCATATTGCTCTCTCTAACTGCCTGAAAAGAGGTTGTAGCAAGGTGGATGCTGGTCTCTTCTCCCAAGTAACAAGTGGAAATGGCCTTAAGTTGCACCAGGGGAGGTTTAGATTGGATACTAGGAAACATTTCTATACTGAAATGGTGATCAAACATTGGCAGAGGCTGCCCAGGGAAGTGGTGGAGTCTCAGTTCTTGGAGGGGCTCAAAAAACACGTAGACGTTGCACTTTGTGGCATGGTTTAGCAGGCACAGTGGTGTTGAGCTGACAGTTGAATTTGATGGTCTCAGAGGTCTTTTCCAATTCTGTGATTCTATGATTTTTACTTCTAACATGGCCTGCTGTTTATGACTGTATGTTGTAGGTTTATCTTCTTTTCTCTGCAGCCTAGGAAAGAAAAGAGCACATGCAGAGTCTCTTATTTGCTGTACTTCAAAACTTGTGAATTCACTGGTCTTTTTATAAATTGATCTGTTGATAATTGCAAGTTCAGAACAAAGAAAAACTATAGCAACAAAAGAAGAAAAATATTTTTCCACCTTTGTAAACTTCTCATAAGTTAATTACGAGTTTAAATTTAAAATCAGAAAGAAGGTTGCCAAGTCCTCTATTGTTCTTATTGAACCACATGCAAAGAGGGAATTTTATTATGATACAAAAGGAAAGAATTTGTCATCATTAGCTGTAATGTTTTCGGGAAGGAGGTTTGATAGGAGACTTAGCATCATTAGAGGTTTTTATCTAAAGATTTCCTGCCTCAAGTAATTGTTTTGAAGAAGTAAAGACAGAGAGATTATGTCATTAATTCTCTTTCTTGAAGGTCTGTTGTTTTGTAGGCTCATTGGGAGAATTTCAACAAAATATCTCAGTTTTGATTTATTTACTTATTTTGTAGATGCTTTGCGAAACTGTAACCAAATAACATTTTGTGTTGACTGTATTGCTGCTAGCTTAGTTCTTTGAAGTGTGGTGGCTGATTATGTGATTCCTTTTCATGTTTAACAGTGGCAATCTCAGGAAACCAGAATCATAGAATCATTAAGGTTAGGAAGGACCTCCAGCATCATCAAGTCCAACCATCAGCCCAACACTACTGTGCCTACTAAACCCCATTCTGAATTGTCATGTCTACAAGTTCTTTGAACACCTCCAGGGATGGTGACTCCACCACTTCCCTGTGAACTAACACAGACACAACAAACGTTGTTAGAACTATGCTTGGTGTTGTTTTAATTTTGTAATAGTCAATTTTAAGCATAAGAATCTGCTCTGCTGACAAACATAGCTCTACACTGCTATACTGGATATTCCATACAAAGCATTTGTAATGGATCACCTGCACAAACACTGCCTGTATCCATTGTTTAGTAGTTTTAAATATTCTTCTTGTTCTCTGTTCTTTAATGTTATTCCTGTTGGAAACCACCCTCTTCCATCCTGCAGGAAGCAGAATTAAAGCAAGAGAAAGTGTGGGGGTTTTAGGTAAACACACATACATGTTTTTGCATACACCAGCAAGTGCTATTTTGTGGAGTAACAGCAGCACCTACATTAAGAACACCCAACAATTCTTATCAGAAAAATTCATTTTCAGCTGTTTAGAATTCTGTTAAATTCAAACTGCTAACCGAACCCACGTGGAAGATTATCAGGGTTCTTTCCTGGGAGAATTTTATTTTGCTCTGCCTCAGAGTGGAACACAGGGAAAAGGTTGCTGCTTGGTATTAAAAATACACATAAATAAGATGTCTTCTTCTTTGGAAAGTCCTAATCATCTCACCATCCTGTGACCTAAGGGTTTAAATTTCTCCAGAAAGTATTCTTTGTCACATAGATGGGCCTTCTGTTTTCTGTACAGAAACTGAGTTGAATTTCGCTGAGTTTTAAGGTTCCCCACAGGCTAAGGACGCATTACCAGCTGGAAAGTTTTGTGCTGTCATCACAGAGCACCTGAACACCCTCCATCTGCCTCCATGCCTGCCCACAGCAGGTTCATCTCACTTTGAACCTTGGAGCAGCTACAACAGGCATCCCAGAAAGCCCCTCAGTTCACAGTCTGGTCTCTTCCTGGCTTCATAGGGTAAAACACAGCACCTGCTCTTATATATCAGGTGTGGTCTGTTAGAAATTGAATTTAAACATATTTTCCTGAAGAGAGCTGCATTCTAACAGCTATTGGTGGTGCAAATGATGCTCTGTCACCAATGAATCACCTGATTACAGTATTTGGGATGTTCACAACTGGCAAAAATCACAAACACCAGAATGCACACATTGCTGTGTCCTTAAAACCTGTCTGCCCCAACCAACTGCACTCCAAAAAGCACTCTGATTAAAAGAGAAGACCATTTGACAATGTTCTTTCTCTACTCACAGAGGTTCATTCTGCTGAGGTAGACGGCTCCTCACAAGGCAAGGTAAGTAACATAAGAATTTCATAATCATCTGTATTTCCCACTGCATTCTATGTTCATATGGCATTAATACTTTACAGTAATCTGACAATTTGCCTTTCTCAGGTGCACTGTGCAATCTGAGTACCTTGCTGGATCTTTCAGTATCCATTTTCTGATCTGGTTTTTTGGTGCATTTGTTTGCTTCACTATGGTTAACCTCTGGTCAGTATATTAAGCATAATTTTATATACCTGTAAAACTTACCTTTAGTGCAGGACCTTATCATCTAGCCAAGTTTTTAACTGTCTTATTTTGCAGAGAGTGTAAGACTTGTCTTTACTGACTTCACTTCTCACCTGTAACTCTAAGCAGGGTTTAGAAGCATGGAAAGTGTGGAAAAATAATCTACCATTTGTTTTCTTATTGTATTCTCATAGTGGAATTGCTGGATGGGAATCTGTGATGTCAATGATTTTTCAAGTGCTTCCATCTTCTTCAAAATTTTCATGGAATATTTTTTTGTTTTCCCATGCTTACATATGCAGAAAACTGGCTAAAACTCAGTAAAGGACATAAAATTGGGAAAATATGTGCTATCCAGTATGCTATGCACATGAAAATAAAGCCCTGCTAAACTTTTTTTTTTTTACAACAAGAATGCATCTTCTTTCTGTGAATAAGCACAAGGGATATTCTTTTCATCCTAGAAACTTACAGATGGCTTAGGGGGATGACAGAGAGAATGAATTTCTTAATGATTTTCATCAAATTCTGCATGAAATATGAGGGGTCAGACATTGCAGCACATAGAAACTGATGCCTCCCGGAGGCTCCTGGTCTTGCTGCGAAGTCAGAATCCACAGCATCCAAATGGGTGCTGGTGTGACAGTGGGACCCAACGACTGCTCCCTGTGGCATTTGCACTCCTGCTACCTGTGTAGCCCCTCTAGTAGCGAGGAAATTATGGAAGAGGCTTGAGTGGGGCTGGCAAAAGAAAGCATATAGTGAAGGCTTCATCGTCTGTCCCTTGTGAAAGCTTTCTGCTCCAGTTTCTCTGCTTCTTGTTCCCAAAGGCACCTTAGAGAAGAGGGAGGATTTGTTCTGTGTCTGTTTCCTCCTGAATAATAAGCCATCCTGCCAATTATCTGATTAGTGTTTGCTGCTGTCCAAATTAATTAAATAAAAAAAAGAAAAGGAAAATGATTATTTTAGTATTTAGAATTGAATACCTCAGACAACACAGCTGCTTGACTGTGCAGTTTGGGGCAACTACTCTTGACTGTCGCATCTGTGGGCATGTGGAGGACAGTAATGGCAGTTCTGAGCACATATATTCTCAAGATAAAACCAATTACTCATGCAGCTTCTTGGGATTAAGTTTCCAGGAGCCAAGGTACTACAGGTCCTTGTTCTCTGATGTAGAACTCCTTTGGAAAAATACAATATGCTGTTGGAAATGTTTTGTTAAGAGCAACCAAGCACGCAGGTAGGACGTAGGCTCTCCTCCCACAAAGCAAAATTACATGAACGATTAATAAAAGGTCTCACATTCAGGGGATTATTCTGCCTGTGACTTAAGCCTGAGGAGAATCATTATCACCAGCCAGCAGAGGATCTATAAATAACCTA
The DNA here is from genome assembly GCA_033459285.1 of Clamator glandarius. NCBI lineage: Eukaryota > Metazoa > Chordata > Aves > Cuculiformes > Cuculidae > Clamator > Clamator glandarius. The sequence goes on along the minus strand of JAUNZM010000668.1, from coordinate 781,295 downwards.
CAGAGCTGAGTTTAAAGCATTAGTTTAGCCTCTCAGTGGAAATTCAGTGCATTGTCTAAGTGTGGTTAGAGGCAAATATTATCTTGAAGCAACTTATTGTTTTACTTCACAGTGGCAAGGAAATAAGCATTTATTATCAGAACAACTGACATTATTTCAGCCCGCCATGAAGACTTGTGGCAGAGCAGGAAGAAAAGAACTAGGCAAAGCTTCAACTCCCCAGCAAGCACCTGTTTCTCAGAAACGGGAAGGAGTGGATACACTCATTCTGAAAAGCCTGACTAATAAATAGTTCTGGAAATCGACTCAACCTACCCCTTCCTAGGCAGGCAGAGCAGAAGCAAGCCTCCAGGCCACCTGAAGTAGTACTGGGAGAACAGATTACATGTAAATTCACTCAGCTGCTCCGCTGAAGTTGCCAGCAGAACAACTAGATAGTGTAGGGCTGGGATCTTTGTGAGGTGGTTATGTGTCCACAGGGAACTAAGCTAACTACTAGGTAGCTTTGTATTGAGCACTGGACAACCATGACGTGGTGACAACTTCTCATCCCTAACGTCTGTCAGCCAAACTGGAGTGGGTGACAGCCCTCACACGCGTCTGTCTTTCTGTATACGTATCAAGGCGTGCAGTCTCCTCTTCCACACCACAGGAGGAAATATTGGTTTAATAAAAGTTTCTTTTGTGTGTTTCTAGAAAGGGTGTAATTATGATATAACTTCACTTTAATTAAGACTGGTGATAAGGTTTCAGTGTATCAAGATGTGAGTGGTATTGTCACATGAAAACTAAGAAATGCTGGACAAAATGATGTTGTTATTAGGTAAATGTTGAAAGTTCATTTAAAAATAGTTTCAAAGTTGGCTCTTGACTGTATCAGACTTGAATGTGGGCTTATTAATGTTTTAATTAACAGACTAAATGACAGGGGCAGGGAGTGCTCTTATGTTACACTCTTTCCAAAAGAAAACCAGCAATTGTTCTAGGAGGTTTCAACAGATATATATCATGTAAGTGAAATACTCTGTTATACTTGGAACTTGATATGTCCTAAATTGAAATATAATGCTTCCTTATTTAAGTACCAATCTCAGTGTCAAAAAGGATTAGGATAAATTAGAGGGGTGAGCAAGTGGTGAGAGGTTTAGAAACTCAGGCCTTTGAAGAACAGTTAATTTTTTTTTTTTCTGCATAGGAAGGTGAAGATGTTGAGAAAGGTGAGTGACATCAAATGTGTGAAACATTGTCATCAAGTCTGGTGACCAACTGTTGTTCTCCATGACATCAAGAACAGAACAAGAATTAATCTACTCTCTTTATGGTAAGGGAAAAATCCATCTTAAATATTAGGAGTAACTTTCTAACCGCATTTTAACACTAAAAGAGATTCTTTGTGCAATCAGCATTGCTGGACATGGACTTGATCCCAAAGAATGGAATTGATGGCTGGGATTATACCTACTCTCACATTTCTATGTTTTCTGAGACCTTCATTGTAGGGAAGTAGATCGTCATTTAAATGTGTATCCTATAATCAACACCCGCTACACTATATTATTACCTTAAATTGGTCATTGAATAGCTTCCTAGGTAAGAAAGTCCAATGCATAATTTGTAAGTTTTTTTGTACCCTAGTAATGGATGTATATTAATATGCATTTTCCACAATCTGACTGAGAATCTCTCATATTCAGCCAGCCGTTTGACTTCACTATTTAGAAAGATAGAAGATAAATTTAAAAAGCAGCCTGCACTAAGCGGAGTGAACTGTACACGTTGATGACTTAATAATCTGGAGGATCAGTTGTATTTACTGTAATTGCAATCACAATACAAAAACATATTCCCAGAAGCATTCCCTGGAAGGGAGCTATGGCTGTTAATACAGCAACAACATGGCCAATCCAAATTCAGGGCAAAAGGAGCTGGGCAATGACCCAAATATATTTTCCTGAACTGTGAATCAATCAGTAATGAACACTTTCGTTGTCTGAGATCAGCACTCACACAGAATGTTTTATTTTCCTTATCCCCAGATGTCCTGATTTTAAATGTGTGTCAAAGTTATTTTTTATCCTTGAAAATGAATCAAAGTAATTTTTCATGCAGAGATAAAGATGTATGAATATTTTACATAGACTAATATTTTGTGCTTTTAGCCAATGTTTTACTTAAAAGCTCATAAAACTAAAGCTTTTGTTCTAATAAAAAGGAAAACCCTTTAAACATCATATTCCCTGCCTGCATAGAACTGCATAGATGAGGGCAAGGTGCTCATAAATCCCTGTGACCTGAAAGCTGTAGTAAACCTTCAATATAGCAGTGTTCTGGAAGATAGGAGGCATTTGCAGGCATATGCAGCATCAAGGGATGTAACTATATTTACCCACATGCCCCAAAGAAATACATTCAGAAAGCAGAAGGCATCAGGCCAGGCAATTTCAGAAAGAACTTCTTCATGCGACTAGCTTAGCTTATTGCCCACAATTTTCTTTGTTATCTCCACTTTCACCATCAGGGTATTCAGAAATGACTTTAGTTGGTGCCCAGATCAGTGTGCGATGCTACTGCTTTGCTCATCATTTTCCATCTCTCCCAAAATCCTGCATCTCCCCTGCAACAGGGAAGTTGTTATTTATGGCAGCTTATGCCTTTTCAGTGTCTTCTCTGGCTTTTATACAGAAAAGTGACCATCTTATCTTGACAGCTATCGGATATGACTGCTGTTGAAAGCAATTTCAAGCCTTTTTTCACAGAATCATAGAATGGTTTGGGTTGGAAGGGACCTTAAAACCCATCCAGTTCTAACCCCAGCCATGGGCAGGGACATCCCACTGGATCAGGTTACTCAAAGCCTCATCTGAGCTGGCCTTGAACACCTGCAGGGATGGGGCAGTCACCATTTTTCTGGACACCTGGCCCTTAACTTGTTATGAACTTACATTTTGCTTCACATTTTGAGCAGTGGGTGCACTATAGTCATTATGTTCTTTAAAGCCTTTGCAAAAGTAAAGCAGCCTGTAAGCATTAAAGATCTGTACGAATGGCAATATGACCTTTCCTAAGGTAATACTTGCATAATGTTGAAAGGCCTAAAATGAAGACACTTTTAAGAAGCACAAAATTCAGATACACTCAGGTCTGTTTTTGTACTGTGTGCAGGTGCTTGCCTTGCTAAGCTATCCCCACTCATCATCTTCATGTCACTCCTCACAAGTGAAGCTTTCTGGCTGAGTGTGGTGTCACCACGATGGAGCAAGCTAAATCCTACAGGCTTTGAATAGAAAGGAGAAGCAGCTTTGTCCTTGAAATGAAAGCATGAAAAAGTCACTATTCATGTCAGTAATTCCATATTTAACAATTTCACAGAGCATATTACTTTGAAGTCAGTAATCAGCAAACGCAGGTGCGATCCTTTTTCACTATGCAAGTCTACAATAGGCAAGTATGTATGAATTAGTTTTGTGCAGAAACAGATATTAAAACAGATTTCCTGCTCCATTTTTCTTAGGCAAGACTTAAACATAACTCTTCAGCAGCTGACATGAGATGAAATCTTGTCCATCATAAACAACAACCTCACAATTAAGCAAAGCTGTGTTTTGTTACCCCTTTTGTTTACCTCATGTAAACACTGAAGACAGAAGCGCTTTCTTAATTTAAAAAATGGCACTTTGAAGCTGAAATCATTGGAGTAGCTCCACACACTGTGCTGTTCAGATGAAATCTGAATCAAGGAGATTTTCCTCTGCCCCTTTAATGTCATCCAGATACATTATCTCTGCAGCTCCAACAGCAACAGAATGGCAACTCGCAACCTTAACTGAGGTTCTTAACTGTCCAGAAAAGAGGGTAAATGCTTGCAATTGTTTTTAATTTGCAAATATATTGTGTGGTGATGCCACACCTCAAATTTTGTGTTCAGTTTTGGGCCCCTTACTACAGGAAGGATATTGAGGCACTGAAGTGTGTCCAGAGGAGGGCAACAAAGCTGGTGGAGGGTCTGCAGAACAAGTGTTATGAGAAGTGGATAAGGAAGCCTCCTCCAGGCTCAGTTCCTTAGTCTGAAAGGAGGTTGTAGCGAGGTGGGTGTTGGTCTCTTCTCCCACGTACCGAGTGACGACGGGATGAGAGGAAATGGCTTCAAGCTGCGTCAGAGAAGGCTCTTGAGACTAAAATTCTTTACTGAAAGAGCAGCGAAGCACTGGCATAGTGCAGTAGTGGACTCACCATCCCTGGAGATGTCCCAAAACTGTGTAGATGTCACACTCTGGGACATGGTTTAGTAGTCACGGTGGTGTTGGGCTGAAGGTTGGACTGGATGATCTTAGAGGTCTTTTCCAACCTATGATTCTATGATTTTATATCAGAAAGAAGCCAAATACTGGAATGTTGTCTTTTATTTCAATAAAAAACATGAACTCACTTTGACAAAAGAACAAGATGCCAAATTTAATTGCTCCTCTTCCCAACAAGGACGTTGTGAAGCCGACAAGTCAGAGACTGTCAGACAGAATTATTCTTTTAAAATCTCTGCATGAGTTTATATATATATGGCATAAATGTAAAAAATCACATACACACTTTGTTTTTTTTTAAAGAAAGAAAAAGAGGAAAGCACAGAGGGAAAACGAAGTTTCAAGAGTAACATACATTTTTAATTGTACTTTTTAAAATTCTTTTTATCTTTCTAAAAATTTAAACATGATTGGCAATGTATTTAAGAAGAGCAACAAAGCATTTGGTAACGAGTTCTGCACCCAATTAATTGCCTTGGTCTTTCAGGTCTGCCTTTGATTCCATCCCTATTTTAAGGTTTTAAAATGCAATTTGTTAATAAAAAGGACCAAGGCAAAATTGCAAGTCATTAGCAGCTGTGAATGACCTCTAATAGTTGGTTATGACATCACATAAAATGGATGTTAAATACAGTAACGTTGGTACTTCACAAAATTCTACAAAATTTCACAAAATTCTAAAGTTCTTTCTCCATTTTGCTGCCAATATAAAGTTACATTCTCTGTCAGAGCAAGGATATACAATTCCTTTTAGAGCTTCTCCTTCCTGACTACAATTTGCCACCTGACTTTAGGGACCAAATATAGCTGGCTAATTTGGAAATCTCTCATTATATTCCCTAAAGTGGGCATTTAGAATGACTTTGGAAGAGCAGCTCCTTTTCTCCATGAAGCTGGAAAGACAGACTCATAATTCATTACTTAGATACAAGAAATTAGGCAGTGGGACAGTCTCCTTTGCTCCTATTACTACTCACTGTGGAATGTTCACCTGAGCTCTGAAGTAATTTAGTAACTGGAATGTAAATTACTCAAGGTAGATGGATTTTAAAGGCTCTTTGTATTTGTTACTATGATAGTTTCGTAGCCTGGAAAAAATGACACACACAAACGAGCTGCATGGTACTGTGTTAAGGCACGTAGTCACTAGACCACAACGATGGTGTTCAGCAGGGGACTGGACATGGAAAATGAGTTATTTGGACAAAGAGGTAAGGTTCTACAATAGGTTACTTTCAATAGAGGAGAGGGAAGCAAGTAGAACACCTAACTACTTTGAACACAAGCCCCTGTAAACTTGGGAAGAGGATTTTATAGTGCTGACAGCCATGCAACCACACAAGGTTCTCTGCCTTGCCCTTTTTCTAAGAGCGTGGACCTGCCACAAAAGCAATAGTGGAGAATGATGTAATTACCTACTCCAGCCCTGCCTTTGCCCATAAAAAGGTTTAAATGTTTTTTATTTCTCAATTTGAGGTTAATTCTGATAGGAGGTCTTATGGCTGTGAGCTAAGTAGGTTTTTGGCATTGTACTTGCTGAAGGATAATAGAGGCAGTGATCACTGAATTGTATTTCTGGTTCCCCAAGACTATTCCCTTCATTTTAGCTTGAAGTATTTCTGGGGTCACAAGACCGCTGCATTTCTCAGCTACACAAATCTTAACACCTCTCTTGCTTGTTTACATGGCAATTTAAGCAAACAGACTTCTCTCACATGATCTTGTTCTAGCAAAGCAAGCTAGAAATGGGACATGTAAAACAATTCACCAATGCCACTATTCCCTTTTAGACTTCAGAATATCTCTTTTTCTTCTCACACAGTCTCATAATGAATTATTGTAATTCTGAGGTGACCTGTAAATCAGCGCAGCACTAAAAAAACCCACACTATGTAAAATTAAAACATTTTAAAAGAAATTGGGCAACTTATATATTTTTTTTAATGTAGGGAATCAGAGAAGAATATGTACATTTATTTTAAAACCAGAATTGTGTTTGGAACAATGCCCTGCGCCAGTTTTAATAGGAACATAAGATCTGCTATGCTCCATTAAGCCAATGATCCATCGAGTCCAATATTCTCCACTCTGCTTGGCAAGTGCAAGATGCTTCAAAGGACAGCAAATTGCCCATTGTGCACTTGGCCAATTTTTCAATTTGAATAGTCCACTGTGCAAAAGCCATTCTATTCTTCATGTCAAGCCCTTGTCCTGTGTGGTTACAAATGTTAAAGTAATCAAATGGCATGAATGACTCAATGTACCGTTTTAATAATATTTACGGCTATGTTTATGCTCTGATTGGATCTGTTTCTCTTGAGCTGTCGACTGGTTTGTGTACAATGTTCCTCACGTTCATTCTCATCACATCTCCTATTTCTTCTCCAATTCAGCCACTAAGCAAATTGATGGTATTCACAAATCCCCACATTTTTTCATCAGTATTAAGAAATCAATTATGATCTTAAATGGACATTAAGGGATATTTCTATTAAGCAGCTACTTGGTGTAACAAAACAGCATGCAGTGATCAGAGCATGACGTTAATGCTCCACTGGATTTCCTTCATTCAAATCATATTCTGTTGCTGCACAGGAGTATCTTTTAATTTTTTAGGTGAGAAAAGTTTCTAATTCAGATCTCAATACTTCGCAGTTTTAACCTCTACTTAACTAATGCTATTGACTAGCTAGCTAAGTGACCTGGTATGTTGTTAGATACTAGAAACCACAAGAAGATATTTTAATTATTTATTTTGATATTATTTACCTGTTTATTTATTTATCACTTTCTGGTCATAACATTTTTGTTTTCTCATTTTCTGTTGTTTTCCTCCAGAATTTCATGCCTTGTTCAAGGGCCTGGACTATAGTTTGTGATGTTTTCACCTTTCTTTACCTTTCTCTGTCTTGCACCTTGGTAATAATTTAGAAATCAAGGTTTGTCAAACTATCTCAGACATGTTGGTTATATCCACCCCCCTTATATCAGGAGTATCTTCTATTCTGGGCAATGCACAGGTATCAGAAGGCAGAGCAATAGAGGAGGGCTGGAAAGTAATGTCAGAAGCAGCACTACAGTGATGGGTACAGCTTGTACCACTTTTCCCTTATGGACTAATTTTGATGCTCAATATTCCAATTTTTTCAATGTTTACCTCTCTCTGTTAGAATGGAATTTTATTTGAGCTGTCTGTTGGTATCTAATCCCTGTTAGCTAAAACTAGAAGCCTAGGGAGTAGGATTCCTAGACAAAGACTTCATCGTTGCCGGCAGTTTCCACACAGCAGCTGTGGTAATGCAATGAAAAATCTTGAGGGAGATGGAAACACCTCTATTATAGGCATATAAATGCTTTCTGCATGAAGGACATTTCCTTCTGTCTCTTGTCATGTTATTGCAAAATGGTTTGACTTCTACTGCTCTTCTGCTGAATAAGCATCTCTGGTTTCATTTTCTGAGTTTTAATGGGAATTATAGTTGCAGTTTACTCCTAAAAACCAAGACATGGGTATTTTAAAAATTAATGCAACCTATGAATGTCTCCTGAGATTTATTTTTTTCTCCTTAATTTGTCTGATGTACTGGTCCAGCTGGATTTGGCTGTGTTCTGAAACCCTGGGAAAACTTCATCCAGCTTTTCATGAACATGGGTTACTGTTTTTATTAAAAGCCAAATATGAAATTAAAACTCCACTGAAAGTGACTGCAATGCTTCCTTTGACCTAAACCCACCAAAGAATTTGAAATAACCTTAAAGCTTTTTTCTTTCCTGCAGTGGGAAGGTGAAGTTGGATATCTGACCTCCATAGCTCTGGTCACACATAGAATCATAGAATCACCAGGTTGGAAGAGACCTCCTGGATCATCGAGTCTAACCATTCCTATCTGCCACTAAACCATGTCCCTGAGCACCTTGTCTACCCATCTTTTAAACGCCTCCAGGAGTGGTGACTCAACCACCTCCCTGGGCAGCCTCTTCAGTGCTCAATCACCCTTTCTGTGAAAAATTTCTTTCTGATATCTAGTCTGAACCTCCCCTGGCACAGACTGAGGCCATTCCACAGGGACCACTGAAAGATAGGAACTCTGAGGTGCTTTATCCTTGCTTTCACGTCTACAAGCATCTTCCTCTCCAAAACATATAATGGAATGGGACATCTACCTATTACTGACACCATAGAATCATAGAATGGTTAGGGTTTGAAGGGACCTTAAAGATCATCGAGCTCCAACCCCCTGCCATGGGCAGAGACACCTCCCACTGGATCAGGTTGCCCAAGGCCCCATCCAACCTGGCCTTGAACATCTCCAGGGATGGGTCATTTACAACTTCCCTGGGCAACCTGTGCCAGTGCCTCACCACCCTCATCATGAAGAAATTCCTCCTTATGTCTAGTCTAAATCTGCCCAGTTTATACCCATTGATCCTAGTCCTATCACTACAAGCCTTTGTAAAAACTGTCTCCTCAGCTTTCTTGTAGGACCCCTTCAGGTACTGAAACCAGCAGAGTTATTCTAATTTTCATAGCAAAAGATATTGCATCTTCACTATATTTTAAATTGCCTTTAGGAAATAATTTATAAGCACTGTCATGTCTCCCTTTCCCACACTTTCCCATTTTCCCTGTCAATCACTTTGAAGGCTGTTACCAGTAAGTGTAGTCTCTTCTCACAGAAACATCCTGTTTGGTTTTTTCTTTCTTTCTGTTATTGAGCACCTCTCCCTCCCTTTTCTGAAAAGCGGCTTTTCTTACATACAAGGCAGGAAAACTATAACAAGAGAATATGTAAGATTTTTTAAAATTTCATAACACAGAATATGTACATGGGATCCATAGTCTTGCCACTTGAACTTGGCATGAGCTAAATGTATTGTGTGCTGTGCATAGCAGGCTGTTGGCATCTTGTAGCTGCCTTAATGAGACAAGTATATAGCTCCACTGTGTCTCTTACATTGATTTTGATTAGTTCCTAATGAATGTCTCTGAGCGCATCTTATTTCAGAGATAAGATGTGGCCTCTTCATAAGAAGTTTATTACCAAGAAGCTTGAGACTAATCCATCAGCTGTCAATACTACCTCTTGGTCATTTGGGAATGATGAAATTCCAAGTGCTCAGTGCTTCACTGTGCACTGAATAGAAAAGCACTTCAGGGGTAAGGATTAATTGGTAGAGCTGGAAACATGATTTTTGCCAAGACACTGAACTACTTTTTCACCTGCCTACAAATGACCTGGGACCTCTACAGGAGGATGCACTTCTGAATAGCTACACTACTTAGCAGGATCTTCTTTTAATCTCCTCCCCTTGTAGTTGCCCATTCCTCCTGTATAGCAAAGAAGTGGGTTTGGATGACCCAACGAGTTGCTGTCACTCAGACAGTGCCTGTGGTTGAGTGTTATCGCCTATCCCACAGCAGCTCAGAGCACGAAAAATTACATTTTCATTCAACACTGTGCACTGTGGTATTTGCTCCTCTTCCAACAAAAATGTCATGCTTTGAGGTACGGCAAGTAGCTAGTACCAGATGATTTTTATCCAAGGGTTCTGATGTGATATAAGAAAATTAGGCTCTGAACTATGACAGAATCAGGTAATCTTTCAGGCAAATTCAGTAGACATCTTGGACAACAGAGCTTTGAACGGTAAAAACCGGGATGGAGGATTTTCTCCTCACCAGGGAGCCACGCTTGTCACTTGGATTTGTCTTTTATCATGGTAAGCTGCTATTTAAATTCCTGCCTGCTAAGGTGTCACAAGAGAATGTGTCCACAAATTAAAAATATATTACAATATTGATTCACAAAATGATGTGAAAAATCTATTTGTTTCTGGGTTTGAAAATCATTATGAACTGGTTTAATTCATCACATGATCTGTTTGTCTATTGCTAATAGTTTTATTATGTTCTGCTTCCCCTGTTCTGATCCCCACAGTGACTCAAATCCTGCTCCTCCAATTAGAAAAAGACCAAACTGTGTTCAGATATATTCAGACTTAATTCCTTGCTCAGAACCAAAATCATTGCTAATTTGCTAAAATAGGAGCTACCCTGCACTCTGTACATTCATTGTAATTCTTGGTCTCATTAACTGAAACACTGAATACACCCACACCATAAATTTTCCTACCAACCAGCAAGGGGACAGTAGGGTGCATTGCATCCATCCACCTGTGTTTGAAGCACTGTCAAAAAGAAAAGTTAGTTGTTAAAGGTATTGTCTTGTGACAATAAATACATGGTTTCCAGCACTTAGCAATAGACTGATTACATTTTCAAGGAGTATTGACTAAGACAGGGACAGAGTAACTGATTTAAGGAAGAAAATCCAGCCTTATATATAAAGGATAAGCAAAGCAAATCTTATGAAAGCAAACTTTTTCAAGTTTATAAGCTATATACATTCCCCAGTGCAATGTACAGGTAAGGGAATTGATTCTGTAGTCCCTTCACTAGTAGCATTTCTGTTAACTTCTAATTTCTACCAGTATGAGTGAAAAGAGAGGAATAACAATGGCATAACAGGCTTAGGATGCTGTGGATTGGCTCAGAAGTGTGCAAAGACATTGGATTTGTTCAAAGAGGTACCTGGCTTGCCTTAGAAAAAAAAGGAAATAGCAGGTGCCAGTGGGTAAATTGGTGGTGGATTTTGGGGTGCTGGTATATGAGAAGCTCAACGTGAGCCATCGATGTGCACTTGCAGCCCAGAAAGCCAACCGTGTCCTAGGCTGCCTCAACAAGTGTGGCCAGCAGGTTGATGGAAGGGATTCTCCCACTCTGCTCTGCTCTCGTGACACCTCACCTGGAGCCCTGCACACAGCTCTGGAGTCCTCAGCACAAGACATGGACCTGTTAGAGCAGGTCTGGAGGAGAGTCACGGGGATGGTCAGAGGTCTGGAGCACCTCCCATGCAAGGACAGGCTGAGAGAGCTGGGCTTGTTCAGCCTGGAGAAGAGAAGGCTCCAGGGAGACTTTATAGCAGCCTTCTGGTACTTAAAGGGGTTACAGGAGAGCTGCCGAGGGGCTCATTATCAGTAAGTGCAAGGATAAAAGAAGAGGTATTGTTTTTAAGCTGAAAGAAGGGGAATGAGATTAGATCTTGGTAAGAAATCTTTTCCTGTGAGAGTGGTGAGGTGCTGGCCCAGGTTGCCAGAGAAATGGTGGCTGCCCCATCCCTGGAGGGGTTCAAGGCCAGGTTGGATGGGGCTTGGAGCCCCTGATCCAGTGGGAGGTGTCCCTGCCCATGGCAGGGGATGAAACTGGATGGGCTTTAAGGTTCTTTCCAACTCAAAAGTGTGTGATTCTATGAAACGTAATGGTATTAGTCCATTTTGTCTAGACAGAGATTTTGCAGACCTTGAAAATGTAGCTAGTGTCTATCTAATGGTTTTATTGGCAGGAGGCTTCAGTAGTCTTGTAGTCTTTTAATATCATAAAGTAGACCACATAATACATCTGCAGCACACGGCTCTTGAGGGCCTAGTTTCCAGTAGGTGATTTGACAGCATTTTATACCCACTCACTCTGCATAAGTCTGCGTGGCTGCACAGCATGCATGAAATTGCAGGCTCGAGTCTCAGGAATTTATCTTTTCATCTCCTTTAATAAGACTTAAACCATAATATTAGTTCTGAGGCTGAGATCTGCTTACAGATCAGCGACATCACATCACTCCTCCTTTTTTTCTTCACGCTGATTAACCTGTTTAGATTTTCATAGAAGTCCTTGATGTAGGAGCTAAATGTCCTTGAAAACACCGGGTTCTTGGCAAGTAGGCAAATTCCCAGTATGAGGCAAAGGTGGCCAGTTTTGCTTTCATCACACTGTTGCTGCTTCCACCAACTTCCCAGTTTTCATGAAAGAAGTGCGCACACAAGTTAGAGAAGGGTTTGGTGTACTGTACGACCTGGATTCTATTTCTAGCATTACCATGAGTGTCTTTTTGCCTCTCCTCACCCATCACTTCAAGCAAATAAAAACCAGTTTTGCCTCTTGAGAGAAGATACTCTTAGTTTTTGATAAAGCAGGAAAATAATCATTTGGCATAATGATATTCAAGGCTGTTCTGCAAGGGCAATTGTTACTAGATGTTTCTTGGATTTTGCTGATGCTTAGATCTAAATCACTTAGTTTCAACAAGAAGGTCTTAGTGTTAACAATGCAATTTTCAACAAGCAGGTTAGATTTATTTTCAAATTACCACTGTCGAAATGTACCTCTCCGCAAATTCTGGTAAGAGAAAACTGCAGAGCATATTCATTAAATGACCTCTTCCCCCATCACTTGTCAGAAACTTACTGATTTGAACACCCACTCAGTTAAGTGCTCCATAGATCTGGAAGGTGTCATTGCTATGCTAGTTCAGTCCAAGAATTGGAATGTGTTTCCTGATATCCCTGTATACTGGATGCCAGCTGTTCTATCTGTTTCTGTATTTCAGATCTTTTCTTTCTGGATTTCAAACTCCATTTGTCTGCCTAACAATACATCTTTCTTAAAACTAAGAGCCAATATTAAACCCCTGTTTTATCTATTTCTGAAAAGAAAATAAACCTTGATCTGTAGTAGCCTTGCTCTGAGCACACATTTGGGAAGCATGGGCAAATCTCATCTACTTTCAGCTGTACTTTTACGTTTTGTTCTCAAGGGAAATTCTAGAGGCAAAAGAAAGTGCATTCTTGTAGCCCACTCTAATAACATGGAGGGGTCTTTGGAAAAAGAAATACAATAGAAGCAATATAATTTTTTATGTCAAAGGGCTTCTGCAAGAATACAAAGTTTAATGCATGGCTATGCTCTAAAATATATAACAGTGATACAGTATGTATAACTAGGTTAGGCACCTAGCCTGTCCTAGATAAATAACCCCAAGTACTTCGAAGTTACAGCAGCTACAAGATATATTAGTTTCTTAGAGAGCAAAATTTGCTCTACCATGTACCTAACTCTGCTGAAGCTCAATGGGTTTTTGCATGTGACCAAAGACTTAAAAAAACACTTCCGCAAATAGTTCAAGATGCAAAATAATTAAACTGACAAAAACCAAAACCCAAGTCTTTCTTCAAAGCTGTAGCTGAGTAAATTATCTCCGTGAAACTCATGCATTTGTTTTTCCTGTGCTTCATGAGTTCCAGTTTTGTACATATGGAAAACAACAAAGGCAAACCGTGGCTAATACTGTACAATGTGAGGTAGTGAGTGTTTTATACTAAGAGACTACTTAATGATGCTCAGCAGTGGGAATTTTAAGCAGTCATTGCTTGGATTTAAAGTCTGCTTTCTCTGAAGTAATTGGAAAACTTGCATGAATTTCAGTTTCAGTAGAGCCTGCAGTTTTGAATATAGATTCATGCAAGTTTATACCGGTAGCCACATAATGCTTCAAAAAAGTTTAAAGCCAGAGAAAAATGGCATCTCAGCACTATGTGGACAAAGTAATAGCTTTATTGTATATGATGTCTGACAAAAACCCCAAAGATTATGCCTGTAACACTTAAACAAATTAAGAAAATCAATTAAGATCACATTCAAAGTGGTTTCTTTCTGAGTTGACACACAGCTGTATACAACGCTGCCAACGTTCAAAGCAATTCTACAAGTCATTTTCTGAAAGGCTCTTGAACATCTCCATTGCTTTTGCTTTCACATCTACCAACAAAAAAAAGGGTTCCTCTGAGTACCACTGAATCTTTGGGATCTCTTCCCCATAAGCCTCGGTCAATAACTAAAAAGGTTCCATCATGGATATCTTCAGTTTCACAAGTAACTTGGTATTAACTCACTGTTCACTCTTGCACACCGACATCTTCTGAAAATGTCTCTGAACATGCATCCACTCGTACTGAATGAAGCAATCGAGCTGAGCCTTGTCTTGCTCTGACAGGCTAGAAAGTGTTCTATAACCACATCATTGTCTCTCTCTTCCCACATTTTCTGACCAAGGGTAAGAAATAATCTCTATTTGAACATGTGTCCAGTTGTACTGAATAAAGCAATCATGTTGAGCCTTGTCTCACTGTGAGAGGTTAGAACATGTTCCAACATAACCATCTCTTTGTCTCTACCCTCCTACTCTTGGTTCCCTGGCTATAGGGTTAGTCTCATGGGTTTTTTGTGTCGGACCTCATACATAAATGGACACACATCATCTCTGTATAAATATCCTGTATGCTCTGTATATGAAACTCCACATGTTCTGCCTCAGTTTTAACAGGGTTGCAGTTTTGTCACGGGTTAATATTCCCTATGGCATAATGCACCAAAAATCTCCTAATAATAGAAGAGTTAACATGTCTCCATACAGCAAGAATCTTTGTGACGAGTATCTATAGAGTGCAATTAGCTCTGATTACATGCAATGGGCGCCTCAACATCCTCCCACTGATTTTTAAACCAGTCAAGTCTGAGGCAGAGACGTCTGGAACACTTTGGAAATCCTGACTTGCTTTTATCAGCCAGTCAAAAGAGCCTCTTTCCATCTGAAAATTTTAACTGCAGCTGTTTCCACTGCAGGGCGGAATACTTCCTCAGACAAGGACAGAGATTTAGAATCATAGAAAGTCCTGAGTTGGAAGGAATCCACAAGGATCATCGAGTCCAACTCCTATCCCTGCATTTGACAACCCCAACTTTCACACCGTGTGCCTGAGGGCATTGACCAAATGCTTCTGGAATAGTCAGGCTCGGTGTGGTGCCTGCCTCCCTGAGAGCTGTTCCCGTGCTCCACAACCCTCTGGGGGAAGAACCTTTTCCTAATGTCCAACCTAACCCTACCCTGGCACATCTTCCTGCCATTACATTGGGTCATTGGTTGCCAAAGAGAAGAGATGAGCTCCTGCTCCTCCTCCTCCCCTTGCGAGGAAGCTCTAGATTGCAATGAGGTCTCCCCTCACTCTCCTCTTCTCCTGGCAAACAGACCAAGTCTTTTCAGCTGCGCCTCACACAGCTTCACCTCTAAACCCTTCACTATGGGGCTTCCTCTGGACACTCTCCAGTAGCTTTAGACCCTTTTATACTGTGTGGCTCCCTAAACTGCCCACGGTACTCAAGGTGGGGCCGCGCCAGTGTGGAGCAGAGCAGGACGATCTCCTCTCTCGGCTGGGGCCGACAGGGCTGACCCCGGCTGTTGCGTTTGGGCCCTTTTGGTGGCAGCCCCCCCCCTTCCCACCATCACTCCCTGAGCGACCCAGTCCTGCGGCGCTCCTGCCACACGCTCCGTACGGCCTTTGCGGAGACCTCCCGAGGACTCTGCAGCACCCAAACACGGGGCATGTCATAGAATCACACAATGCTCTGGGTTGGAAGGGAACTTTACAGGTCATTTAGTCCAACTCCCCTGCAGTGAGCAGGGACGTCTTTAACAGGATCAGGCTGCTCAGAGCCCCAGCCCAACCTGACCTGCAGTGTTTCCAGGGATGTGGCACCCACCACCTCTCTGGGCAACTGTGCCGATGTTTCACCACCCTCAGTGTGAAAAATTTCTTTCTAATATCTAAACTTTTAGTTTAAAACCGCTACCTCTTGTCCTTTTGCTACAGGCTCCGCTAAAATGTTTCCCCCCCATCTCCCTTATGAGCTTTCTTTAACTATTGAAAGGCTGCAAAAAGGTCTGAGAGTCTTTCCGAGGCTGAGCAATCCCAACTCTTTCAGCCTCTTTTCAAAGGGGAGGTGTTCCAGGCGTTTGATCATTTTTGCAGCTCTGCTCTGGACTCCTTCTAACAGATCCATGTCTTTCCTATCCTGAGAGCTCCAGAACTGAGTGCAGGGGTCCAGAATTGGATGCAGGGATCCAGAAGTGAGTGCAGGGTCTCAGAACTGAATGCACGATTACAGAACCGAGCACAGGGCTCCAGAGTTGGATGCACGGCTCCAGAACTGAGCAGAAGGCTATAAAATGGGAGGCAGGGGTCCAGAATAGGATGCCTGGCTCCAGAACTGAGCACAGGGCTCCAGAATTGGGATGCACAGGGCTCCAGAATTGGATGCACGGCTCCAGAACTGAGCACAAGGCTATAGAATGGGAGGCAAGGGTCCAGAATGGGATGCCTGGCTCTAGGACTGAGCACAGGGCTCCGGAATTGGATGCTGGGCTCCAGAATTGGGATACACAGGGCTCCAGAACTGGGTGCTTGGCTCCAGAATTGAGCACAGGGCTCCCAAATGGGATGCACAGCTCCAGAACTGAGCGCAGGGCTGCAGAATTGGGGTTTACAGCTCCAGAAGTGAGCACAAGGCTATAAAATGGGAGGCAAGGGTCCAGAATGGGATGTCTGGCTCTAGAACTGAGCACAGGGCTCCAGAATTGGATCTGGGCTCCAGAATTGGGATGCACAGGGCTCCACAATTGGATGCTGGGCTCCAGAACTGAGCACAGGGCTCCCAAATGGGATGCACAGCTCCAGAACTGAGCGCAGGGCTGCAGAATTGGGGTTTACAGCTCCAGAACTGAGTACAAGGGTCCAATATGGGACGTACAGCCCTAGAATGGCATGCTAGGCTCTAGTATGGGATGTAGAGCTCCAGAACTGGGTGCACAGCTCCCGCGTGGGATGCACAGCTCCAGAACTGAGCACAGGGCTCCAGTATGGGATGCATGGCTCCAGAACTGAGCACAGGGCTCCAGTATGGGATACTGGGCTCCAGAATTGGATGCACGGCTCCAGAACTGAGCACAGGGCTCCAGTATGGGATGCACGGCTCCAGAACTGAGCACAGGGCTCCAGTATGGGATGCACGGCTCCAGAACTGAGCACAGGGCTCCAGTATGGGATGCACGGCTCCAGAACTGAGCACAGGGCTCCAGTATGGGATGCACGGCTCCAGAACTGAGCACAGGGCTCCAGTATGGGATGCACGGCTCCAGAACTGAGCACAGGGCTCCAGTATGGGATGCACGGCTCCAGAACGGAGCACAGGGCTCCAGAATTGGATGCCCAGCTCCAGAACGGAGCGCAGCGCTCTAGTACGAGATGCAGAGCTCCAGCAGCGAGCGCAGGGCTGCGGTGCGTGTCTCGGCGGAGCAGAGGGGCCCCCCCCGAGGGGCCCCCCCCCCCGCCGTCCCGGGGCCCGCGGCGCCGCCCCGTGCCCGCCCCCTCCCCTCCCTCGCTCCGCTCCGGTTCTCCCGCTGCGCCGCCGCGGCGGCCGCTCCTCTCTCCGCCCGCTCGGCGAGGATGCTGTCCTAGCGAGGGATGATGCCAGGGAGAGGAGAGGGGCAGAGCCGCTGCCGCCGGGAGCCCCGTCTCTCCTCTTGCTCCCCGGCTCTGCCGGGTTTGTCCTCTCCGGGCGCTCTGTCCCCCGCCGGGCAGGGCTTTCCTCCTCCTCCTCCTCTTTCCTTCCCCGCCGCACGCGGCAGAAGGGACCATGTCGAGCAAGGGCAGGAAAAGCAAAGAGCAAGGGCGAGTGAGCTTCCCCCCGCAGCAGCAGCAGCAGGAGGAGGAGGAGGAGGCAGAGGAAGAGGAGCGGCAGCGCTGGCGCCGCGGTTGGAGAGGCGTCAATGGGGGACCGGAGCCTCCTCCGCTCCACAGGGCTGTTAAAACCCTCCGGGAGCCCTACGGCTACTACTCGCCCCCGCCTTTCGCCAGCACCATGTAAGTGGGGACCGGGGAAGGGAGGATGCTCGGGTGCCAACTTCCCCGCAGGAGCCGTGGGGGAGCCTCCGGGATGCGCTCCATCCATCCCTCGCTCCCTCCCTCTCTCCCTCTCTCTCTCCCTCTCTCTCTCCCCATCCATCCATCCCTCCATCCCTCTCTCTCCCCTCCATCCATCCCTCTCTCTCCCTCCACCCCTCTCTCTCCCTCCATCCATCCTTCTCTCTCCCCTCCATCCATCCCTCTCTCTCCCTCCATCCCTCCCTCTCCCTCCATCCCTCTCTCTCTCCCTCCATCCCTCTCTCTCTCCCTCCATCCCTCTCTCTCTCCCTCCATCCCTCTCTCTCTCCCTCCATCCCTCTCTCTCTCCCTCCATCCCTCTCCCCCTCCCTCCCTCCATCCCTCTTTCTCCCCCTCCCTCCCTCCATCCCTCTTTCTCCCCCTCCCTCCCTCCATCCTTCTTTCTCCCCCTCCCTCCCTCCATCCCTCTTTCTCTCTCTCCCTCCTTCCATCCCTCCCTCTCTCCATCCCTCTCTCTCTGTGTTCTGGAGGAGATGGGGCTGGTTTGGAGATGCGGGGAGGGCGCCCGGAGGGGACAAGCCGCTGGCTGCCCGGCTCCAACTCCATGCTCCCTCTCCTCCAACCCCAAGGGGCGAGGCAGGGGATAATGTAGCAGAGGGCAGGCAGGAGTTCAGAGACACAAATTCCATCTCTTTCCTCCTTTCCCCCTCTTCCTTCCCTCCCTTTCACCCCACCCTGTTTCCCTCTTTCTCTCTCCCTTTCCACCCCTCCTTTCCTCTCTCTCTTTCCCCCTCCTTTCCTCTTTCTCTTTCCCCCCTCCTTCCTTCTTTCTCTTTCCCCCTCCTTCCCTCTCTCTCTTTTCCCCCTCCTTCCCTCTCTCTCTTTTCCCCCTCCTTCCCTCTCTCTCTTTCCCCCTCCTTCCCTCTCTCTCTTTCCCCCTCCTTCCCTCTCTCTCTTTCCCCCTCCTTCCCTCTCTCTCTTTCCCCCTCCTTCCCTCTCTCTCTTTCCCCCTCCTTCCCTCTCTCTCTTTCCCCCTCCTTCCCTCTCTCTCTTTCCCCCTCCTTCCCTCTCTCTCTTTCCCCCTCCTTCCCTCTCTCTCTTTCCCCCCTTCCCTCTCTCTCTTTCCCCCTCCTTCCCTCTCTCTCTTTCCCCCTCCTTCCCTCTCTCTCTTTCCCCCTTCCCTCTCTCTCTTTCCCCCCTTCCCTCTCTCTCTTTCCCCCCTTCCCTCTCTCTCTTTCCCCCCTTCCCTCTCTCTCTTTCCCCCTTCCCTCTCTCTCTTTCCCCCTCCTTCCCTCTCTCTCTTTTCCCCTCCTTCCCTCTCTCTCTTTCCCCCTCCTTCCCTCTCTCTCTTTCCCCCTCCTTCCCTCTCTCTTTCCCCCTCCTTCCCTCTCTCTTTCCCCCTCCTTCCCTCTCTCTCTTTTCTCCTTTTTTCAACGCTTTTTTCCCCTTCCTCCCCCTTTCACCTTTTTCTTTCCATCTCCCCCTTTCCCCTCCGTTCCCCCCATTTCCCTATTTTTTCTCCCTTATTTTTCCTATTTTTCTCTCCTTCCTGTGTTTTTCTCTCCTTCCTACGTTTTTCTCTCCTTCCCCTCCTTTTGCCCCCCTTTTTCTCCCAGCTTTCCCCCCCCTTTTTCCTCCGCCATTTCCCTCTGCATTTGTCCCCTCCTTTCTCCCCCTTTCTCCTGCTCTTTTTTTCTCCCTTTCTTTTCCCTTCTTTCCTGGCTACTAGCATAGCTGCCAAGAAATCCTAATTATTGGCTCAGCTGAGGCCGAGAGAACCCACTGCACCCCTTTGTACTAGCAGTGCTAACGCATATCTTGTATTTTCTAAAAAATCTAGGCTCTGATAAAACCAGACTCCCCACAGAAATCTAGGACACCTGTGCAGAAAAACCTCAGCTCTTGAGACGCGTCTTATCCTGTTTGATGTTATCTTTGGAAATTTCAGTGCATTGTTTTTTTAAGATACAATTGTATATATATATATGTTTATATATATAAAAGCACTGCCCATGACTAGACTTACTGCAAGAGAAATCAATTCAGTTTTACTACAAGGGATATGAACTTTCCTTCCTCTGACTTAAAAATATAGGTTGTCCATGAATTATTCACTTAATTTTATAACATGATACAGTTTGGATAGACTTACTTCTGAGGATTGCTTGAGTCTTTTATACTTTCAGTATAACATGTAGTTCTTAATTAAATATATTAATTACCAGATGACACACACTTTATTTTGAGTCTTAAGAAAACATACTCAGCATTTATAGAATAAGAAATTAAAATCACCCTAGAGACAACTTTACAGTTGCACTTAGAATGGGATAACCACAAATAAGAAGTTTTTACCATCCCAGTGCAGAAATTCTGCACAAATACCCCATAGCCAGCAATCCAGACTTCAAGTGAAGGAGTCTTTCACATGTCTTTAGCTGTCTGAAAGTTAGTTGTGCTCCAGTTGTTTGTCTGGGCTTCCTGCGTAGTAGGAATGAGATGAGAGAGGAAATAGCAGGAGGCAAGCCAGCGTAGTCATTTATCTTCTTTCTTGAGGTGCCCGTCTTTCTGCATTCACCATGAAAAGAGCCTAGAGGATTAGCTTAGGCTTGAGCACTTTGTTTTCAGACAGTTGAACCTGGCTCAGTTGTAAGCTGGGTCTTAAACTTCGGGGCCCATTTTAGGTTTGTGTCCTCCTAGAAGCTTTGGCGTATTCCTGAGGAATGGATGTTATGCCACCGTGGACTAAAACTAGAGTTCTGTTTGCATGGCATTCAAGCCTGGAGTGAGCTCGCTCTGTTGGAATTGCTTCCCAGTATGTAATTCTTGTGATCCTCTCCTGGGAGTCTTATCATAGCAGTGATTGTGAGCCATTGCCTGGTGGTCTGATGAAAGGGCTGGCATTAATCAATATTAAAAGGAGTGTATCAAGCTGACAGGGCATAGAGGCAAAAGACCCACAACTACGTTTTCCCCTGTTACATTCTCATGGTGATCCTTAGCATAGCAGTGGGATTTTTCTTCTGGAATAACATTTTATGCCTGGTGCTAGTGCCCGAAATCACAGAGTATGTTAATGAAATGAGTATCAGTTTGCTCATAACATGCTCACATTGACATGTGTAAGGCTTTAGCATGCACGATGTGAGTGTGAGAGTCCATGACTGGAAGCATTCGCGGTCTAAATATTCAGTACTGACAAACAGTGCAAGGGGAAGGATGCAGGAAAGTGTGAAGTAGTTTGCACAACAAGATGCACTTTGTTAGTATTTGAAATGTCTTCGCCCTGAAAGCTGCAACACCTGCAAGGTACCTGTCAATGTACAGCCAGCTCCCTCCTGTGCCAAATATCGCTGGAAAAAGTAATTAACCTCAGGTTCCCACTAAAACTGCAGACTGGATGTAATCCTTGTTTCACAAGGTACTATATGTCCCAGTGGGAAAAACGTGGACAGAGCCTGTACACGAAATGTAGTAGGCATTGGCTGCCTGATTTCCCGCATCCCTCAGAAAATCGTAGCTTGGTTTCCTGAGTGGAGTGACAGAACACAAATAAAGGACTGAGCGTAAAAGGCTTTAAAACTCTTTGTTGCTGAAGCCCTGTTAACTTGATTCTTTCCTGCTGAGACGTTTGTCCTTTCCTGTGCGTGCGTAGATGCACTCCTGTCATCAAAATATAGTCCTTTTTTCCCACGAGGATTCATATAGTTGGTATTTTCTGTTGAGGAGTTTGTGGACAATAATGGTGGGAAAAAGCTCTGCATAGTTTGTAGGGGGGGAGGAACTAGCTAAGTGTGTGTACACCTCCTGATGTCCCGTTGTGTTTTATTCCTTTCTTTTTGACTAATTCTTTCCAGTTTGGAGCCAGAACTTCTGTGAGCTGACATGAGGGCATCTTGGATGATGGATTATGTTGTTTCAGACAAGTGGGAGAGTATAGACCTGATACGATCTGCTGTTTAGCTGGATTAGCCTCCCTCTTCTGGAAAACCCAGGCAGTAGTTCACAGAAGGGAGGAGGAAACTCTCATTTAATACTCTTTAGATTTTGTGCAGGGATTGATGATCTTGAGGGTCTTTTCTAACCTAAACGATTCTGTGATTTCCAGATTCTGTGGAATATGCATAAACTTCCATGCAAACATATAAGAATGTGACTATTTTTAGTGAAAAAACAAATTTACCAGCAACCTCTTCTGGCATGTGGCTATAGCAAAGCTTGGAGGGATGCTTCTCATATATATGTGCATGTCTGAGCACTTACTTTTCAGAGTAAGACAATTATCATTCTTTAATCTAAAAACTGGGATCTCGGAGGTTACTTTTGGCAAAACAAGAAGTAGAATCCACGTCTCTCTGGCTGACTCTGGTGCCATTTCTTTGAAACTTGTGTTCGCAATGCTACTTCCATGATGTACTTATCTGATCAATCTGTTATCCCTGGACATAATTTCCTTTTCAGGGCTAGAACAGAATCAAGATCACTAATATTGTACTGCAGTTTAGCAGTGGGGTAAACTGCTTGTAAATCATTTGTGTCATCTTTTATTGCATTTTATTGCAGAGAATAACAGCCTGTTCTTCAGTACAAATGTCAGAAAATGACTCTACGAATCTGTGAAGGCCCAGAATGAAACCTCAGTTTTATTTATTTATTTATTTCTCTGGTTCAACTTAACCTTACACAGTTTGTGGTATCAAAAAAATAGGCTTAAAAAACAGATTATAAATCTTCTGAACTGCTATTGATAACGAACAACAAAGCACAAGGAATTCTCCAGTCAACTGTTGTCCCACATCTCTGCCCTTCTGCTGCAATTTTGAAAATTTGAATGTGAAAAGGGATGGGTAGGCTAACAGAGTAGAAATCTGTAATGGAAATAATCCATGGTAGAAACAGAGGAGTCATAGTGCTTACTACAGTCCTTTGCAGATGTTGAACTTCCCTAATTTCTGGCTTTGTACATAGGAGTAACCGTTGAGGTAACAATGCAAGGTAATATAAGGTCATAGTAAATGTGATCATACATTTTAGATGAAAATATTTAAGGTAAACATAAATGTGTTATAACAGAGGATAGGGTTTTGCGTCTCTTGACATTACCTGGTATGTAACGAACCTGTGAGTTGTTCAGCTTGTGCTTAGTGTTACTCTGACTGGAAGCTTGTGATACTTATTGTTAGGCAAGGATCCTGAAAGGTCATTTACTCCTTGAGGAGCCACAGCCCCCTTAATACAAGAATTCTGCTGCAAAGCTGGAATGGAGATGTCCTGATTTTGTGTTATACAACAAGGGGCTGACTTAGCGTCCTGGAAGATCTTGGTTAATTGCTAATCATGTTATAGTGACTTCATTTACGCCTGTCACTGAAGTTACACGTAGTTTGGCTGTGAGAAAGCAATGAACTAGACTTGAACAAACAGTGAGCTTAGACTAGCCATCAGCTGGCAAATGGCTAATGGTAGCAGTATGATTAGGAAATAAAACTTCTAACTGGGGACCATCTCCATCTTTGTTTTGTGTTGGTGAACGAGTGATTCTGAAGGTCGGTGTATGGTTTCTGAAGTTCATCCTTCTTGCCAGCGAAGCTCTTTGGTTCCTTAAAACAGCTGCGTAGCTGGTACGGCCAAGTGAAATGTGTCCATCGGAGGTGTAACATCATTGCTCTTCTCCATTTCCATCCTTCTTAATTGTGCTGAGCAGCAAATAGAGGCTTCAGGCTTTATAGACCCCTTGGCTGTTTCTCTGCTGCAAAACGTGCAAAACGGTTGTGGGAAAAATGGAGAGGCTCGGCTGCTGCTGCTCAGCAAAAGGGACTGAGTTCTGTCCCCTCACCTTCCTTCTGCATACCACATGGTGTATTCATGATCCTGTGTACTAGGACTAGAACTTAGCGCCGTGGTGCATCTCTGCTGAAGGATTAACATAAAATAAATGGGCAGTTTTCTTGCCTGAAGTGCTTTGGATTTTTTTGCCACGCATTGTGCAGATTTTATTTTTTTTTTTCTGTTCTTTCAACTATTTGGAACAGTTTGGAAGAGGAGCATCACAATTTCCATCTCTCCTTCCCTCTTGTAATGTTTAGTTGTCAGCTCTGTACAGAGACGAGGTTGAGAATATGGACTTTAAAGGATTTAGGAAATAGAACGCAAATAATTAATGCACACTTAGTTCTATTTTAATCGTATTTTTGAGCCAGTCTAATGATGTTTAGAGATATGACTTGAGATTTTGTTGTTTTGATTACTTCAGTTGGCAATTATTACATATCAAATGTGCTGAAAATGGTTAAATAGTTAAAAATAAATTTTAATCATTTTCTTAATGCTTTAGAATAGCTTAAAACTATTGGGTGTAAGAACAGGAGAGCAGAAAATGGAATAGGAGACCTCGTACCAGATACTTCTTGCATGCAGTACTCCAGCCAGAGCTGCACTGGAATCAAGGCCTTGGAATTCGCTAAGAGAAGAGGGGAAAGAGAGGAGGGAGGTGTGGGTGAAACTAGGAGTCTTCTGGCTTTGTGGGGCTGTACAAGATTTTTTTACTTTTTAGTTTTTGGGAGGTCTTGACAGTATTATAATCATTAAAATACCGAGCTACTTTCATCTTTATTTTGAGAAGATACTGCAGTCACTTCAAATATGTCATTTCTGTCACAAGATTTATAGCTAAGGAAATCTTCCTTATTGGGCAGATATTCTAATGCAACACCTTTGGAAGGAGCTATCTATTTTTACAGAAGTCAGCTGAGTCACCTCAGTCAGACAGCGGGTTTTGAAAAATAGATAGATAAAACAGAAAATAAGTGTCATATTGGAAAATACGCCGAAAAATTACACTGAATATGGAGGGAGAAATGTGTTGCTATGTATTTCATAAAAGACAAGTGACATTGAGGATGGCAGCGTAGCGTCTTCTTAAATCAAGGATTCAGTGTGAGTCAATTTGTTCTCTCTTTTACTTTTTTAATACACATTTTTTTTCTTCATAACAGTAAACAACTACATTTTGTAGTGTTATGGAGAAGGAATAGAGATGTAACAACATAGCAGATAATAGCATCTTGTTTAAAAGGTAACAATGAAAAGACAATATTTCTGCTTCTACTTCTGACTTTGTTGGGGAATAAGGTAGTAGCAGGCTGTGGCTGTTCACCACATGCACTCTGTGCTCAAATCTTTATTTCTGAGCGCTCCCAAACATGAAATATGCCTGAGCTTTAACACACCCAAGACATCTGTGTTTAACAGAGTCACAAAACCTTTGTCGTAGACTTAAAGAAGTGCTAGGGAGGTGAAAACAGATCCTGTCACATTTGACAAAGCAGTTTTGGCACGTATTTCAAAAAGCGAATACCAGTTAGCGTTGCTTATACTGTAGTGCCACCCAGGTCAGTTCTGGCAGGTCAGATACAGCAACTGCAGGAAGATCAAATGCTGTGTCCCAGGAGAGACCTCGGTAATGAGAATTAACAGTCACTTTACCTGGTTTGCAATGGAACTGCCTGTTTGTGTTATAACAAAATGTTCAGAGCGTGGACTAGCTTTTATGATGTTTGTAGCTGTGGTAAAGATTTTAGATTTTGTTGAATTTATTACAACTGATGCAGGTAGCCGGAAGGCCAGGTATATTCTTCTAACCTGAGTGGAATTATTGTCATTATGCCCAATGAAAACCATTAGGGCTGACATTGCTGCACATGGGGAAACCCAGTGATGCCAACAGGCTTATTTTGTGCAGTGATAGTACAATTAAGCTCATTGTTGAAGGTTCTCACAGATAAAAGAACCCACCTGCTTTTAAGAGGCTGTCCCTCTGCTTGTGGATTTGAACCTGCAGCAGTTAGGATACGCAGTTTTGAAGCTGCCCACGAAGGTTCCACTATCTTCACTTAAATGCGTAGGCTTTGTGAGTGCCTGAGGCATGTGTTGCTGTCTTCCCTGGGTTGTCCTTTCACAGACCATCAAGGTTTGCTTAAAAAGGGCTGTTTAATGCCCTCAGCATTCATTATGTGGAGCCATGTCTCTCCTAATACACATTACCTGGCTTTTGCACTAAGGGCAGAAGGATTAATTTCCTCTGCAGTTTTTCTGTCTGTCTTTTACTCTTCTATCTGTGCTTTTTTTGTGGAGGTGAATACAGTAATTTTCACAGCCAACTCTTCTTTTTTTGTAAATGAGGAACAGAGGATCTAAGGACCAAATTGGATACTTACAAGGCCTGTTTGTCTCCATGTAGCATCTCTGTAGTGTTCTATGTATTCAAAGCACACTCTCCATTAAGACATCTATCGTTTATCAACTGCACTAGTGTCTCTGTGCCCATCAAATCAGCTCAAGTGATCTCTATCCCTCAAGTTAATCAATTTAACTGATAGCAGCTGAAAGCTGTCTTGCTTAGTATTGAGCTGGATGAGAAAGGAAAGGGAGATTGCTGATGAGTTTCACATTTTTTTACAGATGATAGTGAAGGAAGCTTGTCGTATCCCAAATACTTTTCCAGGGCTTTGGCCTCTGCTCTGGCATAGACATAAATGCATCTGTTCTTCTGCTAGTTGTGACCACTTTAACCTGACTCCATCTATTCTGTTGTTTCAGACCTCTCCGGGTGGTTGTTTCCTGTTGTTTTCTTCACCTGGGTAGTGTCTTTGCAACTCTTTGTCTCACTTCTCTGAATCTCCTCTTTAGTTTCCTTACCTAGCTGGATCTGGCTCATCATCTGATGTGTCTGTTCCCTCAGCCCATTCCTGTTTGCTTCCCACTGCCCTCAGCTACTCTCTTCACTGGTTCATAATTCCAGTTTCCTTGTTTTCTGAATTAGCTTGCCCATCATTTATTTTCTTTTGTTCCTCTTCTCTTTCCCCCCTTCTTTCTGCTTTTGCAACCAGTTTTTGAGGTGAGTTCACAGCTTCCCTGGTTTTCTCTTTCCTGAACAACCTCCCTTTCTGACACCTAGGTTTCCTCTCTCCAGCGCAGCCTGCCATCCCAATTTTCATTCAGTAGCTCTTTGACCTTCCCAAGAAAGCATGAAGGCTTTTCATAGAATCACAGGTTGGAAGAGACCCACCAGATCATCAAGTCCAACCATTCCTATCAAACACTAACCCATGTCCCTCAGCACCTCGTCCACGCGTCCCTTAAACACCTCCAGGGAAGGTGACTCAACCCCCTCCCTGGGCAGCCTCTGCCAGTGCCCAATGACCCTTTCTGTGAAAAATTTTTTCCTAATGTCCAGCCTAAATCTCCCCTGGTGGAGCTTGTGGCCATTCCCTCTCGTCCTGTCCCCTGTCACTTGGGAGAAGAGGCCAGCTCCCTCCTCTCTACAACCTCCTTTCAGGTACTTGTAGAGAGCAATGAGGTCTCCCCTCAGCCTCCTCTTCTCCAGGCTGAACACCCCCAGCTCTCTCAGCTGCTCCTCCTTTTAAAAACATCTATCTACTGATATAATGACAATAGATAGCTTCTTCCTTACGGTTCCTGGAATGGCAGATGTGGAAGGTGTCCCAGCCGATGGCAGAGGGGTTGGAACTAGGTGATCTTTAAGGTTCCTTTCAACCCAAACTGTTCTATGATTCTACATGTAATAGAAATAGGCCCAACATAACCCACAGCACTGCAGACATCTGGCTGGAGTCAGAGCTGATCCCAGTCTACCCTGGATCATGCCCAGCGTCTGGAATCTGTGAGCGGTTTAGTTACTAGCATCCAGAAAGTCTGCTGAACGTGTATGAACTGATAATTTTCAAAGACCGTGTTGACTCATGAGTAGAATCTTCCAGATGTAGTTAACATTTCTGTCAGTAACACTAAGATGTGAGATCAGGCTTCACGGTGTATTCCTTGGCAAGACATCAGGAAGAAAATTTGTTATCACCTCTCAGTCCTGTGAACTACAATAGGGTAAGCATAAATATTGCCTTCCTTAAACCATCGGCTTGGATGCCTGTGGTGGATATGACAGTACTAATCACTACTAAGAGGAGCATAGAAGATGTTTTTTCATTTTATATATGTATGGAATAGAATAGCTTGGGTTGGAAGGGACCTTAAAGGTCATCCAGTTCCATGTATGTATGTATACATACAGTGAGGAGAGTTGGGAGGGTTTTTTAAGAGAAATGATGATGTCTTAGATGAATTTTTTCAAAAGAACAATCTTGACCATGCTGACAAAACAGAAACGGCCTGTGGCACTGAACCTTTAAGTGACTTCAGATTGTAGGCGAGCAAGCAGCAAGATCACAGTGAGGAATACTTTGCATCAGTAGATGGGCAAATGACAGGGTACAAGCTGAGTCGTTATTTTTGTAGCCATAGGAGAGGTGGAAGCTGCAATTGAAATTGTTACCTGTCTGTTTTCTCATCAGGTACATTGACGAAAGCCCCTCTCTGAGACGTGTGACCATGATGAGGGAAAAGGGAAGGCGGCAGGCCATTAGAGGCCCAGCGTTCATGTTCAACAACAGGGGCACCAGCCTTACGGCTGAAGAAGAACGCTTTCTAGATGCAGCAGAGTATGGGAACATACCTGTGGTGCGCAAAATGCTGGAGGAGTCAAAAACACTGAATGTCAACTGTGTTGACTACATGGGTCAAAACGCCTTGCAGCTTGCTGTAGGGAATGAACATTTGGAGGTGACAGAACTTCTGTTAAAAAAAGAGAACTTGGCACGGATCGGAGATGCCCTGCTGCTCGCAATCAGCAAGGGCTACATTAGGATAGTGGAAGCAATTTTGAATCATCCTGGGTTTTCAGTAAATAAGCGACTGACTCTGAGCCCTTGTGAGCAGGAGCTCCAGGATGATGATTTTTATTCTTACGACGAAGACGGTACCCGCTTTTCTCCAGATATCACTCCCATAATTTTAGCTGCCCACTGCCAAAAATACGAAGTCGTGCACATGCTATTGATGAAAGGAGCGAGGATAGAAAGACCTCATGACTATTTCTGCAAATGTAATGACTGTACAGAGAAGCAAAAGCATGATTCTTTCAGTCACTCTAGGTCAAGAATAAATGCATACAAAGGACTGGCTAGTCCGGCTTATCTGTCCCTCTCCAGTGAAGATCCAGTACTCACTGCTCTAGAACTCAGCAATGAACTTGCCAAGTTGGCCAACATTGAAAAAGAATTCAAGGTAATGGTGTTCTGGCATTTCTCTTTATTATTGGTTTAAGTTGCTGCTACTTCATGTTGTCCTTAGATGCTTGAAATCATTTCCTGTGTCTTTACTTTCTTAATTGCAAATGCTTTAATGATGCTTATTGTCTCCTTTGTTCTTGATCTTGGGTTTTCAATACATAAGCCTTCAAAATTGATTTTTTTTAAGAAATGAAGTTGCTTTTGCATCTACTGTGTATGGAGAAAATTGGAAAAAGACAGTGCATGTTCTGATAACCTTGCAGCAGATGGGAAAACAATTTTGGTTGCTGTAGCAAACAGATCATTTTTAGTTGCTGTTTTTGTCAGTGCAGAAAGCAGAAGCATTGTTTTTTCTTGAGCACACTGCAGCACTGACCTTACTCCCTCCTTTTTATTTGTACTAATTTTGAATGATGTCTCCAACTTGTCAAGAGTACAAAAAGCAGGGTTTTTTTACGTGCCTTTTACAGATGTCAGTTGTTTGAAACCAGCTGTTGGGCTGATTGTAGATGTAGGCTGTGTTATCTCTGTTTGAGCTGTATCCGATTTAATATGTCAATGCCCTGACTCTCCTAGATATTTCAGCTTCTCTATCAAACAGTTAATGACTTAGTTAACTGTTTCCCTGTGGTTTGGTTTTTGTTTTTAATGATTTTTGCAATTCTGTGGAATACCTTGAAAAGTACAGTAACACCTGCCTTTCCCTTCGCCCCACCCTCTAAAACATCAAACCCCAGTAGACAGCATGTAGTTAGAAAAGCTTGGCTTGGGAAAGGACAGATTTTTCGCAATGAGTAGTGATATTAACAACATTGTATCTAGTTTGGACAAATAAAATTAATGGGGTTGTGCGGGGTCAGTGTTGGGTACCACTTGTTTGTTAATTACCTTCATAAATGATCTGAGAGGTAAAAGATGCATTAACCTTTTCAAACAACAGGAAACATTGCTAACACCAGGAATTACTCAGAAGAAATATACAACAACCTGGAGAAATACAGGCAGAAATTAATTCAGTGAACTTTATAAGAAGAGGAAGAAACAGTTTTAGACATCTGAGAAAGAATAGCTTCAGGTATAGCTCAGTGAGTAAAAATATAACTTAAAAATCAGGTTTCAGTTCTGAGAAGATTTCATGTATTATGCTACGCACCAATGAATTGTAAAAGTCAGCTTAAACATTTCCTCTTCTTCCTTTGCTGCAGGAGCCCCCTCATACTGTGTTGTGTATCGTGCAGTTTGACAAATGAATTGAGTATTTCCTCAGTGTATTTATTCAATAGTATAGAAAAAATGTCAGATTTTTCTTTTTCCTCTGCTGAAAAAGTACCAAACTGGGAAAACTCTTTGTGACCATAACATCGAAGAATTAGAGAATTTTGTCAAATGTAAGAGCCTATTACTTGTGCACTTCATGCAATGAACTACAATTATTTTCTTCACTTAGAGACCATAACACAGTCCTTTTTATCACTGATTTCTTTTCAACTGGGCCAGCAACCTGAGAGCCGCAGCACCTCCAGTATTGTGTGCCCAAGATGGAGACTTAGGGGTGTTCTGAATAATCCTTCGGTGATTATGGATACAAACCTTTTTTTTCCATGCAGTTTCTTAAAAAGAACTTTTCTTCTGAGTTAGCACCTCGGATACTCTCCCATCCATCTTTTATTTTGCAATACAGCATATAAATATGGTTGTTATACCTGTGTTGAAAAACACCAGTGGGCTTAGGGACTCAGTTTAAGTATTATGCAACTCCCTAGGAACCCAAAATATAACCTCTGCCACCAAAAGCTAAATTAAGGCAAACTGTGTCTTCTTTTTTCAAGGGAGGATGCAGATGATTGGAACTGCAGAGGAAAAAAATCCAGTAAAAATATAAATTCACAGGAAGCTCCAGTGTCTTAGGTGCTAATACCATGAATTCAAATTCCTTCAGAAAATAAATTCTTGAAATTTTGGAGGAGAAAAAGCAATGATTTTTGAGTGGACTTTACATTTCAAACCAAAACTTAAAAAAAAATACTTCAGTTTTTAAAATATGAAATAGTAACAGAATAAAATATTCTGGGCTTCATTTTTGTCTTTCTCTTTCTATGTTTTTTTCTTTTCCTCAACTTCTATTTATTGATATTTTGGGATACCAGAGAACCCAAGGAAAACACTATTTTCACTGATTCCACTGGTTTTAGATAGCACTTACACAACTGCTAAGCTTGCCAGGTGTATAAGGTAACTCAGTTTTGGCATCTACAGTGGAACATGTTCCTGGCTTCTTGCTAGCACAGAAATTCCAGCTTCTCATTGAAAACAAAACATTCCAGTGAAATAATTATTCTCCTCATTGACCTCACATCTCTTTGTCTTTCTTCTGATTCTAATGTGTTTCAGGGTGTTCTTTCTGCTCCTACCAGGCTTGGTAGGAGAGTTTCTTGTTTTCCTCTTACATTGAAGGTTGGCTGTCCCTCCTGCAGGGAAGACATAGGGAGGGAAGGAGGAGGGAGAAGAAGAGGCAAGGAATTTTTTAAGCATCACCATTAAACCAAGTTTGGGAAGGGCTGAAGTTACGTGGCTGGTGAGAAGACTGCGAGTAGATCTCATGGGGCTGCTCATGGCATGGATGTAGCAGGAGATGCTGCACCAAGAGCTGTAGATGTAGATCAAGGAGAAACCAAGCAGTGCTTCTGTGTCTTCCCGTTGTGAGAGCTTCCCACGTTTGATCTAAGTCCCAATTTGTAACTGTCTGTTCGGGGCTTTCTTTCCTATGTCATCTCGGCACTGGTGAGATTGCTCCTCGAATCCTGTGTTCAGTTCTGGGCCCCTCACCACAAGAAGGATGTTGAGGCTCTGGAGCGAGTCCAGAGAAGAGCAACGAAGCTGGTGAAGGGGCTGGAGAACAGGCCTGATGAGGAACAGCTGAGAGAGCTGGGGGTGTTTAGCCTGGAGAAGAGGAGGCTGAGGGGAGACCTCATTGCTCTCTACAACTACCTGAGGGGAGGTTGTAAAGAGGAGGGAGCTGGGCTCTTCTCCCAAGTGACAGGGGTCAGGACGAGAGGGAATGGCCTCAAGCTCCGCCAGGGGAGATTTAGGCTGGACATTAGGAAAAAAAATTTCACAGAAAGGGTCATTGGGCACTGGCAGAGGCTGCCCAGGGAGGTGGTTGATTCACCTTCCCTGGAGGTGTTTAACAGTCGGTTTGATAAGGTGCTCAGGAACATGGTTTAGTGGCAGATGGGAATGGTTGGACTCAATGATCCAGTGGGTCTCTTCCAACCTGGTGATTCTATGATTCAATAATGATGTGCTCTGTCTTTTCCCAGAAGAGAAGCCTGTTAGTGTAACATTCACACTCCATATGAGGCAGAGTGGTTGATAGACTTCTGGTGCACTCTCCTTTAGAGTC
The DNA here is from genome assembly GCA_033459285.1 of Clamator glandarius. Taxonomy (NCBI): domain Eukaryota; kingdom Metazoa; phylum Chordata; class Aves; order Cuculiformes; family Cuculidae; genus Clamator; species Clamator glandarius. Next base: position 748,839 of record JAUNZM010000668.1, on the reverse strand, counting down.
ATCACTGGAAATACTTAGGGATTCCAATCAAATTCAATCTATTGCACAACACTGAGCAGAATTGTCTCAAGGTAAAGAAAAATGGGCAAAATAGTTTTCATCTTGCACAGAAAATGGACAAATCTGTCTAAAGGGGCTTTTGATGATATTCATGATTTATTCTTGCTATCTAAGGTACACTGAGGCTCGTAGCAGTTCCTGTGCACACTCGCAGCAGTGCCTTTCCTGAGTATGGAATGCTCGTACAGAAAATACTCTTCTAAGTGGTTTTCCCACAGAGGAAGAATATAGGGTAAATCTGTTCAAAAAAGCCTGCAGGTGAAGCTTTCTAGTAAATTGTTGCTAAATTGGACAGTGCATCTTTTGCATATACAAAGTCCAGTCTGCCTCTGTCACTTATGATTTACAGTGACAGATTCTGATGTTCATGTGCAAGCCAGAGTTTGCACAAATGTATTAGAAATGTGGGAAGGAGGCTTAGGACCGTCATTCAAGACAAACGGTTCCTTGTGAATACTGAACTAACTTATTAATTACAATGATTTTTAGTTTTTTATTTTCCCTTCAGAAGTAAGGGGAAAGGATTCAAAAGAAGCAGTGTGCCTTCATTTTTTTGTGGAAGATACAGGACTTATAACCAAAAAAAAGTACTGAAAATGAGTAAAAATAGATGAGGAAGCTGGATCTCTAAAGAACATTTCAGTCTGCTCCTTTCATCCTCAAGCTTCCTTACTTCCTATGCCTTTGTGAAATCTTTGCTGCAAGCTCCTGTTGCTCCTTTTACTCTTCTTCATCTATGCTATTTTAGTTTCTTCTTGACACGCTTACCCATTTTTGTTCTCTGCATCCACTTGTCACCTTCATATTCTTCTATTTATTTCCCTCTCTGGATTCCCTTTTTCCTTGTCTCCCTTCTAAGTGCACACCTAATTTTCCTATTTTCCTCCCTTTAGATTCTTTATTGCATTTTCCAATCCTGGTAAAGCCTGGCTGGCTTGTCTGAACATGTAACTCCTCTTCAAACAAGCTACCAAAGTCTTGAAAATGGCTACCAAATCATAAAAATGTCCTTTGCTCTTCCATACTAATATCTCACCAAATTTCAGTGTCTGACAGCAGCTGATTAGATTATCTCCTGTCAAGTTTTTAGGGGTGTTTTAGATTGTGTGAGATAATTAGAAAGAAAGCAGCACTGTTGATGAAGTTCTGCATCTAAGATGCACAAGCAGAATTCTGCTGCACTCGGGGATTCTTCAGCTTTTTTAATGTTTAGAAGGGCTTCTGTAACCAATGGACCTGCTCAGGAAGCTTTCTCTCAAGTGTATCCAATCTGTTGATTCGATTCCTATGTTTTGTTGAAAAAGACAAAACCAGTTATGTTAGAAAAAGTTACGGTGTTCTACTAGTTATGTGTTATGACTGGTTAGAGATCTCGAAGGTGTACTGTTTCGTACCTGATAGATGGGCTAGGGGAGCTCAGTCTGGAACTGCATCCTGTCTTAACATCAAAAAGTGCTCATTACCATACCTGGAGAATCATGTTTTCCAATCTCAGTAGCACCACAAAATACTTTACAATACAAATACTCCCAATTTTTATGTTCTCTTGTTTTATCTGTTTTTAGCAGACCCTGACCACTGCGGCTGCTGTGGGTTACTGAAGTTAATTGGTACTTACTGAGAGCTTTAAAATTTACTGCACAGTGATGGGAGAATTTCTAGCAGTCAGAACAGCTGATGGAACTTTCCTTTGGAGTCACCATACAGAAAAAAAGAGTGAGGTAGCTTAAAAGCCACAATAGTCTCTATATCCCAGCTATCGGCAAAATACTGTTCTGTGTAAGCAAGCTCAGTTCTCCCAATGGAAGTTGTGCTAGCTGGTATCATGTAGAATTTGGTTCGTCATAGCAAGGATCAAAAAGATCGTAGTCCTGCTTTATTTAGGATGAACCCCTGTTCCCAGTTCTGCTAAAAGCTCCTGCTGAAACCAACGGAAGATGTGGACGTGCATCCAAAAGCGGAATCTGTCACTGTTCCAAGTAAATTTACATAGTGTTATCTCAGCTGAAGTAACAAAGACTGTACAAGCTTGATCTACATTTAGGTCCAACTTTTAAAAGGACAGGGACCAGATCCATAATCATTAGTGCAATTATGTGCTTACTTTGCATATACGGTTCTTGAAGTGATTTATGCAAACTGACTATGCATGTGATCTCAAACCAACCGTTTGATATGTAACACTCAATGTAAATCTATGATTGCATGTAATACATGCATTCTAGTCGTGCTGTTGTGCATCATCACAAGTGTGGTGCCCACAGGAATGTAGCTTTCAGAAAGTAGATATATACATTTTGTTTGAGGTGTCCCTACCCAGGGCAAGGAGTTGGATCTGGTCCTGCTTTTGAGACACAACAACCCTGTGCAGCTACAGACTAGGAGAAGCCTGGCTGGAAAGCTGCCTGGAGGAGAAGGACCTGGGGGTGCTGGTTGACAGCGACTGAACATGAGCCAGCAGTGGCCCAGGTGGCCAAGAAGGCCAACGGCATCTTGGCTTGGATCAGAAACAGCGTGACCAGCAGGTCCAGGGAGGTTATTCTCCCCCTGTACTCGGCACTGGTGAGACCGCACCTCGAGTCCTGTGTTCAGTTCTGGGCCCCTCACCGCAAGAGGGATGTTGTGGCTCTGGAGCGAGTCCAGAGAAGAGCAACAAAGCTGGTGAAGGGGCTGGAGAACAGGCCTGATGAGGAGCAGCTGAGAGAGCTGGGATTGTTCAGCCTGGAAAAGAGGAGGCTGAGAGGAGACCTCATTGCTCTCTAAGGCTGCCTGAAAGGAGGTTGTGGAGAGGAGGGTGCTGGCCTCTTCTGCCAAGTGACAGGGGACAGGACGAGAGGGAATGGCCATAAGCTCAGCCAGGGGAGATTTAGGCTGGACATTAGGAAAAAACTTTTCATAGAAAGGGTCGTTGGGCAGTGGCAGAGGCTGCCCAGGGAGATGGTTGATTCACCTTCCCTGGAGGTGTTTAAAAGTCGGTTTGACAAGGTGCTCAGGAACATGGTGTAGTGGCAGATAGGAATGGTTGGGCTCAATGATCCTGGAGGTCTTTTCCAACCTGGTGATTCTATGACTCTTGGCACACAGAACATTCTAGACAAGCTCACAAAATAGCCTTTAATGTTATGAGTGAGAACAGAATACACAGAGTTGGGCAGACTAAGATCCAAGCCTTAACGTGTGCCAGAGTCCTTCAAAACTGCTTGTGAGACACAATTCTGCAATTCTAATCATCATCAGTTGTCCATTCTATACTGGTGTCGGCCATGGCAACTGTGAAATGCAGAATACAAGCTGAGATTTTTGATGTTACAAAGATGTCTGTGTAACCAGTTATTTTTTTGAGGGAGATGTCATTTAAGGTGACATAGACTGTAAAACCAGTTGAGTTAGCTTGTGAATTAACTGAAGAAGCACCTTGTTGATCAAGGAAGCAAAGTCCCTGTATTATGACAAAAACTAGGCAAAGAACCCCACTGAGCAAGCAGTTCTGTTGGTGTCTTGATCTGTTTGTTGTTCACGAGAAGGTGAGCATCATGTCAACAAATTTGCAACTCTCAGAGTATGTAGCAGGGCTTCTAAAGCATGGATGCTCCACATGGGGGGTTCTGTTAGCGTTGCTTGGGACATGGAAGTGTAGAGTGATCCAGTAGCATCACTTGTATCTTCTCAAGTATAAGTAGAGACTGAGCAGATTCTGGTTTCTGATATTCACCCAACACCCGAGAGGTAGGAGATTGAGAATTGGGTTCCATCATTACGAGGTAGGTAGCATTTGCCTGCTTAGTTCTGTAAAGGCATCAACTATACTGAGATAAATTTGATTTGCTAATACAAGAGTAAAGAGCTAGAGAGGGAAATACAACAGGTTTTCCTAGCATAAGATTCAAAGCCTGAGTCAAATATTGACAATGCACACACTGATTTCTTGTAGCAGCATTTGTAAGTAATGTAGCCTGTATTTACTCCTTAAATTTGACAGAACAAAACTTGAACCATCATATCTTTAATGTTACCTGGAAATAAAAATAACTTACATAAATAAGTGGTTTATCCACCCGTCGAGAAACACGTAGCACTGTTAAATTTTCAGTAGAAATGTGAGTAACTTTTGTGTATTGGGCAAATAGTCTGTGCAAAGCCGTCTGTCCTTCAGGAGCCGTCAGGGCTCTTCATCTGTGATGTATATTTTGGGATGCCACTTACTACAGCATGAGCTGTGAGGGCAGGAGCTTTGCACCCTCTGCCAGGACCAGTCAAGAGCTCCAACATGCTCGAGATGACGCCATTTGTGAGAGAACAGCAAGATGTAATCTATTGAAATAGCAATCTGTGTGTGATACTACTGCAGCTGCAATTTGTCCCCCTTTTGCCAAAGGAAAGGGATTTTACACCACTTTGACATTTGTAGGCAAATTTCAGAATTGTAACTGCCTGTCAAAATGCCTTCTTAGTTTGTACTAATTGATAAAACTATGTTAATTGATCTTTCATTGTAACTGTGTGTGTGTGACTATAGCAGAAAGTTACTCGAGCGTTCACATTTTGTGAGCCTGATGCTAGGCTGTGCTTGTGTACTCACATGTGCCAGAGACTTACTTATAGCTTAAACACAAGGAAACAGATTGCCGTGACTTTCATATTGGAAGTTTTTAAGAAGTATCTTCTCGATAATGTAACTTTAGGCACATTTCTATGTTATTTTAAGGAAAAAGAGAATAGTTAAATGGTAAAGAAAATGGAATGAACCTTAGAATCACAGAATGGTTTGGGTTGGAAGGGACCTTTAGGTCATCCAGTCCCCTGCCATGGGCAGGAACACCTCCGACGGGATCAGGCTACTCTAAGCCTCATCCAGCCTGGTCTAGAACACCTCCAGGAATGGAGCATCTATGACTTCTCAGGGCAACGTGTGCCAGTGCCTCACCACCCTCACAGCTTACCTTTAGCAAGAGTAACTGGTGTTATTTCCTAACTATTAGAAGTTTACTTTTTCTCCTTCCTTTTCTTTACAGTTAGCAAAGGAATAAGAAAAGACCTCATAAATGAAGCTGCTCCCCACAACTGGACAGCACGTGTTCATTCATGCAAGGAAAAAATTTGGCCTGCCAGGCCATGAAGCACTTGATTAATACAAAACTGTCTAAACTAATCTTAATGAGATGTCACCTTTGACCATAGGATAGATAGGAATAATACTGAAAACAGGCCTTCTTTTTTGCTTGTAAAATTACAAGTCACTGCAAATTCAGATGAGAAAGAATGTACTTTCTCTTGTAGCTATGAAGTACTACTGCTGCTGCTGAAGTCAGTGAAGATAGTGCAACCTCCCATGTACTGCAAACAGTGGATTTACAGCTACTTTATAGCGTTAAAGAAAAAATGATTAGCAGTCTTATTCCTGTTGAATTAATATTATGCTGTATCTGGTGGTGATTGTGGGTTTTGCTCAGCCATCTCTGTAGCATGAGGAACTCTTGCTTGAAGTTGGTATTTAAGGGAGAGTGTTCAAATTCTCACAGTTACATAGTATTTCTTTAGGAAAACAATATAAACAGTGTTAAGAACATAAGATTTTGGTAAACTGATGGCACGGTATTGGTTTCTGGCTTTACTAGAGTTGGTTTTAGTCTTTACTTTGTCTTCACAGAAGAAAATCCTCATGTTCTTTTTACGTTGTTTTACTCCTTTGTGCTCTCCTTTCCAAGCCTCATTTGTAGCAGTTTATACTTACAGTCCTTGGCCTCTAAAATGAAGCTTTCTTTCTCGACCAGACTGGAAAGAAAGACAGTTCTTGTTTGTATTTTTCAAGACTGCTATTCTCACCACCACGCTGGAGTCTTCCTCTGCAGGGTTTTTATCTTTGTAGGATCTGATATTGAATCACTTTCACATCTTTTACTTAAAAGCCTGCTTTGCGTTCCGGCCTCTGTGCTTTTAAATGCATTTCACTCCCTTGACAAGCTTTCTTACAGGACTTTACCTTTCTAAAAGTCCTGAATCTGTCATACGTGTGCTTACTTATCCTTTCCCTGAATTTATTCACGCATCCCAGTATTATTTTTACAATGGGCTCTTCTGTACTGTTCTCTTGGTTACCAAAACCAAATCTAAAATAACCTTACATCCTGTTGGGTACCAAAAACTGAATTCATTTGTCATGTGTGACCAAGGGAAATAACTGACTCCTGCTTAGATCTGTGATTAGGACTGGTTGTTTCCAACTTGTTTTTTCTGTGTGGCACAGTAAGACTTCACAGCTATAGTCAGAGACCTACAGGTCTGGAAGCGTCCAACGATGCTGTGTAAAAATGGAAGCAATGAGGGAGAAAAATCAGCTTTACTAAATGATTAGGGTCTGAAAAGTGTCTGAATAGGAGGAGAAGGGATATTTGTAATGACGGAAAACAAATGTTGGTTTTCTATGCTTTCAGAAGGTAATTCAAGCAGAGCTGTTGACTCTAGCGGTAATGGAAGGGAAAGCCGATGGAGCGAGAACAAGACTGAGGTTAAAGTAATAAGTGATTTTCTGAAAAGGGGTGATTTGTGACATACAGACAGGCAAGAGAAGGAGAGAGGAAGGGAAAGGTGGGTAGAGATTTTAAATAAAAGGGTTTAGGTTTTTAGAAATGCCACTCTAGTTTAGCTGTGTTGTCAGTGGAAACATTGTCCTTTAGAGAATAACTCAGGAGCCTCATTTCTTTGAACTGTGCTTTAAAGGAGCTGGTTTCTGTGCTGCCTATACAGGAAATTTGGGGTATTTTCCCCAAAACACTGCTGTCCAAGTTTGTGCCACAGTTATTCTATGCACTGTTTACCCACTGCACACATTGCTGGGTGTTCCAAGGATAAGTTGGAAGCAGAGGAGGGATAAAAGAAGGGAAATGAATATAGTATACATCAGAGTAAAGAGCATGCAACCATTTTAGTGATGCACAAAGAGCAGAAATATATTTATAGCCTGGGAGGCAACCCTGTAAGAGTTATATGATTAATTGTCTGCAAAGTTTTTGCAAGGGTGAGATGAATATTTCAAGAGCTGTGGTCCAGGTTTGTTTGTGCAATTCTTATTTGTCCATTCAGCTTCCCTTTGCTGCCCATCTGGGTTATTTTCATCATGCTCTTATGTAATGTTCCCATGCTCTGTTAAACAGCTGTCATCATCTTCTGTTCTAGTGGCTGCCTTTTGGCAGAGAAGAATTGATTCTACTGTACAAGAGCTCTGAAATGTCTGATACACTCCTAAGTCGACATACTGTGTAAAAATCACACACTATTAATTTTTAGCAACTTGTACAGGTTCTTTTTCCTTGCCATTTACTCCTAAGCATGTTCGTCATGGGCCATTTTCTCTTGCCCTTCTGTTTCAGAACGACTACCGCAAGCTGTCCATGCAGTGCAAGGATTTTGTGGTTGGTGTTCTTGATCTCTGCCGAGACTCGGAAGAAGTGGAGGCCATTCTGAACGGGGATTTGAATTCAGAGCCAGTTGAAGCGCAGAGACACAGAGCGTCCCTGAGCCGTGTGAAGCTGGCTATTAAGTATGAAGTCAAAAAGGTAACCCTAGTGCTTTCAGACAGTGTAACAGGGATGTGATGCCATCTAAATAGTCCCCAGGTGTTACAAACTGGTGGTCAGATGTGTTACTGAGACGTAGTGTGTGTAATCAAGATTCTCACAAGACAGAAGGAGACTATGTTGAAGGAGTTTAGTTTAATCTACTTTCCACAGCTGAGAATTGGCAGGAGACTTTAATGACATAACTCAGCTGTGCTAGCAAGGTCATACACAGTTGGTCAGATCTCTCTCTTTGTTAAAGCAAAAGAAAAGGTTTCGTCGAAGCCAGATTTTCACTCAGTAAAAGTAAGTGTGTTGTCTTCCTGCCAGTTTATGAGATAAGATCTAATCCAAAGAGAAGGCTCTGTTTGTGAAAGTGTTGGTTTCAACCAATGGAAAGAACTGGTTTGTTCGCTATATCTTATTACCTTTGCTTTCTATCATAAGTAACTTAATTGGGCAAGTAAGTTCTGGGAAGTAAGTCTTGCTGCTTTCTGCTAGTGTTCCTGTCAGCACATGGGTCTTTTTTGGTAAAGCAGGTCTACCTTTTACTACTTTGAAACAGGAAAAGAGAACACCTAAGTTGTTAAGTATATTATTTTTTAATCTATTTTAAAGTATAACAGTAAATCAGACACTATCTGCAGCTGTGTGGGTTGTAGTGAGAAATTCTACATGATTTACTGTGTGCATTCCTTTAAAAAGTATTTTTAAATTCATTCCTGAAAATGTATGGAATATATTTGTGACTAGTTAATCAGTAAATTTCAGTTCTACATCTTTGCACAAATATTTATGAGTTCTGGGAAGTGCAATGTGTTTTCTGTTCGTGCCTTTCTCAAAGTGACTCAAATATTCTGTGAATGAATGTCATGTGTTGAAGAATGGAGCTGTGTATCACATAGTTGACATAATCCATATCCATTTATCATAGCTATGTTGTTCTTTTCAAGATCCCAGTACGCTATCACAGAAAACAATTAATACTGTGTCTTAACTGTGAGGAAACTCAAGAAATACAGCAATGCCTATATATTATTTACAGATAGCTGTTTACGTGGCTAGCATACTTTCCATTCCTAACAGCCTTATCATTTCATCATCTCTGCAAGAAGTCTTGTGTCTTTCAGAACAAATAACGCTGCAGTCTGTGGCCGCCTGTTGAGCCAATCTGCCATATAAAATGAATTGTAAGCAACCTGCCAGAACAACTGGGGAATGATGGTGTTTATTATGTCCCAAAAAGGTGGTTAACAAAAAAATGTAAATGCAGATCCCAAACAGCAAATCATTTTTTCCGGTACGGAATTGATCTACAGCAGATAAATGCACATTAATTACTAAAATTCAAGGTGAAATTATACAAGTATTACATTAATTTAAAAGAATGGCATAGGGAAAGATGTTGCCATATCAAAATGAAGTATGAATTCCTTATGCTGTTGCATCTTAATGTTACTGAACCTTTGCTGAGGCTTGTGTCTCAACTTCCCTGCTGAAGACAAGTTTTCTGCTACGAGGTTGTTGTCACTGATTAAATTCATTGCTGAGCAAAAGGCCATGCAGGTCTGTTAAGAACAACAAAAATCTACCTAGTACTAAGAAAGATGATTCCACGTAGCAAAATTTTTCTCATCTCTTACAAGAGATTATTTGTAGCTAAACTCAAAGTTTTGACTCCCATCTGTGACAAACACGATTCAGAACCTACAAGACCAATGGCCTTGGTGGAAAGAAATAAATAGGTGCTGCAGAGCTGTTGCTGTATTGATACATGTGCTGTTTGCTGTAAATGGCCATTATAGAGGGCATGACAAGGACTGAGCCAGGAACTCTCTCTGCCATGGAATCCTTTGATGCTGGGATTGGCTTCGTTACAGCCGTGGCAGATTGTAATGATATTCTGACTGCAGAACAGATTCAGATGTGGGAACTCCACAATGGGATGCTTTCAACTCAGTAACGGTAGGAAGAAGACACGGATGTGGCTGATCTGTCTTGGCTTCAGTATTTCTAGCTGCACGTCTGGGTCAGCTACGTTATGGTCAGTTCCCTGTTGCAAGGCAGATAATACAGCCAAACGGAACTGTGGGTCCACGAAATGGTTAATGAGCCTTATGCCCTTTGCAGAGGGAGGAGAGACAGGAAAAAGCACCTGACAAGTGAGCAAATGTGTCTGGAAGTTCACCGCTAGGCAAATGGAGTTTTTAATCCTATTAGTAATGAAACTCTTGCACTTAATACCCTCGGCACTGCACCGAAGTGATTAAAGCGTAGCTTATCTTGTAAACAGGATGTGATTTTGAAGGTAAGATTCAGATTGAAACTGCAGCCCCGATAGTAACAGACAAAGGGAATTAAAAACAATCAGAAAAATTAGTTAGAACAAGTGGCCTTGCTGCTGCAGCAGTGCTTTTAGTATAGTGTCCTAACTCTACCTTTGGATTGCCAGCAAAATTACAGTGAAGTTGCTGACTCTGGGCCAAGTTCTGCAGTTCTTGCAGAGATAAAAACTGGAGTGAAATCACTAAAAGTTTGAGTAAAATCACGGGATTACATTTTCGAACACTGAAGCTTGGAAATGATAGATAAGAAAGAATATTCAAAATCCCCTTGTATGTTGTGTGTTTGTGTATCAGTGTGTATCGCTTTCTGTTCCTGCTATGTCTAAACTCAGTCATTAGGATGTTAGGAGTGAATAACACTATAATCACTCTTAGTTGTATGGAAAAACATATCCTCATGACTTGGTTCATGGTCATCAATCTGAAGTGTTACAGTCAATTATGCCTAGAAAAACAGCTAATTAAAATTCAATTTTTTTACTGACCAGACGCTGTTGTCATGCATCCTTGTTGTTCACTGGGGTTTGGATTGGATCCTAAAATATTAAATAAATGTGATAATAAGGTCAGCATATGATGAAAAGTAAGAAACTGCACAGAAAGTAGGATGAGAGGAGAGAAATGCAGAAGGAACAAGGTTGTGAGATGGTTTGATTGGCAGGTGAAATGTGAAATGAATCTGCTGTCCTCAGAGGAGATGAAGCTGGGGAGGATGCACAGAAATACGGGGGGGGAAAGACCATAGGAGAGGATGCAGTTGCTGAAAATAAAAATGATGAAAACATAAATTAAAATATCTCAGCAGAGCTGGAGAGAAGGATGAAATTCAGAGCTTTTATGGATGGGAGAAATGACGTGAGTTGCTCTGAGGGCTTGGAAGTGGTATATGTTGTGCAGTTGCCAATAGTTAAATAAATTGCTAAGATCTTCTCAAGAGCCCTTAGACTTCCTGCCAGAGAAGAATTTGCCATAACCGCTGGCATCTTATTCACTACTGTCTCCCTTTTGGGGGGAAAATTACAGCACAAGCAGATCTCCTCTCAGCATCAGATCAAAATGTTTGTAGACCAGGAGGAATAAACTGGTTCCCAGCTCTGGATGAGATGCAGGAGGGCCTATGGGCTGATCCATAGCCCTAGGTGAGCTCCCTTAAATCTTCCTGCTGTTTCTTCCCATTCCCTGTGGTAACAGGCAGAATGATGTATTTCTTCTCACTCTTCTTCCCTACAGTTTTAAACCTTCTTTTTAAAAATGACTTTGTGACTTGAAATAATTATTTACATCCTGTCTTTGGCCACAGTTCATCTGCTGTGGGATTTGTGCTTTGATGTCCTGAGTCAGGAATGACATTCATCTTAGCAAAAGGGCATCTTAAAAAAGGGCATCTGCCAGAATGCAGAAACACACAAAAATAGTTTCTTTTTTTTTCAGTGGGCCAGGCTGGAAGTTTTTATTGTGCATAAGCATCAAAGGTGGCAGCCTAATAAAAAGAGTATAAACACAGTTCAAGCTGACATTAATTCCTTAAAAGACTTTTGGCCATTCCACGATAGGTACAAACTACATTAACCTGTGATCTAACCAGTTAATGAATTGCACCCTACAATACTTAAGGACTCTTGAGACTTCAAATGTTCCTCATTTTCATTGCCAATGATTTAATTTGTTGGTTTGGGGTTTTTTTTAAGAAATCTGCCCTATTGTACTACTGTGTGCACTTTTTAATGAGATTTGGAATATAAATGGACTTATGCAGGCAAGACCTGGCAAACAGCAGAATATATAGTACATTATGATCTCAACAGAGCACAAGGGGTAATAAAATGGATAAGCAAGGTTTACAGTATTTTTCATTCATTTTTTAAAGTACAAGCAACTTGGATCAAATCTCACTCTTAACCCAGCACAGATTATCAGATCTGTTAGAATTATTTTCAAATCCTTTTTGTGGAACTGCCTAGCATTCTTTACTCCAATGTACTAGTTATTGTCAAGCAATCTGGCAAGTATGTTACAAGATTTCTTCCAACTGCTGTCCCAAGTAGGCTCTTTACACTAGTGTTTAACTCACGGAATCATAGAATAGTTTGGTTTGGAAGGGACCTTAAAGATCACCTAGTTCCAACCCTCGTGCCATGGGCAGGGACACTCCACTAGATCAAGATGCCATGTCCCATGTGCTCATGTGATGTGGCAGGCTCACAGGACATAGTATAGTACTTATAGTGATAATAATGACTGCAATAACACTTTAGAAATGGACTTACCCAGAAATGTAAATATAATGGGCAAAGAATACAGGGAGCTAGAGAATTCTTCCATCCCACGTCTTATGTTTCTTCAGTTGCAGCACCCAGCATGGGCTACGCGCTGCTGGCTACACAGCGTGATGCTGGTGGAGTGTCAGTACAGTCTCTGTCCACAGAGCTTCATCCTACTGGAATACAATAGTGCTTTAAAAATTGAGCAATGCACACTCAGCCTTCAACAAACTCAACCAAAATGTAATTTTGATAAAATTAAACTTAAAAGTATAGCTAACCAAATGCAGTTGTTGGCAGCAGCTTGTTTTATCATTCCATAATTAACTTGGAAATCATTCCCTTTTCCTGTGAACTTACTGAAATCCTACTCAAGCTAGGAAAATAACATTTGCATGGATTTGCTGTGTAGGGGAAAGATGGAAGTTGTCTTTTTTATTTATTTAGTGTCTACTAGGTTCTTAATATGTGCTGTTTAGTATCCTAACCTTTCAATCTCTGCTGTCTTTTAATTTTGGAACACTTGAGGAAGAATTTGTGGAAGCTAAGGATGAGTGAAACTTATACAAAAAAGCTCAGGAGAACAACTTTGTGTTGTAGTAACTGTGTGAGAAGTTGTTGAGCTTTAGTACTAAGCCTTTTTTCCCACTCGTCTGATTGTCTCTTCATGACTGGCTCCTAATAAATTCACTTGATGCCCCATTTATTTCTCTTGATGTTTGTCTGGCTTCCCTCCTGCTGTTTTCAAGCAGTTGGTCACAAGAGTTTACATCTTTGATGATGTCTTGGCTTATTTCAGGTCAGTTGAAATTTTACCATTGGCTTTAGCAGACATCAGAGTTAGGTCAAAAGAAAGTAAGTATATTAAAAAATCATCTTTCATATGTCCATGTCTGAGTACAAGAAACAATTTGGATGTAGGGTTGAACGTTCCAAAAATGGCCTGACATTAAATGAGTTGAAGTTCAGCGGTAGCTGTCTATGCTGAGACTGCTGACAATCAGGGCTTGCTTGTTTAAATGCCTGAATCTATCAACTTTTAGCTATTTTATCAGACTATATTTATTAGATATATGTTTACATCTATTCTTGTGGTTTCCTCTATTATTTTTGATACTTTTTGGTCCTTCTGCTATAGAAATAAATGAACAAATACTTACTGCTGATAAATAATACTGTAAACTAATCAGCAAAGATAAAAGGAACATCTCATAAAATAATTCATTACAAATAAAATTATCTTGCTTAGAAATCACACAAATGGTTATATTTTTAGTTAAAGTATACATGTTAGGTCTGATTTGAGCCTTCTGCAGTGTGTTGTTAAGCTTTTAACTGATTAAAACATAACAAATAGCATAAGACTGCATAGTGTCAGGGTCCTTTAAAGTCTTAAGGAAAAGTTATTTTTGTAAACTCATATCTGAGGTTTTAATTTTTCAGCTGAGATAAAATCAAAGGCATGAACTTAGAGAAAATGCAAAGCTGTACAGCAAAAGACGATCTATTACAGAGTCCTCAGAGCATCATCAAAACCATAAGGTCATCTTTTCATCTGGTCCACGGAATAGAATTTCCTTGTGTTACTGAATCCTGAATTTTATTTTCCAGTAAGTGTAAACCTGTTGATAGGGAGCTTCTGACTATTTTTCAAATCCCAAGTCCATCTAAGTAGAGATTGTAGCTGGCACCACTGATGGCGGTAGGAGAGAAGACACCTGCTCAATATTCATCTCTGTGTTCTGGTAAGGCTTACAGTTCCATGCTGTACTCTTGCTTCATTTATTTCCTTTGTTTCCTTTGATCGGAGCAGAACTGTGAGTCTCCACAAAAATTCTACATGTACCTCAGGTCAGCTTGATTTGCTGAGAAACCCTTGGAAGTTAGGGCTGAGATTCAATTCCAACAGCATCCAGCCGCGTATGCAAAGCTGTTCCAATAATGCATAAGAGCTTTCTATCAGCGATGGTTACCCACATCTGCAACCTTGTCCTCAAAGTGCTGCTTTAAATCAGCTCAGCAATTTCTTCTTTATTTATTAACCTTTATTTCAAAGTAAAGCAGAACAAACATAGTTCTTAAGGTCTAAAGTAACACCAGATACTTATTATGGTCATGTATGTAGCAGTTATATAATTCTTCTTGTAAATTATAATATGTCTTGCTTTTCTGTCTTTTTCTTTACAGTTTGTAGCCCATCCAAACTGTCAGCAACAGCTACTGACTATCTGGTATGAAAATCTCTCAGGATTACGGGAGCAGACAATAGCTATCAAGTGTCTGGTTGTGCTGGTTGTGGCATTGGGCCTTCCATTTCTAGCCATCGGATATTGGATTGCACCATGTAGCAGGGTACTGAATTTTATAAATTACGTATTTTGTACTGTTCTAGGAGCTGTTTTTCAGTTTCTGGCATTCAAAATGCAGTGTTGTGCCTCTGATTCTACTGCTTTCAAATTTTAACTAATTAGTGGTATTTCTAGTAATCTCTAGTCTTGAGCCAAAAGACAGTATTTGTTTTATTTGCACTCTGCAGAAAAGACTACAGTGATGAAACATGAAAATAAATCATTAAGTTTAAAGAAAGGAAGAAACCCTTCTCTGAGAGCTTTATATATATATGTATGTATGTATGTATTTGTAGACACTGCTTTCATAACCTCTGCTATGTAATTGTATTGGTAAAATAGACTTTTTTTGAACATCAGCACCTGGATTCTGTATTACGTCTCCTCTGATGGCATCTCAAGATCTGATGCTGTTCCCATATAAATCAGTAGCAGAACATCTGTTGACTTCCAGGTGCCAAACTTAAGATTAAGTAAAGTATTTTTTGTCTTTGCCCTGGGAGGTCTGTTTACCAAGTGAACCCTAAAGCAGACATTAAATTAAATACCGCACTCCAACCGTGTGGTAAGGTATATTCATAAAAGAGTGTAACTGTAAACTCCTACCTCTTTAAAATTATATGAAAATACATGAGTGCTTCTAGCTTTTCTGATGGTATCACAATGAAAATCACAGCAGTTTCTTTGAAATCCTTATTGTCTGCAAATGAAGCACATTGAAAGATTTTTGGGAAATCAGAAGGAAGATTTCTCAGTTACATTAACATTTTTAAAATTTTAAGTAAATTTACTTCTATGTTGAATGCGGTATTTCAGTTCTATTTCCTTACCAAGTGTACAGCAAAGAAATACGCATTTCACTTATTTGTATTTTCCTTTTAGTTCACCTCAAAAAGGATAAGATTTTCCTCATCTCCTGCATATTTCAAACACAAGTATTTCAAGGGAACATGATGTTTCCTCTGGGTTAAATATTTAAGTAATATAAAGATAAACCTTTATGAAAATAGTATTGCTACTTTCCTTATTCTCTGAAATGTCACTTCCCATAAATATCGGTAGTAAAGATATTCCTCACTCACAGCTCCATCTCATAGAACTGTATTGATGTATTTTTAGCTGGTGCCTAGTATGGAAAAGTGACATTTGTCCTTGAGCTTTAATTCCCGGTACCAGAAACACCTAACATTTTTCTTAGTGCTCATGTCAAATAAAGGTACTGTACGTTCAGATCAGTTGTTTGATATTGTAATTTTAAAACGCCTTTGAAAGGTCAGGAGCAGGAAAGGAACCTGATATTGTTTGCACAGATAGTAAATACTATCTCATATGTTCTGGGAAGTAACCCTAGTTTCAGGAAAACCACTCCATGAAATAAGAAAGCTACTTCCAGCTCCCCTTCTACTGAACTTGCTTATCTTGTCTTAGACGATACTGCTGATAATGCAGCTCATCACTGGGGATTTTGGAATATTACTGAATATCAGTGATGTGTGTGATAGTTTATCATGTTAGAACTGCATACTAACATTAATAAAGGTTGTGCCTTATGTGTGCAGCAGTATATGATGCTGCAAAAATGATGCAGGGCTGGAGTACCTCCCGTGTAGGCTGAGAGAGTTGGGGTTGTTCAGCCTGGAGAGGAGAAGGCTCCGGGGGAGACCTTTTAGCAGCCTTCCAGCATTTGAAGGGGGCCGATTGGGAAGATGGGGACAGACTTCTTAGTAAGGCCTGTTGTGACGGGGCAATGAGTAATGGTTTTAAATTAAAGGAGGAGAGATTTAGACTGGATATAATGAGGAAATTTTTTACAATGAGGATGGTGTAACAGCTTGCAGAGGGAGGTAGTGGAGGCTCCATCCCTCCAAACATTGACGGTCAGGTTGGATGGGGGTCTGATCCAGTTGAAGATGTCCCTGCTTCTGTGGGGGGGTTGGACTGGATAACCTGCAGAAGTCCCTTCAATCCAAAGCATTCTGTGATGTTGTGGTGCTGTAATGGAGGAGACAGGAGACCTTTGGCCTTAAGAGATGTGGAGCAGCCTAGATGAAGTCAGTCTAGCTTCTACCTTGTTACACCTTGTGCAGAGGTGGGACAAGTATTGTCCCTCCAGGCCACAGGAAAGGGTTGTATTCCAAAGGTACTGGTCCTCCCAGGGGGAAGTCGGCTGGAGAGAACATGTGTATTCTCTTCAGGAGGTCTCCAAAGAGAATTAAGGAATCTTGGTGCTATCTCTGTGCTGGAGCCAAAGCACAGACTGCTGCCTGTGGCACAGCCTCACTGACACCTGTATGTTTTGGGTGGGGATTACAGCAACACTGCCCACACCAGACCTTTCCTGCCTAAACAAAGGAGTATTGCTCTCAGAGGAGAGGGCTTAGAGCTCGGGACTTCTGATGTTAGCTTGTAGGATTAGGCTAATTCTGATGGGGTCACAGTCTCTTCCTTTTCATATAGTGATGAACAGCGACAGGCACACTGCATCTTTCCAGTGCATCTTCTGGAGGCAGTCAATCCTCTCTTCTGCTGTAGGCAGACTGACTCTGCTGTTGCTGTTTTGTCCTTCTACCGGATGCAGATGTGAATGAAATCAGCTTATTTTATTTGATATTTCTGACTAATATTAATATTTCTGATCTTGTCCTTCTTAGTCCATTGTGATGGAGCAGTCACTGTTTTTAGTAAACACAAGTATTTAGCGCTTAGAGCTCTGAACGTTCTGTGCATGGAATACAGTAGCCAGGGAGGAGATGAGTCTAATTTTTCCTAGATCTATAGTCATAGACAAGCTAGTCGTTTGCTTTTGTTGGTAGGGAAGGCATTTTGCTACTCGGGGAATGTATTTATTTCTTCTCTGTGGGCTTGCTTCTTGCCCTCATTGGTATATGAGGACAGTAGATCAAACTCCTCCTGGTCACAGCCATGGTACATTTGTAATTCTTCAGAGTGTTTCCCTTCAGACATTGCCATCTAGAGTTTATGGAATAGCACAAACACTTTCTAAGAGGACAGCATACTCCATGAGGCTGCCTTTGGGAGACTTTTGTGTGGAGTGGTAGAGTCATAGTTAGTGCACTTGGAAGAGTATCCTTCAAAAATAAAGTTTGAGACTGTCCTGAGCTCTGAGTAGCCTTTTACGCTTCCGAAATACCTGATGAAAGAGCTTGTTTCTTTGAGAAAACTGAGTGACTGCTTTCATTCTGCCTTTGCAGCTTGGAAGAATTCTTCGAAGCCCATTTATGAAATTTGTGGCACATGCAGCATCCTTCATTATTTTCCTAGGCCTGCTGGTGTTCAATGCTTCGGACAGATTTGAGGGTATAACAACGCTACCGAACGTCACTGTTACCGATTACCCTAAGCAGATCTTTAGGGTGAAGACCACCCAGTTCACCTGGACAGAAATGCTGATTATGGTATGGGTACTTGGTAGGTACCTCACCCCTTCAACTTTGTCAACTGTTTTCCTGCAGCTATAAATTGTAAAAGAAAGGAGAGGAGCCCAAGTCCCAAATCTTTCCTCCAGAGTAATCCCTTAGGGCAGATAACTGTGCATTAGAACTGGTGAGACCATCAGAGCTTCTCTGCGCTGCACCATGGCGTAAAATTTTGTTTGCTGATTTGCTGCATGGTTTGGTAAGTCTGGCGTTTGTAACAGGAGCTCAGGTTTGCTGAAGAGAACACCACAGAAATTATACTTTACTGAAGTGTTTTCCTTAAATACCATCGGGAAGCCTACACTGCTATACATGCCAGAAGGTCAGGAGTTTCTTCTGCTTGGTGTTAGCGTGCTAGCACATCAGTGCTGAAGTGGCATTGCTGCCGAGGTAGCATTTGGGGACATCACAGTCTCTGCCAGTGTCAAGGGGCTAATGAGTCACTTCTCATTATTCAGTTCTTTTTTTCACAAAACTTGATCAGCTGTCAGCCTGTTTGAAACTCTGTGTGGCAGGAAATGCTGCCTTCTAGCTTTTCATCAGGGTCAGGTGCTTTATGCAGCACGATGTCAGTTTAGCCACATGATAATGAAGCATTCTCAGCTTTTATGGGCTGTGGAAGACAAAAAAGTGTTACTGTGACTGTGACTTGATGGTGCCTCGCTCTGCTTTGTGCATCACCTGTATCTCCTGGCACTGCTTTCTCTTAAACCATGTTGGGGTATGGAGATGCTCGTCCCGTGTATGCTGCCTTTTGGAGTCCCAGCATGTGCTTGTGGGGAGCAGCCTCTTCGTTTGACAGAAGGCAAGGACTGAGATTTCGGTGGTCTTGGACTCGGTCGCCGTGACACTTGGGCACTCGGAGACAACCAGCCTCAAGTCAATCCAGTGTACGGTTTTTGTGCCGATGGTTGGGATGGCAGCAGTTACCCTCTGAATTACCCAATCAGGGAAGCAAGAAAAAAAGATGTGGGGTTGTAGTTTTGTTGTTTGGGTTTTTTTGATTGTTTTTTTTGTTGTTGTTGTTGCTGTTGTTTTGTTTGGGTTTTTCTATTTTCCCTAAAACCCTTAAAGTCTTGATTCCCAACAACTACTTCCCTAGGTTATGCTAAGCTTATGATCCAGATTAATCCCACATAAATGAATTTCTGGGGAGAAGCCTGAGTAAGAAAACTGAAGTACAGATGGCCAAATGTCACTTTCTGTGCAGAAAAGCATCTCATTCTGTAAGGTGGAGAACCGGTAGTATAATTGTGCCATTTATACTGGATCATTGGTGTAGCTGGGTAGTTGTGCTCCTCTGTAAAAATTAATCCTTCCAAACCAGACTGGTTTTATGAATGTAAATGGTAAGGAAATGAGTGGATTTATTTTTCCCCATTTGACATTTTTCCTTCCTAAGAAGCACAGCGTGCTGTTACCTTGTTAGCCTGTAATACTTGCAAAGTAGTGGCTCTATGCTGCTCTGTGTGGAGACGTCTGAGCTTCATCCCTCCTTATCAATTAATACCTTGCTATTTGATCAACCCTATTGAAACCAAGAGAGCCTTACTCAAGGTGTATGATAATGCTGTGACACTAAAAATAAGTGATTTTTTTTTCTCCACTGGTAACCACCTGGTTTCACGAAGAGGGGGAATACTGGGATTTTAAATGAGAAGAGTTTGGCCAGCATTGCTTTGTTTCATTTCTTGATGCAGGTATGATGTGGTCAGAATGCAAAGAGCTGTGGCTGGAAGGACCCAGGGAGTATATTTTGCAATTATGGAATGTTTTGGATTTTGGGATGCTGTCCATCTTCATTGCCGCTTTCACAGCAAGGCTTCTGGCATTCCTACAGGCCACAAAAGCACAACAATACGTGGACAACTACATTGAGGAGAGTGACCTCTCTGAGGTCACACTTCCTCCAGAAATAGAATATTTTACTTATGGTGAGTTTAATTTTTCTGCAACACAGATCCTAAGATAGAAGAACTGGTAGGATGCCCAAGCATTTTGAAGCCTTAAGATGAATGTTTGTATATGTTTGTGTTCATAGCACTGTCTGGCCATTCCTGCCTCAAGACTTTTGTTTCTGTGCTATTTAAACAACATCTGCTATGATGCTATTTTTGACATATTCAAACCAAACAGTAGGCATAAAGGCAAAATCAGCTCAAATACAGCTGCCTGTAATTTTGTTATAACTGTTTATACTAGGGCTAATTTGACCCTCTTGATTTTAAACATTTGCCAGCTATTTTACATTTAATTTACTGCACAACAGTTAAGATTTTGATATGAATTTCTTTGGGTTGGTTCAGTTGTTTGATAGTTACTCATATTTGTAAAGATCGATCAGCATTTCCTGCTGAAGGAAGGATGCTGGCATAGTAAAGATCTGTTCAAATAGAATACAAGTACTAAATAGTTATTGCACTGCAGAAATTGTAATTAAAGATGTGATGAATCTCTTTTTGCAATGCCAGCGAAGGCTTTGTTTGCTGCTGCTGGTGTATGTTTAGCATATGCTTTATGAACTTCAATACATTATAACAGCAGACTTGGTTTAGTTATTTATGTTAATTGCTATATAATCAATCTGAAATTGTACATACGGAACTGCATATTTAGAATCACGTGGTATTTTGATATGAAAAACATTTTAATTCAGTACTGTTTTGCTAAGATAATTAGTTCACATGATAAACAATACATTAATTATATATAAATCAATTATTTCTGTGCATGTTGTGTGTAAGAACCATAATCTTACTTCCATTGAAGGAAAGGCAACATTCTTCATGATTTCTATGGGAACTGGGTTATAAAATGAACTTGTAACAGTGGCAGAGTTTGGTGTGGTTAATGAAGTTATTCATCAACAAACACTGTTAATTTTCCATCAATAACACAAAATACGAATAAATTACTGGCTTTAGCATAGTGCTTATTAATAGAGCTAGTAATACAGTCATGTTAAGGAAAGCAATAAGGAATTATATATTGTTATATAGCTCACGTTAAAATGCAAACTAGAAGAAAATGTCATGTTTCTTCAAGCACAGGATTTTGTTCTAGCAAAAGGTAGTGTAACTTCATAATTTGTGACTTGAAATAGGAATAGAATTTCAACTATGAGACTCTTCAAATATTTGTCTTGGCTAAATTCAGAGACGTTCATGGAAAAATCCAACAAAGATTTATTTTTCAACGTTGTGATACATGAATAACTCCTTACACTTACCCCTATATTTTATATCTTCCAGCTAGAGATAAATGGCTCCCCTCCGATCCTCAGATAATATCTGAAGGCCTTTATGCAATTGCTGTTGTTCTTAGCTTTTCTCGCATTGCGTATATCCTGCCTGCAAATGAGAGTTTTGGGCCCTTGCAGATTTCACTTGGCAGGACTGTTAAGGACATCTTCAAGTTTATGGTCCTCTTTATTATGGTATTTCTTGCATTCATGATTGGAATGTTCATACTGTATTCCTACTACCTTGGAGCTAAATTAAACCCAGCTTTTACAACGTAAGTATGAAGTTATGTTTAAGTGATAAAAACCCACTATGAAGCATTCAAGTTTCTCTCAGTAAGACAACAAAGTCTATGAGATATTAGATACTCTCTTCTAGCATTAAAGTAGAACTGGAGAGAATTGAAGTCAGAGGGAAATCAGTATCTCAGAACCTTAGAAAGCAGAATACAAAAGAGTAATTCTTTTCTACTTCTAAAACGGAAGCTTTCTTTGCAGCCTAAAATAATTTGACCTATCTATTACGTTAAATCACATACATTTGTGGACACCAGATTGCACGAAAATATTATTGGTATCTTCTGAGTGACATTTCCCAAAAGCAGCCGCTAGAATTGTAATCTTTAATGGGACTCCATCTAATTGGGACACACGGAAGGTCTGTTCTGTGCAGAGTTAGACTCAAAAATAATGAAGTGAGAATATGCTTGATCTCAAAACCTGGAAATATAATACCTTTCTAATTCCTGGGCTGTTGTTTTGCATGTATGAGTATTATTACAACTCTATGATGTATGAGGGGAGCACAGTGGAAACATTGAACATATTTTGGAAAATATTTTCATGCATGTTTGTTGTTTTGATTAGTGCAAACCTGGTTTACAGACAAGTTACTTAAGATTGTTAATCACTTAAAGTAAACACAGCTTATGTATTTATTCGTGAAACTAATAGTGCCTTCCTCTTTTTTTTTTTTTTCCTACAGAGTGGAAGAAAGTTTCAAGACCTTATTTTGGTCAATATTTGGCTTGTCTGAAGTAACCTCTGTTGTCCTCAAATATGATCATAAGTTCATAGAGAACATTGGTTATGTACTTTATGGCATATACAACGTAACGATGGTGGTAGTTCTCCTCAACATGCTGATTGCTATGATCAACAGTTCATATCAAGAAATTGAGGTGGGCTCTGTTCTCAAGTTGTTTTCTTTTGTAGCGTTGAAAAAGGTCAGATTTACTAGGAATTATTTCAATGAGGGCATTTTGATATGCAGTGAAGAGATCACCTCAGTAAAGGAGATAAAAAATACCATGTTCCCAGAACTGAATGATTTAACCACCCAAGCAGCAGAACCTTACAGGATCTGAACAAGTAGTTAACCTTGTGCCACATATACGCATCTAAGGAGATGTCGTCTGTCCAGAAACCTTCAGATCTAAAGTAATATTCAAGTGAAGACTGCTGGGAAGGAGAAAATAAGGTTACTGGGCATAATGTTATAGACGTGGGTGGTTCATTCCCAGTTTCCTTAGGATGCTTATTGTAGGTTTCCTTAATGTAGCGCACTTCAGTCTTTGGCAGATCATTAGTATTTGCATTAAATGTATTTTGATGTGCTTTTTAATGGAAATCTGGTTTTCAGTTCGAATCCTTAGACTCTTTAGTTACATATGCATAAGTTAGACCATTATGCACAGCAGTGATACGTGGCCATACTTCCTTAAGTTTATACGCCACTGAACCTAAGTACAGGTGCTTATCTTCAAGATCGTTGTGACTGAGTCACACCTCACAATGCTTGTGCCCTGTGTTTGTAAGGCGTACTACTTTTCTCCACTTCAGGTACAGCATTACATCTCCATTCTAGATTTACTGAGCTTTGCTACATGCCCTGAAAACAAACACAGTGGCAGTATTTCTCCACATCTGCCAAATTGCTCATTTGAATATTTGAATTTCAAATACTGGTAGGTCCCCTTAAGGACCTGGAGAGAATTGAAGTCAGAGGGAAATCTTACCACTCATCCCTGCTTCCCAGTCAGTTCAGTGATTGAGTGTGTTGCTTATTAAAAGAGATATATTTTATTTGAATCATAGAACCATAGAATGCTTTGTGTTGGAAGAGACATTTGCAAGTCATCCAGTCCAACTGCCCTGCAGGAGCGGGGACATCTTTAACTAGATCAGATTTCTCAGAGCCACCCTACCTGACCTTGAATATATTTGAATTTCATTATGATGACAAAGTATCTTCATTATTAAAGATAACTGGAGTATTTAGCATTCAAATCCAATTTTAAAAAAATCAGAAAATTTAAAGTAGACAAGATATTTGTGTTTTATATGTTGGCTCTCACTCAGTGCAAAAATAACACTAGTTTAAATGGTTTGCGTGCTCCAAATAAGTGTTGTCAATGAGACAATTGAAATTTAGCTAAAATAGTTTTGATAAAGTGGTGCATTTTTGCAGAACTACTGGGAGTCTCACTAGCAAGCAAGTAACATTTTATGTAAAACCAGAAGGGGTCGATACCTAAAAGAAGATTCACTTGGAAGAAGCTTTGCACTTCCTAAAAACAAAGCACATGCATGTTTTTATGTCTCAACACAGGATGACAGCGATGTAGAGTGGAAGTTTGCTCGTTCTAAACTTTGGTTGTCTTATTTTGATGATGGAAAAACATTGCCTCCACCGTTCAGTCTTGTACCAAGCCCCAAATCTTTTTTCTATTTCATTATGAGGATCATTAACTTCTCTAAGTGCAGGAGGAGACGACTACAGAAGGACATTGAAATGGGAATGGGCAATTCCAAATCTAGGGTAGGTACTGAAATATTTTCATTGCAGTGTAGAATAGTGTGTCCATTCCAGCATTCTGCTTTTCTTCAAGTTTTGGGGTATAACTTGTGCTTCTGGTGGTAGAACAGTAATTAGTCCAGCACTCATGTTTATTAATTTATATTTCCAACTGCCTAAGCATACTGCATTAAACCAAAAAAAGAGCTGTAAATTTTCTTAGGACAGCAAGGTCTAATGACTGGAAAACCACAACTGAGTGTTTGAAGACACAAATAATTCCCACAAGTAATGACCTAAATATTGAATGAAGATAGTTTCAGCCTCCACTACAAAGATTTTTAATTCAGGGGGATCTAAATGGCCAACTGGGGGTTTGAGAGGATACATGCAGCTTTTTTTTATAAGTTAAGCTCAGGGCCCTGTGTAGTACAAAGACTTGAGGCAATATCTTGAAAATAATTTTTATTTGTTTTACTGCCAGTGATCAGAAATGTCAAATCTGGTCGTCTTCTCTGAAAGATCTCTCTGGAGCCTAGGACTTCTGAGCTGTTAGTGTTCCCAAATCTTCAGTAAAGAAATAATTTTCTCCATTTTTCTGTAGGCAGGGGAAGTAAATAGATGTTCATAAAAGCATCAGTTTAAATCAGTTTAACTAGAAGCACTTTTTTGTTACCGACTGCTCATCTTTTGCTCTGTAGGGCTCCAAGTGCCTGAACTTCATTAGTTCTCTCTAGTACATCCTCTGTACAGAGGATGTGTTTAAAAAAAACAAAACAAAGAAACTTCGACACCCTCAGATACACTTTTAGAACAAAACATTCAGTAGTGCTCACGTATCTCACAGCAGTACTAGTATCATACTAGGAATGTGAGTCACTAAAGAACTAAAATCCTGTCTGAGTCACTGCTGGGACAAGTCAGGTGGAGTTTTCTTCAAACTACTAGCTAAATGATTTTTCTCTGGGAAGGGCAGTCCCATGTATTACACTATGCAAAAATAAATCCTGTCTCACTCCCTAATAAAAAATGGTGCTGAGCTGATCATCTCATTGCCCACAAGGATGTGGGCAACTCGGAGTAGATAGAACCGGCCCACTGGTGGCCCAGCTGCGGTGACAGGCTGCATGCTGTATAGTCACAAAACTCATGTCAGTTATAGAACGCATCACGTATGCTCTATAGACACAGGCTGACTTCAGTTTGCTCCCCATCACCCCCAGAGAGGCCAGCTGTCATTGATTCAGTGACTTGTAACTGACCACACAGAAAATTCATGACAGATGCAGATTAGCGGCTTGAATCTGTATCTATGGATACACCTTTTTACTTCAGCCTCCAGAGTATCTGAGAAGGGTTAGGTTCCTGATTTGGTAGTAGCAATCCTTCTGCATGAGTCACAAAGCCCTCTTGACTAAGGCGGCTTTTCCCCTCTTTATCTAGCCCACTGCCACAAAAAATGTTCAATTATTTGGGATCTGATAGATTTGTAATCCTTGAATAACTGAATGGAGACCGTTTTTCTAAACGCATTACTATTCCTGAAAATTGTGCTTCGGAAAACCACTTCAAACTAAGCAGAAAAGGTTTTGAGCATGTATTTGTGGTTAAGTGTATGCTTAAGAGTGCAGATCTATAACAGGTTTGTGTTAAAGCCAGTTCAGACAATCATAGCATGGTTAGGGCTGGAAGGGACCTTAAAGATCATCCAGTTCCAAGCCCCTGCCATGGGCAGGGACACCTCCCACTGCATCAGGTTGCCCAAGCCTCCATCCAGTTTGGCCTTGAACACTTCCAGGGATGGGGCATTTACAGCTTCCTGGGCAACCTGTTCTGGTGCCTCACCATTTTCATAGTAAAGAAATTATTCCTTATGTCTAATATAAATCTTCCTCTCTCCAGTTTACACCCATTGCCCCTTGTCCTATCACTACAAGCCTTTTTACAGAGTTCCTCCGCGGCTTTCTTGTAGGCCCCCCCTTCACATACTGGTAGGTCCCCTTAAGGAACTGGAGAATTTAGTTCCTTGCTCTTACCACTCATCCCTGCTTCCCAGTCATAATTCGTTATTTCCTCAGCTGTGTGAGCACATGTGCTTTCAAACTGTGCCCTGAACAGGATGGCTAAAACTATCAGTGTTTAGGAAAAAACCCAAAACAACACATAAGACAGTCTGGTTTTTGGAAATAATACTCTGACATAGTGACTATGGCGACATCCCCAAGATGTCCCCAAGAAAAAATGGAGCTGAATTGTAACTGTGAATTCCATAATATATTATGTTTTATTTCTTCCTAGTTAAACCTTTTCACTCAGTCGAACTCCAGAGTTTTTGAATCGCACAGTTTCAACAGCATTCTTAATCAGCCAACACGCTATCAAGTAAGTACACACAGTGGGCACTGCTTTGCATAGTAGAACTGTGTGAAGGCACTAGCAGAATTTTGGGTTTCAAGTACATTTGAGATAAAGGAAACCTCGTGTAGAAATCAAAACTCAGGGATGCTGCTGGAAAAAAAAGATAGTTATTGTTCAAGCCCCATTATGTGAGGTGTTTGAAAAACTAGCCTGTGGAAAACTTAAGTTTTTCTTTGATGTCCCAGTTTGGAAAGCCTGAGGAGCAAACATCTGCAGCTGATTTCTGGGAAAGGAATGTGAAAGCATTGAGCTAAGTAGGTTAGCTTTGCTTTCCCCTCCTTTCTTCTCACGATCTGAGATGTGATAGTCAACATTCCTACAGATGGGAATGCTCCTTTCTGGTGAGAGGAGTCTATCAGGTATTGCCATCCTGTTTTCTAGCTCAGAAATAAAAGAGTAAATAGGAGCTTTTGCTCCCTTAGCGAAAATGTTGAAGTTATGCAGTCCACCTGTGCAAATTCTGTTAGACGAGCTGCATGAGATGAGGTGTGGCAACACAGGACAAGAATACAATGAACCCAGGCAGTTATGGTATAAAAATACAAGTATAAGCTTAATGAATCCTTTATAGCTGACATTGCACTGTCACACCGTAAAATCTCAACTCTTCTTTCTTTCTTTTTAAAATGTAAATATTTATATCTTACTAGAACACATCCTTTCACATATGAACTGAGTTTAACAAAGAGGAGACCTATTCTGAAGCTACTTAAAGCCTAAATTAGGTGTGTTCAGACATATTTTCCTGTCGTCCTGTTCCCTACCAAAAGTTGCGGTGCACTGTAATGAGAGGTGATTGGATGAGAAAAGTGCTTTATTGTAGTGATGATTTGCAAGATGTCACCAACAAAGCCCATATGAGGCAACTTTTGATCTGGGGCTATTCATTCTTTCACTCACATAGATGGAAGGGAGACAGTTAGAGAGAAGTGAGTAGTGTTTAATGATACGTGCTCACCTGAATTTGTAACTGTTTTAATCTGGCAGCAAATAATGAAAAGACTGATAAAACGTTATGTTCTGAAAGCACAAGTGGACAAGGAAAATGACGAAGTAAATGAAGGTAAGAAAGAGCCTGCATTTGCAATCTTCTCAGGAAATGTTTGTTGTGTTGTATTAGGAATTGGTATTACACTGGTGGATGGAGTTTTTAGGTAAAAAGAGGGGTTATTTCTCCTTCGGATGCACTGAACTCTGATAGATGGTAGTGGAATTATGCCTGTGACAACAAAAATTGCCGAGTACAGGCAAAGGAGTAGAACTGAGACATATGGGCCCCATTTTGCAGGTGGAAAAAGAGGGCACAGCCATAAGACATGGTTACAGAGGGAATTTGTGAAGAAGCCACTAACACTTCCAGAGCCCTAGTCAGAGCTGCAGGACATATTTCTCTGCCTTGTTCAGCTGAGCATATAAATCT
Organism: Clamator glandarius; assembly: GCA_033459285.1. Classification (NCBI taxonomy): domain Eukaryota; kingdom Metazoa; phylum Chordata; class Aves; order Cuculiformes; family Cuculidae; genus Clamator; species Clamator glandarius. Next base: position 720,959 of record JAUNZM010000668.1, on the reverse strand, counting down.
ACCGCTTTACACCATGAGCTACTTGAATTACCTTCCTTCATAAAGCTGTACGGAATACTTCTCTGTGAAGTTGCACGTCATTAAACAAAGCTGCACAGTGAGAAAAATTACAAAGCCCCTGAACCTCAGTGTTCAGCTGCAAAGGAAAGGTGTCGTGTTCTTTGTGTCATGCTCATCTTATAGAGTCACAGAATGGTCGGAGTGAGAAGGGAACTCTGGAGAGCATCCAGTCCAACCCTCTGCTAAAGCAGGCTCACCTATAGCAGGTTGCACAGGAACACATCCTGGCAGGTTTTTAATAACTCCAGAGAAGGAAACTCCACAACCTCTCTGGGCAGCTGTTCCAGTTCTCTGTTGCCCTCGCAGTAAAGAGATTTTTTCCTAGTTGCTACCCCAAGTATAGATCCAGACTTCGAAGGTACAATTTTTGAAGTCTGCTCTATTCTAAATTAAAAACTTCGGCATTCTTATGTACTGCAGCTATATTAAACCTAAGCCTAGGGACGCCTCAAATCATTTCCTGTGGTGGCTACTGTGTAAGAATTCACACACCTCGCACGTGCGGGAAGAACAGTATTTGAATACTATAAAAAGTTCCTGCTTTTGAACTGAATATCCTGTAACAATGAACTTGCTGTTGCTTGTTGTGAGCCTGGCCTTAACAACTGTATTCTTTTAAATGCACATTTTGTACTTATGTCGAATTGTAGCATCATTTTAAATCGGTTGACTTTTTCTAATTCAAAGGATATTGGTAAGGAAGAGGAGAGAGACTCAGAAGCTGTGAGTTTTATTGCCAGCTCTGCCACACTTTTCCTGTGTGATCTTGCCACATCACTTCAGAACAAATCTCTCTTCCTTTTTCTCTCTGAAAGGGGGATACTAATATTTGCCAGCTGTCCCGCAGGGTTGCTGTGATTAATTCATTAACTAGTGTAAAGCGCTTTTTGAATCTTTGGTGTCGCGTATACACGTGGGGCACAGCATTAGAGTTCAAAGGACTGCTAAAATACCTTTGGTGCTATTTAGGGGTGGAGAGACACTCATCCCACTGAGAATGAAGAAGAGGTAAAACCTCTGCCCCACCCCTGTACCTTGAGATAATAATGTGAAACAGGCACTGATGTGATGTAAGGGAACACTGTTTAATGAATGTTCAACTTTGCTAACAAGTATATCTTTCAATGATTAATGCAGGTGAATTAAAGGAAATCAAACAGGATATCTCTAGTCTTCGGTACGAGCTTTTGGAGGACAAGTCCCAAGCAACGGAGGAGTTAGCAATTCTGATCCATAAACTCAGTGAGAAACTAAATCCTAACATGCTGAGGTGTGAATGATTCAACAGAGGACCCGTGGCTTCGACTACAGCACAACTATTTATTGGCAATAATATTTCAGTATCTTATACTTGAAAAAATGTATTGTAGATTTTTAGCACTAAATAACTTCATGTACAGCTTCTCTGGAATTTAGTCTTAGGATATTTTATTAACTCACCACAAAAAGATTGCTCTCTTCATTTTAATTGTCTAAAAGCAAGAACTATCATAATTTGTTTTTGCATTTCTGTGTTTAAAAAGTATAATGGTATGAATTACTGATATTTTAACAGGTTTGTCAACACATATTGAGACTTCTTTGCACTAAATTTGCAAGAAAAAATTAGAGTAACAGATACAGTGCAGTATTCTGTTCCTGGGTATGAATAGGATTTCCCATAATACCATAGATCATTGGAGGAATACTTGAAATCTTGGTTCTTTATTAGCGATGCTACAGTGTGTCAGCTGAGAATTGGCGCTGTGATCCCGGGGAATTGATGAAAATCGGGTCGCTGGGAACACGAGCTGTTTAACACGTGTGTACCATAGCCCAACTCCCATTTCCCAACTCAGTATTTACTTTCCAGAGGAAGGACTGGCATTTTTTGTAAAACAAAACACTTCTGGGGAAGGTGAACTCCGTCCGCAGCCGCGCTCTATGTGGTAGCAATGATTTTTTTAAAACTCGGGCTCCGTGCAGGGCTGGTATTTTGTTACACTGTGCTCAACAGTGCCTCTGATGCTTCCTTGTTAAATAAAATATTCCTACTTTACTGGTGCTCCCTGTCTTCCTGCCCGTTGGGGTCACTGGGCACCCAGGCCACCTGACGGCTTCGGACAGGGCCATGCACCACCGGCCTAGCTGCCTCCTTACCTTCCCTCCTTCCACCAGATCCACTTGCTCCCTGTCTCCTTCCCTTCTCTCTCCTTACACTGGACCAGCTCACACGCTCTCTCCTCCCTTCCTTTCCCTCCTATCCTTCCTTTTCCCTCCCTGCTTCCCTCTTTGTTTCCATCCTTTCCCTCCCTCTTTCCTTTCCTCTTCCCTCCCTCTTTTCCTTCCTTCTTTCCTTCTCTTTCTTTTCTTCCCTCTTTCTTTACCTCCCTCCTTCCCTTCCTTCCCTCCCTCTTTCTTGCCTCTTCCCTCCCTCTTTCCTTCCTTCCCTTTCTTCCCTCTTTCTTTTCCTCCCTCCCTCCTTTCCCCTTTCTTTCTCTCCTTTCCTTCCCTCCCTCCCTCTTTCTTGCCTCTTCCCTCCCTTTTTCCTTCCTTCCTTCCCTTTTTTCTTCCCTCATTCTTTACCTTCCTCCCTCCCTCCTTCCCACTTTCTTTCCCTCGTTTCCTTCCCTCCCTCCTTCTTGCCTCTTCCCTTCCTCCCCTTTCTTTTCTTCCCTCTTTCTTTTCCTTCCTCTCCCTCCCTTTCCTCTTTCCCTCCTTTCCACCCTTCCTCCTCTCCTCCATCTTTCTTTCCCTGCTTTCTCTCCTCTTCCCTCTCTTTCCCTCCCTTTCTCCTTTCCTTTCCCTTCCTTCCTTCTTCTCTTCCTTCTTTTCTTCCTCCCTTCCTTCCCCCCTTCCTCCTTTCCCTCCCTCCCTCTTTCTTTCCCTCTTTCTTCTGCCCTTTCCTCTTTCCCTCCCCTTCCTTCCTTCTTCCCTCCCTCCCTTTCCCTGTTTTCCCAGCTTTCCCTCCCGCCCAGCCGCCGCAGCCAATGACGCTCTCGGGGGTGGTTGTTGCGGGTAACGCAGCTGCGGCGGCGCCGGGGCCGCTCGGCGACATGGAGCTCAGCCTGGCGCGCGTGGATTACCTGCAGGTGGGGCGGTACCGACACCCGGGACCCCGCTTCCCTCGGGACCCCCACCCCGTCGCGCCCTATTCCCACTGGGACCCTCATCCCATTCTGCGCCACTTCCCCCGGGACTCTCATCCCATCCCGCCCCGCCCCGCCCCGCTCCCCCTGGAATTCCCATCCCACCCCGTTCCCCGTGGAACCCTCATCCCACCCCGCTACGGCCAGGACCCCATCCCATCCTGCACTATTCCCACTGGGACCCTCATCCCATCCTACCCCGCTCCCCCTGGAATCCCCATCCCATCCCCTCTCGCCCCCCTCCTACAGGGACTCCCATCCTATCCCACCCCATTCCTCCTGAGACCCCCACTCCTACTAGGACCCCCATCCCACTCCATTCACCCTGGGACCCTCATCCCATCCCACCCCGTTCCCCCTGGGACCCCATCCTATCCTGCCCCACTCTTACAGGGACCCCCATCCCATCCCACCCCATCCCATCCCATCCCATCCCATCCCATCCCATCCCATCCCACCCCACCCCATTCCTACTGGGACCCTCATCCCATCCCACCTTGTTCCCCCTGGGACCCCATCCTATCCTGCCCCACTCTTACAGGGACCCCCATCCCATCCCATCCCATCCCACCCCATTCCTACTGGGACCCTCATCCCATCCCACCTTGTTCCCCCTGGGACCCCATCCTATCCTGCCCCACTCTTACAAGGACCCCCATCCCATCCCATCCCATCCCATCCCATCCCATCCCATCCCACCCCACCCCATTCCTACTGGGACCCTCATCCCATCCCACCCCGTTCCCCCTGGGACCCCATCCTATTCTACCCCACTCTTACAGGGACCCCCATCCCATCCCATCCCATCCCATCCCATCCCATCCCATCCCATCCCACCCCATTCCTACTGGGACCCTGATCCCATCCCACCCCGTTCCCCCTGGGACCCCATCCCATCCTGCCCCACTCTTACAGGGACCCCCATCCCATCCCACCCCATTCGTACTGGGACCCTGATCCCATCCCGCCCCGCTGCCCCTGGGACCCTGATCCCATCCCATTCTGCCCCGCTTCACTTCCCCCTGGGACCCTCATCCCCGCTGCTCCCGCTGCCAGCTCTGATCCCAATTCCCGACTGCGCTTTCCATCAGGTGGGGGTGACAGCTCAGAAGACGATGAGGCTCCTCCCTGCGTCGGGGCGAAAGGCGACGCAGAAGGTAGGGGCTGCAGGCTCCCGCAAACCTGATTTCTGGCTCGGGAGCGTGCCAGGGTAGTAGAATTAATCATCATTTGAGTGTCTGCCGTTAATAAGTCACAGGGACAAACTCGACAAAGCCTTCAACTCCAGCCCCTCCACCGGCTGCCTTGCCCTCCTCTGGACACGCCTCCGGAGCTGGGTGTCTTTCCTGGACTGAGGGCCCCAAACTGGACACAGGATCCAAGGTGTGGCCTCAGCAGCGCAATGATTTCCCTGCTCCTGCTGGCCGCGCCGTTTCTGATCCAAGCCAGGATGCTCTTGGCCTTCTTGGCCTCCTGGGCGCCCTGCTGGCTCACGTTTCTTTTTTTCATTTTCCTTAATACAAGTTCAAGCCGAGGAAACTTAGGAAAACTCAGCAGAAATAACGGCACGTTTTTTCTTTCAATAATCGTTTGTCAATACGAAAATACAGCTCTTCCCAAATACACCATTGCAGAATGTGAAAGCTGCTGGTTGCCAGCGTTTACAACTAGAAGCAGAAAAAGGATTGTAAACGTCGTCGCCTAAATGGTTGTTCTTGGGCTTTAGTGTCCCATCTCTAGCAGTTTAGTTTTCCTACGCAGAGCTAAGTCAATCAAGTATTGTAGAATTTGAAGTACTTATATGCAGAAAACTATGATTAGTATAAAAGAAGAGTTGTTTAAACGTATTTATGCATGTACTAAAAATAACAATGTGTTGTGCTTTTGAAGGTGGTGGTTGGAGATCAGGATGGGGTCATTACGTGTTTTGGCATTAAGAAAGGAGAAGCTGTGGTAAGTGGAAATGATCCGTTTTAGATTTTATGTGTAAAATACTCTCGCTAGTGAGCTTTGTGAGTTTGTTTCTAGTGACTGGAGAAGAGGAGGCTGAGGGGAGACCTTATGACTCTCTACAACTACCTGAAGGGAGGTTGTGGAGAGGAGGGAGCTGGGCTCTTCTCCCAAGTGACAGGGGACAGGACAAGAGGGAATGGCCTCAAGCTCCGCCAGGGGAGATTTAGGCTTGAGATTAGGAAAAAGTTCTTCACGGAGAGGGTGGTTAGGCATTGGAACAGGCTGCCCAGGAAGGTGGTTGAGTCACCGTCCCTGGAGGTGTTTAAGGTGAGGGTGGATGAGGTGCTTAGGAGCATGATTTAGGGACTGGTGGGAATGGTTGGACTCAACGATCCAGTGGGTCTCTTCCAACCTGGTTATTCTGTGATTCTGTGTGACCTGGGAGCTAGGATGCCTGTGGAAGGTGTGCAGGTAGAGCTGTGGACTGATTCCTAGCTGCACTGGGAGCCTGCTGATCTCATGCCTGGAAGGGCACACGGTCCCCCACGCTCAAAGACTCAAACCCTAGAGGGTTTCATCACAAAAAAGTCAGTGCATCACCTTTTGCTTTGCAGCTCAGCTGGACTTCAGCCTGTACACAGGCTCAATTTCTGTGACTGGACAAAAACCCCACACTGATTCTTTAAGCCTCTGTCACCTTAGGGGATTTTGGCAAACTGATTGCTTTTTATGGTCCCAGCCTTATACCCAGCTTAATAAAAAATTATCATTTAATTCCATTCTTTTTGCCTTCAAGGAAGTTCACAGATAGCTCATTAGGACTCTCCAGCAATACAAAGAAATCCGTGTGGCCTTCTGGAATAGGAATGCAGCATGTAAGGGAGTGAGTGTGTGGGGTTCTAGTAAAAAAAAAGCCACAAACGAATAAAAAATCAACCATCAGCAGTGCTGAAATTTTCCTAAGGGTGAATAACCCTGAAATAATAAAGTCTTTATTATATTTTACAGCTTTTTATATTTTTTGACTGATAAAATGCTGAATTGCTTTGTGATTCTGAAAAGAAACGTACAGATTTTTTTTTTTGGCTGCATATAATCCATAGTATCTTAGTCTTGCCAGAAAGTGTAAAGTGGATTTATTATCCTTTATGTTACAAGAGTACCATAAATGTAATATTGTAATGATGACGATTACTTTTCTCTTTACAGACAGTGTTCAAGACACTGCCAGGCCAAAAAATCACAAGGTTGGAGCTGGGAGGAGCACTGAACACACCACAGGAGAAAATTTTTGTGGCTACAGGATCAGAAGTTAGAGGTTTTACAAAAAGAGGGAAGCAGTTTCTTTCGTTTGAAACTAACCTTACTGAAAGCATCAAAGCTATGTATGTATGATATTCGGATTTTTTTTCATAGCTGTAATAGATTGTTAGTTTCTGAGTTTATGAAATGTTTTTTTATACTGTATTATGTGCTCGTGGATGACACTGAGCACCAGCCCAGGTTTTGCTTGTGCCGTGACCCATGGGAGGGAGCTTAGAAAATGATGGTGAAGTTCAGAAAGTGTAGGGGAGCTTGTGAGGGGCCTGGAGCACTCACACCGCTGCAGATGCAGGTTATTGGATGGAGCTGGGGTTATGAACTTGGTGTATCGGGTCAATATACCCTTCCTGGAGCAATAAAGGGACATATCATAGAATTATAGAATGGTTTGGGTTGTAGAGGACCTTAAAGCCCACCCAACCCTCTGTTCCAACCCTCTGCCGTGAGCAGGGACACCTCCCACTGGATCAGGTTGCTCAAAGCCCCATCCAGCCTGGCCTTGAACAGCTCCAGGGATGGGGCAGCCACCCCTGCTCTGGGCAACCTGGGCCAGGGCCTCCCCACCCTCACAGGAAAACATTTCTTTAAGCTCAATCTCCCCTCTTCTGGCTTAAAACTGTTACCCCTCATCCCGTCCCTGCACTCCCTGACAAAGAGCCGCCTCCCGGCTTCCCTGTAACCCCCTTGAAGTATTGGAAGGCTGCTATAACGTCTTCTCAAATGTTTTATTTTAATTTTTGGACCATGTTGTAAGTTGCTTCCGTATATAAACCAGCTTGAGAAGAATTAATATTGCCAAGATCATAGAATCATAGAATCGTAGAATCACCAGATTGGAAGAGACCCGCCGGATCATCAAGTCCAACCATTCCCATCAACCATGCCCCTTAGCACTTTCGATAAAAGTATTTGTGGGATTTTATGTGAAGACAAACCAGGAAATTTGAGAGCTATAAATATCAAATAGTTTTAGCAGTCGTAAGGAACTTCTTTGTAATGACTGTGAGAGCTTGCAGGGCCTGCTCAGGCCTTGAATCTGCAAGCAGCAGTGCATTTATATAGCAAAGCTATAAGACTGTCACTGGAACTGTACTGGGAAGATGCTACAGGAAGCATTTTTTTTTTCCTTTCAGGCATATTTCAGGAGCAGATCTCTTCCTTTGTGCGAGCTACATCTATAACCATTACTGCGACTGCAAAGACCAGCACTACTATCTGTCAGGAGATAAAATCAATGATGTTCTCTGCCTTCCTGTCGATAAAGTGAATTGCATTACTCCGGTACTTGCGTGTCAGGATAGGCTCCTCAGAGTTTTACAGGTTAAATTTCTTGCTATTTTATGTTTCATGTATTGATGCCATAGACTTCTTCTTAAGGGAATCGGTATGTCAGCGCGGCTTAGACATCATAAGGATAAACATGTTGAATCTTACTTGGCAGCGTTACCGTCTATGATGCTTCTACATTTATTTTTCTTTTAAAATGAAAAGCATTTTTATAAACTTGCAAAATAAGGACTAATAAAACCACTATAAATAGGCTTTGGAATTCATAGATAGAAGTAGATAACAAATTGATTCTTTCCAACCAGAAGTACTCACGTAAGGGAATTAAATGTCTAAGTCTTTAGGGGTTTGGAAATTCTTCCTCTCACAAATTGCTGTCGCGACAAGTCTAAGTGATGTTAAGTGGCTGAACAAATTTATTTGCCAGACACGATTGCAGATTATTTTTACTAATAACACATTTCAAGACCCCGATGTTGTACTTATATAAACTTTACCCTGGTTTGGATTAGAAGTGTTTCCCCATAGGCACTGGAGTTTGTATGAGTGAAGCACATCTGTTACTGTTGTCCATAATAATTTTGTCCTTACGCTTGTGAGGTTTTAGTTCGGTGTGTGGTCGGTGTTTGGGGGTTTGGTTTGGTTTTGGTTAGTGTGGTTTTGTTTGGTTTCTGTTGGGTTTTTACAAAACTCACTCAAGATTGTTGATCTTTAGGGATCCGATTTACTGTACGAAGTAGAAATTCCTGGACCACCTACTGTTCTTGCTCTGAACAATGGAAATGGGGGTAACAAGATTTTTTAATATACACATAACTAAATTATGTTACTTTCCTATATTTTTAAGATTTTTTATTGGGTTTTTTGTTGATAGCATTTTGCCTTGATACGTAAGCTCATGTTAAAAATGTGGCAAAAGAATGTGTGAAGTCATTTCTTACATACAAAAAATATATACACGCACATACAACTGTTTGGACACTTCTAAATTATAGTCGCATTTAACTGAAAGCCTTTTGGAGGAGCAGTGAGATGTAGGGTGGTCTCATTGTGTAAATACAAACTGGAGTTTTTGGGGGCCTTGTCGAAGTCCTGGGTTTCAGTTTCCCTTATACGTGAATTTCCATAACTAGAATCACTGGTTGCATCCATCCATGGATGGATGAGCATATTGAGTGGAACTCGCAGAAACTAAGACTGTGGAAGGATCAAGCTTAAAATAGATTGATCATCCTTCTTGCTAATCTGTTCTAACCTAATAGAAAAGGCTTTAGCATGCTAATCTGGTGCTTAATTTAGTTTCAGTTGTGTGATGATGACATTCGGAGCAGGTTTGGAAAGGTAGTTCTTAGTTGCCTAAGCGTTGGCACAACATTTACTTATGCATGGCTGTTCCCGATTAATCTCTTTATTTCTCTTTTTTAAAGGCAGTTTAATAGCCTGTCTTTGCAGAAGTTTAAAGTCTGGGATTATGAATTAGGTTTTAGGCACCACTCTAGTACAGGGGGACATTCATACACAGAGGAGCAATAGCCATGAAGAAATTAGCAGAACAGATGCAGTTTTCCTGTATGTGCTTTTGGTTTTACTGCCAGACCGATCTACTACACAACACCAATGTCCGTATTTTCATTTCCCTTAGGCTGTAGAGTTTAACTACACAACGCTTCCACATTTTTTAAATTACTGTACTTCATTTTATTGATTCTAAATTCCATTCATGTATTCAGGTGACTCTGGAGAAGAAGTTGTGTATGGAACTTCTGATGGTAAACTGGGTCTTATCCAGATTACTGGTTCCAAGCCTATACCAAAGTGGGAAATTGGAAATGAAAAAAAGAGAGGAGGTATGCATCTCAGTCTCTCATTTTTTAACTTTCCATCACATCTGAGGTTCTAAAACAAATAAAATAAACAGGAAATCTTATTCAGAGGTGCTGGAGGCGTGTTGTAATTATGCTGGTATGTGGTACTAATATGAATAAGCTCTCTTCTTCTGTTTTTCTTCTCAGTAAATCTAATCAGTTTGTCTTGCTCTAGGTTTTTTATTCATATTATTTCCAGTACTTTAGTGTACTTCTGTTTTTACAGTATTTTTAAAGTGATGTTTGTCAAACGGTGTTGATTCACCTATCATTACTTGAGGTTTCTGCCATGTTGGTGACTCTCTCTAAATGCAAATATACCTGCTAGATTGTTCAGACGTTCAGTTGTACTAAAATCTCTTCAGCAGAGGGGTTAACAACTTCCCTGCAAGATTTTTTTCCTTCTTTTTATTTAAAAAAAACACTATAAAGCTTTTTGTCAGAAGATGGAATAAGGCTTTCATTAAAGCTCCACAATGAGGCTTAACTGATTGGAGCACAGTACGACACTGTCCCTGTTTTACCCTTCTGCTTCTGCAGCATTTATTGGCCTGTACTCCTTTGTAAAGAAGACCAGGATTGGAATTTATATATATATAAAGCTGGGGAAGGGGCTGGAGAACAGGCCTTATGAGGAGCGGCTGAGAGAGCTGGGGGTGTTTAGCCTGGAGAAGAGGAGGCTGAGGGGAGACCTCATTGCTCTCTACAACTACCTGAAGGGAGGTTGTGGAGAGGAGGGAGCTGGCCTCTTCTGCCAAGTGACAGGGGACAGGACGAGAGGGAATGGCCTCAAGCTCCACCAGGGGAGGTTTAGGCTGGACATTAGGAAAAAATTTTTCATAGAAAGGGTCACTGGGCAGTGGCAGAGGCTGCCCTGGGGGGTGGTTGAGTCACCTTCCCTGGAGGGGTTTAAGGCACAGGTGGACCAGGTGCTAAGGGGCACGGGTTAGTGTTTGATAGGAATGGTTGGACTCGATGATCCCTTGGGTCTCTTCCAACCTGGTTGTTCTATGATTCTACGATTCTATATATATAAATCTAATTATCTCATAAAAGCTATCACTAACTTGTTGATTTTAAAATGCTTCCTAGCATGTCCTTACTGTTCGTATGAAAAATGAAGGAATCGTAGAAGTTAAATTCCATCTCGCATTAATTCTTGTGCAAACTCTCTCACTGTTCTTTCATTCTTTTAGACCCTCACTCTTTCCTGTGCAAACGTGATTAGTTGGCATAGGCTGATTCCACATGTGCCAGAGTGGGTTTTCCCTGTAGCGTGTCAAGTACTGGTATCTAATCCGGGTCTGGCACAAGTCAGAAGCCTCTTTCTGTCACCTTAGCCAGGATTCATCATAGTCCAGTCACCGACAGCTTTAAGTCAACTGTGGGAGACAAAGAATGCTCGGTGCTTCAGTTAGAGTAGCGTGGACAGAGAAATAGTTCATCTGGGGAAACGTTTGATGAGGGAGGGTTAAACCCCTGAGGAGGAAGCTCTGAAGGGGGTCTCTGTTGGGTGCTTTTCACCAAGAGAACTAGAGTGGTTGCTATAAGACCCGCTGTGTAATCATGAACCTCAGGCACAGGTGGGAGACTCCAGCCCTCTAGTGGGCTCCCTCAGAAATTGCATTAATAAAACCTTAAGAGCTGACCAAGAATCTTTTTCTGTGGCCTGTGCATCGCTGTGTCATAAACAAATAAAGATGAAGTAAATGCTTTTGTTTTCTTTTTCATTAGGTATCTTATGTATTGATAGTTTTGACATTCTGGGAGATGGAGTGAAAGAATTACTTGTTGGACGAGATGATGGAGCGCTAGAAATCTATAATTTTGAGAGTGCAGATGATCCTACCCTTCGTTATGATCATGTAAGCCCACATTCATCAAACTTTTCTTTGCTGAAAAAATATGAATTAAAAAAAGAAGATACTAGATATTTCTCAAAACTTAAGTATATATGAGAACGTTATTACTAAGATGAGGTGTTTGATTTTAAGTTGAACTCTAATATTGACAGTATGGGCTTCAAAGCAATATCCTGATATTTAAGAACCAGAAAGTCTGTGTTTTACATGTAAAATAATAATGTAAGCTGTTAGGACTTTACTGAGCATGAGTACTTTGCTTATGAATTGTTTAAAAAAGTCGGTTTGATCCATAGTGACTAATTCAGCCTTCAGTCAGATTGCCAATTCCTGTTGATAAAATACTGTCCATCAGTGTTTTGTTTTAAACTGCTTTTTCAATTTCTGTGTTAGGCAGAGTAGAATCAAACTACGTTTGTTGAAGCACCCTGATTTAGCTGTGATAGTCATCAGTTGGCTTGCTCTTTTGTAAGTCTAGTTATGTGCATCTATGTAGATATTTTGTGAGGAAAGTAGGAGGAGCGCAACCATTTTAAAATCCCTCCAACCCCCCTCACCCCCGGCTTCTAAAATGAGTGCAGTGACATTTCCCTCTGCTTGAATGTGTTTATTTGAAGGCTTTATCAGAGAGCATTGCATCAGTCCAGGGTGGATGCGTAGGAAAAGATGGGTATGATGAAATTTTAGCATCCACATATTCAGGTAAGCTTCATATCCTTTACTCAGTGAGTGTTGCACGTGGTGATGTGATAAAAATGAGGCAGACTGCGTTGTTAGTGCAGCTTGCATCTCTTAAATTTTTTTTTCCTGTTTGGAACCTAGATACTATTTTGTTGAAGAGATCTCTTCTGATTTAATGTTTACACCTCCAAAAATGTTTCCTACACTTAATCAGTGTTTTTCTATTTTAAGAGATACATATATGTAAACAGCGTAGATGGTGGCTGGTTATTCTCTGGTGTAGACTGCTGCCCAGCTGTAGTTAAATAATGATTAAGTTACGTCCAGATGTGTTCTTTAAGGGGATTTTGTATTAAATAAGTTGATGGACTTGCATACCTTTTTTTAAATTTTCCTGTCTTTTACTTAAATGCCTTCCTTTTCAGCTTCGTAGGGCTTTAAACAGGGCTGATTTTGCTTTTAGTACAAACAAAGCTTCCCCATGCAAGGCACCTCAGCAGCCCCCCTGTAGGATTCCAGCTACCGGCCTGACAGAGGCTGTGATAAACATCTGTTAGCTGCTGGGAGCTGAAATATTGGTAATTCTCTATCTTCGGTTATCTTCAGCGCTAAAAAATTAGCCGACTGAAACCTCTTGTATTCAAAATGTTGTATTTTGGCAGAATACAATTCTCAGTGAGTTATTGAGAAGTGACGGTGTTCAAATACCTGTTTTAATTAGTGTTTGGATGATAAAAGACTCTGACACCTCACCTCTTACGCATTGTTTTGGTATTGTTACAGCCCATCATACCACAGTCCCTTGTGGTTTCATTTGGTGCCTGTGGGAATGTTATAAAGATCTCTGAGTCACAGAGGAAAGAAAAAAAGCGAAAGCCCCCGTTCACCTCTGGGTTTTGAAAGGTGAACTCTGACAGGGTGGGCAGTGCACCGAGTTGGGCAGATTTTAGCCTAAGATGTCAGGATAATATAATCAACTGGTATTTGCTTTTATAAGCAAAAGTAATTAAACAAAAAGATGATTTGGGCTTTTTCACTTCATCTGGCAGCATTCAGACGCAAAGCATCAGTTTGTTATAAACACCTCGCACGGCTTTGTTTTGATTCTAGCTACAGTATTGCCAGTTATTCAAGGTTTTCTCAGAGAAACGGAGGTGGGAAAAAAATTAAATGCTTGATTAAAAACTGCCACAGAGGAATTCATTGCTCTAAGTATTTAATGAAAAAGAATAAGTAATGTTTTCTGATCTGTAAGTTAAGAATGAAGCCCATAACAAATCATGCTCAGGGTCTAGATTAATCCTTCAAAGAAAGAATTAAATTATTTGAGTCTCCATTCTTTCTACCCAGCATCTGGAACAAACACAGCTCCACGCAGACATACGCTGAGTGTAGGCTTTTCTTTATAGTTACAAGGACTATAAACTTCATATATTGGTTTAGGCTGGCTGACAGGACTGACTACAGAACCTGTCCATAGAGAAGGTGGATCAGGTGAAGAGCTAAAATTAAGTCAAGAAATGCAGAGCAAGATTTCGTCCTTAAGGTAATTGCACTAGAAAGACATTTTAAATTTGAAATACTAAAAGCCAAAATGTCATGTTTCCTTCCTATCTCACTGGATTTACTTTAATGTGTCTTGAAGTAGAATGAAGCCTTTTCAAAGTAGAAATAGAGGCTGCTATTCAGAGTCTCTTTCTGTCTTGTCTTTACGTGATATTGTCTTAATGCCTTCTTCCTCATTAGCAGCAAGATAAGAGTCCCTGCCATACTGCTCACAGCTTCTAAATGATATGAGGAAAGTAGCCACTATAATAATATATATACAGCATATAATTCAAAATGTGTTGTACTCTGAAGAAAGTTATCCTTTCCTGTGACCTGTAGAAATCTCTTTTGGAGAGGTACTGTAGGATCTGCCTTTTCATGAGCTATGGTTTATAGTTTTGTTATGAGTGTGGAAGGGCAGTCAGCAGTCATTTCTGGTTGGAAAACTGTGAACAGAAGATAAACACGATTGTCTTGCAAGCTTAATCTGCTTGATTTCCAGGGTAGCTTTCCTGGTTGTTTTTTTAAAACGCATTGTATGTGGTGTCCCTGTCCTAGGAATGAACTGGAGCACTTGCAGATTAAAGTACTTCAGGAACGTGAAAAGTACCAGCAATCTTCTCAGTCATCTACCGCTGTTTCATCAGTTCCTGCATTTAGTGTGAATGATAAATTTACATTAAATAAGGATGATGCAAGCTACAGCCTTATCTTGGAGGTGCAGACGGCTATAGATAATGTCCTGGTACAGGTGAGTGGGGTTTTGTTCTTGTGGGCTTTATGGTTGTGTGAATAAAACGTGGGGATTTTCTAGTCTAAAAACGCCAAATTTTAGTATCTTAAGAATACAGGTTTTTAAATATTTGTATTGTTGTAAGAGGGAATTGAAGTTCATAGCCTTGCAAGGTTGAAGTAACTTGTAAATGCTCATCAGGAAACAATATGGCTTAAACCTTTATTGAACAAAGCAACATTACACTACCAAAACAGATAAAAATGCTGCTGTACTAGCAGGTTTCTGTGTAACTTTGTGTTTGCTTTTGCATGTCCTTCCTTATTTAAACACCAATTAACTCACTAAATCTTAAACGAGGTGCAGGTTGGCCACTGGCCAGTTAGGTACCCTCTGTATTGGAAAATTAATTGTGGAACGGTGTGGGCAGCCTGTGCACTTTCAGTGTGGAACAGCATGTGATTTGTGTGTAATTGGTGATAAATACTTCTGTCAAGGAGAGCAATCTTCATTCGTTATCCCTCTTACTACATCCGCTGAAATTAATATTAATCTTAGGTAGTCAGAAGGAGTCGCCTTCTTTTGCGATACACATGGGGAGAAAAATTGTCAAGGAGGAATTTGTGAGGTGAATTTGCCGTAACAAATGGGGGAGAACTACTGTAGGATTTTATTTTTCACATAATAAAAATTCTTATTTTTATTACGGGTATAATTAGTGCAGTATAATTAAGCTAAGTCACAGCTAATTTGCAACTCTACTATCTGCTGTTTCGATAAATAAGGGAAGAATAATAGAACTGTTCAGTCTATCCCTGGACTTAATGTAGAGGTTAGAACTTACAGCTTTTTCTTTATAGAAATATAAAGCAGTATCTTGTATTGCTTTGCTGTGAGAATACAATAAAACTCGTTTTTTAAATATTCTTCTAAGGAAGTACGTTGCATATTAATTAATGTTTCTTGATGCTTCTGTGAAGTTACAAAGCAGTGTCAAATCAAGCAATTAATCGTTCTAATACCCTTTAATCTCATTTTTAAAACAGCGTTATATTGAATTTTAATTCCAGTGAAAACTCATTTAGATAAGAAGCGGTCTGTTTCAGGAGCATTACTCTAAGTGAAAGGTTCATTAATAGTTACATGATGTGATCCTTGGTTTCCTGAATGAATATTGTAATCCCCTAGTAAAACAGGGAAACACTTCAATCGTAAATACACATCATACAGATGATTGGAGTCTACTTTCACCTCTGAAAGATGTGAATATACTTTCATCTCTGACAGACAGTTTCGCATCTTGTTGCAAAGTTGTAAGCCAGCATCACAAGAGTTCAGGGCTCCGTAAGGGAATATGGGAAAGATAATCATGTTACTTCAGGATTAAGTAGTAAGCTACATGTCTGTTAGACTTTTACTTCTTGGAGGATACAATTACTGTCTCTCCTTTATTAAAATAATTGATGACAGGATAAATGTGTTAGAAGCTATTTGGGAACTTAAGCTCTTTATTTTTCCGTCCTCACGCGTTCTGCAGAGTGACGTCCCGATAGACTTGCTGGATGTGGATAAAAATTCTGCTGTTGTTAGTTTTAGCAGCTGCGATTCTGAGGTAAGTGAAACCAAAGAGGTGATATTTATAGAGATAAACGATAGCTCTTAATATTGTAGTAAAAAAAATACAATTTGGATTTATGTATTTGTAATTTTAAATATAGTCAGTTAAGCTACTGATTTGGTTACTTGTAGAGCTCAGTTTCATTAGAAATATTGCAGAATTAGGAGCAGGTCCAGACATAAGGCAAAGCTAAATGTGCACAAAAGGATCCAGGAGCAACTGCTCTGATGCTCTTTTTTCTGCTTGCTCAGGAATGTGAAGGACACATTCTGTATTGGTCTCTTCCCTGGATTTGCCAGTATCCTTTATATTTACGTAAGAGTAATTTTAGGTGAAGAATATTGTGTTTCTTTCTTACTGTCTCCTTTGAAAATGAATTTAGAATGTGAAATCTGCTGTGTCGGGAGGCATATGTTTATACTGTTATAATTATGTACTTAAATACTTACAGAATTACCAGTGATGCTCAGGGCCAGGGGGAAATCCAGAAATTACCTTAGCATTCTGAAAAATTTTGTAAAGTCTTTTTGCTCCTAACAGTCCTCTTAAGTATTTTATTTCTAAGATCTGAATTTGTACATCATTGCTCTGCCCTGGAGCTTTCAGAGATCAACTTTCTCCTTTTAAGCTTCGTCTGATTCATTTAGTGCTTTTTTTGGTGTATTTTCTTTCTGATCTTTAGTTTTTGGATGTTGGACTAATATTGCAGGTGGGTGGGGCAGGGTGATGCATTCTTCAGGTGAAAAATAGATATCTATATAATTTTTGTGATGATATTAAAGAGTTTAAGACACTTCAGTCAATTTCTCCTTATACAGAGAAATTCTTAAAATTCTGCCATCGTTAAAATTATTTGGAAGGTTTAAGGAAACCAAAAATTACTTTCTTGTATTTAACTTTTGTAAAACAGCTGTACATAAATAGCAAAAGCTTCACTGCACATGTCACCAGACCAGTGGAACTTTTATGAATCCACAGACCTGTTTTGTCTTATTTTTCTCTATTTTCGCTCTTTACAGCCAAATAGCAACTTCCTTCTTGCGACTTACCGGTGCCAAGCAAATACTACGAGGCTTGAACTTAAGGTAAAATGCTCCAAAATATTTTCCATAATAAATTAATGGTTGTGTGGGTGTCTTCTCAAGAATAAAGAAATTGTTACCTGGAGCAACCACTTAGCCCGAGCAAATCATCAGACCAGTTTCTACTGCTCTTGTCTCCTAAGAGCCTTCTAACCTGGGGCTTGTGTTCATTTATATTTGTCTGCAGGGTTTCTTAAGGCTTCGAAAAATTTATTACTTCAGAGGAGAGCTGAGGGTCCATCTTGAGTGTCCTTAAGGTGAAAAGCAGTGGGGGAAACAGGCTGTGAAAATACTTGATTCTGGGGATGGTGTGTGGAACTTAAAGCGGAGAGAGATGAGGGAAAGGAAACTCTGGCACTGTTTGTCCTTGGAAGTGTTTGGAGGAGGTTACACTGAGAAGTAATCAGGGAATATAGATTGGGTTTATATTTTGGAGAGGAAGTGCAGTCATTCCATGCATATTATAAAGGCATGTGGATGTTATGGAGTTTATTTTTAAATGACCCACCAAATTCACAGGTTTTGCGGCCACCACCAGGGGGAATAATGATGGAAATTACGATTGCCAAAATCCTCAACATGCACATGGGCTCTAGATTTTGTCTTTATGCAGTGACCTAACACTGCAGCTTCCTAATCTGATATATGTTCGCTTACGTAAAACTCTCAGTCAAGAGAGGGGAGGTCACAATAATAAACCTAGTGTGCACAACTAAGACTCTTATTTCCCAGGGCCCCTTCTTAGAAACACCGTTAGCGTGCTGTTGTGGTTTAACCCAAGCTGGGCACTAAGAACCACACAGCTGCTCGCTGACTCCGCACGGTGGAATGGAGGAGAGAATGGGAAGAATGAAAATGAGAAACAATGTGCACGAGCAAAGCAAAACAAGGAATTAATTTACTGCTTCCCATCAGCAGGCAGGTGTTCAGCCTGTCTTCAGGAAGGCAGGGCCCCTCGCATGCAACAGTTACTCGGGAAGACAAACACCATCACTCTGAATGTGTCTGACCCCACTCCTTGCTCCTGCTTCCCCCAGCTTTATATGCTGAGCATGATGTCCTGTGATATGGAGCGTCCCTTTGAACATCGCGGCTCCGTTCCCTCCAACATCGCATGCATCCTCAGCCCGCTCACTGCTGGGGAGTGTGAGAAGCAGAAAAGGCCTTGACTCTGTGCAGGCAGTACTCGCAGTAACTGAAACATCCCTGTGTTATCAGCACTGTTTCCAGTAAAAGCCAAAACACAGCCCCATCCTAGCTGCTATGAAGAAGATTAACTCTATCCCAGTCAAAACCAGCACTGTATGTCCTTGGAAATGTTTGAAGGAAGTTACACAGGGAAGTAACCAGACAATACATACTGAATTTAAATCTTGAGGGCCTGTGAGCCAGTTCCAATGGGATGATTTTTCTGCTTATTCCCAGTCAGGCTCACTTCAGCTTCCATTACAGCTGCTGTTAGCTGTTGGGATCCCTCTGTTATCCAGACGTACAGGTGGGTTCTGCCCCGCTCTAGTTTGCTGGTATTAGGGCACACTGCGACAGCGTCTGCTAGAGTGACACTGTTGTGGTTCTGATGGGCCAGGACGTTGAATCCACTCAGTCTGAGAAACCCAATTGTCCCTCGCCTCCATCTGGCTGGAGGCAGGGCTCCTCCTTCTGGTGCTGGTCAGAGTCTTAGTTATCAATGAATGGATTTATGTGGCTTACATGGGTTCAAATCCCATCCTTGTTACTCACTTCTTGTAAACAGGAATCGGAAGCCCTTCTGCCCTGTTAGGGATCTGCCCACTAGAGACTGGAGGAGCATTTCCCTGAAAGAACCTCTATTTGTGATTGTTTTTCCTTGCAACTCATATACCTGTGCCTCTAGGGTTGGGGTGGGCTTTCGATCCTGCTTCCTCATGTCCTCTCCATGGTCCTGGGGAACTGCCCACTGATTTTTTAGGAAAAAGTTCTTCACGGAGAGGGTGGTTAGGCATTGGAACAGTCTGCCAAGGGAGGTGGTTGAGTCACCGTCCCTGGAGGTGTTTAAGGTGAGGGTAGATGAGGTGCTTAGGAGCATGATTTAGGGATTGGTGGGAATGGTTGGACTCGACGATCCAGTGGCTCTCTTCCAACCTGGTCATTCTGTGATTCTGTGATTCTGTGATTTTATCATAGCTTAAGCCAGTGCCAAACAGCACAGCAAAGCGAAACCCTTAATCCAACACCCAGAGCTAATAACCTGCATGTGAACCCTGGCAAACAGCGTATACAGCGTGTAAGGTGGTATCTCACACAAGCGTGAGAACGTATAAAACACCATTGTGACCAGTGACAACCAAACCGACACAATGAATGCTTATAACAAGTTTATTTTAACGTGCTCTGGTCAAATTGAGTGATTTGAGCCCCTTGCGCACCCCCAGCCCACTCGCTGGCGGGGTGAGAAGCAGAAAAGGCCTTGAGGGTGCAGGCACTGCTCAGCAGTAAAGAAAACATCCCCCTTATCAACATTGTTCCCAGCACAAATCCAAACAATAGCCCTGAAGAAATTAAACTTTATCCCAGCCAAAAGCAGCACTGTGTGTGAAGTGTTTGAAGGAGGTTACACGGGGGGTAACCAGGGAACACAGACTGGATTTGTATTTCAGAGAGGAAGGAAATCTGGTCATTCCATGCTTATTATACTAAAAGCATATGAATGTTTTTTAACAATCCACCGAGTTTACTCATTTTGTGGCCACCACCAGGGGAAATAATGATGGGAAATCATGATTGGGAAAATGATAGAATCACTAGGTTGGAAAAGACCCACAGCGTCATCAAGTCCAACCATTCCTATTAATCACTAAACCATGTCCCTCAGCAGTAAGTGGGGCACTCCTGTTTTCATGGATGCCCCATCCCTGGAGCTGTTCAAGGCTGGGTTGGATGAGGCTCTGGGCAACCTGATCCAGTGGGAGGTGTCCCTGCCCGTGGCAGGAGGGCTGGAACCAGATAATCTTTAAGGTTCCTTCCAACCCAAACCATCCTATGATTCTCAGTTCTGTGTGGGTTATTGGCAGGTGGCAGACTTCTTCGTGCGGTCTGTAACCGTTCTCAGCAGTGAAGTGATTGTTGCATTGCTGTGTCCTCAGAGGTGTGGAGAGCAAGTGCTGTGTCTGTACATCCTGCTGCTGGGGTATTCCAAGGCTTGAATTTAAATCTGGCCTCTTAATTTTCAAAGAATAGCTTAGGGAGAGCTTGTATTGTTATGATGAGGTGAACGCATTTTGAAATTAATTTTACTCTTTCTTTCAAAGAATACATCAAAATTCTTGGCTGTATTCTTTGCTGCCAACTGGTACAGAATGTATTTTTCCTTAATAAAAAAAAAGAAATAATAAGGCCACTGAAGTATTGAAGCAAGTTACAGACTTTTTATTTGACCTGATCAGAAAGTAAGTTAGTGGGGTTTATTTTCTACTATTTCATTGATCTAATATAGCAGCACTTCATTAGCCACTACTTTAATCTAGTTTTAAAACATTCTTGATCTGCTCTGTTTATAGTGGCACTATCAAGTGAACAGAATGCTCTAAATATTCTTGAAGTACTGCAGAAAATCTACAAAAAGACAGCAGTCTTTCTTCGACATCTTTTGAATGCTCACTGGCTTTCCAAATCGTGATAAATTAATCTTTTCCCTTTTGTTCTTTTTTGTGCTTTCTGCTTTTATTTCCACAGATTCGATCAATTGAAGGACAATACGGGACACTTCAAGCATATGTAACTCCACGAATTCAACCAAAAACCTGCCAAGTGCATCAATATCAAATTAAACCACTTTCACTTCATCAGAGAACTCATTCTATTGACCCTGACAGGTATTTGCAGTAAAAAAATCAATGCCTTTTTATCCTGAAAAACTGACACAATCCAGTTGTAACAATGTTAACTCTATAAATTTAAGTATGTAATTTTTAACCCCTAACCTAAAATTTTGAGCCTGGAGTCCCTTTTTATGGATTTTCTGACAGAAAATGCAGATGTAATAGATTCCTGCTTTCCTTGTCATTCTTCACCCTTGTTTTCAGGTTATTTTTTGTTTTACTGATCTGGGTGATTGTGTAGCCCCATGTGTCGGTAAAGCTGAGGGTGTGGTAGAAAGGAAACTCTCTGGCGTTAGAAACCACAGTCTTTTCAGTTTCAGGCAATCTCCCCTCCACCCTTTAAAAGTAATTCTTTCCCATGGCTAATTTGGCTCCAAAACTGAACCAAGACTTCTTTTGCCTCTTACCTCACTGTTAGGAATCTACTATTTTATACAATTTCTACATCATTTCTCCCCACCCTCAGTTAACATCTTGTATTGCCACCGAGGTATTGCTTGCTTCAAAACAAAACTGAAGGACTGAAGGAATTATACTAAATATTTTCACTTCATGTGCAAATGAGCTCTGTTACGCCTTGTTCGTGATATAAACTTGATGTCTCTGCTTTACAGCATGGGAGACTCTTGAGGCTCATACTCAGTTCTGCTATGTTGTCAGTTAATTACCTTTGTCATACATTTCAGGTTTAACAACTTGAAACTGGATATGTCAAAAAGTTCCAACTAGTTTTTTATCCAGTTCTGACATGCCTGCTATGAGATAAAGCTTGAATGAATGCATGGCATTTTGTCTCAAAATGACATAAAAGCAGCTGCGTTCTGCAGTATGTAACTACTCAGTAAGACACCCAACTTTTTACAGGGTGTTGATTAATGGACGCAACCACACGGAACTGAACTTTTTTCATATGGGTAACCACTGCACTGATAGTGCCCCTCCTTCACAGCTATTAACTGTTGGTTTTAATTTCATAACATCACAGACCCATGAACACGCTGACGCTCAAAGGCCAGTTCAGTTTTGCTGAAATTCACTCCTGGGTTGTATTTTGCTTGCCTGAAGTGCCTGAAAAGACTCCCGCTGGAGAGAGTATCACCTTTTATTTTCAGAACACTTTCCTGGGTACGCAGCTTGAAAGTACTTACAGGTAAAATCCAGTTACTGAATCACAATGTGACTGTGCTGGGGCTTTTGTCTTTTTTGTTCTTGACCAGTTTGCCAGTACTGTTTCGTGCACATACTACTGTTCACCTCTCTGCCCTGTCAAAACCCCCATTAAAGAGAACAGAAATCCTTCTTTTAAAGGCTTGTCAGACATTACCAGGGTGAGCACTTATCCAGTCATGATGCAATCAGTAACTTGAATAGGGTTTCTCTTGAAGTTGTTCCAAAACCCAAAATTTGCCAAGGAAGAAAGGCTTGATTTATTTTTTAGGTGACTTGCTTTTATTTTTATTTTTGATGGCTTGCTTTTAGAACTCAAAGAACCTAGCTAGCCACTATAGTGAAACTGCTTTGTAATGCCTGTTGTTTTCTAACTTCCTTTTTTTAGTATTAAAGAGGAGAAACAACTTCAAAGGCATTTAATACTTATGCAAACAAAAATGTGAATAAGCGTTAAGCTAAAAACCTTTTTCTGCAGCTTACATTAGGCAAATATTTTTTCTGTGTTTAATACATTGTTCTCAAATTAATTAGTTATATCTTCCTTCAGCAAATTGTGTATATACACCTGAAAATGGAACCATGAAGTGGAGAAAAATTCACTCTTGGAATTATGGAGATTCCAGCCTGCTCCCAGCCTACCATAGATGTTGTCTACTTGTAATGTAGAAAGTTGTTAGGTGGTGGTTTGTTGTGGGCAAGGAGAAGAAGAAGGGTTTTCTCCCTTCTGGCATTGAAGCTTGTTGTTTCGCTTCAGGGTATTGCAAAGATAAAACTCGGGAGGAATGGATGCAGTCAGAGATTTTGTATAATCTTAGTGCCACATAGTAAAGATAACTGCTTTGTGTAGGCCTGACATTCCTCTCTACTGCTTTGTCGTCTTTTCTGGAACAAATTGTTCTCTGACAAGATTGCACTGGGAATAGGGAAGGAGGGGATAGCATAGGTCGGTATACAGCCACCTCATATATGGAGAATCAATCTTAAAGGCCTTCTCTTTTAACATAGGGACAAACCTAATAGATGCATGTGTGTTTAAGTTTGTTCATTTAAACTTTTTCCTCCTTTATAGAAAAGGTGAGGGATGTTTTAAGTCTGACAACATTTCTACAATATCCATCCTAAAAGACGTGCTTTCCAAAGAGGCTACTAAAAGGAAGATTAATCTCAACATATCATACGGTAAAACTTCCTTCTCTGTTTTGTTGTCCTCAACTTCATTTTATATTCTTATAAATATAATATGTTGTCTTCATTTGCTTGTTGGGTTTTTGTTTGTTTTTTTTTACTCCATACTAGATATAAATGAAGAATCTGTGAGGCACACATTAAAGCTTATCCACCCTAAATTAGAATATCAGCAGCTGTTGGCCAAGAAGGTTCATTTAATCGATGCTTTGAGAGTAAGTATCTGAACTCCCGTGGAGGGATTTTTATGGGGGATTATGTTGTCAGGTACCAAGCTGGAGAGCACAAGTCAGATATGTATCATGCTGCTGTCTGTGCCGTTTCTGTTCCCAGGACATGTATTTTAATTATCTAGGAGAAATACCTTTTCAAGTAGAACTTTCATTTGTACTATGTAACTAGTGAATAATGCATAGGGTGGGTGGCTGATGTTGAAGATGCTTGAAGCGGACAGGAGAAGACAGTGAGCTTTATTGCTAACATTCTTTAGAAGTTTTTTAGATCCCATCCCCAGCCAGGTGTGACTTCCTTGCTTTCAAACTTCATTCCAGCGTGTCACAATTTCTGAATTATCCGCTTTCTAATCTTTTGCTTAATACCCTCCTCAGTGTTAATCTTTGTGAGGTACTAGCTAGGCAGCTTGTCTCTGTTCTTAGGCTTTGTCCAACAAACAGGATTTTATGGTGAAAAATTGCCGTCATCTCTTTTGGTGTTTTTTTGAGGGGAAGGGAAAATCATAGAATCAGAGAATTGTTTCATTGGAAAAGACCTTTGAGATCCTCAAGCCCAAACATACCTGTCCACTACTAAACCAGATCCCTGAGCACCTCATCCACCTGCCTTTCAAACGCCTCCAGGCATGGGGACTCAACCACCTCCCTGGGCAGCCTGGTTCAGTGCCTGAGAAAGGGAAATAAAATGGGCAACCAATTCTCTCTTGTCCTTTGGGGAATCAAATATTATGTGTCAGAACTCTTTAGTTAGTAGAAAAAATTATTCCTAATGAGAATAGTCTGTATGTTTATTATCACTAGAAGTGTTTTTCTTGGACTTGATTTTGCAAACCGGAAAGGAAGAGGATAGTAGAGAATTTATTCTTAATGCATGTGATGTTTGTGCAGTAGCAGTGATATTGTACATCTTGTTTGTTTTAGGCTTTGTTTAGGCAGCAAATCTTCTTTGACAAATCTTTTTTGACATTTTTTGTCACTAATTTTTTTGGATAATAAGTTATTCACCAGCAGTAAAATAATCTGATGACTGGTGATGCTCAGCATAATTACTTTTTGACTAGCAAAGAACAGTCTTCCTGCAGGGGATAAAAAGATCTTAAATGGGCCTGATGGTAGACTGAGGCTCTTAAGAAGAGGTCTTTAAAACTTTGCTGTCACGAATTAAGCTATTTCTAAAAATGAAGATACGGTGAAGGCTGTGAGCCTTCCTTAGGCTGGATTCTGTGGGGGCCAGGCTGTGGGGTGATCTTGTTCTCTACTCCAAGCTGGGAGCTGTAATGCACAGGATTTTGGGAATCTAGTCTGCAAAGTAACAAGTCACATCTGGCATTTCAGCAGAAGAAAATAAGACATGTTGAAAATCCCCCTTGCTAGTCTAGAAGGGGATTGTCTTGTCTGACGTACCTCCTCCTGTCAGACCCAAGCTTAGTTTCTTCTTACTTCTATGCTCTTATGATATAACTGCTGTTAATTCTTCTATTTTAAAATGTCTTTGAGGAATTACAAGTTCACGAAGGAAACGTGGACTTCCTGCTACCAAAATACCGCAGCATTTTGGAAGAGGCAGATCAGCTGCTCGAGGAATACAAGAGACAACCTGCACATCTGGAGAGACTTTATGGTTCGTGGATCAATTTAGCTTTTAATTTAAATGCAACTTAATGTCCAGAGAGCACGCTGGACATGACTGAAATACTTAAGGAGTCAGTATTAGCAGAAATGAAGTGATTTGATAAGTAGGTGCACTTGGGTAGCCTCAGGACAGCAGTAGGTGTGTATGTATCTGGCTGTACAACCAGGCTGCATATTTACATGGTGGTTTTGATGATAAAAAGCTGAAATTAAAGGTGAGGCAGAAAACCTAGCACATACTGAAAGTGGCTTGTTTGCTACTGCAAACTTTGTGTCGCTTTCTGAAGGTTCTCGACAATTGCTCCTCTGAGAACTTCTAAAACTGATTTGGCATCACAAGGTTATCAAAATACCAGGATTACTTTCCTACTTCTTGTGCAATAGGTTTTATATTCACCTGATCCTTGTCGTTATGCATGTGGTTAAGCACCGTATTCCAGTTCAGGGTGGTGATCAAGAATGTGTACATGTGAAATGAGGGATTTAAGTTCTGAGTGGTTAATTGTTACCGAACATCAGAAAAATGCATGTGGCGTGGGAGGAGAGAATCTGAAGAGATGATCTGATTGGGTAGAGGGAATTCTGCATCCTTCTCTGGTGCCCCCTGTACAGCTTTCAGCTCGGAGAGCCTCTGGCAGACACCAGCTTTAATGTATGTACACACAGTGTATGCAGAGTCCTTGTTCCTCTCTTCAGTGTCAGGTGTGGGTCACTGTAAGGCAGAAATACACACCTGGGCATGAAGCTGGAGTCTGAGCTGTTCTAACAGCATTCTGAGTTTGTTCAAAAGTGAGTCATGGTTTAAAATGTGAAGTTTAAAGAGAATCTTGTCTCTAAACCCAGAATCAGCTAGAATAGTGGGTACATAATGATGGGTTAAAAGTAGATACCTCCTACTGAAAACAAGGCAAATAATAAGTCCTGGGATTTTGCATTTGCAGGTATGATCACGGATCTCTTCATTGATAAATTTAAATTTAAAGGCACCAATGTGAAAACGAAAGTTCCTCTTCTCCTGGAAATTCTGGATGGCTGCGATCAAGATGGACTAATTGCATTTTTTGAGGCTGCAGCCTGACAAGGAAAAGTAATTTGTATTTATTTTTTTTTTTTAGCCAAGGCAGTTCAATATCAAGCCCAAAACACTTTTAAAGAGAGAAACTTGTACTGTTTTGTTGTACTGTTAGCTTTTAGGCTTTATTCATCCTTATTATTATGCTAAATACTGAAGTCAGTTTTGGTTCATGTCAACCGTATGTATGCTTAGTGGGTGCGGTTTCTACATACACAAAGTTCTTTATAGCTAAAGAAAACTTAGAATCAGATGTAAATACCAAATACCCATCTTGCAAACAGGTTTTCAATACTGTTAAAGACTGTGTGCTCTTCTCCGGTGTTAAAATGGATGGATAAACTGGTTTTCAGAGACTTAACCAGTTTTAGAAGAAATCTGTGTCTTAAAACTTCACAGAACTGTGTTATCTGCCACCCGCACTGTGAAAGTGGTGGGAGAATCCCATCCACTGGATGCAGCTGGCGTGTGCGCAGAAGAGGGAGGACTCTGAGTCTACCGCTTCCAGAGCTTCATGGTGGCTCTTCCTTGGAGCAGATGGCACCGTACTGCCTCTGCGCATCTGCTACGTCGGCAGCCTCCATTTTGAGACTCTGGGTATTCATAGAATCACAGAATGGTGTGGGGTGGAAGGGACCTTAAAGATCATCCAGTTCCAACCCAGCTGCCTTGGGCAGGGACACCTCCCACCAGACCAGCTGCTCAAGGCCCATCCAGCATGGCCTTCAACACCTCCAGGGAGGGGGCAGCCACAGCCCCCCTGGGCAACCTGGGCCAGGCCCTCACCCCACCCTCCTTCTGAAGAATTTCTTCCTAATGTCTCATCTAAGTCCTTCCCTTTCTAGATTAAAGCCATTCCCCCTCATCCTGTCACTCCATGGCCTTGTAAAAAGTCCCTCCCCAGTTTTCCTGTAGCTGCTTCAGGTAGTGGAAGGCTCCTATGAAGTCTCCCCAGAGCCTTCTCCATGCTGAACAAGCCTGGCGCTCATCCTGTCCTCACAGGAGAGGTGCTCCAGCCCTCTGACCTTCGCGGCCTCCTCTGGACTCGCTCCGACAGATCCATGTCCTTCCTGTGCTGAGAACTCCAGAACCGAACACAGGCTTCCAGGCAGTATCTCAGGGTATATCAGGTATATCAGAGTACAGGGGCAGACGGAGCCCGCGCTCTAGGCCCCGCCCATCGCCTCAGCCCTCCCGCCTCCCGCCGTCAAGCCCCGCCCGCCTCCGCGTCCCCCGCCTTTGTGCCCCGCGCCGGCCCCCGTAGGCGGCCGCGCGCCGCGCGCTGCCATTGGCCGGTTCAAGAGTCGCGGGCTGCTTGAACGGCGCGAGCGGCGGCGGCGCGAGACTCGGCGGCGGCCGCGCCCTCGCCCTCCTCCTCCTCCTCTTCCCCCTCTCCCTCCTCTTCACCCCCCGTTCTCCTCCTTCTCCTTCTCCTCTTCTTCTTCCCCCCCGTCTTCCCCCGCCATGCTGGCGGAGCAGGAGAACCAGGAGAACATCCCCCCCGGCGGCAAAGCGGCGCTGCCCGCGGCCGGGCCTCGCGTGGCGCTGGGGGCGCTGAGGCAGCGGCCCGCGGCCCCGCTGCAGGTGAGGGGGGCGCCGGGACCGCGAATAGGCTCGGGAGCGGGGGTGCGGGGCGCTGTCAGCGCCGGGGCCGCGGCTGACGAGCTGCTCTCCCCGCAGGCGGCGCGGGGCGGCGGGCACCAGCCCGTCACCTTCTGCGGGGACCAGCCGGACGGCGGGAAGCGGCCCTTAGCCGTCCGTGTGGACCAGCCCGACGGTAGGAAGCAGCCCTTCGCCATCCATGTGAGTGAGCGGGATGGCGGGAAGCAGCCGTGCAGCATCCATGTGGACGAGCCGAAGCAGCAGCAGCCCTTCAGCATCCATGTGGACGAGCCAGATGGTGGGAAGCAGTCCTTCAGCATCCATGTGGACGAGCCAGATGGGGGGAAGCAGTCCTTCAGCATCCATGTGGACGAGCCAGATGGGGGGAAGCAGTCCTTCAGCATCCATGTGGATGAGCCCGAGCAGCAGCAGCGGCGGCGGAGGCCCCGGCGGGACAGTCCGGTGACACAGGATGAGGAGCTGGGGCTGCGTGCTGCCGTCTGCGCCCTCGGAGAGCGGCGGCCGCTGGCCACCCTGAGCACCACCGCGGATATGAGCTTCGGTAGGTGATACACCCACCCTACATCCCCTCCTGGCAGACCCCGAGTACTGCCCGGCCCGGGGCTGAGCTGGTGGCCTGCCCACCGGGAGAGTAGAGCTGCCCTGTGTGCTCTCCTGTGCTCCATCCCAGCACTGCTTTGGAGCAGCAGGGAGCAGGAGTGTTACCCAAGGAATAGCTTCTAGAGCAAACGGAAGGAGGACAATAGGTCCCACGATAGAGATGGCTCAGAAGGTGCCTTTTCAGGTGCTGAAACAAACTGTATTTTCCTTTGAGCCTGCCATTAGGGTAAAACAGTTATCAATCCAGCGGAGTTGTCCATTATGTGAGCTCCTGTGCTCCTATCCCTGCCCCTTGGAGGTGGTTTTGCACTTTTAATCTTGATATTAGCATCTCATGTGGGAAAGTAGGTTATAGACGAGTAGCCCTTAGAGCTGCCACTGTAGGGCTAGAGGGAGGCTCTACTTGTCCCAGAAAGCCAGTGATATCTTAGGCTGCATCAGAAGTGTGACAAACAGGTTGAGGGAGGCAATTCTATCCGCTATTCCACTCTCATGAGACCTCACCTGGAGCCCTGAGTCCAATTCTGGAGTCCTCGGCACAGAAAGGATCCAGACCTGTCAGAGCGAGTCTAGAGGAGGCCACAAAGATGATCTGAGATCTGGAGCACCTCCCATATGAGGACAGGCTGAGAGAGCTGGGGTGGTTCAGCCTGGAGAAGAGAAGGCTCTGGAGAGAATTCAGGCAGCCTTCCAGTACTGCAAGGGGGCTACAGGAAAGCTAGGAGGGGCTCTTGATCAGGGAGTGCAGGGAGAGGAAGAGAGGGGATGGTTTAAATTTGGAAGAGGGGAAATTTGGATTAGAAATTAGGAAGAAATATTTTATTGTGAAGGTGGTTAGGCCCTGGCCCAGGCTGCCCAGGGAAACTCTAGCTGCCCAGCCCTGTTCTGAGCCACAACAGCCAATCTTATAGGACTCACATCTGTGTAACAAGGTAACACAGGATGCACTGAGCACTACACAACTGCAAAGGAATTTTCAATCCTTTTAGTCTGAGGGAGAAGAAGAGAAAGGAGATCAAGGAGCTTTCCTGTTGCAGTAACACCTCAGGTTCCCTAGAGCCTTCTCAGCTCCCAGTCTGAGCCATAGTCTATCTTCCCTGCCTGCCTAGGAAGCAAGAGGCCCAGCACTGCAGGAGAGCCACTGTCATTCTAAGGAGCAGGCTTTTTTAATGTGGCTGTTGTCTTCTGCTCAGATTCTCCAAGTATTATGGATATTTCAATAACCCCTGAAGAAGAAGAAGAGGAGGAGAAAAAACCAAATGTTAACACCGTGCCTGACTACATCAATGATATCCATACATACCTTAGGGAAATGGAGGTGAGCGGCTGCCCTTTCTCTTATTTGCATACAGCTTACTGGGGAGAAATTTGGGGTTGAGAAATGCATCTAAACATTATTTACTACTACAGTGAGTTAATTAAAGCTTTCTATGAATAGAGGAATAAGATGTTGTGACCACTGCTGTGAAAAACAGTCTGGTTTCTTGTGATAAAGCAGACTATGCCATGTACTGAATGCAGTGTTATGGAAATCTAAATTCCTTATCCTAGACTTCCCGTTGTTTGTTCTGATTTAAGTTGTGGGAAATGGGGTTTAAATAGCTGCATCCCTACTGACACATAGTCCAAACTCAATCTTATCTGTTGTCTAAATCTACAGGTGAAATGCAAGCCTAAAGCAGGTTACATGAAGAAGCAACCTGATATCACAAACAACATGCGAGCTATTCTTGTGGACTGGCTGGTGGAAGTTGGAGAAGAATACAAATTACAGAACGAAACCCTGCACTTAGCTGTAAATTACATTGATAGGTTTCTTTCTTCAATGTCTGTTTTGAGAGGAAAACTTCAGCTTGTGGGCACTGCAGCTATGCTGCTTGCATCGTAAGTGAAACTGCTGAATTTAAAATTCCACCTGCTGATCTTGTACAGATGGAAGTCTCGTGGCTGTCATGTTTCTGTTCCCTGTAGCCAGACTGGCTTGGGAGGGCTCAGCACTAGAAGAAAAATTTGGAGTTATCCACCCAAAAGCTTGGCAGTTTGTGTGAAACTGCAAGCAAGGTTCTAGACTAACTTTGCAGATGGACCTAATGTGAGGATTCATTGCCTGCAGGAAAGCTGGGGAGGGCCCTATTGGGGACTGCAGGGATAGGATGAGGGGGAATGGTTTTAAGCTGGAAGAGGGAAGATTTAGATTAGATATTGGGAAGATATATTTTCCTGTGAGGGCAGTGAGGTACTCAAAGAAGTTTCCCAGAGAAGTTGTGGATACCCTGTTTGAGCAACTTGATCCAGTGGGAGGCATCCGTGGGGCTTGGAGCTAGATCATCTTTAAGGTCCTTTCCAACCCAAGTCATTCCATGATTCTTGAATTCTATGACTGTTTCAGCTGCAGAAGGCTTCTAAACAATGTTTGAGGGAGTATGTGCAAGTATGTGAAAGAGAAGTTTTGCTTGCACCAGTTACCACTTCAGTGGATTCCTCTGGAATTTCAGTAACTGAGTCCCAGATTGCTTAGTGCTAAAATATCAGGCTGTTGTAGCTCTGTAATTTTAAATTCTGCCGATTCAAGAGGTACTGAACTAAGTGCAGTGAACTTGTTTGTTACTGCCCATCTACTTCCCAAGTCAGAATTTAACTTTGCTTGCTGGCTTTCATTAAATGTTGCTGGTTGTCTGGTTTGGCAATACTCAATTATTTGCTCATGACTATTTCCCCTGGCAGGAAGTTTGAAGAAATCTACCCTCCTGAAGTAGCGGAATTTGTGTACATCACAGATGACACCTATACCAAGAAGCAAGTTCTAAGGATGGAGCACTTAATTTTGAAGGTTTTGTCGTTTGACTTGGCAGCTCCAACAATCAACCAGTTCCTCACTCAGTATTTCTTACATGAGCAGACAAACACTAAAGTGGAGAGCCTGTCAATGGTAAGGAAAAATTATCAGCTCAGCCTGTGTGACTAGAGAGCTGTTACTATTAGTGCACTGCACAAGCTGCGTTTCCAAGTCTTAGTACAAAAAGAAATGCTCAACGATTCTTCAGTCCAGGCTTCTCTGTCTTATCCTTTTTTTAAATGTGGAGTTTCTATAGGACAGTTCTGGAGACTTCTCCAGAAGTGCTGCCACATCAGTGGGAATGCACCCTCTTGCCCCTTACTGTTTGAGCTACTTCATTCCTATCACAGAGATTGAGGAACTCTAATTTGGAGGTTCTTCAACTGCTCAGTGTTTCCCAATTCCTTATCTAAAACTGCCACATGTATCCACCCTCTTTGGCTAAGAAGTTTTATTTTAGGTTTCCCCTCAATAAGCAGTGAGCTGTAAATCCAGAGGCTGGCTTCTAAAGCAGAGCATGGATAACACTTCAGCTGAAGTTATCTTAAATCCTAATTCTCTTCAATTTAGGGAGCTCAGTAAGTGAAGCTTTTGTCTTATTTGCAAAGGTCAGGCCCAACTACACTTTTTCCTCTAAATCTTATATGCCTTTAAATATAAAATGTAGTGTCGGAAAAGCATGCGTTGGGAATGTTGTTAAGACAGCAGGTTATGGTAGATCCTAAAAGAGTAAGTGGAAACTAGTAAAAGCTGTTTCTCCAGCTGGCAGAACTGAAAGCTTAAATTTGGGTTCTGGTGCAACTGTTCCATATTCTTGTACTTCTGTTTGGTAGCTGATGATTCCCTTTCTCTTGTTTCCCTTGCAGTACCTTGGGGAGCTGAGTTTAATTGATGCTGATCCGTACCTGAAATATTTGCCATCAGTTATTGCTGCTGCAGCGTTTCATCTAGCTGGCTACACGATCACTGGACAAACCTGGGTACGTAGCACTGAAATGTGAGCCCTCACGCGCCTGCAGGCGTGTTCAGTGTATTCCTATGCAGTTCTCTATGCCAGAGCCTGGGCTGCAGGAATTGGAGCTGCTCTGCACTCCTCAGCTGTTAATCAGGGATTGCTCCCTACAGTATTTGAAAAATGCAGGGACAACACCCTCTCTGCTCTGTCCTTGGAAGGCAGAGGCATCTACTGATGCACTCAGTTCTAGTGATCCTCCTCAAAGCTGTACACAGCTTCCTTGTGATAAGGGAGAGGGTGGTAAGAACACCCAAGCGCTGGAGGCAAAGAATGCTTGCTTAGAATACGATAGCTTTCAGAATTTCTGTAAATCTACAGGAACTGCTAAAATCTCAGTAGCATTAAACTACTTTGTGCTGGAGGAAACAAGATTGCAAACTACTAGTTAAGCCAAGTTTCAACAGGAAACTAAAAACTCCCCCAGTGGTAGTCAGTGAAAGTTAACAGGTACATTCCCATGTCCCTCTTCCTTTCCTTAGCCTGAATCCCTGTGCAAAGTAACGGGCTACACCCTTGAAGACATCAAGCCTTGCCTTATGGACCTACACCAGACCTACCTCAAAGCAGCGCAGCACACACAACAGTCCATAAGGGAAAAGTACAAGAGCACAAAGTGAGTACCTGTGTGTTACACCAGAGTTGTCCCAGCACGTAGCTGCTTAATGGGGTGAGGGGTATCGTGAGTCTTCAGTCTCGGCCAACAAATCTCTAAGTGAGCTGGTGATAAGATTCTACAGATTGATGCACAATGCTTAATTGAGCAATACTTGGGGTTCACCCCCAGGCCTGCGATTGCTGACCAAGCTGTCAGGGAGAAACGGGAGTGGGTTTCTTGATGTTTCTCCGGCTGGTAGGCAGGAGATGGTATCATTGCTCCTAAAAGTCTGTGCGGGTGTGGCAGTTGGCAAGGTCCAAAATGTTTCTTGCTGGTTTTGACTTGAAGTGTGCTTTGCAGCAATATGTCTGCTGCTCATTAGAGCAGTGAGCACCTGGGCAGGTTTGGGGCCCTCACTACAAGAAGGAAACTGAGCTGCTGGAGTGTATCCAGAGAAGGGCAACCAAGCTGGTGAAGGGGCTGGAGCACGACTGTTATGAGGAGCTGCTGAGGGAACTGGGATTAGTATTTAGTCTGGAAAAGAGGGTGAGGGGAGCTTTTATCACTCTCTACAACTACCTGAGAAGAGGCTGTAGCAGGTGCTGGTCTCTTCTCCCAAGTAACAGGTGTTAGGACAAGAGGAAATGGCCACAAGTTGCACCAGGGGAGGCTTAGATTGGATATTGGGGAAAATTCTTTACTGAAGGAGCAATGGGCCAAGGCTGCCCAGGGAAGAGGTGGAGTCACCATCCCTGGAGGGGTTCAAAAACCATGTAGACATGGCACTTGAGGACACAGTTTAGCAGGCATGGTGGTGTTGGGCTTGACAGTTGGTCTGAATGATGCTGGAGTTCTTTTCCAACCTTAAAGATTCTATGACATCCTGCATCTTTTTTTCCCCTTTCTAGGTACCACGGAGTATCGCTTATTGACCCGCCAGAAACACTAAACTTATCATAGTAATGCAAAGACTGATCTTTTTAAGAGATGTATATTACAAGAAAATGATGTACAGTTTTAAACATGCCTCCAAATTCTAGATGTGATCACTCAGAACAGTAGCACAGGTTTTGAGGACCTCAATTATGAAGTTAGTTTTATGTGGTTTTAATGCAAGTCTTTTGTATATGCGATCTTGTTGTAATATTTAGCCGGGGTTTTATACAAATGTTCTCTTTGAGCACGGAATTAACCACGCAGACAAAGTGAAGTCAGACCACTTATCTAATTATAGAGTGAACATTAACATTAGCAGTGCGTTATTGTGGTAGAGCTTTTTCACCTTTCAAGGAACGAAGGACTTGGACTCCACAGCAGTATTTGTAGCATTTCTGTACTGTCTAGCTTAAAAGACTTAGCATAGAGCCAAAATGTGGCTTAAGGGCTGTAATACTGGAAGAAACTATATAGCTGTGGGGGGAATACCTTGCTGGAATCGGCTCTTGCGAGGCTCTCTAGGATGCACCAGTCGCTGGAAACCTTGGTTGCTGTGGTCTCTGCTGAGTTAAAGGCTGAATGCTCTGCCGCAGATTCTGCATGGTTAAAACTAGTACACAGACCAGCTTATACTTCTCTCTTCCAGTACGTGAAAATGGTCTTGCTGCAGGTATTTTTCTGGTCCAATTTAAACCCCCTGGAGTTCCCACTGATGTGTTGCTGTCCCAAAAACTCACCAAGATCTACTAAAACCTGCATTCCTCAGTCTGCTCTACCATAGTACCTCTGTAGGGATGATGGAGGGATAAAACTGCTGTGCTTTTGAGAGCCGATCATTTCTTCTGGCATGCATAGGCAGAGTGGTGGTAATTCTGTACATCCCTCTAGCCTGGAAAAAATTCCTCTGTGGCATGCAGCAAAAATGTAGACCAATTGTCTTATTTTTTCTTGGCTCTAGAACTGTTATGAGTGAACTAACACATAATTGGCATTAGATCAAGTGTACATTTACTTTCAGCCTGTGCAAATGGAGTGTTGCTGCCCTGTACCTGCTGCTCTTTGCCTGTAAAGCAGTGAGTGCATGCAAGTGGGGTTAATTAAGCCATTTCCAGGTTGGCTAATAAACAATTTTTACATCTGATACTACTGGTCTTGCCAATGCCTTAAAACAACCACTGCCATCTTCAACTGGCATTCACTTCTAAAGCTAAAAGGGCAAGGGCTGCCTTGTGACAGCTGCGCCACTTCAACCTCCAGCTGATTCAACCCTGTCTGCTTGGTTATCTGGACACCTAGCAGGCAGCAGCATAAATCCTTCATGCGTGTCTAAACAGCTCCTAGAGTGCGGGCTGTTTAAAATAAATCTTAAATCATCAGCCCTTTGCCAAGCTGACAAGCACAGGTTAGGGTGAGACAACTTGTATCTTGACTCAGTAACTGAAAACCACCTCTTCTGTTCCCACCTCTGCTCTGTGGTCTGAGCCCTCCACAAACTAACCTGGTTGCCAAACTGTGGAGGCTGCCTTTTAGGGGGTGCCTCTGATCCTTTTAGTATGCACTTTTATACATGTTCTGATGTTTAATGAAGAACTATATTTCATCGTCTAGCGTGTTCTCCAATAGCCTTTATTTAGCTTGTTTTCAGAAGGTAGCCACTCAAACAGCTACACGGAGTGGGGAAAAAACATTGTAGTCTATCATGTCTGGTGCTTGGTAGTGGGCACACCTCAACCTCGCAGAAGAGGAGTTTGTAGAGACAGGGATGTCTGCCATGTCATTGTCTGACCTTGGAATGGCAACTCAAAATGCTAAGCAGCAATTAGTCTTTGAAGACAACAGAGCACGGAGCTCTTCCTGAGACACTGGGTGCTGCCTTCCCCTTTGCTGTGACATTTGCTGGAAACTTCCCAAGAACACTGAGAAATTCGAACCTTGCAAGAGAACTAATTTAAAGGAAGTTTGGGAATTCTTTTCCCCAGAAAAAAAGCAAGTAGGTGTACTTAAGTGAAAGGACTACAGTGGCTTTTAGTATTAATTTACTGCTTAATGGAATATCTCCTTGCTCTACTTTCAAGGAATTTGTTCTGCTACTGTTCTCATAGCGGAGAGAAAATTTCTTCTTTGCTCCCCAAGTTTAACTTTCAAGCGGAACGTTCAAATATGAATTCCTCTAAAGCCTAAACAAATGGCTTCCATCATGGCCCAAGTGCGATTACGTTCTTCCTTTGTCATTGGCAGCTCTTGCTGCTGCTGCAAGAAGTTCTTTTCCCATCTCATTTTCCATCTTCTCTTCTTCCAGTGAGAAAATGAGCTATGAGCGTTGAACAAAATATCTGAGGTTGTACTGCATAGCTGTTCCACCTACCCAGTTTAACTCCTAGTCCTTTCAAAATAAAGACTAAGGAATGCAGGGCACGAGACGTTATATGTGAAGAAAAGAGAAACGGCAGTGCCAAAAACACTGTTCTTATTCTTGAAGTTTAAGGTCTCGTGGTACTGTGGAAGTAAGAAACCAACTCTTCGCTCATTCTTGTACTCCTGGAAGGGACTTTGGGTTGGAAGAACTGACACTAAGGAAACACACTGGTTTAGCTCTTAGAGGAGTGGGGCTTTCTGAGTTTGTCCCATTCTGAAAGAGCACAACTTGTTTAAAGCTCTGCTTGGCTGGGATTTTATTTCAAATTTCAAACCTGATCCGGGAAACGTAGTAACTGCAACAGTAACTTCTGTTCATATTCCATTAACTATTAAGGTCACCTGTAAAATAGTCCTGCTTTGCTCTTGTAAATATGTATGTGTTTCCAGTTGGAGTTGTTTTTTGTACAAAGGGGCTAGGTCAGATACTTTGGACACCTTGTCTCTTTGTTTTGCCTGATTCTAAACTTCGTGCATACTTCTTTGGACATAGTTCAAGAAGCATTACTGTTTGTTGCATGTAATATTTAATTAAACTTTTTAAGAAACTCCATTGCTGAAGCATGAGCTGCTTGTGTATGAGAGTTTTGTTGAAGTTTTGTGCTACTTTGCCAAGGACACGTGTTGCTGTTGAGTTTTAAAGATGTGGTACCATATGGGCAAGGAGGTTTTGGACACAGCCCACCATTTCCCCTGGGTAGAACATTGTAAGGAATGAAACGCTTGCAAGGTGTGGTATAGCTACCTGAATGAAAAGCAGCTTTTCTAGGATTAAACTATAATTCCTTTTACGACCTGAACTCTGACACTGCACAGCTCACTGCTGTTCTGCTAAAAAAAAAATTTGCATTTTGGCTCTGCAATTCCAGGTGTAGAACATGAGTCAGTTCCATTTGGATCAGTGAGTTTTCTGTTCCAGGTGCATGCTAACTAGGGCATTTCACTGACAAGCATTTTTTTCTTTTTTTTATTTAAAGCTTTGTACTATAGTTTTATAAAATATACACAGAAGCAGAACTAGAGATGGAGTGGGAGTAAATAAAATTACCTACAAAAATAAGTTCAGTAATTACAGACCAAATTAAGTACTGTACAGCACTTCTGCAGGAGAGATGATGGCTTAGTAAGCAGCTCTCTTCTTTTTTCTCCTTTTGTTAAATGCTTTTTTACTTGTATTTTCTTGTTGTGTGTTGGTCTGTGTTCTGTGGGCAAACAACATTAGTATCAAAGTTACTAGAAGGTGTACAACTCACACCAGCGAGGGTGGCCAGGGCCAGGGGAGGGGTACAGCAACAGCTCTCACTTCTTGGGGATACAACTTAAGTTTATCTGTAGCGTCATGAGTTGCTGATTCAAATCCACTTTTATGCTTTCACTCTCTCTAGGATGACTGAGACTAGTAAAACAGATTCAGAGAGCTGCAGGTCAGCCAGGGTCCTTGGCCACCTGGGGTGGGAGCAAACTAGCCTACATACAAAGATAGCAGAGAGTTTATATCCCCCTTGATCAACTGAGACCTTTCTTGCCATTGCTGAAATCTTGTGCTTCCTGAAAATACCCCTTACAAACTCCTTTGCCCTCTTAGTTTAATACAATGGTTACCTTGTTTTTTTTGGGACCTCCTGTGGTTCCAGAATGACAACCTCCTCTTCTTCACTGTCGGACAGTACAATGGGTTCATCTAAAACACCAACCAAACAAAACACAAACCCACAAACTGGTGAGCAGTTCTACACAAAAAGCATTTTAACAGAACGGCAGAACTGGAGAATCACTTAGGTTGGACTTTGGAGCCCTACATATGCTACACAAATCAATTTTTCTTTTGAATACAACAGCTCTGACCAGGTTAACTGAAAGCAGCAAATGAGGGTAACTCTCAATTGGGAAGTGACTACAATGGTTCTCCTTTCTTGCCTAGGACTCCCTTCACGTTTAATAAAGAAATATAATCAGCCTATCTGATATCAAGATAAAGAATTACTTACCCTGCTTAGTTTCTTTCATCAAACTTGTATCTTCCATTTCCACGTGCTGACATTCCAAAGTAGCAGCCTCACTTTCACCTTCCTCTTCCACTGCTTCTTCCCCCTCAGATTCTTCAAGTTCTTCCCAGGAATTCTCTATTCCTTCCCCAATTTGGGCTGTCCCGGGAGCGTGCAGTATTGGTTGGGCAAAACTGCAGTAGTTAAGGAAGATCTTAGTGTTTGCTGGTAAACTCTTTGTACTCAGAATGCACACCGGTTGTTTTTTAAGCTGCATCTTTTTTTTTCCCAGAGGAGAACACCCCTAAAGAGAAGTTCAGAGTACTTCTCCAGTTACTATAACAACAAAACACTTCAGACCCAAGTTTTGCACTTCATGCTAGTAGTTAAGTTACTTAAAAGCAGTCAGAACCAAACCCAATGCGGAACTGGATGTGTTTAGCCCCTAGTTGTGCTAATGCAGGGATCATAGAATAGTTAGGGGTTGGAGGGGGCCTTAAAGATCATCTAGTTCCAACCTCTCTGCCGTGGGCAGAGACATCTCACTAGGCCAGGCTGCCCAAGGCCCCATCCAACCTGGCTTTGAACATCTCCGGGGATGGGGCAGCCACAGCTTCCCTTGGGCACCTCTTCCAGCGTCTCACCGCCCTCATGATGAAGAAATTCTTCCAAATGTCTAGTGTAAATCTGACCCAGGAGGGGTGAAGAGAGTGGGTATTGGTGAAGACTGAGGCAAAAAAAGTACCTCAGCCTACCCAGGGATGGGTAGCCTGACTTTCCCCTGAGTAGCACTACGTAAAAGATACACTTCTGAGGGAGGGTCAGCTTTAGAGATGATTTCTTCCGCTTGTTCTTCCACATCATTAGTATCAATAGCAGCGCTTTCCATTCTGAAGGTGGTGATCCTTTCATTCGGAATAGATTCTGCAAAGCCGAACTTCCCACCTTCTTTCCTAGGCATTCAGTGACAGACATTATTTCAGCATGTTTCACACTTAAAAATGCTTTCTCTTTTCCTGTTCAAATATAAAAATACTTGCTATTTAAAACAAAAACAAGTGAACATAATTTGCTGTTCAGACTACAGGCTGGCATTACTTTTTAGTATGTTTCTTAACTCTACCCTTTTCTCCTCCTGCCCAACACACTCACCTCGCCTTCCGGTCGTTCTCCAAGGCTTTTTGAATTAGTTCTGTTAATTCTGCAACCTTAACAGCCGCTATTTTACTGCATCTCAAAACCTACAACAAGAGTTTAAGATCACAAAAACACAAAGTTCCTAACTAGCAGCGTAAAACATCAAAGAAGTCACAAATACTGGGTACACGACCAGTTGACGCAAAAGGTCAATTAATATACAACAGCCACTAGCCATTCATCAACCTGAATTAATTTGCAGACTCCCTCAGCCAAATCACAGGGGAAAAAAGGATGCATATTTGACCAAATATCGTGCCTTTCTACATTTCTTCTTCAGCATGATACACTGTCCTACGCTCTTCCACTAGAACTAAAAATACGTAATCCTTTCCAATTACGTCAGACAGGTAATTGATTTCTTAGCATCCAAACATCAAGGATATTTACGTATCAAGATGACAGTGCAGGAACTGGTTTATACATGAGAGAAACACTGGCCAAGGCAAAGATTTACCTGATCCTTTACCAGCATAATCCCTCCGCTGGACTGGATGGTACAAATTTCATGATGTTTATTCATAGCGATTACAAGGACACCATCCATTACGCACTCCTCGCGTTCACTTGGATCCACCAATAAATAGGTCCTAGAAAGAAGTTTTTAAGTGTAAGGCAACAGTAAAAGTTTGAGGTGAGTTACTACCCTTAAAACAATTACAGAAAGGAAGGAACTGGTTTATGTATTAGTAATTACAGGTGTACTTTCCCCAGAAAGTCTTCCGTGGAAAGCTGCTAGTTAGTTACACTGTCCAGAATACACAAATATTTCCCCTTCACAGTAAATGTTTCAAGAAATCAACTTGCCGATATAAATATTTTTAGGACTCTTCTATGTTTAAAATCAGTTCTGCAGAGTTGACAATAAGCTGTTTCTGCTGAAATCTTTAATGCTCTTACCCTTGCTGGAAGAAGGCAAAACTGACACAGATAGGCATGTGGTGGATACTCAAGGGGACGGGATCGCGTTCCTCAGGAGTGTACTTTGAAAAGAAGTTTAATAATTGAAAACAATTAAAATGACATACTGAACAAAGATATTTAAAGAAATTAAAACCAAACAAGCAATATGGCTAATGAATGTCTACTTCTCTAAATACTAAAAAAAATTCTTTTTACTCTTGTGCAATTCTCACTGGTCACTATTCCATGGTACATACAGAATATCCATCATGCGGATGCTCAGTTTGGTTGAAATACTGTAAAATATTTCTCTTTTGCAACTGCTGTTCCCATAATTGAGGTTGACAAAATTCTGTATTCGTCAGACTTCCTTACTATCTTTTCACATTCTGAAGAGCAACACATCTATCCCAAAACTTCAGCATCTTGGAGTTTATCTGCTTAGGCGAACATTTAAACCTCCCTTTTAGACTGAAAGAAAGCGGTACCTGCGCTGCCACAGCATTTGCTGTGATCTGGTACAACTCACCACAGTTACTTCCTCTCCTTGCACAGACACATCTGGTCTGCGAAAATGACACAGAGCCACAATTCCTGCTATGCTGGCAGCATCAATGATGTTCCCGTCGTGATTTAATAGGTGCAGGTCCAGGCGGATTTGCCAAACCTGAGAAGAAGAATAAGTGCTTAGGAATTTGTGACATGACTCTATGGAAGTTATTGTTTTTCAAAACAAATCCGTTTTCTGAATCATAAAGAGAGACAGGTCTTTGCTTAGGAAGATGGAAAATCCCCATATATTCCATGATAACCGGTATGCTAGATTTAAGTATGACAAAATATGTAACACTTAAGTACAATTTAAACTTCATTCTGCAAATAAATATTTGAGCATGCAGGGCCCCAGCTATCTGAGAACGTCCATGCAGGTACGTAAGCTAAAAATACCTATGAGGTCAGATATGTGGATCTTTACATTACAAATCGGGACTTCTTGTTTTCAAAATACAGCAGAGACCACCTCAAAACCATACTCTACATATCTTTTAGTTTAAAATCACTTAAAATTACCAGGTGTTCATACCTTTTCACCAGCTACAACGCAGAGAGATTCAGTATCTATGCATTTGGAGTTTCTCAGGCATCGTTCTATCAGTCTGTTCAGTTTCACCAGTAACTCTGATTGCCTGTTAAAACCAAGTTAACCCAAACTGAATGTGATTAGGCTACATACTTACATGCATCAGAACAATGCCTTTTATATCATCCTTGCCTAGTCTTTTGAAGAAAGCTACGTACCTGCCAGGCTCAAAGCCAGGTGCGGCCATCGGTGAGAACTCAAGATTAAAGAATAGGATACCTTCTGTAGGCCGATTCGGCTTAGGGGGAACGAGTTCACATGAGACTTGTGCAAGAACCCTGCAAAGGTAAATAAACCACTAAGTCAAGGAATGCAGCTGGAAAAAACCTCCCACCACTATAAACAAAATACATACTTTGAATAAGAATGTGATTATGCTTTTAGTTTGTATTTCTCACTTCTGACAGTTTATCATTCCATGCCTGCATGCATGTTTAAACTGTGGTCAACGATTGAGAGAATCAAATGTAGAAATGAGAGCATTCTCTTATCTTTTAGGATTAAAAGGGAGCGGAGGAAATGAAGGGCTCTCCCCAGGAGGGAAAGCGTAGCCTCCTGCAGCCCAGAGACAGCACCAGCTCAGCTCCCACTCCCACCTGGTCTTCCCCAGCTCCACGATGCAGCAGCCATAGTCAGCACTGAAGGAGATGCGCACGTTCCGGTAATCATAGCACTGCCGCCCATCCAGGCGCTGTGGGCAGAGAGAAAGACACTGACACACACGGCCATGGGCACACACAGACACAGCCGCACCCAGGCAGAGACGGGCACACAGAGAAGTGCACACAGGACACAGACAGACACACAGACACGCAAAGGGACGCCCCGAAACAGACAAACGTGTGCCCAGAGGGTCAGACACAGACAGACAGGCGTACCCACCCAAACACAGGCAGATAGACACACACAGACGGGCACACGGGCAGACAGACGGGCAGACAGACGGGCACGCGGGCGGGCACGCGGGCAGACAGACGGGCACACAGACGGGCACGCGGGCACACAGACGGGCACACAGGCAGACAGACGGGCACACAGGCAGACAGACGGGCACGCAGACGGGCACACAGGCAGAAATCAGCGCGCAAAGCCCGTGGCGTTAGGCGGGGGTTGCGGCTGAGGCCCCTGGGGGCGGCGGGAGAGAAGAATCGCGCTCCCCTCTCCAGCCCCAGGGAGGGGAGAGGGCTACAGAAAAGCCCGGGGCGAGCGGAGCCGGCCCCGCACCTTCCTCTCCTCGATGGCGCGCAGGAGGAAGCGCCGCTCGCAGTTGGAGAGCGGCGTCGCCTTCATGGCGGCCCCGGCGGCGCGGCGCGCGGCGGCCCTTGCATCATCACCGCGCGCCCGGCGCCGGGCGCGACGCGCGGGGGCCACGCGTCATCAGCCGCGCGACGGCGGCCGCCAGCGCGCGCCCTGAGCCCTCCAAGCCGGCCTGGGCCACGGGTAGCGGGAGCTCCCCAGGGGTGCCCGCGTTCTCTCTCCCGGAGACATCCCTCCCCGCCCCACATTCCTCTCCTGTAGAGCTCGCGTCACCCCTAGGAGAGCTCGCGTCCTTCTTGGAGAGCCCACATTCGTCTCCAAGGGAGCCTGTATCCCTCCTGGAGAGCCTGCATTTTTCTAGGAGACCCCCCCATTCCTTCCCTTTAGAGCCAACATCACCCCTAAGAAAGCTCGCATCCTGTCAGGGGAGCCCGCGTTAGCCTTGGAAAGCTCTCATCCCTCCAGGAGAGCCTGTATCCTTCCCGGAGAGCTCCCAATCCCCTCCTTGAGAGCCTACATCACCCTTTTGAAAGCTCACATCCTTCAAAGAGAGCCTGCAGTCTCTTCCAGGAGAGATTGCTTCACCTAGCTCACATCCCTCCAAGAGTGCCTGTATCCCCCTTAGAGAGCCCGTATCCCTCCTGGAGAGCTCCCATTGCCCTCCTTGAGAGCCCACATCATCCCTAGGAAAGCTCACATCCTTCCTGGAGAGACTGTGTCCACCAGGAGAGCCTGCTGCCATCGTCCATCGAGCCCACTAAACAGTGGGTATGGCTGTAGCTGTGGCTCAGAGGTCCTAAGCAGTGTTAGGTTTATGTGTGGACTCAATGATCTTAAAGGTCTCTTCCAACTGAAATTATTCTGTGAAGTGGCTTACAAGCTTACTTTGAGTTGAGATGAGAAAATCAGTCCTGCACTTGGGCCACAACAATTCCAGGCTTGGGGAAGGGTGACTACAAAGCTGCCTGGCAGAAAAAGACCTGGGGGTGCTGGTGCTGGTCAAAAGTGGCTAAACATAAGCCAGTAGGGCGCCAAGAAGGCCAGCAGCATCCTGGCTTGTATCAGCCATGGTGTGCCCAGCAGGAGCAAGGGAGTGATTGTGCCCCTCTACTCAGCGCTGATGAGGCTG
The DNA here is from genome assembly GCA_033459285.1 of Clamator glandarius. NCBI lineage: Eukaryota > Metazoa > Chordata > Aves > Cuculiformes > Cuculidae > Clamator > Clamator glandarius. The sequence continues at coordinate 677,038 of JAUNZM010000668.1, read as the reverse complement.
CACCTCAAATTCTCTGTTCACTACAAGAAGAACATTGAGGCACTGAAGTGTGTCCAGAGGAGGGCAATAAAGCTGGCAAACGGGCTGGAGAACAAGTCTTATGAAGAACAGATGAGGGAAGTGCGGCTGTTTAGCTTGAAGAAGAAGAAGAGGCTGAAGCGAGATCTTATCACTCTCTACAGCTGCCTGAAAGGAGGTTGTAGCCAGGTGGGTGCTGATCTCTTCTCCCAAATAACAAGTGATAAGATGAGAGGAAATGGCCTCAAGTTGAGTCAGGGGAGGTTTAGATTGGATATTTGGAAAAAATTGTTAACCGAAAGGGTTGTCAAGCGTTGGCACAGGCTGCTTAGGGAAGTGGTGGAGTCACCATGCCCAGAGGTATCTAAAATACGTGGACGTGTGGTGTCTATGGACATGTATTAGTGGTGAACTCGGCAATGGTAGCTTTACATTTGGACTTGATGATCTTAAAGGTCTTTTCCAATCTAAACAATTCTGCATGATTCTGTATCTACCCACCAGTGTTAAACCCCAGACACTCCGACTTTTCTCATACAAAATTGTTGAAATATCTTGACTATATTGTCTTTTAAAACCTTGTGAACACACTGGAGGTCTAGTGCAAACTAAAAAGTGAGTTACATTTCAGAAACTTCAAGTTTGTTCAAGCATGGATGAGTGCTGTCTGATATTTCCGTGCTGGTTTTATATTTTCTCCCTCATTGCTGCTGTATGGTTCATTAGGTAATTTCCTTGGAGTCTGACTGGTAGGCCTTTGGTAGAAATGTTTTGCTTTTTTTATAGCTTAAATTTAATGATAATATTCATTAGTGAAGGCTCAGTGTTAAATTCTGGCTGCCTTGCAATCACTGAGAGTAAAATGCTCCCCTTGGGACCAAGTTTGCTTTGTATTGGTGGCCCTAAGTCCCACTGCACTTTGGTCGGTGCAGCTTTTTACATGAAAATTAAGGGTTGGGTACTAATGACTTGTAGTCATTTAAGATGTGATAAGAAGGGTGTTATTTTTTAAGGATTAATTTTAATCATAGAGCTAATTTCTGAGTTATGTGTAGTAGGGTAAACTGCTAAACAGTGGTTTTAAATCACAGAAAACAAGGATACAGAGGTGTACAGATTATTATCAGACAGATATATGATGTGTAAAAATTTGGGAAGCACTTCCATATTTCGGAAATATGGAAGCTGGATAACAAAACGGGTGGACTTGTAAAAGTACTGGGATGTAGTGGTGAGCTTTGCATTTTGAATGTCAAATTTAAACTTTTTGCCCAGCATGGTTCTGTAAATCCTTTCCTGTCACACTGATACATTTAATTTGTTGTACTGAAGTCCTCACGTTGCTTTCACAGAAACTCACTACAAATTTCAGACACTTCAGTTGTACTGAAGAAGTATAATTGCTTGCATGTTCAAGTAAACTGAAGCTAAAGCCGTAAATTACCTCTTGGAAAACATTTTCTTACATCTTGTAGTCTGTATACTTACTAGGAGCCCATTTTCACCGTGTTGTAAGTCACAGTATTTGTAGGAAGCAAGATTGTGAAATAGGAAGAAGGTTTTTTTGCTCTGAGGGTGCTGAAGCACTGACACAGGTTGCCCTGAGAAGCCATGGATGCTCCATCCCTGGAGGTGTTCCAGGCCAGGTTGGATGGGGCTTGGAGCGACATGATCCAGTGGGAGGTGTCCCTGCCCATGGCAGGGGGTAGAACTGGATGGGCTTTAAGGTCCCTTCCAACTCAAACCATTCTATGATTTCTGTTATTTTATAATACAGAAATAGATGTGAAATCTTTCTACCCTTCAGTGAACAGAATTTGCTTGGTAAACACAGTCCTGCTAAGTTACCTTTTAGGGCATATTGAAGTGGTTAAAGTCTGCCACGAGGAACTTAGGCTCCGAGTTTAATGCTGCAGAGTTGTTGTGCTTTATTTAAATGACACTCTGAATCTGAGCCCCGTGTGTGCTGATGTTGGTGGTAGGAGCAGTATTAAGTCTTTTATCTGGCATGCACAGCTCCAATGGCTGAATAAAAATTAGCTTCCTTGCTGCTGTTTGTTTCTATAAGAAATTCAGATTAAAGGGCCATCCAATAAACCACGGAATCAGTGAGGTGGTGCGCGTTTCCCTGGACACCTGGTCTGGCAGGCAGCCAGATTATTAGTGGGGATGATACACAACATGGAGAGATGCCTGTTTGAATTGCAGCATCTTAGTTTGGTTTGGAAAGCTGGCAGCTTACAAGCAGGTGAAAATGCCTCTGTGGAGCATTTCATAGGAGAGGTGGTGGGGCATAGTGCCTTCCTGTACCGTTTTTTCAGCTTAGAGGAATACAAAACGAACACTGTAAACATTACCATCTTTTTTTTGCGTTGAAAAACCGAACTTTTATTGGAAGGCAGGCAAAGATGGTAACAGGCACAGTCAGGCTAAATTTGCAGCCTCATGAGTCTTTCTCAGAAGTTGTATCTTGTCTGATTACAATGCTAGAGGCATCAGTATAAGCACATCTCTTCAACAAATAGTAACTACTTCTGTTGCAGTAACCACATTTAATCCAGTTTACCTTGCTCTTTTTTCCTCACCTTTTCCTCTGTTTTTCTTTTGGGGAAAAATAGTACAACTCAGTGGATAAGTGTAATATTGGCAATCACTATCATAAATAAAATAGCAATTATCTTAAAAGGTGGATGAGGTCATCTACATTTTTGGAATAAATGAATCCTGAAGACGTTATCTTTGTTTCACAAGAAATTCAGGACAATTTCTTCTTATTTGCATTGGTTTAGGGGAGTGTAGACTCATAGCCTAATGGCTTACTACCAGCCCAATTTGGAATCACTGATGTTTGTGCTCCAAGTGAGAAAACTAGAACATCAGTACCTGTATTCAGTTACATCATAGTGAGCAAGCAACTGAATCTAGGTGTTTTTCAGCTTAGTTTGTTTCTGATAGCTTCTACAAAAGAGGTGCTGGGGTTGAATTTCACACATAACTGGGGCGTTCTGTAACATTAATACAATAGTTCAGACATTGAGCAGAGAAGGGCATCCTTGAGTAGATTAACTTTCACAGTGTTAGTATTTGTCTTATCTTGTTAACGATAAATTAATCTGTTTTACTTCGTTCTCACTCACTAGCATGGCTTTGTTGTGTTTTCATTTGCAGGCTTTGCAAGCTAATGCTAATACTTAAAAACACTTCGATGCTCTTCAAAAAAAATGTTTATATTGCCTACTCCTTGAGAAAGAGAATTGAAATCTGGAAACAGACATATTACTCAACAAAACTTTCACAGAGTTAAAAATGTACTAATCTTGCAGGCTATATAGATAGTGGAATTTTTTACTGTAAGTAGTTGCTCAGTGAAGCAGTCAAAATGAAAACTAGTTTTGTGAAACATGGCAGTCATTTTCATTTCAAAATGAAACAATTTTTCATGAAACTCTTCAGTGACTATCAGCAGCCTTGGAAGGGTTTGCATTGTTTGTAGGAGCCTTCTAAGCTATGTTACTCTCCATCAATTACAAAAATGTCAACTGAGCATACGCTGTGATTTGTGCTTGGGGCTACAGTGGGAAAAATTCCTGTCCCAGCTCTCCTGGTGAACTGGCACGTGCCTGGATCTGTTGGGCTGGTGACAAAGTGCCCTTTGGCGTTGCTCCTCTTGACAGAAGTGGGAGAGCGAGTGTTTGGGCTGCTGAGGAGTTGCTGCCTCGTTGCTTAGCAAATTACAGCAATAGCATTTTTGCAAAAGAAGTTTTATAACAGCTTCAATGAAGTAGTGTTTTCAAAGGAGTCACATTTTTGACGCTAACTCCGAACCTGGTGCCTACAGGAATACTGGGGAGGGACTCTGTCAGGGAGTGCAGGGACAGAACAAAAGGGGACAGTTTTAAGTTGAAAGAGGGGGGATTTAGATTAGAGATTAGGAAGAATGTTTTTCCTGTGAGGGTGGTGAGGCACTGGCACAGGCTGCCCAGAGAAGTGGGGATGCCCCATTCCTGCAGGTGTTCAAGGCCAGGCTGGATGGGCCTTGGAACCCCTGATCCAGTGGGAGCGGGGTTGGAACTGGGTGAGCTATTTTGGGTCCCTTTTGACCCAAACCATTCTGCGATTCTATGAAGATTCAATAGTGTTGTCAGTCATTTGCATTACGTTTCCTTGCACTAATACACATTCTGTGAGAAACATTTCCTTTATTGTTGGGGAGGTCAGTGTGGTGGATTTTTTCTTCTGATACTGGCCCTGCACAAGATTAGTACACAGATAAGTTAATGGTGAACTTCAGGAGGAGCTGGATGTGATTCCAGGGGAAACAAGTTATACGCAGGGGGGTGTAAATCGGCTGTCTCCTTCTATTCATGCCGTCTCCTTTGCACAAAGTGTACTTTGCAGATTTTATGCATGTGCGTGTGCTAGGAAGGGTAAAGAATTCCAGGCACAAATTAAGGAGGCATAAAATCACAGCACTGGAAATTTGAAGCAGGCTACATGGAAAATAAAGTCAATATGAAAGATTAATGAAATAGAAGTTGAGCAATTACTACATTTCTGTACAGTGAAAGGCACAGTTGCAATTGTAACCAAGTGAGAGAAATGCCCTGGGTGTTTGAAACCAGAAAGAAAAGGAGTGAGTGTTTTACACTGCAAAGTGAATAAATGAGTGAGTAAATCACAGGCACTTAGGCGAAAGCAAGAATTGTCAGAAAGAAGAGCCTAATGATCTATTGTGCCCACACAGAAGCGTTTCTTCATTTGAAATGAATGCTCTGTAGGCTGAAAGGCTTGAATTGGATTACCTTACCAAACTGAGCCATGAGGGAAAATCACATTTGAGGACTGAAGTGAAAAACAAACTGCATCAGAATCTCAGCATCTTGACAGGAAGCTTCCAGCAGCCACGGTTTATAGCCTAATAAAAATAAATAAAAAATTGATCTTCTCTTTTCAGGGTAGCCTTAATAGTAATGTGCCTTTGCTGGTTACCTGCAAGTCCTGCTCTCTGGTGCCTCCAGTACACACATCTACACATATATGAACAACATGGTGTATGCAGTATTTCAGCTTATTAGATCATTTGGGAAGAAGGGCTCTGCATGGATGCAATAATATCATTTATAATTTGTTTTTTATGTGAGCCCCCAAGGCTTTGAAACATGCAGGTGGGAGGATAGGTAATCATTGCAAGCAGTGCAGGCAGCAGAAATAAACCAGAAACAGTACAGCTTGCATAGCAACTTGATGCAGTGAGGCGCAGGGCATTCTGGCCTTGATCCAGGGAAGCACTTAACCAAGCTTTTGATCTGAAGCAGAGCCATAAGCACATTTGTCCCTTACTTATAAGAAAGAAGGTGTCACAGCTTGCACAGCTAAAATTTAGGAAAGTACTTGCCTAATATTCTAGAGTCATTTTATTCCAAACAAGGGCCCTGGAATTGCCCGCAAATCATCCAAATACCACCTTAAAGCAAGTAGATGGTAACTTCTCCTTCGTCTGGTGTTTAATCATCTTTCATAGGCTAGGTTTCCAGGTAAACCCCAAATTACTCTTGCTTTTTGTATCCGTGCCTGATATTCATACAATCTCCTGAATTTTTGTTCTTGTGAAAGAAGTTTTTTGCGCCAAAGAGTCCTGTCAAAGGTTCTGGTCCTGTAGATAGCCCTGCATTCAGCACTTCCCAACTCTCAGCAATCCTTTTGGGGAAGTGGGAAGTATTTGCAAGGCTGGATTCTAGACAAGCAACAAAGTTGGGGGAAAGAAATTACAACTCCTCTTTTTTCTTGCCGCTGCTGCTGTCTCTTTTGCTCTGTAGCCTTCTGAAGAACCACTGAAATAGCCAAAGTGCTGTCCTGCCACCGTGTGAATGCTGTTAATTAATCTGCAGCTTTGAGTCTCAGCACAATAGCTAAATACCAAGAGGTCTGCTATCTCCACATCCTGCCATTTCTGTCTCCAGACAAACCATGTTCATGATTTTTATTGATTCACTTGAAAACAGTTGCTGAGTTAAGTGTCCTGGGAAGCCAAAATTGTTACAGCTAGAGTCAAAGGCTCTGAACATACAAAACCAATGTCTGGATTAAGCCTCTGCTGTTATTTCAGATTTTCAAACCTTTTGCAAGCATCTTCAAATTCTCTTGAAAACTAACCAGTGTTCACGTTAAGGTGGAAATGATAGTTTGCTTTCATGTAGAGTAGGCAAAAATAAATCAAAATTGTTGTAGAGAAAAAAAAAAGGCACTTTCTCATATCATGGTCTTAAATATGCCTTGGCAGACAGGTTAAATACAGACTTGATACCACAACTCCGGAAGTGAATATCGATTTGGAAATTTTTTTTTCTGTTGGAAAAGAAGATGGGAACTGTTTAGTCCTAGCACATACAGGTGATCCCATGTCCCATACTGACAATTCTACAATACAGAGGAAATTCAGAGTATTGAAGAGCTTAAAAGTAAACTATAACAGATGAGAGCACATTTAATGAAACTGAGTGATGGTTTTCTCTGTTGAAACCTGGATTATTTTGGAGAGTTGTGCCATCCTTTTCACAGTCTGCACTTCTATCAGCCTTAGATCGCAGATCATTCTGCTGCTGGTGGAAGAAGTATCTACGGAGTGACGTGGATTTCTGCTGCCTGTGAGTGGAGTCTACCCAGCTTTGCAGCTCTAACAAACCAGTATCATCCCCATTCCCAGATCCTCCAAAGCGCCCTCGTGACTCAGAGTGATCACTGAATGAATATGTATGTTTGCTTACAGACATGAGAGGAAAATCTGACTGCACACGGGCAGCATGGCCAGCTGCAACCATGTTAGAACAGTGTGTCTTGATGCAGCTATGGGAAGGGATGCATCAGCCCCAAGATAAGCAGGATAAATAATGAATTATCAAGGTAAACCATTAAATAAGAATGACTCTTTTCAGTTATTTCTCTTGCTTATCCAGCTTCCAAGTATCTGTTGCAAAGCAGAAATTCAACTTGACTGCCTGGTTACATGAAACACTGAGAGTCATAATCTCTTCCAAGCAAGTCTTTTTGTTGTTCTGTGTGGCCAGCCTCTTCTGAGACTAATAAATCTTGATACTAAAATCTTTGTTTTAAATCAGGAAGCGCATTTTAGAAAATTTACACATACAGCTTTTCTGAGGAATTCTGTTACCATTGCTCTGCAGAGTCCGAACACTTCTTTGTATGAGGAATAAGGATTAGGGAGGAATTCTAGCACATCTGCTTATTTAGGTTGCATGCTATTCATTCCTGCTCAGACTACAAGAAACAGCCTGCATTATGTAGTTATGGGATTAAGCAAAACATTTTAATAGTAAAGGAAGATGAACTGTTTCTCTTCCATATAGCTTTAAGAAGTTTCAGAATGCTGTTTTGGTCAAAAACCCCACAACCAGCCCCAAAAACAGTGGAACCTTTTGTTGATTCAGCTGATTTTAAATACAAATTCACATTTATCTTCAAACACAGTCATTGTTGAAGGTTAAAAGTGTGATTTAGAAGGACCTGGTCTCGTGTACCACAGCCACTCACAAGGCATTTCTCACCAGTATCTCTCCCACAAGAGCAGGCTGTCTCTTCTGGAGCTACTGATAAATATTCCCTGCGTGCCAAGTGCAAGTGTTAATCTTGCCATATTTCTCAAAGATCCTAATTCTCAGTTCCTCATGAATCAATGCTGATAAGAAAACTGTGTTTTGAGCAGCTCAATTCTTCACTAATAATACAAGTGAAATGGGGCAAGTGCCAATTATCGTGCCTGAGAGAACAGAGCTGGATGTGTGAGCACAAGAGAATGATGAATGCTGATAATGTTTTCTAAGGTATTGATGAAGATGTCAGAATGAGGGCTGGATAAATCAAGAAAAGGTGAATGATCGTTTTCCCAAATTGCTTCTAATTGTTTATTGAGCATTATTATGACGTCTTATTCTATGAGTCCAATAAAGATAGAAGATTTGGTGTAAAATGGGAAATCAATACATAGTTATCTCCTTAGCTTAAACTTGCTGTGGTGCTATACTTACGTTAAGAGTTTGGAGGCTTTATGAAGGAGCATTTGTGCATTTTTTAATGTATTTCTTTTTAAGTAGCATACTTTCTATGGCCCTGGGAGAATTCACAATATATGCAGCAGTGCTTGTGTTTATTCTCTGAAATTTCAGTCCTGATGCTTATAAACCCATGGAGACATGGAACGAAGATCACATGAAAAACATAGAATCATAGAATGGTTTGGGTTGGAAGGGGTCTTAAAGCTCATCCAGTTCCAACCCCCGTGCCATGAGCAGGGACACCTCCCACTGGATCAGGTTCCTTAAAACCTCATCCAACCTGGCCTTGAACACCCCCAGGGAGGGGGCAGCTATGTCTTTGTTGGGCAACCTGTGCCAGTGTCTCCCCACCCTCACAGGAAAACCTTTCTTCTTAATACCCAGTATAAATCTCCCCTCTTTCTGCTTAAAACCGTTCCCCCTCGTCCTATCCCTGCCCTCCCTGATAAAAGAGCCCCTCCCCAGCTTTCCTGGAGCCCCCTTGAAGTACTAGAAGGTCGCTCTAAGGTCTCCTCGGAGCCTTCTCTTCTCCAGGCTGGACAACCCCAACTCTCTCAGCCTGTCCTCACAGCAGACGTGCTCCAGCCCTCGGATGATCCTTGCAGCCTCCTCTGGTCCGCGTCCTTCTTCTCCTGGGGGTGCCGGAGCCGGGGACGGGACGGCCGGCGCGGGGCTGCTGCCGTGGGTACCACTGCGAGCGCATCCCGCTTCGGCTGGGACGCTCGCTTCGGGCGCTCGCTCGGAGCATCCTCTCCGTCCTGGGGGGACCCCGGGGGTGCCGCTGCCCCTCCCGGGCGGGGAGGCGCCGCAGAGGCGGGGGCCGAAGGCTGGACCGGCTCCGGTGCCCCTCGCCGACCGCGCTGCCGCAGGGGAGGAGGAGGAGGCGGCTCCGCCGGCGTCGCCACCGGCCGGCATGGAACGGGAGCTCAACCTGCTGCTCTACCTGGCGCTTTTCCTCCTGCTGCTCCTGCTGCTGCTGCTGCTGCTCTGCCTGCTCCTCCGGCAGCTGCGGGGCTCGGCGGGCAGCGCCCCTGCCGCCCCCCCGCGCCGCCGCTCCCGGGAGCCCTGAGTGCCGGTGAGTACGGGGCTCCGGACCCCTTCCCCCGGCTCCTGACCCTTCACAACGCGGAATTTAGGGGAAATCTAAAGGTGAGCAGGGTTTGGCTCTGTAGCAAAGTCTTATCCGGCTCCCCGGCCCCTCTTTGCACAAGAGGTTATATGGGGTTTTTTCACTTTAACCACAGTTTTCCTCCTTTTATTCCACGGGAGTTGTTCCCTCATATGGCTAAAATGCTAAGTTCTCCCTTAGAATGCTAAGTTCTCTCCCTTTGTATGTTGGGACAGACCAGCTAACATCGCCCAGCCAACCTGTCCCCACTGTCCCCAGCTCCACAGGGCACTCTGCTGTTCCCTAGGTGCTGGGGACCCCTGCAGCATGGAGCTGGGCATCGGGGGACACTGAGGAAGCCACTCGGCTGCTGGGCCTCTAGGAAACTCATGCTTGAGGCAGAGCTTTGGTTGCTTTCATCACAGCATCATTTTTGATGGTTCTCTTGTACCGCAGTGGCTTTCAGAGACCTCTAGCAAGCGTGAGTTGTGTGGTTTATGACCTGCATCCTGACATGAGTTTTGATCCCATCTTTTAATCATGAAAGCATCACCATCCCTCGAGATATTTAAAAGATGGGTAGATGAGGTGCTTAGGTATATGATTTAGTTGTGACCGGGTATGATTTGTCTTGATGATCTCAAAGGTCTTTTCCAACCTAGCAATTCACAGAATCATAGAATAACCAGGTTGGAAAAGTTCCATCAGGTCATCGAGTCCAACCATTCCTATCAAATACTAAACCATGCCCCTCAGCACCTTGTCCACCCATCCCTTAAACACCTCCATTCTGTGAAAGCTTCTTGCCATTCCCACATTTATCTAGACAATCCAAAAGAGGAGGATGTAAGAATGACTTTTGATGGCTGGAATGGCATGGGCATATCTGTTGGGTCCATGAGGCAAAGGGAAATGACATGGTAATGCAACGTGTTAGGCTTGAGGTTACCGAGCCATCAGTGTGGCAACTGGCAGACACCAAAGGAACTGCCTCACACTTAGGTGGGTGAAGCGTTCCAGCGAGTTTCTGCACCACTGCAAAAAAGGAAAGACACATGAGGTTAAGGACAGGTGGTAACAGCTGTGTGGTCAGCTAGGGAAAAGGAGACTATTTTACAACTACTATATAGCTGGTGTTCTTGTCCTTGCTTAAATGTGTGAGGTTTGGGGTGGATGTTTTAGGTCATGTTAGGCAGTAGCTGTTGGGGAGATCTCACTGTGCGAGAGAGCAGGCAGCCAGATCTCTAGCTGGGAGATCATACCGCGGGGTGTATTTTACAGGGCAGAATGCTGCTAATTCAAACACGTGTGTCTCAGTACAGTCTGCCTTATTCATGCCTGCTGTGCATTTCTCTGCTGCAAGGCAGCGTGCTGTGAGGATGAGGCCACTATTAGAGCGTCCATATGATATTCCAGTTCCCCAGCCCTCGCTTGAGTGAATCTAAGCCCTCTTTTCCTTCTGTTCACTGATGAGTACCTTGGAATGCCGGGAAGAACCTGTTGAGAGGGCAGGGATAACATTAAAAACAAGTGGGAGTGGTCCTCCTCCAGGGGGTCTTGATGTTGCTCTGTGTTCAAAATCATAAGTATATAATAAGAAAACACTGCTTTGTAGGTTTTCCTGCTGGTGACCAGTCAAACTTGCATTTACATAGTTTTCTTGTTCTTCCTCTGTGAAAATGGTGGGGATGGCTTGGGCCTCACATCAGTGATAAGACAGAAGAGTACCTAATGGGTTTGCTCAATTAATACAAGTAGCCATAAATCTATAAAGTGTATTCTGCATGAGCACAAAGAGATTACCTTTATATCCAGCTGACTTTGCAGATAACTAGCCCTTATGTATTTCAAGTCAAGCGAAAGGTTGGGACACTTTTAATAACTTGATTTGCAGAAGCTCTTCATACTCTCTGTCTTGCGTGGAATAGAGAGAATCTGGTTTTGTAATAACTCTTCACAAGTGTGAGCGGCAGAGCACAGGCTGAATTACCTTTATGTGAAAAACAGAAACTAACAGATGATTTCCCTCTGACAGATATTTATTTTCTGTTGGATTTGATAATTTTAAAGGTACCTAAATAATTCTGTGATTCTGTGATGTTACACCAACACAGTACAATAGAAAAATTTGAGTTACTCTGTTAAACATCTGAAAGTCGGAGGACTGCCAGCTTTTTGCTTTGTCTTGTTTTGGTACTAGTCCTGAATCTCACATGTCCTAATTTCACAAATGCCTGCGGTGTAGGAATAAATACTCCAAACTTCCAGTGCGAATAAGATAAGCACTCCTCCAAGTCATCTCCAACTTTCAGTGCTGTCGCCTGCAGCATAATTTGGAAGAGTGAGCAGGGGAGATGTTTGGCATCAAACATCTGCACCATTCAAATGAATTTCCATTTATTCATATGGATTTTGGGGCACAGCTGTGGAGGCAACACCTTCCCTTCGAGTGATGTAGTCACAGGGCAGAAAGATGAATGGAGGTCAAGCTCTTCTGTGCTTACTCTGTAGCTGATTACTTTTCCAAGGGAAGATTGATGCTGCCCATAGCCCCTTGTCCTTTTGCTCAGAGCGGAGGGCAGGCCACCTCTTGCACAAAGAGTGCCTGTCCCACTGTCCAGAGCTCTTCTGGGAAGTTTCTACATTCCCAGTGTCCAACTTTACCACAAAAGATGTGCATCATTTGGCTTAATCAGTGACGAGAGTCAGAAGTAAGCCGAAGGCTCTAAAAGATTAGCCAGATGAATCATCTTGGGAAGACGTAAACAAATAAACTGCAGGACAAGAGAAATACAAGATGAAATCATTACTAGTAAATTAATCCTGAGTTTGCAGAGTAACAGAAGTGTCCTGTGTGTTGCTAAACTGCACAGGCAGAGGTGTCCTGTGCTAGAAGGAAGAAGGTCTCCTCTCTGATCAGCCCTAATGTGCTGGGTGCTGTCAGGACACCTCAGTACTAGACTGTTGATGACAGTGAGAGGGACTTCAGATAAGAGAGGTGAAAACCCTTTGGAAAATTCAGAAGGAAAGAGAAGAATAGTTAAATATGTCTGCTTTTGTTAGCTGGTAACGACAGGGGGATGCTATCATCTGCATATACTTGAAAGGTATTAATTCTGAGGAAGAGGATGACTTATGTTGCCTAGAGAGGTTGTGGATGCCCCATCCCTGGAGGTGTTCAAGACCAGGTTGTTCAAGACTGATGTAGTGGAAAATGTCTCTTTCTCTTCCACCCAAACCATTCTATGATTCTGTGTTTTAACATAATCTGTAACTAGGTATAATGACACAGGGCATAGCTAGGGAGCAGTAAAACTAATAGTGGGAGAAAGTACTTGATTATAAGATGTATCAAGTCAAGAAATGATCTCCCAGGGAAGACACACAAAGCTCAGTGTTTGTATGTTCAAAACTAGAGAGCACACAAGAGGGAATAAAGCTGTGCTTTTATGAAGAGGCGCTGACTATCTAGTCACCTCTTTTCCCGGCTCTAGATTAAAAGACACAAAGAGGTTCAGTGGACCAAAATAATTTCTGGTGAGGCTTGAAGAATTATGCCAGAAAAGTCCTACTCTGGGCATTTGCAAATACTATAAAACAAATACGACAACCTAATTATTTTTCTGATGGTTAACCTGGTATGAGTGTTATCACAGTGACGTGTAGCATCGCTCTACTTGCAGCCACAGTGGTGCAAGACCTGCCAGTAGCTTTAATTTCTTGATGCTTCCAAGAAACTCAATTCTTTTGCTTCCATTCAAATGTTGTTGCATCTCAAATTTTACGTTGAAAATCCATCTTTGTGGAGGGCTATCAAAGCTCCAACACTAATTTAAGACCTGTTTTGAGGTGCCTTGGTGGGGCTTCAGCCAAACAGATTTTCCATTCAGGCATACTGGTAAATCTGAGCTGAGCCATCCGCTCCTGAGGCTTGTGTCGCACTCAGACGACTCACCCCTGAACTCGGGTGGGTACAAATCTGTTTCCATTTTCAGAAAGTTCTCTAGGAAGAAATTTGATGAGGGAAGAAGGTTGTCAATCAAGGTCTTGCGGCTGCATCTTATTCCTTGTGCAGAAAAGGCCTGATCCTTCTTTTTTTCAGATAGATGGAAAGGCCTCTGAATGCACAAAGCTTTCAATGTAAAATGTTATATATTTTCGGTGTGACTTTTAATGAACTTCAGCAGCATATGCTTCAGGCATCTGCATGTACTATGAAATGTACTACTAAAAATGCACCTACTATGATTTTGGTTTCAGAAAAATAAACTTCAGAAGGGAGCATGTCAATAGCAATGGTCTTAAAAGGATAGTCCACTTTGGATCCTTTTCTTAATAATCAAGAAAAAAATATGTGTCCTCGGTGTGCTTAGTTTATTATTTCTGTCTTTATGGGTGTTTTTTACAAACTAATTTTATTATCTTTTTCTGAACCTGTCTTGACAGAAACAGCGCTCTGCAAAAAGGGTTAAAAGACCAAGTCCGCTCTTGCTGAAGATCTCAGATGACAGAGAAAGCCAAATTACTTTTCATCCCAGACTTTGTACACAAGGCTTCACTTGATCTTTCTGTTAGTAAATGGCACTTCTGTTCTTCCAAGAAGATCTACTATAATGTTTTCAATGTTTTTAAATGCTGTATTAACAGCGAGTCTGCTGTGATCAGCAAGGCACATTCCCACCTTTTCGACACCTGGGAACAGGTGTGTGCTAGCACATGTCTCCTGCTGAACACTAAAACCTCACTTTCCTTGCTGCAACCTTATTGCTCTCTACGTTTGTGTACATCTACCTAAAAGGAGGTTGCAGTGAGGTGAGTGTGGGTCTCTTCTCCCAAGTTACAAGTGATAGGATGAGAAGAAATAACCTCAAGTTGCACCAGGGGAGATTTATATTGAAAATTAGGAACAAAATCTTTACTAAAAGAGTAGTGAAACATTGGCAAAGGCTGCCCAGGGAAGTAGTGAAGTCACCATCTCTGGAGGTGTTCAAAATACGTGTAGATGTGGCACTTCATTACATGGTTTAGTAGGCACAGTGGTGTTGTATTGATGGTTGGACTGGATGATCTTAGAGATCTTTTCCAACTTTAACAATTCTATGATTCTATCAATATTATTTTCCTTGTGCTTGAATTTTCAGGAGCAGTTAGTGAAATACTTCCTGGCACAACCTCTCTCTCCAGACTGCTGCAATGGGATGATCACAAGCTTCCTCTGTTCCCGTGCCAGCGAGGGGTGCTCTGTTTGACATAAATTGATGTAGAGTAAAAAGTACTCAGTTGCCTGCCTTTGATTTCATTTTCAATAGCACAGCTAGGAGAAAGAATATGAACTGGAAGGATTGCTAAAAGATGGTAACAGCAAAGTGAGGACTTCTTTCATTGCCTGTCTCCCACCACCCGCTGGGTGCTTTGAACCGACCCCATCCGAAGGTCTTTCTCTCATCTTTAGCTTTTCATGACTCCAGGCTGTGTTTGACCTGGGACGAGAGTCTCCCTTGCCCAGATCAGAGCCCTGTATGTGCTGAAATGGCAGGAACTGCTGAATTGGGGTGAGAGATGTGTGCCAGGACTGCTGTACCCGCTGTGCTGGAAGGCCACTTTGGGATCTCTTAGTGCTTCAGTGGTCACGCAGAGGCTGCTCCAAGATTTTCCCAGGGTACAGGCAGTCCTCCAAGCCACTATGACTAAAAGCCGTGAACCTTATTTTGGTTTGTTAAACAGGAACTGCGTTAGTGTAAGGCAGCGATGGAGGCTGAATCCAAGGGAAACTCCAGCAATAAGGTGAGATGTTTCTGCTACACTCTCCAATATCTATTTCTTATTTTGAATTCAGGTTTTATTGTGCTTCCCTTCCAAATGCAGCAAGCCTTCACATGCCTGAGTATCCTTCATTCAGATTCATGTTGCTGTGAGCTCTTTCTTTATTACTGTTATCAACATATCAGAATTTAATAATCAATGTGCCTGCTAATGTAGCACAAGTCCTAGTATTACAATTGGTATAGCACTTATATTTGTAGAACATTTAAAAGCATGTCAGCTATATAAAAGCTTTTGCAGAAAGCAATCTGTAGCACATAATACATCAAAGTGGAAAAAAAAAGACAACTATAATGCTAAAAATTAATTCCGTGGCTTGGCTGCAATATCTGTGTATTGACCTGAGAGGCACAGAATGACCTAGAGAATTTTCCTTATTCCTTACCCTGCTAAGCACTTGCAGAAAAAAATATCAATTAGAGCCCTTAATACTATTCCCTTTTAATAGTGTTTTGGGTACTCGGTTAATGATTCAAAAAAGCAGCTTGGATTGTCTAAGCGGCTTTGTAGCAGCTGATGTGAGACAGACGATTATTAGAAAGAGCATGATGGATGTAAACTCAAACCCAAAGTCGGAGCCTGCACACGCATGCTGCTGTTTCTCCCACGTGTGATTCACAGGAGGGATTTTCAGCAATACCGGGACAAGAGGTTAAAAGGAGCCTTAGAGAATTGTTTTCCTAAAGCTCAGCAGAATCTGTGAGCTGCGCTCATTTGTACACACCTTATTGAAATTTATGCTGCATTAAGGAGATTGTCAAGAGGCATCTCTCTGTCATAATGAATGGCAATGAAGTTTTCAGATATCTGTTCCCTCAGAAAAGATCATCCGTCCTTGGTAGAACAGGTTTTGCTGGAGCCTTGATTGATTGCTAAAGACAAGTTCAGCTATTCTGCTTGGTGAGAAAGGATCACTGGTGTATGGCTTTACTCTTCCTTTAGAGTGATTGATGTACTCAAAGTGGTCCTTCCTGCATGATGTGAATGCCATGTAACACCAGACCTGTAATGAAAACTCAGTATTCCCATGCTGAAATTGATAAAAGCCTGCCAAAACGCAGCCTCAGACTTTCATATTATGACAATGTTACTGGCTTGCTGACTCTTTGGGGTAGCCCCGGACTGTTTTTGTGAGCCCTGAGGGATGCTGTGGGCCACAGGGAGCCGTATGGGGAGTGAGAAGTGGGCAGGAGATGAAGAGGAGCAGGAAAATACAGGTGTTGCTAATAGAGAGGGGAGCTGGCTTGCTTATTTGCAGGAAGGGTGGAAACAAAGAGGTTAAGAGGGGTGGGAGAGGCACCTGGATTGGCTTTCCTGGAAAGAGGTGAGGTCTGGGGAGGGAGGTCCCAGGTCTTGCCTGCTGACCTGTTTGGCAGTGACGCCCTCTGAAGCACCTTGATGGGTCTGTCAGGAGAAGCAGGTAAGAATGCAGGGAGATGCAGGGCCCCAGGGCAGAGGAGATCCAGGAAAAGCAGATGGCACATACATATGTATTTAGTTTGGTTTTTTTCCTGTGTTTGGTTTCTGATGTGAGGAAAGAGCCCAAGTCCTGTATGGTGAAGCACCTCTATGGAGGGAAAGGAAATACATTTGTGGGGCTTTTTTGCCTTCTTCAGCCAAATGATTTCTAGGAAAATAGTGAGATTTTATGAAGTGTTAGATACCAAGACCTCTCATGCCTTGTAAAATCTGGGCATCAGACAGACCCTGTGGCTGTGCAGCAGGCTTGCTGCCTTCATCTTCACCTCTGAACCCTTGAGAAGGAATTGGTCACCTCATGCCAGAAATGGGAAGGGAGGCCCTTGACTCCTCTGTATGAAGCAGGGAGATCCCAAGCCAACACATGGGGAGATACTGAGGTGTCTGTTAACGCAGTCCTCAGTGCTTTTATAGAGGTTCAGGTGTCTGTACAGAGGTTTTTCTGTGTGTCTGTGAGCACAGCTTAGCACCTTCCTACTGGAGAGAGGTGCCCTCTTGTCCTTTAAAAATGGGGAAAAAAAGAGACCGTGCCATTACAGTCTTTTTATAAGTTCCAAATGAAATAACCTCCTTAAAAGTGACTTCTTTGTCAGTAGTTGAAGTGTTAAAATGCATGGTTTGGTTAAAACAGAAGTCTTCAAAAATTTCCTAACTCCGATTTACTAAAGTCTACTTTAACAAAACTGTCTGTGTGCGTTGCCCTGATTCAAATATGGGTGTTTAGCCATGGAGTTGGAGATCTGCAATACGTTACTGTGCAGAGAATAAGCATGGAGGAAAAGATGATTCATCACTGCTCTACACCAGCCCTGTAATTCACATAACTCATTCAGACTCAGTTAAATTCAATCACCTTGTCCCCAGCTAAAAAAGTGGGGAGGGAAATGTGCCGCCCCTGGTCTGTGTGTGCACTGCTCATTCTCTCCTGGCAGCCCTGTTGGCAAAACCCTGCTATCCTAATTCCTCAGATGGGAAAACCGCTTAGGGGGAAAGGAGTGTTTACCGTAAGGCAGGCTTGGTTTGCCATGTGGGTTGCTGGTTGTTGTAGGAAACTTGCGTAAAGAATCCACGAAAGCGTCCCCCATTTGACAGCAAGTTGGTGGCTTTTACTGGTAGCATTAAGTCCTCAGACAAATAAATCTCATTTTCACCCTCCCCTTTCTGCTGCCAGCACTGTAAGTAGCAGCAGGCTTTGTGGAAAACCTGAAGATGACAATGATTTAGGAAGTGGGTGACCTCAAGCATCAACAAATGCTTGTGACAGAGCAGAGCTGTTTGATGCGAGAAGGCGTGTAACAAACTTATCTGTTCGCTTGTCTCAACCTGCAGCTCTCGGAAATGAAATATTACCTGGGAGCTTCTGTGGTAATACTTCAGATCCTGAAGCAAATTCATAATCGTGGAACTGTGCAATGTTAATTTAAAGAGAAACGAAATTAAAAATAGACTTTTAAAAAATCATTATTGAAGTCTGGTATCTCCAGGTTAGTCCAGCCCTTGGAGCACAGCCAATGCATGAGCGAATTTCTCATTCACCATTTGAAGGCCACTGTGCTTGACGTCCTTTATGAATATCAGCATAAAAAGAGGCTTGCCTGATTGAAATCTGACTCGACCGTACAGACTGCTCACTTGTGAAAATCCTTCCCCTTTCAGCTTTCCTTTGAAGGAAGTCTTTTGAATGCTAGAAAGTACTGAAACTCTCTTCAGTGCAGAGGGAGAAATGAAGCGCTTATGTGAATGGTGATAGTTTCACTTGCAGTCTGTATTGCACTAACCTGACTGATCTTACTGTTTCCTCCTGTGAGATTTGCTAGTATGCAGTTTCTCAGGCATGAAATCCTTCTCTTCAATGTGTAACACATAATCTAAACTGAAATGCAAAGTTTTAATATGGAGTGATAGGGAAAAAAAGATTGAAAACCTCAGGGCCTTTTGGTTTTTTCCTTCATTGACACATTTCCAGCTCAGAAATCAGCTTTCTCATGCTAAAGACAAACTCTGGGCATGAGATTACGTATTGGTATGGAGCATTTTATTTAGAGAGAAAACAGAGCTAGCAGGGGTTCTGCTTGCAGCTGCTGGGAATGCTGAATAAACAAAGTATTTTGGGATCAAATACTAGGATGTTTAGGGGATAGTGCAGGTAAAAAAGCCTTTCTTTTTCCTCAACACCAGAGCGCTCTGCTTTCACTTGTTACAAATAATGGCAAAATGGTGTTTCAAAGTGGGAAGCTATAATTCAGATGCAGTGAGATGGCATTGTGTAAACCTTTCTGTCTGTTTTGAGGGGAGAAAGAGAAGCAAATATCGAGTGTGTGACAAAAGAAAAAAACCCCATCCAGTGGAGTAGTTGCCTGATCACCTGGTGGTATGTATTTGTTTGAATAAATTAGAAAGGGAGATTGTTGCATGAAGTCCTGGCATAAAATTTTGCCATGTATCAGGATTTTGGAGGACTCTTCTATACCTTCACTGTTAGTTGTCTACTTTGTCACAGCCTTCAGGGAAGAGGGTTTGAGGAGCCGATGTTTCAGCTTCATCCTGCAATTCCAGGGCAATGCCACTAGATGCCCCATTTTCCATAAGGTTTATGCTGCTTTCACAGTCACTGGTATTATATTTTGTGTTGGAAATGTGGGGAGGGATTTCAGCAAGTCAGCATTTACATTATTCATGTTCTCACTTCCCCTTGGACTATTACCATAGTGATTTTGGAAAAAAAATGCCACTAAGAGTGGTTTAACTAGAATTCCTGCAGCGGCTGAGACTGGGAATATGGGTCTGACAAAATGCAGGCATCCTTTTCTGTCACTGTATTCAGCAGAATAACTTGTGATAGCTTGGTTTTGAATTGCTACAGCAGTGCTGCTCTATGGGGATGTACATCTTAATGACATCCTTGTACAAAACCCAAGCCTTTGGCTCTGTAGCTACTAACAGTGGGAGGTATGTGGCAGAAAGTACTTTTTTTTTGTGGGTTTCTTTGGTTTAAAAATAATTTTGAGGCAAAGCTCTGCCGGAATTGTGCTGTGTGTCACATCTCTGTGTGGGTCTGATCACAGGGTTCATGTTCCTGTGTAGCAGTTACAAATTCCACTGCGATACCACCAGTGCACGTTCAGGTGGTGACATTCACCACTGCCTTCTTGCAGAGTGTATATGTAAGAGCTCCAAAAAGAGGCAAGCACGACCAATACCAGTTTCTGGCCTCTTAATTCCAAACGACTGTTTCTCGATCCTCATGCTGTAAGCCCCTGGAACTTTGTCCTGAGGCCCTTTATAGCAAGTACCAAAGCAGCTCTGACCCATGGAGCCACCATGTGGGGCAGGAGGGGTGTTGCTTACCCTCAATGACTGTGCAAACGAAGGCTGGTGTTGCTATGAAGGTTGTGTGTTTACTGGTTTCCTCCTGTGGTTAGAGGCACAGCGACTCCTTCCCACTTTTGGGATACACGGCTGCTTGTCTTGCTCAGCTCGGCCTCGCTGCGTTGCCTCTTATCGCAGCAGTTCAGCCAGGTGAACACTTGCAAATGAGAAATGGAATCCTAATTAGCCATACATATTTATTTTGGCTGCAGGAAAAAAAGGTAATTTAGATCTGCAGCTTTCGTCAGCAAATAATATAACACCGGGAAGCAAATAATTTAGGTATTAAAAGAATAAAATGCACCTGCTCATGTTTAGTTATTCAGATGGGAGGTTGAAATGTGCTGATTTGCCTTGTGCCATTGCAGAGATGTGAACCTTTTCCCACAGCTCCCAGGCCTGGATATTTCTCTTCTCATTCTAAAACGATGATTTGGCTCGCTCAGTTGTGGCATCTCATTCCTTCTTAGCTCCATGGGTATTCACTTTTTTTTGAGCAATGACCTCCAGACCTGAAATGTAACAGCAATTTTATTTGTAAGGGTTTGATTACCTGGGACATGGGTAAGCAAGCAGCATTGCAGGCAACCCCCAAGAAGTCATTGAAACTAGATGTAGCAAGATGGAGAGCTCCGGGTATACAAGGAGGAGGCAGGGAATGGCATTTAACATAAAGCAGCCTGTGGTTCCCCTTGCAAATGTGCTCATCCGGTTGCATCTGAATGCCAAACACCAGCCTGATTTTTGATCTGGAAACGGACTGGGATACGTGGTAGTAGCTGCGTGCAAACTGCTGAAACAATGTTCTTTTCTAGTTTAGGATTTATTACTTCTTATTAGCTCCTGTGTAGAGATTTTCACCGAGGTGCTTTTATGAAGAATAAATATTATTTTATTTGTGGAAAAAGAGACTTGGGGTTTCATAATAGACTAACAGCGAGTCTTGAAAAGGACTCAGCCCCTGACTTTAAATTTACCTCTTCTACTCTGAAAAAATTAGCATTACAAAAAGCTGACAATGTGATCAAGATAACCAGGTTTGCTATTAAGAATACTTTACTTGAATAATAGTTAAATATATATACTTGATGGGCAGGTTGGGGAGAACTCCATTAAGTAAATACAACTGCAGTTGGCATCAAGATGTGATTTGTCTAACCTGTCCCTTGCTTACATAAAACTCCACTGTCGTTACTGCTACTGGAAGTTGTTCATGTGCTACATTTATCATTTTATGCTTGAAATGCAAATTAAGGTAACAAAACTCCACCAAAAGAGGAGATGAAAAGGCACTGAGGCTTTTTAGAGGAATGTTACTACAGACATTTCTCCCAAACTAATAGTCTAACAGCTAGTTTAGGAAAAATAGAAATATTCTATCATACAGCTCTTAAATCCATGATGGGGGTGAGAAGTTTAAATTACTGGCAATGTTGACTACATCCAAATTTATCAGAAGTCCATTATTTTTTCTGCTTCATTTGCCAAAGCTTGGACTCCTCGAATCATTGTTATCACCTGGAAATCTCACCTTGCATCAAAGTAAACTTGTCCAAATTCCCAGGATTTGTTGCTATAGAGAAAGCGATTCACAATATAATCCAGAGAGAATTATGAAAGGGATGCATATCACATTTCTTGAAACCAAGTCCTGTTTTTGAACAGTAGGGCCAGTGATCCATGGAGGGTTGAAAAAACCCTTTATGCCTGGCAATAATCATGGTAGGTATAGGAGGATGCTAAGGGATGCTATTTAAAAGTGTCAGTGATTTTTTTCTTGAGGTGAGGGTTGTGATTTAGGCTGTGACAGGCCCTTCAGCCATGTGAGAGCAAGTGAGAGGATAATAGGATCATCATAGAATGATTTGTGTCAGAAGGGATCTTAAAGATAATCTAGTTTCAGCCTTTCCCCTGTTGTCCCCCTTCCCCTGTCACTGGCAGGGACACCTCCCACTAGATCAGGCCACTCAAGGCCCCATCCAGCCTGGCCTTGAACACCTCCAGGGATGGAGCATCGATGACTCCTCTGGGCAACCTGTCCCAGTGCCTTCCCAACATCACAGGAAAACATTTCTTTCTAATATCTAATCTAAATCAGAGTAAAACCATTACCCCTTGTCCTATCCCTGCAATCCCTGATGAAGAGCCCCTCCCCAGCTTTCCTGTAGCCCCTTGCAGTACTGGAAGCTGCTTTAAGGTCTCTCGCAGAACCTTCTCCTCTCCAGGCTGAACAACCCCAGCTCTCTCAGCCTGTTCTTATAGGAGTGCGTCAGCCCTCTGATCATCTTTGTGGCCCAGGACTACACTCAAAGTCTCATGTTTGCGTGGCTTGCTCACTTTTTAAAATTTAAAAATTAAGTAAACAATTGGAGCATTTTTAATCTAGAGTGTCTGTGTCCATGCACGGAATAGTGATGATTTATCAGGAGCAATTAAGATGGGGCTATGTGCTAGTGGTTTAGGTAGCTTTGTCCTAGTTTAGCTGTCAAAACATATCGTACAAACCAGGACAGGGTCTTTAGAGGTCTTGAGCTGAGTGCTAAAATGTTTCTTTTGTTTACAGGAGCACTAAACATCCAATGTCAAGGGAATATATGAGAAGTTTTGGAAAGAAAGAGTGGAAGTAAGTCAATTTCCAGACAAATTGTTAAAGCTGTAAGACACTAGTGCCTCCTAATAGAACTGTTGAGTTATTTATGTGGTAGTGTGAGCTGCAGTTGAAGTGCTCTGTTATTCAGTAGTTTGATGAATAGTGCTGTGGAAGATTGAAATCTAGGGGTTTTAGAAACTTAATGAGAGGCTGAAGAGCAAACAAGGTGATGTAGGCTCTGTTTGATTTTGCTTATTTCCTCATAATCAAATTACAGTTGTGTGGGTCTGATTCTGCTCTTACTTATGGGACTCAAGGCTCGTGCTGTTTCAGTGCGAACAGCCATGCAGAGGTGGGTGAGTGTTTCTTACCCCAGCACCTTTAGAATAATTTATGATTTCTTTTCTTTTCCACCAGTAAACCAAGGAGGCAGTTTTCAGTGACATCAAGGCCCTTCGTAAAGTAAAGAGAGGAAGAACAGAGCGTGCAAAGTCAGTAGCTTGTGACTTGAAACTGGAGTTGTGTTACCAGTCACCGGCTGCAACCTTGGAGAAACCACTGAGCCTCCGCTTTCCTTTATTGTCTGTTTGAAAATGAAGATAATAGCGTTCCTGTATCTGAAGAGTCTCATGAGAACACTAATGGTAGGTGCTTGATGAGAAAGAGGTCTTGTTACAAGACCTCAGTTAGAAGTATTTGGGAATGATCAATACAAAGGCCAAACTTGTTTAGTGCCATTATGCCAATTCACTTCAGCTAAATTGATTCTTATTTCTCTTCCCCATAGACAGGGAGACAACCACTTGTGGATGATTTTTATTTTCTTCCCTCAGATTTTTTGAATTTCCATTAAGCTAAAAGAACTGGATTGTTTTTCTCTCTGCTAAGTAGAACTAAGGGAAGCATCTTTCTGAACTTGCATTGGTTACACTTGAATAGTTCCTTAGTGCCACCTCAAAGGCTTGCAATTGTTCTTTAATTCTTCACAAAATGCTTCAAGCTTCTGGATGGAGAACAAAACAAGAGTTCTGCTATTATTGGTGGGCTATGCCCTCAAATACTATCAAGTGTGGAAGTATGTAGAGTCAGAATGATTTAGGTTGGAAGGGACCATAATGATCATCCAGTTCTAACCCTGCTGCCAAAGGCCCCTTCCACCAGATCAGGTTGCTCAAAGCATCATCCAGCCTGGCCTTGTATAGAGCACAAAGCCAAAGTGATCTGATCAAGGTAAACTGTAGTGCAGAACAGCTGGAAATACAGAAGCATAACCTAAACACCTGGCTCCTTTTCTCTCCCTTTGCCTCAGAGGAGGAGTCCATAGCTCTAATCATCAGAAATTCTGTTTCTCGGGAAGAATTAGGCAGCCTGGAGACTGAGCCCTACCTTAGCTGCAGAGCTGTCTTGTAATCAAGATTAGCATCTAGGGCCCGAGACAAGTACTGGAATCTGTCTTCAGTGATTTGTCTTTGCTTGAATTGAAATAGTTGCATTGCTGACGTCCTTGTGATCTGTCTTTCTCTAAAGACAGTTTCATAGGAACTGGCATCTCCTCTGACTAAAAGAAAGTAAATTATTTTTTCCAGTAAGATGAAGTCAGCTGCCTGATGCAGTAACAGGTTTGAATGCTCTTATCTCCCATTAACCTGTGCATGTTGTACTGGTATCCCAAGAGAAATTAGTCTAGAACACTGCGATGTAGTGGGCTGTGGATTAGAAGTAATGCATCACTTACAAGAAGTTCTTTGTTGCAATATAAGCCAATATTTAGTCTCTAAAGCAAGACTCAAAGTGCTTTCTTTAAAAAAAGTAAAATCATTTTCTACTTTGTACTCTTCACCTGTCCTTCAGCATGCTATCACATGCAGCATGGAAAGAATTTTATGAACTTTCTTTCAGTATTAAAGTCTGATTTTTTTTTTTGCCCTGCCTGTAAACCAGTATCACCTTCCCCTCTTCTCCCTTATTTTATAGTTCTACTGCTCAGTATTCACCTTGTACCTTCCCCTCAAGGTGTTGAAGTACAGCACAAAGCTCTCTTCATTTGTGCGAATAGCTGAGGTGTTTGCCTCCCGTTGTGTAAGAGCAGAGGGGAATGAGCACTGGGAAACTGCCATGCACTGTCACCCCGTCTGGAACAGAACCCATTCCTTCTCTGTCAGTAGTAATCAAATAAACTTGAAATTGCTCTTTTGTTTCCTCCCTCACCTTTGCTTCAAAGTTGAGTTTCATCAAGAAGTTTTGACTGTTTCAATTCCAGAAAGACATTAAAGTATGGAAAAGTATTTAAGATTGATCTTCAGTTATAATTTCATAAGGAAACTGCCTGCTTCATGAAATTTCCTAATCCTGAAAATCTCCTTTGGTAAGCCTGTTGCATTTCAGTGTCTCTGCAACTGGTTTGTTAACTATTTTGCAACGGGAATTTTTTAAAGAGGAAAAATGTTCTATCTACGAGCCCATCTGTCCTTGGCCTTTCTATATCATGTGAAAAGGTTGCTAATGCAATTACTGTGCTCCAACTCTGTTAGATAAATTGAAGGACCTTTCCCTTTTCAGCAGCCACTGGATACACAGCAGAAGCAAACTTTCCTTTAATATGAGCCTTGTTCCTTTTTCCCTCCTCAGTGATGCACCTGAAGGTAGCTATGTAGGGTCATATAGTAGCTGAGAAATGCTACAATGATGTATGGTGCTTTCAGGCAGGAGACCAGGGCACCCACTGGAAGACTGTTCTGATACAGCAAACCATCCATCTTTTTATTTTTTAAAAAATGGAGGTTTTGGTCTTTCTGTGATCTAGCAGCTTCTCTTGACAGGAGGTGCAAGAGCACATGCTTTTGAAATTAACTGATTTTGCATTAACGCTTCATCCGTTAGAATTTTACATTCTTGCAAGAAAAAGCATATAGATGCAATTTAGTGTGACAGCCAGACTTTGGAAACGTTTTGCAGGTCCTTATTAGGAACCCCATATCAAATGCTCTGTTGTGTAACTGTGGTATTATGACAATTTTGGACTTTATACTGTGGTCAGTGCTTGAGGAGGTTGCTTATTTATTTTAAATAAATATGCCTAGATCTACTGCTATGTCTGAACCTCATAAGAAATGAGAAGGTGTATTGGGTAGCGTGATCATGCTAGTTTTGTCCTGTGTAGCATTCAGTCCTGTCTACAGGCCCTTGAACTCAGGCCAAGAGATGTATTGAGGGATTTTTTAAATTTTTTTTTAAGGATGACAATACACAGAGAAATAACTTTGAAGAATAAAATGTGTCTTTTGGAGCACTTTTTTGAGAGGCAGCAAAACCGGTGTTGTCTCAAAAGTAGAGAAGGGTTTGACAGATGAAAACGGGTCCCCATGATAGTCTCCCCTTCTTCTCTGCATCACCTTTTTGTCACGATGCAGATTTGGATTGTTGTGTAGTTTTTAAAATCCCTTTGTTCAGGGAGGCGGTAAGCTGGGACAGAACAGTGCTAGCCAAAACTGACCCCAGAATGTAGCCCCACATGGATGCAATCCCGTCTTTGCCTCCTGAAGAACTACAAGGTTTCTGATGTAATCAGTGCTTCTGAGGTTACTTTGGCTTTCTGGCTGCTGAGGCTTCCTGGTTGCTTAATCTGGGCACATTCAGCCTCAGCGTGATATTTCAGCATTTCATTTCCATTTGAAAGTGGGACTTTTGAGACCAACCCCAGAATTCCACTCCTTACGGACAAGGCCTGTCCCTTGAAGTGGATTGGGAACTGACGGGGCTTACGTACGAAGTCACAACATGTGCCAGAGCTGAAGACATCAAGGCACTGCCACTCTCTTCCACATCATGTTTTAGTGCTTTTTATTGTTCCAGGTGCTTGCAGCTCTGTTAAGGAAGGATTGGAAGTGTACTGCGCCAGCAGCAGCACTGGGAAGCAGCCTGTTACATCCTGGTATGATTCTGCTAGCGTTTGAAGGATGCAAAGAGCTGGGAGGGGCTTGGAAGGGGGAAAAGACTGCTTTGACCTGATAAGATTTTTTTTTCTTTGTATGAAAATTTGGCTTAATTTAAAAAATGAGAGAAAAAGAGCCATATTAAGTCTAGAAGGCTTATTTATGGCTTGTGGGTGAACACTTGAGTACTAGAGCTGCTGTTGGGTTAAATACTTGCCCATTGTGACCATGAAGATCCTGCATCTGATGCTGATGAGTCGCTATCTGTAACTGGCTGAGCCTAACTTGCATTATTTCTGCTGAAGGCAGTCAGCGCAATATGCTTTTCCCTCCAATTATATGTTCATGACTTCAGGTTCATTCTGGTTTTGCTGCTATAGCTATTTCTCCCTCTTCCTTTTGCATTTAAATCATTGCAAAGGCTGGAATTCTGTGATGATTAATTTTTTTCTTTTGTCAGACATCTGTTTTTGCCAAGTAGTCTTTCACATGGTGTTTTACTCCAGCATTTCACCCCCACCCACCCTGGCCTCCTTGCTTCATCAGGTTATACAAATATTTGCTTGCTCAAACAAATATTGATGCCATTTTAGATTGGCTAGAGTAGATTTTACTCTTAACTTCATCTGTTGGCGAGACAATTGTTCTCTTTTTCTCTGTTTAACTTATTTATACTGTTGCAATTCATTTTAGATTGTGTATTTCAGACCCCCTTCAGAGCAGGAAAATATTCTATGTTCTCACGTCCAACATTCTTTTTCCCTGTCCTTCACCCGGTAGGAATCCAGAGCTTACACTCAGTTGACTGAACATTACCTCATATTTGGCTGAGGCTAAGACCATGCACACAGATTAGGATAACAAGCTATTGTGTGCAAGCTGCTCAAAGGTAGAAGGGTGGGAAATCATTTTGGATACCTTGAAATGACAGAAGGTAGACTACTTCCACTAGAAACAAGAAGTAAAGTGTACACAGAGACACTGCAGAACAAAAGGCTTGTGTTAATTTCATTCCAAATCCAGACATTCAAACACAAAGTGTAGAGGGAAAAATGGAATTAAAGACCTCTGTTTGATAATTTCCTTAAATTTGAGGGCTGCTACTCATCCTCATAAGTGTCAAAGGTATGAGAAGAGGTGGGGAGAAGACAAACTTTCCCCCCTCTTGCCTCTTAATGTGCTATTATACACGTGGCACACTTGCAACATTTTCATTAAGCTATCAGGACTTGTGTGTCACAGTGTTTGGTTTAAACTCTCCTTCGTGTTATAGGAAGCCAGTATTTCAAAGCCTGTGTTGCAGCACTGGGAGCCAGGAGCAGCTTGCTGCAGCAGCGAGAAGGAGAGGCGAGGAGATGCAGGACTGCTGCCTTTCTGAGGCAGTGCAGTTGCATTCCAGGTGGTCAGGTGCTAACTGCTAAATAATTTGTTAGACAAATATACACCTTTTCCCAAATTATTCAAGGATTTGTTTTATTTGTGATGCTTAGTAGAGAGGTTTGTATCAGTAATGTACCAATCTTTGTATATGCTATTTGCTATAGTAGAGAGATTCTATTAAAATGTTGCAAAATGATGAGGACTACAGCTTAATAAGGTGTATAGAAACTAATAAATTGTTCACATGATACTGATAGAGCCTTTTTTTACCTTTCATGTTACACAGTCGCTTTTCCTTATCACAAATCTGCATCACTAACGAGGTTTGAATTCCATTTGCTGTGCTCACTCCTGTGTCATTTGGCATGTGGGGCGCAGTTACAGTTGTATTTATGTGCCTTGATTCAAGTGACAGAATTTTGGAGTGTGTTAAAGAGGGCAGATTTAGATCCCACTACATACCTTTGTGTGTGCATGCGTGCGCTCTCTTGACTGCAGAGCTTGAAACGTGATCACAGCATGGCCTGTACCTGGGTGTAATATGGAAGGAGAAAAAAATCTTGCTTTTGCAGGAGGAGGTTTGGTGCATAAGCAAGATTGTGCTTAAACTAAAAGCAGCATGTTTGAAAGAATCGCTGTTTTTTAAATCAGTCTTATAACCCATCATTTTTCTACACCTAGTTCTTATGTGCATTTCCACATGTGTATTATGCACAGCTCACTATTCCCTTTGTACATCTTTGAGCATGTGTGGAATGCCACATCAATGGATTAGATTCAAACTAGGAGTTAATCGAGCTGGTTTAGCAAACCATTTGATTCTTGGTCCTGCAGAGGAAGCCAGCTGGGTGGATCTTTTTTTTTTTTTTTTTTTTTTTAACTGAATGCTACATGCATTTCTGGGGCAACATGAAATGATGGACAAAATACTTGAATTTACATAGTGATCTACATGAGGTAAACACAACTGACTTAAAGAGAGAAGTTACCGGTAAAAGTTTAAATGCTCCTGTGGTGAGATTATTTGTGTCTTATTTTGGCAAAGACACTAAATTCCATTTGTGTTGCAGTCTCTTTTCCTTCTAAAAATGCAGCTGGATTGTATTTGTATGGGTGAGGGAGCAAGTCTCCAGCTTTAGAGGAAGATGCTAGTTGAATAGCCATGCAGACTGCATCCTTGTTGCTCTCCCAAACTGGATAAACCTTCTCTGTACTTGAGCCAGTGAAATGGTCCCGCTGTAACATGCTGAGAAGTAGAGTATCACTTGAAATGCTTCCCATACCGATCTGGGCTCTTTATCAGGGAGTGCAGGCACAGGACAAAGGGGGAATGATTTTAAGGTGAAGGAAGGGAGAGTGAGATATGAGATATTAGGAAGAAATGTTTTCCTGTGAGGGGAGTGAGGCACTGGCACAGGTTGCCCAGAGAAATTGTGGAAGCCCCATCCCTGGGGATGTTCAAGGCCACCTCGAATGGAGCTTTGAGCACCCTGGTCCGGTGGGAGGTGTTCCTGCCCACGGCAGGGGGTTGGAACTGAATGATCTTTAAGATCCCTTCCAACCCACACCGTTCCATGATTCTGTGAACTACAGTTATTGCACTCTGTGCCAACATTGTGCTTATTTTGCTAACCTGGCTTATGTGGAGCCTAATAAAAGCCTACTAATAAGTGCCTGTTTAAAACTGACTAGTCTCATCTTTTAGGGATGGGATATGATGCTCTTCAGATTCATGAGAACTACTTTTTTTTACTGATTTCATCAGGAGGGAGGGGGCTTGAGTGCTCCTATCTATCTGCAAATGTAACTTTTCCTCGCACAGAATCGTTAAGATTGGAAAAGACCTCTAAGATCATCCAGCCAACACCACCGTGCTTACTCAACCGTGTCCCCAAGTGCCACCTCTACAGGCTTTTTGGACCCCTCTGGGGATTGTGACTCCACCTGTGCCCTGGGCAGCCTTCGCCAACGCTTCACTGCACTTTCAGCAAAGAACATATTCCCAATATCCAATCTAAACCCCCCCTGGCGAAACCTGAGGCCATTTTCTCTCATCCTATCGCTTGTTAGCTGGGAGAAGAGAACACCTCGCTACAACCTCCTTGTACAGTTCCTCGGGGAACTCTGGAAAGTGAGGTCTCCCCTCAGCCTCCTCTTCTCTGGACTGAACAGCCCCAGCTCCCTCGGCTGCTATTTTAAAAGGGAGGGGGGGGAAAAGGAACTGGGAGGCTAGAAACTAAGAGGGAAAGCACGCAGCTGCTGGCATAACGGAGTTGGAGGAGGAGGCGATGCCCTGAGGGGCCGGGGGAGCGAAGGGGCCGGGCCGGGGCGGGCGCTCGCTCTCTCGCCTCACGGTCGCGTCTTTCCCTGCAGGCTCGGACTCAGCCCCGGCTCGGCGCACCCCGACCATGGCGAAGGTGAGGGGGCCGCGGGGAGGGCTCCTCGTTCCCGCAGCCGTGCCGGGATACCCTCGCCCCTATTCGCCTCCCTTTCCTCTTCTTATTTGCCTCCCTTTCTCTTCTTATTTCCCCCCCCTTCTCTTCTTATTTCCCCCCCCTTCTCTTCTTATTTGCCCCTCCTTTCCTCTTCTTATTTGCCCCTTTCTCTTCTCATTTGCCCCCCCTTTCCTCTTCTCATTTGCCCCCCCTTTCTCTTCTCATTTGCCCCCCCTTTCTCTTCTCATTTGCCCCCCCTTTCTCTTCTCATTTGCCCCCCCTTTCTCTTCTCATTTGCCCCCCCTTTCTCTTCTCATTTGCCCCCCCTTTCTCTTCTCATTTGCCCCCCCTTTTCTCTTCTCATTTGCCCCCCCTTTTCTCTTCTTATTTGCCCCCCCTTTTCTCTTCTTATTTGCCCCCCTTTCTCTTCTTATTTGCCTCCCCTTTCTCTTCTTATTTGCCCCCCTTTCTCTTCTTATTTGCCTCCCCTTTCTCTTCTTATTTGCCCCCCTTTCTCTTCTTATTTGCCCCCCTTTTCTCTTCTTATTTGCCTCCCCTTTCTCTTCTTATTTGCCCCCCTTTTCTCTTCTTATTTGCCTCCCCTTTCTCTTCTTATTTGCTCCCCTTTTCTCTTCTTATTTGCCCCCCCTTCTCTTCTTATTTGCCCCCCTTTTCTCTTCTTATTTGCCCCCCTTTTCTCTTCTTATTTGCCCCCCTTTCTCTTCTTATTTGCCCCCCTTTTCTCTTCTTATTTGCCCCCCTTTTCTCTTCTTATTTGCCCCCTTTTCTCTTCTTATTTGCCCCCCTTTTCTCTTCTTATTTGCCCCCTTCTCTTCTTATTTGCCCCTCTTTCCTTCCTTATTTGCCCCTCTTTCCTTCCTTATTTGCCCCCTTTCCTCTCCTTATTTGCCCCCTTTCTCTTCTCTTCTTATTTGCCCCCCTTTCTCTTCTTATTTGCCCCCTTTCCTTATTTGCCTCCCCTTTCCTCTTTTTATTTACACCTCTATCCCCTTACTATTTGTGCCCCCTTGCTCTTTTTATTTGCCCCCCTTCCTGTAATTATTTGCCCCCCCTTGCTCTTATTACTCACCCCCTCTGCTCTTTATATTCACCCACTTTACTGTCTTTATATTTGCCCCCTCGTTCTTATTATTCACCCCCTCCCTCACTCTTCTATACTCACCTCCCTTGCTCTTCTATATTCACCCTCTTATTATTTGCTCCTTGCTTTTATTATTTGCCCCTTTACTTTTACTTCCCCTCTGATTCCTCTTCATTCTCCCCAACCTCAGCCCATCCCCACACCCACGGAGAGGCGGAGGACGGGGAAGGCAGATCATCATGTGAGGCACCTCTGGCACAACTCCTTTTTTTTTTTTTTTTCCACCAGTTTCCACTGATTTAGCCAAGTTTTCGGAGCCCTGTGTTTATATTGTGCCTGGGTGGAGGCTCTTCTTCCATTGGAGGAGAAAGGAAAAAACCGTCTGTGCTCTATTGAAGCTCAGCCTTGGTTCTCCCATCCCAGCTTTTTCTCTGTCTAACTCTAATTTTTCTAGAAGCTGTACTGCTGTCCCACAGAACTTCATCCTTATGAACTTTTTCCTTACACCATCCAGTATAATTTGTTTCCTTTGCGGTCCTTGTGTCGCTACTGCTACATTCCAGCCTGGCAGAAAGCTTGGAAAATGGGGCGGATTTCAGTATTTGTTTCTATAATTGTATCAAATTCATTCGCTCTGGGGAGTAAAATGAGAGTTGAATGGGAGTTTTGTAGGTTTGAGACTGGTGTAGGAAGTGAAAGCCATGAAGCTGTACGAGCGCCTTCACAAAGGTCAGGGTAATTGCACAGTAATTTAGTATTAGTTTCATTATTTTAACTTAATGAGTGCAGTGATTAGTGGTGTTTCAACACTCCTGGGAATAATTCTGTCTGGGTTTAGTTTTAAGTCACAGAAAGAGTATTTCACTTTAAAAAAAAAAAAATACAATAGGGTTCCAGCAGCCTGATTTGTAGGATGTAACTTTGGAAAACAAGGACCCCTGCCCATCTGAGGGCATCCAGATCTGTTTGGACAGCCTCTTATTATGGTGCATGTAGCATTGCTTATGGACTTGAGGGTAACTCCTCTTCAGGGAAAGCATTTAAAACTGCAGCTCTTTTGCCTTTTCCATACAAACTTTAATTCCTGAGCTTTGTAAAAGGAACATTTCACTCTTCGCTAGTGCAAACCAGTTACTCTTGGCTTCAGCTAGCAGAATTTTCTGCTGCTTGAGGTAACATGGGGCAGATGGTGGTAGGCTGAAATCATTGAAAAGGTGAGAACTTTTACTAGGTGGGGCACATACTCCAGTTTCCACGTTCAAAGGCCTGCTTTTTACTTCAATATTCTTGGCCTGTGTCATTATGCAGCCATGAAAGACTAGGAGTGTTAAGACTTTGTAGCCTGAAATTTATTTTTTAAACATAAAAAAGTTGAGGAGTGAGCTCTGCCCCATTAGGAAAAATTTCTTCATTGAAAGGACTATAAAGCATTGGCAGAGGCTGCCCAGGGAGGGGATTTAAAAGATGGGTAGGTGAGATGCTCAGGTATATGATTTAGTAGCAGACAGATGCAGTTGGACTTGATGATCTCAAAGGTCTTTTCCAACCAAGTGATTCTTCAATTCTATGATATGTTGAGTAACAATCAATAGTGATTATTGATATGTACAACTAAAGGTTCAGAGTTCAACAAGAATGCTCAGCACAGTGTACAGAAGTCTAATGTAGTATAGGTACATCACTGAAGAATAAAACCTTTGAAGAAGGTACGTTATCTTTGGAGTCTTGATCACTGAAGTGTTTGTTCTTGCTCAGTTATGGGAAGGATATTTTTTCTTCCAAGGACCTGAGGGATTTTGTGTGTTCCATGTCCAGTACAAAAAGGTTCATTCATTTTGTGGGAAAACTACAGCATGCTGTAATACACTGTGCAAACTGGTCTCTCCATGGCTGTGTTTATCCACTGTCTTTGGGGAAACACTGTTTTCTTAGCAAGCTGTCTTTACTTACACGTCTGTGTGTGTGGTGGTCTTTGTTAACACGTAGATGCACACAGGGTGATCTCTTCCTGCCTGATGAACTGGCTGCTCTGGTAATGCTGCCCCGTGTTTGCTGACTTAGAAATCTGAAAAGAAACCACAAGAATAGTCTCTGATTGCCAGCTGTGGTCTGGTCTGATCTGCTGCTCCCAAAAGTTCCCCTGAATGTGAAGCTGGATGGATTTTGTGTATCCGTGTGTGAATTGCCGGGAAAGGCTTGCTTGCTGCTGGTGAGGGTGTGGCTGCACGCTATATCCAGAGTTCCTGTTCTGCCAACGTACACGTGTGACCGGGAGCACAGGAATAATATTACCAACTCCAGTAGTGATCCAGAGAATTTATGTCTCATTCCAGAGTTCAAACGCTTTTTCAGAATTGTGTCCTAAGCAGCTCTTTGGCTTTGTTGAGACTACTTGTGAGGACAGGTTCTTTGAGCCTTGTTGCAAAGGTCCCTGCATAGCTTCCTGCGTTGCTGTTGCTTGTTCTTCTCTTCTTCCTCTCTCCCACCTTCTCTTTCCTTTCCTTTTTTTTTTTTTTTTGGTTTTCTTTCTCTCCTCCCTGTCTCATGTACTGACTCAGAGTTCAGGACAGATGTTGTGTAATTCCGTTTTTTCTCAGAAGTTTAAATTTAGTGGGGCAGATGTGAATACAGTCTGCTGACCAGAGCTTGCTCCTTCCGTTTAAGTGGACAATCTGAAGCAGAGAGGTGCTTTCTAGAGGCATCTTTATACCATTTGCATCAGCTCTGTGCCTGTGTTCACCCACTCACAATGTATTTTACATCCTCTGACCTTGAAATTTTGGTAAGGATGTAATGAAGGAATGATGTATTTTTTTTTACAGGGTGATAGTATTAAAGCACAATTTGAACTGGGATCTCTGTGTGATCTTGAATAGCTCTAATGGCTATCAATTTACCACGATAGCTGTGTTGTGCTTTGTGTGCAAGTTATCTCTTCTTGTGTAGGAAACCTTAAGGCAGCCTTTCATTTATTCTAGCATGTGACCTTCTGGGCTCTCTTCTGAAAATAGCACACCTTCTCTGTTTGTCACCTGTGTGCTGGAAAACGTTCTCCATTTCTATTCTTACCATTCCACGGTTTTCCTGTGCCCTCTTGTAAACAGATGGCTGCTTTAAAAAAGTCACGTACCACCTTCTCTGCACTAGACACTTGCCTTTCCAAGGGCAAGTTGATGCGATGCTACTTTTGTCGCTGCAGAGCAGCCTCGTGAAAGGGGGTAGCTCTTCATCTATGGGAATCTGACTGGTATGAATTTGCTGTGAGTGAGCACAGAGCAAGGGTAGCTGGGAAGAAGTCTGAGTCAGTTCAAGTATGATCTTTTGTTTGCTGATAACGGATGCTTTGTGTATAACAGTGTCTAAACTTGGAATCTTGTGGGCAGTAAATGTTTTTTTGTGCTTGGTGGGGAAGAATTAAAAGGAGCCTCATTAAGTGGCTATTGTTGATCTTACAGATAACGCTGTTGCCAGGAAGTGTGGCCTCATGACATCAAGTTGTGAGACTATAAAGTTTTCTATTGGGAGAAGCTAATGAAGCTCTGAGCTGTTTCTTGGAGACGTCTCACCTGATGAGACTGTATCGTTTTCTCCCTTCTGCAAACTTTTCCTAGAGCAGAACAACAAAAAAAAAAAAAACCAGTGCAGATTTCCTTATTTAAAGGGGCATAAATAATTCTAAAGCAAAATCTCCTGCTTTAGAGTATTTCTCTACCTTTCTTCTTCATGCTAATTTTGTTTGTCTAGGGTCTTGGTTGGTCTCACTAGGAAGTGTCTGGGGAAAATGGAAGCTGCTGTTTAGTGTATAATCACAAACAGTGCTTGTGCTACATGATCGCTTAACAACAGTCAGTGTATTGGGGAGTGTAGAAAGAAAAGAGTGTGGTTACGTTTTGGGTGTTATAATCTTGTGATTTTCTTCGGTTGATGTCTTTCATGTTCTACTTATCTTTATATTTTACTGCCCAGTTTACAGTGTTGCTACTTAGTAAGAGATCACTCCAGATGACAAAAAGATTGATATCAAAGACTATTTGTGTTCTCCTTTTCGTTGATGTGCTTTGGATTTTACTGGATGGGAAACTTAATAACCAAAATAAAACCCACCCATGAGGCTGTAATGTTAGCTTGTATTTATTTTGTACAAGTGGCAAGGAACATTTTTGGAGATACTAAAAATAAGATAATCTATTTACCTCTATAAAAAGCTAGGAAGTTTGCAATTAAGTGTTAAATAGTTGTCTTTCAGTTCATCATTTTTTCATCTTAGGTCAGGATGGCGTAGCAGCTGTGATGCTCTGATCCATCTGCAAGAACCAGTTTGTTTTGATTAAGTTCAGACTACTTAATGTTGAAACAGTAACTGAGCTGTTTGGTAAATGATTTTCTAGCTTTCTAGTCAGAAACTCTTCTCTTATGGATCTATTATTTTGTTAGAAGTGTCTGACTCGGTTTCTGTTTCCGATATTCTGTGGCTGAAAGTCGACTGCAGTGGCTCAGGCAGTAATGGTGGTTTAGAAGAGGTGCTTTCTCTGTCTAAAAAATGCCATATTTGGGAAAGAAGAGGCAGCTCTATCCTTCATGGGATGAGTGGATTACCACTGCAGAGCTTTCTGCTGTTGCCTACTGAGTTTACGAATTAGAGATGGGGACTGAAACGTCTAAAATGGCTGCTGCTGGGCAGTGGGGTGTTTGAGATGGATTTGTGGTTGTTAAATGTGGTGTTCATGAGTGTTTTCTGCCGTACCCTGGTTGCTAGACCACTCTGCAGTGCTCTAAAAGTCGAGGTGAGTAGGTTTCTGATGTGAAAGCTAGGGATGGCTAGACACTTGTGTCATGGTCACGTCTGCCTGCAAGTGGCTTCTGGAGACAGAATGTAGGTGGATTGGGGCCCCCAGAGCTGTATCCAAGCTTTGTGTTATATAATCATTCCCTGCTGTGGCTGTGTTCTATTTGGACCAGTGGGTAGTGTCGAAGGCAGCAGAGGTTGCTGGAGATTCTGCTGTTACAGCCACTGTCGTTGTGGTACCCAGGTGATGTGGATTTTTATTGCGCTGGATGCCACAGCAGCAACAATATTTCTGGTTTACAGCCTAGGTGCAGCTCAAGTACTAATCGAGGGTGATTGTAACATGCAGGTGGCCGAAATCCAGTAAACGCTGTGTGTCAGAGGGGAATGTCTAGGATGCAAATGGTGCCCAGACATCGAGAAAACTTATTTCAGCTGCAGCAGAAGTGTATGAGGCTTTAGAAAGAAAGAGTTACGAAACAATTCTTCTTAGTTAATAAAAATGAGACGGATGGTGCGGAGGTAGATTTAATCTGGCATTTAATGTTCACACTTATGTTGTCTAAAATTGCCACAGAGGAATGTTGTGCCATTGCCACAAGACTTAGGAATTGTGAAGGGGAATTCTGCTTGCTTGTAACAAGATAAGTGGAGAAAAACTTTAACTTAAAGATCAATAACTGCGTCCTGTGAAGCCTGATAACCATTAGTCATGTCCAAAGGAGAACTGTGATAGTTCTATAGTATTAGTTATCTTAAGATGATATGAAACAAACCAGCAGGAAATGCGGTTTTAAATAACCCCACGCTGCCTGACATGGTAGTTAGGGAAGAGGAGGAAAACAGAGGCTTTTCAGTCTTTATCTGTTTTACCAAATAAAATTCAGGTTATAAAATTGCATGTCAAATCCTTGAGTTTTTTTCATGATAACCTTTGGAACTAACTAGGAAAATGACAATAAGTATAGAGTACTGTGCCTAAATTTGAAGTGCTGCCTGAAAAGTTGCTTGTAATGGGAAAAGCAGAACACTTCAGGGAAGTTGTCCTGCGGCTGAAGTATGCTGGATATTGGAATGCATCTCAAGGGAACTTTGTTGTTGCTATTAAACATCATTATACTTTGTTTTGATTTGCTGAAATACCAGGGAAGTAAACCTAGCTTATTGCTACCTCTGCCATGGGAGGGGTAGGAATTCTCTGATGGCAATAACACACAGGTGCTGATGCTTCAGCGCAGTCTGGTTAGGGCTCTTCGGCTCTTTTCTCCCAGTGCTCTTCTGGCTGACTGATCTTGGATGAGTACAGTGACTTGAAACCAAAACACCATGCATCTGAAATTGCTGACTTGAGGCTCTATTGCAGAAGCCAGATGGCTTTGCTGCTTGTGGAGTAATCTGGTGCCAGTCTCAGTAGGTGTCTTGGCACTTCCCTTTGTGCTCTTTCTTGGGAATGGAAAAATGCCCTGACTGTACTTCTGTACAGTGATGCTTACAAGAAATTTCCCTTCTTCAGCTGTTAGAAAAACCTCGTTATTCCAAAACCCCAGGTTTTTCCCTTTTTAGTCCCTGCTTGACTTATATAGTTTCTAAAGTAAATACTGTGCTATTTACATATAGACTCTTGAACTGTCATGCTTAAATAAAGAAAAGACTTCTCCATAAGGCTGATGAATATTCGTTTGTGTTTGACCCAAAGAGAAAGTCCCTGAAGAGCCATGTTCCATGGAAACCTAGTGGAGTTATTTTTGTGTTTGGACAGGCTAATCTTTTATCCTTATGTTGAAGCTGTTATTTCTTTTTAGCTGTAAACTACTATGAGAAATGTAGCTGAATCACTTGAGTAAAAAGTTACTTATGTCAGAAGCAACACAATGAAAAATCGAAAGGCATTGCAGACTTCAGTAGGTCTCATGTGATGGAAAAAAATCAGTGTGGTACTGGTTGAGAGCTCTAGTAGTTTTTTCTTGAGGAGTCAAAGTTCTTATTTCCAAACTTGTCTTGGATCTTTGTGCAGCTTTTCTAGCATATGTGATTTGTGCAATAATTTCCCAAATTACTTTAACAAATGATAATTTCTGAGTCATTTTCCTGCATTCACACTCCGGTGTTGTAAATACCAATCCTGCAAACTAGCATTATGTAAATATACCTGAACTTATGTAGTGTTCTGCTAGGTAAAACCGAAGTTGTGAGTTTCTAGTGAGCAGTGTTTAAATACCTGCAGAGTGCTATTTAGCCTAAGATTTGCAAGAAAAATGCTATCATTTTTTGGGTTGTGGATTCAAATTTAGTCTGAGTTAATATGTGGAGAACTGAAAGATACTGTCTTCTATTTCATGGCTTTTTCCCTTCCCCTCCATTCCTTTTTTCTGCCCCTGTTTAGTACACCAGAGGCACCGTGAAAGCCTTTTCTCCTTTTGATGCCAGAGCTGATGCAGAAGCTCTTCGTAAGGCCATGAAGGGAATGGGTAAGTATAATTCACTTTACAAAAACGGAAGAGCTCTCACTCTTTTAAAACCATCCTTTCTAAGCTCCTTTTTTTTATACTAGGGTGTGTGTCTACATGCCATGAAATAACAACCTCAGCACTGCATGAGTCTGGGCGTGTCCTAGGGGTGACTGTGCCACTCTCAAGGATGTTTATTTTTAGATTAGCATAAGGGAGAAAAGGCAGTTTGCACATTCCCTATTAAAAATTGATACTCCACAGGCGTCTCTGCGCACAGAGTTTCACTGCACAGTAAGCTGGAGTGTGGATATACAGGCAACAGCTGTGGGGAGTTCTGACAGTATAGTAGAAGCTCTGTGCTTGGAAAATGTATGATAGCCCCCTTGGTCTGAAAGTGCATAAGCACTTTCCAGTTACTGTGAGTGATGAATACAAGCATACAGCATATGAATGTGGGCTAACAGGTGGTCTGCAAACTCACTGTGTTGCTTTCTGCCCCAAAACTTCCCTGTGAGAACAAATCTCATCTTGCTGGCTTTTTTTTTTTTTTTTTTTTTTAAGCAGCATGTGAGAGGAGGAGGAAGGCAAGTGGGATACACCTAACTACTGGCAAATTCAGTAGGGCTAGTAAGATGCTGTGCAGGCTACCTTGCAAAGTATTGTATATAAAATGAATAATACCTCCCTACTTCTGTACTTTGGGGTGTTTGGGGTTAGCAGACTGAATTTTTCTGGGAGCTATGATTTTGCAGAACACCAAACCTGGCAGCTCAGCTTGAGGTTTGGTTCTGTTTGTTATTTAAATACATCTGCTGTTCATCCATAGACTGTTATTGTCAAAGCATCTTCCATTGCCTTTTGAGGTTGTGTCACTGCCATTTAGAGTGTATTTGTAACTCTTTGTTCTTTCTAAATTCAGGAACTGATGAAGAAACTATTCTGAAGGTCCTTACCAGCAGAAACAATGCTCAGCGTCAAGAAATTGCAGCTGCCTTTAAAACCTTATTTGGCAGGGTGAGAAGAAGAAAAAAACCTCGAGAAATGAGCTGAACGTGACCTATGATGATGTTTTAAAATTTTGAGGCACACTTATTGTGCTCACTGTAAAAGGTTCCTTCGAAGAAAATCTAGTTTTGCTTCTGTCTTCCCCACCCTGCCATATCCTTACTTGCTAACTAGGTTAGAATATTCCTTTTAGGTTAGCACAAAGAAATTATTTTTGTGTATTATGGCCCGATGTGTCTTAGATGGAGTTTTGCGCATAAGTTCCTGTAGTTTCCTGTTAGTATGCTTTTAGTACTGATCTCTTTCTTGATATGGACGGATTTATCCAGTATTTTGACACGAGGTCTGGAATGTAAGGTGATAGTGGGGAAAGAATTTTATAGAGCTAGAAAGCGTGACAGAAATAAAGCAGCCTAGTACTGTAGGAGAGAACAAAATCAAATATATAGATAGAAAAAGCCATAAGTGTGTTCAAAGCAAAGACAGCTTGTTTCTTTCTTCCAGCGCTGTTAGATCCCTTGGTATTCTTTCTGTGTAAACTTTATTTCAAATAACATGTGCAATGAACAACTGGGGTTTAAAAACTTTCTATATTGGAAAAAAAAAAATCACAGTATGTTTCAGTTTTCCAAATGCCCTTGTATCGTTTTTTTCCTGCCTTATTTGGCTACATTTGTTTCAATTCAGATACCAATTGAAACTAGAAAACCCCTGTCCCTTATAGTTTCTGAGGTGTCTCTGGAGTGTTCTGACTATGGGACTCACACTCCCATTTAAAATGGTTAGTCCTTGTTCATTACAGCACTGTTCTTTCTGCTTTAGGATCTCGTAGATGACCTGAAATCTGAACTTACCGGCAAATTTGAAACTTTGATGGTATCTTTGATGAGACCAGCTTACATTTTTGATGCTCATGCGCTGAAGCATGCCATCAAGGTGAGAGGAGCGAGGGAAGGGAATTAATATGTTATATGGGATGTTTGTTGCACTTTTGGGTTTCTTTAAGAATGAACTTCTGATTGCTAAGAGGAATACTAATAGAACTAGCCTTTTTTCTCCTTTTTTAATTGGCAACGTTTTGCTAACACCTGCTATTATTGCTAATGCTGTGGTTTTGCCTTGTCTCTTATTCATCCTAATAACTCATTAGATGTAGTTTCTAAATCTGGTTTGTATGATGTTTTAGGTGAAATTATTTTCGTGCGAAACTATGTGATCTTAAGAGAATGATTTTGCTGTAGATGCAGATTAAAATCTACATAGCATAAGGCTTGTTACTTCTGATTTAATTACTATGAATAGATGTGCATATTGCTCTTAAATTCTTTTTGCTGCTAAAGCGCAGTGTTCAAGTCCAATGGACTGTAGATTTTTCTACTGTGAGATGCTTAGGTGTTATAGCTGTGCAGATAGGATGCAAATTAATTAAAGGCATTTCAGATAAGTGTGATGCTGTTTGTGTGTCTCTTCTGGACTATAGTGTAAGCTAAGAGAGAGTTTTGCCTCTGATAGATTGCAATGCAACTCCAGAATTGATGGGCTTGCATACCTGTGTAAACTGGTGTCCACCAAAATCATGAGCAGCTATTATCTGTGTTATTGAATGTGTTCTAAAAGCTGCCTCCATGACAGAAAAGGAAGAGCTGATAGCCCTGACAGTGTTACCTTTCTAACATCTTTAGCGGAACGCATTCAGTGCTTTTCTGGGAAGGCCAGGTAAACCATTTACACTCTCTATATGTAGATATTTTAGTGTGTTTTCTTCCATGCGGGCCTGTTTCCCCCACCTTGTCACACCTGTCTGATA
Source organism: Clamator glandarius (assembly GCA_033459285.1). Lineage (NCBI taxonomy): Eukaryota > Metazoa > Chordata > Aves > Cuculiformes > Cuculidae > Clamator > Clamator glandarius. The sequence continues at coordinate 635,685 of JAUNZM010000668.1, read as the reverse complement.
CCATCAGCCTGTGGAAATTCAGGAATTGGAAGTCTCCAGGTTGTTTGCAGAACCTTTTGATTAAAGTAGAGGACATTAAACTTGACTAGTGTCAGGTAGTGCTTGGCTGGGTGACACTTGCACATCAGCTCCCAAGACCCTTGATGACAAAGTGGTTAATATTTAGGCTTTAGTCAACTGTGCAAGCTGGTGATCATGAACCCATGACCCAGCAAACAGTGTCTTGGGCAACAGAAACTTTAATCCTGGATATTTTCTCTAGTGTCTTTCTATGCACTGGAGGAAGGGGAGACAGCACCTGACAAATAAACTGATAAAGTCCTTGTTGACTAAAAGGGAAAAAAAATGTATTCCCAAGCTCCTCTTGTTGACTTAGGAGTCAAAAACTGACAGGGCAATGATGGAAGAGCTGGGTGTAGGAGAGAAAATAGAGATAGCAAAACAAGAGTGGTTTTGTTCTTGTCGTTTAGAAGAAACGATATTAAATGCTAGATCATAGGATTTCAGGGAATGTGTCTGCACAGGAAAAGAAGTCGGTACTAGCTGTGGTTCATCTAAGGTGGATAACAACAGTAATGAAGATGCAACAGCAGAAACCAGTGCAAGACAACAGCTCGACAAGGAGCATCATGCCTGTGCTGAAGATTGTCCTGTCCATTTTCACTGCTGCTGCTTAGATTAGGTCTAATATAAATGTGCCTGCCTCACTTATTGAGTAGCCATGTCCTGGAAATAATCTGTATTTTGAGAATTATTACATGTAACCTAGCAGATTTGTGTTTTGGATAGCTTTGTATGCAGTTGAATATCTTTGTATGTAATGAGTATTGGGATTTTCTTTACAGAAGAGGGTGTAAATAACATGCTGAAGCAAAAAATACACAGTATTATATTTCAGTGTTGCTTTTGTGAGATGACTTCTTTGGAAGCGTATAGATCAATGGCTTATTCTTACAGACAAAGACTGACTTATGGAAACAAGATATTGGCTTGGCTTTTGTAAATTTTATCCTTGTGAAAGTGAAGAGAGCCCATTGTGCCTGCTGTAATTAGAGTGCAGCAGCCTAAACTGTCTGGGTTAGAGATTCTATCGTGTTTGCAGTGGAAGAGGGAGTGAGTTTAATATAGGACAATTCATACGAGGGTGAAGATCATTGCTGGGTGGCTCTGTTTACCTGCATGCTAGTTGATATAAGGCAGTACAGAACTAGCTAAGATGGAAACTGTTACTCTGATTATTGGCTTGCCTTGATGCCGTTGACTGCAGTAGAATGAAATGTGTCTGAGTATCCTTGAACGCGGAAGGTTTTATCTGAATCCTGCAACAATAAGCCTATTTAAGGGCAATGACCTTTATTAGGTGTTGGGTTGGTTTTGAAAACAGTCAAGCTGGAACTAGAAAAAATTCTTTCCAAAATCTTCACAATCTATCAGAGAGAATAAAATACTTCATACACTTGGACCAAATGAAACAAAAATCTGATGCTTGCTTTTGATTCTTCAAGGGAATGCTTGTTTTCCTCCTGTTATTCCATCAACTGATTTATACTTGCAGGGAGCAGGAACCAATGAGAAGGTGTTGACTGAAATTCTTGCCTCCAGAACACCTGCGGAAATAGGGAATATTAAACAGGTTTATCTGCAAGGTAAATTTCTGTATAAAATAAAGTTTTAGGGTCTCCGTTCAGTTCTCCTAGTATGATTTTAGCTCATCTTTCAAGTCAGGTCTGTCTATGATGGATGTGCCCAGTAAGTGGGATTTCATTCTGCCATGCTGCAAAGCTTCTTATTGTAAGAAACTAGAGTTTGGATTGTAAACTGAAGTAGTTTCTATTTTGTGGCTATGACTGCAGGTTATGGTGTTTTGTGCTTTGTAGTTAGAGTTCATTCAGATGCATTTTCTTTCTTTCACCCATTAATTTCATTCATTTGATGGGAAGGGGAGGGTAGTAATTGGAAAACATAAGACTGATGCCACAGAAGTGATTTTTTGCCCTTTACTCAGCATTCTGTTCAAATGTATTTGCACTAAAGCAGGTGCAGCTTTTGGTGCCCACAAGACTACGTGCTTTTGCCCTGTGATTATAGGTTGTTTTTTTTAAAGCAGTGTTGAATTCAACACATCTTTTACCTCTATGCATGTTCCGGCCACAGAAGAAATACTTGTGTATTAATAAAATTAGTGGAAAAACTGAGAGTCGCTAAGGGAAAAAATTATCACTCCTAGGCTTTTCTGGGTTCACAGTTGTACAGTTGTGAGACTACCATATTTTAGCATAACTCCAGATCTGAATGCTCTTCAGTTCTTTAAAGAGCTTAGTCTATGCTTGTTCCCTTGTATTTAAAAATATTTTGGGGAATCTGCTCCTGATACTAGGTGTGAGATGCTATCTTTTAATCTCTCTTACAGTAATGTCAGGTTATAACTGGAAGCAGAATGTCCTAATTGTTTGAGCTGTTTCTTATAAATGATTCTACCAGCTGTGAGTCAAATTGACTTCTTGCATTCCCTTGCTTTCTCCTCAAAATAGTGAGGAAGCCTGTAAGATCATGAACGAGTATCACTGTTTTGCAGAGTATGAGGCCAACTTGGAGGATAAGATCACAGGAGAAACATCAGGCCATTTTCAGAGAATGCTGGTGGTCCTGCTGCAGGTCAGTATCTCTGTGTGTGCCAGCAAGAGGGGCTCACACCTGATTTCCTGTCCCATGTACACTTGTTATTTTCTGCTTACTAAGCTGGGATTCTGGATAGAGCTGGTGATAAGCAGGGTTGATTCTGAAACGGAGCCGCTTCCCTTGGATTGCAGGGTCAGTCTTGAGCTCTGGTATGGGTCATTTCCACATCACAGAGAAAAAAACATCTGTGGTGCTCATAGGTCAAGCAGCATGGATTTTTGAAAGCAATAGGAAAAGAGAGTATTCATTTCATAAATACACGTGCAAGCACAAGGGAATAATAAAGTGATTTTGGAGAAGATGCACTAGGGGTTTACTTGTCACAGTAATTCTTACTGGCTCAGTGTAACAGTTAAGTTGGTTTTTGATGCAACTTTTGATTCTTCTGTTTAACAACTTTAAAATATTCTTTTCAGGCAAACAGAGATCCAGACAGTGGAGTTGATGAGAGTCTTGTTGAGCAGGATGCTCAGGTAGGTGAATGACTTGGGTTTTGGGGCATTTCTACAAGTTATCTTGCAAGGCATACAGCTAGAATACAAATGTGAGAGAGAAATTGTTAAAGTTCTCTCTGTGTTTCTTCATGCATTTTCCTGTTCTTTTATAAATTCTGGGCAACAGAAGTATCAAATCCTGAAACATTGACATGAACATTTTTGACATTTCCATATTTCAGTGTAGAGCATGTTTTGTTTCGCTTATTACTTAGAGGTGCCTGAATGCAACAGTGATTAGGTCACTGGATTGCTGAGGCTTTGTGATATCAAGATAGATACCAACTGCTGGAGAACTCAGAGATATTAATGGTTCATTCCTTAATATCTGACTGGAACTTCTCTCCGAATTCAGCCCTTACATATCGCATGTCATATACATGTCATAGTGAAAAGTTAATGTTATTTGGTGTGAGAGATGCCTCCACAGAGGATGAAATACTTATAAGAGAAAATACACCAAATATGCTGCTTTACTGTAACCAGATGACAGTCTTAAGAATTGTCTTCAAAGAGTTTCTGGGGACTCACGTGTTGCCCTTGGCAAGTCTTGTCTAGGACATTGTCACTGATCACTAAACCTGAACAGGAAAAGGAATCATAGAATGGTTGGGTTGGAAGGGACCTTAAAGATTATCTAATTCCAACCCCCCTGCCATGGGCAGGGATACTTCTCGCTAGACCAGGCTGCTCAAGGCCAGCAGTAATTTCATATCCTTGATGCAGTCTCTTGCTGGATGCCATTGGCTTTGTTGTTGGTTGTAGTCCTGATCAATGTTTCAGCTTTTTGATTACAGAACTGATTTAACGCATGTTTCTTTTCGGTTGTTTCCGATAACTCTGGGCTAGATATCTTCCTCTCATAAATTGTTGGTTGAGATGAAAGAAAATAGATGGATTTGAGGTAACAAGGAGGGAAAGCAGAATACTGGATCAATAAAACATTCTCCTAATAGCAGGGCAAGATGAAGAGACAGCCTGGTAAAATCTATTCTGTTGGCACAGACCTATCCTTTATTATGTAAATTCAGACAGCATTGTTCTCCTGCTATTAAAATCAATCCTATGGAAACCAGAGCTTGAACATCAGTGAGGCAAATGTTTGAACTATACTGTTTCTTGCCTTGCCTTTAGCTGGGATTATGTAATTGAAGAAACCAGTGAACCCTCAGGCCTTGGTAGGTAGATTGCTTTTGGCCTCTCTAACTGAGTTTAAATGAGCTTCTAAATTTAGGAGGCACGATACCTAAATGCAGAAAAAAAAAAGTCCTGGCTTTCTAAATGGTCTCTGTGGTTTGTCATGTACATTTGGCTTCAGCTGGGACTCAGACAGAGAAGTGTTTTGTGACAATTCTCTTCATTGATATCTTTACATTCACATTCTAACATAGCTGGAACAGAGTTGGAGAATTTTCTAATTATTGTTGCCGGGTACAGATGGTCAGAACTGCGGTGTGTGACTGCAAGTGTAAGACTATTTGGCTTTCTGATGTTTCTCTTGATTAATATGGTATTCTGGGAAGGATATGAGATGTTAGAGAGCAGCCTTTTTTCCTCAGTGGTGATTTTTTTTTTCTCTGCAATTACTAAACTTCAATTCAAAGCAGTTGGGGAATGGGCATTTATACCACGAGAGAGTATGAACATGCAAGGAGCTTGCAAGACTTTATCAGGGTGTGTAGTGATAGGATGAGGGCTAATGGCCTTAAGCAGAAAGAAGGGAGATTCAGATTAGATTTTAGGAAGAATTTTTTTATTGAGAGGCTGGTGAGACACTGGAACAGACAGAAAAGTCTTAAGCAGCCTGCTCCAGTGGGAGGTGTCCCTGCCCATGACAAGGATTTGGAACCGGGTGGTCTTTAAGGTCCTTTCCAATCCAAACAATTCTATGATTCTGTGAATGCCTGAAGGAGAAAGTTTAATTTGGAAGATATTTTGTGAATATTGTTTTTTAAAAAAGTTATGCTGTTGATATACATTATTTTGGGTATTGCAGTGGCAAGACAGGTAAAAATGAAGAGCTCACTTAAAATTCTATTCACAACTTCTGGTATTTCTTAAGAAATGTGTTCCTGGCATTTCTAAATGCTGTGCTGGGACTTCACATTTGTCACTGGATGGAAAGTGCTGGTATTAATTTGAAGAGCTTAGCATATATTGTTTCAAGTAAATATCCTTGCAATGCCTTGATAGCTTCCCACCACACACAGTCTTTTGTATTCTGTACCATTAATACTAAAATAAACATCCAGCAGTCACAAATGTGTTTTAAAAGGATTGTGGGACAAATATAAATAGGAAATTTGTAACATCCTATTCAGGTACAATATGGACAGACTGATGGCCAGCAGCACTGCCATTGCAGTAGATCTCATTGAGTGTTTTTTTTCTAAGAAGTATTTGAAGCCTGAATCTAAGTAGTAACCTGTTTGCCTGTCCTCTGCTCACTGGGGAGGGGGAAAAAAAAACCCATATACTTTGTGTATGAACTTTTCTTCTTACATGGTGTTTAGCACACAATTTGCAAAGAAAAGCTTCTGAGTGTCAGAAAAAAGAATTAATTTAATTTTCTAATTTTTTTTCTTTTTCATTTACCCCCCTCCTTTTGCTTTTTCCAAGTTTTTGAAGTGTTTTACTTTCCTAAATGCTGCTAATGGCTCAGTCATTGCCTGCATTGGAGAAAGATTTGCCTGAAAAGCAATTGATATACTGAAACAATAAAAATCTGTTACTGATCTTGTTTTGTATGGCTAAGAATTCAGCAGCCCACAAATCTCACAGCTTCTAAAATCCATCTTCCCCTGCTTTTTGGGGAAATTTCCTCCTGGGCCAAGTTAGAATGGTTCTCCCATTGGTATGAATCATCATGTAATAAAGTTTTGTTAGTGTGCTTTGAAAAGAGGAAGGAAAAAGCCTGTAGAAAAAGCAGCGTTGGGAATGGATTTTATCTCCTGTATTATCAGGGTTTCAGAAAACTTCAGACTTATGATAGGGACCATGCACTCAGTCATTTTTAGTGCCTTAAACAGAATTACTCATGTAAATGCTTTCACAGTCATGTTCAGAATCTATCACTTCTTTCTAAAGTCAGTTCAGTACTTGGCAGTTTGATCTAATTTTTTTCCCCTCCAGCTATAGATTCTTAGTAAGTTTAGTGATTCTTAGAGTGAGACAAATAGAGCTTTTCAGCAGGGTGTGTGGACACATAGCAGATGCTGTTGTTTTGATCTCTTGAATTTACAACAGGTTTTGTTTAGAGCTGGGGAGCTGAAATGGGGAACAGATGAAGAAAAGTTCATCACCATCTTGGGAACCCGAAGCATTTCTCACTTAAGAAGAGGTAGGTGGTGTGGTTCATGTATGTGTGAAATCTTCTGCCTGAAGTCTTAGTGATACCCAGCTGGTGGTAGGAATGATAGAAAAATTGTTTCTGGTACCGCATTTGTCAAGTCTGGAAATCTTTGATCGCTTCTTCGCCCTACTTAATACATTTAATTTTGTTTCCTGTAATTCAGGCCCCCCCAACAGTGGTAGATCTGAGGGATAGCTGGGATGTTTCTTTCTGGATGCTTGCTTGGTTGATTTTTTTTTTCCCCCCCTTTTGAAAGAGGTCATGGTATTAGAAGTGATGCTGACAATCCATTATGAGTCACTGTAATCTGGTGGAGGTCCAACTCTGAAAAGATCAACCCCTTCGTAGGTTCATACTTCAGTAGCTGTTAATAGAGAGAACATTTTTTTCCTCCATTACCAAGCTATTTAGGCCATTGTAAATAACAAACAGTAAGTTTTGCTCTGGCTCTCCAATCTTTTTTTTGTTTTTAAAAAAATCTTTGTATTATTTGGATTTTCAAAGGTAATTGGATTTGTGATTTTGCTGTTAAATTTTCTTGCTATTATTTGCATTAAAGTAATCCTAATCTTTATTTTGATGCACCCAGCATTCACTTAGCATGACAGAAATGTAAGATTTCTTAGAAAAGTCAAGACTCATGTTTATTCGTAAACACAGACTTGACTAGATTGCCAACAGGCCGGTTTGTTTGAAGTTGTTACAATTTGATGCAGTAGCCCGATATAGACAAGATCTTAGATTTAGGCTAAATGATAGCTAGAACCTCAGAAAAATAATTTCCTAAAACTTTCTTTACCTCTTTTCCCTGCACCTTTTCACTGGATGTTTTCATAGAATAGTTGAAGTTGGAAGAGACCTCTGGATATCATCTTGTGAAGCCCTGCTTGAGCAGGGCTACCTAGAGCAAGCTGCTCTCCAGGTGGCTTTTGTACACCTCCAAGAACTCCACAACTTCCTTGGGCAACCTGTGCTGGTACTGAGTCATCCACACCAGGAAAAAGTGTTTCCTGATGTTCAGACAGAGCCTCTTGTGCCCATTGCCTCTTGTTCTGGCACTGGGCACCACTGAAAAGAGCCTGAATCCATCTTGTTTATGTCCTCTCTTCACATACTTGTACCCACTGATGAGATTCCCACTTGAGCCTTCACTTCTCCAGGCTGAATGTTCCTGGCTTTCTTAGCCTTTCCTCATAGGAGAGATGCTCTGGTCCCTTACTCATCTTAATGGTCCTTCATTGGACTTGTTTCAGTTGCTCCATGTCTCTTTCATAGTGGGGAGCCCAGAACTGGCCCCTGCACTCCAAATACAACTTCACCAGTGCTGAGCAGAGAGGAAGGATCCACCTCCCTTGAGCTGCTGGCAGTGTTCCTCCTAACGCAGCCCCAGGATACGATTCGCTGCCTTTGCCACAAGGGTACACTCTCTGCCTCATGTTCAGCCTGGTGTCCACCAGGGCTTCCAGCTCCAGCTGCTTTCCAGCTGATCAGCCCCTGGCATGTGCTGCTGCCTGGGATTGTCCCTCCCCAGGTAAAGGAATGTGTTGTATAGTAGCAATCTGGTAGGAGATAGGTATTTAAGATAGGGCAAAGGAAGAGTGAGGTCTGGATAATGAGATCCAGATGGCATTAACCTGAACTGAGGAGGATATTGGGAGAAATGCAGGCTTCACACATGACCGAGCACACTTTCTGTTTTGCAGTATTTGACAAATACATGACTATTTCTGGCTTTCAAATTGAAGAAACCATTGACCGTGAAACTTCTGGTGATCTGGAGAAGCTGCTCTTGGCAGTTGGTAAGTAAGTTTTAATAGATCTAGAACTGGACTTTCTTCATTTACTCCCAAGTCTCTTTAAATTGTAGTTGTTATAGGAAGTGGCATGAAAACATGATTCCTTTTTGAAGCTAATCGCCTTGGATCTATTTTTGGTTTTAGGGAGTAGGCCTTTATATTTCATTTGATAGATGGGGAGTTTGGGGAGAAGCGGGGCAGGGAGTGGAGGTGAACTGCATTCTGTTTGGTCTTGTGCACCTGTATCGGAAAGCGAGTCAAAACTCTGCCTTCGTTTGTATGCCTTGGCATCTCATTTAGGTCCCAGTAGATTTGTAACTGGGAGTAGAATTTGACTAGCAAGGTCTCTCTTCTATTAGAAATACGTGGTGCATTCTGACTTCTAGAACCCCAAGAGTTGCAGCAGAGGAACAGGCTCGCAGGTAGCTGTATCCTTAATTGTCCACACTGGGGGGAATGATCCAGTAGCACATACCTTGTCTTGATGGTGACGGATTGTTCTGTGTTGAATAGTAGTCAGTAATTTAATCCTTCGCCTTTTTCCAGTGAAATGCATCCGAAGTGTGCCTGCGTATTTTGCTGAGACTCTGTATTGTTCCATGAAGGTACATACATGTTTTCCATATGTCATTTTCCATTTTTCCTGGCTACAATTCCTCTCCCTTTCACTTGTTGTTCATTTCTCTTCATTTCTTCTTTCACTGCTGGGATGCCGCTAAGTATCTGCAAAAGGTTTGGGAAATGAAGATCTGTGAGAGGATATAAACAATTTATAAGCTTTACTTAGAGTTCATTGTAAGTTTATCAGACCATAAGTCTTTTACAGGAACTGTCAGTCTTATCAGCTGGTTTTGAACTTGGTCTTGTTGTGCTGTAAAATGTCTGGTTAGATTCAGTGTGCACCTTCAGCTAAATAAAGAATATAGTGTCTTTAGGTGATGGAGATCTTGAAGAAGTCAAGGTGATGAAAAACTAAATTGCAGATTTAGTGCTCTTTGTTTTGGAGTTAAGTATTTACAAATTGAATATGTAGTTAGCTTTGAAACACATTTTAATGACTGCCCGCCCCATTTTAAGAAGGAAAAGAAACTCGTTGGAGAAAAAGGCTTAAACAGCTACAAAAGATTGTGCAGGGAATCCCATCAGTGACACAGCTGTGTTTCTGTTGGCTTGGCTTCACCTTCTCTTGGATGGGGAGAGATAAGCAGAAGAAATAGCATTTTTAACTCACAGTAGCTAATATTCATTAAAACCATGGTAGGAAGTCACTTTCAGGCAAGATATCAGCTTCCCTGAAGAATTCCTCCCCTTTCCCTTGCTGAAAAGCAATGAAGTATGTTTTAAACCACATGGTTGTGTTGATGAGGTGTCAGCAGGAAAATTAGTGAAAAGATACCTTAATTTTTAAAAGCGGCTTTACTGCTTTTATAAACATTAGTGTAAAATAAGGTTCAGGTGGAATATACAAAATATTATGCCAGTATGCTGGGCTGTATAAGGAGGGATTACATTTTCTTCTTTATCTATCTATTAATATTCATTTTTTAAAGAACACAATAGAAAACCTTCTCCTTTTATAGAATCTCTTTTACATTTCTGTTATGAGGAGGCTGATCAATGTCTGCTGCTGAGATCCCTGATTATTTTTATAATATAAATAAAAACCATTAAACACTTCAGATAAGAAAGATCATAAATTATTACTCTGGCAGAAGAATTTGTACTCCTAATTAATCAGTTTGGTATGACAAAGTTCTACAATGTGCCAAATTTGCTTTTGTGATTACATGGGGCAGAGCCTGGCTTTTACTACATTCTGATGTTGCATCCTACTCAGAAACCACTGGAGTCACGGCATAACTTTGGAGCAGTTTTAGGGCATTTTTAGATGTAAACCAAGCTCATTGCACCCAGTTGAAGGAGTGAGTGACCGTGGACTATAGGCTGAAGGTGATCGTGGAGGCTCTGCCAAGTCCTTCCTCAAGGTGCATTAGCAGGTCAGCATGTGAAAATTTGTACAGCTTCAGCTTGTGTGGAGTCTGACTTGTCTGAGTAGGAGGGGGCAGGATGTTAGCCTGGCACAGCCTGCCAGCACAGGAACTTAAAGTATTTAAAGCAATAAAGATGAATAAAAGAATAGAGCATGTTTGTGTGGTTGGCAAAGGTTTATGAAGTTTGCTTTCATCATAAACAGCTGGATAATTTGTGGAATGAATTGCTCAGCCTGTGTTTTGCTGTAAGATGTTGCGTGCTTTGGGCTGGTCATTGTTAGGATTTATGTACCCAGTTCCAGAACCAGCTGCAGTTCTGCTATCTCAGACTACATTGAAAAGGTGATTTGCATGCAGTTCTGGTCGTGGTGAGCAGATATTCAGCTGGGTAATCTTGGAATTGGATTATTTAAATTTATATTGGCATTCACAGTTGAAACTTGTGGGATAAGACGTGGGATAAGAGGTCTGACCATATGGGTTCATAGAAGTCAGGAATTAGAGTACCTTGCGTGCACTCTTCTCCACATTGCAATGCAAATGTCTTGTGATACTGTCTCAAATATTCTCTGTTTTGGTGTAGAAATGTAATGTGGGAATGGTTTGAGACACCTCTTGTTGTTTTTCACGCTTTCGTGTTGCACCTTGATTGTTTGTCTTTGTTTTGCTACAGCATCTATCCAAAGCAAACTCCTGTTTTAATATTATTTGAATTTTTCTCTTCAGGGCGCTGGCACTGATGATGATACCCTGATCAGGATCATGGTTTCCAGAAGTGAAATTGATCTGTTGGATATTAGACAAGAATTCAGAAAGAATTTTGCAAAATCATTGCATCACATGATTCAGGTAAAATTATGGTTCTGATGTCAGGGAGAATGAGGGTGATGGAGATGTCACTGATTATTTTTACAGAAGGGGGCTGTGAGTAGAGCTGGACACCACAGCGCGGTGGTTGGTTTGCAGTTTTGTGAAGTGCAACATAGAGTCAGTTAAGTGGGGGACACTTTCTGTGAAAAGCTAGAAGCTTCTTTCCAGTGTTGACTAGGAGAGCAGAAGTTAGTATTACTCATACTCCATTTTTAGCTCCAGCTTAATTTCCTTTTCCTTGCCTGGGTTCCTTCTGACTTTCAGTGTTTCAGAGAGGGGGGTGCTACCGCCGCAGAAATAATGTTGGAGTTGGGACTTGGAATTATCACGAGGTTGCAGTTAAAGTTTTAGGTTGTGGTGTGGAACCTTCCGCACCATTTCGAAGCGGAGAGGATTACACTGTGGAGTCAGTCTGAGTCATAATCTCCTTCAAGAGGACAGGAAGGAGCAGGAAGGGAAAGAGCCAGCAAGAAATCCAGAGACAGCTGTTGCTGCAAAACTGAAGCCAGAATGGTTTTTATTCCTAGGACATTTTTTTTTTAAAAATTTTAATTTTAAAATATTTTTTTAATATTGTCTGTTATCATTATGCTGCCTGGATTAGGCTGGGTGGTGTTGCTTTGACACTGTCAGTCTGGCCCATACAGCTCTCCTGCTGAATTAGTAGCAAAGCTTCCCGTTAGTTACAGGGAGCAGTGCTGGGGCCTTTCTGAGTTGTGCACTTTTCACATTTAAAAGTAGTTGCTTTTGGTGCTGCTTTGGGCCTCTCCTTTGTTCAGACTTTCTGACTTGCAGACAGATGCATTCTAATATGCAATGGGTAGCTGAGTCCTAGTAAGGCTTTTGGAGGCTTTTTGTGTTTCTGAAAGTCTGTCTGTGTAAATATAGGCCTAACATAAGAGACAGAGAATTTCCTTGCGTCATTCCTAAGTGGAGAGTCATCCAAGTGGATTTCCTGTGGGTGGGACAAATGTGTAATCTGTTGGAGTCCTCCTTGGCTGCTCCCTTTCTTCACATTTCTGTGATTGTGACTCATGGTGACTGGTCTGTTGTATTAACAGAAAGATACATCTGGGGACTACAGGAAAGCACTTCTGCTCCTCTGTGGTGGAGACGATGAGTAACGGTGACAGCAACACGAAGGATTTGTTGTACTCCAGCTTTACAGCCCTTTAGTTAGCATGTCTGGCTAAGTTTTTGTATCTTAATGCTTTGTGGCTCTTTGAATTTATACTAGTATTGCACTTACTATAAGTGAGCATATTTGTTATCCAAGTGATAGCTGGTCCTTCCTCTTCCTGACATCCTAACTTCCAGGAATTTCAAGTGCCTTCTGTGAGGATGCGAAAATCATCTTTTTGGAAGATGGGTACAGAGCACAGAACCCAGTTCTTTGCAAGTATTTTACTGAAATAGGAGAAAAACCATCTATTTCATTAATAATTTGAAGATTTTTCTTTTTTTTGCTTTTATTCCTTACATTCCTACTGAATGTTAAGCTAGCTCTAGCATTGCAAATGAAGAAAAGATATTCTTTGTATGTAATATTTGAATATATTTGCTGAACATAATGCAAGCAATCATTGGAAATCTAAAGGACCAATAAATTTTTCTCCCTCTCAGCTCAGTTGTTTGTGGTTTTCAATGGGCAAAGATCTACTTTTCCTTTCATTTGATTGCACTGCTTCAAATTGGTTTCCTACTATTATGTAGCCTTCTAAGTATATGTGATGTTTTCCATTTTTGCATCTTGAAGTCTAGTCTAGTACATGGGTGCTGTGGTGGTGATGCTGTTCAGTATAGTTGGAATATCAGATTATTGGTATTTGCTGGGCATTGCATTCTCATTTTGTACTGCTTTGTCTTTTTCTTCTCCAAAGCTGGGGGAAAGAAGGAGAGCTGTTTGCACAGTGCCAGAGCAGAGCAGATACGCTGCGCTTGTAGGAGCAATAGAAGATTTCTGGGCTGGAAGCAGGTGAAGAAGGCATGGAAAGACAGTGAATCCATACTTCAGGGATCATGGGTGAAAAGAGAGTGGTTGCAGCGCCACTCTTACCAGGTTAGCAGGGAGCAAAGCACAGTGTGAGAGAAACACCAGTCTGCTATATTTACTGCCTTAAATGCACTGCATTAGTTCATCATTTGTGACTGGCTCTGAAAATTAAATTGACACGCATGAAGGAGAATAAAAAGATTTCTGTTTCATGCATTAAAAGGTCTAAACACCATGGTTCTAAACTTAGCTTATCTGTTAGTCACATATGTCAGCTGTAGGAACTGCACATTTTAATTCTCCTGTTGAAACTGATTTTCACAGATTATTAAGGGGCTTTAAACTTTCATATTGAATGAATACACGTAAAGTTTTATTTTTTTAATGTTCTAATTCTGAATTATTACTGTCATGATATCTTACTAATGAGTACTTGCTTTCCAATGGAAAATATGAAAGCTCTTTTTATAAGTAAATAAGTTAACTAATGCCTAATCTACTTGAAAACCTTTGTTTTCTATTCTTTTACACACACACTCCTGCTTTGCTGCTCATCCACTCTGACTTTCACTCTCTTCTCTCTTCCCTGCTTCTTTTTGTCTAAATTTAAGACTTACAGACCTAAACCCAGCACAGCTGATTTTAAAGGGTTTTTCAATGAGACAGTTAAATGCTTTTCTCTGCTCTTCCTGGACAGTTTACTGAATTGTCTGTGTTGTTGCTGGGTGTGGGGGCGGCTTGGGTGTGGTTTGCATCTCCAGCATAGTTTAAACTGATCCAGGGCTCTGGGCTGGCAGAATCCAACCATGCAGCCTGGTGCTCTCATTGAGGTGTGTGGTGAGGGTGGTTGCTGGTGGAGGGAAAGCCTGGGAGTGAGTGCGGGATGAAAAGGAGATGGGACTCAAGCTGGGTTCTCTGGATTCGTGTCTGCTATCACAAACTGAGCCTCACAGGGTTAGCAAAGGGATTCTTCAAATTGCTTTCCGCGGGTACAAACCCAAATTAAGACATTTAGGTTGAATGTGAAGTCAAAGGTGGTGCTTGAAGTCAGATCGCTTGAATCTCATGACTGTGCCTTAATCCTAACGTAACCTCTTGCACTTTGTCGGTGAGGGAGACTGGGGCAGAATCCAGATCTAGAGAAACTGTTAAAGTTAAACCAAACGTATGTAAAATAGATTTGAGACTTTATATCTAAGCTGTTTGCATGATTTGCTACTGTGCCAGTTACGAACCCAGTCTGTCTGTACTGGGTTTCCCAGCTCATCAGGGTGGTGTCCTATAGTGTTTAGCAAGATGATCAAATGTTTTCCTAATAACATGATCTAATGTCAAGCAGTAATATTTTTATTTAGATCTTTAGGTGTTTGGCAAAAGAAAAGGTTGTTATGTGTTTAGATTTTGTTTACTTATCTTTCCGGGGATTAGTTTTCAGCATTTGTTGGTTTTGCTTTTTGTCAAGTCTTCACAAAATGTGTTAGCGAGGAGTGTTAATTTGCAGGGACTCATCCTTGAATAACATGGACAGCTGCATATACCACAGGCTTAGCATGAACACTGCTGAAAAATACCCTGTGAAGACAAAGTTTTCTGGTTTGAAGTTTTTTATATTTGTCGTTTAGTGACTTCATTTTTACCAAGGTAAAATCATGCACAAAATAATAGTTGGTGAGCAGCTAAGAAAATGGCTGTGAAAATGGCTGTGTGGGATCTGGTCTTCCTGGAGAGATCCGTCTAGAGGTAGTTGTCTTCCTTGTCTGTATGCTTATCAACTTCTCCAAAAAATTGAATAGAAGGCAAGACTTTTCCCCAGAAGCTGTGCTGACTCTCCTGCAATGTATCTCATGTAACATGCTCATTCCTGGTATTCATGATTGTGTATTCTATGCCTTTGCTCAGTGTCAGAAGTACTGCTGTGCAGCTTCACCCCAGTAGATGCCTCTACAGTCTTTGCTAAGGTGCCACATTTGCTGTTTTCTACTGCCCAGGAAATCAGACACTGCATTTAATTTTTCAGCTTCTTTCAGTTTCTTTGGAATTTTTAAGGAAATAGGATCTCACCTCCTGACTGATCCTTTTGTAGATTTTTGTTGTGTATTTTCAGTTCATATTTGAAATGCATCCTTCAGTCCGTGCCATGTAAAGAAGGCTCCTGCTGTGATTCCTTCACAGAAGAATCTGTGATGAATGTCTCACATGTGAAGCAATTCCAGTAAAGGGTGACCGTTGTCACAAACTTAAATTGAAGATCTAAATTACTGCTAGAATTTATAAATAGGAACTCTGAACAGGAGCTCTGTTAGGGTCAGAGTAGTGTCAGGCACCTGCAGAAAGTTTTAGGAAGCAAATGGTGCAGTAGCTTTTGAAATTTCTGGTAGAAGTAATTAACAGAGAAAAAAGTCTGACAGCCTGGGGGTGCTGATTGGCAGCCAGCTGAATATGTGCCAGCACTGTGCCAAAAAGTGCAGTCAAGAAGCCCAACAGCATCGTGGCTTGTGTCAAAAATGGTGTGGTCAGCAGGAGTAGGGAAGTGATCGTCCCCGTGTACTTGGTGTTGGTGAGACTGCACCTTGTATCTTGTGTGCAGTTTTGGGTCCCTTGCTACAAGGAGTATATTGAGCTTCTGGAGTGCATCCAGAGAAGGGCAGTGACGCTGGTGAAGGGACTGGAGAGCAAGCATAATAAGGAGTGCTGAGGCAACTGAGGTTGTTTAGTCAGGAGAAGAGGAGGTGAAGGGAGACCTTATCGCCCTCTACAATTACCCAGAAGGAGGTTGTAGCAAGGTGGGTGCCGGAATCTTCTCCCAAGTGACTAGCAATAGGATGAGAGGAAATGGCCTCAGCTTGTGCCAGGGGAGGTTTACATTGGGTATTAGGAAAAATTCCTTTACTGAAAGAGTGGTGAAGCACTGGAGGCTGCCCAGGGAAGTGCTGGAGTTACCCTCCCTAGAGATGTTCAAGAACTGTAGCTGTGGCTCTTTGTGACATGGTTTAGCAGGCACAGTGGTGTTGGGCTGATGGTTGGACTGTGAGTGATCTTAAAGGCCTTTTCTAACCTTCATGATTCTATGATAACCTTTGCTATCTCTAAGGAGTCTAATTAAAGTGGAAAGAAGTTTGTTGAACTGTAATATTTCTGGCATTTGCTATGTAACTTCCCTTTGAGAATAAAAAATATGGAATCTCCAGTACAGCGCAATCCTCAGATAACTTTAAACCACAGCTGCCTATGAATTCATTATTTTTTTGTGGCAATATTTAATCACGGTGTGTTTGTTTTTCTTCTCTCCACCTTCTGATTTTGATTCATGGAAATTTGTGTTCAGTTCATTTCTGGCACAGTTCTGAAATGTTGATAAGTTCTGTCAATCTCTTTGCTAAGTCAAGGACAAATTGCAACATGAGCAGTAAAATCAACCCTTTTACCTGTGAATAAACCATTTTGAAGCAAATGTCAAGAAACTAAATATCATTGGTTTTGCCTGAAGAGCCTATTCTCCCTCCTTTTTCTCTCTGCCCCACCCCCAGAATGTTTTAGGAGATACTTACTTATAGAAATTTAATACTCTTTATCTATTTGTTTTCATCACAAAGTGTTTTTCTTGGCACTATTACATACAGCATATGAGACAAAAAAATGGAATTCACTACCTTATTTACTTGATTTTTTTTCTTTAGTTTTTTTTTGTTGATGCATATAAAATTTTTGTTTTGTATTATTTGGATTCATGATAAATGCTTTTTAAACTATGCTGAGCTACATATTTGCTTGTTAGGTAACCCAGCCACTTAGATAAAATATTGTGTTTGAGGCCTTTAAATATGAAACTGAAATAGCGAAAACATCTTGTGCTGAAGCATAGAGTTAATTTTAAGAATTAAACAGGATTTCATGGATATGTGTCACTAGATCACTGAATGTGGTGCCGCTCGTATTGTTTCTTTATCTCTGTGACAGCTGGAATAGCAGTAGGCATTAATTTACTCAAATCTGCCTTGAAAGCAGTAATTTATGAATAAAGCAATACTATGGGTGAAAAGCCTAAGCTTTTTAACTTTTATTTTCTCCTTTTTGATCAAGCGTGGGATACACCAGGGGGTCAGATCAGCAAAGTATGCCCAGTGTATCAGTGAGTGATTTCTTACACTGAAGAGTGTGGATGACAGCTTTTTTTGTTCTGTATAGATATTTTTGGCATCCTTTAGAAATGCAGCTTGGTAGTGTTCAAAGCTGATGTTTTCTCCTCCTGGGAGGAACAGGGTGGAGAAAGGCGGGGTTGCTGGAGCAGTGACAGGGTACAAACATTTTCACTGTGTCTTCATTTTAGGCTTGTAGGAGATTGACTGAATACGGAGGAATGAGATTAGAGCAGTCTCTAAGTAATTCAGATGCTGGTTTCTCTGCTGAAGCTGTTAATGGAATGCTGACTTTGAGGATGATTTTTGTCTTGTCAGAAATACAATTAATTGCCTCAGAAATGGGACTTTTTAAGAGCTTAGTTAGTTACTTTTTTCCGGATTAAATCACTGTGACCGTATCTATACATTTGTCTGTTCATTAAAGAAAGGAATTACTCTTCATTTGAAATCCCTGCTCCAATGCCTAGGACAGGCATAACAGGCTCTTTTCTTCCTCAAGGAGATGTGAGGTGGCTGATATAGAACTGCAATAACAGCTGCAATGCATTGCTTTCATCAGAAAGATTAACTTTCTCCTCTGAAATGAATCCTTTGTGTATCTGACAAGTTTTAAATGAAAGAGAAAAAGAACCAAACAACTTCAAAAGGAGTATGTTAAAAATGATGATGTTGAAAAGAATCCAGAGCCTGCTGGAGCAGATATGCGGAATGTGACCAAAAAGGCACTTTGAAGATATCTTACCTGTCAAGTATCTGTAGTTCATTACTACTAACATTGTGTTTCTGACTCGTAAAAGAAAGACTTAATCTTTTTTACTCAGTAATACTTTTAGTCATATGGTTACTTCTGTCCCTGTTCAACAAAGCATTTCCAGAAATGTTGAAGCCTCATGGAGATGTCTCTGGGCTAGTCACCTTGTCGTTGTTAGGGGCACTGTGAGCCTTCCAGTCACACCCTGTGAACAGTCTTCTGTGGACCACATTTGTGCAAGCGATGCCTTGGAACCTTGGAAGGTGGTGAGGACTAAACTGATGCCTTGCTGGACTAGCTGCAAGTGCTTTCTGCATCCAGGGAAGTGCCTGGTGGCCCTGCATGACGGCTGCTGCATGGACGGACTTGTCCTCTCTGAACAGTTTTCAATTCAGTAATTATTTTCAAAAACACAACCACTGGAATATGCGGTGAGACCCAAGCAAGCATTAATGTTTGTGATGTTGGTGTCTGGCTGGGTTCAGTGCTTGGGGATCTCTCCTGCTCAGCGGTAATTTCTTTTCATCTTTTGCTTTAATCTATAGCAATGAAATGCTGGGAAGATACACCTTGCCAGCAAACTCTCCAAGCTTGTGAATGTTTGGAGAGTGTAACTAATGTTCTTTGAGACACTTCCAAGTGAGGAGGGAAAGAGAGTAGTGTAAATTTACTCTTACTTCATATTATTTTGGGGTCAGAAGCTCCATGCTCTCTGGTTTTACTCAGAATCAAATGTCACCCACCTAAGGGAGGGCAAGTGTAGCCTCCTCCCCATCTAGCCAGCAAAAATTCCCTCTCTGCCTGACAGTGCACTTAGCCTCCTTCAAAAAGCTAATAAACCACAAAAAGACTTTGCTAGCTGTGGCTTCAAGAAATATTTCCTGCTATAATCAGCAAAATCACTATTTGGAAAGGCTGCATTCTAGCCTTTTGGGGTCTATAGTTAAAGCCCTCATTCCTCTGTGTGTTGATGTTGGGAGCTCTGTCATTTCCCTGTTTCCCACATGGGACAGGAGTGTTGTTTCTCCAAGTGGTGCCTTTGCCATTCACCATGTGAGCAGAGGATGGTGCTCTTGATCCAAGTAATCTCATGCAGGCAATGGTGGTGCTCAAGATTGTCTCATTCTCTCTCAAATCATTTGCTTAACAGGGTTTTATTTGTACTTTTTGGTTCAGATTGCTCCCTCTGGTTTCCTCGTGCAATCTGAAAAAATTGCTGTCAGACAGCATTTTTTTGTTATTATATTTTCGGAATCCTTGAATAGAATCTTTCAGCATCAAATGAGAAAGTACTGATGTGTGGAGAATAATGAACAATGTACTGTATTAGAAATAGAATCTGTGCTTATGCACGTGACATGGTTCTGTATGTGGAAGGTTACCTTCTACAATCTGACTATACAATATCCACTCTTACTCCATATATATATATATATATATATTTATATAAAGGAAGAAATTTTTTCCTGGGAGGGTGGTGAGGCACTGGCCCAGGTTGCCCAGAGAAGTCGTGGCTGCCCTATGTTCAAGGCCAGGCTGGATGTGGCTTTAAGCAGCCTCATGTGGTGAAAGGTGTCCTTGCCCATGGCAGGGGCCTTGGAATTGGATGATTCCCTTCCAGCCCAAACTATTCTATGTTTCTATGATATGTTTCTATATGAGGGGAGATCTTATTAGTCTCTACAATTACCTGAAGGGAGGTTGTGGAGAGGAGGGTGCTGGCCTCTTCTCCCAAGTGACAGGGGACAGGACGAGAGGGAATGGCCTCTAGCTCTGCCAGGGGAGATTTAGGCTGGGCATCAGGAAAAGATTCTTCACGGAGAGGGTGGTTAGGCATTGGAACAGTCTGCCCAGGGAGGTGGTTGAGTCACCATCCCTGGAGGTGTTTAAGGTGAGGGTGGATGAGGTACACAGGGGCATGGTTTAGGGATTGGTAGGAATGGTTGGACTCAATAATCCGGTGGGTTATTCTTCCCACCTGGTTATTCTGTGATTCTTTTGCTAGAGGAAATAAAAAACTGTCAAAGTGATCGCTGAAGTATTTAGCCTGTTTACATAATGCCTTGCCTTGGCTCAGAACCTGCTGCGTCAGACTTGCTTGAGGCTCATGTGTCTTAACCTGTATTTTTTGGAATCCATTTCTCTGATCTATCTTCCTAGGCTTTTCTGTTGCAGAATGGGATCTAAGACGACCTCCCAGCATGTGTGGTTCAGGATAATGCTGCTCTTAAACAAAAGATTGCTTGTCACAGCTAGCTTCAGTCCATGTACAAGTAGAGTATTGGCGTTTTTGTGGATTGTAAGACATCTATGCTGCTTAGGGACCAAAAGGGTGCAGGGCCTGCGGCTGACAAGAAGCATGACTGGTGGAGAGAAGTGTTGAGAGAAGACTACAGAGAGATAAATGACCAGGAGAAGAGAGGAGTCATTATTTACTGATCTCAGACTAGAAGAGCTAAGGGCCATCAGCAGCTTTGCCAGTAGTTTAGAAACAAAATAAAAGTGAAAAAAAAATTGCATGACATGATTAAATTACATTACTTGTTGTTATGTTGTACTGTGGAGACTACGGCTATAAATGACATGTAACATAAAAAGCAAGTCCATGCAGATAGGTGCATTGGTAGATCTTAAACCAGATACAGTGCCTAGCCCCCACTGTTCCCAGCTGCTTTTATGGGAGCTGGCAGGGAGTCTCTTGCTTGTTCTGTTTCTGATGCTATTTTATGACTGTTGCTGCTGGCAACCGTTTACTGGATTAAATGGCCCTTCCCATCTGATTCAGTTGCAAGGGGGTATGTTTGTGTGTAGATGAATGAGACCTTCCTGTATGTGTTTGGGGTGTTTTGTTAGGTGGTGGATACATGCATGTCTCAGTCTCACATGATCAGCCACAGCTTTTGGACACTGGCTCTTAACCATCAGTCCATCTTCATGGAATCATAGAATAACCAGGTTGGAAGAGACCCACCGGATCATTGAGTCCAACCATTCCCATCAATCACTAAACCATGGCCCTCAGCACCTTGTCCACCATCCCTTAAACACCTCCAGGGAAGGTGACTCAACCACCTCCCTGGGCAGCCTCTGCCACTGCCCAGTGACCCTTTCAGCAAAAATTTTTTCCTAATGTCCAGCCTAAACCTCCCCTGACAGAGCTTGAGGCCAAGTTCACTTGCAGGACTAAATGCAGCGTTGTAGTTGTCTCACAGTTCACAAAATACACTGTTTTCTCGCTACTAGTTGTTCCAAAACTATATGGAACTGAAAGAAGTAAGCAATATGACTGACTTCTCTCATCCAGGGCTTGTGCTTGTCTGGAACAGTACCAAACACTGATGGACACTGAAGATCTGGCAGCAGCAGAAGCAGGTCTGTGTCCTTCTTGCTTACACATTTTGGAGTGGCCCACAGCTCTCAGTGCAGGACACTGAACTTGCCCAGCCTCTAGTTGGCTGTCCTATAACCATCACAGGGGGTAGATGAACAAATCTAATTCTACTCACAACTACCAATGGGAGCAGCTACATTTATTTTTGACCACACACATTAAAAGCTGTAACTGTTCTCCTCCAGCTGCATTGCTGCCTTTCTCCATGGGCTGCTTGCTCAAGGACTTGTTTAATTTTGAGGCCTAACAACTGATTGTTTAACTCCTTTCTTTGAGTCTGTCAACTTGGTTCCCCCAGTAACAGGGAGGAAAAGGTCAAATAGTCAACAGCATGGAGGTTTCAAGCCTCCTGAGGCAAGGCACTTGGTATTTTTATGATGAGAAGATTAAACTGACAAATGTGAGACTTGCCGTGGAAAAGGAATAATATTCGTGTAGACTGAAGAGTCTTCTGTCAGAATTGCTTGGTTTGGCTTTAGTGTATTTGTCATAGTACTTATTACAGCTGAAATTATCATTGCAGGAAATTGGTTTAATACAGTCTAATTTATACCTGGCCATATCAAAGTGTGCTTTTCTGCTCATGTTATAACTACTGTTTTGAACATACAGACCACATTTGCAGTCTGAAACAATACATGCTTGGAAAGGACGGAGGCACAATTGCGTGGTAGACTCCAATCTTTTTCTGCTGGATTAAGATGAGGTCCTAATAGTGATTGTCTTCCAGTTGCAGTGTTCTGCTTCCTAAAATTTTGTTTTTGCTGTGCAAAACCTACTCCCTGGAGCATGGAGGTTTGCTGTATGAGATGATCAAGCTCAACAGATGTCCATTTTCCCAACAAGGTTCTGCAGACTGGGACTCCCCGGTGTCACTTAGTATATATTTTGAATGTGATTTCACTCCCCAGGGGCTGGAAACCAATCTTTTTAAAGGGCAGCAACTACTCCAATTGCCCACAGGCTCAGTGGCTGATAGCTGCCGGGCAAGCAAGAGGCAGAAAGGGACTGCCTGCCTGAGCGTGTTGAACCAGTGGCTACTGGTACTGCCTTGCACAGGAGGGGAGTGCACAGGATTGTATCAGTTACCTTAAATTTCTGAGAATCCTATGTATGTTCCCTGCAACACTTCAGGAACTTGTGCAAAGCATATACTTACCCTCTCTGGCTTGCAGTCCTTGTGGATTTAAGCACACAAGAACAACATTGGAAGACTTGAATGTAGTTTAGGCTTTAAGACATCTTGTGACAGTTCCAAATTGGAAAGAACAGGTAGGCTGCAACACACATTAAAGAAATGGGGTTTAAAAGTTTGAACTTTGGTCAGAGCCTCTCTACCAGAGGGCTCTGACTGCTCCATGATTGACTGCAACTGCAATTGACTGACAACCTCCACAGAGAGAGACTCTCTGGGCTGTAATGATTACATTTATTCCATTTGAAAAGGGCTGGATGTTCTATTCTGGGGAGCTGTAAGCTCTACATTCCCTGAGCACAGGTGCAGCTGGCTTTCATAGTAATGGTGGAATAGGTAAGCTTGAAAGTAAGAGTGGTGAAGTGCTGGAACAGGTTGCCCAGGGAAGTGGTTGAATCACAGTCCCTAGAGGTGTTAAAAACCATGTAGACGTGACATTTCAAGACATGGTTTAGTAGGCATGGTGGTGTTGGGCTGACAGTTGGACAGGGTGATCCTAAAGGTCTTTTCCAATCTTAATGATCCAATGATTGTAAGTGGCTTGCTAATTTGTTTTATGGAAGTTCTTTTGTTCTTTTCTTCTCTGATATTAGCAAAATCTAAGTAAACCTTGCCTGCAGATTCAAAATAATTCCTTGTTCAGAAATAGCCCTTTGAGCATATTTAACTGTGTGCCTCTTTCACCTAAAATTTCCTGGAAAATCGTGAGTTTTTGTATATAAAAAGAACATCAGTTTTAATACTGTCAGTTCTTGGTCCTCTATTAGTGAGAAGCTGAATGAGCGGAAAAAATATATAGCAAAGGATTATCGCTCTCTACACTCTGGAGGTGTGATTTGACGTCAACCAAGATCAGAGTGATTACGGTATTCAGGATGTTATGTTACCCTGAAGTTGTCCTGGGAAACACTGACTTGGTGACATTTCATTTCTCCTTTGATATCTCTTTGCTCTAAGGAGGAATGTGATTATTTGTTGCTGGCTTGCACAGAGAACTGGAACAGATGAGATGATGTGATTTTGATTCCATAAACATGCTGTCAGTTCTGGAGAAAGCCGTGGTAAAGCGGTTAACAAGGAGACAACTGTTATTGGGGTTAAATTGTGTCAAGTCGCAGCGTCTTAGAAGATGTAATGTGGGCAGGTTTCTTGCGAACAAGGTGATGGGAACAAATCAAGACATTATGGCACTTTGAGAGCAGTTTTTGATTGCCCTTTCATTCTCGTTTGATCCTCAGATAATGAAAACTTTGCAGAACAGAAAAAATTGCTTTTGGTATCAGACTGAGTGAGCTTACTTTTTGACTCATCTTTCTTCTGGCAAGATTTGCAGTAACAGAGCTTATGTTAACGAAGGGAACAGGGAGAAATAAGATCCATTCTGAGTTGTCAGTTGTGAGGAACAGTACTATTTTATTGTTGTGGTTTAATAGTTACAAACCAGAATCTACTGTAGCCTTTTGCAATAAGACCCTGTAGGTAGCTTAAAGCAGAATAGGTGCAATTTGTGCTCTGGCCAGGATTCTGTGGTTGTCCTGTGATTTTTCCGCTTCAGAAACCAAAACTGTTGGGTAGGGGGTTAGTACTAAAAACTGGGGGAGTGTTTATGTGAAAATTGTGACAGAAGAAAAATATCTGATGTCAATGAGACTTGGTCATACCTAACCCTCAGGCTGGTTGCTTTGGATTTCTAATTCCAAGTATGTAACGATTCTAAGAATTGGCAAAGTATGGGAGTGACTGGGATCTTGGTGGATTTTAAAGAGTTATAACTGCATGTTTGAATTGCAACCTGATCCTGTGCTGTTTCGCTCCTGTGTTTATTGGTCAAAAATCACTGGTAGTCCCTGCCATGATCCTGCAGTAAACTGATGGAATTGTGAGATTCTTGTTTAATCTTCTGTATTTCCTCTTGAAGGAGTCTCTACCTACATCTGAAACCTTTCCTTCAAATTAATTCAAGCTGAAAGAGCAGAGATTTAGTTTAGATGTTAGGAAGAAATGTTTTCCTGTGAGGTTGGTGAGGCGCTGGCCCAGGTTGCCCAGAGAAGTCCTGGCTGCCCCATCCCTGGGAGGTGTTCAAGACCAGGCTGTCTGGGGCTTGGAGCAGCCTGATCCAGTGGGAGGTGTCCCTGCCCATGGCAGGGGCTTTGGAACTGAGTGATCTTTAAGGTCCCTTCCAACCCAAACCACTCTTTGAAATTTGTGCTTTCTCTCTAGCTATTTGGTGTTTGTCATTGATTGTGTTTCCTGAGAAGAAACATACAGCTGTTTGAACTGGTACACGTTAAAGGAGGAGGGAAGACAACATTTTATCGGTAACATTGTGCATAATTAGCAGAACATCTAATTTAATAGCTGTAGTCATAATTGCTCTCGAGATGCACTGAGTACTTCAGAGCATGATGTCATTGAAGAGAACCTTTAGGTTACAGATAGTCAAGTTCAGATAATATCAGTCATTCTTAGGCAGATGCAGTAAAAAAAACCCCAAACACCAAAAGTCTACAGTGAAGTTGTGTGAATGCTTGATATCTGTTTGGGCCATGCCCAGAAATGCACCACTCCTGTCTAGCTCAGCCAGCTCTTCCACTGAAACTGAAGTGGAATTTGCAAGAAAGATACTAGATGTTTCTTTATCCATCTGCATAACCTGTGAAATAGCCTGTGGCAAATGAAAATTGAATTTTGTCATTTTTGGTGCTTGCAAAAATGGGAGGAAAAAAACCTACGTATCTTGTCCAGGCTCTACAGAACAAGTCAGTGATGGCTTCCCTCTTTCTGGCTTTGTGGTTATTAAAGCAGCAGAATGCTCAGAAAGCCACAGAAGCGTTCTTAGATTACTCATGGGGTGGCAATGTCGTATGTGAATTGCTGATGTCCCATGGGAACTCTGGTTTGAAGTACAGAAGATGTAAAGTTTTGTCATCCATCATTTTAATGGCAATACTGTTATCCATAGTTGAGAAAAAGCTACTGAGCTGGAAAATATACTGAACCATACATTTTCTACATGAAATCTTAATTAGCTGTTGACTCACTTTTAGCATCGGTTCATCTGGCTTCGCTATGCTGTATTAGTTACTTCTACATAATTTATTTCATCAAACGTGATAAAACTAAATGCTTTGTGGATCTCTGCTGTGTACAAATGGAGAGAGGTCTTAGCTAAGTGTTGAATAAACTCATAAATCCCCCAAAAGCTAATTCTGTAAATGCTTATCTTTTGTTGTAATTTTTCCCAGCAGAGGAGGATCTTGAAAATAGGGCACTAGCATAAGGACTGGGCTTCCTTAGAAAATCACCAATTGGTGGGAAACATTCTATGCTAAATGTGGAAAAAGCACAAAGGAGCTTGCTTTATCTCTCTCTGACAGGGACCTGCACTGCTGGAGTCAGTATTGCTGCCCAAATATAAGTTGTTCTTATTTCTGTGGTATTGATGGCGAGCTTTGAATCTATGAAGAAAGATGGAGATGCTCCAACAAGAAATCATGCCCCTTAAGTTATTCAGGCTTCAGGACTTGCCAGAATATTTTATGAGAGATTTCAATAGCGCATCAGGAGCTAGAAGCCAGACCTTGATAGACTCCCAAATGTGTTATACAGAGGCTATGTGTCTTCTAGTATTTAAAAGGGAAAGCTGGGGAGGGGCTCTTTATCAGGGAGTGCAGGGACAGGACGAGGGGGAACAGTTTTAACACAAAACAGGGTAGATTCAGATTAGATTTTAGGAAGAAGTGGTTTTCTGAGAGAGTGGTGACGTACAGATTACCCAGAGAAGTCGTGGATGCCTCCTCCCTGGAGCTGTTCAAGGCCAGGCTGGATGGGGCTTTGAGCAGCCTGATCCCGTGGGAGGCGTCCCTGCCCATGGCAGGAGGGTTGGAACTGGATGAGCTTTAAGGTCCCTTCCAACCCAAAACTTTCTCCAATAACAGTCTGAAAAACTGTTGTTGAGTAATGAATCAAAATTGTATTTTTAGTTTTGATGATTGCAATGTGTTTTCCACTCTAGTAATCTCTCAGTTCCAGTGAAATACGTGAGGCTGTATGGTGGTACCACAAGAGACTTATATTCTTAGCTTACAACCTTCTGGAACTTCGGAAAAGA
Source organism: Clamator glandarius (assembly GCA_033459285.1). Taxonomy (NCBI): domain Eukaryota; kingdom Metazoa; phylum Chordata; class Aves; order Cuculiformes; family Cuculidae; genus Clamator; species Clamator glandarius. Next base: position 608,923 of record JAUNZM010000668.1, on the reverse strand, counting down.
AATAATTTAATGGGTGACAGATATATTCCCTGCTCTGTGAAACTTAGCTCAATAAATAAATAGAGAATAATATGAGGGAGACTTCAGTGGAGATTAGGGAAATGTGATATTGTTCTGAGGGAGAAGTGTTAGGAAAATGTTAACAGGTATAGACTGTTTTATAAAAACAGCAGAAACAAACCAAAAATGAAATGATAGTGTGCTGGTGCAGTGCATAATAAGCAAGATCAAATTAGATTTTATGAATTAATACACTATCTATTAAAGAACTTGTAAATCAAGGGCTAAAGTTTTCTTTCATTATTTAAAAAAATTTTAAAAGACAGAACACGGTACCCTTGGGTGATTTAATTTCTTCTGCATGCCAAGATTTGGGAAAACTCCTTTTTTTCCTTGCAAGTTTTTAGTTTGTCTTAATTTAAATTCCTTCAAAAAAGCCTTTTTTGTGGGGTGGGGATGAGGGTGTTGAGGAAGGGTGGGTGTGCTTTGCTTTTTCTGGAATTTATATGAGGCAAATGGAAGTCTCATGACTTCCAAAAGTCTGAGAGGTATTTGTTGCTGGCTAAAATTAGTCCAAAATGGAATTTAACTGATGAATTGATTGCTCAGTACACCAGAGCAAATCAATTTGTTAGTTTGAATATATCAGAACAGATGATGCTTAGATTTCTTGTCCTGATTTTATACAAAGATTTTTGACTCTGCAGCTTATGCAGTTAATTGTTGCTGTTTATTGAAGAGTTAGCTCACAATCTCTGTAAAAGAAGGCTTGAAGCAATGATTTTGCAGAGTAAAAACTTGCTTGTTGTAATGGCATAAATGCAAAATGACTTTTTGGTACTTAGCAGAGTTATTGGATGCCAGCTGATTCACAAGACTGCAACTTCAGAGTCCAAAAAGCTGAAAATGGAATAATTAAATGAAAGAGCTCTGAGAAAATGCAGTAAAATGGCAGGCTGATTTGAGGAGCTAACTGGCACTGCCAAGATCTGCTGCCTGTAAAGTACTTTGATGGTGTTGTGCTATGTTAAGTAGTCACCGTAACAACACTGTAATAACAGTACAATGCATAAATCTAAAGTCTTATTTGACAAGGAGGCGTGCAGTTTTGCCTTTGCTATGTGTAAAGGATGAGTTCCTGTGTTGAACAGTGTAACCCACTGAGTCACTTAATGGATCTGATGGGTTTGAGCTAAATTGACAAATAAACCCTAGTGATGAGGTGGTATCAAATCTGCAAGATTCCTATGCATCTACGTGTGGGAAAGGTCCGTGTGTGGTCCTCAGCTGACAGCATGCTGACCAGGAGCTGGCTACCTGGTGGTAGGGAATCCCAAAGAGAGGGGTGTATCTAAAATCTTGCAACGTTAGGAGCCCTTGGCCCCTCAGTTTGGTCTGGACCCTGATGCCTTTTGGAGAAAAGATTGAAATGCATAACTTGGAACCCTCTCTTCCAGGCAAGGACTCAAGTCACTGTTCTGTTGAAAACTAGACAAATCCCTATTTTAAAGAAGAGTTCACATTTATATTACCTTGACATAGTTAAAATTTTGCGCAGCGAGGGAAAACCTTTAATCATTTTTTTCTTTGTGCATATGTATTTATCTTTATAATAAAGTCTGAACCCCAAAGCATCACTCTCCTCAACAGCAATGAGATGAATCTCACTAATTTGTGCAAGCCTTTCTTGTTTACTGTGGAAAGCTCTATGCTATATGGCTTCCTGCAGGTAAGCTGGGGCTAATAGCTTTCCAGAACCTTTGCATTTTCCCAGTACGTTCTGTAAAATATTGTTTGTCAGACACAACATCAGAAGCACTTTAGATTCCTGGAGCTTTAAAAGAAAAGGCACAGTAAATACCTTGTGTGTGTGCCTTTTTTCTTTAATATGATCAGCTTCCTATCCGCTTTTCAATTACTTTTCTTTGTGATTTGGGTTGTGGACCCCTGTTCAATGAATTAGTTCCTTATGAAGGAGCAGGAACCTGGAATCTCTACTGTGTGAGGAGTAGGGAGAGGAAGAGCTCTACACTGGGACTGATGTAGGGGAGGAGATACCGAAGTGCTCCCAGCAGAAGAGTGTTGAAACCCTCCTCTTGTTGTCCTTCTAGGTGCAGTGTGTTTTCCTTAGGAAGGTGGAGGGGAGAAATTCTGTTGGAGAGGGAAGGAAAGAGCAGAAGCTGAAAAAGCTAGGAAGAAAAAGTGGTTAGAAAAAGTGGAAATGGTTAAAGAATGAACGAATGGGAACAGGATTGCACAAAGCACAAGCAAGGTGGAGAGAGGAAGGCAGAGGGGGAGATAAAGCCATGAATTTTATATTAGCATGCAGAAACAGTTGAAGAGCAATAGAGCAAACTCTAACTTTGGATCCTTTATTATGCCATTACAAATAAAAATGTAGAAACATTTCATTGGCTGTGAGCAAGTGCTATAAAGAATTGGCTTGCTTCTGGTGGAACGCAAAACAATAAAGCTGTTTTGCCTAAAAATGAGTCAGCAGATAAATTTGATTAAGGAAAAGGAAGTCCATACAATGTAAGTAGGAAATGAGGCTGTAAAACTGGAATGAGGTCTGTAAGGTATCATCTGTAAGTCACCATCCCTGAAGGTATTTAAAGGAAGTGTAGCTGTGGTGCTTAGGGATGTGGTTTAGTGTGGACTTGGCAGTGCTAGGTTTACAGTTGGACTCGATGATTTCAAAGGTTTTTTCCAACCTAAATGATTCTATGATTCTATATTGTGCTTGCATTTGCTTTGCACTGTCTCTCTTGTTCTCATCTTGGTTGCTTTGGGTTGGGTTCTGATGCAGTAGTCCTTACATAAGTCACTCTAAATGATAGCTTTGTACTGTCTTTAGGGCATTCCAAGCTTTCTGAAGTGGAATGAATCCTGGCAAAAGTTTAAGAGAACCAGACTGTGTAATTCTGGATTTTGAAATGGGGAAAACTCAGTGCTAAAGGAAAGGGGATCAACCAATCCTGTTTCTCCAGTTTCCTCCCTGATGCTGTGTGGGGACCTGATTGAGGATTTTATAGACAAGTTCACAACAGCCTAGAGGAAGAAAAAGTAGCTCATACATTTTACTGGAATAAATTAATTCTGACTTTATTAGCTGTCACGATTTTATGGATGCTACATAAAGGTATAAGTAATATTGTAATAATGGCACAACAGGAGAAGATGATGAGAAGTATGACAATTTATTGTATATTCTGAAAATACTTGTACTGGAAGAGGGGGGAAAAGCTTTTTTTACCCCTACATCAAAGTGTCTGGCATCTTCAAAAAGATCTGACTGGATCTTTGTTTTCCTTTGTGTGAAAAAAGTGTCAAATGCAGAAATGTCAATAAGTTCTTTCTCTTGCCTCATATTGACTGACTAGTTACAAGCTAAGCTTCAATAAGCATTATTAATGAATAGGGAGACGTGAATTTCTGCTTGGTGTGTACTCAAAGCAGATTGCCAATAAAAATGAACATTTTGTTTTATTTTCTCCACTTGAATTTCATTAAATAACTTCTCACAAATGCATGCAGATTCCTGTAATGAAATTGAACACAAGTGATGCAAATTCTTAATGATCACAATACAGCTGGATGGTGAATCTCTAAAGGGAAGTAACCAACATGCGACTCTAAATAATAGACAGGCAATAAATTGCAAAATACCTGATAACCAACAGAACATTTTAAAATCTTAATTCCAGGATATATCTTGAGCTGACTGTATCAAGCAAGTTTGTTGGATAGCTGCAAACCAGCTACACTCACTGCTTTTCTTTTCTGTAAGCGCCCTAAAATTCCATGATATGCCACGCACAGCTCTCTTTTTGTTGACATGCTCTTTGCAGTTCCTGCCTGAGTTGTAATGAATTATCCAAAATTAAATTCCAGATAAAGAAATCTGTTCCTCTGTCTGTGTGCAAAACCAGCTGTTATGGTGGTTCATTTCAGCTAACTGCTGTAGGCAATTTATTTTGGAATTGGCTGGCAGGCATGGAACAGGCACAAAAGGATGAGGACAGAAAAGTCCTGGAGAATCTGTCGGATTTAATGTTATGGGTCTGAAAGGTGGTTGTGTAAATTCCCAGTATTTCCTGGAGCAATGAACAACCTGACCAGTTATCATTTTCCTTACATCTACCATAAAAAGTGCAGACTTTCCTTTGTGCTCCTCTCTCTTGTACAGTCTTTGTGTGGAAGCTGTTTCAATTTTCCAAAAAAACTAACTTAAGTCCCGCATTTCTGGCTGTATGCATTTATTTGGTTCTTAATCACTAAAACCTTATGTATGTTTCTTGGTTTTCCCTGGCATTTGTAGTCTGGTGCATAATTTTAAGGAAAAATGATCTGGAACTTGTTTAACGAAGTAAAGCAATTTTCTGGAGAGCACATTCTCTTATGCTCCCTAGTTTACTGAAAATGTCATCCCAGTTGGTATGAAACTCCAGTGGCTTCAACATCCTCTTGCTATTTTACATGTTTGCCATATCCTGTGCCTTTCTAATATGAAAAGAAGAGATTCTCAGATCTGTGGCAGGTCTCTGTTTTTCATGTGGCTTAAAAACAAGACTGCAATTAATCACCTAGTGGCTGGATTACTTGTGCGTGCCTGCTGAGTTTGGCTTTTTGTTTATTTGATAAAGTGAGGATGTTTCCCGTGACTTTAGAAAGCTGTGATCAGATATTCAAGGACAATCGGTTGGCAGCTACAGAAGGCGAGAATGGCTCTACTGTTGGAGATGAAGGACTGATTTATTTAGTTACAGACAAAATAATGGGATGAAATTAAGCCAGATACAACATTACATTGACTATTGAGGATGATATTTCCGTATAATGGGAACTACTGTCTATGTAACTGGCTTCTTGGGAAGCGCTGAAACCTGACTGCTGGGCCTATGATAGAATCAGGCTGGATGAAAAGCTGGTGAACATACAATAGAGAAAACCACCCTTTGTTAAGATAGAGGGATTCTGGAGCTCCATTATGAGGACTTTTCCTTGCTTAGGAAGTGAATGACCTTTCCAATAGCCTAAACGAGGAGTGCTTTATTAGTTCAGTATCATTCCTTCACTGCCCCATCATTTCCTTTTCAGGGAGGTTTGTAGCAGCGACAGCCCCTGAAGCTCACAGAAGCACCTGAGAAGCACCCCCAGAAGGGCAGGTAGATGCTGGCTGCCCAAGGCCATGCTAGCAGAGTCTGCTGGACATCTCAATAGGTGAAGCTTATTTATGCAGCTCTAACAAGAACTGTCATTAAAATTTGTAACCTGAGATACTCAGATTTCGGGGTTGTGCTCATTAGACTGTTAGTTGAAAGCTTGGATGCTGAAAGCATGTTTCTAACACACAGTGAACACATCTGTTAGGAAAGATTGCTACTTTCAAGCTCTTCCAGTATCGAGTGTGGCTATTCTACCAGTTGAATGTATCAAGTGTTAGTTATAAATAAATTTAGAAAGCTGGTTTAAACCTCATGAACAAAGTTGTTCTAGGGTGAAGTGACAGTCCTTTGGAACAGGTATTCTATTACTCATATACTAATATGATTACTTAATGATATGACAATTACAGCCCTTTTATAGTAATGTTAAGGTAGCGACCTCCCTATAGAGAGCATACAGGATATCTTTCTTCTGTTTGTGGCTGCAGCTTTGGCTGCTTTTATGGGAAAACCCATTGTTGGTATGTTAAGAATTAATCAAAATTAAAGTTTAGTAAGTTTGAAATCAGCATTATGGTGTGTGATTAGATGTATACTGATAACATTAATCTTTTGTAGATGTTTTCCCTGTTAAAACCCACCCCAGATTTATATGCCTCTTCTATTGACTTAAAGTTTTGACATTAACCCACACTTACTGTTTTTAACAACATGAATTATATCAGTATTCCTTCTTCAGTTCATCTGTTCTAGACCTTTCCTGCTTCTTAGGTTTCCAATATTTTTCTCTCAAATACTGTTTCACAGAGGTAACATTTCCTTCTGTTCTAACTATATCCGTAAAGCCTGTACTTGCTGCAAGGATGTAAACAACCCCTCTGTTTCAGTTCTGGATGTTGAAATGTTTCCCCAGTGACAGAGTAATATTTGAGCCATCATTAGAATGATACACTCTTCTGCTTTTGTTTTGCAACCCCTACACAGGAGTCTCTCGGGAAGATCCAAGAATCTCTGAACATAGGTCCCCTTGCATCTCTTGCAGCATTTTGTTGAGTGTGTTATGCTTGTTTTGTTTTGCAGAAAACTGTTTATACAATCCCACTTACTCTGCAATATTCTGCTCTTGATGAGGAGCACTTGGATTTTAATTATTTGGAAGGTGAATTGCAAATAAGTGTTTTTAATTAAAGTCCATGTTTAATTTAGCTCTTTGGGCATATTAGCTTGCAAGCGTAAAATAATAAGAAACTGAAGGTTTTTTCCAAAGAGCTGTTCTAAGCATACCTTTGTTATTCTTCCTTCCTTTCCTCGTCACTTTTTCATGTTTCTTCTATTTTCTTTCTGATACGACCTTTCGTACATTTGAATGTAGTGAAGTAAACAGCTCATTAGTTTATAATAATTAAGTACGTTTGGTAACCTACGTTAGCCACAGAAGCAAGGGTTAGATCTGACTTGAGCATAATTGTGTGTTGAGGATCTCATCCTGCTGAAAGGAGTGGAGAGGGTGAAGCACTGCAGTGAAGCCCACACCAGGCAGTGCTGGGGCAGAGGGAGAGCGAAGGAGTCGGTCCAGCCTGGGGGTACCCTACCAGGGAGAGGAAATGTTCTCATATTGCATCAGGGGAGGTTTAGATTGGGTATTTGCAAAAAGTTCTTCAATAAAAGAGTGGTGAAGCACTGGCACAGGCTGCCCAGAGCAGTGGTGGAGTCTCCATCCCTGGAAATTTTCAAAGTGTGTGTATATGTGGCGTTTTGGGACATGGTTTAGCAGGCACAGTGGGGTTGGGCTGATGGTTGGACTGAATGATCTTGGAGGGCTTTTCCAACCTTAATGGTTCTATGATCTTTCTAATCTTTTTGTTGTTGTCGTTGGTTGTTTTGGTTTTTTCCTCCCCTTCCCCATAGCTATTTAAAACATATAAGCAAACATATTTTGAGAGAAAAGAACTAGTGGCATACATAATATTTTTCAGATAGTTTTGTTTGCGTTGTAGGAGGATCTGTATTGATGAAGCTATACGATAGTTTTTCATAGGATCACAACTAGAAGAGTATCTCTATCAATGTGTTTATATTTCCTCCTTTGTACTTCGAGGGACAGACATACTCAAATATTATGATAAAGGAATTTGTATAACTGGGTGAGGATGAGCTATTTTTTTTATTGAATTGACTGAGGATAGCTTTCTTGGCTTTGACTTTCATTCAGTTTTAATATGACTACCCTTTTTGCCACCTCTAGCTGTAAATATTAAGAACTGATGTGCAGGGAGGAAGGCAGATAGTCACAGGCTGCTGGCTCACGCTGGCTTGGAGTTGCCATAACATCACTTGCAGCGGTCTGACAGCCTGGACCTAATCTGAAGTGAGCTGCAATCTTTTAGTGATTGCCTGGGAGGAATTAAAAAGTACAAGCCAAATGATAGTTCAAACATCCTTCTGGAAGGCGTAGAAAGCTGTTCTTTAGCATTGCTGGAACAGACTGACAACGGGATTAACCAAGGTTGTTTACGTCAAGAGCTTATCCAGACACAGGAGGAGGTACACCATGCGGCTTATGTGTAAAGTAAGTGAAAAGGAGTTTTCTGCATCTCGCCTTTCAGCCTGAAGGCTAACCTGAATCCCTACCACGCAGCTTTCCAATGAGCTGGGGGTGAGCTTGGGTGAGCCCTGTTTAGGCAGGTTATAGGGTTTTCTGGAAGTGGGATGAACGCTTCTATCAGTCAGTGCTAGTGTTATAGTTGGATTGACAAGAGACCCAGTGATAAATGTTGCTAACAGTAGTTAAAGCCAAGCCTGCGCTTGTAGAGGGAATCAAGAGATGATGCTCACTGACAAGGAGAGAATTTAAAGTAGGGGAAGTAAAATCACTAATCCATGAGTGAGAATGGTGAACTCTGGAAGAAGAGGGGAGTTTTAGGAGCATGGGTGATAGAGATGTTTAGATAAAGAATGTGGAGTCTGCATTAAAAAACCCCAAATTGGATGTTTTCTTCCAGTAGCTAAAATCCCTCAAATATCTTGCAGGGTACAGTTGATGTCACCTGATGAGTTAGGATGATAGCATAAGTGGCAAAGAATATGTGAGTTCTGTAGGGAGAATACAAGGGATTTCAGAGCAGCCTAGTTTTCCAGCAAAACAGAAACAGATTTACTTTCTCTGCAAGAGAAAGTCAGCTCCCTTTTCAGAGCTTCCAGATAAACGGTAAGGGAGGAAAGCAAGCTTATGTACACTTTCTTGAACTAAAGAAAAGAAGCTAATGAGCATTCATGAAAGCAGGTATGGGGTTAGATTTACCCTGGTTTCAAAACTTCTCTTTAGGCTTTGTTCTATTATTTCAGATAAACTTGTGGGTTGCTGGGATGAATCCCAGGCTTTTTGCTCTGCTCAGTGCCATAGTAAACATAGAAATTAGCTCATGCTCTGACTGTTCTTTCATTAGCAATGAGTTCAGCTAAATAAAAAATACTGAATACATGTTCACTTAAAGCCTCTGCTGCTCACTCAGGGCTCATTCTGGGGTCTGCTAAACTGCCAAGAGTGGGAATCTAATTGCTCAACATCTGTCTGGATGTGACTGATGCACAACTGGACTCATTCTTGTGCCTGCAGTTCATTAATTGTTTTCTCTCTGTTGTATTATTAAAGGCCTCAATTTGCCATATCTCTCAGAGGGGCAACAGTTAAGCTTGTCAGGTAGCTGAAGCAGGGCTGGGTGAGGGCATCAACCAATGCTACCCTGAGTGCCCTGCTGAGAGCTTGGGAATAGCTGCATCCAAACACTCTGCTGCTCGTAGCTGCAGTCACCAAAAACCACAAGTTTCATGTTTTGCACCTGAGATGTTGCTGACTGAGTGCCGAATTAGTCATCTCTTGGTGCTTTCCGTAGTGATTTACTCTTGTCCAGTGCAGCTGCAAAATATTTCAGTTCTTTACGGTGTGCAGTTGTGCACTTGTAAAAAAACTACGCAGAGCATAAAGCAGTGGAGAATTGGGACAAAACGTGTGCTGTTCCTCTCACTATTCTGCTGCAGCAAACTTAGTTATGTAATCCTGGAGTTTGTGAATGCAAAAACAAAACCTTTCAACTTTGAGAAATTAATCTGTGACCATTAACAGGGAGTTTGATGCTTCTAGTCTTCATCTGAATTTAATTGGCTTTCTTCTATCTCTAATTTGTTTTGTTTTTTTCTCCTGCATGTTTTAGTGAAACGTGATGGAAAAATAAATCAGTGGAACAGATTCTGTGCTACTGTTGCTCTCTTCTCCCAAGTAACTAGCAGTGGGATGAGAAGAAAGGGACTCAAGTTGCATCACGGGAGGCTTAGATTGGATAGTAGGAAAAATTTCTTTACTGAAAGAGTGGTGAAGCATTTGCAGAGGCTGCCTGGGAAGTAGTGGAGTCTCCATCCCTAGAGGAGTTCAAAAAAGGTGTAGATATGGTGCTTTGGGACATGGTTTAGTAGGCACAGTGGAGTTGCGCTGACGGTTGGACCGGATAATCTTAGAGATCTTTTCCAACCTTAACAGTTCTATGATTTTGTGGAACTTGTCAACCTTAGAAAATGTTTCATATAACCTGTTCTCATCTAAATGATGTTGAAATGGACTTTTTCTGTTTGGTTGTTTCTATTCTATTTAATTTTCAGTCATTTTCAATAACTTTGTTTCCACTTATATAAAACATTTTTTCCTCGCTAATAAAATGAAATGCATTTGCGGTTCTGAATTGAACTGATAGTTCCGTAGTTCTGAAAAAGGTTGAAGTTTTTTGGTTTTTCTTTGGTTTGAAGTGTTGTGGGGTTTTTTATTGGTTGTTGTTGACATTTTCATTCAGATCAACAACAAAAAAATCCCTATTGGAATTCCCCATACAGCAGAAGATCCAGGTCTTTAAACAGCTCAAGTAATCCAAGAGTCTTAACCTTTCAATTAAGACTCTTGGATTATTATAGCTATAAACTGTAAAGCTCAGCCTTGATGGTAGTGATTTTTTTTTTTTAAATGGATAATGCGGATCTTCTCGGTCACATTTTAATTGAATTTTATTTGGAAGCCTCTGCACAAAGGACAGAGTTGAATGATCTCCTCGAGGCCTGCTGCTTGCTGATAGCCAAATACAGATTAGCAGATGCTTTGGCAAGGAACACCAGTGAAACTCATTAGCAGGAGGTGTATAATTGTCAGAGGGATGGTAGTCCCCTCATGGCAGAGCAGGTGCTGATGTTCTGTTTCTGCTTTAGTTTTGATCTTGTGACTGCTTTCATCTTTGCTGTAGATTACAGCAGAAGGAAAACCTGTTGCATTCATAGTTGGGCTTTCAAGAGGAGGAGTGTATTTACTTAATATCTCTATCATAGTATACTGTATAAAATCTAATGGAAAGTGAGAAGTTCACTTATCCTTTCATTTTCTTCTCTGTATGTGAAAGCCTTTATTTCTTGTTATTTCAAATCTATCGTGCTGTCTCTTTATAGCAAGTTTAGGCTTTGCCTTCACTGACATGCGAATATTATAGCAGAATTAAATGGTAGTAGGTTGGAATGCCTAGTATAACCAGAGCTTTAATATTAACTCTAAAAGTTACTCCTTAAGAATTTAACTAGATATTTAATGACTGAGGTCAACACTACCATGCGTGATCTATTAGTCTGTGTTGTTAGAAATTCGAAGTTTCTTACCCTTAGATTATATAATTTCACAACAGCAGCATGTTTCTTCACTGGCATTTATTTCTTACAGGAAAATTAAGTACTCTATTCAGCAGGAAAATATTTTGCTGTTTATATATTTTCACAGGAGAAGAGGTTACTTGTGACAATGTGATAGTTAATGTAATGTGTATGGTATGGGAATTTGTGGGAACGTTGGGCTGAAGCACAAGTGAGCATTTAACTACTGAGAGAGTTTTAGAGTGAAACTCTGTTCCGGCCAGGCACCAGTCTCACAGGCCTTGGTACCTCTGCCTGCTCTGAGTATCTGTGCCGCAGAAACCTGCTGCTGGGGAATGCTGCTGGTTGCACATGAGACTTGGGATGATTGTTTTTCATTTGCTGATTTGTAATTTTCAGCGCACAGGTCTCTCTCTTTCATCTGGTGTAGCTCTGTAATTACCACGTTCAGGAGTCTGATGTTTATAGCATTATTTCCCTTTGTACACCCCCTGGGTGGCTGATTTAGTCTGAGCTTACATTTTGCATAATTAACTCTGAGCTTTAAGGACACTGAACAGACAATTTACTCAAGTTGCAGGATGCTGCTTTTCAGAAGAGGCACGCTGTGCGCTCAGCCAACACAGACCTGGTGTTTCACAGTGGAGAAGCAGTAGAGCTCATCTCAGGGTTCAGCTCCATGAGGTGTTCAGCAGCCCCAAGTCCCAGGGCTGGTAAAGGTAGAGTTAGGCTTATTCTGGCATGAGGGCTGGAGGCTGGGGGTTTGGTAGCATCAGAGCATGAGGATGGAGGCTGCTGCTTGTAGAAAAGAGGCATTACTGGCTGGTTCCTGACCAGATGTGAATTAGTCAGCAGTTGTTAAGGCTACAAAGCACAGAGGGTACAACTTGGTGCTGCAGAGGCTAATAAAATAGGATTAAAGTTGTATGTGTTTAAAGGTCTGCTAAACTCTGAGGAGGCCTGATTGTGGAAAACAAAACAAGTACAGTATGCATGGGCTGCAGGGTTATGTTTAAATCCAGAGACAAATTTGGAGGTGTTGTCAGAGGTTCTTCCTTATATCTAGCCTGAGAGAGTTTGTGAGCAGCAGTGAGGTGGGAAATGTTAACGTTGGTTATGATTCATTTATTTCTGAAGTTGGATGGGTTTGTTTGCTGCAGCATCAGGGCTAGAACTTGTACAGAATTACACTGAGTGCCAGGTCAAGGCTGTAGCTTGTGGATGACTTTGAGGATTGGCCAAGCGTCTTTTGGGGGCAGAGCTGAAATTCAAGTTTGGAGACCCTTGTGTGCAACCCCTGAAAGGTCAAAGAACTGTCTACCGTTAGTGCTAGTTGCTCTTTTGTGTAGAGCAAACCTGAAACATCTTGGGAATGAAAAAAAGCTCATTGGGTGGCAGAAAACAAAACTTGTATCTCAGACAAAGTATATTGTGTCTTGATCCTATATGCTTATGAGAATTCATCTTGGTGGAATTCAACAGAGTAAGGCTTTATAGATAAATATTTTCATTTTAAAATGGAATGAATTTTAGTTTTATTTCACGTGTTGTACCTTTCCTTCACTGAAAAATGTGTCATGAAATGTCTGGGGGAGAAACCTGTTGTAAATAAACAGGATTTGCTTTAGAATGAGGGCTGAGCAGCTGAAACCGAGGGTCGTTGCATTGATGAGAGAAAGTAGCACAAGTTTTGTGCTTCCCAGGGTTTTCTTTCACATTTTTAGCTGTTTCCCAGTGGTTCAAATAAAAGTGATTTCTGTCTTACAGGCTTGGTAAAAAACCAATTTTACTAGTGTAGGCTGGTATTCCAAGCGGAAACAGTGGTACTGCTCAGTGCAGCAGAATAACTACTGAATGGCGCATCCCTAATTTCACAATAAATAGGAGTTGCTAATTACTTTTTGTGGGGTTGCGTTCATGAGGTTTTGTGAGTATATAGGTACAGGAGGGAATGACACCAGGATTTTTGGCTATTCCTTCCTGCCTAGCTCAACATTATGACTTGATTCCTTGAGGGGACCCTGTTCAGCTCTATGCAGAGATGAGCAGCGAGCCTCTTCCTTTGCCAGAAAGGCATGGGCTTGTGATCTTAATAACAGCATTCTCAATATGCATCTGCCTAAGATGTAGTCCTGTGAGGGCTTTGGAAAAGGGAATTGCCTCCTCTGACTCTGTCTGGTGTCTTTAATATGGGTGTGTGCAAGTTTTCAGCATGTAGAGTGCTGTGGACCTACCACTCCTTCCAAGCTTTGGGGTCAAAGAGAAGGAATACAAAAAAAAGACATAAATAAATTTGCAGACTTCAGAGAGATCTATGTTTGTAAATGTTTGTATGGGATGTTTGTAATTGTTTATCCTAAAATCTGTTCCTAAGGACTTAATGCAAACTAAATGCCTAATCTATGGAGAAAATTTAAAAAGTTATGGAATTATTCTAGGTTTCTGTTTTTAATTAGTAGCCTGTGGTAAACCATGTGAGCATTCCCAGCTGCTATTTACCGACAGGCTCATTTTACTACCTAATGGCAATCTTGAAAACAACAGGCTTCTTCATGTCACATCTGAAATAGTATAGAAAAAAGAGATTAATCTTTCAAAAGAACTAAGGGATGACATTGAGACAGGTATTAGATACATCATAGAGTTATAGAATCATTAGGTTGGAAAAGACCTTTGAGATCAAGTCCAACTGTACTTGTCCACTACTAAATAATATCCCCAAACACCTCATCTGCCCGTCTTTTAAACCCCTCCAGAACGCAACCACCTCCCTGAGCAGCATCTGCCAGTGCCTGAGAACCCTTTCTGTGAAGAAATGTTTCCTGATGTCCAGTCTGAATTTCCCCTGGTGGAGCTTGAGGCCATTTCCTCTTGTCCTACCACCTGTCACTTGGCAGAAGAGACCAGCACCCACCTCTCTACAACCTCCTTTTCGGTAGTTGTAGAGCTATAAGCTCTCCCCTTGGCCTTTAGCCTTCCCTAGGCTAAACAGACCCAGCTCTCTCAGCTGCTCCTCATAAGACTCCAGCCCCTTCAACAGCTTCATTGCTCTTCTCTGGACGAGCCCCAGGACCTCAATGACTTTCTTATAGTAAATGGGTCCAAAACTGAACACAGGATTCGAGACGCAGCCTCATGAGTGCTGACTACAAAGGCGAATTTCATCTGATTTCTCAGGATGAAGTGATGCATTTGTAGAATCGGCTCTTATCAGTTCTAGTCACCTTACACTTGTTTTCTAAAAAACCGTGTTCAGTGATGGGAAGCATTACTTAAGGAGTGAATACAAACAAGGCTTTCAGCGTGATGAAAACAAACATTGCTTCTAAGCAAGAAAATGAAGAGGAAGGCAAAATCACAGCATGCAGCTGTAAAGTCAGATGAACTATAAATTTCGACAGTACTAAATCTTATTCTTCTGGCAAGTTTTACATTTGCAAGAAGATTAAACAAATTATCAGTTTCAAGTTATGCAAGAGAGTCATAAGTAATGATTCAGATACAGCATGTTTCTAAGAACTGATTTCTAACCAGACTGTCACTTGCCATAAAATATAGTCAGACATCAAATAGATTTCTGATTCTTCTTGTTTCAATTTTTTTATGGAGTTTCTTCTTAATAGTAAACCAAAGGCATTTATGTGAGATTGAATTGCTTTCATGTGCATAATCTGAAGTCGATATCCAGAAATTAATCTCCAGACAAAGCTCAAAAGGCCCTGGAGTTGTATAGGAGTTATGGGTTTGGGATTTGTTTGGGGTTTTTTCTTTAAAACTGGAGCTTCAGTCAGAGCTAAAGACTTGTAAAACCTTCTGTATTACTCCAAACTATTCAGCACTAAAAAATGGAATATCAGGGCTTTGCTTTCTTGCCCTATTTCCATATGACTTTTGTGCAATTTTATCACCCCAAAAGTTTGATACCAGAAGCATCTAAAGACTCTACATAGCACAGAGAGTGATTTCCTGATGCCTGATACCTGACTTGAGGTGTTCATCATCTTGGCTGCACGGATCCAGGCCTGGTAAGGGATTCTTTACTAGTTGTGAGAGTTAAGCACTGGAGAATCTGATGGGTCCACACCATCAGTAGTTTGAGAGTGAACAGTGGTACATCTATTTTGGATTCCCTGAGTACGTAGCCTCACATTGTTTAAGCAGGAGACCAGAAACAAACTAGCCTTATTACATGAAGCACAATATTGCCTGTGTGATCCAATCGACTTGTTTAAATGTAGTTGCCGTGGATATGCTGTGTGGCAGCTGAAGATGGAGTATGGGGCAGCTTATAACTGGGGAGGGGTTTAGACCCAAGGGACAGGTACTTCTTCTAAGGAGTGTAAGTAATAAAACTGCAGATTATTCTTTAAGTATAAAGAGAATTAAGAACACTTAACAAACCAGGTACAGTCTATTAAGTATGTACTTAGCAAGTACTCAAATTTTAGTTTGCTTGCAGTCAGGGACAATATCCACTTAGAATTTTAAAAAACAGAAAGAAAATAGTTTACTGGAATGGTTTGTTTTCTTAGCTGATGTTTCTATGTCCAAAGTTCAGTAACTGTGCATAGGAAAGGATGCTTCTGAAATACGTATAAAAACAGCTATGAGACCTGTAAATATATTTAATTGTTCTTGAAAATCTAGTAGGTTGTATAAGAAATGAAAGGCAGTTTTTATATGGGTAGCAGATGCTGAGATAAATAATTGCAGAGAGAACAGTGTGTGAGATCATCTTTATTAGGGGAAGTGTTTTTTATGCTCTCTCCTGTGGGCTTTTCTCTTATCCGTCATGTAGGTTTTGATACCAAGTTCCAAAGAAAAGATGCCTTTTCCCTTCCCATAACTTGGCAGGCTTTTTCCTCAGTTTTAGAAGAGGGAGGCATTTGCTTCAGACTTGTCTGTTGATATTGCTGCATGTTGATTATCAGCTCTTGTGATGTGTTCTTCAGCCAGGTCTGACTTTGAATGTCTTCACCTGAGAGCATGGCCCTGTGCTGCCTTTACACTTGGGAAGCAAGTATTATTTAAGGTCTAACAGTTCCTAACACGAAGCTGTGGGTGAGAGATATGTCTATATGCGGTGTAACCATCAAAAATGTATTATCATAGCTTAGATTTTTGCCAAAACTGTCTGCGCTTTAAAGCTGAAAATAGCTTTCGGTGCTGTTAAAGTACACTTGGGCTAATCTCACTTCAACTTTCTGTTGGAAAATGTTAGGTATTTGACATGGTGATGTATTCTTTCAAGGGAAGAGAATGAAACGAGAAAATTTAAATTTAAGAGTTGTTTTGTCCAGGAAGGCTAATAAATATGCTCATTGTCTGCCCCTATGTATAGGTGGTAGAAATGCCACATGTTTGAATCCTGGCCATGAGATTTTCTTGTGCTTGGAATTTCCTATTCTGCTTTCAGGCTTTCACTGTGGGAGGAATGAAACTGGCTGCTGTCAGGTCTGGCATCTGCAATTTCAATCAAAGTAAGATGAAATTGTCTCTCATGATGGGGTGGCTTTGTAATTTCCTCACGGACACTTAAAAATCTATTTATTTCTAAAATACAGCATAGCAGAAAAGGCAGAGAAACTCATGAAACATGAATTGAGATTTTGAGTGTCACATAAACATAAATGGGAATAGATTGCTTGCTGTTCTGATGCAGCTAATTAGTAGTTCTGGAAGGGATTTCTACACTGATTGAAATGTTTGAAGAGAAACCTTGCAATTAAGATGATTTTATCTTTTTAGCTGAATCACTCTGTAGATTTGCAGCCTGTCTGTTACTGAAAGGCATCTCTCCCACACCTGGAGTTCACAATGTAGTAGCGATCTGTGTAGAAAACTTTTTCTTTGTACCTTATCTAAGCAAGAGGGAAAACCAATTCTTCTTTTATATCTATATTCAAGAACATGCGATTGAAAAAACATGTTTGGTGATCAAGTCCTGTTCATTGCTACCACAGCCACTACATCATACAATTCCCTTTGTAAATGTATTGTATTCCATCTTAAAAGCAACATATTTTTTTCCATTGCCCTCTGTCCTGGCTGTCTCAGAGCATCACTGCTCTAACGATTAGAGACCTCCTACTTTTTGCTTTAAAATCAGCCACTGTCCCATTTCTTGGGCCACTGCTGTCTTCCAGCTTGAGCAGCACTTATTCTCCACAGTATTTCCATATCACTGTAATTGTGGGAAGCAGTCACGTTCTGCCTCCCTCTGTCTAATTTACTAGGCTGATTACATAGAGGGACTCTTTAACTCTCTTCGTGGGGAGGTCGCTGCTCTGCTTCCCAGTCCTCCTGTTCATCGTTTTAGCTTGGGTTCATATTCTTCAGTATGGATGATCTGAACCGCAGAATGCATGCTGAAAAACAAATTGCCTTTCATTTCATATTGCACTCGTGTGGCAAAGTTTGGGTAGTGGGGGGGCTACAGAGGTGGCTCCTGTGAGAAGCTGCTAGAAGCTTTCCCTGTGTCTGATAGAGCCAATGCCACTAGCACCAAGATAGACCCATCACTGGCCAAAGCTGAGGCCTTTAACAACAGTGTTGGCACCTCTGGAATGACATTTAAGAAAGGGAAAATGCTGCAGAAACAGCAGGAGAGAGAGATATTTCTTTACTGAAAGAGTGGTGAAGCATTGGAACAGGAGGTGGAGGTGTCACCATCCCTGGAGGTGTTAAAAAACCATCTAGATGTGACACTTTGGGACATGGTTTAGTAGGCGTGGTGGGGTTGGGCTGACGGTTGGACTGGTTGAGCTTAGAGGGCTTTTCCAACCTTAATGATTCTGTAATTTTACAATTCTATAAGACAATCTAATTTCTACAACGTTGAGAGTTTTCTTTTACATTTTCACATATATATATATATATACACACACACATACATATATATGTATGTATGTATATATGTATATAAAAGCATCACTTAGCCCTGCTGGGGCTCAAAAATGAGGTTTGATTTTTTCCAAAAGAAGTGTTCCTGGTTTCTCAACAGCACATGGCATCTTCTCATAGCCTTGTGTAGGCCCAGAATGCCAGATAACAGTAAAAGTTAGGATAGTACTGAAGCTAACTCTGAAAGGAATCTCATCAGTAAAAAAAAAAACCAAAAACAAGATCCCAAATGCAACCCCCACCAAAGCAAAGAAAAAGATCACCCCTGAAGCCCCCTTCATATGATGAATGCACAACTAGATAAATGGTAACTAGGGCAATTCTGTGAGTAGATCATTTAGGAAAACATCATAAAGAAAGTTTTAAGTTTACGCATTTTGTGCAGTCTTCCTACCTGACTTACTGCAAAGTGCAAAGGTATTATTGCAATTAATTTTGGGACGTTCCCCTAATTGCCTCAGAGTAACGTGACTGATCAAAGTCTTGCTCCTCAAGCTGTGTGACTTCACATTCCTGTGTGTTTTATTGTATGGCAATGTCAGGATGCCTTACAAAGGGTTAAAAATATAAAATCAATCAAATGAGACCAATTCATAAAGAAAAGTTCAGCTTCTTTTATAGCAAAAGAATGGAATCTCCATGTGATAGAAAGGAATATGTGTTAAGGTATTTTAAATACGCTTCTGGTACTTTTTGTGTAGTAATTCATTTATGCAATTACCTAAAACAATCCTTCAGGCATAGGATTATTCAGAGTATTAAGGAAAAATAGGTGAAAATGTGGTGAATGGATATTATTTGCAGTCCAGTTTTCTCTGGGCAAAGATGCCTGGAGTTATTGTTAAAAAATAGAAATCATTGTCAGCTGACAATCACATGCTTGTAAAGTGCTAAAATAACATTTCTGACAATGATATTTGGAAATGAGGCATAAAGAGAGTTGTGTCCAAGAGAACTGAGATGCAAAAGAGCTGTCTCTCGGTTCCAGCTCAGTGCTATTTCTTCAAACAGAAGGATTTAGTTGTGGATAACTGCCAAATTTTATGACAGATTGTAATGAGCTCTTTACTCTTTAGAATGAACTGTTCTCCAGAAGGCTTTAATGATACCTAACAGCTGTGCATGGTTCAACCAGTTATTCTTTCATTTGGATTCATTTACACAGCTCAGCATGTCAGGTCATTTATTTCTTACTGAAGCATACCTAAATTTTTCCTTCCTATGGCTATAAAGCTGATATACTAGGATAAGTAGGCTCTATAGAAGAGGAGACTGAGGGGAGACCTCATCGCAGCCTACAGCTTCCTCACAAGAGGAGGAGCTGAGCTCTTCTCTCCGGTGACCAATGATAGGACCCAAGAAAACGGCAGGAAGATGCATCAGGGGAGGGTTAGGTTGGTCATTAGGAAAAGGTTCTTCCCCCAGAGAGCGGTGGAGCACGGGAACAGCTCCCAGGGAAGCAGTCACGGCGCCAAGATCACAATACTCCAGAAGCATTTGGTTAATGCCCTCAGAAACACGGTTTGAATGTTGTTGTTGTGCAGGGACAGGAGTTGGACTCAGTGGTCCTTGTGGGTCCCTTTCAACTCAGGGCGTTCTGTGATTCTAACCATGTTGTACATTTTGCAGCCGGGTTCCTACAGAAAAGCAAGCTCTGGATCTGCTTACGCAGTGCGTTTCCCTTGAAGGGATGTGCTGGAACAGAGGTAGCATTTGTTTTGTGCACTGAGCAGCAGGGTCTGGTAATCTTGCTTTTGGCATCATATTCACAGAGATATGCTACCTGTACTCAGGGTACAGCTTTGTTTTTCACTTTTGGTTTCTCTCGTGACAATTATAGTGATTATTCTTTATTTAGCATCAGCGTACAAATAATATTAAGCGTCTACAGTCTGAAGAAACTTTTGGGGTGGTTTGTGCTTGGCTTTTTTTGGTTTGTGTTTGTTTTGGTTGTTAATTTTTTTCATAATTTTCTGCTCCCTTAGTGGTTATGGACCAATCCTCTATCACTTCAGTGAGAGCTGAAATAGCCTCTCATAATGGAAAGGCATTACCCATTTATTCTTTGAGAAATGCTTTTTGTGGCTAGATTTCTGTGAGCAGCAAGTCCACTCACTTTACAAGGTTCATTTTAATGCTGACCCAGACAAGTATACCTTTTGTTTGCCTCTGTTTCATTTTGGTGCCTTAGCACCCATGTGTTTAACAGAACTAGAGAGAGAGAGAATCATAGAATCACACAATGATTTGGGTTGGAAGGGAGCTTGAAGATCATCCAGTTCCAACCCTCCTGCCATGGGCAGGGACACCTCTTACTGGATCAAGTTGCTCCAAGCCCCATCCAACCTGACCTTGAACACCTCCAAAGTTGGGGCAGCCGCAACTTCTCTAGGCAGCCTGGGCCAGGGCTTCATCACCCCCACGGGGATCTAAATCTACCCTCTTTCAGCTTAAAACTGTTCCCCTGCATCTTATTCCTGCACTCTCTGACAAAGAGATCCTCCCCAGCTTTCCTGTAGCCACTTCTCTGAACTGGAAGCTGCTCTAAGGAAAAGTATGGGGGGAAATAACCTGATTTAATTTTCTAGATCAACTTTTAATGAAAACTTTAATTTCATGTTTCATGTGGAGTGGTTAAAACAGTTTCTCCATGCACTGCAATAATTGTAAATAATCCTTTGGGCTAACACAATTAGCCTTTTCCATCAATAATGTATTTGCTGCTATAATATTTAAAACCCCCATAAACATGACCTGTACAAGGGATAATAAAAATAGATGGCCAAAGCATCCAGTGTCTTGTAGAATCTACCATAAAAATTTATTATCAGGTTTTATTCTTTCATACAGTCATTTAAGAGCTGGGAATAAGGTACAATGAACTGCGAGTTGAGAGCATGTTATTGGCATGTAAATATAATTGTGATGCTTATTAGTGGCAGCAAACATCTTCTGAGAACATCTTTGTGTGTTTAACGTCTGTGTCTTCTCTGACAACACAATACCATCCCACAGCAAAGGATTTTGTGACCAGCCTGAAAGAAGATTCTAGGGATTGGTGGGAATGGTTGGACTCGACGATCCAGTGGGTCTCTTCCAACCTTGTTATTCTGTGATTCTGTGTGAAGATCAATGCCAGGGTTAGCCCGGTCTTTTTGAGGAAAGGCTTTGCAAAGCTTATACTTGTTTGTCAGAGTGTAAAGAGGCATTTACATGCCAAGCTAGCATTGTGGTCTCCCTAGAGTTTATTTCCCTGCGCTATTTAGAATTTCAGCTATGTTGTGATGTTGTGTTTGAACACAGCCGGTCCTTGTTTCAGCTTTATATGCATAAGGAAAGGAAAGGAATTTGATAGGAATGGTTGGACTCGACGATCCACTGGGTCTCTTCCAACCTGGTTATTCTGTGATTCTGTGATTAATGTTAGAAAATACCTCTCTAAACTCATCCAGTCCAATCATCAGCCCCAAACCACCATACCTGCTAAACCATGTCCCCAGGTATCATATCTGCATATTTTTTTAACCCCTCCAGGGATGGAGTCTCCACGACACCCCTGGGCAGCCTATTCCAATGCTTCACCACTCTTTCAGTAAAGAAATATTTTTCTAATATCCAATCTAAACCTCCCCTGATGCAACCTGAGGCCATTTCCTCTCATCCTATCACTTGTTACTTGGGAGAAGAATGCTTCCAGAGAAATTAGTCCTGCAAATGACTGTAGAGTTACAAACAATTGTGCTTCTTCGCAGAGAAGCATGAATTCTTATTCCAGAATGCAGACATTGTAGGCAGGACTCCTGAACTCTGTAACTTCCACTGGCTTTAGATCTTCATGAGTAGCAGCAGCAAAAGTGGATGCAATCAAGCCTATTACTGGCTGTTGTATATAATCACCTGTAACCTGTACTCGCCTGCGTTTTGAATGATTTGAGTTAACTTGGTTGAGGTAGCAGCAGGGCGTGGGCATCAGTGGGCTGTAGAAGGTACAGGCTGTAGTAGGAGTCACAACCCAAGCAGTCTGCTTTGCATTCGATAGTGAGGGCTTTGGAACAGCAGCGCTAAAACCTGGTGACTGATAAAGCCAAAGCATCAAGGATGTACTGGCACATGGGAACACTTAATAATTCTCAGTTGCTCTTTGAAAGCCTTCCTTTTTACTGGAAAATGTAGTATGTATTGCTGTCAGAAGTAAAAGCTTCCACCTGCTTCGTTGCTATTGCATAATGAATTTTAGTTATCTTGAGTTGTAATATGTAAAATACAGGCAAGGTTGAAGAGTTTCTCCTTTATAATTCACTTTCTGTGAATTTTCAGTATATAAAATTCAATATCTAATGTTCACTGTATTTCAAATGGAATTGAATTTCTGTGAGCTTTCTGTTTTACTCTTGATCAGTTTTATTCAGTTATTGGATGGATGGAAAAATTACTTATATCCACAAAATTGAAACTCATGGCATAACCAAGCAGAACAAAATTCTGCTCAAAGAAATGCACAAATTGAATGTGATATTGAGAAATTAATAAAATATAATTTTTCATTTAATTATAATCAGAAATTCATGGGAATACACTTAATTAAATTTATAGCCAGCCTGCTGCTGTTCTCTTCTGATGTTTTCAATTACAAGAACTTGTCATTCACAACATGTTACAACCTCATGCATTTTTTAGCTTTTTTCTTTTTGGCAAAACTTCAATAACGTCACAAGATCTCTTAGCTTGCTTCCTTCCATGAGCTTAATACAAATTTGCATGGCTATACCTTTACCTGCAAGTTTGTATGCAAATTACCCCTTACTACAGGACATTTGGAGCTGTAACATACTTAGGAGCAATAAGAAGAGGTTTGGAGCGTTATTTTATTAAAATAAAGAAATGCTATTAACAGTCCTGTGGACTTTATATTTAAAGTGTATATTTGCTGGAGGCCACTGCTGTGGGTTGAACCTCGGACCAGGAGAATAAACAAGGTCTGTCTCAGCTAAAACACAAGTGATTTATACCCTCTTCTTAGAGCTCGCTAGGGGTGGGACATGAAATGCAAGGTTCAATTTCTGGTATGAGGTGTGAAACTGAAAAAGAAATGCTTGCTTGAAATGTTTTAAAGATATATTAATCACCTGGATGAAAAGTGCTTGTGAGCACAAAAAGGGAATAGTCTACTAAGTATATAAATAATTTTGTTCCTGGTGTTGAGGAGAATGGGCAATGATCTCTTAAGGGAATTATCTGGGGGAGAAAAAAATCAATGACTGAAAAAGTGTTAAGACTTTCAAGTACTGGAAAGTCCTAAATGCCATGAAAACCTTAGTCTTTCTTTGGGATTAATTTGATAACAAATTATATCTCAGTTTGACATGGTTAGAAAAAGATAAATCGATGATGGCCGAAGGAGCAGCCAAAGTGCAAGATAAGACCTACTATGATATATCCCCTTTTCCTTGGGTGAATATAGTTGGTACAGTCTTAATGTTTCCTACGGTGCTGTGTGGACGTGCCTTTTGCACGCTATAAAATGCTGCTATTTCTGACTGATTCCTTTATTTCTGTGCTGGGAGATTATACTACGCCACCACAGCCAGCAGGCAAAGACACCATTTCCTACACATCACCTTGACGTGTGCAATATCTCAACACTGGCATTAACCACCCATCGGAATGGTTAGCTTTAATTACGTGGGCAACTTGGCACTGAGACTCGAAGCACCATTGGATGTTAAAGGTTAACTGCCCTGCACTCACGTGCTGGAGCTGATGCAGCTCAGGGCAACAACAGACTTAAAGCTAATAAGTTTTACAACTGCCTTGATGGGATGTGCATTTAAATCACCTGTTTTAATATCTCATATATTTAATATCTCCTGGTGCGGAGATATTAAATATATGACACAGTGCAGTCTCCCCTTGGAGTCCATGTTCTGCATCAGCAAGAGACAAATTAGATCCCAGTAGATTTCTTCCTTTTGTGCTTTAGCTGAAGAAAAACCAGCATTTTATATTTAGTGTGGCTGCCTGCAGCAGCTTTGGTAAATGGTGTGAGATGGATTGAAGAGTGGTAGAAGCAGTGAGTAAAGACACAGGGAGAATATATGCTCCTGGCTTAGTTTGCAAGGCAAATTGGCATGTGTGTTTATAGATGTCAGACAACAAAAAGGCAGGTAGAGCGACTGAAGCAGAATTAAGTGAGAAAAGACCTTAGGAATAATAAAAGATTTTCCAAGTGGAGACTTATGGTTTAGGGTTATTACCCAATATGAAATCTAGCTTGGCAGAACTAATGGCAGAAGACCCCAAGACAAGGTACTGCTGGGGCAAAATAACAACAGAGCACATCAGAAACACTGAAATCCAGTTAGCAATGGGCAGAATCATATGGGGTCCTGATGGTTTCAAACATCTGTGGTCTGAAAAAATCAGACTGGAATATTCAAGAAAACAAATTCTCAGACAAGCTTCATAACTTGATTCCTCCTTTCCCCCTTTTCTCCTGCAAAACAGGTTTCTGCTTGCAGGTGGTAGAAGGAACTCAGCAAAACCAGCCTCAATTGCCCTAAAGTAAACCTTCGCCTTTAAACACCTGATGAAATCATATGACAGGAGGTGAGCTGAATCTCCACATGTAAGGACACCTTCTACCTCCAGCTCAATGCTTTTGAATTACCCTGTTTAGAGTTCTGTTTCATTAAACTTGCATAAAGTTCACTTATTCTTTTTCTGGTGATGCCACTGCTCTAAGCAATACACAGGATTTCAGAAGTCTTGAGCTTCCTCCTCCCCTGGTGCTCTGTAGAGTGCCTTCAGGTTTTCTTGCACAATACGTCACACAGAATTACTAACATCCCCTTTTTTTGTACTCATAGAATTTCATTCAAAATCTGTTTCTTCATAAAAGGCGACATTTTCACAAAGGAGATGGTTTCAGACTCAGATGAGAACTAGCTAGCTGACTTTAAACATGAGTCTCTTACTCCAGCCACAACTTTAATTTTGATTCATTTTTAGAATCAAATTTAATTGAAACTTCTTCTGAAGTTCTAAAAGGTGCAGAAAATTACCCCCTCTGTCTACAAATTTTCTGTTTTTACAGATTCTGAGTAAAGTAGACATAGTGCAGTATTGTGAAAGATGCTTCTAAAGATGCTGTTAGATCAGAAGTGAAAGTCTCTGAAATTATTACTTTAAAACTGTCAAGCTTTTAGTAAAATATTACAAACCAAGGCAATTGAGTAATTTCAAATAAGCACCTATGCTTGTAATGAAATACAAGTACCATTGGTGCAATAACAATACAAATGTGACTGACACCACTGAAACAATAAATGTAGCAATTTGCTAATTACATTAGCATGAACTATTGTATAATTACTCAGCAGCAGCTCAAATAGGCATTTCTACAGCTTTTATAGCTGTGTTAGACATGCTTCTGTAATTCTATTCTGATCTGTAGTCTCATTCCTTATACATTGTTTCTTGATTCAATAAAAAAAAGCAACTAAAACAACTGTAGCCTAAAAAAACACTGCTTAAGCACTAGAGGTATTTATGAGGATATTCTTAGTATCTTGTTTCCCTATGTTTCTCTTTGGTTGTGTTTTGGTTTTTTTCCACCTTCTGAGGGTATTTGCAGTCACAAGTAACTCATTGCAGAGCTAAAGTGACCTTGGTGTGTGTCCCCCTGCTGATTGTTCGGTTTGATACGATTCTAGGACAAAAATTTCCAAAGGACTGGGTTTGGTACTTATTTCAGGAGAAGCTTATTCTCTTAAAGAAGAAATAGGCATCATCTTCTCTTGATAATAAAATAATATACAGACTAAAGTATATCACTACCCTGCCTGTTCACTAGTTGAAAAGACCAGTTCCCAACTATGCTAATTATTGTTCAAGTTTAGTTTTATTTAAAGGAAAGATTAAAGTGCTGCTTCATGAAACAAAAATGTTTGTAACTTGAAACCTTAGAATTTGATTGAATGTATGTGATTAAATCCTCCGAGAGAAACCTGTGGAAGACGGGTGATCATTAGCCAAATATTTTGAATTTTCCCTTTCTTCCAGTGGCAAAACTTGCTACTGGCATTTCTTTTTACGGCTTTTGCCTCAGGCTGACTGAAAGGATTTTCATTTTGGCAGAATAAGCTTTGGCAAAACTGTCAAATATATTTTTCAAAGGAGAAATGAAAGCATTGCCTGAAAACAGCAACAACAAACTCAAAACTGGTTTATATAAAACGCCAAAATACAATATTTCTGCCTGGGTTGTTGAGCTGTATGTGCTTCAGGACATGTGAATGACATGACTTCTTCTTTTCCCACACCTACTTGTGGATTGTTCAAGAATTTGTGGGTAGGTTTCATGCATTCTAGTTCATGAAGCTCCACGACTGCTAGCATCACGCTTCCATAGTGTAATTAATAGGCACTGGTGAAGAATGGCTGGAGAATGTATTGTATTTCACAGGCTGAACTTCTGCATTTTTCTTATGATAGCATGAGGAATAAAAATATTATCTGGCTTGTAGAAGGCAGCAATGACAGGAGGCTGTTCGCAGGGTTATTCCAGTTCCTCTGAACAGCACGAGCGGTGCAAAGTAATCAATGATGGATATAGAAAGGGGAGTATCACTCACAGTTGATTTACACATTGTAAATGACACACAAGACCCTGAAGAAGCTAAAATTTAAGCATACAACTCTTCAAAGTCAGCAAAATAGTCTTGTATATTTTTATTTTTCTGCTGTCTTCTACACTCATTGTAGCTCCCAGAAACAGAAAAAGCTAGAGAAACTAAATAATTCTCTCAGCAGAAGTTTCTTATTAGGTAATATGAATTACTGTGAGAGCTAGAGAAGCACAGCTGACAACATATGAGGTAAGAGTTCATTTAAGGCTCCTCTAACTTACACAGAGATCTACTATCAAATCTTGAAGCGTGTGTACAGGAGGAATGAAGAACACAGAGTGTCAACACCTTCTACAGTATTTTTCTTTATATTGGTCACAGCTGTGCTCTTTACTTCACAATTTTGCAGTCAAGCTCAATGAAAAATATGGCATTATTTTGTTTATTTCAAGGCTACAAGGCTTTTATGCTGATGGTGAAACACTACAATATGCTTAAAAGGGCAACTTCTCAGTCAATCAGTACCTTTGTGTAGTCAGAAAAAAAACATGCCTCATAGAGTGGCAAATACATTTTAAATTGCTTTTTGAAGTACGTTTTGCTTACTTTCAATTCCTTCTTGCCCCTTTTCAATGGAATTATTTATCAATCTCTGACAGTTGCATCTATGGGACTATATAGGTGTCAGTGAGACCGTGAGTTGAAGAAAATGAAGAAAATGTACAAAGCTGTCCCGTTGAGATAAAGTTTCACAAATCAATTAGGTGTTTGTTGCCAGCAGTGATAGAGAAGGAAAGCCCCATTTGAGTATGCTTGCTTGGCAACTATAAGAACAGTTACCTGTAAATGGAGTGATGATAATTGCTGATTTGCACAGTGGTACTGCCTGAAGAATTAAATAGGAGGGGACTGGGTGGAGAGAGGTGTTTGGAGGCTGTGGCTTTTCTCCTTGAGAGCATTTCTGTCATAAATTATTATTAACTGGTCCTTGCTAGTGTGCTTTTTATTGAGATTTAATATTAAGCAAAGCACCTGTGCACAAGCCCTGAGAGCCACTTTGGCAGTAATTAGATTTGCAATTGCTGCCCAGCAGTGTGAAGACAAATGTACCAACAAATAAACTCTGCCAGCCAGCACCAGTGAAAATACTAATTTAGCCCAGCAGAGACAAAGAGAATAATTCTACCAAAGCCTTTAATTTCCAAAGTCAACCAGGAATGTCAGCGTTTCCCAAAAACCCTGGCTAGAGGCTGATGGTGTTTCTGGGAAGTAACGTGCTTTGGATTATTTTAGATGAGGAGAGTGTGCCCTGTATTTCTTGGGCTCCCCCTGGAGAGCATCCTGCAGGTGAACCTCAGTCTTCTGGTTCTTAAGCTCTCTACTGAGAGTCATTACCACTGAGACAGTGGGTAATTGGGAGAGAAATGGCCTGGTAGGTTGTGTCCCTGAAAGCACTCAGAGTGCCACGCCGAGGCAGAAAAGGATCTAGTATTTTGTACTGTGTTGTGTGTTCCTGATGAATTTCCCGGCTTTGTGGTGTGTGTAGTCATCATCTTTGCTGAAACCAAGCAATAAGTTATTTTTCTGTTAGGACAGTTATTTTTCTGTTAGGTTTCCCTAAGAATTCAATGCAGTCTCTAATTTATATGCAAGTGGACTATATAAGTTATACATGGGTTGTTTATGTGAACTAGAGTATGGATGGGTGGCTTGTTTTAAAATATGGAAAGCTTAATAATACCTAAACCATTTTTTAAAATGTAAAACATCTTGTAGATTTATTTTTTTAAGGTAAATATTTTGTACTCTGGAAGTAAATGAGGGAGCAGAGGGTAAGTGATAGCTGTCAGCATATGCTCATCACCGAAGGCAAATATGAGGTAACTGAATTGTCTCTGCTGTCGATAAAGGAAATGAAGATCATCTGGGTGACCTTGTAGCTGCTGAAGGCTGCCAGTGAGTGCGCACAATGCTTGCGCTCATTTAGAAACAATAGCAAGGAAGGAAATGTAAAGAGCAGGTTGCCAGGGAATCATATTGCTGTCCCAAAACTTGTGGGATCGTTTACTCGGTGTGCAAGCCAATAACAGACACAGCTGAGGTATCAAGTTCTATTCCAGTTTGCACAAAGTGGAGTTCTGGCCTAGTAATCTCACAGGGCTTGAGAAAATTTCACACAGTCCTATCTTATCTATTCTCCGTTTACAGAACTCTGCCCGTAATCACATCAGATTTACATTTACTGGTTATCTAGCTTAGTAATTAATACTCTATGTCTTCCCAGCTTGCTACATAAATTAGCTGTGCATGCCCTCTGGTGTCCAAGTTCTGGGTTGGAGGTTTTCTTGGGTCAGTTGTCCATGAGGTGGTGGTTATGATGCTCATCACAATCACCTTTGTCCCAGTTTCTTCACGGATTCTACTGAGTTCATGTTAGTTGGCAAATTGTCAGCATGGGACCCTGCTGAGACAATGGGTTTCCTTTTGATCTCTCAATTTAACTCCTTTCATGTTCTTTTTGTTTACCATAAAAAAGAAAGCTTAATTACTATCTACAAATAATAAACAGATGCCCAGGGAGGTGGTTGAGTCACCTTCCCTGGAGGTGTTTAAGGGACGGGTGGACGAGGCGCTGAGGGACATGGTTTAGTGTTTGATAGGAATGGTTGGACTCCATGATCTGGTGGGTCTTTTCCAACCTGGTGATTCTATGATTCTAATCTAACTTGGAGAGCTTATAGCAGTATTGCTTGTTTTATATTTTCAGCTGTGTTTTTACATTTGATTCTCTTATAGCAATGCAAGCAATCTCCTGTACAGGGCGCCCCTGTGCCGGTGGTAGTAGCTCTGAGTGTGAAAAGGTGTGAAAATTGTAAGCTGGTGTGCAGAATAAGTTTCTCTTAAACTGGGGAACTGTAGTTTGTTAAGAGAAATGTACACAGTCACGTTTTCACCTTATTCAGGGCATGAGAAAAATCCTGCCTTGTGCAGGGCTAAGGCTGTAAACAGAGTGTTTCCAGCCAGTGTTTCCACTCTGTAAACAGAGTGTTTCCAGCCTAGTCTGGGAAAATAGAAAATGATACGTTGAGGGACAAGTGTATGTTTCTGATGCCCATGAGAAACTACCTGCAGGACAGTCATTAAGCAATGCTGGCTAAGTTTATAAATATTAAACCCTATGTTACTATGATTTCAATTGGAGTTGGCACACAACCTGCACTTCGTAAAACGTAAAAATTATCACCTGATCATGCAGTCAATAAGTACCCAATTTCAATGCAGTAGCTATGCTCCTGTCTTACTTGCAAATCCCAAGGGTTTCTGAGAAAACTGAAAGTAGAAAATTGCTAAAAAGTGCAGGTGCAAACTAAGACTGGAATTCATTATTTGAATCAAGTTCTCACGTTCAGCAATTTAAAATTATGATTACATCTGGTAACTGGAATTGCTTACACTGCCTGTTCTTCACTTTGTTCACTGTGGTTCTGTATTAAGACAAATCATTGTGATGGCTCTCCTGTCATGGCTAGGAATGCTTTATACCTCTCTTGTGAGTGGTACAAAATCTATTTTACTGCCACCTTCTAGCACATTTGGGTTAATCTTAGCTGGAAGTTGGAACAAGACTCCTATGGCCAATCCTTTCAGATGGCACAAAGGAACCTTTCCCTGATCTACGCCTGAGGCTTTTACTTCCACAGATATGCTCATCTTTGAGCATATTTGAGTTGGAGATGGATATGAATTTGCCCCATAGGGATCTCACACGTTTCCACCATGCTCTGAAACCTAGGGAGCAGCTCTCCTGCGGTTCTGTGTCACTCAACCACTTCCCTGCTACTACTGCCATCTCAGGAATAGTTGTCTTGTCTTTATCTGTGAAACAGATGCCTCCTGATAACAGCAGCACGTTAGACTGACTAAATTCTCTGGGCTTTTTAAAGGGGAGTCAGGAGTAAACCAGAGGGGAGCTGGGCTTTTTTTTTCCCCTTGGAGTGTGTGAGCAGATAAGACTAGAACAGAAAAACGGAGCAGAAAAGAGAGAAAACTTTTTTTTCCCAAGGCAATCGGTGTACTCATACTGAACACTCCTCTTTTCCCAGGGAGACTTTCCCATGGCCTGGAGCCTGACTCCCAGTGATCTCTGTAGAGGGTGGTGGTAGTGCCGTGCTGTGTGGGAGCGCAGTGTGGTTGCTGAGCACTGTAAGCCAATTGACTCTGATAATTCCTAATAAAATAAGCAGTCCACGACTTACCAAGTCTTGCTGGCTCATTTTAGGAGTCAGCATTGTCTTGCTTATACAATGGTACCCGTTCTGATGTAGCAGAAATGTCACTGACTAATGAGTGCAAGTTGTACAAGTGGAAAAAAAAAATTACAAATTAATGTTCTCGTGAGTTGTTCTGAAGTTGCGTTTGATTTTGGTTCTAATTATTTTTAACAGGTGTTAATTCTTTTTCATATCTTGATGATTCTGTACAACTTCATGGTATGACGAATAACACTAGTCAAATTTATAGGAGTAGTAAGAGCTTGAAGTAGCATGTGGGCTGTATTGAACACCCATAAATAAGATGTAATTCTAAGAATATTTTTAAGAATAAAGGCCTCCAAGAGTAGAGAGAGCATTCTCTCTTAAAGGCATTTAAATGAAATTAAATTCTTGATTAATCTTCCAATTTAAGAAACAAGTGATTTTTCAATTTGATGGAAACTTTTTTTTATTTATGTGCAACAGAGATGAATGACTAAGAGTAACTATTTGTTCTGTTTCCGTTTCCTTTTCTTTTAGTCCTTTTCTCCACTTTCAAAGACAAGTAATAAAGCCGCTGAAGGGTCTGGAGCACAAATCTTATTAGGAGCAGCTGAGAGAACTGAGGTTGTCTAGTCTGTAGAAAAGGAGGCTGAGGGGAGACTTTATCACTCTCTGCAGCTCCCTGAAAGGAGGTTGTGGCAAGGTAGGTGTTGCTCTCTTCTCCCAAGTAACAAGTGATAGGATGAGAGGAAATGGCCTCAAGTTGTACCAGGGGAGCTTTAGGCTAGGAAAAATTTCTTTACTGAAAGGGTTGTCAAGCATTGGCACAGGCTGCCCAGGGAAGTGGTTGAGTCACCATCCCTGGAGGCAGATGTGGTGCACAGGGACATGGTTTAGTGCTGGACTTGGTAGTGCAAGCCTAAGTGCTTTATTTTTTACTTCTCTGGAAGGAACAAACAAACAAAACTAAACATTATGTTGAAGTCACAATATTAAATAATGCTCATGACTGAACTTTATATGAGCTTTAAATGTTGTTTGTCATGTCCCTGGAAGCTGAAGGTAAAAGACAGCATGCAGACAAAACAGGTCACTGCTATGTGTTTCCTTTGGTGAAAATTGTGTGTCAAGGGTCTGTACAACTTCAGACAGTTTTTATATTGCCTTTGTAGCTAACAGCAGTGGAGCAGTTAAAACCAATTTGATACACAACTTGCCAAGTGTCACATCTAGTCCAAGGCTGACAAACTAAAACGTGCCTTGTCTCTAGTTTTATTGATGTGAATGTTCTTAAATACAGACAGAATTTTTACTGCAGCCATCTGAGGCCAAAACAATTTTATATTTCTGATGGCTTGTAAGGGTGTTGTTTTAGTCATGCTGGATAAACAGAAATCTTGCTTTTTAGCTTGATTTGACAAGTGGTATTACAGTAACTTCTTAGCTATTTACACTTCCTATATTCTGATGAAATTTGCATATCATGATTGTTTCCCATTCAGCTTTTGCTGACTGTGTGAAATATTAAAACGAAGTGTTTTGGATAGAGCTTTCTGTAAAATGACTTCGACACAATATAATTTAAGCAAGAGACAGACTTTCTTTCCATACTTATCCTGAAAAGCGCTTCACCCCAATCAATTGAAATGAAAGTGGAATGACCCTCTGCTTGGTAGAAGTGAATGGTCAGCATCACCTCTCCAGGTGAAAGAGCCCACACAGCAGTTTTGCTGAAAGTTCTTTAAATGATTGAAGAGAAAAACCCATGTTAGCCTCCACGTTTGCTAAATGGTAGAAGTTAGACGTCTCATAGCTGGGCTTTGAGAGGTCAGAAGTCTGCTTGTACTCTGCAGTTAATTTCCATTGGTTTAGATTGCAAAGTGGGACATCTGTGGCAGATATTTCTGTGGAGGCTTTAGCTGCCAGAATAAAACATTGCCAAAATCTTCCATATGGCTAATGCTTATAAACCCTTTGTTCAGCTGTAGTCACTCCCTGTAGGTGTTTAAAGCTTCAGTTCCTGACAATGCAACTGGAATACTGAGTGTTTGAAGATCTGCAGGCCTGTTCAGAAATATTTCTTTTGATGTGTTTCTGAAAGCAACATTATCTCCCTAATTCAGAACAGATTTATTCTCAGTGAAAGCCACGTAGTTATCCTTACTAATAATGAACTCATCAGGTGACGTATAATTCATCTGCTTCTCTCAGTAGGATGCAGGATGGTGCTTTCAAAAGTGGACCGCATCTCAGCCATCTCCTAACTCTTCGTTGCCTCCCAATGCTGCAGCTTTCACAGCCTGAAGTTAACACTGCAGCTTATTTGCAATACATGGGGAAAGTAAGGTGCCTTTAAGTAGCATCTGTAAGAGCCAGTGCTTAATAAAAAATGTCAAAGACGGTGAGGTTTGGGTACCGAAGGCTCTCTGACTTGAAAGAGGTGTTCTCTCCACCTACTGTTATCTGGACCCTGGCATCGCTGTGTATACTCTAAGTGAAGAAAGTCCTCTGATGCACCAAACAGGGCAAAGCAGAAGTGTCACTGCATTTCTGTCTGAGAACTGAAAGGGTAGAATATTTTCACTGCTTACTGATCTTCAAATTTTCTCAGTTCTTCCTGGGAGAAAATAATAGCTGTCCTTTCAGACTGAGTAGCTGTTGAATGCTGTGATAATCTAGTGCCTAACAGAGAGGGATTAGTTCTTCTTATAGCCTGCTTTGAATTGTGTGTGATAGCACAAAGTTACCATCAAAGCTGTTGCTGCCAGAGGGCTGTTTTGAGACAAATGTATGTATTATAATGATCGGTAATGAGAAATTTTGCAAAAAAATAAGAGTATTTCCAGCTATTTAAAGTATTTCCTAACACTTCGTTGATGACACAACTTCAGATATGCAGAGATGGTTATAAGTTCAAAGCAGGGTAGCCTTATTGTATTTTATTTTAAGAACGAGAGTGCTAGATTGTCGTGGGAAGATATTCTTGTAAGAGAAAATGATTGTGCCTTCTTGTGACTGAAGTTATGAGAAATATCTGATGAAGCCTACCTTTAAAAGAGCCTATCTATCAGCAGCTACAAAATTCAGTGAGAAATAAAAGCAATAGTCTTTCAAATAGCAAGGAGGGCAGCATCTAGTTCAAAATAAATGGAGTTCGGTGTTAAAATACAAGCATTTTTCAGAGAAAAGGAGTCTTTCCTGAAAGCAGTGAGCTCATGGACATGGGTGAGCTCACTGTCAGAATCAGGAATAACCCAGTTTGTGGCAATTTTGTGACAGTGAATGCTATTTATCCTCCTATCCTTTACCTTGTGCTTACTGACATAGAGTGTTAAAATGTGAGCAGTTCCCTCTTCATGTACAGGATAAGAAATAAATGCTGTCAAAGGCATGAATGCTCACGTTGCTGTTTGGGAACCATTCTCACTAACAGGTGCCCCAGAGGGCAGGCATCTGAGCTCAGCAACCTTTCTGTAACATCGCAACCGCTGGGTGCATTGGATCACCATGATCTCACAGATAACTTTTAAGATGGCTTCATAAGCCGTCTCTGTGCAGAGCTAAAGGAGGCAATTAATCAGAAAGAGCATTACTTATAGCCATTCTGGAGCAACACTTCTTCTGAGACATGAACCTGACTTTTTAAAAAGCCCGGTGACATTTCAGGCCTAGGAAAGACTCTGCTCGCCTCTACAAGTATTTTAGTGGATTGGTAGGGAGGGTTTGTGTTTCTCTGAAGCTTAATTATGAAAGATAAATGACTTTCATAAAGGATGAAGGATAAAGGTTTTAAGCTGAAAGAAGACAGATTTAGACTAGATATCGGGAAGAAATGTTTTCCTGTGGGGATGGTGAGGCACTGTCATGGGTTGCCCTCAGAATCCATTACTGCCCCATCCCTGGAGGTGTTCAAGGCCAGGCTGGATGAGGCTTTGAGCAACCGGATCCAGTGGGAGGTGTCCCTGCTCATGGCACAGGGTCGGAACTGGGTGAGCTTTAAGGTCCCTTCCAACCCAAACCATCCTATGATTCTATGCTCTTAAAACATAATGCCCTCAACATTTATAAGGAGGGGCATTATATATGTACACCTATAACTATTACGTACACCTGAAATATGTGGAAAAGAAATCTTCCAGTGAAGGATAGAATAATAATGAGAAGCAATTCTAGCAGCTAGTTGCTGTTGTGGTCATATATGCTGCACATCTAATCATAGAATCATCATAGAATCACCAGGTTGGAAGAGACCCACCGGATCATCGAGTCCAACCATTCCCACCAATCCCTAAACCATGCCCCTAAGCACCTCATCCACCCTCACCTTAAACACCTCCAGGGAAGGCGAGTCAACCACCTCCCTGGGCAGACTGTTCCAATGC
This sequence comes from Clamator glandarius, assembly GCA_033459285.1. Classification (NCBI taxonomy): domain Eukaryota; kingdom Metazoa; phylum Chordata; class Aves; order Cuculiformes; family Cuculidae; genus Clamator; species Clamator glandarius. Next base: position 573,911 of record JAUNZM010000668.1, on the reverse strand, counting down.
CTAACGACCCTCTCCGTGAAGAATTTTTTCCTAATCTCAAGCCTGAATCTCCCCTGGCGGAGCTTGAGGCCATTCCCTCTCGTCCTGTCCCCTGTCACTTGGCAGAAGAGCCCAGCTCCCTCCTCTCCACAACCTCCCTTCAGGTAGTTGTAGAGAGTAAAAAGGTCTCCCCTCAGCCTCCTCTTCTCCAGGCTAAACAACCCCAGAATAATAATATTTAATAATAAACAGAACAAGAAATTTATTTTCTGGGGAAATAATTGCAATGAAAGGCAAACCCAGGGAACCTGCAAAATCACTATCATTGATTTATTTTTTTTTATTAGCTGTTTTCAAAGGTTTGAAAAGCTATAGAAAGAAGGGATATTGACTCAAGGATTTTACTACTACTGGGACTTTCAGGATTGGTGAAGTCCCCTCAGCCGATGTGAAGCCTGTAAGGCATTGCAAACACTTGCTGTTTTCATTAGGTTGCTGCTGGTGGTAAAGCTGGAGTCATTATCTTTTGAGAAAAACAGGTAGATGTCTGCTCTCTAATTTATTCCAAGCTTTCTTTTCTTAGTAAAAATAATAATTTGAAGTTTGGAAGGCAAGTTATTAAGTTCTACAATTAAACCCCAAGTTTCCTCAGTTTTCTGAGAGAAATGGCATCTGCACGCACACAAATGCTAAAGTCAGAAGCTCGATGAATTTGCCGTGCATCTGTTGACAAATGCACAGAAACTCTTGCCTTTTTTCATCATCTCCCAGTGCTGACTGAAAGATTGCTGATTGTAATTGCAAGATTCTTTGAATTCCAGTTCAATTTATTGTTAGCCATAAATGATCAAATAGCCTCATCTCTCCCATGCCTTCTGCTCTGTAAGAATTCTGCTTGTTTGGGCCATTTGTCACCTCCAGTTGCATTACTGGATCTCCATAGGAAAACAGTGCCTGTTGTCCACTGGTCCCACAAAAAATTTCCAACTTTTTCAATATTCCGTCTTCCGAGAATATATTGCTGCTCTACTCACAGCGCCGCATTATGTCCTGGCCAGCTTCCAATGCCAGTTTAAGATCTTGGTCTTAACCTTTAACAAAATCATTAGCCTGAGGCCAAGCTAACACAAATAAAACCAAATTTAAGCTAAGAGCCTTCTCAATGTCTGTGTGCTTTGAAAAGTGTAGGCTATAAACCCTGTAAGTGAAGGATGTGAGGATATAATTTCACAAGGCAGTGGTATCAGCCAAGAAGACAGATTCCTGTCTAACACTTTAAATCTCTGTGCTTTAGCTCACTGACTAGCAGGTGATGATCCTCAAATGGGAGAATGGTAAACTGTGCAATCAGGGCACGGGAGGCAAAATCAAGAACTTCTTACGCTAGCTTGGCCACTAAAGCAACTGCTTCCTAAATTACTTCCTGAAAGTTGAAAAGAAAGTTGTCTTGAATTGCCTGTCAAAAAATGGTGCCAGGTCATTCTGACACATTAAATAGAAATGCTGTGGGGTTGTCTTCAACCTCAAGTGCCTGTCAAGACTTCTTGCCTCCCCAAAACCCCAATTACAGGATGGTAACATAGGTAGATATTAAGAAGCATTGCAAAGTTGCGCATGAATTTGCCACTGCTCTTGTTTTTACCCAAAAAAGGTGCCCGAATATTTTTGGGTTGGCTGGAAAGATAAGCCAGTGTTGCAGTGTTTGTGTGGCACTTGAAAGTAGGTTGTGTACCTGGAGCACACCCCCATATCTTACTGTTTCACTACGAATTCCATTCAAAACTGGATGTTCTTTCTAGCTGTTATTTTTTTCATTTAACAAACTCACCATGAACCTGTGAAACAAATTGGATGACATTTCCAACACTGGTTGGAAAACACTGATAGAATTGATCAGTCCTATCACTATGTGTTACCTACAGCCCTATATAAGAACTTGAAGTGAGAATGAAATCAGTAATGAACTATTCAGAAATTAATGAACTATCAGAAATTAGTAATGAACTATAATGAAAAGGTTGAAATTTTCATTTGGCTTTTGTTGCAAATTTGCCTTCAGGCTCAGCCAAAACCAGCATTAATTGAAAATATTTTAAACATAAGGTGTTGCAATATTTTTTGAATCATAGAACCATAGCATCATTTAGATGGAAAAGACCTTCGAGAGCATCAAGTCCAACCATATCTACCCACTACTAAACCATATTCCTGAGCACCTTATTTACCAATCTTTACAATGTTGGTGCTAAGGGTGTAATTATAAAAATGCTAATTTATGTTAAAAAATGTGGTTATTTAAAATGTAATTTTAATTTTAAAATGTAACAAGGAGAAACTATTTAAGTTGCAGACTTGTTTTTTTTCCAAAGCAGAAACCAATGCAGGTTAAAAATCATTTTCTTTTTTGGGTGTGCACTAAAATAGCTTGGCTGTCATTAGCTTGAGGATATTGAAGAGACTGTAATTAGAAAATACTATCAGCTGTATCATATAAAATCAGTGATAATTGAAAATGATACTAGCATATTCAGTAACCACCTCCTATTCCCCACGTTTCTCTGTCCTGTGTTCCTCCATTGCTCCCTGTGCCACCAGCACAAGGTGAGCACCGTCTGTGAACATAACTCAGAGATGAGTCCTCTGGTAGAGGTCTTGTACTCTGCTTGGGCCGCAGACTGTACCAGACAGCAGGTCAGCTGGAGAAAAGATACCTGCAGGCACCCTGCTTTTCCTTCAGCTTTCCTCAGCCTCAGTTTGTCTGGTTAATGCATCTGACCGCTCTGTTTTGCTCTAGCAGGTCAGAAGCTGTTTTCACAGCAGTGGCAACACCACAAATGTCACTCATCATACCACGGTTTCTCTGCTCAGTGTTCCATGCTCTCAGACTGAAGCAGCAGCTAATGTCAGGTAGGCTGGGTAGGAACACCTCCCAGCTGAATATAGCTATGTCTTAAGCACTTTTTTTTTTCTTTTTTGTGTTTAGTGACTCTCATAGGAAGTGGAAAACTTTTTATACTTTCTGGTTTGAATTTTACTTTTCTGTGGATAAAAGTCATGAGAGAGCCTCTTCCAAAGCTTGTCAAGTCTTGTCAGCCTAGAACCTGGAGGCAGCAATGAATGAAAATCTGAATAAGCAGGATTTGGCAGCTTGCTGGAGCTGTGAATGACAAGGTATGATGTTTACTAATGATCATCTCTATTTTCTGAACTGGGTCAAGTTACTAGGTTTTTTGTTGAGGCATTTAATATTTCAACACAATGGACTTAACAACAGCCTAGAAAAATATATGTTGTTTGTTTTCTCAGAATACTGTTTTTAATATTTTATGCGATTGTCAGCTTGAAAATAGAAAATGTAGCCAGGCATATTCTTCAGCAAAAGGGCAAGCGGTATAAATAATGTAACTGCAGCTGGATGTTGCAGTGCTCACAAACACAGGCAAATGAGCAACACACCTGTTTCAGATGACTGAGTAAATCCCGAGGTATTGGAGCACAGGACTGGAAGCAAACGGGGCTTAATAATCTTGATATTGCAGTGTCTGCCAAACTGTACCTACAGAATGCAGTTCTTTAGGGAAACTCATCTGTCTCTGCTTTTGAAGGCTTTGCATCCTCTGCACTTGTTGGGGACTTGTTCAGGAACCTTACTCAGAGGAGTTTTATAAGAAGTAGAGGATGACCATAGTGCATGAGACTGAAAATCCATCAGAGAGCAGCTTAGGCAAGTATGTTAACATGGGACAAGTATAGACTGGTACTTCCTCAGCTGAGTTTTCCACTGCAGCAATAAACACAACAGGTAGGTAAGCAGCGCATTGTCAAATTATTCTTTCCTAATTGTCCTGATCATTTTTGCAACCCGCTTAACTATATTATGTAGAGGAATATGTCCCTGCCTTTTTGACCTGATAACTGCTGGTTTCATTTTGTGCCCTGTTTTTCTGTTTTGTTTAGTATTTGCTTTTTTGTTTTTTTTCAAGAAACAATCATTCGTACTTCACCAGCCTCTGTCACTGAGCATTCTTTTATCAGATATCTATTCTCACACCCCTTTAATCATCTTCTAAGCTGAAGAGTTTGGTACATAAGAAAACTTGGTATCATTAGTCATCCTTCTCTGTGCCTTTTGCAGTTTCGCTTGATTGCTTTAAAACTAAGAGGAATCAGAAGAGCACCCTGCTTTCAACATATTAGCATAGCATAGGCTGATGCAGTGGCAAGATTTTGTAAAAATGTTGACTTTTTCCGATTCTTAAACTAGAATTATTCCTGACATCTGGTTTTGGCCCAGCTGTTTTCCATCCTAAATGGCTGTTCTCTTTCTCCATTGTTTATGTTATTTAGGTGTTTGAAAAGACCAATCAGTTTCTCTCTGAGCAGTTATTTCAAGCCCTTTCTAGGATGAGGTTACTCTGAGCTGCTGCTGGGCTACAGAAAACTGTTCTCATTACTTGTCCTATGCAAAACATCCACTTGTTTCTAAACAGTGGGGCTGAAGGGCTGCCCAGCGTGGTTGCTTGAAGAGACCAAAGCTGCTGCAATAAGGCTTCTCTGGAAAGACTCTTCTAGTGTTTGCTTTGCTATCAGCTTGTTAGAGAAGCACAGACCTGTCACTGCACTGCACAGGCTGACATAAGGAACACGTGGGCTTGCCTGTCCTCTGCCAAACCTTCATATCCAAGGGATGAGCTATGTGGATGTGGGACCCACAGTTTTACTCTATCCAGGAGGTAGCACGCAGCCCTCTTTCCCCATCTCTTTCCTCCTCAGCACCTCTATGCAACGCAATATGCTTCACTGTGTGGTGTTGGGAGTACAAAGAGCTGTGTAGATGTGAGCTCTCTTCCCCCATGGCCACATGTTGGGGTACACGTGTCATCTGAGGGCACACACTTTATCTTAGGCAAGTGCAGATGGGAAGAAAAGGAAAACTATTCCATGGACTTTTCCATGGCAAGGGCAACTTTTAGTCTAATAGACAAAGCACTGGCCTAATGCCTGAGTCCTATGCCTGGTTTTGTTTACAGAATAACCTTTAGCAAATCATATCTCTTTGTACCTCAGCTTCCCCCTCAATAACATTTTGCTCTCTCCGTTGTCAAGCATTTGGATGTCAATTGATGACAGAGTCTGTGGGCTGTGCTGTATTGCATTCCAGAGGCATCACAAGCACTTGCGCGGGGGACGCACCTGCTATTAACCACTGTTGTTATTCTGTCCTTTCAAACATTAGAAGGGATCCTTACTAAAACTGATCTTTGCTCCCTGATGTTACATCTGGGACTGCCGCCAGCGGTTTGTTCTGGATATGGGAGAAGTGGGAAACCTCAGATCTTAGGGAAACTTTTCTAGGGATTTACTGAGGAGAAGAAATTATACACTTGCCTCATCTGTGGCCCCCATAGCTCCAGGACTGGAGGGAAGATTTCAAGGGAGGTCTGTGGTGCTTATCTCTGAGCATCATCCTACAGGATCCGCTTAAGCAGCTTTGATCAAACTCAAGCTGAAACCCAGCTCTGCCTGGGAAATGGTGGAGCTGCGTTCAAGCTCAATAGCAAGAGGTCAGATTAACTTAGACTTGGCCCTGCATTAACATGACTGTGTGCTGGCTTACTCGCAGCAAGTCAGACTACTCCATGTACCTTCTGTCCATGCTCCAAGGCATTGCTGGGAAATTAGTCTAATCTGACAGTCACAAAGATGGATTTGTGTACATGGACCTTAAGTAACCCCCAAAAGATAGAACTTCTTTTCAGCCACAAGAAAGGACATGGCTCCCCACCTGTGGTCCGGTGTATTTACCTTGATTAAAGTGGTTGATGGTCAAACAGGCTCTCATTTTTGTCACATGCTCATAAATGCTGATGAGAGGTTTAATTTGCTTGACTGTGTGTCTGTAAATGCAGAAACATTTAAAGAGCAAAATTAATGTTATGTGTTTTCCTGGGGTCCAGTTCATGTGCAGGCAGAACTCTCTGTTTATCTTCTTTCTCCTCTCTGTCCTGGGGAATACGCAAGATCGAACACAAGCTTGTTCCAGGCTGTTAAACAAATACAGCTTTTCTAGAAAACTCTGCATTATCAGGGAGAGATGGATGAGGTGCTCAAAACACAAGTGATTTAACTTTGGAGGATTTGGGAAACGTCTAACATGTTCAGGCATGAGGCTTTCTGATTTACTGGATTTTTTTGGCAAATGTCTTTACCTATTTCAACTAAATATTTCATTAACCAAATAAAGGACTGGAAAACTGTGTATGGAGCTGTGGCCAAAAAACTCCTTGAAAAAACACAAAATTCTTTGCCATTGATGCCTTAATAGGCTGAATATTTTCTGAACCTATGTTTTCATATAAAATTATCCAAATAATATAAAAAGTTCATGATGAGCAGTGTACAATATAATGACAGCTGCAGAGTATTAAATCACAAAGAATTGATTCATAGCTCTGTTTTTCTTGTCTCCATTACATTCAGGAGAAATCTACTTAGATTCATTTTACAGTGTTTACTTTATAAATCACTCACATTTGTATGAAACAAAGGCCACAGTGGTCCTGAATACATCTCCATAATGTGAAAAATGAATTGTATCCAAAATGCTTATTGATACAGTTTAAATATCAGATTGTTCCATTGCACTTCAGTTAATTTAAGATTCTCAGGATTTCTTACACAATTCAATCATTCACTTTGTTCCAGAAAACTTCTGAATGTTGGGGGGGGGGGTGTTGATTTATTTTTTTTTATGAACTTAATTTTTCCAGCTTTTTTTGGCTTTTTTTACCCTTGAATTACACTGAGGAAGTTGCTTTTGTGTCTCAAGGCTCTTGAGGCCAGGTTTGTCAAGTGTTATGAAAGTATCTGTTCTTCCAGCATGTTCAAGTCCCTTCAGGGTCTCCAAAGAGCTTAAAGTGATGGCAACTGAACACTTAGCTTCTTCTGCAAAGCTCACTTCTCTTACGGATAGTTCAGGTATTACCATAATATTACCCAAGTGCATAAAATTGTCAAAAAATCTGGGTTTTGTTGATTGCATCTACCTATGATAGTTTCTTGTTGTTTCAGCCTTATGCTGAAATTCTGTAACCAACAGTGAAAAATCCCACATGTCTTTTTCTAGCTGGTTCTGGCATTTGGTTATTTAATGATACAATAATATTTTTAATTCCTTTGGAACTGGGTCTATTTTTAACATATTATTCAAAAGCGAGGTATAACCTAATGCTGCAGTTGTGCTTGAAGGGGGAGATAACTCATTTTTTTCCCACATGGACTGTGAGAATGAGACATCATCTCTTTGCATTGCTATTCCTTCCCTTCAGTCTCATTCTTGCCATTGCTTCTGCCAGCCCACTGATCACCTCATGAGTCTGATATGACTCTGTGTGACAAATTGTACCTACTCTTCTTCTTTACCTGCTGCCTAAAGGATATAATAATTGGTAGCCTGATCTTCTTTATGTCTGGACAGCCTTTCTTTTTCCAATGCCTTGATTCATATCCTTAAAGATGTTAACAAAGCCTTGTTTGGAGATTAATCTGTATTCTCCAGATTACTGTGTAGGCTTGCAGAATGAGTTCAGACAAATTTCGATTCCTGTTTCACTGTCTAGTAATGATGTGCTGACATTATGTGCTATGACACTTGATGCACAGAGATTCATTAACTGAAAGTAAATTAACCAACCTGTCACAGAAGTGATCACCATCTTCAGTCATGTTAAAAACAACACCCAAACCCTTAAAAGCACAAAATTCGATTCCTTCTGTATACTATTGATCCTGGCAATTTCAATATGCGTTTGGTTAAATGCCCTAAACCAATTTATTCCTAAGGATTATATCCTAGAAGATGTCTGTATCTTAAAATCTGTGGTTTTGCTGAAATATCTCCTCTGTAAATTTTATTTTGGGGGACAGCAGATGGTAATATAAATAAAAGCAGCAGAATTGTGCTAGCATGAGCCTCTTGCTGCTTAGCACATTGTGCTACCCTTTCTAGCTGGAGTTAGGCAAAATATTGAAAAGGAAGAATAAGGATTTAATATTCTAGTTGAAAGAAAGAAATAACTCATTCAGAGTAAGCTATTCTAATTCAGAATAATACTAGTTACATGTGGTTCATGAAATTAATCACATCTAACTAAATCATGATGCAATAATGTCTTAGCAGGATCACCAGCCACAACAGTATTAAGAAATGCTTAGAAGATACGCAGGTTATAGCCAAAGAGCCTGATTATCATTCACATGAACACCACTTTGCCTGTGCTTGGCCACATCAAGAAGACTGTGATTTAGCCCCATATGAATACTGTGTGGATTGTTTGAAGTACAGTGGTGTACACGCCATTTCATAAGCTGATTTTTTTCTCCTTTCTGAAATATTATGATCATCTTTACATCAGAAAGCTGCTGCCAATTAGACCAAACACATAGGGGATAGAATGTGTTTTGCTGTAATTAAACTTTCTGGAGTTTAGAGGGAATGATCCAGCTGCTATTCAAAATGTGGCAAAATTGCAAACACCCAGATCGAAAAGTAGGATTAGCTGTTTCCTAAGATTTTTGTAAGTGGCAGTGCACACTGCTTTTCACTGAGACCAGTACTTGTTAAGTCATCAGATGGTTTTTAAAATCTAGCCCGTGGCTTTCATAGAAGTGTGATTGTTTTAATTACCTTCTCAGAGAAAGTGCAGATTAATCACTGTAGGAAGGCTCTTATATGAAAGAAAAAGCCTGAGAGCCTAATTCTAATTTAATCAAAAAGGATAACAAATGTTTTATCTCCAGGTGGACAGGCTTCATCTCACTCTATCTGTGGATTTGCTTTGGGAAGCTCCTTTTGTGGAAGGGATCTATGAGGCCAAGCAATACCACCAAATGTTGTTAATACTTCTATGTTCAATTTCATTCAGCTTTACCCGAGGGCATAGAATATTCAGGCTCTAAAGTCTGTAAAATGTCAGAACGTGTATAAGCTATTTTTTTCACTATCTTTTCAGAAAGCAAAAGCTATTCTACAGCAGCAGCACCTATAAAGCATGATGTCCTACAGAAAAATATAGATCATTGCAATGACTTATGACAAGTGAACTCTGCTGAATTCCTTCCAGGAGGTAACAAAATTGTTGCCTACCTGTAGATGGGCATAGATGGCACGTTTCTTCCAGTCCACTGTCAGCGTGGTAGGGCATTTGGTAGCAGAGTACAAAAGCTGGAATAATCTGGCAGTTATTGAACCCTGCTGCAGATCTCAAGCACTTTGGGTGAGCTGAGTGTATACACTGCAGCGTGGCTTCCTGGAACATGGAAGCTGTTGGCTTGAGCTTTTAAGTGAGAAGTAATAGAAATATTATCTTGCATCTCATCATTCATTGAGCCCTCCTGTATCTAGAATGGGACAGACTTTCTCCCCTCTCTGGAAGTTATTTAATTTTGGAGAGTAGAGTCTTGTTCCACTTTCTTCTAGAGGAAGCAACAGAAACACTTCTGTTTGCTGTTGGCAGTGACCAAATAATTCCTACAGAGAGGGTGGATTCATTGGAGAGGTTACTTATGGATGGGAATTTCCAGTATCTGATTTCTGGTGTCCAGCACGAGGTGATTTCTGCAGGCCGAGCTGTATGAACTCTGGTATTGCTTCCATCGGTTCTGCTGCTCCTTAGCAGGAGCAGAGTGTGAAGCACTGAGGGAGAAAAAAATAAAGGTGTTAATTTTTTTTTGCTTGCCTATTGCTTGTGGCAGGATTTCTGCTGAAAAGAAGGACTAATGTGTTACATGGAAGAGAAAGCAGATTTTAAGTCAGCACTCTCATTGCGGCTGACAGAGGTCAGGTCTCCAGTTTCCATCCTGTGCCTCTTCTGAAATGCCCAGTGCCTGGAGTTCATGGTTCCTGCAGCAGCAAGAGAAATTATCAGCGTGTAAGGCAGGCCAGAGACCTACCTTGGTCTTTGTTTGACTTTTTAAAATGATGCTCCTGAGAACCACTTTGATAACCCGAGGTGACCCCACAAGGAAAACAATTCCTCTGTATTTTTCAGATTCAGAGGCTGGTGCTTGGCCACATGTATCTAGAGCAACCCAAGTAAAGTTTCCTCTCAGGCTGATGTGTGTGCATTTTTGGGGACTCAGATCTGTGGAAGACTTCTGATAGACTTGAATTTCTTGCATAGCTCAAACAGCAGGGAGAGAGGATTGGCATGAAAATGCAAGTATTTGAACCCAAAACAAGGTGGTTTCTACTCTTTTTAAATGCAGTTAATGCAGAGTTAATTTGGAGCAGCCTGCAACTTGTGCAGAGTATTCCTACGGGTCTAACAGACTTTCATTAGGGGTGAGGTTAATCTTGGTCAGATCACAAGCTGACTTGTTTCCCCCTCTGAGGTGACTGAAAGTTTTCACCCCTAGAACATTAGCAATCAAGACCCAATTGAGGTCTTACAAGCTGAATGCTGTTTGATGCCAGAGTCCGTATGAAAACTACTGAAAACCACAACTGCATTTGGTAATAATGAGGAGAATGAGAACAGGTGATGAGAAAATATCAGCCTCTTTGCGTTTTTGCTTAACTGAGCATTGGCTTTGATGTTAAAACTGAGGTCAGTGCTGGTAAGGCTGCCATGTGGTGACTGCTATCAGTGTTTATATCAGCACTGGATCTTGTCAGGGTAGCAATTGTACAGGTGATCAATGGGTAATTAGCCCACACTAATATGTCTGTTAATGGGGATTTAGAATTTATTACTTTGGAAATGAGATGGTTTTTTAAAGGCAGAGCCAGGCAGTGGATCGTTGGCCCCATATGCTACCTGTAATTCTTCACAACACGCTCGGGCACCTCAAGCGTCTGTGCATCATATTGGTGGCTGCCTGTTAAAGGAAATCAGAGTACGTGCCTGACCAGTGATGCCCCTTGTGAGGCTGGGGAGGTTGTGTCCGGGACTCTGACTTCAGGCATGGTATAGAGTCTTCATAAGTCCTTTCTCCTTTGTGTCTATGTTTATTACCTTATGCCTTATAATTTTAAATAATTATCTAGTAATACTTCATGCAAAGCAAAAGAAAATGGACCTAGTTTTCAATAAGCTTTTCAAAAGATGATTGGTGAACCAGTCAATTTTCACTTTGCCAGAAGGCAGGATCCTTGTATCTTGCTTACAGAAGCTGAATGAGATCATTTCACTTTTAAAAGTACATTTTATAACATAATTTTCTCTTCCAGAAATAATTTAGGATCATTTATGCAATTGAAAACTTGACATATAGAACTGCAGCATTGTATTTCTTTAGGAAAGAGCTTTCCCTGAGCTGTATTTGATGCTCTAAAATGAGTGACTGAAATTTTGTTAGCTAGTCATTACAGGTTAAACAGATTAAAGATCTACTTGACAACACCAAACTAAAGATTATAAATCGAAATACTTAAAACTGAGAGCACTGAAGTATGATAATCCTCGTATCTAAGTATTTCAATTATACTCAATACACCAAATCATGAATGTAACTTAAATTTAAAACGGTAATGATAGTTCTTATATCTACTACCTTAAAAAATGGTGCAGCTTCCTTTGTCAGTCCCTGCAACAGCGTATTCTGCATTTCTCTGGAGGGGCTTAGAGCCAAAGATTCCTTCAGCTTTTACTCGGCATCTAGGACTGAATCAGTTATTTTGTGATAAACGGTGCTTTCACTTGAAAAGGAAAAGAGAAAAGATACTGTAATACCGATATTTAATACCATATTTTGCAAATGACAAGACTGGATATTAGGATCAATAGAAAGAAGGAAAGTGAAAATTGGACTATCAGGAAGAGAAATTACTTAAATATCTTATTTCTTGAATGAAAGGGTGAAAATTACCCTGTCTGCTCTTAGAAGGAGAATTCATTCCAGTGCAAGCTGAATAGGGGGCTAACAGTTAAAAGTTGTGCAAGGTCTTTTACAATTAGATAAGTCAACCAGTGCCTTAAAAAAGTAGTGCAAGAGGGATGACTTAAAGTGGAAACAAAAAGCAAGAGGTATTCAGGATTTCTGATATAGTTGGGACTGACCAGACAGCTAGCTGAAAGATTTTAAGTGAAAGGAAATATTTATTCTTGGAATCCTTGCACTGTAATTATACATGAGGTTTACATGACAATGAGTACAGATTTTTGGACACGAATCATCCAGAAAACATTGAAAGAAATTAAAAGGATGTGAGGGCTACAAGAAGTGAGGATATTTGCATTATGGTGCTGTCCCCATTGTTTCCTGGCATTCACTACAATTCCTCTGAGGCCAAGAGAAACAGACTTCTGGCTGGCCATGGTGAATACTGCTTGCTGAGGAATTCGTGACTATTTCTTATGAATGAGACTGAGGCAGCATTTAGACTTGATATCGAATCAGAAGATAAGGAAACTTAATTTCACACTGGGGGAAACTGTGGCAATTGACAACTGGTGGCAAAAATTACCTGGTTTTCTGTGTACATGAATGAAAGAGAGTATCAGTTGCAATTGTCACTGAAAAGAGAAAAGGTTTAGAGAAATGAGGATGGATGAACTGCTTCCCAGCACAAGTATGTAGAAAGAACTCAAAAAAAAGAAAAAAATCTCTATACAGCTTAGCATTTTGGCATGTATATAAATGGTACTTGCAAATATGTACATAAATCACTGCTTAATATTTTAGATTAAACCCACTCTTCAAATACCACAACCTCCCCCCAACAAGCCAAAGACTATACTATTTTTTTTAAGTTGCGAAGAGTTGACTGTCATCTTTGTTGCTCCATTTGCATGACAAGAGAGAATTGAGGAGGAAAAATAAGGAGAGCAGGAGGAAAAAAAAAACCACAAATCCCAATATATAAATTAATTCCTTTGAGAATTCTGCTTGGTGCAGCTTATTTTTGATTCCACAAGTTCCTCGCTAAACATTTCTGGATGACAAATGGCAGTAGAAGTCAAAGTGTCTAAAAGAATAAGTCCTGGTCAGGCACAGACTTTCTTGGAAAAGTCTTCATTTGTGGTAAGAAGAAAATCCAGGAAGGAGCCCGAAGGGAGGTTGTCAGAAAGCAGAGTAATGAAGTAAATGGGGGCAAGTGTCACATGCATCAAGACCTGTTAGGAATGGGGTTTTTTTGAGGGAAGGGCTCAATTTCTCAAGGTGATTTTAAAAGGCTCTTGCTCAATGAACCAATTTCTGTGCCAGCTGTGCCATTTGAGGGGCTGGGATACAGTTCAGAGGTTAGAAACTCTAAATCAAATAATGTCAAAACAATCTTAGCAACAAAGTCTTGGTTTGGATGAATAAGAACCTGCACTGGGGCAGGTTGCTACTTTTTCCATAAGGCGTAAAGCTAATTTCCTTGTTAATTCTTTAAGACGCGTGGGTGCTACAGTTACGTGGTTCAAAGGTGAATTGTTGGTGTATTTGCAGTCCTTAGCAGGGCACGCAGGGGAGTTGTGCCAGGCAGCAGATCGAGCATCCTGCATTCTGGAGACAGGGGCTGGGCTGCACACTGCTGGGACAGACACTGGTGGATCTGTGGTTCCTCATCAAAGACAGGACCGGAGAGATTTGGCTTCCCTAGCTTAAGCAGGGAGACTCATGCATGTAGTGGCTCTTGTTTAATCACTGCATCAAATATTACTGGCAAGCTGTATGAGGCTTTGCCTCTCTCACACACCCATGTAACATGCTGTACATGAATATCACTGACAGATGAAGCTGGCTTGTAAAACCCAGTGGGGATCACTAAACTGAGAGGCGTGCATGAGCCCAACCACAAGGCTCCACAAGAATGAAGATTTTCAGACAGTACTGTTTATCAGCAGTCACACAGCACGAGACAAAACATTTTAGAGTTAGCCCACATGCTAGGTTTAACGTCATTGATTTTCTGTTCATCTGCGCTGACAGACTTTGCAACTGTGTGCAACTCTATTTTAGACAGTGATGCTTTTCTTAATAAATATTGTTTTGTGGAAGTGGTCTGTCATCACAAGTGATGGAAAGTAAAGCATACAAAAAGCAGATGAGACAAGAGGCAGAAATAACTATACACTGATACGACAAACCTTGAGCTGTACCCTTGGTACCGACTAAGGCTCTAGTCCAACTAGTGTAGAGTTTTTTCTTATCTAAGAGAATTTTCAGGTTGTTTGTCTAAATGTATAAAAGCATGTAAAGCTAAAGGTGACAATTTAGCCTTAGTGCTCTCCCCAAACTTATGTTCTTAATAAACAGCAAATAATCTAAATAACTTTATGTTTCAGAGGCTGCTTTCACAATTTTAATACCTACTTCATTTCTGCTTCATTTAACCTAAGATTTCTTAATGATGACAGTAAGCTGTCCCATTCCTTTGAAGAATGATTTAAAAGCTGTGGTATTAATATGGATCAGAGGTGAGTGCATCCCCAACATATCTACCAAAGAATCTGAGGCTAATCAAGTTTACTACTCATTAGTTGCAGTGGCTACTTAAAAGCTGGTAATGTGTATCTGAAAGGAAATATCACTTCCAGAGTCTTTGGAAATGTAAAGGGAGTGAAAGAGGAGGAGGAAAGGGATGCTTTCGTTAGTAGTTTTGTCACCTATTTCTTTTGCCCAAGTTAGACAATGCGAGTAGAGATTTGGAAGGAAACAAAGTTTCCTGTTTGAGGATTACATGATATTTGCTTTCTCAATGATCAAAATGTGTGCTGTGCACAGTTTTTAACAATCCTCATGCTCAGTTTACAAAACTTGTGTAAAACTATGTATGCAGGTTTTTTGTTGTTGGCTTTTTCTCACAGTAGCTGTACTTGGATTTTATCACTGTCTACAGCTACCTGAAAGGAGGTTGTAGAGAGGTGGGTGTTGGTCTCTTCTCCCAAATGACAGGTGATAGGATGAGAGGGAATGACCTTAAGCTGCACCAGGGGAGGTTCAGATTGGACATTAGGAAAAATTCCTTCACGGAAAGGATTCGCAGGCACTGGCAGAGGCTGCTCAGGGAGGTGATTTGAGTCCCCATCCCTGAAGGTGTTTAAAAGATGGGTAAATTAAATGCTTAGGGATATGATTTGGTACTGGACAGATAAGGTTGTGCTTGATGATCTAAAAGGTCTTTTCCAACTTATTGATTCTATAATTCTTGATTGTGATTAAAATAGAAAGAGTGCGATTATAGCTTCTTTTAGCTTTGTAAGAGAAAAGGTTACCACCTGTGCACAAACTGACGGACAGTATTTTTCAGTCTGCAGAAAATTCACTGTCCTTTTTGAATGAGAAGTGTCATACTAATTAATCCTCTACACAAAAAATATTAGCATATGGTGGGATGAAGAAATGAGTGGTTTTCATAGACTGCAATCTGGTACTACTCGTATTTCACCACTTTTCACGCTTATCAGTCTGTAGGTTTGTGACAAAAGAATCTATAATTTCTTGAAGTCAAAGTAAAATTACCAGCAAACTCAAGATTTGATTTGTGTTGAAGTTATAAGGTTGTTTCACTGGGATTCTAGATAGAGAAGTAGAAAATTTCTAGCCATTTAATTAGTAGGAGGCTTTTTTTCAGTTAAGAATAATGAAAAATACACTGCTGCTGTACAGTCAATTATTTGTTAGGTTGTTTCAATTTTTTCAGATCCCTGGTTTTTATTTGTAAGCATATCCATTTCACAAATGATAGTCAGAGGAACAGGAAAGTGCCTTGCAATTTGTAATTATTTAAAGGTACAAGCTAATAATGATCTTGTTTTACAGCATGCTACAGCTTCTCAAATTTAGAAGAGAGATTAATTTGTTGAGCATTACAAAGATGATGTAATGGCATGATCTATGTCCCATTGATGTAAATATCAAAGCTCCAAAGACTTCAGTGGAAACAGAAGTGGATTTGGAGGTAAATGATAAAAGATATGGAATGTCATCATTAGAAACTGAAAAAAAAATCATGCAGGGAAGTGCAAAATACGTACACTTCGGTAAGCAATGTAGCAGCGAGGTTGCTCAAATCTACAAAGTATGAAGGCCAATTAAGGGAAAAGAAACCCACTTGTTTCAAAAGGCTGGTTTATGCCTCTTCTGTTAGGAACCAAGGCACGAGTGCTTTCTTACACACGTATACTCTCTCTTTCCAGTTCTAGAGAGAACAGGTTTACGCAATGGGTCATTTTGTTGAAGAGCTGAATGACAGTGGGGAGAGTTAAGAGCAGCCCCACATCACTTTGATTTGTGGACTGCAGGAAACTAGGAGTTGGCAGTGTCCACGGGGTGCAGGATAAAGCAGAACAGTAGTTGCCTGTCCTGAAAAGTCACTTTTCTCTACCTACCAATCATTTGTAGCCCTAGGAAGCAGAGAAGTTATTTCAGTAATTCCAGCAGGTTTTAGATGACGCCACTATTTGTAACTCAACTGTTTTTACTGCAAATATAATTTTATTCAGGTCAAGTTGCTGGGTAATGCGATTACAAGTGATTTGCTGTATCACTTGTATGGTGCCTGTGCTGTTCAGCCAAGAGGATCGATAATGCTTATAGAGAATGAAAGTTTCTGTAAATCCTGCATTTATCTTCTCCATGTGGGTAAATACTGCAGACAAATGCTGTCTGTAAAACTACCTGCATCCTGCCTTTGCATGAAAAAAGCAGCTGAATCTGCAGCAGATATACTGGCATATTTCCATAGCCTACAGCTTGTACATAATTTATATTATGTACATTAACCATTTCATTTTACTGCTGTTTGATTTCTTGTAATGAGCAATCATAGTAATAAAATCAGGGTAGATGCAAAAGATATGTCCATGTGAACCATAAACCCTGGTAATTTGCCGTACTTAGGTGAAAGCTTATTCCTGTTTGTTAAGTTCTTGATGCTCAAATGCTTTTGCAAGGAATAACACAACACTGCAGTCCATGACACCAAAAACTGACCTTATCCATGTTTGGCCCTGCTTTATTTATAGTATGAATGAAATCTGCTGAAATATATCTAGTTTGTTTGTTTATAGAAGAGCTTCTAGATAAGCTTTTTGTTATTAATGCAATGAGATGGATAAAGAGGGAAAGGAAAAAGATGTATAGGAAAGGGCACTTGAGTAGTGTCTATGAAAGTGGCTTTGGGCTGCTCAGCGGGGGCATTAGAAGATTAAAAGAGCAAGTTTTTCTAGCCAACTGGAGAGAAGGTGAAAGAGGCCGTCTGAATGTTGGGAACTCAACTGGTCTGGTGAGCACTTTGCCTTCCAGAAGAAGGTTTAGAAAGCCTGTCGGGGAGGAAACTGGATTGTGCTGGTCTCTAGAGGAAAACACAGGGCCATATCGCACCAAGGAAGGGTGAGAGCGCCCTTTGGTGATGGGATAATAAAGAGAATCTTAATTCTTTGCCATGGAGCTATATCTTAAAGAGGATGTTAGCATTTGAGGACTGACTTGTGCAGATTGGAATACCTATGTAACAGTGCAGGCACAGGAACTGCTCTCCATTGACTTCCGCTTAATTCTATTTACTTTCAAAGATGACACAAAATATCTTTGCTCTTGTTGAGAATATTTGTTTTGCCAAGAATGACTTGGTGGTGAACTCTTCCCTCTCCAATTTTCCTTTGCAAGCCAGCAGCGTAATAGCTAATAAACAGACAATTTTTGCTAGACTTTTCTTCATTCTACTTTATACTTCCCTGGTACAGATAAAGACCCAGGGCAAGGAGCACCCTTGCTGTTCAAAATCTAATCCTACAGCAGTCTCCCAGGTGATGTTGATTCCTTATGAAACATCAATTACTGTGAAAAGGCAGAAGTGTGCTGAGAATTATTTCCAACATTGTTATTGCCTTCTTTGGATCGCTTTCGATAATCTATTATGTGGCTGATTAAAAACAAGTTGTTATTAAATGTATCATGACAGCCTGCATAAAGGATATATATGTGATACAGAAAGGGCAATTTAAAACAGGTTGGAAGAACAACCAATGCATATTTTGAACTTGATCTCCCCGTTAGAATTTAGCTCCCATTATTATCCACGTTTAAACTGGAGTGGCATTTTCTCGATTCCAGTCTAGCCAGCTTGGTTGAATGGGATTAGGTTCTGTGAAGCCCCCTCTGGTTATACCGCTGGTGAACGTCTGCATGGGAGAGGGATCTACAGGAGCCTCCTTGGATCGCCGTGAGCTCAGTGGCTGAAAGTTTGAAAAATGCTTTTCTGTCAGAGCTTTGGCTCCTCATCACACAAGAGTGGTTATACTGCTGGTGACTACCTGGGAAAGGGATCTCCGGGAGCCTCCTGGGATCTCTGTGAGCTCAGCCACCAAAAGCTTGGGCAATTACTTTTCTGTCAGAGCTTTGGATCCTCATCACACAAAAGTGGTTATACTGCTGGTGAACGTCTGCCTGGGGAAGGGACCTTTGGGAGCTTCCTGGGGTCTCAGTGAGCTCAGTGGCTGAAAGTTTGGGAAATTACTTTTCTTTTGGATCTTTGGCTCATCATCACATAAGACTGGTTTTACTGCTGGGGAACATCTGCCTGGGACAGGGATCTTCAGGAGCCGGGGATCTCTGTGGGCTCAGCCACCCAAAAGTTTTGACAATTGCTTTTCTATTGAAGTTTTGGCTCCTCATCACACAGGAGTGGTTTATACTGTTGGTGACTGTCTCTGTGAGAATGGGATCTTCAGGAGCCTCTTGGGATCTCTGTGAGCTCAGTCACAAAAAGCTTGGACACAATTACTTTCCTGTTGGAGCTTCGGATCCTCATCACACAGGAGTGATTGCTGGTGAATGCCTGCCTGGGAAAGGGACCTTTCGGAGCATCCTGAGATCTCAGTGAGCTCGGTGGCTGAAAGTTTGGAAAATTACTTTTCTGTTGAATCTTCAGCTCATCATCACACTAGAGAGATTTTACTGCTGAGGAACATCTGCCTGGGACAGGGATCTTCAGTCCCGGCATCTCAGTGAGCCCAACAGCCAGACGTTTTGAAAATCGCTTTTCTTTCGGAGCTTCACTGTATCACCACCCAAGAGCGGTTGTACTGCTGGTGACCGGCTGCGACAGGGACCTTCGGGAGCCTGCTGGGATCTCGGTGGGCTCAGCCCCGCGAGGCTGGGGCAGGGCCTGCCCCACGGAGCTGGTTTCCCAGCTCACTCGCAGCTTACGGGTCCGGGATGCCGAGGGGCTGACCGGGCGCCGCCCCCCCCGGGCTCCTCCCGCTGGAAGGCGGCGGCGCCGTAGCCGCTCCGGGTCCGGGGAGCCCGCACCCCCCGAGGTCCCTCCCGGCTCTCCCCGCGCCATGCGATCGCTGAACATCACCCCGGAGCAGTTCGCGAGGCTCCTGCGGGACAACAACGTGACGAGGGAGCAGTTCATCGCCCTCTACGGGCTGCAGCCGCTCGTCTACATCCCGGAGCTGCCCGGGCGCACCAAGGTGGCTTTCGTGCTGGTCTGCGTGCTCATCTTCGCCCTGGCGCTCTTCGGCAACTGCCTGGTGCTCTACGTGGTGACCCGCAGCAAAGCCATGAGAACCGTCACCAACATCTTCATCTGCTCCCTGGCGCTCAGCGACCTGCTCATCGCCTTCTTCTGCGTCCCCTTCACCATGCTGCAGAACATCTCCTCCAACTGGATGGGCGGTGGGTGCTGGGACCGCCATCCCATCCCTCTCCACCCGTGGGGAACCCCCTCCTCCCTCTCCATCCATGTGGATCTCCGCCTTTCCCTCCTCATCCCTCTGCCCGTGCGGGGCTCCCCCTCTCCCTCCTGCCCTGCTGTCCGACGGGCTCCTCGTTTCTCCCTGTGCCCGTGGGGGCCCCTCTCTCTTCCCCCATCCCTCTGTGTCCGTGGGGGACCCCCTGTCCCCTCCTGCCGTCCATGAGGGACCCCCTTTCCCCCTGTCTCTCTGTCCCTCTGCCCATGAGGGACCCTCCCTCCCCTTATCCCTCTGTCCGTGCCCACTCCCCCTTCTCCCCCCATTCCTCTGTCCATGTCCTGTCCCCTCCTGCCTTGTGCCTCCTCCCTCTTCCCCTGTCCCTCCCTCTGTGGGGAATCCCCTGTTCTTCTACACCTCTACCCATGAGAGAGCCCCTCTCCTCTCATTCCTCTGTCCGTGGGGACCTCCCTCACCCCCATTCCTCTGCCTGTGGGGGACCCCCTTCTCCCTCCTGCTCTGCCGCCCGTGTGGGTCCCCATGTCTCCCTATCCCTCCCTATCTCCTCTCTCCCCATCCCTTTGTGCCGTGGGGGAACTCCTGTTCCCTCTTGCTCCACACTGTCCGTGAGGGACCCCCTCTTCCCCTATTCCTCTCTCTGGGAGCAATCCCCTCGCCTTTCCCACCCAGTCTGTTGGTTTCCCCCTTCTCCCCTATTCCTTCCTCCATGAGGGACCCACCTTTCCCCAACCCTCCGTCTGTGTGGAACCCTGTCCCCTCACCGTCTGTGAGGGACCCCCTCTTTTCCTATCCTTCTGCCCGTGAGCCCCCTCTTTGCTTTCCTCTGTGGGGAACTCCTTCTCCCCTCATTCTTCTGTCCATGAGTAACCCCCTCTCCCTCCTGCCCTGCCGTCTGTGGGGGGACCCTTCTCCCCCCGAGCCATCATGAGGGACCCCCTTTTTCCCCGATCCCTTTGCCTGTGGTGGACCCCCTTCTTCTCCCCTCCCTGCCTTCCATGAGGGGACTCCCTGTTCCCTCCCCTTCTGCCCTCAGTGAGGGACCCTTGTCTCCCCTCCTGCCCCTTTATCTGTGGGAGACCCCTTTCTTCCCTCCCCACCCCATGTTGTACCCTGAGGCACCGCCATCTTCCTCTATTCCCCTGTACATAGGGGACTCCATCTTCCCCTATCTTGCCACCCATGGAGGACTCCTGGTCCCCTCTCCCTCTGCTGTTCTTGGGGAACCCCTCAGCCCCCACCTTTTGTGGAGAATGTCCTTTCATCCTCCCCCTCAGCCCTCTGTAGAGGACCCCTTCTCCTTCCCACTCATCGTGAAGTGATCCTAAGAAGTGTAGGGTGCACCTCGAGCACCCTGAGCCCTGGGGGTCAACCTTCTGCTGTGAGGGAGCTGCTGTCCCCTCCGAGGGCAACGTAGTTTCCGCACGACCCTGCAGAGCGCTTAGTGTTTGCGCTGCGCCTCAGCTCTTCAGAGAGAACTTGAAGCAACGCTCTCCCTGGAGCCCCTGCCCATGTTCAGGCATCCATGATCCTCTCTCCTGGTTCCGGGATGCTGTGTCAGGGTGTGAGCTTCAGGAACCCCCAAAAGTCAAAAAAAGACTATACTGTTCCCTCAGGTTGCATTAAACTCAACATACTCCGATGCTTGTATTCGTTAAAAGTTGCAGTATCTTTATGAGAAGCCCTGTGTTGTACGGTGCTGATGAGATAGTCTTGCAGTAGTTTCTCCAAGTAATGAAATTTGTCTGGCAAATGAAATATCATTCAATCTCTATTCAACTTTATTTCCTCTGACAGCAATCAGACCTCCTTAATCTTTTGTGAGGAAAAAGAATGGGTCCTTGGAGGAATAAGGCAGTGAGAGAACATGCAAAATTGTATTGCAGTATTTTCATGATATATTTATACCAGTGCTTATATTCAGTGTTTAGAAGGGGACTATAAGAATAACAGGGACAAGTTTTTTAGCAGGGCCTATTGTGGTAGGAGAGGGGTAATGATTTTATACTAAAAGAAGGGAGATTCAGGCTAGGTATCAGGAAGAAATTATTTAGACTGAGGGTGGTGAAACACTGGCATAGGTTGCCCAGAGAGGTTGTGAAAACATTATAGGCCAGGTTGTATGGGGCTCTGAGCAACCTGATCCAGTTGAAGACTTCCCTATTTATTGCTGGGGGGAGGATTGGACTGAATGACCTTTAAGAGCTTCTTCCAACTCAAACCATTTTGTGGTTCTGTGACATCTTGGAAATTCGGTTTATTCTTGTTGATGGGAAGGACCTTTGGGCAAGACCTCTCTGGTGCCTAGAAAGAATTATTCTTTTCATTTTTACGGATCGCAATTCCAAAGTAGTAAAGTTACAAAAAGTCAAAGGTGAAGTAACACTGCAAATGGTTCCTTTTATTGCTCTTAAATCAGTGTTTGACAATTCTTAGTGTAAAACTAAAAGGGATGGTTTTGCAGAAAGTAGCAGAAAACATCATATACAACCACAAACTCAAGTACTTTTCAGAATATTTCAATATGAGCAGAAAAGATGTCCACAAAGTGACACATTTATGTTTCAGCTTCCAAGCATTCCTGTGCTTCTGTTTTTGGGAGACAGTGAAGTTTGCCTTTAGAACATCGAGATTTATTTCCAGTATGTTCTACAGACTGGAATGCAGGATGGGAATTGACAGGAGGAGATTTGAGAAACACTGAACCTAGTGCAAAATGAGCTTTATTTTTGTCTGAAAATCAGAAATGATCTAGAAGTGATAAATACAAAGCTCCAGGGACTACTGATAGTATGAACAATTCTTTTATATTCTTACAGGCTGTCTTTGCAGGATGTAATCACTGTTTTAAGGTAGCACAGGAGTTGAACCCCAAAACTAATAAGGATGTGTAAGTAAAAATAACAGAATGAATTGTTAGTCATGCTGCTGTGCCTTCCATTTGACTGTAGTAGTTCCAGTTCTCCTTCTTCAAAGGAGAATACAGCAGGAAAGTTGGTGGCATTAAGAGCTCTCACGTCAAGGGGAGAGCATTGAACTGAGTAGCTTCCCCTAAAGATGTGTGATTCTTCTCACTTGTAAGGAAGACCCTGGTATGACTGCTTGTCCACACATCTGATCCGAATCAGCTGCAAGTGGGGTGGGATGAAGCCATCACCTGAGGTGTATTACAGCAGATACAGCACAGGTGTTTGGAGCAGTATGGGGGAGTATCTGTATCGGTTTCCATTTACCTTCAGTTACTGAGGATGCTTGACAAAAAAAAATCTAGTAGTGAGTGTTAAAGGTTGCAACAAATACCTTCATATACTGCATAATTGGATATTTTAAAGTATACTGTTCTGTGGGTTTTACTGTACTTTTTGTGTACCCTCTTTGCCCTGCTAGAGTGTCTTCTGTACAAGTGGATCCATAGGTCGCATTGACTCTGATAGCAGCATTTATGTCCTGGTAAGATAATTAGCTTTCAGTAACACAATATTGGGAGGACATAATAAATAAAATAATTGATGGGTGCTATCCTTCACTCTTAGGGGCAAGGAGCGTGAAGTAAAATTCAGGAAAACAAATGAGACGTGAACTGATGGTATCCCAAGGGTATCTGATTCCTGAGGCTTATCCTGTGAAGCATGAATGGAGATTACAGCTGGAATGCAAATCAGACCCTGCCTGTCTGGGAGCAGTCTTTTACTTGCTAGCTTTACTGGTTTAATTTCCCTTCTGCCTTTCATTTTGTAGTCTGAAAAAGCTTATTCTCATCCACTTTAATGCAACATCTTAGAGTAGGGCAAATACAAACTGTGTTAAGGAAAAGGTGATTGGACTGTAATCTGTCCCTGCCAGAAAAAAAGTGGTTCATCCTGAGGCATTTAAAGCTAGAAATATCTTTGGTTTTCTGAACGTTTGGTCACTTTGTATCTTGATGCACCTGCCTCACTAAAATAGGCATCTGTGCTAGGTGGTATGAGCTGAGATGTGTATATTTTGTACTTGTCTTTGATTTGAAACTGGTTCTTTATTTCCATGTGTGTACGTGCATTTGTGTTTCCTCTTTTCCTCTCCAGAAGCCCTCTGCAGAATGAGAGAGGACAGGGGAACAAGCAGCCACAGTTTCAGAGTAGCTGTTATCTTTTAGACATTATGGGATGCTGTCAGGAAGGACTAACTACTAGTTTGGTCCTTCTTAAGTGAATGGTGAAACTCTTCCAGTGTACGTAGTTTACCATGGGACTTCAAATAGCTGGTGATGTAAAGTAACTAAAATTGTGGGTGGCTTCTATGTTAGACAGTGTTTGTCAGAATTCTTTAGAAGCTGAAGGTTTCTCAGAGTCACTGCGTTACTTTTTTCAGGATTTCTGGCAGAGATGGGAAAGACTAAAGCACTGGAATGACTGTTTCCACAGTATATTCATTAATACTTAACTTTAGCTGCTGTTTAGCAACTACAGTTTCAAGAGTCTGAACGTGTGCCTTGCTTTGCCCGTGATCATGCAGCGTTAATGCAGATGTTCTAGTTCTACATGGGCAGCAACTGGGAGCAGCACCGTATTGACTGAAAATGGGTGAACCAGTCTCACTTTGTGATCTCTTAAGAATCTGTACAGCTGTGTGAGACTGTGATACTGACAGCATAGGATTTAATTTCTGAATTTATGATTTGCAACTAAAATGGCAGTAATTTGGGGGGGGAACATTTACGGAGAGATTAGCTTGCAGGATTTTTATTAATGTGGAAGATACTGTGTAAGGAAATGAAAATTGTGGCCTTGGCATAAAACATACTGGGATCATATTTATCAGTAAGAAGATTGAATGGGAACTTGAGTGAGGGGTAGGTTAATGCATACAGCAAAGGCAGGCTGGCAGCAAACTGAGGGAGCTGAGGATTTGCTCTTGTGATCCCGTAGACAGGAGGCAGTAGCAGTGTCATACTGATGGCAGCACCGTTAAATTGGGGCTTTTGTCTCTGGGCCAAATATTGCAAGAATCACTTTATTTTCTGACACTGCTTAATTAGCTGAGTAACAGCCTTACCATTACAGAACTGCAACTGAAGATTTTCTTGTAATATTGTGTTGGGAAAAGATAGGGGCAAAACATGAGGTTATGGTAGACCTAGCACTATGCTGCATTTTTCTCTTGAATTTTGCATCTTATCAGAATTTGTGTTCTCAAGACAGGTGTCAGAGGGTGGCTTTTCCTGTTACTTAAGAGAGCGGTGAGTCACGCAGTGCTGAACGCATGACAGTATTTGGGATGCACTCGCTTGTCTTGCCTGGCCTCCAGCTGCCACTCAGGAGAGGATGAGTCTTCTGTACATTGTTGTCATAGCTGGTGCTCCTTGACATGGAGGTTTCCCCTTCTCTAAAGGCTTGGTTGAAAACCCAGTGGCATCTTCTACCCAGTGGAGTATTTAGGGTGCTTTCTGTTCTTCACTAAACATCTCGCACCAGGCAATGTGTTCCCCTGAAACTTTCTTGTATGAAAATGCATCTCCTCCTTGTTGGGGGATTAAACTATGTTTTAGCAATGGAGATCACCAGGCTCTTTGTGTCTGATATTCATAAATACCTCCAAGTTCTTCAGCGAGGCAGAAACTGCTTCACTCTTACTCACTTCTGGAATGTTCTTTGATACTGAAGAGTTTCCAAATACTCTGAACTGCTGACAAACCAGTAAGGTTAATACTAGACAGGAAAGCTGGACATGAGACGTCCACTTATTTGAAACTCCTGTTTCTAAGCTTTTTTCCAACTTTCCAATTTAAGTTGTCTGGAGTTGCTGTAAATCAGGTCAGGGAAACAAGCACACTTAATATGTTCCCTGCAGTGTGAGAGGTTGTGTCTCAGGTTTGATCAGCCTCTTTTAAAAGCACAGTGATTTTGTAGTTCTATCTTTATTGGTGAAATCTTACCTTATCTTTTTATCTCCCTACTCTGTGTAGTTTGGGGTATTTGCTTAGGAGCACAGACAGGAGTGAAGTTCTGTATGAAGATGGTTTGAGAAAGGGTTATACAGTGAATGCCTCAGTAAAGGAAATAATAGACATGCATTTTTCATATATATAATATAGTGGCAGGGTGTTTTGCTTAAAAGCAGCAAAACAGTGCTGACAAAAGGAAGCTTTTTCTACTCACGTATTTGGCATAGGGAATTTCTTACTGCAAGTTGTATATATCATTAATTAACCTAAATATTTAACACAGTGACAGATGTGAAATGTTTGCTATTGCATTAATTGGGCAAAGAAATAAAGCAAGTTTTAGGATGTGGGTAAATTGGTATGTGTTTCATGTGAGGTGGTTATTATGTTGTTTTCCTGGTAGAAATACTTGGTGTTCTCTGCCTTGCATGGAATGAATCAGGAATGTATTTTTCATGTACTATTTTGCTCTGCTAGTGAGTCTCTCTGGAGATCTGGACCTTTAGCCTGCATCCCTGCTAAAAAACCCTCCCTGTACTACTTTTTGTTTGTACCACGACTGCAGACAGTAGTTCACTGCAGTGGTTTTGTGTTCTGGTACCAGTGCTTTGCTGCGCTGCTACCCTTTTGTCTTTGCCTGTTTGTATTTGGGTTTACTTACCTATTGCTGCATTTTGAAATAAGCTGCTGATCCGATTTTACCTGAAGACAGTAGTGCCTAGTTTAGTGGCTTTGTGAACCCAAAGGCAGAGAAGCTGCATGTGACCCTTGGAGGGAAAGGGGAGGGAGAGTGGACAATATGGAATACCTTGGCCAGCTTGCGTGGTTCACAGTTACAAATTGCAGGATAGAGGAGTGGTGTGGACTCCATCTTACATCTGTAAATAAAATATAGGCTATGTGAGGTCCGTGGTCCAGTTACAGGGGCTCGTGCTGTAACATTTTATCTTAGCTGCTGTATTTAACCATAAACCAGATGTAAATTGCCACGTCTGCTAAAAAGTGCTACACTCACACCTTTTTCTGGGCAGACATATATAATGTTCTTTATTCTCTATCAATAATATGTGAGTGAGTCATTCTTTGTGGACATTAAACTATGAAGGATCCAAATTGCCTGTATACACAGGAATCACTTTAAAACAATGCATAGACCTCTAAGGATATCGTTGCTGTGATGATGACTGACTTATTTTCTGCTCTGCACTTAAAAAAAATTTAAGAAAACTTACCTTGCTTGCATCGAGTGGGCTGGAGAGAACTGGTTTACAAGCTGAGGTAAGAGAATTGAGAGCGAGGGCTTGGACGAGAACATTGTAACAGAAGATGGAGCAATTTAACTTTTATCAGAGAGTGGTTTCAAGGACTTTGCCTTTGTTACCCTAATAAAAGAAAAACCAATCTTTTAAATGGGTTGATGAAATGGCGAAATCATAGAGGCAGGGGCAACATCTGATCATGTAGCCATGAAGAGTTGTTTAAGGGAATACCATTTATATTTGCAGCCTTCTGAATGTGTTGTCATTGGGGAAAATAATCATTGCTTGAATAATCTATGCCGTTTATAGTTGTGAATAAGGAATACTTTTGGGAACCTTTTGGCTCCTTGAAAAAGAGAAGCAATTAGTTATTTTCATTCCCAATATTCACCTGCAAGTCATTTTCTTTCTTAATTGGAAGTGGACATTATTAAATGTTGTAGTGCTGTGTTCACTAACAATCTATTGGAAGTGTTTGCTGAAAGCTTTGCCTTGTAGAAAGTTAAACATTTCTGTACATATTTAAGATATTTGGTACATTATTATTTAAAATACTTAAAGAAGTGTATAGTGAAGCCTGTAAGAAGAAATCGAATTTGAGTCAGTCAACAGTAATACACAGGGAAGCAGAGCAGTCTGTGTAGACTGACTTACCTTCTGAGAGTTGGATGACTAGGACTGTGGGCATAAAGATGTGTCAGGTAGGCTGTAGCTGCCAAATCCTGCTGGAAATATATGTGCTGTGTGTATATTTTTGCCTGCTTTTATTACACTTCTCATCATTGAAAGAAGAGGCAAATGATGATTTTGGTTTGGTTTCAGTGATTTAAAGGCTGTAGGGGTTTAAGATAAACAACTAGTAACAGCAGAACAAGGTGGTCAGCTTGGAAAAAAGTAAATGGTTGAGCTTCTCTTAAATACTTCCACTTGATACTGAACATGGTTTTAGTAATTAATGTGGCTAAGAAACTTTGGTTTACGTAAATTCTAATGTTGTTTCGAATCTGCACTTTATAGCCATTTTTCTAGAAAGGGGTTGCATTTTGCCGGTTAATGGTTAAAATGTGAGGATGTTTTAAATGTAATGCATCTATTAAGTTTTTTTCCCTTCAGGGAAACTTGATCGTTACTTTCTAGTTAATTTATTCCGTGTTTGTAATTTGTTAACAACTGTTGGATGGAAGTTGCAGGGTAACTCAGGTGGAGGAGGGCAGCATTGTTCTCAGCAGTTACCTGTAGGCAGTCAATGTACTGTTCTAATTGATTAATCTGCCAGATGTATTTGAAGCAAGTAGATCTCATTCTTTCTTACTTCATTTTTCTTCATAGGTTTGAAGGTGAATGCATACTTCCCTGTTTCACAAATTTCTCGCTTTTGAAAGACAAATATCTCCAGTTGCAACCCAGGCTACTTGCCTCTTCCGATCAGTTTATTACAATTTGGGGGGTTGTTTTCTTTACAGCAGTTGTAGGTTTATGTTGACGATTGGTCTGTCTCAAGAGAACCTTTAAAGATTCTTTCTAAAAATAATGTCGTTTACTCTTTGCTTTTTGAGTATTATTTCTGTGTTTAGAGACAGGAAACACTTCACATTCCCTTCCTTCTTCTATTAAAATGAAGTGACTTCTTTCCTTGGGGAATGGTTCCTTTATGCAAATGCTAATTAGCGTAATGACTCCAAAAACACTGTGAAGATTGAGACAAATAGTCGTGACTGGTGCTCACTGAAGTGGGTTTTTATTCTTTACTTTTCTATGCTGCTCTTGCACTGCCAGCTTTAGATAGAATCTGAAATTACGTGTTGAAGAATATGCTGTTTAAAAAGAAATAAATAGCAAAGCCATTCAAGTGCCTTTATCATGAAGAGAAAAGCAAATAATTCTTATTTTCAGATTGGTGGAGAGATACAGAACTCCATTGTGTTCTTAATCCAATGTTGATTTATTACAGGTAAGCGTATCATGACAGGGATGTAGTACCTGATACAAATAACTAAAATACCTAGCAGTCAAGTTAGTGAATAGAAAGGCTTGTGTAATGCTAGCTGTTAAACCGTATTATCTCCATACCATGTTCCAACCTGCTACATATTTTTCAGTTTGCTTAGGGAAAAAGGTATAAACGAGTATATAACTTTAAAATCTTCTGGTACTAAAGTCTGAGCACAAACACTGGAAATGTAGCTGGCCATGTTTTTACTGTATTACAGTGTTTCATACAGCTGGGTTTTTTCTGTCTCAGTCTTATGCTACTACATCATAGTGTAGAGAAATTAAAATAATTTATTTGGGTTTTTTTTTCCCCAAAAGTTAAATGTGTTTTGCTTATAGTAAAAATCAGCTTGCTTTCTCATTTTTTGCAGAAGGGTCTTCTAACTAACAGGCACTTGAGAAATGAGTTGCATCTATTTCTTCTTGAAGCAGGTGAAGCTTGTTTTACACAAATGGGTTAAATACTAAGTGAAATGTGCATGCATTATTGGATCGGGGGCTAAACCTCAATACCTCTTTCCCCAATATGCATGTTTGCAGGTGTTGTGTAGTTTTTTTTCTGGTTGTGAAAATCCTGAAGGTGAACTCACTCTTTGAAAAGTAAAGCACAAGCTGGAAATTCCGCCAGGCTCCTGTAACTTCAGTGAAAGTTGCTGTCTCATTTTGTTGCTGAAGTAGAATAATGGAGTGGTATTTCTTGGCTTCCTAAGAACACTCTTCCGTGAAGAAACAGGGCATTACGGGAAAACTTCTATAATGGAGTATAGTTCAAGTGGACTTTAACTCTGACTTTTCTCAAACTGTAGGAAAAAGCATATGGTAAAAGTTTTTCTTGCCACAGCTCCAGCACTTGAACTAATTTCTTTAGTGAAACAGCACCTTAAACGCTTCTTCCGTGTACAAATTTTGCTTTCACTTCATGTTATTTGTGTCAGGAGTCACTTCTAACATAATGAAGAAAAAGTTTGAATCCAATACTGGAAACTCTCCTTTAGATTCAAACGAGTAGGATTTGGATTTGTCTGAAGATCATTTTAGTTCTGCTTTACTCATGGCGCTAGTCTGATTTTCAGAAATGGCCAGAGATTGTGTTCATCTTCTTTGGTTGTATTCACTTTTTTTTTTTGTTATCTTGATGGTTGAAGGAGTATAAATTTGACTGAGTGGGTCCGGTGCTTGTATGTGTAACACTGTAGTGACAAACTGATGAGATGCTGAGGTAAGAAGATATTGGCCATGTTCCATAAGGATTTTATACTTTGTGTTTGCTAAATCTAAGGAAGAAGTGGGGAGAATTGTATCAACTGCAAATTATGCAATAAAAGATGTTAAGATGTCTTTAACTTGCTCTTTCTGCCACCCTGGAAAAATACATTTGAGAAACAGATATGCACCCTCTGCATTGTCTTCCATGCAGTTTCTACCGATCATGCTACGATTCTATCCATCTACTTGAAATAGGGCTGCATGGTGTATTTTTATTCTGTTTTTAGGCCCAGCCTGTGGTGTTTTATATGTGCTTGAAAGTACTTGACTTCCATCCTTTACCCCTTGCTCTCTCCTTCCCTTTCTAGAGACAGAGAAAAAAATTATTTTTTGGGGCAGCTAGAGTCAATGTGACGAGTAGCAAAGCAGTTTGTTTTCATAAGCTGTACAGTGGCTTTTAGCCTGGCCTAGGAGACAGAAATTTCCCTGGTCTTTGTTCCCTTAATGGAGTGCAGGATTAAATTTTGATAGTTTCCTCTTTGTTTTCTTTCTGTTGTTGCTGCTTTTATTGTTTAAGGTGTCTATAACATCTTAAGGCTCAACTTTCAATCAGATATTCCTTTGTCTATTTTGAGTTTATAGAGCGTATCTAGGAAAGACGTAATAAATGGGCAAGTAAGGGAAGTAACCCCAGCTATTGCTGAAAAAAGTAGCTGTCACTTAACTGTAAGAATGTGAGGGAGCTGTGAGAATGCAAACAAAATTATCTCAGGGTCAGAAATATGGTCAGAAAGTGAGTAAATGAGAAGTAGGTTGGGAAAGGTATTAATGTAAGATTTTTTGAATGAATAGTTTACTCCACAGTTTCTGAATCATAGAATCACCAAGTTGAAAAAGACCCACCGGATCATGGAGTCCAACCATTCCTATCAAACACTAACCCGTGCCCCTCAGCACCTCGTCCACCCATCCCTTAAACCCCTCCAGGGAAGGTGACTCAACCACCTCTCTGGGCAGCCTCTGCCAGTGCCCAATGACCCTTTCCGTGAAAAAAATTTTCCTAATGTTCAGCCTGAGGTGCTGGGACTTGAGGATGAGGAATGACTAATATGTTAAGAATTGAAAATGTGGTTTTTGGGAAGCTATAGTAGAAATGAAATCTGAAAGTCTGTGCTAGCTGTGCGTAAGTACAATGAGGACCCATACAATTGTGAAAATGCGGGCAGGAAATTGCATTTAATTTGGAAAGAGTCATTCACTTAATGTGTTAATCAGGAGAGAGCAAGACTTGGAGAGTGGTAAGATGATGAAGAGGTTGATTTTTTGCTCTTACATCATGCCTCTTAGAGGACTCTGTGTATATATATTGCTTGGCAGAATCATGCATTTGATGCAAAGTATACAAATAGAGTTGTATTTAAATGACCAAAAGGAATGTATTTACAACAGCAGAAAAAATAAACTTTTAAACAGGTAACACTAAAGCCTTCCTAACATTGGAGAGTAATCTGCTGAGATGAAAAAGATAATAAATATCCTTGTACCTCAGCACATTTTAAAATAGATAGTGGGAGACTTGGTTAAGAGTGAAACAGGAATATGTCTCATGCTGATATTGAGCAAGCATGTCCTTAGCAGTCTTGTTTTGCAGATGCAGTGTATATGATGGAGGAATGACTATTGAAAGGCACATTTGATGAATGGCGTACATAGGTGACTTTCAGTTTAGCTGTTAAAATAAATCATTAGTCAGTTCATTACTAAAGTACTACTGTGCGAAAAGAAGTCTGGTATTAGTAGCTTTGTGGTGAACTGCGACACTTACATACCTTACCTTCTGACTGTTACAGGTGCCTTCGCTTGCAAGATGGTACCGTTTGTTCAATCCACTGCTATTGTAACTGAGATTCTTACGATGACCTGCATTGCTGTGGAAAGACACCAGGGAATTGTGCATCCACTAAGAATGAAATGGCAATACACCAATAAAAGAGCTTTCACAATGCTTGGTAAGATTTTAGACATCTCCTGTAACTATTTGTATGGAGAAATAATCTTCAATGTAGATGGCCTGACTGAACAGAAGACACTGGTGTGACCAGTAATTCAGCACTAGAGTTTATGAGAAGACTGGTAAGTTTATAAAATAGGTCAAGGATAGTGCCTATATGTATTGCAATTACTGGCTGAAAACCTGAGAGTCTGTAGTCAAAGATATACTTAAGCACTTAACCAAGACTCTGATAAATCTTTGACAGCCTTTTCTTTTTAATGTACAAGCACTGCCAAAGCAATGTCACATCTGTAAATGCTTCTTCCGTTCTAACCCAAATGACAATTAAGTCACCTTTACGCTTGAATACCAATAAATGAAAGTGGTTTGAGAGAAAAAAACTGATAATGAAAGAGCATACTGTTATTCATGTGAATGTTGACTGATCTATGCCTCATATAGAAAACTTGTTCTTTATTTAATTTGTCTGCTTTGACTGACTTTTTAAAGATGAAGCTGTTAAGGTGTTAATACAAAAAATGTATTGTACAAATTATTAAAAATGTATTTGTTTGCAGGCATTGTCTGGTTGCTGGCAGTTATTGTTGGGTCACCTATGTGGCACGTGCAACGGCTTGAGGTATGCTAGGTGACACGGGAATTTGCATTTTAAGCTTAATCCTTGCTGGATCTTTTTGTAACATTAGCAATGAAATCAAATAAACTCCCAAGAAATGAGAGTGCGATAAAAGGAGTTTTTTTTCCTCAGTGCCAGCATGAGAAAGTCTAAGTATTAGGACTTGCATGCACTCAAAGGACTACCAGCAGGGACTAGTTATGTCAAAGAGCAGTAATTATGTGTGTGACTTCCACTGTGGCTTCCTTTTGATTTATATGTGCACTGGCACACAGCAATGTAGTGCTTAGATTACTACTTCAGCATGACATAGTATTCCCTGAGACTGGAAGAACTGTGCTTAGCTTAAAATACAAGTAGCTGCCCCTTGTAGTTTTAGGGAGTTACTGTACAATTTTGGAGGAAGAAAACAGCTTGTCAGAATCTGCTGCTTGTGAATCTGAATGTTTACAGATTTTTTTTTAAGTGACTAATATGTGAGATTTCTATACACCAGTTTCTATATACCCATCTATAGCAAAATAAGGTCTCTTTTGAGGAGGTACAACTCAGACCTCTCTCTGTCAACTCAAATTAACTCAACATTAAATGTGGGAAAGTGCTCGGAAGAATTTTGTAATTTTGAAAAGGCTCTCTATTGAATTTGGTTGTTATATTAAGGCCAGGAAATATTTGAATGTGCTTGATTTTTACATTTGGGGTTAAACATTGTAGTGACTCATCTCCTTTACACTTGTTACAGGTTAAATATGACTTCCTGTATGAAAAAGTGTATGTTTGTTGCTTGGAAGAGTGGGCCAGTCCGATTTATCAGAAGATATATACGACCTTTATTCTTGTTATACTCTTCCTTCTTCCACTGGTGTTGATGCTTTTTTTGTACACTAAAATTTGCTATGAACTCTGGATTAAGAAACGAGTGGGAGATGCTTCAGTTCTTCAAACCATTCATGGGAGTGAAATGTCTAAAATATCAAGGTTTGTAAAATGAAATACAGTTGGAACTTTGACTTCTAGAAAGCTTTTGTTTTCCCTTACAGTTCTTGAAAACCAGTGTAGGGGAAAAAAAAAAAAAAAAGGAAATATCTGTTTTTCCTTATCCCTTGGGAAGTCCACAAGCATAGACCACATTTTTAGGGTTGGCTAGTTATTTAGCACTTAGGTACCCAATTTAAGGTAACTTAAACAGATTATTTTCTTTTAAGTATAGCATAGCTAGACCTTGGAAGTTGAGCCCTTTCAAAAAATCTCATATTATACATTATGAAATGCTTATTTTCAAAAGATGTAAGCTGTGCATTAGAAGATGATTCGGGGGAAATGCTGCTACATTATTTCCTTATCTTCTGTGGGAAGTCTTTATATAATTTTGAGACTCTTTATGATCCTATAATAAGTTAAATTTGCATATGGGAAAAAATCAGAATTATTTTAAAAACAATTTAGGTACAGTTTATCTTGATGTAGCTTCCAGAATATTTTGAGTGTTCTCAGACGTGTTTGTATGAGACTATCCAGATGGTAATGGTCAGTCTGAAAAATTGTAAAAAAACAATAATTATCAACTTTGCTATTTAGCACTAAATATGGGCTACTATTAATATAGTCTCATGGTTTTTGCTTTCTTTTGGCCAACTAATGTGTTGCCTGTTGTACTAGCAACCTCTAATAGTTCTGTTTGGTATCACCTAAAATATCAACTCTAAGGAGAAAACTGACAAGCAGCTTAAAGATAAATGATTCCTTAGTTGTTTGTCTAAGGAAGCAGACCCTTATAAATCAGAACTGAAAGAGAGTGCATTCTTGCAGGAGTTAAGCTGACATGTAATCTTTTGGCTACTCCTCAGCTTATTTTCAAACAGAAGGGAGAAGATCCTGAAACTACTATCAGTGAGAAGTGCTGCTTCTTTGGCTCATGTGAGAGATCTGTCTTAGGATCTATAAATTTATATGAATTTGGGGATGATGATAAATTCACGTATACCTTGAGTCCATGAGATATTACAGTGTAGACAGAGAATGTGCTTTTTGCTTGTATTACAGCACTTTGTCTACCAGTAAAGTTTGAATATTGCAGTTGTAGTTTCACCTATTCAGTCGAATTCTTTGTGCAATCAGGTGCTGCAGGGATGGTCAGTGCTCCCAGATCTACTAAAGAACTCTTGGTTTTTGAGCTATTAATGGGGTTTCGTGGGGGGGATTGCCCCCATCTCTTACTGTTGGAATTACATCTGCTTGAATAGAGTTAAAATGCCTTGCAAGATATGCTACTGTCATTGCTTGCTGCTGAGTACGTTGATTTCCCAAAAGAGAGAAATAAAAGGTCTTAATTGATTTACTACACTTATGATGCTACATTTTTTTTGTTCCAAAGGGAATTGTGGGCTTCTGACCATTCTTCCAGAGTTTCATTTGCATCTGCAACCATCAGAACATATTCACAGTTCTCACTTGAAGAGACACATCTGCGTACCAGTCAATTCTTAGTGATTCAGTATGGAATGTCTTGATGCAATTTCAGGAAGAAGAAGCGAGCAGTTGTTATGATGGTGACAGTGGTGTTTCTCTTTGCAGTCTGTTGGGCCCCTTTCCATGTGATTCACATGATGATAGAATACAGTGAGTATCTGCCGTGTATTGTACAGTTAAACCTTTCTTAGGACTTTTTTTTGGTAACGGTACTACAGGTTCTGAAAAGCTAGTGCTGCTGTAGCATTCTGCTATAGAATATCTTGCTAGCAAAGCTTGATGTTTTGCTTATAAATCCCGGATCAGGGCCTTTTGATAGAGATACATAGCCAACAACAGATGAATTACTCTGAAGCCTACAAGTGATAGACAGCTCTGCAGTGCTCATGGAAGATAAGTACATTTCAAAAACCCTCTTGTCAGTTGTAGTGTGTGGGAGATGATAAACTTGTGTGTCAGCCAGGTATTTTTATTCACATAGTAGGGAAGAAAAGATAATCTTTGTGTCTTGCTCTACTGAACTTTGTTGTAGGGTGGGTGCGAGGAAACTCAAACTCTCTACTGGCTCCTTTAGAATGTAAGCTCTTTAGAAAGAAAGGAGATTGTCATTGCTTCTCAATTTGTACAGCATGTAGTCCGGACCTGAAAAGGAGGTTTGCTAAGCTTTACAACACTCAAAAAAAAAAAAAAAAAAAAAAAAAAAGGCAAGACTTTACTATTAGGATGGTGAGCATATCTTTGTAGATTCTTGTTCTATGTCTGTCTTGCTATCCACATTTGCTGAAAGATCAAAAGTACCTAGCTGGAAGGTAAGAGTTATTTCCAAATATAAAACCTCTTGAACAAGTAACTTTATTTCAAATTTAATTTGAATTTGATGTGTGAAGACTTGTGTTTGTATCCAGTTAAGTTGTGAGTTAGTCCACTGAAGTTTGAGTTAAGCTGCTATGAAATATTTGTCCCTTCCCCTGGTTTTAATGAGGTAGACATCTTGGAAATATCAATACCAGACACCATAAAGGGTAATACCCAATGAAGCTAGTCGAACTTGTTCAGTGTTCTGGACTGGATACTTGATTGGAAATTCCCTCAATGCGTATTGTCTTTGCTTTTTGCTATTTGCCCTCTTCTATGGGGCCTTGCACTGTTCACCTCCCATCTCCTGCATGAGTGGGTGGGGTAGCATGTGGGACTATGCAGCACAGTCTGTGTAGGAACAAGAGCTGCTGTACTTTAATTACCAGAGGCAGCAGCTATTTCTTTGTCTTCTGTCACAGATAAGGTTGTAGCGGGAAAATTGGCAGACATGTGAACAAAATGATGTTTATGCCTGGGCCGAATCAGAAGTGTAGAGGCTGTAACTATTAAAATGGTGTTGTCCCATGAAGATCGCCCGTAACACTCTGTGAACTGCTTGCTCTCTTTTCGTTGCTAATTTCAGGAATTATTTCAGGTGCTACAAGTCCTTTATTTTACTTGCCATGTAAGACTTTGTAGTGCTTATCTAAAGTTTGGTCACCGAGTATTTGAACTCAGGGAATTCAGTTCTTTGATCTCAATGAATAAAGAGTAGGAGATGTGACCAAGAAGCAGCGTTTTGACCTCCATGAGTTGGTCTGTGTCAGGACAGAGAAAGAAGCCATGAATGATTAGTGAGAAGACAGGGACTAGTGTTAAAGTACTTATACATTTGGCAAGAAGACGGAACACAGAGCCAGAACAACTTGAATAAACAAGGCCTGCATTTAGCAGATGGGAAGCTTTCTGTTGCTTAACCAGCGGGCAACTTTTTTGGCTAATAAATTGCCTCTTTGGAATGACTCTGTCCTTTATTCCATATACAGGGCTATGTGGTTGCTGTCAGTCTTTCCTTGCTTATGAAACCCTGCTGCTAATATTAAGAACCTCCAGCGACATCTTCTATTCATTTTAAACTAGAGCTTTTAATGCCAGACTGGATACAAGTAGGCTAAGTAGTAGGCATTTGTGCCATTCTGAGCTTAGAGGATATTTCTCTTTTCCTTTCCAGGTAATTTTGAAAAGGAATATGATGATGTGACAGTCAAAATGATCTTTGCAATTGTCCAGATCATAGGATTCTTCAATTCTATTTGCAACCCCATTGTCTATGCTTTCATGAATGAAAACTTCAAGAAAAATTTTTTGTCTGCAATCTGCTTCTGCATTGTCAAAGAAAATGCACCCACAGCCAGGCAACTCGGGAAGTCGGGGATTACTATGAGGCGGCAAAAACCAAATGTTTCTCAAAGAGATCCTGTTGACTTGGATGAAGCCAGGAGGGAGGCATTCAGTGATGGCAACATTGAAGTCAAGTTCTGTGATCAGCCAGCTTCAAAAAGGAATTTGAAAAGGCACCTTGCCTTATTCAGCTCTGAGCTTACTATGCATTCTGCATTAGGAGGCGGACAGTAGCGTCACAAAGGTTTTGATAATGGAAAAAGCATTTTCTTTATGTTGTGACTTTGAGTAAGCCATTTAAAATAGTTTTCTACTTGCATGCTGAAATGAGGGGGAAAATATTTTATGGATTATATTATAATGTTGGGATAATGGTTGAGAAAATGTAGTATATTTTATAAAGATGAAAGGTAAAACTTTCAGAAACAATATTACTCTGTGATTTCCAGGAAAAAAAGGCACAACATTTTTCTTCCAAAACTGATTTAGGGCTTGTTTGCCGTCTGCTTTAGGTAAACCAAGGAACTATTGCTTGCTGTGTTTATTCTATGTCTAGATGCTGGCACACTGCTAGATCATACACAGCTGAATGCCAGAAGAAAAGAGCTATGCAGAGAGCGCACATTTTTTTTGGACAACTTGTAAACCTGACATGGATCTAACAGCACAACATCTGCTCTCTACAGCTTTGAGGATAGAGGAGCTTGAAGTATGAGCTCAGGAAAAAAGACTGAGATACATTTCTCTGTTGGAAAAAAAGTTACACGAAAGAGCTGGCAGGGTTAAATTCTGAAGTGATTAAGATTTAAACACTGCATGCATGTTCCGATTTTGTTAACAGGAAGCGTATTAGAAATTAATAATGCATGCATAATTATTGTGCTGTTTTTACAGGTTAATTCTTAGGTACAAATTTAAATGCCAGCGTGCTGCCCTGTGAACTGCAGTGTTCTGCTGAAAAATGCAGAAGGTGAAAAAGTGCTGTACAAAAATGTCCAGATGCTGGAAGTGTGGTCTGTAGAGTAAACACATGACTTACCCAAACATGACTGTAAGTTAATGTGATTTACAGATTGAAAGTGTGATGTTGCCATTTTCTGGAGAGGTATAAAGGCCAAGTCCAGAGCCTGTTGGGACTGTACAGAAGACTTTCAATTGAATATCATGGTCTTTTGACCAGACAGTTCTCTGAGGGCATGCACTAATTTTTCTATCTCTCTATCATTAGTGGATTAATTGCTAAGAACAGGGCCAGTGATTTATTATTCATAGGCTTCACTATAAATTAAGGAGTTGATATCCGTATAAGTTCTAAACGTTTTTGCTCTCAGAGGGTCTAACCCAAAAATTGTGAAAGGATGCTTACAGGTGTGGACTAGGGGGAAGCTGATCTGGAGTGGTCCACAGTGATCTGATCCCATAAATGGGCTTTGAAATACATAACGGCCAACTCCAGCTGAGGTCAGTTTGGATCATTCCATAGCCCGTGAAATGTTGGTGCTCTCTTCTGTCATCCCTTACTTGAGGGACCTTGTGCTTCCTTGGCAGTGAATTTTAAGATTCTTTTCCATTGCTACTTTATGCTTCATTGTTGTGCTGGTTTTGGCTGGGATAGAGTTTATCTTTTCCATAGCAGCTAGGGGTGGCTGTGTTTTAGGTTTTGCTGGAAACAGTGTTGATAACACAGGGATGTTTCTGTTGCTGCTGGGCAGTGCCTGCACTAGGTCAAGGTCTTTTCTGCTTCTCACCGCACCCCACTTAGAAGTAGAATGCACAAAATGTTGGGAGGGGACACAGCAGGAGGGCTGATCCCAGATGACCCAAGGGATATTCCCTGCCATATGATATCACACTCGGCTTATAAAGCTGAGGGAAGTAGGAAGGAAGGTGTGGAAGTTGAGAGTAGCGATGCTTTGTCTGCCCAAGTAACCGTTACATGTGAGAGAGCTCTGCTTCCCTGGAGATGGTGAACACCTGCATCCACTGAAAAGTAGTGAATTAATTCCTTGTTTTCCTTTGCTTGTGTGCGTGGCCTTTGCTTTACCTATTAAACTGTCTTTATCTCAACCCACAAGTTTACTCACTTGTACTTTTCCAGTTCTCTCAGAAGGCTGTGGGGGGCCTAGTTGCTGGCTGGGGTTAAATCATGACAATTGTAAATGAAAACTTAGTCTAAAATATTCTTACACAAATTGGAAGGAAGCTGAGCCTTTTGTAATATTTACAAATTTCCATGGGATAAGGCATTCTGATGCTGGTTTGTGACATACTTTTTGTTTACATATATATTATTTATATTGTATATGTTACATTCCCATGCAATGACTTTAGTTTTCCTGACAGCCAGGAATTAAGAGCACTTCTATTTACATAAGCATATGTATTAGATAAAATAACAGTTTTGGAGAGCTTTGTTTGGGTGAAACAACATAAATGAGGTCAGGTTCTGCTTTAGACAATCAGCAGGCATGACCTTTGAATAGTACTGTAAGCTATGGTAGCAGTTTTTACCTGCAATTACAACTGTGAATTCCTTTTTCCTTTCTGTCTTAGCTTGTCTTTTATCTTTCTAGAACAGGGGTCTCCTACTGATCTTTTCTGCCCTGGAGATTAGAGGCTAGCAGTGAGTTATTATTACAATTTTCCTCAGTTGGTGTAAGGGTTATCTGGCTCATGATGAGAACTATGTGTTATGACATATTGGTAACTGAAAACTGATTTATTTTAAGCTTTTTATTTGTTGGCACTGCTAATTTCAGTGACAGTCTTTAACAGGTATATGACAAAAACTTTCAACTATACTGTGGTTTTGTTTTAGCCTATCTGTTTCTTCTGTTGTCTTGTAAAATGTTATGTTAATCAGTAACTATTATAAAATTGTATAAATTTTTTCATTGAGGTTGCTTTTTGGCATTGTTGGTAGTATTCTGCAGTGGCTAATGATTTTATGGGAGAACAGAAAAGATAACCATGCCTATTGCCCTAAATTGAGAATAATTATCAAAATTGTTGTGTTCTTTGAGAAGAAGTGCTTCCTCAAAAAAAGTTTCTTTCTATTATCTTAGTTATGAATCACTTATTTCTTTGATTTGATCAAAATTAAAAAGAAACTTAGTTTATTTTCAGCTGTAAGTCTTAAAGTGACAATGAGATGATGCTGGAAACTGTCATTTGGATGAAGAAAGGAACCTGGAAAGACAGAATGAACTGAACAGAGACTCTAGAAATATGAATGGACCAGGAATAAGTGTCAAATGTGTGATCTTACTTGACTGAAATCAGAGTTAAACAACGAAAAACGTGAGTAAAAGGGAGTAAACCCTCTCAGTAACAGTAACAATTCCTCTGCTACAGAATTCCCATTCTTAGGAGTAGGGAGAAGACGAATATTAAGTGAGATCTTTTCTTGGCAGAATTGTGTAATTATTTTTGAGGGTGGATTAGTTTCAGAGAGCGTCAGATGGATTCATTTGTGGGTATGGCCTTAAGCTTTAGAAGGTACTGGACTGTAATATTTTGTGATGAATAGATAAGGAACTATGCTTTTATTGAGGTGACTTGATACTGTTATGGGCTGACATAATGGTATGCAGGAATTAAATAATCTGAAGATGATAAACAATTAAAGATTTGCAGTACCCTTATAGCATTGTCATTGTTTTTGTAAGACATTTGTGATATTGAGTGGGGGGGGCATTTAGGTGCAGAGCAGGAGGTGTCCGTTTGAAGTTTAGGCTTTGATTATTCCCTAAGCAAAGATAACAAATCGTACCAGAGAAGATGTCATGTCTCAATCTGACAGTATGTGCTTAGAACATCCTTAGCCAAATTCTCAATAAAATCTGAGCTTTAAAGATGATCAGTGAGCTGTGTAAGACCTTGGGTTATGGTTAGCATTTTGAGGAGTGCTGCCTAATCTTCACAAAAAGAGTTTATGTGAAGATGAATGTAGATCAACTGTAAATCTGCAATTTGTTGGTTCTCGGGCAATAAGAAAATGCCTGTCTCTTGCTGAAACCAGTTTGCTTTGGTCGAATACTTAAAGAGAAATGATCTGTTTGGAGGGAATAGTAAGGATTTGAAAGGGAGCATGCCCTAAATACAAGGGAGGTGTTGGAGGGAAAGATGGAGAAATGCTCGAAGGCTGATGATATGAGCAAAGCAGAGCTGGGCTGTTGAAAAGCATGTGTAAGGAGGTGGAAACACTTGACCAGGGTTCAGGGATCCAGGGCTCACTTATGAAGCACAGATGCAAGTCCTTTGCTTAGATTTGCTGAGAAAGTTGTTGAGCTGAGAGTACATGTTGTAAAGCCACATCATTAAATAATATGATTTTTTTTTTTCAAAGAGTATTGGTAGTTCACGAAGATGAGAAAAGCTCAGTTTGAGGCATGAGGAGAAAGATTTTATTGAAAGCTAGAGACAGCAATTAAAAAATATCAATATCAGCCTGTTCCAAGGAGTAATGGGGAGGCAACCTTGCTCCATGTGTCAACATAACCGTGAAGCCAGCAGGGAAGTGTGATGTGCCTACATCAAGGGGATAAATATGTAATTTCTCAGCTTGGCAATGCGTTAGTCCTGACTATATGCTGATTACATGATTAGCTGATATTTAATGATTGCATATGCTGCTTGCAGAGTCTGTGAGTATGGCAGAAGCTATTAAAACAAGTGATCCAGTAAAGGAGAAGGGACACCTGAGAGATGGGAGAGATACACAAAGAGTGCTGAACATGAGAATTAGACTGTTTTAGCCCAGAAATAAAAATGAGTAGATGAAAGGATTTAGTAGAGCTACTGACTTAGAGATGGGATAGGAAGAAAATCGTGGCGGGCTATGTTTTCATGTAGATTAAGGATAATATGAATGTTAAAAAAGTTGGGAAAGTTTAGAAGCTATTTACGCAGCAGTTGTACGATGGGACAGCATCTAAAAGCACAGCACAAAAGGCAGAGCATTCAGAGCGCAGTCCAATTGTATTAAATTTACCCGGTGAGAACCAGAGAAGGTTTTCCTGAAACAACCGAAAGAGGAGGATTAAAATAATTTCTCTCTGCATCCTGGCTTGGAGATTTTTTTAAGGTTTTCAAAGCAGATTCTTTATGTTGTGGATGAATTCTGACTAAAAATGGCATTCTAAAGCTTATACTTTTCTGAGAAACACATATTTTATGCAGGAGCACAATAGATAATTAGACTGCATATATTTCTTCAGAAACACATAATTTTTTACTCCTGTGTATACTTAAAATTCTATTGTGACACCTCAAAACTGGCTTCCAGCAGTCTTGCTGGAAATTCAAGTGATTGTTAATTTCCTCTGTTGAAGCCCCAGTGAAGCTGATTGATTATGAAGTTATTTTAAAAATCTCTGGTGGTTTAAGATAAGAAAGAATTAATGCTGTTTAGTTAATGATTTATTCCAAGTGTCTCTAGTTCCTCAAAACTGTCAAGATGTGAAGTCCGGCTCAAAATTTGTGCAGTTTTTCTCTGATCCTGTAATAGATTCTGATTTCAATTACCATCTCTGATGCTGCTATTATGATGTGATACTATCTTTACCGGTTTCTGATTACTGCTGCTTACGTGAGTCTTGTTTCCTAAGCTGGGATTTCTGGGTTTTGCTCTGTCTTGCCAGAACTGGCAATTTTTGCCTAATGAGTGTAAGTGGCTGCAGTGATTGAGGTTTCCTCATCCAGATTTTATTTTATAGAGGCGTGGATATGTCTGTTTTAAAAAATGATGCTTAAATATTTACGATGCATGCATTTTAAAAACCACACTGGAATAAATTAGTGTTTAAGGCACTTCTTGATCAGATGCAGCTGTAGGCAAAGCTTGATGCGTTTCCTCACATTGAGTAGAATTATTGCGGAAATAGTGCTCACTTTGGATTCAGCAACCAATCTGTTAATATGTGAATATAAATGGATAATTTAATGCTCTTTACAAAATGGAAATTCTGCTTTTCAGAGTTCAGATTGGTTTTTTCCTACATCTTAAACTTTAATCACATTCAATTTCTTATTTAGACTATCTTCCTTTTAAATAATTTAAAACTTAAGACAAGTTGTCCATAATTCTCTTGTTGTCTTAGAAATACGTGAGGAGGATTTGGGGCTTTTTCAGTGCACTTGTAGCTAATCTGTTAACCTTTTTCATTTTCCCAAGTGAAATAGGTGTCCTTGCTACTTTGTTTTATGTCACATTGATAAATATTCTGAAGTATGTACATATAACTTAGAGGATCAGACATAGTTTTCCAGTAGTATCATGTGTGCTGTTTTATTTAGCTTTGTGTTTCAACACTTTGTTCAAATAAAAGTCCTGCAAGATTGAACTGTATTTTGCAGCCCTGAAGAATGAAATCTTGACTGAATAAATGGAGCAGAAGAGTATCGGCTTATGCGTCTGTCCTACTGGAGAGGGAAAAGAGCTTGAATGGCTTTTTATTTAATGTGCAAGCCAGGTTGTTGTTTTTTTTTTTTTTACAGGCAGATATTCCCTGTAAAGTTACAATAGTAATAATTTATTCACAAATAGCAAATAGTTACAATATAACTATTGTAGGAAAATTAAATCTTATTTGTAAGAGAAAAAAGGTGAACAAATATTTTTTTTTAACATAACTTTGTTTCTTAATTACCTTTTTAGGCCTTGCTCACTTGGATCTCTTCCTGATAGACTCCCTGAAGCTCTGAGTCCATCTAGCAAAGTTGATCTGGGTCATACTGCAGCAGATCTCTTTTATTCGAGCATCAGCTCGATCTTCCAGGTGCTTATTAATGCTCTCTTCCTGGTAGCTTGAGTGTAGTATATGTATTGTTATTTCTGAATATTTCTTCAGATATTTCTATTTACATTCCGTTTCTATATATGTATTCTATTTCTTTGACTTTACATGTTTCTAATTCCTAGGAACTAAGGCTTCTCAGTGATTTGCCAGCTGAAATGAGAGAACTGATTTTTCTTGTTTCAGGTAACAAGCATGGATGTCCGTCTTGCTTGGACAGATGGCAGCTGAACTATGGCTTCTAAAAAGGTCCAGTAATTTTCTTCTGTAAGTCTGTAAAATATGCTCTGTGTAGTATCTTTTCTGTGTGTGTGACAACAGAAATGTAATGTTGTTCTGCTTTTTGCTTCTAACATATGGTTTCCATAGACACAACTGTTAAGCACCTGTCTCAGTTATTCTATTTGGTCCCTAGCTGACGAGTCTTAAAGACCATGCAATCTGAAATCAAATAGCTAGAAAAATATATAGCATCTCTATGGGTAAAGTATAACACAGTATCCTTCTAAATATCGTTTTAAGGCTGTGTCCTTAGACAGACTTGACTTTTGGAGAGTAT
The DNA here is from genome assembly GCA_033459285.1 of Clamator glandarius. Taxonomy (NCBI): domain Eukaryota; kingdom Metazoa; phylum Chordata; class Aves; order Cuculiformes; family Cuculidae; genus Clamator; species Clamator glandarius. The sequence continues at coordinate 529,252 of JAUNZM010000668.1, read as the reverse complement.
ATTAGTGGCAAAAAAAGTCTGAAAAATCTCTGCCTTCTGCAGCTGGATGCAGTTGTGTTGTGGCCTCGCTTGGGCTGTAGATGGCACCGCTGCTGCGCATAAAAAGCTGTCTTAGGCTGGTTCTTCCAAACCCCCCTCTCTTAAGAGAATTGCTCTCCTGCATTTGAAAGCATATATTTGATGACAAGGTTTGATAGAGCTACCCTCTCCCTCGATTTGGCATTAGGAAGATACATGGAGAGAGATGCTGGATTTAATTTTTTCCTTCGTGAGGTGGTGCTTTGAAATGCATTGAATACACAGCTCCTTCTGATAGTGCTAATAAAGACTGGGTCTTTCATTTCAATTCCCCAGTGAGAGCTGCCTGTGACAAGGATTTCTTAAAGGATTTCCTTAATTTCTTCTTTGGGGTTTCTGTGCCACTCCTTACAAGGCTACTGTAGCTGTGATGTATTTCGGAGGATATTGAAGTTGAAAGCCCACACTTTTCTGATTTTTGTCCACTTAAACATCTAAATACACCCCTGGAGCTTAAACATTATGATTTTCCCTGCGGAAAGAGGGTGTCGGTGGCTGAAAAAGAAATAGGTCTGGTCTGATACAGGTGAGGGTGCAGTATAAGGTCCTTTGGGCTTAGCCACAGTTTGAAACAATGATAGGGCAAAATCCTATGCTAAGGAGATAGAGCTGATGAGTGACTAAGGATCAGCAGTGTAAACAATCCAAGGTTTTATTGGGATTTTTTTAGTTGGTTTTAGTTTTTTGATTTTATTTTTAGTGTCTCGCCTGAGGTGTTTTAGGTTTTCCTTTCTGAAAGGAACACCTGAAAGTCATCCTCTTTGCTTTGGAACACTGTTTTCCAAAACAAATCTATACCACACTTAGGTCTGTCTTGGTTTTGAAATTGAGCACTTGAAACATGAATTAGTGAATGGATCCACAAAAAAAATAAAGACCAAGGCTCTCTGAAATCCTTCAGACAACTCCTTTCCAGACTCCCTGGAGTGTCCTAAAAGGCCCATGGCTGTAGACATTGTGCTTCTCAGATCTGGTGATACGGTGGGGAGAAGCCAAGGGGGAATGGGAGTGGTGGTGGTGTAAAGAGTTATTTATTAGCAGTCAGGAGAAATCGTAGTTCTGAAATTATGAACTTACTAATGTAAAGGGTCTGAAAGAGTGATCCATTTTTATTATGATCTCCACAGATACTCATTAAAACAAGTTATACACAAAATAAAACCATATAAAGTCTCAAAGGGAGTGGGGAACTTTGCTATTAAAGTTAAAACCACAAAAAATAACCTTGTGTAGGGAAAGAAATTTAGCAACTTGTCAATATCAGCTATAAAACAGAAGTTGTGTCATAGTGATAGAAGTTAAAGCTCCACAAAGACTAGGGCAAGTGAACAAATTATGATTTCAACCTGTTAAGAGTGTAAATGGAGGATAAGAATCCTGGTTATATAAAGTAACACAAACCATGAGAAGAAGTGGGAAGTCTTTGTCATAATTTGCACCAAGCTCGTGAAATGATCAAGTTCTTCAAAGACTTCTTGTACACTTATGAAGTCTGAAGTGGAATAAACCCACTTGACTGATGAAGGGGGAGGAGCACAGGAGGGCATAGCCACAGAAGTGGGTTTGGTTTGTTTGTTTACAAAGGAGCTTGCTGAATTTACAGTAATTGGCTACTATGAATGGAAAAATTTGATAATCACATGAAAGACTACACTGTTTAGTTTTGAAGGAACATATTAGGGAAATAGTCCTTTTCTTAGCATGCGATATTTTCCACTCCAAAGTAAACATACACAGTTTTGAGAATAAAGGGAAAAATATCAAGAAAGCCATTAATTCATTCTTCAGGTATAAAGAGGATCCAAATCACAGCCAACAGTACAGGGAGCTTTAGCCCTGCTAGTTTGTCTTGGTACAAATTTATATCAGATGTTCTTGGAAAGCAATGACATTTCAGTTTGTCACAGTTACTTGTTCCAGTCAATGGTTATAGGCAATGCCATTTTGTCTCCACTGCTTTTGCAGTAGCTGTCTTATTGCTTCCTGGATTTTTATGTATTTTAGAGATTGCAAAGGCTCCTGGAACCTTTGTTCCTAGAAGCTGTGCTGCAGTTGTTGGAATGTGGTTTATGTCAGATGGCTGTAAGCTATTGAGAAACTACTTCCGCATAGAATAATTGAAGCTTCTACTTAATAGTCTTATTTTGACTCATCCAGGCAGAATAATTTGGTTGTTTTTTCTAGATAATGCAAAATGAATTGAGGCAGAACTGATGGTTGGTTTTATTCCTCTTTCTATATCAGGAGCCTCAAAAGGTGGTTGGCACTACTTCTGCTGAACCCCACTTTTTAAAAGCGTGAAAACCTGCTGCAAATATATTGAGCCAGTTCATTCATTAAAAGGTGATGTCTAATATAGACCTGCATTTCCACAAACATGTCTGCACGTGTCTGCCCTGATGTTAACTCAGTTTTATCATGTTTTCAAAGCTGTATGTAACATGCTTCATAGGAAGGAGAAGCAAAGATAGGGGAAGAGAAGGATTTTGGCTGGTGCATCTCTAGTGACACCTTGTGGGATGTTGCACAAAGTCATCTATAACTCTTTTTTGAGGAACAAATAAATTGAAGTACTTGTTGGGCAAAAAGTTTCCCAAATACTCCATGTGGGATATGGTTAAACTGCACCCATCTTTAGTTCTTCAGGGTTGTTTTTATAACTTGTAATTAGTAGACAGGATGAAATATATTAAAGATTCATCTTCATAATGATGAAAGTTAGTGCTGTTGCCTTCAGGATCCAGGGAGACACTGAAAGCATGAGTGTAAAATAAAAAAAAAAAAAAGCCCTAGTAGGTACTAGGAAGTTTGTATATGCCGATCTTAACTGTATTATTAACTGCAAATGTAAATAGACTAATAATAACAAATTGTGTCTTAAAGTGCTAAGATTTTAATTAGATTAACTGCTTCCCTGCATTTTGGACTTGATGGCATATATAGTACTCTTTGTAGAACAGCTGAAAATAATTATTGTTCTTACTGAATTCTTTGGTTATATAGTCAGACCTTCAGTCCTGCTCCCTGGAACAAAAAAGGACCAAAACATTTAACTGATCTTTCACAAACAGCAGCTAAAGTGGAAACTGTGTAAACAGCCTTCTGACCTTTGATTTTTGACACTGACTTTTTTTTTTTCTTTCAAAGATGAAAGGATAAGGGTAAGGATAAAGGTCGTTTGAAGCACAGCTCCTAATTCAGCAATACTTCAAATCAGACTAGTCTTATAATGAGTGATAAAGAATGATAGAGGTAACGCATCTGAAATAAGCAGGTCATGTGAACTACAACCAACACCGAAGCTTATTATTTTTCCTTGAAACTGTAAAGAATACAGGCCAGCACCAAGAGAAAAAGAGTAGGTGAAGACATATTTGACTTTTCAAAGCACTTCGGCATGCTTCTTCAACTTTGCTTCCTTGTTCTCAGCTGCACCAAGGAAGAGTCACTTCCTTTTAATTTCCTTAGCTATGAAATCTACTAGCTCAGCAGCTTTAAAACTAATGACTGTCAGAGTTCCATCTTCACTGGCTATGTGCCACTGAAGTTCTTCCTACATTTTGAGGACTAGCAATAGTCTTTTAAATCTATAAGAAGGCTGCAGGTTGAAAGTTGCCCTTTTCCTCTGCAGGGCATGCGAGAGAGAGATGAAAAATAACAGTTAGATGCTTGTTTCTGCTCCAGTGAAGGTAATAGTGGACTTTACCTCTCAGTTCAGTGGGTTCGGAAGACCATTTCCAAAGGAGCATTAAATCCAAATGTGCCCAGCTGATAAGGCAAACATGCTTGTCTGCTCTGCCTGCTCTTCTTAAAAGAGCTTGTGTTCTTCCTTTCTGACGCTCCTGTCAAAGGAGCCATCCAGCCATGTCTCTGTGATGCCAGTGAGATCACAGCCCTGCAGGTGTGCATATCTCTAACTTCTCTTGTTTATTCCCTATGTGCATAGAGGCATTTAAGTTGGGCCCCCAATGAAGCTGACTTACTGGCTGGAGTGGATGGAATTTCTTTGCGCTGCTCTTCAGGTGCTTCACTGCTGGTCTATGATCCTTCTCCAGGCTCTAGACATCTATCACTGGCCTTGGAATCAAACTGGTGAGTGTGGAATGGATTGAGGTTCCTTCCCCTGCGGGAGCCTCCGTATGTGTCTCACAGTTGATGCCAGGAATGGTGATCTAATTCATTCAAGACCTACATGAAATGGTCTCACTGAGATTATTTTTGCATATCCCCTCCTTAATAAATGCTAATGATTTCTCTAAAGGAACTATCTTCCGTAATGAATTTTCTTTTCATGTAGTGTGTTGAGGATAATTTGGATGTTGCCTTCAGTACAGCTCTGAAAACTGCTGCAATCCCTGTAAACGTGAATGTCAACCTGTTAAAGTTATTTAACCCGTCCAGTTATTTGTTTTACATACTAAATGCTTTAAAAATGTCTTTAAAATGCCTGCTGGTGATGCTAAATGAGGTAATGAGAAATATAGCACAATAGGAGTCTTGAAAAACAGCAGAATTCCCTTTTAACACTTGAATCAATACATGATGTCACTGGTGTAATTGGTATAACTGAACTAAAAAACGCAAGGGGCAAAGTCATATTGATCTCTGTTGTGAATGGTGTATTTTATATTTAGATTTTAAATACACACTCATGCTCCTTCTAGTAAATGTATATCTGGTGTTCGGGAAAAAAAGGTATTAGAAAAGTATTTACTTTTTCTTTCTTGCCCAGCAGAATATTTTATCTGCCTGGGTATCAGTATAATGAATGCAATCTTAGCTTGGTCCCTGACTGAAGAGGAAAATTTGGAGACTTCAAGAAAATACTGTGGATTCTTTTCCACATACCACTTAACACAGCACAACTAAACTGATTTTTTTTTTTTTTTTGCTTTGTTTGTAAATGCACAGCCTCTCCTTTCCTTGCATGCCTTCTGTTTCTGGCATCCTTCTCTCCTTTCCTTAGCCACCTCAGGCCTCTCTGCTTCTATGGGGTTGTGTGATTAGTACTTCAATCAATGTCCCTTGATAGTTTTCTTTGCTTCTTGTCTTTTCTTTAGGTGCAAGCATTGGGCCATCTGAGCCCTAGAGAGGTAGAAAAGTGTCTCAACTACCTGAACTGAGGAGTCAATCCAGAGGACCTGTTCTATTAAAAAGCCACGCACAGAAGTCTACTATGAAAGAATAACAGTTGTACAAAGGGGTGAGTTTGATTTCTTCTGATATAGATTGTCATTAAGATTTCACAAACAAGTTGGTGGAAGTGTTAGCCAGTTCTCCTACAGGTGCTGCTGTGGAGAAATGAAGATGTAAGATACTCCTCATATTGCTTTCCTTTTAGTTAACGTTTTTTCGCAATGCCTGCTTACTCCTTACTTTCTGTGCCCGGCATTTGAATGCGAGACTTTGAATTGCTGCTCAATTTCTTTTTGTATTGTTCTTGTGCTAACAGTGCAGGTAAATGACAGAGGCAGAAAACAGATGGACTTTCAGATACTGCCTCCTGTTCTCATCTCTCTGTAGTAAAGAAGTAGAACTTATGTAGCTAAACTCAGTACAAAGATGATACCTAAATACAACTGTACTCAGTCAGCAGTCGTATCTTTTGTTGGAGTGTGGTAGGTATGTTGAGCGGTGCAATTTTCTCATGCCTCCTGGATGGAAGTTGACAGAGGGTGTGACTTGGTGAGGTAGCACTGTTTCAGTGGCAGAACAACCTCCCATTTTATCTTCTGCCTGCTGATATTCCCCTCCAGTAACATGATGCCACCGCAGACGTATTGCTATGCCGGTGCTCTGTGAGAACCTCGTGCAGTGGGCAATCACCCAGTTACTAAAAATCCTAATGGCTGGCATTTATATTCAAGGCAGAAGACATCCCCTGTTTGTACAGCCTACACATGAAATGTCCCACATAGTTTATAACCATCCTCCTGCTTTCACTGTGCGTGGGAGTTTATCTTTACTAGAACCAGTAATTGCAAAAATGACCTTCATACTTACTGAAAGCTGTAGACTGCTCCGCTCTGACTCATGGAATGTGCCCAGGTATTGGGTAATGGCTTGCTGCTTGATAACATATTTCTTTATTGTCTTGTGCAATAGTTAAACTGAAGCCTAGTTATGTGTTGATACAATATTGTAGGCAATGTGTATGATGGTTCTGTCTCTGATAGAATCTAGGATGAAGTGGAAAACTAGAAAACTGCTGCAGACTGATGAAAGCAGCCTTGCGTTGGCTTAGTTGGGTTTCAGAACGAAGGCTCACATTTCAGCATGTTTTCTAGTTTCGGTTTTAGAATAACAAATTCAGTTTGGATCATGTACCTCTAGCTGAAATAAAAGCCATTGCTTTTATTCTGTGATCGTATTGCCTTCTCAGTGGATCCTTGGGCTCCCTCTTTGCTGTCATTTCTGTAATGCTCATTGGTGTTTCACTTCAGCAGGGAATCCCCTTTTTAAATGCCTTGTAATGAGTCACTGCTGCTGTTTTCTTCAAACTGAAGGGGACGCCAACTATAAAATTTTATTACTGCTAAAATATAATCCTGTTCCATTGCGTTAGTTGTAGTTGAAAAAAGAGAGAGATTTGGGGGAGTTGTTGCCCATGTTGTTTATTAAATAGGGGATTAATGGCAGTGCCAGTAAGAAGTAAGCATAGAAGTTCAGTAGATCAAAACCAACCTCAAACTGAAAATATTATTCAGCAGTTATGTATTTCTGGAATTCTATACAGAAAAAAAACCCCAAACCAACAACCCCAAACAGTACTAGTTTGTGTGCCCTGTAATGAATATTGGGATTTCTTCAGCAAGAAGCACAATCTGGTTTGGCTTTTTGTGTGTGTGTATGTTCATTTTGGATTCAAAACTGACTTACTTTAAAAACGTTTCTTTTGGACATGCAAGATTGCTTTGAATTTGCTCCTATCTTTACTGCTGTTGGTTTAGCTTGTGTTACTTTAAGCTACAGTTTTCTGAAACCATGGTCTGCCAATTTCTTTTATCTGGAGTGACTGCTGCAGCTCTCGTACTGAAGTTTTGATCGCATTTCAAATCTCTGTGTGAATGCAGGAGATGGAAATTTCATTTGGAGTTGCCTTTGGTCCAGCCTTCTCATGCTTGCAGAGATATGCAGACCATCCAGGTGTAAGCTCTGAATTGCTCCCTCTTTCAGCTCTGGATTTCCTTCCCCATTTTCAGAGTTTAGTTGAGAGCTTCTGCAGGCTGTAATCCAGACTCCTTCATGCTGCTGGTGATAGCTACCTCCACGCACAGCACTAGGTGAGATAACTTGTTCTTTGCTGCTTTTGAAATGCTTTTATCTGTCATTTAAACAGAACTCAGCAATTCCAGTTTTACTCAAGATTGTTTCAGAATGAAAAAAACCAACCCAAAACTCACAAAAGGCACCTTTTAAAACAAATTGTATCGATGTCTTCAATATTAAGATATGGAAGGTGGTGGTTATAGATTGAGATGTGGTGCTTATTGAGCATTGAAAAAGATGATGGGGTTGATGGAGGCCCCACAGTAACATTCAAGTTTAAAGAGAGTCTCGCTTCTGGTTTTACAGCATATTGCTGTAAAGGAAATAAGTTAATAAATGCCACAACGATGTACAATTTCCCATACCTTTGACTAATGCTTTAAGAGAATGAACATTTCAAAAAATACTCTTAACTGAAGATGAGGGGATTTCCTTAGGAAGAATGTTTTTAAGGGGCCTTGCTCTGAACCAGTGACCTCAGGGGGGAGGCGTTTCCTAACTGCATGAGGAGTGTCTTTACTGATGAATGGGTGGACGCAGATGGCTCCATTCCTCACACCACAGATGCTCTTTAGTTTACTTTTCTTCAAAGATACTGAAGTGCTTAAGACTCAGAATCTCGTAGCAGTGCCCTAAAATGCCTATTTTTTTTAGCTGTCATCCTTTTAGAGTAACAGGACCAAAGGAGCTGGGTGGCTCCACAATTACTGCTAACTGAGGGGGGGTATGTGGAGGCACTCCAGGCTCTGGGTTTGGAAGCTGACCGGCTTGGCCAATGCAGGTCAGGCTTCTCCAGTGAAGGTCACTGGTGAGTAAATCTGGGTTTCCCCATTTCCCTGTGCAGGTGGAGGTGTCTCAGGTTCCAGCAGCGCAGGCTCGTCTCATGTTATGTTGAGCAGAAACTAAGTTTCATCACAGTACAACAGCCAGGTGGGCCTGGGAGGGTCAAAACCAGGGTTGGGAGGAGTGTTTTTTTCATGTCTTCAGGGTCAAGAGGTCTGACTGTGGAACAGAGACGTTCTTGTGAACTTGCCGAGTCGTGCCCCACGCTGACTGCTCCCTGGAGTCTGATTGGGAGTCTACGTCTGTGGTCTGGCTCAGACTTAAGCCTACATAAAACATGGTTAGTGGGAGCTGACTGGTTGAGTGTGCTTTTGACAGTTCCATATGATGTTTAGTTGCATAACATGGAGTCTGCCTGGTTTGGAAAATTTGAGTGCTTTTGTCCCTTTCTTTTGAAAAGGGAAATGGTTTCATGCATCCTGTAGAAATTTTGAAAATAGCACCCCATTTATGTAGTGACATATCTACATAGAAAATTAAGGTTGCCTTGGCACTTCGATTAGACTGTGAACTGCTAATAGTAAAGAATGTTCTTTTTATTTCTATGACGATGATGATTTTTTGCCTGTGGTAGAATGTCTTATCTGAATAATGCTCTCATGTGTGTTCAGTTGCTTTTCAACATCCATCTTTGGTTTGCAAAAGCTAAATATGCTTTTTTTTTAGGAAATTAGACTGAACTAAATGTGAATGCTTCTAATATCTGAAAGACTTGAGGGTATTAATGAAGTATTTATTGGGCTATCTGCTGTAGTTTAAGGCTTCCTTACAAGTAGGATGCACGGAGAGGTACTGCAAAGGTTTAGAATAAGGTTGTAGTGAATAAGTAGATGTGTATCCCTGCTTTGAAAAATAATCTTCAGTACTTAATCTTTTTTCTAGGGTTTAATTGCCAGGAAATTACATAGGGAAAGTAAAACAGTAGTTTGAAACAGCATCCTAGTGCTCCAAGCACTTGTCTCTTGTTTTCTTTCTTTTCTTTTTAAGAGGAGGGGAAAAAAAAGAAAGAAAAAGAGAGACCGTATCTCCACAACGGCAAATGGCTTTTCCTTACATCATTTATAAAAATTAATCATTTTAACAACATTTTTCTTTGCTGTTCAAAGAATTTTTACATTTTTCTTGATTGTTCCCCAGTGCTTACACACTGCCTCTGTCTGTGTTTTATGAGCAAAATCTGAATAACACAAGGGTACAGTTTCCATAAAATTATGATGGAAATAGCAGCCTGAGATCAGGAGTTCCTTCATTTTTATAGTCCTTTCTTTTGGTAACAGGAAACAGTTCTAAGGCAGTTTTCTTGTAGGACAATATATAGGAATGTTTGCCTTTATAAATTTTGTGTGTGTCTGCATGCTTCTGTGGAGGAGAGCTGTATTAGAATTATTTGGATCTGGCTTCTAATAGTGAGAACACTCTCATTCTAATGTGCTTATTAGTTTTTACATCACATTTGTATGTCTTGAACAACCATATAGCAAAGCTGTAAGTAGATATTACTCTTGTTTTCATGAAAAAGGGAAAATTGGATTCATATGTTTTAGCGGGAGGGGGAAGACTTCTGTTTCAGTCTTTTGATGAATATTAGTGGCTGTGAAAAGGTCATCAGATCCTCCAGAGAAGTTGAGAATGAGTACAATTCTCACCTGAAATGTAATAGATTGTCACCCCTTGCCACCCTTGTCTTTTCCCAAGTGCCTTTCTCCCTCTCCACCAACAACCAGGATATCTCCTACGAGATGCCTTCATTTCCTCTGTTTGCCTGTGATCAGCTGCAAACCCAGGAGAAGGAGTCTTTGTCTATTCAGCAACTTGTGGTGATAGCAAACACTAGTTCTTACTGGGTACTTCAGACCTTACTTCCTTTTTTTCCCATTCATTTTAACCCAGAATCTTGGAGCTCCTGTGCTCATTTGAAAATTTATACCCTGTTAAAGTGATACTTTAGTTAAAGCGACCTAAACCTCTGCTCTGCTGGAATTCCGCAAGCAAACGTCCTGAGGAGAGCGGTTAGTTTTTGTAAAGGTTTTTGATCTATTTCAAAACACACATTTTTATACCATCTATCATAGAAAGACAGATCAGCATCAAGAATGTGTGCCTTATGCTTAGGTGGGCAGCAGTGGGGTTTGTGGTAATCCTTCTTCCTTTCCGTGATCTTGAACTTAGCTTTGCGCATCTTGCAGTCTGTCCTTGGCTCTTTCTGTAATAGTATCCGCTGTTCAAGGTGAACATAGCAATTCACTGCAGTACCATGCCTTGGAGACCAGGAACTTAATTTTGTGGTTGATTATCTTGTTGAGAAAATTCTCTGTGCTATTTTGTAGTAGTACGAGATGAATAAGCCCTCCAGACTCCGTGCCTGGTCTTATGGCTGTAGGTCAGCCAAGAAATAGCAAAGGCAGAAAAGTGCCTGAAGCTTGCATTTTTTGATAGTCCCTGAATCTGGGTGAAAATGTTTTGCCTCATCCAAAAAATACCTCTCTCCATGAGGTAAATGTCATGTTTCTGTCAAACCACTAGATGTTGCTTTAACAGTTCACTGATATATGGAGTACAGAACTTAGTATGGCTTCAGGGTTGACTTTTCTCTCATGTTAATTGGCAAGCAGGTTAGACGGTGTATGGTTAGGAAAGAAAACTTTCTGAAGCTTATACGTAAAGAGAAATCCCTTTTGGGGAGGATTCAGACGTTTCCTAAAATTAGATATAATTCAAGTTTGGATCAGAATTTAAACAGTGCAGTATTTCAAAAAAACGTGGAGTAGAAACCAATGGGTAGGCAACCAGCTGGAGTAGAAGGTGGCCTTATTGTCCAGAAAAAAGATTTGTAGTCCAACTTCTTAGCACTAAGCTGTGTGCTTAAAGTTTATGGACTTGACAAATGTGATGGAAGTAATGTTCTGTTGGAACCTGGTGCTGGCCTACTGTAAAGCCTGGTTTTATACTTGACATGGTATATCAATTTCATGAACATCTTCATGAAAATCCAGTGAAAGAGCATAAGAGTCTATTTAGGTAATAATAACAAATTGATTGAATCCCTGCCCAAGACCTCATAAAAGAGCTGTTGCATTTCCAATTAATCCTTGAGGAAGAGAGAACTTGTTGTGGGTGGTCTTTCATTTGTGCCTAAGCAGTAAGGGAACAGGGAACTGGGGCAAAATGGGTAGGAAGTGCCTTGACTCTTAGTACATCTTAGGCAAAAATTACTTGAGTCCAAAGTAAAATTGAAGTGTTTCATTAACATTTAGGTTAGGACTGCATAGCAGCATCCTCTTCCCTGGAAAAGTCACTTCTGTGAGCTCAAAAATGTGTTTCAGTTCTGTATGAAGTGTGGATAAGTGGTACCCACACTGGTAACTGTTCAGTTTAGTTCAAAAACACGCCAGGAGGGACTGGGTATCTCATATTGCTGCTTGTTGATCTGGGGCACGTGAACCTGTTTCCAAAACACCTAAGTATGTAAATAAATATATAAATTAAAAAAAAAAAGGAAAGCTGCCAACTGGTTTCTGTGAGTGAAGCAGAACAGAGTATTTTAGCTTGACAAAGACCTAAGTCTGTGTGACCAGTTCTCATTCATGCACCAAAAATGAGAGGAGGACAGCTGTTGACAGCTAGCAAGTACCACTCCTGTCAAGGACAGCAGCCTGTCTTGTTTCAGCAGAATGAATTCTTAATGCCTTAAGCGTGGTATCAAAGTATAAACTTAAAACTAAATCTCAGAAAGTTCCTGGACAGCAAATCTGTCTTCAGCTTCCTCTCCAGAATACTGGAGTCTCAAACTGTCTTGAATGCTTTCAAAATTGCTTTTTTCCCAGTCTTCTTTCTTCTTTGTGGTGGTGTTTCCTCTCCTGAATAATACTTACATGGCAATTTAGCCCTTTACAAGTCACCCAGGATCTGGTACTTTAAGCTGCTGTCTTTGCATTATATTAAATTTTCTCTAACTCATTTCCTTATTTTTCCCCTATGGAAAGCCCCTAAACAAACAGTTCTGTAGTGGACAATAAAATAATTTGAATGGCAGCCATCCAATCTGGGCTTTCTCTGGATAAGTGGCTTGGGTATGCACGAGAAGCAATGAAATTTTTATTATTCAGTTATGTATGGTGTACCTAAAGGGGTTTTCCTTTTCTGAATGGGGGGAGTGGGGAGGTCAGGTAAAAAGTTGCATATGTGATTTCTGTTGTACCCCCACAATTTTCCACTGGAGGTTAAAAGAAAGGGTCCCCCCTTCAGTTTTTCCATTGACTACTTTTCTCTGCCTCCACAAAACATTTTGTTGTGCTTGCTTTTCTGTGATGAAAATGTCATTACTTTCATATCACTAACATTTACAGGAGTTAAAAATGGACCTATATAATTGTTTGAGTCAAGGCAGTGGATAAGCTGGTGTTGACAGGAAAGGAAGAGTCCACATTTTCATCCCGTCTTCTCTGGAAGCAGCAAGAATGCTGTTCTGTATCTGAAGAAAGCAGCTGCTGCTGCAGCAGACAGAACAGTGCATCCCTCCCTGTGGTGCTTCAGGCATGGCTGTTGAGAGATGCTACAAGTAGCCCAGTGTGACAGAATGACAGCAGCTCAGAATGATGCCAGTTAAAATGTTTGTGAGCGTTCTGCATTTTGTTTAGGGAATGCTTCCCAGAAAACGATGGCATCTTTGGTCTCTTAACTCATGGGATCTTCTTTCAGGTAAGAAGGTACCTGACCTTAAAGGCTTAACAAGCCTGGCTTTGCCTGTTCCTGGATGAGGAGAAATCTGATTACTCCTGGCAGAAATCACAGTGGTGCAGTTGAACAGGTGACAGATATTAAGCCCAGGAACAGCACACATGGAAAGTTTTAATTTAGCTCCATCATTGTTGCTGAGCTGACAGATGATGACAAAGTGACAACAACAACAACTCCCTGAACTATTTCCAGTCCCATAGAAATTAAGCATGTCAGTCAGTCCAAAGTGGAAAGCTGTGTTTGAGTGTGGTGAAAGCCGAAATCATAGAAGGCTAAATTCACTGTACTCTGTGTGAATGTGTTGCTGAGGAAGAGGTGATGCTGTTCCGTTGTTACTCGGTCATCCAGTGGAAGAAGCATTTCCCTCACATGTGTATCTCTTGACTTTCGTTTCTTTTCTTGCTTGGATGGATTTGAGTACCTGCCACTCACTTCCCAAGACAGTGAGGTGGCAGTTTGCTGCTGAGCTGCTGCTGCTGCAAACCTCACCTGTGGAGGCTGTTTTGCTTTTTATAGATGCTTATAGAAAACCAAAGTAGAGATCAGAGTAAGGAAAAGTGACTGATATGGAACTGAGTGAATAGGATGCTGTTCCAAGAGATGGAAGATATTGGTGCTGTTGACTTTTTTGTTGTTCACTGGGTTGTTTTCTTTTGGTTTTGTTTTGTTTTTTTTTTTTAACCAAGTAGATGATAAATCTGAACTCCATGTAGGTAAATGTCTGAACCATCAGACTAAAGTCACTATCATTTTCTCCAGCAAAGTAACTGTAAATACTTAATATGTAGTGGAAGACTATTATTCAAAAGACTGGAGAAATCCCCCTGCAACTCCAGCAGTTAAAACATTTATCCAGGGGGTACAAACACAATTAAACTCCCTTTAGGGAAAGGCAGGGGAAAGAGTTGAACCTCCCACATCCTGATCCTGGCCTGCTGTTAACTCTACTGTAGTTGCATATACCTCCAGAACAGTTTTGTTTCAACAAATTTGCAGTGAACTGAGCACGAATTTGCAAATTATTGTTGTCTGTGTGTGTCTGAGAAGCTGAGTGTAAATGGTTTGACAGGAAAAGAGCCACCCTGCTCTACTGAGCTGCTGTGATATTTCTGTTATGAGGATGGAAATGCCCTTAGGGGGGTTGGATCACTAGTGTTTCCAACGCAGGAGACAACTGGGATTCCCTAAAAATGTCAGAATGGTTTCTACTCTATGGTGCAAAACTGCAGAGGTTTTGTTGTCATTAAAACCGAAACTGATAAAAGAATTGGGATTTAAGAAGAAGCTTTTTCTGAACATACCTGTCAGGGTTCTTTCATTTCTAGATAACAGTGTGACAATGTTAATTTTTTTAATCTGTGAAACTTGATTAATCAACTTGTGTGTGCAGTGGACTGTAGCCTGAAATGAATAGTGTGCTCTTGAAAATGCTGCATCACTTCTTGTCTGGGTGGAAGGAAGACGTTTCTGCAGTCTCCACCTCTATCCACCCTCTTCCTCAGAAAGAAAATCAGATATGATTGTGGGCAGAGCTGAATGTCACTTCTGATGAGGAGGCTATGGCTGGTTGAACGGAGCTCTTATTCTGTAGGGAAACCTTTAGAATAACTTCTAATTAAAATGCATTCCTAGAAATGGGTCCCTGACCTATCTGCCCCTTACAGTAAATTATTCTACTTCTAGATTAATATTTGTGTTCTGTACCTTTTGAATTGATGCAACTTTTCCACCATGCTAGACTGCTGCATTTCCCACAGAGCAGCTTTTATTGGGGTGTGGGCGTACCATTGTGTCACTGTTCCATGGTAATCCGAAGAACGAGAGGGAATCCTCTGTGGTCTCTTACAAACAGTGCTTTCAAGTAGATCTGTGTGGGCTGTGTTTGTTTGAGAGATATGAATGTGCTCTGAACGTTAGAATGACTTTAAGAAAGGGGTTTCCCTAAACCTGGGGTGTAGGTTAAACCTTGAGATAGATATATATATTTGCCTCCAAACCACTTAGTTCTCATTTGATTCAGAGAGCCTTTATTGAGACTAGTACATCCTGAACTCGCAGCACGGAGACGAACACCTTCCCTAAATATGGTGAGTAACTTCTGCATTAATTTGAAGCTCATATCAGTGCATCTCTGCATAGCCTCAAAATAAAGTCATGTGCCTCTTTGCCCTTGCCATTTACCAAAGAGACCTCATATCCAAAGTCTGATATTTATTTTTTTTCTAAATTACTTTTTAATTTCTTCATAATTTTTTTATAGAATAGCTATAGCAGAGTTCTTCACCTTTCTTTTCTTGCGCAAAGCTGGACAATGAAAGGTACAGGAATAGTGAAGGATTATTGCTGTCTAGAGAACTACAGCTCTGTCAAATGTTTAACTGGGGGCAAATCTAGCGATGCAAAGATTCAGTGTGCCTGTGCTGGGTTTGATTCACATTCCTTCTGTGGATAACATTTCTACTGAGACCTTTGGAAGTTTCACGTGCTCTGTAGAGTTTGGGGTGTTCCCTGCGCTGCTGACTCCAACTGGAGCAGGCACAGGATTCCTTTAGCTGTGTCTGTCATTAGAAGACAGACCCTTTATCCACATCTGCTACAAATTCTTTTCTTCAATCCACGAGGCATTTGAGGGTGGGCTGGGACTCTGGGCTAGGTGATGTTTTGCTTGCCTTGCTGCTGTAAATCGACGTTAATGCTGTGTCTCAGAAAAAGAGTTGATGTATTCCAACCCTGAGTAAAGAATACTTAGAGCCACGGTATTACAAACTCCAGACCACTCTACCTCCCCTCTCTCAATATGAAGCAAAAGTTGTGAGTAAACCTTTAAGGATTACAAAATCTCATAAGAAACCATTTAGAAGCCTAGAAAAAGAGAGCTACTGAAAGGGCCATCTTCCCTTGACTTGCTTCTGGATCCTTAGAACACCATGATATGCTGGAGCAGAGTCCTGATTTCTAGCTGCAGCAGTACTGCATTTACAGAAGGGTGGGTGCCCTAGAATATATGGAAAACAACCACTTTTTGTGGGTACATCTGCCTATATCTTGAACACTTTATTCACAGCCTCTCTTCCTTCTCAGCCACATGGGCCTTGTACTTGGAGTGAGGTCCATTCTGTTACTGTGCTACCTCTTTATACTGCAGAGACTTGATTCCAAAATCATTGGATTGGATGGATCCTAAATCTTTTCTCTTTTAATTTAGATTGTATGAGAAAGTTCCATCATTTCTCTTTACTATCACAACATCACAGTTACACTATAGTGAGATCTGCATTAAGAATTGTATAGAAAAAAACCCCATCTTGGGTACCATAAATGAGTATCATAGTTATTAAACTTATTTTTATCTTACAGGAATTTTTCTTTTCACTTCTGTATTTTATTTCTTGCAAAATTTTCTTTCCATACCTTGGCAGTGGATAGTAGTAAAAAAAATCTTTTCACTGAATAATTGAAAGCTGACATGTAACAAATACCCCGGTATACTATTTCCTCCCCATCTTGCCCACCTCCAAATAATTCATTGTGCTCATTAAAGTTGGATACAGATCTTGAGAAAATACAATTGGAAAGGTTCATGCAGTGTTATTGCATGAAATATGCCTAGTTTGCATGTTTTTCTGAAGATCTGTATACTTGTCATATTTCTGTATATTTGATAGATCTGTGATTGCTTGATAAATGGATTTTAAGCAAATCAAAGATAGTTATTATTGAGGGGTTTATTTTATCAATGTATCTTATACTTCCTTAGAACTAGTTCATGTTCTGTTAACAATTTGTTTGTGTGGAAATTGTGCACGATAGGTGTGGTCAAAGTATCCTTGACTTTGCCGCCAGACCTATTTGCTAATTGGCTTCAGTTAATCCTAACACTTCCCAGTGAATAAAAGATCTCTTCTAAATATATTAAAAATGAGGAATCAACGTGCAGTAACTGAAAATCAGTGACAGGCTGCATTTACATGCCAGAGGGGCTCAAATAACTTTAAAGTTAAAATTTGTTTCAAAACAGAGAAAAAGGCGTTTAAGTGACATCTTTGGTTGTCATCATACATCTCCCAGCAACTTCTTAACATGTTGTAAACCTCTCCAAAATAGAAAAGTTCAAATCCTCCCAACTCCCAAAGTCCTAACCTTATAATAATTAGAGTCTTGTATTTGCATTGATTTTATGGCCTCTGCTGTAGGGAGGGAGAGAGAGGGCGACTACAGGAATCCAGAGAAGTACCAAGTGTGTTTTGAGGTATGCAAGGTGTGGCTTTGATGGCTTGGTGATATTTATTACTTCCTCTGGTCACTTCTTATGTGATTCTTTTGCATGTTGGAAGTGTAGTCATGATATTTTTGGCACTAAACTTAATGTTTCATAGCCTTTAGAATTAGTTTGTATGCTTTAAACTCGTCTGTGCAGGTGCCTGTGTGGAATGGCTGACACAGTAAGCTCAAATGCAGAAGTCTGTCACCCCGAGCCCCGCGCATGACTGTGGCTGATTTTTGGTAACATTTGTGCCACTGATTTCTCCTTGAAGAAGGGATTTGTACTCATTATGGGATAATTTTCTCAATTTTATATGTAGTTCTCAAGATGTTTAATCCGAAGATCTTCAGAAACTGTTAAATGGACCAATTTCCAAAGAGAAAAATATACCTGAAAATTGTTTTTTCTCTGTTTTAATTTAAGAAAAGGTGATATATTGATTTTTAACAATGTAGTTTAAAACTATGGTTTGTACTTAAACTGCTTTGTGTGTGTCACTGGAAGCATTTTTGCACTCCCACTGCTGGAAGACCTGCAGTTGTAGGACGGAAGAGCTATACAGCAGGCGCTGTGCCTCTGTGAGGTCACCCTGCCACATCCAGTACGACAAAGCAAATGCAGAGATTACGCTGTAGGTTTCCTTTTCTTGGGCTGGAGCCTAAGAACCTGCAGTGCGGAGCCTCTCCAGAGTCCCATCTGCTCTATGCTGAAGGCATTCAGTTCTGGGTTGAAATATTGTAATCAGCCTTTCATTTGCTCGCTCCTAGGTTTGGTCCATTTCAAGGGGTTTCTGTTGTTTTGAGTTTTAATTTACTTTGGTTGCTGCATAGTTTGAGGTTATCTCAAGAAACGTAAATAGACTGCTGGTCAAGTTGTAGATATCCCAGCTTTGTGGGAGGGCACCTGTGAGTTAAGTTCTTTGGGGTGATGGCTATTCTGAACCTACCGTTCCCCCAACCAAATTGAAACCGAACTTAATGGTGAGGGCAGTTTTTATGTATTTGACTTTGAATCTTCCTGCATTACACAGGGCAGGTACCAGTTTCATTTTATCTGAACCAAATCAGGTGAGACACAACAGAGGAACATCACTACTCCTTATTTTTGGTAAAAATGAAACTTCAGCATTTAAATTTTGGTTACAGACTGCCTAATGTTAACGTTTCAGCCCTTTATCAGGAAATAGCAGGGGGAGGAGAGAAGTGGCAGACTTTGCTGTGTTTGTGGCTTTTTCTTGTGCTGCATTTATGTGACTGAAGCTGCATTTTCAGCACAGAGTGCAAAAAATGCAGTTGGGTGCAAAAGCAGAAAGGCTTGTAGCGCACTGGCTGGTTCAAGGCTGGTTGCACTGTACCCTAGTGCTGTCACATGTAAAAATCCTGGGATTATATGGACAGGAGGAGATCACAGGGGTGTAATATGCTTGACTTCTTCAGAGCAAAAACCCTGGAATACTTTAGTCCTGTTTCGGATCACTTTCAGTGAGGGTCGCTTAGGGTCTCTTTCATCAAATGCTTTTTGTTTCTTTGGTTGTTCTTCCATTTTGATCACATTTACAGTAATAATTCATTTCTCCCTCCCACTCCTCCTACACAACAACCACACGTAGATAATGTATAACCTGCTGGCTTGTTCATCAACAACATTCATGTTTATATATGTTCCACTTTGTTGTAGAGCTGTTTTGCAATATGGGTAATGCATAAATGAAGTAAGTTTCCTCAGCCTGGCTGTGACAGGCCCTAGTTCTTTTGCAATACAAAAAGCTGACTTGTTAATGGGTATATTACTTACGCATTATTTGCTATGATTTGTTAGTATGTACTTCCATTTATTTGGCATGCTATCAGTTTTCTGCTTCCTCTGCTGTGACAATACGTTCATTTGTGGTGGTGGTCTGTAAAATTAGAATCCTAGAATGGTTTGGTTGTAAAAGACCTTGGAGATCATTGAGTCCCGCTGTGCGGTTGAGCCCTGTGCGTGCACCTTGCCCCCTGAGGAGACGTGGCTTCTGGTGTGAGGTGTGGCCTCACAGGAAAGAATGAGCAAGGAGCAGCTTTTGGATGGATGAGGTTCACCTTCTAACCACCTCATTTGAGGAGTAATATGCTAGTGCATGGCTTATCCCTGTGGTGGAGTTGGCAGTGCTGGTTTTACGGCTGGACTCAATGATCTTAAGGACTTTTCTAAGCTGAATGGTTCACTTCAGTAACTGTACAATTGAAACATCAGGAGCTAATCTAGGCAGGAAAAACAAAACTAGACAAAAATCTCCTTTCCCTTTTCTGCCTCTCTTAGCCTGGCTCGTTTCTGACATTCATTTTACATTGCATTCCAACAAAATATTGCTTTGGTACAACTGCACAACAAGTGAATTTCAGAGTGTGTTTGGGGAAAATGAACAAAGGGCTTTTAAGCTAGAACTACACTTGGAGAAAGAAAAAGAGAATGGGGCAAAACAACAGTGCAGGGTTTAACATTTACAATGCAGATGTTGGTGAGGTACATTTTGGGCAACATTTTGAAACTCCAGTGTGATGAGTGCCTATCTGGCTGTGATCATTTTTATAATTAAGATTTTGTTAGAATTAGTGAGTCTTGTCATCATTCCCAAACAATGTTTTTTGTCTCTCCAAATGTGTTTTTTCTATGTGGAAAAATTATTTATTTTTAATGCAAATTAATACTTCAGCCAAAAGGGGGGGTGGTGTCGCCTATTTGGGTATATTTAGGGTTTGGAAGTCTGATAAATTTTGCACGCTTTTTAATGAACATTTTCAATTATTGCGAAAACCCATAAATCTGTGAGCAAAACAGATCCTGTTTTATTTCAGGGTGTTCCTGTTCTTAAAAGCCTTGACAGAAAGCAGAAAATTTATGTAATTCTGAGCAATTCTTTTACATGACCATTTTAACCCCCTGTTTTCTAGAGAGGCTTAATTCTTTGAAGTAGCTGGATTTTATCCGTCTTGGTTTCAGTTTGTCTGATCTAATAAAAACCTGCAGCATTAAATTGCATATTATAGTTATAAAAACTATGGTTGTTTTAATAACAAACACTTGCATGTGGTACAATAACCTAGTGGCATCTCTTTTAATCAGATTCATAACTGTGGACTTACACTTTGTGCTGCCAACACAGGTCAGACTCATTACATTAAATTTTTTGTTGTGAAAAGTAAAAGGTGATTTTATTTTTTTTTTTTTTTTTAGTATTAAAAATATGTGCCTTTCAGAACTGACACACTTTACTAAAAAACATAAGAAGTGAAAGGCTAAGCTATCACTCTGCATCAACAGCCCCTTGTTTGGGAACAGTGGAGGCAGATGGAAGCAGGCAGCAATGCTGCTTCACTGGCACTACTCTGGCCATGCTCAGCTGGGTGGATTGTGTCACCTACCACTGCAGATAGGTTTTATTACTTTTTTCCTATATCTTGTACTGGATAGAAGAGGTTGAATGCACTCCTGTGGTATGATAAAGAAATGGCTTCTGATTGCTGGGCTGGCTTGTGTAGACATGCGTTAAATCATTAAGCTTGGAAAAGCCCTCTAAGATCATCAAATCAACTCTCAGCCCAGCCACACCGTGCCTGCTAAACCATGTCCCAAAGTGCCACCTCCACAGGCTTCTTAAACACCTCGAGGGAAGAAGATTCCACCACTTTCCTAGGCAAGGTACCCAGCACTGCAAAATCTGCCTATAACTAAGACCCAGGAGCTACATACAACAGACTTTGTGGTGCCACAGAGGAGGAGACTCCCCACCCCAGCAGGTGTTAGCAGTGGAAATTCTGGAGAACCACTTGCTTGCATTGTCTTAATGTGCAAATGGGCCCCACAGTGCTTTGGGAATTGTTGGCTTCAGCTGCTCCTTCCTGTCCATTTCCCCGCCCAGGCAGAGCAGGGACACAGAAAATCCAGAGTGTCCACCTGGATTCCATCCTGGGATCACGCAGCACCCCTTCTCTGTGGGCCCCTGAATATGAGTTGCTGTCCTGTCACTGCAGAGCCAGAGAGTGACATGCCTAATAAATAAATACCTTTTTTCTGTGTTCTTCACAACTTTTCAGCTTATCAAAACTTTGCTTCTTGCATGAATTTTGCCCATATAGCCATTTTCTTTTCAGTTTCATCTAACCTTATCTCTTTAATTTGACCAGTTTTTCAGCATATGAGCAGCAGTACTGTCCGTAACTTGGCAAATACACCTGAGACTGTTGAAAAGTATAAGCCCAGTGGGATGAATTAGAGAATTCTGTGAATTCTGAAGTCTGTGGGAATTTTTTTTCATTCAGACAAGTATGGCCACATTCCACCTAGACATTTTGTTTTATTTTTAGTTGTTTCAGTGGTGGTAAGAAGTGTTCGTTCTAGGTCAACACTATTAAAAATTGGCATTTTTAAGTTAGACACCTAAAAGCCAGGTTTAGGCACTCCGAAATAAGGCTTAATTCTTATTAGTCCCCAGTGTCTGCAGCTCCCATAGAAATCAAACAATTACAGCTTTCCATACTTTGACATGTTTTTGTGATGATTAAACAGACACTCATAAAAGTCAAACAAGCTAGAATCAAGTTTCACATGAAATTGAATTGACATTTTTTCTTAATAGGATCCATGTAATTAGTGATTACCAGATGCATTTAAAATGTGTGAAATGCCTGCAGGAATGGGAATTCTGAGCAGGGAGGGATGCCAAACACCTCAGATCTTCTCCTGGCAACCTTTCATTTTAAATTTCTGCTCTGCCCATGGGTGGAGTATGGTTTCTATAAAATGTTCAACTGTGGTTTCACATTAAGTTGATGTTACCAGTGAAGAGAGTGACTTGTAATTGAAAACTTATTTGCTTATAAATAGCAAATAGCACTGTATTACAATGGTCATGCTGCTGTACTTACGATAGGTGTTATGAAACCTGCCAGCTTTCCACTTGTGGCAACTGTCATAATGGTATTGTTTGTCATTTTGATCTTAAGAGAAGGATAAGACTTCTAGGCTCCTTTTCTCATGTTCTAGAGATGTCCCACATAGCCTGAAAAAAACGTCCCCAAGGCTATTACCAGCCTGCAGCATACGAGCAGAATGATTCCTCTGGATGAGTGGCTGTTGCCTCCTCCTTTGTACCATCTGCTCTCCCATTTGTGATGGAGAGATGGTGGCACCTCATAAAATTAAAAAAATCCTGCTTTT
The DNA here is from genome assembly GCA_033459285.1 of Clamator glandarius. Classification (NCBI taxonomy): domain Eukaryota; kingdom Metazoa; phylum Chordata; class Aves; order Cuculiformes; family Cuculidae; genus Clamator; species Clamator glandarius. The sequence goes on along the minus strand of JAUNZM010000668.1, from coordinate 506,865 downwards.
TTTTTTTTCCTGTTCAGAGTTTTCAATCAAAAGGGAATATCTAAATGTGGACTCCTTACAGTTGCCCTGATATATGTCCTTTTCTCTGGGAGGGATGGTTTTCTCTTCTTTCCTTTCTCATTGTAAGTGCAGTGCTGGACAGTAGCTGGCCTTGACCAGAGGGAAGCTTGTTAGGAGCTTGTATAGTTCTTGAACAATGCACTTGTGCCCAATAGCTCACACAATTCCTTTTCTTTTCTCTGCAAGTGATCTAGAGCAGGCTGACATAGATGTGGCAGTTTGGGACATAGTTCAGCAGGTACAGCAGTGCCGGGCTGAAGGTTTGACTGGATCATCTTAGAAGTCTTTTCCAACCTTAATGCTTCTGTGGTTCTTAATTTGGAGCAGTAGTTTTACTGGATGCTTCTGTGAAGCACATGAATGCTCTGGACAATGTGAGGACATGCCAGAACTCTAGCGTAGTTAGGATAATTGATTATTCGAGGATGAATAATAAAAGCCCTTTACAACACTTCCAGTGTTCCTGCGACTACTAACAGCTTTGCTTCTTGGGTAGATTCTTGCCACTGCAGCTGGGGACTGTTATTGCGCCTGTCCTTGTAAAACTGTCCCTGACAGAGTGGTGAACTTAAGAGGGGATGGTGCTGGGATGGAGGAGGTAGATTCCTGGCTTTCTTGTCAGCCGTTTATGGTAAATGAAATGGAAAACAGAAATGCAGGCAAGACATGGTTATCTCTTCTGATTGTAATAGTGTACTTGAATTTTTCTTCCTAGATTTCCCCTTAAAGTCTGGGTTTTTTTATCCCCTCCTTGTTTCTAAATAGATTCCCTGTGAGCAGCTCAAAAGGAAGAATAAAGATGCAGCGGATCATCTAGAATTGTGCCCTCATCAGTGTGTTGACATGGAAAGGTATTAACTATCTTACTTTTACGTGGGGAAGCTTCTTTTATTTATAAATGTTTTTTAAGTAATTTACATTACATAATTGCAAATATTTAGTGGAGTGTTTCCTGCATATGTCAGTCAATTCCTTTTCCAGGGCCTCCGGTTAATACTTTTTTCCTGCTTTGATCTATCCTATGGAGATCTGTATCAGTTCTATTTAAATAAGTGAAATGTGCAAATTTTCTGCACTGAGAAAAGCTAAATCATAGAGAATAGTGTAGATTGGAAGAGACCTCCGGAGGTCATCTGTACTGACCTCCAGGTGCTGGAGCACCTTCCATATGAGGACAGGCTGAGAGAATTGGGCTTGTTCAACCTGGAGAAGAGAAGGCTCCAAGAAGATCTTGTAGTGACCTTCCAGTACCTGAAGCGGCTACAAGAAAGCTGGAGAGGGACTGTTCATAAAGGCTTGTGGTAATAGGATGAAGGGGAATGGGTATAAACTGGAGAGAGGCAGATTCAGGCTTGATATAAGGAAGAATTTCTAGAAGTCACACAGTGGTTACAACCTCTAATGAGGCTGTGATGATGGCAGTGCTTTTCTGAGACTGTCACTAAGTTGTGAGGAGCTTTAAGGAAATGAATAGGGGTAGATGCTACAGTGAATACTGCTGTATTTAGCAAGATACCCTCTGGCCAAAAAAATGGAAAAATTTGAGGTAAGTGAGAATGATTAAAAGGTAACTTTGAAAACTGTTACGTGTATTGTGTGGATTTGAGAGAAAAAAAGAGAATAAGTGCTTTATGGTATCTGTAGATTGCTTCAGGAAGCTCAAGGAATACCCTTCCCTCCTTTTTCCTGTTAGAAATATGTTTTTCCAGGTTAGTTTATTGTGAAATAAGTGGATTTGAAATCCCTTGCAGATGGGGATTTCCCATTTATTCAAGTCGATGGGAGCTAGTGCCCGTGTAATTCGACCCCAGCTTGTCTCTGAGAAGGGAGGCTCCAGGTTTTCATGTGGTGATGACATCCCTGGTGAAACCTTATGCCAGTTGTTGGCAGTTCCAGCCCTGGACCTGTGACACAGACAGCCGTGCAGCGAGTTTCCTTTGCCTTCTAGCTTAGCTGCCAAACAGCTAATACAGGCAAGACGTTGGCTTGACTTAATGGAGCTAGTTGTCCTCTGTCAGCTACTGTACGTTAGATTTCCTGGCTGTCTTTCCAGATGGTGTTGATTTATTTATTCTGCTTGCATTGTTAGTAGATCACTGAAAATATCTCAGGTTTGTGTGGAAGACAATGACTCAAATGAATCATTGAATGATGAATGAAAATGAATTGTTTTTCCAAGGGCACAACCCAGCTGTGAGCCTGGGTCAGTAAAGCACTGGTGATACATACACATCCTGGCCAAGGCTGAACAAGGAGGCAAAATGGACTGTGCTTAAGTTTTGTTCTCTTTGTAGTGAAGCTCAACTTGTAAAAAGAAAGAATAGTGGTCTAAAATATTCATTAAAAACATCAGCTATGTAATAGCATGACAGTCATGGCTTTCCACAGGAATGAGTATGTGTAAGATCTGAACAGACTCATGGTCCTTAAACTTTATCTATGGAGTCAGCAGCCAGTCAAACTGTATCTGTGAGGCAAACAACCAGTCCAGAAAGGGCTGCAGGGGGAGGACAATGTCAAAAAGGTGCCTGCTGAGTCTAGGAGAGTGCCCTAAAAAGGACGCAAGCTTTTCTAACTATTGGTCTTCATAGAAAAAGACCAAGCACTTAAAAACATCTAGATTTGTCTCCCCTCTTGTTTTTTAACTCTTGGGTTTTGGTTCTTTCAACACTTCCCTGCCATCTCCCACCAGCTTTCTGCATATGTGTGTGTCAGCAAGGGAATTTGTCTGCTCAGAAACACACGCTACTTGCTGACTCTGATTGGCCAAGCTTTCAGTTTGATTCATTTTCATGGCAAAACTTCAATTTTCTTTCCACTAGTGATCCACACGCAGCTACGTGAGTCCTGGGTGATGAGTCTGGGTGACAGTGCTCTGTTTACTGCTTCTCCAGAGAGAAGGTCATCTGTAACTTCCTCACGGCTCATTTAAAGCTGGAGAAAGTTGTTGAAAATAATTTAATTGGCTTTCCTGAGGTTTGAACTAAGCCCAAATACTGTCCATCAGAAAGAAATTCAATTATGGTCTTGGTAGTATAATTAAGTAGAAGACCCAAGGGAAAGATGATCTGAGGGCTGGAGCACCTCCCATACGAGAACAGGCTGAGAGAGTTGGGGTTGTTCAGCCTGGAGAAGGCTCCAGGGAGACCTTAGAGCGGTCTCCAGTACGGATAGGGGGCTAGAGGAAACCTGGGGAGGGACTCTTTGTCAGAGAGGGCAGAGACAGGATGAGGGGGAGCGATTTTAAGGTGTAAGAGGGGAGATTTAGGTTAGATTTTAGGAAGAAATGTTTTCCTGTGAGAGTGGTGAGAAACTGGCCCAGGTTGCCCAGAGAAGTTGTGGCTGCCCCATCCCTGGAGGTGTTCACTGCCACGGTGATTGAGTCTTTGAGCAACCAGATCTAGAGGGAGGCATCCCTGCCCATGGCAGGGGGCTTGGAATTAGATCATCTTTGAAGTCTTTTCCAACCCAAACCATTCTGTGATTCTATGATTCCTGATGTATAGACAGTATAGAGTTCAGAAGTGAGGTGGCGGCGTTGTAACCCAGTCCCAAAGGACAGGAACCTCCAGGCACGAAGGGGAGCAGCACCATGTGATAAGTAACGTGCCATTTAGCGTGAACCAGCGAGTCATAGTCTTCTTGCATGTTGCGTATTTGTTGAGGGGAATGGTTGATCTGGGAGACACAAAGTGCCTGTATATCAGTAGCTTTACTTCTCTCTTTGCTGAGACAGAGCAGATTATAGGTGCAGCTTCAGTTAATCACTGGCCCTCTTTTTCTTTTGGCTTAATTTCAGAGAAACCAGATGTGTTTCCATTAAGAACATGCACCTCTTCTGTTGTTGTGATTTGTGTAATTCCTAAAATTAAGCAAGACTATTAAAGAATAATTGTTTCTGTTCACATTAACAGCACACAGCTTCTCCAGATGTGGCATTTGACAGCCAAACAGCTGCTGGCTATTAAATGTGCCTTAAAAGCCCCGTTCCTTTGTCGTAAAGGGAACAGAAGTGTAGGAAGTTTATGGGGTGATAGGCAGATGTTTTGGCTGCCTCAGATTTGAGCGAAAGTTTAAGTGCTTTTCTGCTATCGTTGCTGTATGTACACGTTTTAACCCCTATCATACACCTTGCCTTTATAGAGCTCTCTGCTTGGGGCTGTAGTAAGATGTTATCTAATCTCATACTTATCTCCCAAGCAACATTGCCAGCACATTACTTGCAACATCTGGGACGTCTCACTCCGAAGACAATGCTCTTCTTCTGCTAGGTGGACCTCAGCTGCTGATGGTACTTGATTTTCCAGCTATGCTTTTGAAACACTGGGTGATTTTTTTTTGGTGTAACTTGAATTAAGAAATTAAGTTGGAAATAATTTGAAATAATCTGTTGCCTTTTTCCCACCAAAAAAATTCATTTTAAATGTATCCTCATAATTGTCAAGGGTAGGTGTTCTTTTTGTGTTTGTACCGGCACAGTATGCTTTATGCCAAATAGACTGCTTTTTATAGTGGTACGTGAGAGGTAGAATGTAGAACTAGTGGAGCTGAATTTCAAGAGATCTGGCTCAAATTCCCAAGCCTAAACTCTGAGCAGAGATCCACTTGCTTGGTGTTGAGTACTGGAATAGCACTAATGATCCTCTGGGAGCTGCACCTCATTGTAGCTATTCCCTATCAGCTCAGAATCTACTGAACTTGTTAGAGTTCATAAGGTTGCAAAATGTTCTTTTCTGTAACAAAAGTCTTTTGGGTTTGTTGGCAAAAGTGTGTTCTTCCCATTGCTTGTTGGACCAGGAATGTTTAGTTTAGTGTTAACTGGGCAAGGTCTTAATACAAAAATCTCGATGTAAAACCCTAACAATTCTACAAAACTGAACTGAAAGATAGCAATAGTCCTGTAAAATCATATGGAACATAAAAGAATAGACTAGTTCTACAGATGCCATTTTAAAGAATTATATGCCTAATTTTATTCCTATTTTAAGTCAATTTCTAGTTCAAATTAGATTAAGTAGTCTTTAATTCCAGTCTTCCTGTCTACTACATTCTGAAGGTCTTTTTCTGCAATGAATATTAACTGCAAATATTAACTGAAACAGTTTGCCTTGATATTTGCCATGTTTTTAAATTTATCCAAACTAGTTCATCTTCCATAATTGAAATGCAGGATTTTTTTGGTTTCCATAGATCCACTCCTTAGGATTAGCCAAGCAAGAATCCTACATCCCTAATGCCCACCCAAGGGGATGAAGCATGTGTTTAACCCCTACACTCTGGAATTCATTTCCCGTCAAAAGTATGACTCTGTGGTGTTGGCATCTGGCTGTAAATCCTGGCTTAAAACCTTTTTTCCACAATTGTTTATGGCTTATATTTGTGCTTTCACCAATCACAGGAGAATGACTCCAGCACACCAGCCTAGGAATTATTGTTTCAAATAGAGTTATAAGCCTTTGGTATCAATATTTTGCAGTAAATGCCTTAGGATATGTTGTAGGCTCGACTATTGTTGTCACGTAACTGCTATTACTAACTAATAAGGCCAGTTTCCAATTAGAACCAGGGAAAGTGAAGAACTCACAAATGGCAGCAGCTGCAGAGCTGGGACTCTGCATGGGGCTTCTACCTGGCCATTTGATAAACGCTTATTTCTTTACTATCAATTCCTGCTGCTGCAAGCCTTGTGTTGGTTTCTTCTCCCAAGTAACAAGTGATAAGACGAGAGAAAATGGCCTCAGGTTGCACCAGAGGAGGTTTAGATTAGGTATTAGGCACTGGCAGAGGTTGTCCAGGGAAGTGGTGGAGTCTCCATCCCTGGAGGTGCTCAAAACCCGTATAGTTGTGGCACTTGAGGACATTGTTTAATAAGCATGGTGGTGTTGGGCTGATGGTTTGATTTGATGATCTTAAAGGTTTTCCAGCCTCAATAATTCTGTGATTCTAAGCCCAAAGCATGTGCCTTACCGAAAGAACACGGGGCAGGCCATCAGGAGCTGAAGTGGTTGCTGCTCCCTTATGGAAGCATGTGTCAGTGGGAATTGTTCTGTCTGCTGCTGCTTCTCCTGAACAGGAAAAGATGAACTGCAAGGAGGGCGCTTGACACTATTAGACGCCACTTGTGTCCACACCTCATGCTTCCTTTCTGGTGTTATCACAGCCTGGCTTTAGTGAGAGTTTTGGGCCACATACAGGTTTTCCTCTGGCTCAGTTACGTGCATAATTTAATAATATTCGCTATGCATGCACAACCAGCACTTAATTGCCTGACCCTGGGATGACAGACTGACCAGTGTAGTTTTATTTAGCCAGGTGGTGTTGATCTATGTAGGAATTTCAGTCCCATTCGCATACAAAGCATATGGCCGGGCACAATTTTTATCCTGGCTGCCAGTTGAAAAGCTGAATTGCTGTAAAATAATTAATTATAAAAGCTGATAAAGCCTAGAAATTGAAGTGGTGCAAAGATGTACTACTACAAGGCAAAAAGTGAAAACCATTCTAAAGACAGTTTGGTGAATATGTGAAAGAAATGAAAATGGCTTCAATGCAGAGCAGAGCTTGTCTCCAGCTGGGAAATCCTGTAAGGATATGGCAGCTTGCAATCCAAAGAGAACAGATCTAATTTCTTATTCTTGGAGGACATGGCTAGAGAGATTCTGGTTATGACTTTTCAGATACGACATGGAAATTAGAAGTAGGGTTGGTCTCTCTCCTTTTCCTGCAAGCTGCTAAAACTTATACTGGGAGACCAACTGCCTTCATTACGTCTGTAGGATCTGCTTTCATTTGGAATGTCTTAAGTCTCCTGAAAAAGGAAAATTAGCAACTAACTTAAAGTGTACAGAGGGGAGTTAATATTCTGGTTTTTATTGGCTTCTACACTAAGCACAGCATTCTGTATAAGTAGGATGAATTGTATATTTTTTATGTCTTCACGTACCTTAGAAAGCACATAGAAGAAGTATACTTTGTGCCATATGACCACATGAAAGCACTCTTAATGTTTTCTGTTCTCTAAAGATTTATTTTACAAAACAGAAAAGCCCACATCTCCCAGATCTGAATGGATTTCATTTTTTTCTGATTTTTTTTTTGACCTAACAGATTGCCTGTTTGCATAATTTAATTATTAAACTTGAAATACCTGGTTTTAGAGAAGACTGGCAACAACTTAGAACAGTGAGGGTGTTAATGGTGCAGAAACATGCCTGTGAACTTCACAAAACCAAAAGCAGTTTTGCCAAAATTGCTTTCTGCAAAAGCTGAATGCTGTGTGCCCTCTAGAGCTCATCAGGGAAAGCTCCGATAATCGTCAAGAACTCCCTTGTTTTGGGGTAGCTCTTAATCATTAGTGTTAAGGAGGTGTATTCAAGCACTGGGATCATCTGTGCACTCCAAAGGTCCAGACTGTAAAATGGATCTATACACCAGATATGATTAACTTTTTACATCACAATAAATATATCCTTCCAGTTATGAAACTGGACAATATAAAAATACAAATAAACACAGTAATAGTTTCTGGTCAGAAGACCTCAGTCTAAAAACTGAGGGAAAACCAAACGGGACCAAATTGCTCCTTTATTTTGAACAGTTGTCTTAGTCTAAGCTGCTTTACTTGTGTTTAAGGAGTTTTAAGAAACTCTGACTGCTTCAACCAAACTGACTGGATGATAGTTTGTAGTAGAGAGGTAGTGAAGGTAGAAAGTAGTTGTAGAGGAGTTAGACTCTGGCTGTCTTTGCTGCAGTTGGAGCAAAGATTGAGGTTTAACATGGCCAAATGCTGGGTCCTGCACTTGGGGCACAACAACCCTGAGCAGCTACAGACTAGGAGAAGCCTGGCTGGAAAGCTGCCTGGAGGAGAAGGACCTGGGGGTGCTGGTTGACAGCGACTGAACATGAGCCAGCAGTGGCCCAGGTGGCCAAGAAGGCCAATAGCATCTTGGCTTGTATCAGAAACGGCGTGACCAGCAGGTCCAGGGAGGTTATTCTCCCCCTGTACTCGGCACTGGTGAGACCGCACCTCGAGTACTGTGTTCAGTTCTGGGGCCCCCCACCCCAAGAGGGATGTTGAGGCTCTGGAGCGAGTCCAGAGAAGAGCAACGAAGCTGGTGAAGGGGCTGGAGAACAGGCCTGATGAGGAGCGGCTGAGAGAGCTGGGGTTGTTTAGCCTGGAGAAGAGGAGGCTGAGGGGAGACCTCATTGCTCTCTACAACTGCCTGAAGGGAGGTTGTGGAGAGGAGGGAGCTGGCCTCTTCTGCCAAGTGACAGGGGACAGGACAAGAGGGAATGGCCTCAAGCTCCACCAGGGGAGATTTAGGCTGGACATTAGGAAAAAAATTTTCATGGAAAGGGTCATTGGGCACTGGCAGAGGCTGCCCAGGGAGGTGGTTGATTCACCTTCTCTGGAGGTGTTTAAGGCACAGGTGGATGAGGTGCTAAGGGACGTGGTTTAGTGTTTGATAGGAATGGTTGGACTCGATGATCCAGTGGGTCTCTCCCAACCTAGTTATTCTGTGATTCAAGGATCTGTGACTGTAACACTGGGCAAAGAGCAAAATGCCTTTACCAGAAGCCATTTAAAAGGGGCTACAGGAAAGCTGGGGAGGGGCTCTTTACTAGAGAGTGCAGGGATAGGATGAGGAGTATTCATTTTAAGCTGAAAGAGGGGAGATTTGAATTAGGTCGTGGGAAGAAATGTTTTCCTGGGAGTATGGTGAGGCACTGGCCCAGGTTGCCCAGGGAAGTTGTGGCTGCCCCATCCCTGGAGCTGTTCAAGGCCAGGTTGGATGGGGCTTTGAGCAACCTGATCCAGTAGGAGGTGTCCCTGCCCATGGCAGGAAGGGATGGAACTGAATGATCTCTAAGGTCCCTTTCAGCTCAAACCATTCTGGGATTCTGTATCAGTTCCATTATACAAAGCAATCTTAAACTGGATCAGGTGTAACACTCCAAAGGAGCTGAAGATGCTGTGTTCCAGGAAAATGCGCTTTAGAGAACAGGGGTGTAGCTACTTTCATTGTGAAGTTTGCATTCTGTGGCTGATTAAAAAATAAAGGCTACAAGCAGAGAGCTTGGTTGTGCTGTTGCCTGAGAATTTTTTGTACGGGAACCTTAGCACAGAATTACTTAAATAAAAAAAAAAAAAAAGTGCCACTTGCACTGGCTATCCACAATCTTGTGATTTTTAGCAAGACAGAAGAGGGCTGGATTTCATTTGCAAGGTTCATTCTTTTCCTTCTGTAGTTCTCTTCATGAGCTGCGTGCACCCATGCTGCCGGAGCTTACCTGCCACCCACGCACAGCTGAGGCTTTGAAACTGCCATGGGCGTTCAGAGCAGCTGCAGCCTCCTGCACCGCTGTGAGCTCCGTGAAAATGTGCATTGAGGGCTTTCTGTTAATAGTCATGGCTTTGAATGGGAGCTATGGCTGATTAAAGTGGTCTAACAAAGACAATACTCTCTTCAGCTGGGTGCTGGGTTTGAACTCACACTAGTTGCTATGTTGGTATAAAGAAGGAAGAATTTAGTACGAAGAAATATCTTTCTGCAGAGAAGAAAAATCATGTGATGTGTTCCAGTGCTTCTGGACCTTCCAGCTCTAAAAAAGCCTGGTCTTCCTTTTCCAGTTTCCCTATGGTATAGGTCCAGCTCTCAAAACGCATCCAAGAAGCACTTTTTTGCCACGAAACTTCTTTTTTTGATGCAGCCAGGCTTCATGGCAACTCTGAAACTGCTGTGAAAGTCCATCTTGTCCAACCACTAGGCCCCAAGTCAAAACAAAGCTGTGGAGTTTTATTACTTTGCTACTGTGCTTTTCTTGTAGTACCTCTGCAAGCGATTTTACATTCATGCTTAATGAAAATACATTTCTGTTATAGTATCTGTTTTGTAAATATCAGGAATGAAATGAATCATTTTATACTATCAACATGAAATTCAGCACACTTACTTGCTCTTATGGTTAGGATAAGGGGGTTTGTTTATTGGATAATTTTATCTATTACCCTTCAAGAATTTCCTTGGAACATACAGTGCGATCTTTGTGGACTGCCAGTCTAAAACCTAGTAAGTATAACTGATTAATTCTTACTGCTTTCCGTTTATCTCTTAGTTGAAATGAAGAATTTAGTGTTTTCTGCCTCAGTTAAGAATTAGTCTTTCTGTAACAGGTTGGTAATACTTCTGAGCCTTGCAGTTTGCTTTCTGGCCATGCATTACTTATATTTAGAGTTGGTTTAAACTGATTGGGAAATGAAGGTCCGAGCTTGCAAAAGTCATGAGTACTTCTTGAAACCTTAGATTTGGTCTAGGGCTTTTTGGTATTTGTTTTAATTATGCCTCAGTCCATTTTCTGAAAGTCACATTCAACTGTTAGAGGGTATCGACTAAATCAGCCCTAATTGCTTGCTAGTTCTGTGAATTTGGAAAACAACTTTAAGTGCACTTAAGTCCTGCCTGTCCTTAGGAGAAAATAATTTTCCGACCAAATAAATATAATTTTAGTGTTCACAACACAGCAATATTTACAAGAAATTAATGTTTTTAAAAGGAACTTTCAGGGAAAATATGGAAAATGCATGTCAGGCATCTGTGACAAAATGTTACAGGAAACAAAACATGCCAGCGAAGAACTTTGTGAACTGAGCACCTAGGTTTAGAGTTAAAAACTAATTTAACCATTCCAATTGCATTTTTGTTGAAGTTGTTTGTAAAGGACTTGAAATTGCCAGTGGATGGGGTTGAAGACACATGACTGTCTTCATATCGTCCCCAAAGGTAGTAGAATTCATATAAGGTAATAAAATTCATAAAGACTACTTACAGTATTTTATATGAATTAGAGATTGCTTGCGTGACACTGCTGTGAGGCCCCCTGAATGCATCCCAGGATGGACAGAGGCAGGACCTACATACAAGACTAACTCTGCTCTCTCTGTTGTCATGTTCAGAAGACAGCTGATAAATTTACTGTCTCTCTTCTTCAGGCTTTAATGTGAAGTTTATTATTGCTATTTCTTCCTAAGCAGGTGTGAGAGTAAAGAGCTTGATGTTGAAATAAGGAACTTGATAGAGAAGAATAACACTTCCCAGTTGGGTGAGGACCCTGGACCTCTTGCCCAAGAGAGTCCCAGCCCTCAGAGGATTTCGTGTAACTTTAAGGTAAATGCAATCTGCTTTTGCAATATTTATCTGCCAGGAAGGAACATTTGAGGGATATTCCCTGGGTGACTTGGTTATGCATGAAACTTCTTGATTTCTGAAGTGATGCAATGAACTTGCTACCCATTCTTTTTTTTTCTGGTATAGCTGCTTTCTGTTATGTGGAAGAGCGAGTGAGAAGATATGTTTTACAGTGCATTAAAAGGTCAGCTAAAACTACTCACATTCAAAGTGCCACTCTCTGCAGCCAGCTGTGCCTTTTGGATGACACAAAAACTGTATACCCCAAGAGCATTGACATTTCTTTCGTAGAATCATAGAATAAAATCATGGAATGCTTTGGATTGGAAGGGACCTTTGATTCCTTTTAGGTTGTTGCGTTTGGTAGTTCTAATTTGACTGAGGATGAGCAGAGGTGTGGGACAAAGATCTTTGGGAGTGTCAGAAAAGCTTTTAGATAAATAGGAAGAAGAAGAAAAATGGTGATTCAAACCCATACTTCTGTGGTATTAGAAATGGAAAATTGTAAGCCACCTGCTAAGATGGTCTTCTTATGTTTGCAGTGAAGCAGTGGTTAACAAGCATGACAGAAACTCATTCTAGGTTTCCCTCTCAGTTTTCCTCCTCTCCCCTGAAATGTCAAACTGCTTTTTATTGTGCAGTGAGAAGACAAAGGAAATTCCCATTTTTTGCTCACTGGGAAAGGGAGGAGTGAGAGGAGAGAAGTGATTAAGCCATGAATACCATCCACCTGCAAGCGATGACACACTTACCTGCCTGTGTGGCCCCAGTACAGAGCTGGGGTAAGGGGGGGAAGGAAACCTCTGAAGGCAGTGCCCCAAGGCATGATGCAGGAAATAGCTGGGGGAGAAAAGGAGGGATGACTCTCTTCGATGAAATCTGAAATTACACAGAGTTCCTTTCACATGTAAACCGCCATCTCCAAAATGACTCACGACCTCAGGGCGTGAAGCTAAACTGAGCCTAAGTAGATGCCCCAGGGTCAGACGAGTGGGATTAGAAACAGTGAGAGAGAAGCCACAGGGAGGAGTGGGGATTCCCGGCCTCAGAATTGGAGTAAGCAAGGTGAAACAGAAGCCAGGGCACGATAAAGTAGCACTGAGCTATGAAGTTATAGGGCTAAACGGCAAGCCACAAATGGTCTGTGGAATACCTGGTCCCCATGCCAGGCTCCCTCCAAATGAAGGAGGTGTAGGAAAGCATTTGGGAGGGAAGTATGGGGAAGAAAAAGAAAGGATATGTTCACCTATACTGTTTCCAAGCACTCCACGCAGAATGCTCTGGCAGTATTTTATCTGTAGTGCTTTAATGCTTTTTGCATTCATAGCATTTGTTTGCCCATGAAAGGGGTGTGCGTGTGTCATTTTCATGGTTTAAAGGAGGTAGTTTTATGATATTTCCACACTAGAAATACACTGGCTATTTCTTATTTATACCTTTAAGTTAAGCAGCTTTTCACTTGGCTGGAGTTTGACTTGAACTTCAAATGAGTAACAGCTTGACAGGTGTGAAGACAAGCTCCAAAAACCTCAGATGCTAGGGGTACATGCATCGGATTGCGTGTTTTGGAAAAGGAAGTAATACTTTTAACAAACCTAGTATACTTTTAGTTCTGAAGGTTATAAAACAGAATTGAAAGAAAACAGCTAGAAAATGTCAGTTTGTGAAATGAAATGCAGATTTAGACATAAAATGAGAGGAAAATTCTATATTTACAAATTAGGAAAAGTTAATAGTAATATAAAAGTGTACCCTTCCGTATAGCGCTGGTCATCCATCAAGAAGCTATTTGGCAGAACCAACAGGTTATTTTTATTCAGAGTTTTTTTGTAGTTTTTTTCTGGAGTGCAGAGTGTAAATTGCATGCTGCAAAATGGTATCGCCTTCTGACCCTAAATTGCTTTCGAGACCATTATCTGGAAATGACTGTAAGCAAATTCTCTTTTTTAACCAGGATTTTTTCCCATTAACATATCTAATATTACTGTGTTTTTACAAACAAATATTTGAGAGAGAGAAAGAAAACATAGGTCTGCATACTGAACTAGTTCTCAGCACATCCTTTAGCCTGTGATTCCTTTATCTGTTTTACTTCAGTTGCAGCTTGTCATGATGCTCCCTGCTCTGGGAGAGGGAAAAGAGGAGATGAAAAAGAAGCATCCTTACAGGCAGATCACAGCAATTAGAGCCTATTAGTGTACTTGGGTCCCTGACACCCTCAAATGGTTTGTTGGTCTAATATGAGGTTCTTGAGTGTTCCCTTATGTAGTTTGTCTAGATGAGCAAGCTGTTTGGGCTTTTTTAAGTGTTAAGCTGAAATGAGAGGTGAGACGTTAGTGTGGTATCATTATTTTAAACAGATTTAAGCTCTTCTCGCTCTACTGAAATGCGTTTGCCTTTGCTAGAGCCATCGACCAAAAAAGGGACATGTACAATGACATTTTTATTGATTAGAATAATTGATAATTTCTCATTCGCACCTTCTTATATGTTCCCCCTGTCTTCTGTATCATCACTTATTACTGTGATGTGCAGCAGGAGTGTATGTGAATGAGAAAGTTTGCAAGCTCCAGTCCTGCAGAGGCCACAATCTGTGAAAATGCCTGTCCTCAAAATGTGCCTCAGGAAGGAGAGGGTTCTTTGTTCTGTCATAGAGGGAAACTGAAGACCAAAAGGATCAAGCAATTTTCTAATTTAAGAAATCGAAGAAACATATTTCTTATCACGAAAATGCAGCGTCCTTTTTCAAGTTTAAGTATAAAGCTGATTACATTCAACTGGAATAAGCGAGACTAAATGTTATGCATCAAAATACAGTTTTTGGAGAGTGTTTTCAGCGTGCTAGGGCTTCCTCAAGATTTTCCACACAAGAAAGATGTTTTCTGGGGTAGGTGAGAGTGGATAACAGTATCAAATAGTAAGGGACTAATGGCAACTAGAATAATTAGTGGTGTCAACATGAGGTAATGTTGACAGATAATATATTTTATGGGCTGATTGGTAAAAAAAGCTCCAGTAAACTTTCAAACAACTAAGCTCTTTTGGTTGTCAAGTGAGAAAGACAAGACTTTCATTTAAGGGCTATCTGTACTTGCAACAACTATACTCCAAAACTCAAAATAGCCTGTTTGCTACAGTTACAAATTATCATCCAATTGTTGTCCCATGAAACTGATATTTTCGTTATCAGGCCTGAGTTTACAAAGGTTCAGGTTCTTGAGTAGCCATGCCCTTACAGCTAGCACACATTTACATCTGCATATATTTTGCTGTCAGAGTGAGTCCTCAGCTGAACAGCAGGGAAGGTTGAGGCTGACTTACTTAAAGGAAAATCCCTTTCTCACACACTTCTCTGGGCAAAGCACGTGGACCAGGATTAGACAGGAAGAGTAGATTCTTCTACTGATTTAAGAGTTGATTTTATTCTTCAGTTAAAATCTCTTGATTTTTTAGCAGTTCACCATGTGCACCAGAATGGGAAAAGGGGTTGCAATGGATATTGTGGCAAGCGCTGCTGGCATAATAACAGCTTTAGGAATAAAGCTAAAAACAAAGCTTGACCAAAATGTAAGCAAACAGAAGGCTCCTTAGAAGCCGCTGAATTTTCAACATAAGTAATCTCAGAGTAAATCCAGCTTCTACAGTTCTGCAATGAACAGTACAATAAATTAAAGAAGACCAAAACCAAACGCAAAAGGACAAACAAGAAAAACCCCAGCAAACCTCACAGCAGATATCTGATAGGCTGGGAAGAAAATAGAACCCAACATGATTTTACTGTCATCATCAAGGGAAGGTTCACTTTTACTTGCATCAAGCATTTCGAAGGTTCTTGGTTTCACTGCAGTTACTGAACAGAGTTTTCAGAAGTGACAAATAGCTTTCATTATCTTAATTTGTGAGTGCCTGTTTTGTAATACTGTAACAGAAGCCTTTCCCAGAATAAAGATCCAGCTCTCTGAAAATGCGAATTTTTATCTTCCTGTGGTGCTGATGCTTCTGAGAGGATTCAGTGTTGGCCACAGCTCCAAGGCTTTGAATTTTCTTCCATTCCCAAAGATAAATAAAAGGCTTTTACACTTAGAAAGGTCAGATCTTCCTAGAATACAAGCTGAAATAATTCTCATTTTTAAACAGTAGGAAAAAAACCCCAACCTCAAAACTGGTGCTAACAGAAATTACAGAATATCATAGAAATAGAATAGAAATTAATAAAAGGCTTCCAAGTAGCCAGGGTTGTGTGCTGCCACTTGTGAGTTAACTCGGGGAGTTTCTGAGGGGCAGCAAATCCTGCCTGGTCCCAATTGTTTCCTGGGAAGCTATTTCTGTAGCTGACTACTTTATTCCTGCTCCTCAAGCAGTCTTCCTACAGGAGCTTCTGGCTTTCAGCTCACTGCCAGGCACTTCTGGCAGCCACACTCCAAAGTATCTGATATTTTCTTCCCTGAGTGTGCTCAGATTGCCATAAAAGAGGATGTTTCCACCTTTGCTCCAGTCCTTAAAGTAATACAAGACAGGTGTGAGCAAAAATGAAGGGTAAAACAGGCATCATCTGTCACGATGATCAGAGCTGCCTGATGAGTTTTGTAAAACACATGGCAAATTCTCATATTCTCTTCTATCACCATTGCCTGTAGCGTGGACTAAGTCATAAATGCCAAGGATAATCCTTCATAGGCTCTGAATGGAGAGAAAAAAAGTAAAGAGTGGGAGAAAGTTGGGTAAAAGTCCTACTAAGAATTCATGCTTATCATGAGAGTTTAAATGTTTTAAATTATGATTCACAGGCATTGCAGAATGTTTCGACTGTTAGTCAAGCTTGCAGGTGCAGGTTTGCTCACTATAGTATTTTCTTAATACATTTAATCATGTTTTGATCAGTCACTAATAGGGATAGAGCAGTGGAAGTCAAGGAACAGAACTCATGTAGATATTAAGGAAGCACTTTTATAATATATATAGAAAAGGAATTATCAACCACTCTTCTAGGGGGAGCCAGATATGAAGAGCTCTCTAAAGATAGGAAGTAATTGTTCTTAATTTTCTTAAGCTACCAAACTTCTCTTGCTCCTCTGGAGAGCAGCCTCTCTATTTTGTATTCCATGTTTACTTGAACTACGCTCAAATGTAAAGAAATGCTTATTTATATTCATTGGTGGTTGATGCTACAGTCAAACATCACAGCGCAGCAGCAGGAGTAATGGTCTTTTCTTTCATTGTTTGGGATGGATATAAGGAACATGTGAAGGCAGTGGCTTTCTGAAGAAGTAAGGGGTGAGAAAAGGATAAAAAGAGAATATAAGTTACTTAGACTCTTGCTCTAAAATGTACGATGGACCACAGCTAGGTAAAGGCCTTCATGTTTGTGTATTTTAGAGAGGCTGTGTGATGAGGTTTTAAACATACTAATGCAGAATTCAGAGGCAGTTACAGTGTAAGAGGTTGCCAAGTTTGTATTTCTCCATTTGGAGGCTATTCCCTGCAATTTGTTTTCTCATGGTTTTTTTTTCAGTGTAATCGGTAAATGCCATGACACAATCCAACTTGTTCGTTTAAAGAGGAAGAGATTAAATAACCAGGGAAATTAAGGTTCGTACAAGCATTAGACTGGGATTTATGAAACCTACAGACCAGTTTGTCACTGCTGTTACATCACGTCTAGTAAATGTTCTTTTTTGACTGTTAGGGGCTAAAGTTGGTATGATTTCACACCAGTAAAATCTGACTATTAGTTGTTTATGGCAAAAGAGGGTGGCTAGGCTTTCCTCACAAGCTCATTCCTGTAGTGTTAGAGATGGAGCTAATTTACATGGCAGTGGCCATCGTGTGGTTTCTCTGCTTTTCTGTAGACGCCCACCAAACTGTGCAGCACCTAGCAAACATACACTGCCTTCAGACAATGCTGCTGAGTCTGGGTGTTCCTCCAAAATCGACTTTCCTGGTGGTTTGTGCAGACCTGTTCACACTTTGCAGACACCCTCTTCAGCTGTTATTTTTGCTTCCTGTGAAGCTTCCTGAGTTTCCTGTGACTGTGCAGCTCTAGGGCTAAATTTCCTCCAAAATCTTTTAACTAGTCTGGTTATATTTTGCAGACTGGGAAACTTTAACAGCTTTTTGCAAGTTTGCTTGGATCTGTAAACAGTTTTTTAGGTTTGTGACTGCATTTACAGTCTAGTCTTCAATTAGAATTCTCCAAGCAATTTTGAACTGTGTATTTGATACAGTAGCTTCAAACCAAGCATAAATATCTTGAGAATGTTTTTCTTTTTCAAACCTCTGAAGTCTGATAGTAGTCCGAGTCCTTCTTTTAAGGACTCAGATTTCTGAAGTGATGTTGTACAAATAAATTGTTCTTCATTGTGTAGCAGTAGGCTGATAAACAAATGTAGTGTCTATCTTCCCAATGCCAAAGAAAATAAATGTTGTCTTTCTTTGCAGTGCTATTAACTATTTTCACACAAACAATTTTGCTTTACCCTCTCTCATGTTTTGCTGGTATCTCTGAAGAGAATCATAGAATAGTTTGGGTTGGAAGGGGCCTTAAAGATAATCTAGTTGCAAACCCCGAGAGCTTGAGCTTTTGTTCTCTACTCATTGACGTTTTCTTCTATTCATATAGATTTGAGATACGCTTTTCTTTTTCCAATACCCTGGGTAGGATTTACATTGCAATCAGTACAGAGAAATGCTTGTGAGGGAGGGAACACGGTACCCATCTCCCACCGAGCTGCTCTCACAACTGAACAGGACCATTGTTCCTATCCATTTGGAACTGGATGATCTCTAAGGACTCTCCCAACACAAACCATTCTGTGATTTTATCATATTAGAATAGTTGGTCTTATTTTAAAATGTGTGGTGCTTCCTGTTCCTTCTCTACTGTGGGGATTTTACAACTTAACTGTTACTGCATTCCCTTAGGTAGCACAGTGCGTTTATTCATTTTTGAAGCTTGCCTTTTTGCACACCTGTTTCCCAGAGGGTGGTCTTGCTGTTTCACTCAACCTTGCTTTGGTGGTACAGAGGTTTAATTTGTTTCATTGCTTCAGGGTCACTGGCTCCTATTTCTTACAATATATTAGTCACTACAGAAACGTCAAGAAATGCAGTTGTGGTAATGGCAATTGCTGTTGTGTTACCAGCCACTAGTTCTTCCTTCTTTAAATCAGTGTGGCACTTGGGAGGGATGTACTCAAAGACTAGTTTTAGTGTAGGTACAGATGAAATTCTTTTTCTTTTGATTGGCAGGATGACTCATGTTATTTTAACGAAGATATTTTAGATTCTACATTTGTTCTTGAATTTCATGGAGTCATACAAATCATAGAATGGTTTGGGCTGGGAGGGACCTTTGCAGGTCATCCAATCCAACCCAGGAACAGGGGCATCTTTAACTGGATCAGGTTGCTTAGAGCCCCAGCCAACTTGTTCTTGAATGTTTCCAATGATGGAGCCTCTACTACCTCCTTGGGCAACGTGTGCCAGTGTTTCACCATCCTCAGCATGAAAGATTTCTCTCTTTATACCCCACAAGTTTTCTAGCTGTTCCATAAACCAGAAAAAAATAAATAGGACTTCAGGGCAAGGATTATGTATTTCAGATGCAAACATTATAAAATAGTAGCTTTCTTCCATATTGGGATTTGTATCTTGTAAAAGAGGAGTTGCTTAGTCACACATTATGAGCCAGAGATCTGTAATGTGGCTGTTAAATTTCAGCATTCCACAGGATTACTTTGCTTTGTCTAAATTCTCTTCTGGAATTTGAAAAAAA
The DNA here is from genome assembly GCA_033459285.1 of Clamator glandarius. Classification (NCBI taxonomy): domain Eukaryota; kingdom Metazoa; phylum Chordata; class Aves; order Cuculiformes; family Cuculidae; genus Clamator; species Clamator glandarius. Next base: position 487,845 of record JAUNZM010000668.1, on the reverse strand, counting down.
AACCCAACTCACAGATTTATATTATTTTATGTTAAATTTTGCAGGCTAGCTTTTATTCTATTCCTTTAAAAGGAAATAAACAGCCTCTGCCCCAGCTAAAAAAGCCTCAGGTCTAGGGATCTTTCCACAGTAAGGAAAATTATTTCTCTTTCATGCTTCCTTCTCAAATCCATCATTATTCAAAATTCCAAGACTAAAGATGACAATATTTACACTTTGTCATGACTTTGTACATGAAGTCTGTGGAAGCCTTTTCTTTTTCAATCATTCCTGTAAGTTTAACTTGGTAAGATTAACGTCTCTTTCCAAATGGGAAGAAAAGACACAGATTTGAAGTGTTGGGTACCTTGAGTTCTCGAGTGAAGACATGAGTGGCTTGAAGCTAGATCCACGCTTAGATAAGTTAAGAACTGTAACTGCAAATACGATGTCCTTAGAAGCAAAATAACACCACCTGTCAATCTTCATCTTTGTGTAGCTTTCCTTCAGGGAAAGTAAGTCAGTTTTCCAGTTACGGGTTTCCCCTAAATATCTTGGAGTTTGTATGGGTGTGCTCTTCTCCACACCTGTCAACAGACTTCGCTATTACTCCTTTATAAACATGACTTGCTAATTGTTCTATCATGATAGTTAATGCTGTCTTAGTATCGCTTAATTCTTCTCATGCTTACGTAAGTTCTTATTTACAACTGGAAGCAGGGATAGAAAACCCTGTCCTCTTATTTACTGAAAAAAACATACCCTTCCTTCCCTTATACATGCAACTTCCTCTCTTGGGGTGAACTGACCAGTCGATTGTGATTTACATGCACACTAAGCAGAGTGCTGCCTTGCCCGGCATATTAGTCATAGGCATCGTGCTTCAACCCTTCTGGAAAGCCCCAGCCAGGAAGGAGGAAAAGGTTAAAAACAGAATTCCACCACTTACTTCTGAAACTCGGCTACCTCTACAGGTCCTGCAGATCTTCTGGGTCTTATTACAATTCTCCTGCTTCTTTAGCCAACGTAAAATATCTGTTTTGTTACTCTTTTTTTTCCAAAGACCTGTAGTGAGATGAACGCTCAAGGTCATCTTGGGTGCACGTGGGCAGATGTGAGTGACATGGAAGCTCCAGCAGACTCACTAGAAGTAAGTAAGTTTTGGCTGTCTGCTGAAGTGCTGCTCTATAAACCAGAAAGGCTTGAGCTGGTGCAAGTGTCTTGCGTGTTACTTTGCAGGTTGACAAATTTTGTGTTCTAGTAGATTTGTCTGAATGATTTATGTTATTTAAGAATAGAAGGAAATGATAGAAATATTTTTTGGATATGGCATTCTTATAAGGAAAGCCTTCCCTTGTAGCTTTTTTTAATCCATCCCAAAAGTATCTGGTCATTTTAATTTCTTGTTAATCAGAAGGTAGAAAGTGGTTCATTTTAGTGACCAAACAACTTCTGTGAGCAGTATTCAGACCAGTTGGTGCCAAGTGTAAATATAGCTGTTAGATTTGTGAGTTGTCCTATTCCCTTTAATAGGACTCTTAAAAATGAACTTAAATACATGCCTAAAGCCCAGGTTCTGGAAACAATTCAACACGTGAAGAACTTCATTAACTGCCAGGTAATTGCATCAGATACTCTTAAGTTAAAAATGTCGATGAACTTCTGCAGGGAGAGAGATTAAGTGTTTTCTGGCATGGCAGTCAAGCACTCCACATTAGAGGTCAGCAGGACTGGCCATGGGGCAAGTATGTGGTCAGGATTTTTGTCTGTGAAAAGACCAAAACTATTTAATCTTCTTTATTGGTATTGAGCATTAAGTTCTGTAGCTGAAGAAAAAGAATATATTTCAGGAGATCTGAGACCTCGGAAGTGCTCATACTTTTATTTTAGTTTCTCATATATTGGATGAGAATTTAAGGAGATAAAAAAAAAATCCCTGATCAGGTATCTGAACTTGGCATGTTTTATTTTAATGAGTAAGTGGGTTTTTTTCCCATGCGGTCCTTTTGGTATGCATCTATCTATGTATATCTAATAGATCGTGTTTGTTTTCATGGCAATCCATAAGAACTCTTTGGAAATGATGCTGTACAACATTGACATTATAAAAAATAGGGTTTAGCTTCTATTGTCCTGCATGGGCAAAACTCCACACTTTTAAAAAATGGAACAATTGTAGACCAATTTCCTAATTTTTCCAAATGGCCTGTTCATTTTCTGTGCTGCTTGTTTTGAACCCATTGTGCTGCAATTTATTGCCTTGGGCCTGCAAGCACTTACTGAGGACAGTACCACTAATTATTCTAGTTCTTGTAATTGAAGGGAATTACTTATGCCCGCTTAAGCTATGCTCAGCTTTTGTGGCTTCTACTACTTATCTGTATTGCCATCTACAAGATAATTAAAGTAGTTTTTTGTATTCTGTGTCTCAGATGGTACAAATAGACATAGTTTGATTTATTTCAGTGTCCATTTGCATAATCCTTCAATTAAAACACAAACTAAGCAGGATTAAAACAGATGTATAGTTTAGAGTCTGCTGTCGGCAGATGTAAAGGTATCGAAATATAAGCAAGATGTAAGAAAATGTTGCTGTTTCAGTTTCTTTACATGCACATGGCAGAGTGGGTGGGAGTTTTATATGATGATCTTGAATTGAAGACAGGATGCCAAAAGCATCCATTATTGACTGTTTCTTTTCTGCAGCCAAGGCACGTGTTGTTGACTAAAAAGAAGACAACTTCAGCTAATTCTCTGGAACAACAGATCCTCTCACTGGAAAGACAGAGACGAGAGGTAAGCTTAAGTTTATCCTTGACCTTTACAGATGTAACCTCAAAGACAGACGTTACAATATCAGTTATATGCTTATTTATACTTACTTACTGTGTTTATGCTGCAGTTGATTTTCCCTGCCAGTCCAGCAAAGCCTATGTTTTTCCTGTGGGAATCACATCCTGTGCTCTTGTGAGACAAGTTTTATGTGGAGACTTGCTGATTTGCATTTCTTCGCAACCTGAAGTGTGCAAACACGTTAAAACTAGTTCCTATAGTCCTGTTTCTCCCTACCAAGCTAGGTGGAGTTGTATTTGGAGAACTGATCCTACAAACAAGTCATGACTTATTGTAACGCGCCTATGAATGTAGAATAGCAGAGATTTCTATGGCATAAAGGGCAAATTTTCTTATTGGTCGCTATTGTATGGGACCACTGTGAGTAATAGCCAGTGGTGTCTTGGTCACAGGTAGCAGCAAACTGGAAGCTGTTCTTTTGCTGAGCATCCTTAAGAGTGACCCTGAATCCTACAAAGCAAAATGCTTCAGAGGAACATATTTGGCTTTTTCCAAAAAAACCCGCTGACTTTATTTCTACCAATAAAGTGTGTGTGTTAGTCGATCTTCCCATTGTGCATGCGTGTGCTTGTTCAGTTTAGTGGGACAGAGAAAGTCAAGCAGCATTTGCACCCAGTGGTAACTGCAGTCAATAGCAGCCTTCTATTCACATTGAAAGAGACCTTTCAATTAGAAATATGCTTACGGAGCCTAAAGCAAACTAGCAAGGAGGTCCTTGGCCATTCAGGAGTTGCAGCTTGGTGTTTGTACAACATTGTGAATGATTCACCTGTAGCCTATTGTGTGTTTGCACGTTTCCTGAATGTTACTTGCTCAACGTTCATGTTCTTTAACTGAAAACCTAAAGCACTGGCGGATGGACCATAAAGCTTGCCAAACCTTAGACTTGCTTTTTCTTAAGTGAACTGAGCAGATAATGAGGATGCTGTGAACACTCATAGCTGGAGGATTAGGCCAGTCTATTTTTAATGTATTGAAACATGGAAATAAGGGTTATTTACTGTCACTTCCTTATAACTGCAGCTTCTGGAGGTGAACAAGCAATGGGATCATCAATTTAGAAGTATGAAGCAGCTTTACGAAAAAAAGGTAACAATATTGACTACTTCTGTTGGAATACACATGCTACCTGCTGATAGTTAAGTCTGTGCTTAAATACTGACCAGTTACAAATATAACAAATATCTTAGGAGGGAAAGGCTTCATGTTTACTTAGTGCTTAGCTCACAAATAAAGAAAGCTTCATTGCATAAGAGTGAAGCTAGTGTTTGTGCAATCTTAAGCAGGACAAAATAGCCAAAGAAATGGGGCTTCTCTAAAATAGTAGGAACCAGGGTGGACGTGAGAGCACAGAGATCTTCATGCCCTCCACAAGGTAATAAAAATTCAGAGCACAGTTAACTGGAAATTAGGCATGGTGTGCTCAGGCACTAATTCTTACCACTGCATATCTGTTGGTTCTTATCCTGTCTCTTGTGAAGCCTGGAAACTCACTGGGGCTCCCAGTAATGGAGATGCTCTCAAATAAATCCTCAGTGATTGCTGCCTTCTGTAAGCAGAGACACTTTTTCCTTTTGAAAAAAGCTACTCTGTACAGAAGTTTTTCATTAAAAAAATAATTGTTAATAAATACTTTTTATTTCCTTTTTTTTTTTTGTCAAAATTCCATTGGCATAGCTTTCATTCCTAGCTTGCAGCTGCGTGGTATCTTTGCTACAGACAGTATAATCAGCTGCCTAGTGAAGCGGGCTGCTTACAATTTTGCCTGGTATTACAAAGACCAAGCTGGTTCATTGACTATTGCTTCTCATCTCCTGTTTGCTTCTATGAAAAGGAAGTTTGAAGAATGACTTCATGTGCTTATCAGGAAAATTTTCTCTGTAATATTTTCCAGTAAGCTATACTGATATCTGGATCACGTCTTTGATTTTTCTTTTTTTCCTTTCCCAAAAGAGAAGAGGAATTTTAATGGCTCTTCCTTATTTAATATGGGACTGGTTTATGCCTTTGGCTAGATCATTTGGATGTACACCACTGCAGAGGAAGTCCAGATTGCAAAAATTAAGAAAACTAGTACACTAAAATGGAAAATTCACTTGGAAGGGCAGACTCATGGTAGGTGTCCTTTGGCATCGAAGTAGTGTGAGACCCAACTGGGTTAACACCAACAGAGAATTTGCCCAGGATCGTTAAGAGTCCACTACACGCTTGGAGGTAGAGAAACGAAAATCAGTAGTTGGGGACTTTGCTTACGACCAGATCCACTCCTATATGCCGGTCTGCTGAGAGCTGAGGATTTGAAAGTACCTTTGAGGTGCTGTGCCTTTCAGGATCCCCAGTCAGCCCACTATAGTCTGTCACTTGCTTTTCAGATGGCAGAAATGAAAGCAAAACTGGACGTGTCAGAGAAGAGAGTCAGTGAGCTGGAGGAGGAGAGACATCGACAACATCCAGAAGATGAGAGATTGCGAGCCCTGGGCAGAGAGAAGCCGTTGCAGGAGGCGGTAGGAGGGTGCACTCTGTTACCTCGTTTGGGTTCAGTGTTGAACACTGTTTTGTCTGTCTTCTTTTTGTTCTCGTGAGTGGCACAGTGTGGGTTGTTGCACAGCTGTGAGATATGATTGTGGTGTTGACGGCTCTCAGTATTGTACCCAAGGCAGCAGCTAATCTTCTCTCTGATATATAGAGAGAGTCATTTCAACAGAAATTGTCAGTAGCACAGTATTGGTGTGCGTGGCAGGGTAAAGAGCAGATTGATATGAATGCTGCCGAGATTTCCTTCCTCGCTGTTCAGTTTGGGGTGAATTTCCTTATGAATGAAAATGCTACAGTGATTTCAAATGAAATAGGAACATCATTGCAGATTTTACATGGTGTTTTGCAATAAATACTTGAATTCAGGTCCAGACACCTACATTTTACTGACAATATAGGTTTATATACGCGTGCTAGCTATCTCAGCTCCCAATAATTGTTAGCGATGTAGTTAGTGCAGTTACTAGGACTGAAAGTGCCCGGGCTGATTAGCAGCTCTGCAGTGGTTGGGCACCTCTCTTAGGACTCCTTAGGCACTGGCTCTTGTGTAGGCGTTTGTATCCAAAGTTAGATCCCTAACCTCAGTTCCCGCTGCTGTAAAACCACCAGCCAGAGTGATCGGCTTATATTTGCCCAATGTATACGCAAACCTCTGTGCCCCGTTTTACAGGCACCACAGAGTGGTGCTTCCTATTCTCCTCCTCCTACATGGTGTCATGCATTTCATTACATCTTGTACGAGTTTTTGGATGGCGCTCTGACAGCTGAAGTCGGGCTTCTCTATTTGCTTGATAACATGAAAGAAACCTGAACACAAGTGGCGATCACATCATTTCCAGGTTCAGATAAGATGTAAGTTAGCCACTGCAGGAAAAGAAATGCATAGCCCTTAGCTTTTATCTTTATATAAGCAGAACGTTCATCTTGCTTGCTTATCATTTATGGTATGGTCTCAGCTAAGCATGTGCTTGATTTCCAGCCAGTAGGCTAGTTTACGTGTCTTGAAGCAGACTAGGTCGTTCTGTACTTGCTGCATCACTGCCTATATTTGCTCCGAGTGAGCAAATGTGAGACAGTTCATCTTCCTGTTCACATTACTAAGGTTTTTATTGCCCGCCCTTTAATATACAATAGCTGTGGAAAATAGCCCTAGCTACTTTTTTTTGAAAAGGTAAGCAGGAGCAGGACAGTCTCCCGGTTTTTTTACTGCATATGTGAAGAATGAACTAAATGACAATATAATGCAAAAATGTCTTATGAACATAGGTTAACCTGTGTGGAACTTCGGCCTTAGATCAGCAGATTCTTTACAAATTGTATACTCAGCCAGTAAGTGCTTTTATTTACTCTGAGTTTCCTTACTATTTGGATGCCCTGCAGGAGATGTACGCCTTTGCAAAGGCAGCTGCTAAAAGTAGAGATTTTTCAATGAGCAGCAAGGATTGTAACACCCATGTCAGTAGTTGTGCCAGCTCAAGTTACCTCTGCTCCCTGTGGGACAGGATTAAGAATAAGCAGTTCCAGGGCAAGATTCAGAAAAGTGCATAAAGCTATGTTCAGCTTGAAAGCATGTGGACAGGCTTGTTGCTTTAAAGTTCAGCAAATATAGAAGAGGCCTAAGCTGACCAAGATTAGCTTTGTAGGGCTTTATGGTTGGGTTGGCTTTTCTTTTCTGCAACAGCAAGCATTGTTTATACCTGCATTTAGTTTTATACGTGTGTGTGCATGCGTGTAAAGGTACAATAGAATCATAGAATGGTTTGGGTTGGAAGGGACTTCACCATTATCCAGTTCCAGCCCCCCTGCCATAAGTGGGGACACCTTCCACTGGATCAGGTTGCTCCAAGCCCCCTCCAACCTGGTCCTGAACACCTCCAGGGATGGAACATACACGGCTTCTCTGGGCCTCGCCCACCCTCACAGGGAAAAATTTCTTCCTAATATCTAATCTAAATCGTCCCTCTTTCAGCTTAAAACTGTTATCCCTCATCCTATCACAGCATTCCCTGATAAGGAGCCCCTCCCCAGATTTCCTGAAGGCTCCCTTAAAGTACTGGAAGGCTGCTCTAAGATCTCCCCGAAGCCTTCTCTTCTCCTGGCTGAACAACCCCAGCTCTCTCAGCCCGTCTCTGTATGAGAGGTGCTCCAGCCCTCAGGTCATCTTTGTGGCCATGTATATATTTCTTTTTTAAAAAAGGTAGCAACTCCTTCTTTTTTAACTGTTTTCCTTCCCCAGCCTGTAGCCACACAGCTGGGATGGGCTGTGCTGGGCCATTGCCAGAGCAAGGTGGCAAGGTGTCTGTTTTCTGCTTGCTGATCTAGTCCAGCAACCTGGCAGTAGCTTTTAAATTTATTTACTCTGTGTGGCAGTTCTCTGAGTGCTCTGCCGAGCCAGTTGGAAAAAAACAGCAGCACCAAACAACCCTGAGACAGATTACATGCTGCTGCTGTCTTACAGACCTATTTTATGGCTGTTTTGTGGGTTTTTTAATGCACCTGAAGGTATGGCTCTCACAGAATGATAATGTTGTCAGCATTATCTGTCCCCATGTTTTGCGTGGGCAACAGAGGAAAACTAACTGGTTTAGAGATTTAATTTTTTATGTTCTCTTTGAGCATGGACATTAGGAAAAACTTCTTCATTGGAAGGTTTATCAAACACTGGAACAGGCTGCTTACCCAGGGAGGTGGTTGAGTCCCTGTCCCCAGGGGTGTTTAGAAAACACATATATGAAGTACTTGAGGGATACGGTTTAGTAGTGGACAGATAGTTTGGCTTGATGGTCTCAAAAGTCTTTTCCAACCTAAAGATTCTGTGTTTCTGTGATTCTGTGACTATGTACCCATACACAAGAATCAAAGACCATCCTAGTCAGTGGAAAATGTAAGTGCCGTAATACCTAAGATGCAGTATCAAATAGGAAGTACTAAGATGTAAGAATTCAGATGATTTGAAAACCTGAACAAACTGGAAATCTTCAGATGTAAATGATGACCATGTGTCAGCCTTCGAGGAGAATGTGTGCTAGGAACTAGGAAAAGAGGATGGCAAAGGTGGTGAGAAAAGCACAGCTAAAAGCCTATATGGATTTTAGGGTTTTTTTTGTTTTAATTTCCTCAGACATACATCCACATGCAAGTCTAGCTTCTAGATGAGTTCCTATACTCAATACAGAGATATTCTGCTAATCTTGCCTAGTTTTTGGAGTAAAAGTGTTCCAGCTAACTTGGAACAAAGCAAAACAGAGCTGCCTGTGTGAGCAATTAGCGCATGGTAACGCATTTCTCATCAGCCCAAACCATAATGCCTAGGAGCTGGCTGCACAGGGCTATGCTTGTTGCACAGAAAAAACCTCATTTATTTGATGTCCTGTGCATGTGATTTGTTGGATCTTGCTTTTTTAATCACATAAAGCAGCTGCAAAAGAATATTAGGAATTTTGTGGAATAGTACATTGTGTTTCATATGTCTGAAGAGCTTTGATTTAAGGCAGTCTGGTGGAAGTGGGCTAGTGAGGAGTCCATTAGTCTCTTACCGAATGCAATTTGCTTCAGTGTCTGATTTGGATCTTAGCTGCCTTCACTGTAAATTGGAAAATAGCTGTGGTGAAAGCCATAGGGGAAGAGAATCAAACTTCAAGTCTGGCAAATCTTTCCTAATAATTCCTGTAATACCATCTAGGAAGACTAGTGTGTAAATCCTGTTGCAAGTAGGGGCATCTTCCTGGTGATTTGCTGGAGTGGCAACAGCGTGGGCGCACACACACTAGGAGGGGTGAACTTCAAGTCAACAACAACTGTGATGGGATCAAAGTGGATTTTTAAGCTGTGGTTGGTAGCTTGGTAATTCTCAAGCAGGCTGAGATCTGCCTCAGTCTCTACGTAGTGGAAAAAGCCTTCAGACTATGTGTTAGTGAGATCTGATTTTGTCTTTTATGTTTTGTGACACTGGGAACGGCTGAGACTCCATCAGCATTTAGCTCTGGCCTTACATTATGAGTGCATAAGAGTAACACAGGTTTGTGATAATCACGTATATGGTATTGTTGCTGGCGTTCTCATGCCTTTGTGCAACTGCAGACTGTAGAGAATGGGGATTTAGTCTGGTATGTTGTCTCCGTCTCATCATATGCTGAGTGGTCACAAAACAATTTCAACAGACTTTATCATATCTGGGTTTTACTAACCATCCGCCTTCCTGTCGCCTCCCTTCCCAGCTGTGTTTGGGACAACAAAAATGCAGCACATCTGCCAGACAGCAGATATTCTGAGAATTGTTCTTGAAAAATGGTTCCATCTGCATTTCAGCAGCATATCTCTGCATTTTTGCATCCCAGAAAGAAACAAAGGTCCTTAGTGAAGCACTCCGTGAAATGAAGGAAGAGAATGAGCTCCTGAAGCAGAAGAACGCCTCAATGATCAGAAAGGAACAACACTATGAGTGTGAAATAAGCCGTCTCAATAAGGTATGAACAAAAGTGAGTCACTGACTATGACCTCTTTAATTCTAGGGTTTCTGTCAAGCAGTGACACTAGCAGATGCCCATCTTTTCAATCCTGGGTGAGCAACCTGTTCATGGCAGCGAACTCATGATCACCATTCGGGATCTGGGGAAACAGGCAGGAACTTACTTTAGCTCATACCTGTGCCAGCTGTTCTTGGCTGCTAGTAGGGTTACATGGCAGAGAGGGAGGATAGGAGAATCTTCGACTTCTCCTGTGAAAACTCTTTACATGTCAAGTCTAAGCTCTTTCGACATTCTCCCTCTTTGAAACAAAAGGGAAATGGCACAAAAATTCTTCTATGTGCATCCAGTGAAACACTGTGATTAAAAGAAAAACACGACTGCTTGAAAACTACTGTTTTACCTGTATTCTGTGTTGGAGACTAATGGCTTCTCTTCACAATCCATGCCCCTCTTTTACCTTTGATATACATGCATAAATAAATATTTGTACATATAAGGATTATGTGACTCTAGGTCTCATTGAGGAAATTGCCATAAAACTGCTAAATGGGATAATTTTTTTGTTTTAACTGAGGGAAAGTAATAAATGTAACCTTGATTAATCTAAACGATCACATAAAGCAGTGGGTGTTTTCTAACAATTTTGTATTTCATGGTGAACCACAAACACTTCCTGAGGAAATGTGCTGCAGTAACCATTTGTGTGCGACTTCACGCGATATACAAGCTAATGGGCCATGATGTGCAAAAGTCAAGGCAGAAAATTAATATTGCCATATTAAAAAATCTGACAGAACATCTGATCTTTAGCTCTTTCTGAAATGCATTGACAGGACTTGCTCAAAGCCTCAGTGTAACTTTAATTCAAGATCTTACTTAAAAAAACCCAACTTATTTCAATGTTTTATTTTGGTGTCTTAGCTTACCATGTGGTTGGAACCAAGACAGATGGGTAAACAGACCATTCTTTTAAATGAAATATCAATTTAATGTAACACAGTTTTCCACAAGTAATCTGCTGATTTTCCATGTATTTATGTCCTTCAAATCCCACGTTGTGAATGCTCATAATTCTGGAAGGGACCTTCTGTGCTCTTCTAATGCTAATCCCCTGCTACTGCGAGATCAGTGACTTGAAGTTCTTACAAATTGTCCAAAATCAATTTTTTTTTTTCTTAAAAATACTTAAGCACTATCTACTATGCTTCTGTTGGAAGGCTCTTCTGGAACTCTAACCCTTCTTTCATTAGGTGCTTTCATCTGTTTCAACTGGGCTGAATTTATTCTGACTGGATGATACTAATTTGTTCTTCTGGTGGTAGTAATGAACAGATCCGCTTTACTCCTTCCATGAAGCAGAGCTGTCCTCTTCATGAAGCAGAACTGTCCTCTAGTGAAAATCTGATTAATCTCAGGAGTACTAGCTCTTTCCCTACAGCTACAGAGCAATTGTGTAGAGAACAGTTTAGCTAAGTCAACTCATCTCTTCTTGTCTTTCAAAATACAACTATGTAAGCTAATATGCATGGGGGTTTTTTTTCATCTGAATGATTTTAAACTGCTTAGATCTCAGTTTGTAGAAGATACTGCTACTTGTTTCTAAGTATGTTAACCTTTTTACTTTAACTACATTGACCTTTTCGCTTTTGGTTTTATCCCACTTTGAACCAGCCATACAGAGTACCTAAAATACAGAGTCTGATAGAGACTTTGGTGTTTGCATCATGAAAGTGATGTTGCAGTGCCATAATAGTTTGCAGCGCTGTATCTTGCTGCTGCTCATGATCCATGGCCAATCTAAATGCCAGTGTAAAACTTGTTTTTATTATTTGTTTTTCTGTTTGTGCAGAGCACTGCAATGTCGTAGCCTTAAAAGGATTAACAGTAGCTCAGAGGGGCAAAAGGAAGATTAATCAGTAACCTGTCTGTATCTTCATCTTCCCATATTTAGATTCCACCTTATGTTTGTGTAGACTTGGCACACAAACTTTGCTGCTATTATACCAATCTCTTCTCTGCACAGTTCTTAGGGACAGTAGCTCAGCAGATAAAAAGCCTCAGTTTTCTGAGCTCTCCATGGAAAGTGCTGGGTTTTATTTTTTTTTTTTTACCATTTGATAATTAATACTAATCCTTGGGTTACTTCAGGTACGGGTTCTCCTGCTTGGCAGCTTTCCCCTCCAATTCTTCCGCCTCCAAATTATCTTCCCTTATGGCATGAATGGGGTGCAAGGTAGAGCTGGGGATCGTTGAAATTTCTGAAATGGATATAGAGTCTGTATCTTATGTGAGAGATTGAAAAGTAAAGAATACTGAATATTTTTGTTAGTCAAGTAAGATATATATGTGTAGCGTGTGGTTATAAACAGAGAGGGGTAAGAATGATTTAAGAATTATTCCAGTCCAAGGCAAAGCTGTGTCATACTGTTAAAAAGAAACAAAATCTCCAAAGAACTATGGCAGAAATTGACTGGAAAATAGAGTGATTGGTAAATAGAGTGAGAGCATTACTAGCATAGTGTGTGTATTCATAACTCCCTCTAGTGACAAGCTGTGGAGACTACAGGACTTCCTCTCAACTGGAGGAGTTACTTCGGTTCCAGTTGAAGAAATTTGTACTCTTAGTGCAAAAAATATTCAGTCGGGCTTTACTGTAGTCATATTTTTTGGCCATCTTTGAATATTGCTTTTATGTTCTTGGGGTTTTTAGTTTGCTCGTTGTTGGCGTCAGCTGAGTTTAGACACCTTTGTTTACCTGAAATCTGACTTGCACAGGGAAATGGTGTTTATGAATTAGACCTGCAGCTGTAATTTCTATAGGTAAATGTTGGTTGTAGTAACAGCACAGTCCCCTAAACAAGACTGTCTCAAATTCATGGATGTGGTGTGAGCACTTTAAAACTTCGGACCACGTCATGCATGTATGTTATTCATGAGGTTTATATTCAACATATATAAATGAAACAACTGCAAGTAAAGGGGAGATCCCCCCAAGTTTGTGACTCATTCTAATCTGTTTATTCACAGAACAAACATTGTAATAATTTATAGGTTTGTTGGTTTTATTTTTTGATATGATGAGTATCTGTGTAATAGTTTTGCTGTTGGGTCTTGCAGGCCCTTCTGGGTGTGTTGAAAAAGCAGCACTCGCCTGTTCTTGGGACTCCTTCAGAGAAGGGTGACAAGAAAAGCCTTGAGGACATGAGAACCCAACTCGAAGTTCTGAGACAGCAGGTGAGAACAGCTGGAAGTAAGCCTGGATGGATTTCATACAGCATAATTTTGCCCTCTCTCCCAAGAATTGTGCCTAGTTGATTTGCTATTTAGAGTTTTGGAAAGGAAGAACCTGTTTAGCCGCAGCCCATTCAAATGGTGTTTCCTAAGATGCTGTAGTCGCAGTGAAACTAAGTCCTTGCAAAGGACCAGAGTAAGCGCTTGCAGAGGGCACAAAGCAGCAGAAAGCTCTCTTGTCTCCAGGAGATGCCCTGCCATCTCTCTGCTAGGTGCTCAATTTCACCCAGAGAGAAGGAATGCTAAGCCGTGAGTTACTGATGGTCTTCTGCTTGTTTTTCTTTAGAAGCTGAAAGTTTAGTGAATTATCTGAGAATCCTAGACTTGGAAAACTGAAGTGTTTTCATTGCAGTTTCTTGAAGTATTAGACAAAAGACTTACATCCAAAATCTGCATAACAATTACAACAGAGAAGTGTATTTATTTTTCTTAAAACTTTCTTCAGAGCAATTCAAGTGCTTCATGCACTCTTTTCCTTTCCGTACGAAAGAATCTGTTTAAAAATATGTTGTTTTTCAGGTAATTTCACATTTTAGGTCTGTCATCCTGGACAGTGTTAGGGTTAACGTTATTGACACGCAAATGGATGTGATCAGAGTGGGAATTTCATTCAGCGGGAATAAAATACTTGTTTCTGTCACGTTTGACAGCAGAGCCAGATTTTGCTCTCTAATGTAATGCTTGCCACATGCTGGAGAATAAAATCCTGCACTTGGTTGTATAGTAATGAGTTATTTCATTCTACACAATAAAATAGAGTAAACCAATTTTTTTCAGAATTCTCATGGGGTATCCATTTTATGAATGTCTTTTTCTCATTGTATAAATCAGTACAGTGAGTCCAGACTTCCTTCGGCACAAAATGGAGCTGAAGGCTCTATCTTTACGGAGGAGGGACTCTTGGAACAAACAGCTACGTGACAGCGTCTCACCAGAGCTTGGCTGTCATCAAGGCATCCCTGGCCATGACAGAAGAGATGAAGGTGTTCTTTTCTTGGGAGGTGTCCGTCTCTTTCTCAGGGCAACGGGGTATATGGCAAAACTGCGATGAAGTGATTCTCTTGGAGCTTCAGCAGATCATGCAGCTGAGGAGCATTGAGGGTAGTGGGACAGCAGAGAGGGAATCAGGAGAGAAGAAATGAGGAAATACTCAGGAGAGAAGTGTGTAGAAGGACAAAGATACAAGAGACCTAGATTTCTGCAAGTGACAACTTTGCCTCTGCTTCAGAGGGTCAGGGCTGTGCATGCTTCTTCCAGGCACAGGCTGTGGAGTTGTGTCCCCACATGGCCACGCAGAAAGCCTTTGTTCCATTTAAACATTATTATTCCTGGAGGGGGTTATATCTAGAGAGACACCATTTGGTCCGAAAAATAACCTTGCAAAACTTAGCTGCAACAGGCAAGTTGTGAAAATAATTTATAGAGTCCTATGTTGACCTTTTTCTTCTCCTGAGGTATTGACATTTCTTTAGTCCTCCTATGAAGTCGTAGAGTTGCTGTCAGCAAAAAGAAAACTGGATCTGTATGATGGGTAGGGTGTAAGCCACAGCAAGCAAGTTCTTTGGAAACAGATGGTCAGCCAGCTTTAATGACCAACAAAGAGGACAAGAAAAGGACATCTGAAAGTTCTGGTGGTGGTTCCCACCCCACTGTGCTTTTGCTGTTATTTGTCAGTAGAAGTGCCACCAAACTCTAGGTTCCTACCAGGTGGATGCCTGCCCGTTAGCTGAAGAATTAAACCAGACAGCTTAACGTGAATTAATTTAGAAATTTGTGTTTTGTTTCTGAATCCATGCACTTGCTGCATGTGCATGGGATGGTCAGATATTATTTAATTGGATGAAGTGCTCTGATTCCTGGTGACATAAAAAGAGTTAAGTCGTTGCATCCTGTAGTGTCTGAAAGGCAGCTTATCTTCTAGGAACAGCATCAAACCTCTGAATTTCCATTTTGAATTGTATGCTTACCATTCTCCTCTTAATGTTAGTGGCTCATTGGTAGGTTGGATAAGGTGATAAAGTTCTCAGAGTGCATGTTAGAAGTCAGTTTTTTCATGCTGTGCCAGCGCTTCCTATCTCCTTCAGGATGCTAACTGCTTGTATCTGGAATGCAGGGGGCAGTTAAAAGTGCTTGTAATTGATGAGAAAACTGGGAAAAGTGCTGCTACGTTGCTAAAAATGTTTGTCCTGCTACTTTTTATCCCTTAAAAGATGGATGTTATTAGTATTCGCTATCTTATTTATAATATTTATAACTGCTATCTGCCTTTTAGACTATTAGAGTCTATGAATACTGAAGCTGTGGACTTTTTAAAGCTGAAAGAGGGCAGATTTAGATTAAATATTAGGAAGAAATGTTTTCCTGTGAGGGTGGTGAGACACTGGGTACAGGTTGCCCAGGGAAGCCCCATCCCTGGAGGTGTTCACAGCCAGGTTGGATGGGGCTTTGAGCAGCCTGGTCCAGTGGGAGGTGTCCCTGCCTATGGCAGGGGGCTTGGAACTGGATGGGCTTAAAAGTCCCTTCCAACCCAAACCTTTCTGTGATTCGATAACCATTTTGATTGACAGGGGCCATTGGAGAGCAGTCATTGCTTGTGATTTTACATTGGTCATAAAAAAGCTGAGGGTCACTTTTGGTTGCAGGATTGTAAGGAGGAGAGATCCCTTTAGAATGCACCCCGCTGCTTGGCCAGTGTTTAAAAAGCAACCAAACAATTAAATGAATGAAAACTTCCATTGCGGCTCTGCTCAAATTCACATACTGGGTCATAATGATTGCAGGTAAAAATATACGAAGAAGACTTCAGAAAGGAGAGATCTGACAGAGAGAGACTTAATGAGGAGAAAGAAGCATTGCAGAAAATCAATGAGAGATTGCAGTCTCAACTGAATAAACTAAACTCTCAGGTATGAGTCAATAGAAAGTTACTGTTGCCAGCGCATGTGTATTTTTTTATATTTATTTTCTCACTTTCATACAACCCCAGGCTTTCTGGCTTTCCTTAATTGACATTGCATTTTATATGAGTTCACCACCTGGGATGAAGTCATGCTGAAGCAATGCAGGAGATGAGAAATGATTAGAGATGACTTCCAAATTAAGTAGATTGAGGGAATGTTCATTGCAAAAACATCAAACATAGCTTGAAATGGAGAGAGGGAAACCAAAAACAGATCCAGAGGACAGTTGATCGTTTCACTGGCACTTGATAAAGGAGTTATAACATCAAACCAACTTTTGAAATAAAAAGCTTCTGTAATTAATCCTGACCTCTACAGTGGAATTACAGACTGATGTTAATACTACTGTGGAAAAAAAATTGTCTCCTTACAAATTAGTTGAGCAGCCACTGCAATGCTTTTTGTTGCAACATCCTTTTTTTAATCTCTTCACAGTCATGTCAGGATTCTGTTCACAGACATTCAGGAAGCCATAGTAAAATCACGGCATGCAAAACTCTGAGCTTTCTCAATCCCCTTTAAAAATCATGAAATTTCATGGTTTCCTGTCTTGACAAAATTGTGCAATGCTTTAAAAGAATGACCAATTACCAAAATGTTCTGTGATGATTTATTGTCCTCCCCGTTGTGGTTGTGAAACAGAAACTTCAGAAACTTATTCTCAACCAAGCCACGCGTTGGTACTGGTTAGGTCTTCCAATAGTATGAGGGACTAGGTGCTGTCAAGAGTCCCTCACTGGCTTTATCAGGAGAATAGAGCAGGTTGGGTGTCCCTGCCAATGCTGGGTGCTGCTGCAGTGAGGCCCCAGACTTTCCATTGCTTTTATGGGTACTTGGAAGCCTTTCATTTGAGTTTGAAAACAGCAACACCAGAGGTAATGCTATAATTTGCCACTCGGGGCATCCCAGGATAAATCTGTTAGCATTGCGTGTGATAACTCTTAGGTATGTTTCCTCCACCCACCGAACCACTCCTGAGTGGTTCAATAAGGTGAAGAGCTTTTTTTTGTAGGAGACAAGTACTCAAAGACACTTTTTTTTCTATTTATTTTGGCACTTTCTAGAGAATATAAAGGACTAAGTTTCTTGCACAACCCTAGCCAGTCAATGGACGCTGTGAGAGCCTCTCACAGCAGTGACAGTGAAGAACGGGGCTACAAATGGGGCCAAAAGACATTTCCCACTTCTCCCCAGTCCTCTGGATCAGGAGAAATGGCAACAGCACTGCACGTGTATAACATACCCAAAAGGGCTGTACAGGGGCTGTGTAATATGTATATACAACTTGACTGTCCCTGCATTGCATCGATAGTTTACAGTAGAGGTCATCTTGTTTGTCTCTTCCTGACTTCGGATTTGATTAAACAGAGCTTGTGAAGGATTTTAAATATGAGAGGAATCATATAGAGTATTTATTAGTTGTTTTTTTTCTTTCAGTCTAATTATTTAGTTGTGACTCATCTTTTACTTCTCCGTGCTCTGTCCTTAGGCAAATTCCCGTTGACTCTGCTGGGACATAGAGGGCCTAAGATAAGGCAGCCTCAAGTCTCGAGGCCATCCACTTTGGTCTTTTACCAAAACTACTTATTTTTCTTGTTACACAAGAAACTGTCTCCGTAGTTCTGCTTCAGACTATTGAGAGCTACTGTGTGGAGTGAAAATGTTTCTTGAATACAGAAAACACTGAGAAATGTGTTTGCCATATCTTGAAACTAATATTTTCTTGCAGTTGTCAAGACTTTGGTGTGACACAAATAAGCTTTCTTAAATAATATTTTAAAACGGAAACAGTCTGAAGGGTTTAAATGAGCAGCGTTGTGACCCATGCTGAGAGAGGAGGGTTTCTTCCCCATTGCTTCTTACTGATGAATTTGTAAGTGAATATTCTGTTGGTCATCATATCCTGCTACTAATGCGTTTCTTCTTGCTTTTCTTATATTTTAACAGACAAAAGACCTCCCAGTGCAATCTGAGAGGCCCAGCTACCCACCTCCTCTCTTCCTCTCACCATGTGTCAATTATGGGAGTTGTGGGTTGCTTGTTCACTATCATGATCCTCGAGTACACCCAGCATCTTGCAGGACACATGAGCAGCAGCAGCAACACTCAGTAAGGATCCCACAATCTTCCATTTCACAAGGGTTCTGATTTTCTCACAGCATGGTGACCACAAGAGAATGATGTGGTGCTACCACAGTGCCATCTTTACCGGTTCCCAGTTTCTCATCAGTTCCAGATCAAGATTTTGTGCTGGGATTAGAATTAGGTCTGGAACAGCATTTCTGATCTCTGTTCAGTCTCCCTACCCTTACCATCTGTCCCAAAATGCTGATTTTTTTTCTCTTCATAGTTGTGTTTTCTTCCTTGCTGTTCCAATATCTTCAGTACTGAATTGCAGAGTATTGCCATGTGCAAATCAAAGCATAACCAACAGAAATCTGTACACAAAGCGGAAAACTTGCAGCAATTTAAATATATAGTTGATGAGTTATACCCTAAGTATATAACCTTAATATATTTTAAATTTACTTTGGCAAATAGTGTTTATCTGCAATACCACTAAGAAGAAGGGAGGGGATTATTAAACATTTGTTTTCAATGATACTGGTGGTCATTCCTTAATTAAAAAAATAAGGCTGTTTGATTGGACTCTTGCTGTTTTCTTAGATTAATTTATTTCCATGAGCCCTTTCTAGTTATGTAGTTAACCAAAAGCATAAATATGGATCTGGAGCCCAGTTCTAATTCGTAAATGATAGTAACAAAAACGAGAACGTAGGTGTGGTCACTTTTTTTCTGGCCTCTTCCCTCTTATTCAGTCTAAGAAAGCTTGTTAAAAAATATGCCCTATTTCCATGTCTTACACTGGATATTTCTTTCTCTGGTTCTGTTCTTGGAAAAATGACTTTTCAGTCGTCTTTGCTTACGGCTTCTGTATTCATAGGTAATATAACTCTTGCTGTCAGGCAAAACTGCTGTAGCCAGACTGCACAATCCGTTCCCTCTACACCTTCTAGGGCAGCAGACAAGCTACTGTCAGGGCTAACAACATTGCTATTAAACTGTAAGGCCAAAATCCCAGATGCTGTTGCTTGTACCCAGTAGTATCTTCCCCCGGTAGACTGCTGTGAAATGGGATTACATGAGAAATAAGATTCTTCTGAGGGTGAGACACTCTGGCTGTGAATCCTTTAGGAATGCAGTTTCCCCAGGCAAGACTGCATATTGCAAAATAAATGAAATAATACAAAATATCAGCAGAAGTGGAAGTTATAGCTGAGTTTGGCTAAGAGAATGGGAAATTTGCCTTTGCCCTGGCACACAACAGGTCCTGTCTTCCTCAGCATGAAGAATAGCTTGCTCTAGAGCAGATTACCTGCAGAGGAATTACCTATTTTAAGGAAAATGCCGCTTCAAAGAATGAAATTTTTGAAGTGCTTTGGGTTATCTAAGTGGGCTGTGTTAGCTTCAGTCTAGCAAGAATGCATTTAAACATGGTGAATGTCATTTTAAATACACAATATCTTTTTCTGGCTATAAAGCTGTCTCGTATGGAAAGATGCTCATTATTTGAGAAGTTATAGCCGATTTTTTTTTTTTTTTTTTTTTTGCAAAACGCCTCTAAGGCTTTTCAGACTGAAGAAATCCAGAGGAAAAGTAAGTGGTCAAACAAGTAATTTTTATGCTTGAGGAGTGTGCTTATCTGCCTATTTATCAGAGTTGGAAGTATTGCAGAATGTTTTTCACTGCAATTTGGACACTGTCCCAGATTATTTTGGCTCTTCTCCCTGAACTTTCATCATCTGGGTTTCTAATTCTGCGCGGGATCACTGAGTTTACAGCTTTGCCATTCCTGCCAGAGCTCAGGGGTCAGTTTGCCTGGTTGCTTTGTAACTCCCAGTTTCATTTTGAGTTGTCTTTGAAATTCTTTGTCTGTGGGAGTGCAGCATTGCTGCTCTGAGTTTTTGATACCTCCCTGAGCAATTTGTTTAGCAATGAAGAAAGGTGTTAGAATTTAATGAGTGTCCTGAGTTAACGTACACAACCCTGTGTGTTTAGTCTGTGCTTTTGCTTTTTCTTTTTTTTTATATCTTGCACCTTTTTCATTCCTTTTTACATGGTTAGCAGGAACGTTTTGTGTAGTCTGACATGAAATACACCTTGTTTCTGAAATTCATTCAAGTTTGCATAGTTTATGTGCATATGAAAGAGATGAGTAGATCAAAAAATTCAGCAGAAGCTCTAAAAAGCAGTGCAAATAAGTGTATTTTGAGCCATCAGTGGAAAAACTATCTCTACTTAAAGCAAAGCAGCCTCTTGCTTTGTATCACAGCCTGTTTAGTTTGCCCACAAGCATAAAATCAGTTAATAATTCCTGTGGATGGCACAATTTAAGTGAAAATAGGACCATTCCTGTTTTCCTGACAGCATATGAGAGTGATTGCTGCTAGATAACTGCGAATGACAGCACACACAAACATTAAATCTCTTCTGTATCTACATCTTCATTGTGCCGTCTTAATTTATGCAACACTTGTTTAGAAATCTAGGAAATTTCTGCCCTCCAAGTTGAAATCTGCAAGTCTCCTTGGGACTACTCAGGATATTGTCAAAGTAATTTCTACAAAACAAATTTATTTTCTCAGTTTTAGCTAATTTGAAGCAGTAATTACCTGGGGTTTAGCAAACAGACAACTTAATATAACTTCAACTGAAGTGTCAGGCCCCAAAACTGTTTCCTCTAGTAGCAATTTGCTAGTCATTTATCACAGTGTGTGGTATAAGCTGTAGTGCAGTATTTCTTTCTTCGAGGATTTCCCAGGTCAAAACTATTTACATGGACATAGCATTCTCAGTACTTCCACTTGTAAGAAAGATGGGATTTTTTTTCCCATTCCACAGTATTTTCAAGAGGTTCTTTGATAACAGCTAGAGTTATAGTAACACTTACACTGAGCTGTGGGGAGGAGATGAGGGGAGAGAACTTTATTAAATGGGTTATTCTTGGCACCCTGAAACACCTTACAGATGTTACACATATTCAAACTGGAACAGCTTCACCTGTCAGGTCGATCTGTACCAAGTTTCTCTCCGATTATTAAGCACAGAGAATGTGATGCCTGCTAGTATCTTCTAGTGCATTTTATTCCTTAGCGCTTTTAAAACCTGATTTGTTTCTGTTAATGTTTCTTTTGATTTGTGGGATTTAGAAAGGTTTACAACGATTCTTCCAATAAGTGCAGTATCTTAACCACGTCATAAAAAAGAAGCAAGCTGAAAGACTCAAACAGTGGAATTATAAAGCTAAATATAAGATATTTTTTTTTTTGGTAAACTACTTTTGTATGACTAATAAAGAGCTCCACAGCACAATTATATTTTTATCATGTCACTGTTCTTTTGTTTGAAGTATCTATGAAGTCCATATTGCTGTAATAATGTTTTATTGTTCTGTGCAGCCAGACTATCAGTGGTATGTTCCTGACCAGTTTCCGCCAGATGTGCAGCACAAGGCAAATGGTAAGACAACAGCTGTACAGAGCATATTTTAAATGTATTTTTTTAAATGGGGGCCTTTGAGGGACGTAGAGTAAACTTTCCTATTTCTCTGTTGAGTGCTTATGTGACAGCTTTGCCTTAGAGAGCTGAGGTTGGTCTATGTGCAATGCAGGGGAGGTTTCTAATGTGATACCATCTACATTATGTCTTTCCGCTTTGTTGCAATTTGTCAAATGTCTCTGAAAATAAAACCATGTAAACGGACAAAGTTAATTAGTTTCCAAAGCGTTGATGCCGGCTATCTTTTGGAAACCGGGAGCATTTAATATTTATAGAATCAGAATGGTTTGAGTTGGGAGGAAACACAAAGCTCACCCAGTTCTACCCCTGCTGCCATGGGCAGGGACACCTCCCACTGAATCAGGTTGCTCAAAGCCTCATTCGACCTGAACTCTTCCACGGAGAGGTCATCCGCAACTCCTCTGGGCAAACTGTTCCAGTGCCTCAGCATCATAGTGAAGAATTTGTACCTGGATTTGAAATCATGCCAAGGTCCCGGGTGTTTCAAAGTACTTGTTTCAGACCACTCAAAAGATCTTTCAGAATTATGGCACCTAAAGTTCTGTGTTTTTCTCTTTTCTCTTATCTCCTGGCCCTTCTGTAGCGATACCGTTTCAGATGAATGAGAGACCATGCAGTGCTGTAGAGGAGCCAGCAAAATTTGCTGGAGTGCCCTGCGGGAACATACGTGCTTCATGTGTCTGCTATTTTGTGGTGTGAGTGGGTACCATATGGGGTGGCAGGGACTCATCACCCAAAGCTCTATTGTGACATCTAGAAAAAGATGGGAACAGAGGAACAATTTCGCTGTTTATTGTCATCAGCATTTGCACAGCAGAGACGGTAGGGTGGAAATGTAACTTGGTGAGGCAGAGGATGAGCTTCCCATAATTGTATGGGAACTGTTCGGAGGATTCTGATGTGGTTGTAGGGAAAGTAGTGCTGCAACTGCAAGAGGGGTTAGGAGATTGATGTTTTAGTTCCTCCCACATAAACTCAAAGTGATTTACTGTGCCAGAGAATACAGGGAGGATGTTTATAATGGTGAATGAAACAAGTCCGTCCACCGACTGCAGCTGTGGTCCAAGGCAGTGTGCTTAGGTGATCTAAAGAGAGAGCTTTTCTTTTACACTTTGATTCTGTGGCTTGATTAAGGCTCCCTGAAAAAAATTTTGAAGTCCTTGCTCTGTGTTTCTTTTACAGTTCATTATGCAGAACATCCAAATAACTCCTTCTCAATGGGACAGCGAGTAGAACACTTTTCCCTTCCCTTTTCTCTTCATTCTCCATAAAGAGGAATTCTCAATGAGTCCTATCATAGCGCTATGTAGGATGTCTGCTTTAACATCTTCAGGGCTCTTATTCTTTGCTGATAGAACAAAGATTATTTTATTAGCCATTCATCAGAGAAATCCACCTTTTACTATCAATATACTTATTATATATAGTCACCTTTATCAAATCTACATATGTTTTGAGAAAGGCTCCAAAGATAGAAACTCCAAGAATACGTCATGAAAGTATTCTTGATGTTCTAATTTCTTTTCTGTTTTGTATGAGAGCTAATTACAATGGTGGTTTTTAATGACCTACTATGTGCAGCAGCATTCCCAAGTCTCATTTTTCATCTTTCATTTCCTCATTAGGTAATAAACTGACCAGTAAATCTTATCTCTTCTGAGACTGGGCTTCATTATAGAAAACCAAAACAACAATGCAGCAGCTTTAGGGATGAGGCAGTTTCCTGTAGGAATGCTATTCCCATAGGTTGGTATTTCTAGGAAAAAACCTTAAGTTTTCCTCAGCTAAAGAAATTTTCCTTTGATACTAGGTATATTGTCTTAAGGAATAATTACAAAATAAAAGTCTCAGGTTGTAACTTCAGAGCTGAGCACACATGAAATTAATTGGGAAACTGTTATTTTTTGTGATATGCCATCATAAAAGCCTGTCTTTAAAGATATCGGAAATCTGTGAAAGTCTTTGATTCTTTGACTAAAACACCTCAGAGCTACCCTGTGCTTCCTGTTGGTGAAGTAATCTGTGTCTCTCTGTGTTTTGCAGCTGGAGTATCTAGGGACCATTTAAGGATTTAATCCCACTGAAAAGAGCACACGGAGTTGAGTTTAGCGATCTACCTCTCTGTTTTACAGCTAAGTGCCGGTTAAGAATCTGGATGAAGAGAAGGGTCTCGTAGCCCTTGTGCTACGTAGGGCTGAAATTTCTCTGTAGAGAGGGACTTTTGTTCCCTAAATTCCCACAGGCTCGCTCCTATGGCTTGAGGGACCAGTCCTCAGCCTTGAAATCACATCAGCAAGCCCTTGAATACAGAGTTTAGAGTGATGCACCAGCGTGCTCACGTACCTTATCTCTGCCTTGGTTCGTTTAGGGCATGGAAACATGATGGTAGGAGCGTGTGTAAATGAACACGTGGAAGTGACCAAATTCTGGCATCCAGGGAAGGATTCTGTGGATTAGACTTGACCTTTCTTTATAATTTTGATTCAATAATCAAGATTTAAGTTCTTTTATCAATTTTTTTTTTCATTCATTCACAATTGCTCACGGTTATTGTTGATTTGCCTTCCTTAACCAGAAGTCGATGATCACCCTGGCTACATTAAGCCACTCAACTTCTACGAACATGTCTCTAGCTTTAGGAAGATTACTTCAAGGTTAACGAAGAACCATTCAGGCCCCTCTTAGAGATGGCTTTTGTAGGTTTCATAGGTTAAAAACCACAACATCTATATTGGTAAGCATGGAGACAGCTTTGACTTGCCAGGGCTTGCATGGGACCATGAAGAATTACTAACCACGTAATATATAATTTTCCAGAAAGGATTGGGGGAAAAAAAATTCTGTCCTTAATGATGTGTTTAGTGAGTTGATGTATTCCACACCCTTGCACATTCACATTTCAACAGGTACTAAACGCAATGCCTGTAGTTTGGAGTGGCTTTCATGTCAGGCACCACTGCAGGATGCAGTTGCCTCCTGTCTCTGTGTCTCCATGGCCACAGGATGGTGAGGGTTTAACCTGGTTCCTCTCCTCCTCCTCTTTCATGCTGCAATCTCATCAAGAGTTTGGTTTTCCACGTTACCACTGGCATCCAAACTGAATCCAAAAATATTCAACAGGCGGTTTGCAATGAGGAGGGTGTGGGCTCTATGGTAGGTTTATTGGTCTGGTTTTACTAGCATTTTCTTCCCATTTGCATCCAGAAAGTTTCATGTTACACCTCTTGTTAAACTGCTTAAAAACCCAGATAACGCATACCAGAGTTCAGCTGGTCTGTGAACATAAGTATTTCTTTTCCATGTCTTCCCAAACAAGACATACTCCAGCTGAAAGAAGGCAGAGAAAAGAGATGGAGAGGAACATTTTGTGTGCAGCCACTCTCTGTAGGTGGCCTGCAGTGGCGATCAAGCTGCAGGGAAAGGCCCTCAGAGAGTAACCACCTCTCTGCAAAGCAGCATTAGGGAAAATCATCAGGCTTGCAAAAAAAAAGCCAAGATGTTTTCCTTCATAAAGAGAGAAGGGCAATGTGGAAAGGTAAGCAGTGAGAGGCAGGTAGAGGTTAAGGAAGAAGAGGTGAGATGTCTCGCTGGACCAGCAGTGTGTTTCCAAGGGAATAACTCTTCCTGCCCAACTCTGGGCTGGTGCCTCCACAGGTACTTTGCTGTGCAGAAAGCCTGGTCCTAAACTGTGCTTAAATTCTTCCAGCCCAGCCTTGTTTGACCAGCAATGCTGCTTTTGAAGGGACGTTAGGTCCCAAGCGTGTCCATGCTCTGTCACTTAGCTTTTTTGCAACTAGTTCCCAGTCTTTTAGTTCTTGGTTGTGGATTTTTTGGGGTTTTGTTTTTTCTTTTTAAGGAGCAAGGCAGGAGGATTTCCAGCAAGTGTAATTAATGTCACTTTATCTGGCGAGCAGTGTTGACTTCTTTTCTTATCCAACTGTGCAAAATTGAAAAGACAGTTGAAAAAAAAAAGATTGATTTTGGAGATTTTCCCTCAGCCTAGTTTTTTAATGAAAAATTCTCTGGAAAAGAGGTTTATTGCTCAAAGCCTACTCAGAGCAAGACCCTTTTTGCATGCCACAACTGCTGCCATGTATTGCCTCTTCTACTTTCAAAATTAATCTTACTGTATGTGTTTTCTTGGCAGAAAGATTCTTGGTATATGTATTTAAGAACACCAGTTACCCCTTCAGAAGATCAGCTGTAACTACTGGATTTGTTTGACCTAATCTGTACGTTTTTATTCTGAATCCAAATATGCCAGGCAAAGGGAAAAGCCAAAACATAGCCCCTCGCCTACCTCTCGGTTCAAGGGGTAGCTCTGGAGGCTTGCAGGAGAGACAAGAGCAGCTGGGCAAATATTTTTTCCTATGAGAGTGGTGAGGCTCTGGCACAGATTGCCTGGAGAAGCTGTGGAAGCCTGGAAGCCTCATCCCTGGAGGTGTTCAAGGCCTGGTTGGATGAGGCTTTGAGCAACCTGATCCAGTGGGAGGCATTGCTTCCCATGACAGGGGGTGGAACTGGGTGATCCCTTCCAGCCCAAACCATTCTATGGTCACCACCTGGCATGCCTAGGGGAAAGCAGAAATAGACCTGCAAAGCCCTAAGGATGCCCAGATAAGCACATGAAGAAGCACAATGTGCCTGCTTACTTTCATTATAATATCATCTCTTGTTCCTTTCCACACTGCTGCTTTCCAGATTTTTGCCCTTGAAGCGCCTACTTTGCTGCTAATGTCGTTATAATTACAGCTAATTGGAAGAAGAGGAGGGAGAAGTGTGGGGTTTTCCACTGAAAATAACGACATCTGTAGGGAGGGTAGAAATATGAAAGAATGAAAAATGGATTTGTGGAGGTCTTCAATGAAAACCAGGCAGAAAAAAAAAGTTAATTAACTGACATCTTAATTTTCCTGGAAGAAATCCCAGACCCTAAACATTTTTGGTATTAGCCTGTCCTCAGTGCATACATTACATTAGGAATTATCAGTGCTCCCAAGTAGTCAAGACAGATTTAATTAGCAGCTTGCCATCCCCACCGGGAATAGCAAAGTAATTATTTTCAGGATTTTTATGGATGCAACTTGGTTTGTGCTACTGCAGTGTAATAAAAGGGCCATTAGCACACCTTTAATTTCTAACTCCAGATCATAAGAAGTTGCCTTTTTTAGAAAGGGATTGCTTTTAAAAGTCAACTTGAGCTAAAGATCACAGAATGTGTTGTAGTTTTTAAGACTACCAGGCAGAAAAGTCTCAAGTGAAGAGGAACAGGACATGTAATTTAAATAGCTGCATGGCTTGATACCTTTATTTCCATGAAAGAATATTTTAGGATTTGTCATTAAGAAACCATTTAATGGCTTCACACACTGGCATTTAAGGGATCTTGCCTGTAAGAGGGTGTTGATGTTGATCTGCTGATGGTAGATGACATGGTGGCTGTTTTCAGTAAATAATTCTCTTTCCTAGTCACTTGATGAAGTGTTCGTCTGCTACCTGGAAATATCCTTAGTTCCTCATTGGGCAGCTAAGGAAGTGGCGTAGAAATTCATTCCAAGCCATTTCCCTTCTTGAAGAAGCAATCAAGTGCTACTTGCCCTCATGGAGTCCACCTTAGAATCATAGAATCATTTGGTTGGAAAAGAGTTTTGAAAGTTTGAGTCCAACTGTACCTGTCCAGTACTAAACCATGTGTCTGAGGACCTCATCTATTCATCTTTTAGATACCCTCAGGGATGGCCACTCAACCACTTCCCTGGGTAACCCATCCCAGTGCCCAATAACCCTTTCCTTGAAGAAATCTTTTTTCCTCTGGTGAACCTGAACGTCCCCATCCTTTACCTGGTTTATTTTCAGAGTATTTTAAAAATACTCTGTGCTGGGCTCTGAAGTCTGCCCATACTGCAAGATATTCAGAAGGTTTTCTGAATGGTTAGTGCCATCTTAGATGAGAAACACTTCATTTAACACTACATGTTATATGTCATGTTTGTCTTTTGTCTCTGGCTGAGTGTGCCTGCAGTGTTGTGATATCTGCTGCTTTGCACCAGCTGAACAAGAACTTTAGGAACCAAAAGCATCTTGACCTAAGCAGAGTGATCTTAGTGTGTCCCAGTGGGACTCAGGACTGGAAGGAACAAAAATCATTGAAGGGTATCTCCACTGTATAGCTGCCTGAGGTGCTGAATATCCAAGTCCCCTCTATTTTTATTCCCCCCATATCATATTGTTGTATGAATACCGAAATAGTGAAGCTTGGAAACAGATTTCTTGTTAGAAGTTTTGTTCCATCCTCTTTGCTGTGACAGAGGGCTATTTACATTAAACTAAATGAATGCAGAAATACCTGTGTTTATCTTTCTTGCACAAAGAACCAGTCTGCTAATATTTGTTCTTCCTGGCTCCTGTGAACAAATAACATGAATTTTAGCTCTGATACTACCTGCAAGGAAAAGGTGTCACCAAAACTGATGATTCACAGTACTGCCGCTTGCTACAAATGTGGGCTTTTTGGATCAGGTTTTCTTTCTTCTACATTTGGATGTCATCAGCGCTGTGGGTTTGGAAGTGAGTGATGGGGTTACTGCATAGCAGCTGCACAGCAATCCTCCTAGGCAAATTCAAAACCCTGCTGGAACTACTTCACTCTTAATGTTTCTCTTGTAAGTGAAATACTGTGCGCACTTGTGTGTGTGTGCTACTAGTGACATGTTACAGCGTTTCCAGAATCTTTTGAAACTTCAGGAAGGAAGCATGTGTTAGGCTGGCAATACTATAGTTCCTTTCTTCGATTTTATTTTGTTTTCCTAGCTCGAGTGAGTTACTATCAAACACATCTTTGAACCACAAACACCTACTTAGCCATGGGTACTGCTACTTAATTCTTCCCTCTGTCATACTTATCTAGTCTCTTGGGTGCATTGCTGAATGTCAGCTGTTCTTTTTAGAGGTCTAGAAAGATTTTACACGGGGACTTAAGTTTTTTAGACCCTACTGTTTGCTCTGCATCAACAAGACTAGATGGAAGTTGAGAGAAAGAATGCTGTTGCTCTGTATATACCTACCTTATTTCGGTGCTTCACGCTTAATGCCATTTGTATCTGATTGATTACAGACTTGTAATGATGTACAGTATTGGCTCTGGGGATGTGCGTGAATCTGTTAGCAAACGGGGAAATTAATCATCAGCGAGTTGTGTTTCTCAATGTCAAAATGATTTGTCTTGATTTACTTTTGCAGATTCATCCTCGAAGAAGGGAGCTCGTCGCTGACAGCATATGACCTGGAGAAGTGTAGACCAAAGGCTGCAAGCTAGTCTTGCGACTTCATTACTCTGTTTTGTTCTGGGTTTTTTGCCCCTAGCTCCTTATCTCTTCAGTGCATGTTATTTATGCCTGGTGGAATCCCTGTGAGGACAGTAGAAAAGCAGATCATACAGGCTAGCTATCCTCAGGATCCAGTTAAACTCTGCTGGGAAGCGTTATTACCCTTTGTTCTGAAGATGCTCTTTGTGCTGCCTATGAGAATCTGTTAAAAAGCCTTAAGAAAAAAAGATAAAGCTATTGCTGGGGATTCAGAGACAGTCACATCTGGTTTGAATTCAAGAACTTATAAGCCAAATAGTGTTGTGATATTTTTTTAATTTGAGAATTATAGTCTTTTATATTCGTTTCCAGAGAATGATTTGTTGATATACAATCTTGAATGCTGTACTCTTTTTCTTGGTTGCTTGGTAAAAAAGAAATCTGCTTCACTGTTTTAACACGTTTGTCTAATTGTAAGCAGGGTACTGACAATGCCAGGCCAGGTAGAAGGTGACTCCCCCTCCCCCCAACCCCCTTTTAGAGTCAAGACCATTACTCCTTTGTTTTGGCTCCAGAATTATATGAAAAATGTTGTCACAGGGTTTTTTTCTGTGTGTACTTATTTGTATCAGAGGAGTTTTAGTGGAAGTATTTAATGAGATTAACTTCTCAGTGAAAACGGCTTTATATTTCCAAATGATACTTGCAATGAATCAGAACATCGTTGTGTAACATCTAACCTGAGCATAAAACCTGGCTTTTAAAATTAAATTCGATTTAGAGCATGAAATTGCTTTCAGAAATTTGTGATGAATGGGTGTTCAGCAAAGATTACTTGATAATCTGCTTGCAAGATTGTGTCTTCCTTCAGGCTTTTAAGAAGTCATCTTTTGGAAGACAGGTACTCAAGCCTGCTGGGATCCCACCTGGAAGAAAGAACAGAGATTTTCGCACCATAAGGCTGCATGAGATGGCCTGCATGCTTTCCTTACGGCTCGGAAGTAGTTAATACGCATTTGAGTTTCCACACAAACAGCTTTTTAAGCTGCACGAAGACAGAGCCATCAGTTAAGAGATCACCTGCCTGTGTCATTTCTTCTGTATTTCCATTCCCATCCACATACAAAGGCCTGTGCATTAAAATAATAACCTTACAGGATTAAACATGTTCAGCATTTGATTTTTGGACACAATGGGGAACAGTCCATGGGAAAGGGTTTTTCAGCTGTTAGATTTTACAGTGATGCTGCTTTTGACTTTTTTGATCAAAGCAGCAACGCTCCTAAGTTGTAATGTAGACTCAGGAAGAACATGACCAAAGCGCTGAGCAAACGGGCCTCTGGAGAGAAAATGCTTTTTCATGGACTATAGAAAATTAGAGTTTGCCTGCAACATTAGCTGCAGAATAAACTCCTGAGCCTCTGTTAGAGAGATGGGAGTTTTTATCTCTGCATGAATGTGGAGCTGGCTTAACAGACACTATAGCAGCAGATAGTTTAATCAGCAAACAATATAACTGCGCTATTCCTGATTACTGATTTGGCTAATAAGGGTGAGATCATGGAAAATGCTAATGTGGTGCCTTCGGAAAATCCAATTATAATGTAACCTAATTCAATGCGAGCTCTCAGCAGGTGACCAGTGCTGTGGGCAGAGCACTCCCCGCTCAAAGATGTTGTGAATCCTCAAAACAGAGGAGCTTCTGTGTGGGTGGTGTGGGAGGCAACAAGCCCCCCCGTTTCATTCATTTCCAATGTTTTCCCCAACTAATCACGAAGGTTTGTGCCTTCCATTTGTGGTGCTTAACTCATTATCTGACAACTTGCGCAAGCATTATCTGGCCCAAGCGGATGATTCAATACAAGCCAATCACGGTAGTAAAATAGAGTTTGCAAGGCTATCTTTTTTTATTCTGTTTAGTTTAGGGGTTTTTTTTTCTCTTTTTAATATAGGCTTTTAATGTTTGCCTGGCTAGGCTTCAAGATTGTGAATCTCGAGGCACGCAGTTTCTAATCATGCTGAGGGTGAAGTATTCCTTGTATTATATGATAGAGAATTTGTATCCTTAAGACATATAAAATGCCTGTACAGTTGATTTTCCTCTTGATTTTCATGTAATGAAGTATTTCCCAAATGCAGGTGCTGTCATCTGTTTCAATTAGCATTGTCAGACTCGAAAATCCCCAGGGATGTGCTTTCTGCAGTGACCCAGGCAAATTAGAAGAGGTAAGTTATTTTAGGTAAAATCAACCATAGCACTCATAACAGGCACTTTTCCTTCCTTGGGCTTTGCTGAGACTGGGTATTAGCACTCGTAGTTTTAAGTTTGACCTCTTAAAGAACCCTCTGGTGTTTCCCAATCTATGTTATGTCTTTTATTTTCAAAAAACCTGGCAGGTTTCCCATCTAATTCTTTCTCCATTGCTTTCTCCGATATTTTTGTGTAATTGATGAGTGGACCAGTTTCACTGGAAGGGCTACTGTGTTTGTGAAAGGCCTTGTCTTTTTTCCTTCCTTTCCTTGTAGGAACTGCTCAGGTTTTGGGACCATTGAAATTACTGTGCACATTGAAAGAGGAGAAATTCATACGCAGAGAGTAACTTTCTTTTCACACTGGATCAGACTGAACCTGTAGCAGCAGTAATGAGCTACAGCCATGGTTTGTACTGATTTTCTCTCTCATGGTGCCTTGGGGAAGCAAGAGGAGCATAAAGTGATTTTCTGTCAAAACTTTTTAGCATTTTAAGAGGATGGTTTCACTTGTTTGGCAGAAAGACCAACATGTCCTACCTTGTAACTTCTCATGGGAGCATACGTGATGGTGCAAGTTACATACATTCATAGAATAGTTTGGGTTGGAAGGGACCTTAAAGATCAACCAATTCCAACCCTCCTGCCAGGAGCAGGGACACTGGATCAGGGGCTCCAAGCCCCGTCCAGCCTGGCCCGGAACCCCTCCAGGGGTGGGGCAGCCCCAGCCTCTCTGGTTAACCTGGGCCAGGGCCTCCCCACCCTCACAGGAAAACATTTCTTCCTAATGTCTAATCTAAATCTCCCCAGCAAAATCTTTCAGCTTAAAACATTTCCCCTCATCCTACCGCTGCACTTACAACATCCGATAGACACATGAAATTTTATTAAATAACAGATTCTATAGAACATTTTATGCTTGTTTTGACATGGGTTTCTCTAGACTGTTCTTCTAAACTGAACTTTTTCCATTTAGTTGCAACTACATGTTGTGGAGAAATTTTCATTTCTGTGAATGAGAGCAAGCCTTCCTGTGTCTAGTTAAATTATCTGCTTACAATTTCTTTTACATTATTTTCAACGTGATATTCTGGATTCACTAAATGATGTTTTGATTACCATAACAGTAATTATCCAACATTAAAATAGAGCACATTTGAACTCATGGAGTCATTAGCACAAATGAGGTACTTAAAAGCTTGAGATCTTCAAGGAATTTTTGTCCCATCCTTTTTTCTTTATTATTTCTTTTTTTCTTCCTTTTTTGGTTTGTTTTTTGTTAGCACATGTGACACCAGCAATTTGCTTATTTGAAGATTTTTGTTTGATTCACCATTTTTTTAGTTCGTAGGTACTTTAAGCTCTGTGCCTTGTCAAAAATGTACATTGTTTTACAACTGTCTTTTTCTTCTCAAAGTGCTGTTGGTGACAGTCATGCTAATGCTTATTCTTTTCTATTTCTGTAGATACTAATTCTACTCTTACGCATGAATACGAAGATTTCTTTGGTGATAAGTAAGTTGCCTTTCTTCATAAGTCACTAAATAGCATCCCTCCATAGTCTCAAGCTGTCATTTGTTTTCGGGAGGAAAAAATGTTGCTTTGAAATTGCTGGTAAAAGCTGGGAGCTGTTTCAATGGCCTCAGAAATTCTAGATTCAAGAGGGAGTGGATTCGTGATGATGCTGTAAACAAAGCATAGGAGGTGCCCCAAATATGCACATATGCTATCCCATAATAGGAGAGCTAGATACCTCAGCTAAGGATGATTTGATAGATTACAAGCTAAATCCTAGCTCACATTACTTCCTTCCTTGAATACATTCACTAGGGTTTTTTTGTATTTTAATGCATCAATATTAGATTTATTATCCAAATAATGAAACTTCATCTCCTATATGATGTTTTACTCACTTGGGCTCTCCCGGTTTTTTACTTTTCCTCTTGCCTTCCAGAGCACGGCTTTTGTATCCTACATAAGGTGGTGTTGATATTCTGGGATCTTGTTTGTCTTTTAACAGTGCCTAGGAGAATGTCAAGACTTACTTTTCCTAGATCCACTAGCAAAGAATGCCATTCTACCATCCCATATGAGGGGCTGATGTGTTATTCACTGCAATGCAAAGTTTTACACTATCTTATATAATCTTATGAATTATAGTAAGGACACATCAAAAATGAAAACATTTTCTCCTGAGATTAAATGAATTGTATCTACAATAGAACTAGAAATACATGGTGAATACTGTGGATGAAGGAATGCACTATCCTTTTTGGCTCTGGTTTCTTACCCGAAGAGTTGCACTTCATTAGCTCCCTGTCATACTCCCAACCTCATTACTCTGTCGGCATTTCATTTCCCGTTAAAACATGTTTCGTGAGGAATCAGGGTTATGGGATGGACAGTCATTCTGGTCTTGATCCCCTTCTCTCTTTCTGTAGTCTAGAAGAAGCTGATGTTGTATGATCCGGTCAAGAAAAGCTCAGCTGCTCCAGCTCCCCTTATTTTTCCTCCTATATTAGACTGGGAATGCAGCCTTACCCTGAGGAGCTGGAAATTCTACCTTATCCATATCACCTTGTGCTGAGCGTAGAGAGTATTTCTGCTCAGGTTGAAGTTCTCTAACTTGTTTAAAAAACCAAAATCCTCGAGTTTTAAAAATGATTTCTGTATTTGAACTTTGTTGTGAGAATGACAGAAGGATTTATCTGATTTTTGCAGATGCAAGTTTAAAGGTCTGTAAGACACCACAGGGTAGAAAGTATTTTCCTGATTAATAAGGCACTTTTCCCACCAGGAGCCAGGATGCTGGCTAACTCCGTGTGTTTTCACTGACGGCAGCAACAGCCTCGCTTCCACCTGCCCTGTGAATAGGGGACACCCAGGTGCTTCCTCTTCGAGGGCTGCTTCTGTGAGAGCAAAGAGTCCACGCTGGCCACCGACCGTGCAGCGGGCTAGTGGTGGGGAGAGCAGGGCTGAGGGCAAGCAGGTGGGGTATGGGATGGAGCACAGCTCCCGATACGATCTGTTGTTGGCTGTAAGAGTTAGTATCTTGCAAGGCGAAGACTGTAGATTGCAACTTTATTGGTCCAATGGGAGGTATCAGACCAAGGGAGGTCTGGGGCTCTTCCCATGGCCAAGGGAAAGGATCTTGAGAAGGAAAGTCTCATGGAGCGAAAGCAGGATGTGTGCCGCTTATGTTTGTGTTGTGTGACCTGATTAAGAAAGAAGTTACAGCTTTGACGAAGGGTAAAGCTCCTTTGTTGGCATTTTCATCCCCATGTTGGTTTCTTTAATTTAATTATGTGGTTTAGTTGAGAGAAGAGAGGCAGATGTTTAAATTTTCTCGGAGGAAGTTTTCATTTTGTGCCTTCCTGTGTTCAAGCATCCTGTTTCTCAGCTCTTAGTCGTGTAAATCCCAAGTTAATCCATTTAAGGCAATGACATTACCCTGTAGAGCTGACACACGCTTGGGTCCTCTGCAGGTTATTCACAAAACCAGCTATCTCTTTGACTAAATAGAGCAGGCACTTAAACCTGTTACTTAAGGCTAAGTATAAAGCGCCAACCAGATTATTTCCCTTTGCCAAAAGTTGGGAGAGCGCTGCACTTTTCTGAAGATTAGCAGAAGAGCTGTTCTTTTTGTAATTCCTATTCATTTTCCCTCATTCTCTGCAATGCCAAATTTGCAGCCTGTCCTTTGTAGTTGTGATGCAACGTGGAATCTGTAGATATAAAGTATCAGCAGAAACAATCCTAGTTGTGCTGCACAGAAGGACTAGCAATGATACCAGAAAAACACTGTTATCAACACCAAAGAGCAGGATATTTCCAAAAAGAGCCTTTTTGCATAAATGACCTGTTCAGACACTAAAACAGCTTTGGAGGGGCAGTCAATCTCCCCATATCTTCAGCTTTCTTTTAGGAAGGAGTATTCTGGCTGTAGAGGAGAAAAGCCGATCACTTATAGACTGGTATAACAATGCTGTCTTATACTGGCAAGAGCAAGGGAGGGATTACTTTATTCCCTGTTACAATTCCTCTGTTGTCAAGAGTTAATGAGGGTGGGGATACCTAACAGGGAACGTGGATGTAATTGCTCTAAAAGGGAAGGGAACTTGCTAAAGCCAGGTTCGAGGCATTAATACTGTATTGAAGTCCACTAAAAGCATCTTTGGGTCTGGCCCAGTAACGCCAGCAAAATTGGTTGCTCATTGGGACTGTTCCTAATCCTTAATAATGACAATTAAAATTCAAAATGTTTGTGTGGTGGTGGTGTCTCACCGTTCGTGACTTCTAAAGAGACATCTGACTTCACAGGGGATTCAGGTGTGGTTGGGTCGAAGAGCTTTAGCTGCTTTTCTGCTTCTGTCTGATAAATGGATAACTTACGACTTTGAAACACAGCTAAGAAAAAGCTGCAAACCCAGAAAACCTCAGCACCAAATCAAACCCAGAGTGTTACGAGGTGACCTCTGTGAACTGCAATTCTGCATTACAAGATACCTGTTGGGCAACTGAAAAAAAAATCCCCAGGAAAAAAAAAAAGGCAATTAATCTGAATATGTTGTTAATTTAATAGTATTCCCATGGGGAGCCTTAGACAGTGCTACTATTCACAAGCTTACCGTAACTTCCTACTGTTCCACAGATGCTTGCGACAGACTCCACTTCTCATGCTCGTTCCTCTGAAGTCCTTTACTTTGGGGTCACAGCAAAGCATCTCTTCATATTTTTTGACTCAAAGGATGTTTGTGGAAAGTAAAATTCCCATTGGAAGAGGACTCAGAGAGGTGATGTTGTACCACCAGGAAGCTTTTCCAAATAACTGAATTCTTATTAATAGAAGTTTTCACTTTGAACGCAAACAGTCAAGCATTAGCGTGTTGGGAGAGTCTCTGTATCTGAAAGCACAGATAAGAGATGTGGGAAAGGCAAACAAAAAACCCGGAGTAGTACTAGGGAGGGGGAGGATATTAATAAGGAAGGAACATACCTTACGAGTTTCTTGTTTGTTCTGATTATTTCAGCCTATTCTGCTCAGTTTTGTTTAATTTCTGCGTGCAAACTTCACTATTGTTTATGAGTAATATTTCATTTTGGTTTAGAACAGCTTAATCTTCTGAAGACTGTAAGCCTTTCTTCATCCGAGAAGAAAGTGATACAGACATTGCACCTCAAATTATGTGTTCTAGGAGGGAGTAACACTGATGAGATATTTCATGACTACTAGGCCGATGTCATTCGTCTTGGTTAATCATTCTTAAAAATACTACATTTCAGTTGCAGGTTTCTAATTCTCCATTAAATTCTTCAGGTTACTTTGAACTTCTGCAGGTTATTCCCTGAAACTTGTGCCTCTGAAGTCCGCAAAATCATATAGTCATGGAATTGTTGAGGTTGGAAAAGACCTCTAAGATCATCAATTCCAACCATCAGCCCAACACCACCGTGCCTACTAACAAACACATTTATTTGTTTTTTGAACACCTCCAGGGATAACAGAAACCCATTAGGGCTCTGTGGAGCAAAGCTAATTCTGGTTTTGCCAGACTGCATGGGTTTTCTTTGCTCTGTAGGAAAAAATGTGTAGATAACTCAGGTTCTTCTAGGTGGTCAAAGGATCATACATGAAGTTGGTGATGTTCGTGCAAACATGAACACTTCCCAGTTTGTGCTGATGTACATACTTGCACATTCATACTATAGATATAGAAAATAAAAGTTCAGTTATGAAGATCTGAGTGTAAGAGCTAAATATAGAAATATACATGTTCTTTCCTGTAGGAAGGAAGCCTTGCAGGATTGCTAAAACTTTTAACCTGGGCACACAAGAGTCAGTATGCAGAGCATTATAGGACAAGAAAATGAAGATTTCTTTTTAACCTGAAAGTAAAGTTTCATCTAGGTCTGATTTTTAAGTCTTCCCAGGCTGAGAAATTTGCCTGTGTTAATGAAGCAGTGTATTCAGGGATGGCAGAATCTGCTTGCTTCCTCAGCCCAGCTTTCTGTTTACACACTGGTAAGGGGAAAAGCACGTTTCCATTGATTTTTATTTGCTCTTTTATAAGTACTTTGCATTTACTAGAACAGTTCAACTGGGCTCCGAAGCACTCTGCCCCGCTCACAAAATCATACTGTTGTTCCACTTCTGTTTTCTCTTTTGGGATGAGTGGCCTCCAGAGCTAAACCACCATCTCCTCTGCCCACAGGCTGCAGAAAGGCTCATCGGGCACCTCTGAGCGTTACTGGAGTAGCAGTGGACATCGGACACCTTTCTTCTCGGCCCCCTTCATCCAGCAGCACACGGTGCTTCAGCAGGAGGGCAAAGGTCAGTGTCTCTCCAGCAGAGCTGTACTTGCAGCAAGAGGAAGGCTGGGTTTGTCGGAAATAACATCATTTGAAACAAGCCTGAAAACCTGGCAGTTAAACACCTTTCCTTTGTAGTGAGAAGGAACAGCATAAAAACTGGCTTCCCCAAAGGCTTCCTGGGCTATCCCCTCACCTCACAGAGGTTGTTTCCATTGTGCAAGGCACAAGCTCTTCTGTGCAGGGAGTGGATTATTTTTAGGAGTTCCCAGACACAGGTACGACCTTGCCTTATCCTTACATGGAAGAACATGTGCATGATCTTTCCCTGGTTTTCTGCAAAGCAGCATTTATGAAGCCGCACCAGCTGCATGCATGCAGGTACTTTAGAGCACATGTGTATGTGTGCCCCGCGTTCACAGTGACTTTGTAACATCCGTGAAATGTCCTACTTTCCAGCTTCTGACAAATGTGATAGAAAGCCAGCGGATCTCCAGGGCATGAGCAGGTAGAAGACAGGGGAATGTCTAAGCTCAAAGAAATCTCGGTGTGAACTCTTGTCTTATTAAACGTCAGAGAATCCACACAGGACCTCAGCCTCTCTTCCGAGGCAGAGAGGCCACTCAGAGAGGTGATGTTGTAGTGCCAGGAAACTTTTCAAAAAAATTGAATTCTTATTAATGGAAGTTCTCACATTGAATGCAAACAGTCAAATAATAACTGTGTGTTAATGCGTATGTTACACAATGTTGACACTCAGATAATAATGGCATTAGTGTGATATTTTTCTTGGTGTTACAGTCTGCAGAATCTGATTCTTGCAGAGTAAGGCATGCAGTCAGCTTCTACCTGAGTGGTTATATACTACAGAACAGATGGTACCTGAAGTGGCTACAGAAAAGCCAGGGAGGGACTTTTTAGAAGAGTATGGAGTGATAGAATGAGGGGGAATGGCTTTAAATTGGAGAGGAGAAGCTTTAGGTTAGACATTAGGAAGAAATTCTTCACAATTAAGATGAAGAGGCCCTGGCCCAGGTTGCCCAGGGAAGCTGTGGCTGCCCCATCCCTGGAGGTGTTCAAGGCCAGGCTGGATGGGGCTTGGAGCAGTCTGGTCAGGTGGGTTTGGAACTGGGTGGGCTTTAAGGTTCCTTCCAACTCCAGCCATTCTATGATTCTATGAATTGGCCTGGATTTGGATTACAAATACTCTACATTTTATGTGCTCGTTGCATCTAGAGTCAATAAATCTCCTTCGCAGCGTAAAGTCACATATGCAGTTGTTTGGAGAATGTAATGATCTCCAAAGCAGAGAGGAGTCTGTACAGCAGTGACTATATTTTGATACCAATATTCAGACAAAGCTCCCACGGATGAAACAGTTTGGACTCCACCTCCTGAGCATGTCCTGACTCTTATGTATACATACATGAATGTGCACATGAATTACTGACACTTTTATGTTGTTAATTTATTGTTGTGCTGACACACAATTTCATCAATGAATGACTACTAAAAATATAAAAGATAGAAGCTTCAGTTCCTTAAATAGAGGAAAGCACCCAGCTTAACTTTATGCAGGAGATTACACTATTTTGATGTGCACTGTCCTTGCGATACATCTTCAGAGCGCCGAATAAAGATTGAGCTTTCTTTCAGTCAACTGGAAACAGCAGAAAAGCAGCCTAACGTGTTATATGAGCACAACCTTAAGTGATCATAGTAACATTCCTGAGAGCCTTCTGGCACAGCAGTGTTTACAGATAATAACTGCCAGTTCTGTGTGGAGGGGCGGGAGAAGAAGCTGGGGTTGGAAAATACTTCATAGGTTTGTAGGGAAAACCTTAAAGCTGGTGCTGAGAAAAATAATTATCTTAAGGAAACAATTCAGTTTGGGGTAGTAATGCCCCAAATGTATTTCCAGCCATTTAATTCAGGGGTGCTCTTTCCACTCTGACTCTCTGGTTTAGAGAATCCCTGCGTTCCTCCAGCTGGTGATGTAAAAATGGGAGGAAAGATTAAATGAATGAATCTCATCAATTCCTCCTTGGCCTGTATGGCTTTGGTAGTAAGCTCATCTGCACAGATTTCTTAATGTCTCGAGGCAAGCTCTCCCATGGGCTTTCCTGAGGACCACACACAAGCCTTCAGTTCTCTTCTAGCATTTTTCTGTTAATTGCTCGTCTTCTAACAAGCAGTCCTTGGGCTTATCAAGAATCGCAAGTAACTTCTTTTGAATAGCTCCAATGTGCTTAGCTACAAGGAAATTGTAAACAGAAAGGCTCTCTGTTGTGCCTTTTGCTCCTGACAACATATGAATACTATGAAAAAGCAGACAAACTAGTGGAGCATGTTGACTACAGGCACGCGGCTGAGGCTATGAGTAAGCCATTCACATAGCCAGTTGAATCCTGCTACCCAGCCCAATTTGTGGATGCTCCCACAAGAAACACAGTGAGTGCTTCTGATGGCAAACAAGTTACCTGCGTTCCCACATGCTGTTTTCTTTAGTCAGAGACAGATTTCTCCTGTTATACAAGATGTTGGTGTTTAAGCTTTGCATAATTGTGTTCTGTATCATTTTGGTCTTGTGTTGTTTTAAATTTTGCTTTCCTGGCCAATGCAATTTATTACAATTAAGTTTTAATCTTCTGCATTGGTCTTTATCATCTTTTCAGCTGAGATGGGAAGCAATTCTGGATCTTTAAAATAGATGTCCTACTTAGACTCAGCATAATATCTTTAACAGAATCTGGTATTTAATAAGAGGATTAAAATCTATTGTAACATCTTGAAGTGCAAACTTGGGAGCTTTGTCATTCCTGAGCTGTGCTGTCTACATCGATGCAGCTGGGTGCAGTAGTCAGAGAAGGTGCTGAAGGATTTGGGTTCCTGCCACCTGTTTGCCATGTGGCAAGAAACAAGTCATACCTGGCTCGGTTTGATGTCTAAGGACAGTCATCTAGTGCCATCTGAGGTACCACTGGGTATCGAGAACATCTGCAAGTACAGTCCTGGAAACGGGGGGCTTATGCCCTTCAGTACCAGCAGC
Source organism: Clamator glandarius (assembly GCA_033459285.1). Taxonomy (NCBI): domain Eukaryota; kingdom Metazoa; phylum Chordata; class Aves; order Cuculiformes; family Cuculidae; genus Clamator; species Clamator glandarius. Next base: position 447,266 of record JAUNZM010000668.1, on the reverse strand, counting down.
TATTGCTGAACAGGACCCCCAGAGATGTCTCAGAGGGTGTTAGGTGCCTCTCTTCAGGAAACTGAAGTAGCTTTTAGTCTCCCTGGTCTCTTGTTTTCTCCATCAGTAAAGACTGTGATAGTGGTTGCACAGGGATGTTTTAAGGCTTGATATCAGAAAATGTATTTAAAAGAAATCCAGAGGTTATTTTCAGAGCACTAAAGTCAGAGACTCTCTTAAACAAATCTATGACTTGCCAGGCAGGATAAGCTTTCGGTTGGTTGTCCTTTAAAAACTCAGTCAGGGTGAACCAAAGCGAGACCAACTCTGTGGCAAAGCACTGATGCTGCATGGCTAGTCCGATCGGTTCTCATTGGAGGGGGTTGTAAGTCTTAGGTGTGACCCTAAGGACCAAAATGAATCCCCTGATACAGGTTATGCCAAAAATTCCCATGGGGGATTGCGACACCTGGATGGATGCTTCGATGTTTTGGTAAAGCCCACGAGATGGAGCTCTTGCTTGAAGGATAAAGCTCTGGCAGGCTGCTGCAGAAGCCGAGAAAATAGGACATAGACCTCCGCTTTATTGGATTGTTTCACGTAACGGGGTTGAATTGAGCAAGCCTGGCTTCCCAAGCGGTAGCTTTTAACAGGAAATGTTCCATGCTAAAGATGTGGAAAAAGGAAATGTATTTTTGCAGTCAGAAGTGCTTGAGGCGTTTATTGATTTTTCTTGTTGTTTTGCAGAACTGTTCTGGCACTCATTCCCTCAAAACTTTCTGTCCCTTAGTATGCTTCCCGTATTTAATTATAACAATTACACTCCTTAGCTATTAAACCCATACAAAATCAAAGCACCGAAAAACTTGCTTAATGGTTTAGAGGAGGGGAAAAAACGTACGATTGGAGTGTGAGAAGGAAAAATATTAAACTTTAAACTTAGTCACCTGAAAGAGAGCTAATGAAACTTTGGAGTGTGGCAAAGAAAGCAGAATTGAGCATGTATTAATCTGTGAAGTTTTTTGAAATGTGTAATCCATGAATTTGGAGGTCCAGCTACACAACATTGCTACCGGGATCGCACTAGTTGGGCATGCACATCACCTCTCAGATTTGTGCCTGGAAAGCTTTTAAAAGCACATTTTTGAAGCACGTTTCTTATTCATGTAATCAAACAATGACACTAATACATCACGGAGAAGTGTAAACACTCTGGCTACAAGGACGTTATGCTTATCTTCAACATGGGTGGTACAAGCAGCAAGGAGATTTGTCCTGTGCTCCCTGCAGTGTGAGGTAGTAATAAGCCACGTTCTTTGTGGAAAGCAAAATTAATGAATAGCACTGATTTCACCTTCTAATGAGACAGTCAAATCATTGCAGCTCACCTCCGTTCTTCATAATTCAACGTGGCCATCCTTATGGCACCAGGGAAATCCTGAGGGTAATGTATAATGTAATGTATTTGACTCAGTTGCCGTCAGATGTATTTTAAGCTCCACCAGCCAAACAAAAAATATGTTCATACCAAACGGCCTCTACTTTCAGACAACATGAAGCAGGCCTCCTGCCTCATAGCATGAGTTTGTGAGCAGAAAAACAGTCAAACTATCTTTTATTCTAAATCACGTAGAATGAACTTCCCTTCAATAATGACTTTGGAAGGACCATTTTATATCTCACCATCCCACCGTTGCCTGGAGCTCTCTCCTCTGCTTTGTAGAAGTGAATAGCACACAAAACATCACTGCTCATTGCTGGGTGTTATCGGGTACACTTAGATAAGAAAAAAAGGAGCATATGTGAGTTAACATAGCTGGATGTATACTTTACGTGCTGTGTAGTGGTTAGTTGTAGGATTTACAGTAGCCAGACATTGCACCATGCTTCATTTAACCTCATTTTATATCGTTACAGCCTATAGTGTAGAATTTGCAAATTAATAAAGTTGAAACCTGTGGCTCCTCAGAGGAGAAGGGTCAAGAGTTTATTTCCTCATTGGTCCTTATCAGTAATTAAGGAGAATCAAATCTTAGCTCTGATATATTCCAAATTCTCCCAGCCATAGCATCATCTGGTCAATGACTGACAATTTCCCTTTTGCTCCTTCATTCTCATATTCTCTATTAAGTAAATTGCATGTTCACATTTCCTAGGAATCGTGGGCATCTGCTGTTTATATGCAGCCAGTGGTGTGGGTCAATGCTTATTCAGGGCTATTTGATCAAGAGAGAACCATACTTACTGCGCACAGCAACATTATGTGCTGTAGATATACAAGTATGCTAAGAACTCTAAGCATCTTCATGTTACACTTGCCTTGGAATCTCCTAGGAAAGCCCAAAGGGAAAAAACAGGGTGATTTGGGTATTTCTGCTGAGAAGAGTTTATGAATTTTTTCCTTCTTTTCATTGGCTAACCAGAAGGGAAGATGCAGTCTTGAAATGGGAGCTGAGGATATCGAAGGCTGGCTCCCATCTTGAGTGAGGAGGAAGAAGAGGAGGAGGTTGATGCCATGGATTTTTCAGGTGGCCTGGAAGGAATCGGGACACTACAGGACTCCCCTTGATGCCCCTGTGTGAAGGCAAATCCTTCTCAGTCAGGTGTCATCTGATAAACTCCAAGTCGGTCCTTCAACTCCATTCTAGTTTTCTGCCACAGAAGGTGCAATCTTTTTATTTCAGGTAAGCACTTACTGGGTCCTCAAATTTGCCCTAAAAATTGCAATTACTGCTTTTACACTGAGGCTTCATGATGAGCAGAATGCCTTATTTGTCCACATTCCCGCAGAAGCTCTATGTACAGCTGAAGTTTAAGAGACACAAAGCATTAAATGCAAAATAAACCCTGAGTGTTTGCTTTTACGTACCGTTTTTTAACAGTTGACTCTTGTTGCCAGGGAAAGAACGTGTTGCTCCATTGTGTGAGTGTGTGATACTGTGATTGAAAATAATGACTTGAATAAACACTTTGCGGTGAAAATTATTCTTTGAAGGTAGGAGTAGAACATGAATTCAGGTCTGGACTGTGTCTGTGGGAACACTTAGTCACCTGAAAATTAAAGGTGAGTGTTCTAGATCAAAGCAGCCTATACTTCAGAATATGTTTAATTATCACACTGTTCCTCTTCATTAAATTCATTTGTTTTAATGATTGGAATGGGTATTCGGCATAGGAATTTAAGTAGTCTATTGGGCACTTGAGATTAAATCAATGGTTTGTTAACAGTTTTATCTGGGAAGTAGATTAGATTATTTAAATTCTATGAAATAGCATCATTTTTCTTTTCTCAGTAGAATAAAGTTATGAGTAAGAAATGATGCTTGGAGCACGAGGGCTCTGTTTGTCATTGTTTTTCACGTGCAGTTTTGGGATTTTACAGTAAAATCATTCATCTTTAGTCTTCATTTATAACATTCTACCAAATCTAGCAAAATAAAACAAGTGCCAGAGCGGTGTCTAGCAGCAGGTGTTTTCCAATGAAAATATGGGAAGTGCCATTTTTTTGTGTTGTTGGGGCAAAAAAAACCTTGTTAATCAGTCCATAAAACAGTAAGATTAATAAGAATGCACTGGAGGTATAAAACAGTCAACACCAAGAGATTTTGAAGATTAACTTAATACATAAAGCATAATTGGATAAAATAGGCAAGTAATGAGTTAAGGGCAGCCCAAATGTGTCATTTCTTGGGGACAGCAGCAACACATCAGTTTACACCACAGCTGGGTAAACCTAGAGGGCACGTAACAGGGTGTTGTGAAATTGTGTTAACCACGATCTGCTGTTGAGGTGTCTCGCTTTATACTTCTCCCATCAGCACTTTTCAGTGAAGCAGGAGAAATACCGAGTTAAATCACACCCTGCACGCCAACTGCTCCACGTGCTTTTGATTTTTCTCAAGATAGGGTAAAGAAAACATCTCTTATTAAAACAAGAAACCATAATTGAGGCGAGAAGGGAGCAAAGCCCAGTAAGTATCACTAGCGTTTCTGCTGAAAGTAGGAGCATCATCTCCATGCTTACAGCACATGATTTCTGTTTTATCGCCTACCTGCTCACTGCCGCTGCTTGGAGTCCACCTGTGCACTCATGTGTTGCTCCGCTGGGGAAGGCAGCAGCAGCTACCGAGCCAGATGCTTCCTCAGTGCCTCTCGAGGCCCCTGCTACGCAGCCTGTTCCTCTTCTGAGAGCCTGAGTTCTGTGTGATGCTGCATAACTAAAACCCATCATGGCCTGCGAGGCATAATTGATAAATCCAGTTTAGCATCTCAGTTTCTGAGGTTAATAAATAAGGATGCCCTTTCCTAGCAACAAATGTGAACCGATAGATTGCTGATAACAGATCTTTAGATCTGCATCACAATAAGAACCACATAATTGCACAAAAAATATTATATATACGTGTAATTAAACACACACATGCAAGCACACACAGTGTCATCTGCCCCCATACCAAATGCACAGCACCACTGAGTGCTAAAATCTGCAATGAATTATTTATATGATGAATTATCCCTCTTCCCTCCTCCTAGAATATCCTATTGCCCATTTCCATTTTTGTTTCGGAAGGATTTATTATTCAGATGTATTCACTGGATAGCTTATTAAACATTTCCTCCTCTTTTTCCCTGTACTATATCACATGCATCTTCCTTTTCTGGTAGCACCTATCCATCCGCTCTCGTAGGGTTTCCCAGCGTGGTGAAACCATGAAAAAGCGCAATAGTTACCCAGACTGTTTACAGTCGTCTTTGTGAACCAATTACAGATGTTCCAAATTTTGGATATTTATTTGCTCACTCGAGTCAAAGCAGTTTCAGCCCTTGAGTAAACAATTTGCAGCTACAGACAGCTTGTGACTGCATGCGAGTGAATTATTTGGTTCTCATCAGTATTTAGCGTGCACCTCTTCAGATTCGTTCTTGTACCCATTATTGCTGGTAAAACTCAGTTCTCTGGAAGCCTTTTGAGAGGGAGGAGGGTCAAGATGAGTGACCAAAGCCAAGTTATTTAGGGGTCTGCTGATGTTCTTTCCATTTAGTTTCTTGGATTTGCCACACTGGCATAAGGGACTTTACTTTACAGTCATAGATTTCTCAGCCTGGGTATCGTACGCTGCCACGCCTGGGACCTGTTCCTGTAAAGCCTGTACAAACACGAACCATTTCCAGATTCTAGGGGCAGTATTTCAATACCAGTTTCCTAGGTGCTGGGATAGTACCTGGGACAGTTAAATGGATGTAAAAGGAATCGCCTACCCACAAGAATTTTCCTTCATTTAGGTTTTCATTGTTTAGTTTCCATTTCACTGGCTGTCCTAGTACCTCCCAGGTGCCCATGTCATATTCAGCATTTAAATCCCAAATCTGCCTTCCTTATTTTTGTTCGATATTTTCATACTTTGTAAATTTTGAGAACGGGGAATCTTGTTCTGAGCATGGTTTAATGGTTCCCCTGGCTGGGAGTCGCTCTGTGCTGTGCTTTAAATCACGGTAGAGATTTACAGTTGTGATAGAAGTGGAACTGCAAGCATCCAAAACAAGAGCTATCTGCGCGCAGAGGAGTCGGCATTCGCATACCTCAGTAAATAATATCCCAGGGATGTCATCTTGCTTCCCCTGAAATCACAACCAGTAATACCCTCTAAGAACAATAGCACTAAAACTGTCCTCGGGTTAAAAATAATCGGTTTGCCTGTGTGCGAAATGCACAGTCCCGAGAGCTCTTTGGCTGGGTAGCAATATTTTACCTCTAACGACCACAAAGCAGAGCCAGCCATTTTTTGCAGGCTCTTCAGAACCCTGTGGTGCCACGAAGCGTACCCGAAGGCAGCCGCCTGCCTTCACCTGAGCACATCCCTCTCTACTGGCTCCTGCCTGCTCCAAAGGCTTGGGGGGAGGGAATAGTGAGGTTGCACTGGCTTTTCTTTACTAATTTTGGCTTTCATATTTGGTCAGGTTCTCCCATTTTCGGATGACTGAGTCTCTGCATCTTCTGCAGCGGAAGAGGAGCACATGTAGTTTACTGAGATTTATTTTTCTTGAGCCGTTGCAGTCGGAGGCGAACGTTCCTCTAGAAAGGAAGAAGTCAGGATCCTGTTTGCCAATACCAGGTATTTCTAGGGTCTCTTTAAAAAAATGCATAAATACACTCTAAACTTCTGTGGCTTTTCTCCCTTCCCCAAACTCCTATCCTTGAATCTATTTAAAAACAATAAATACAGGTGGGAAATATGTAAAAACAGGGTCAGGAAAACAGACGGATAACTGGATGAAGGCTCCCACGGGGCTCTTTTTCTTATCGCTGGGTTTCTTTGGGTGCGGTTATATTCTTGAGCAGAGCCTGGGTCAGAGCGCTCCCTGGCTTGCAGCGAGCGACCCGGCTCCTCTGTGAGTTGTCAGAGTGGGAGGTAAGTGGCAGTAACTAATGGTAATTAGCAGAGGTCTGGACAGCTACGTGTCCCCGAAGACAGGAGCTCTTTTGGGGGTTGTGCCTGTGCAGAGCAAAGCTGATTGTCACCCTGCACAATATGATAATTTTCATCCCTCCACTGAGGCTTCGCTGTCAGATTTGCTCAGCAGTTTTTCAAAAAAGGAGGTTTTATTTTGTTTTTCCAGGGGAAGGTGGCAGAGGGGTTGAAACTGGATGATCTTTAAGGTCCTTTCCAACCCAAACTGGTGATTCTATGCTTTTTCTCCTGAAATCTGTTAAGTAGGGAAGGGAACAATTACCTTCAGGGAAATTACCCATCAGCCGCTATCGGTAATAACTTGTCTCGTGCTTATGGAGCGCTTCACGTTTTTCAGTGACGTACCAAAAAAAATAATAAATAAGCAAAAAGAGAGAGGGGTTTGTTTTTAAATGGCAAGGGATACTTTCTGCTCGCTCGTTGCGTAGTAAGACAAACCTCTTGAGGGGTTTCAAAGGTATTTTAAGAGGCAGGTGGCTGAAGCGCTCAGGGATGCGGTTTAGTCGCGGGCAGCGACTATTTGGTATCGATGACCTCGAAGGTCTTTCCCAGCCTAAATTCTACGATTCTACGAGTGCCCCTCTGACCAAAAGCGAAGCCGAGAAGGCAGAGAGGACTTAACCCCCCCCCCCCCTCACAGCAGCAGCGCCCTCCCCCGGTCCTTGGGGGGCTGGAGTTACCCCGGGGGCGGCCCCGGGGGCGGAGCGGAGCATCCCTGCCCGCCCGGCTCCGGCAGCGCCGCTCGCTCCGCGCAACTTTTCCCAGCGCTCCTTTCTCGCCGGGAGCGCAAACAGGGGCTGCGCCCTCGCCCCGGGCTGCCCTGCGGGGCTCCCGGATCCTTTGCTCGCTTTTATTTTTTTTTTTTTTAATTGTTTTCCTCCTTTTTTTCTTTCTTTTTCTCCGCGGGGAGGGGTGTGGAAGGGCTATAAAGGGACGTGCGTGACACAGTCCCCGTCGCAGCCTTGTTCCCACCGGAGCTGGGGGGCTGAGGGCAACGCCGCCCCCACCCCCCCCCTCCCCAAGAATTATCCCCTCTCCTCTCCTCCCCCATCCTCCTTCCCGGGCGGGACGGGACCCGGTGCCGCCAGGTAAGCGCTGCGGAGGGGCAGGGGGGTGGCGGGGTCCCCTCCGTGGCTGCGGGACCCCTCGGGAAGCGGGGGATGCTCCGCACGGCGCCCCGGGATGCTCTCGGGGTCCCTCGCCCCAGGGATGCTCTCGGGGTCCCTCGCCCCGGGGATGCTCTCGGGGTCCCTCGCCCCGGGGATGCTCTCGGGGTCCCTCGCCCCGGGATGCTCTCGGGGTCCCTCGCCCCGGGGATGCTCTCGGGGTCCCTCGCCCCGGGATGCTCTCGGGGTCCCTCGCCCCAGGGATGCTCTCGGGGTCCCTCGCCCCGGGGATGCTCTCGGGGTCCCTTGCCCTGCGACCTTTTCCTCCCCGGTTTTGCTTCTCACTCCCCGGTTCATCCCCTGGCTGGGTGGCTGGGTGACAGGCAGGCTCCGTCTTTCCTAGCATCATACCGCGAGTTTTTTTGTTTGTTTTCTTTTTGAATGAAAAAAAGGGGGGCAAAAAGCGGCTATCAAGAAAAAGTAGATGGGAAAACTCACCGGCGGGCTGCAAGGGCTGAGATTTGCTCCGTGCGTGCAGCTTGGGTAGCGGTTTTATTCCGACAGCGCAGAGACAATGGCTACAAAGCGTTGTTTAATCACTTGCAGATATAACTTTTACGGATTTAAACCTGCACGGTTAAAGGCTAGTGCAGATTTTTGAAACGCGGTGGTTTTCTGAGCCGTTTCTGCTCTGGATGTATTTAACACTCGAGTGGTAGCGTGCCCCGATTCCACAGACTCGCTGCCAGGGATGAGCGTGATCTCGTCTGTGCCCACGGCTGCTCCAGAGATCGTCCCGCTGGGCACCTACACGAGCGAGGCAGCCTCTGTGAAGCTGCTTTCAGGCAGCAGGTTATGAAGCTCGCAGCGTCCCTTGGACTTTCCTTCCCCACCAAAGGATTTGGTCTGCATCTAGTTAACCAGCTGTAATTAAAGCGCTTCAACGGTACCGCCGGTCTTGTGGCTGGACTGAGCCGCAGGAGGTGAGCTCAGAGGGGAGGCAGGATCCCCAGGAGGAATCTCCCAGGCCTGGCAGGCTGATTGTGAGCATGCAGCAGGCTGGAGATGTTCCGTGACACAAACGTGGCACTGTCTTTGGCGCAGCATCCTGGAGTCGGGCTGCGTGGGTAACCCCTTCCAGCACTGTCTTAGGACGGGCTGCCGGCCTCGCTGCACCGATTTCATGCTTGGTTGAGCTGGTAGAGTTGTATACGTGTAAAACTGGGAGAGGTGAGAGCGGTGTGAGGGTGAGTTCCTCCCTGGGTGGTTGGCAGCGAGTGATTTATGCGCTTGCGACCCTGGCAAGGCGCTGCTAGCTTGGCCGTAACCTGGTTTCTGTAAAAACAGCACTTGGGTGTTAGACATCATCACCATCCTCAGCTGTGCCGTGAGAGAGCAGGGAGAAAAACTTTGTGGTTCTGTTCAGCCTACTTTGAAAATCACCGATTCCTTGCTATTTTAGGAATGGCGTTTTGGATTGCTCCTTGTCAGGAATGCCTCATCCTCCTGCCCTCGCTCTCCTACCTCGTAGCAAAATGCATACCTGCAGGAGGAGAGCTGCCAAGGTCAGCTTTCTAGTACCGCTAAAAGTCTCTGTGAGCTCTTAGAGTAACGACTGCAATTTAAAACTTGTTAATATTGTAGGTGGAGAGGATTTCTTAAAACACTGAGAGATTTTTGTGCTCTAGTTCAACCATTTAAAATATGAATAAGTAAAAAACTGCAGTAGTGCATCACATGTGGGTACCTTATGGATGTACTGGGGATCCTGCGCCTGTGTTCCATCCTGTTGTGAGGAGAACGATACCTGTTCCTTCTGGAATTTGTGTGCTGGCAGATAACAGGCTTAATTTGAAAAAGCTTTCTGTTACGTTTGCAATATCCCTCGGCCCTTTCACATTTCCGTGATGAGGACTGTGGATGCATCACAGTGTCTCTATTTCTGCATGGTCCTGGAGTGAAAAGCCGTGGATTTTGTGCTGTGGAGGGTGGGCACTGCGGCGTGCGGGTGCTGCCTGCACACGTCCCAGGGAAGCGCTGTGCTCCGCAGCGCCTGCTGGAGAATCCAGCTGTTCCCTGGTGCGAGCCACATCTGGCAGGAGGTGGCACACGTGTGATGTGCCATTGATGTCATCGGCTGGCAGGTTACCTCACACCCCAGCCCCCCCCGGGGGGAGTTGGGGTTTGGCGATTAAACGTGTGGTTCAAGAGGGAATTTGAGTGTTGTGTGGGATGCTGGTCCTATGGAGATCAGGTTCTTTAAGAAGGGTGTCGTGGAGGTGAGAGCGAGCTGTTTAGGATTGCTGTTTTGTTGTGGATGGCTCCTTCTGAACGCCAAGGCAAAGCATTTAGGTTTCCCCGGTGTTTATAAATACAATATGGTGCGACCTGTCAAGCAAGCTGTTCAAAATCACGTTACGCCTGGGCTGCCTTCCCTGTTCGGCTCAAATGCCTTCACTGCGTACTCAGTGTTCATCCGACGTGCCCTCTCCTCCTCCTGCAGGGCCGGTGCCGTGGCTCTGCTTACACCATGACCCACTGGAGCCCCAGACCTCCTTTGGTGCCACACTGCTCCCAGCCGGCTCAGCGAGAGCCTGGGCTGCCTGAAAACATCCTGCCTCCTACACCAAATCTGCATGTCGGGTCAGAAATGGTGCTTCAAGTCTCATTTGTCCTGCTTAGAAGGTTTGTCCACCTAAGGTTTGTCCTTCTTAGGAAGTTTGTCCTCTGAAGCTTTCTCCACCTTAAAAGTCCCCTAAAAATGAAGGGATAAACCCTTTTCTGGGAGGTTCCGTGGGAGCAGCAGCGATGGGTGGGTTAGTGGTGCCATCGGAGCCGGGGCTCGCCTTGGCTGCACAATGTGATTTTGAGCTTCCAGCTGCACGCTGGCCTTCTGCTCCCTGCCCTGTGGCTTTAGGAGGGCTGGATGGAGCCTGCCTGCCTGCCCGATGTTTTGCTCTGAAGTGTATCAGGGTCTTCTGCCTTTATATATAAAGATGAGATGTTTATTAAACTCATCCAGTGCTTTTTCTTCTGCGAGTTATGTTCTGAAAGGCTGGTAATAAACAGTTTGTTAAAAAGAAATCCTGATTTATTTCTGCAAATGGTTACATTTCAAGCTGGTACCAAATGGTTTTGTAAGAGACCACCTTTTATGCTTCCCATGGCAGTTTGAAAGATTGCTAGAAAAATAATCCAGAATCTAAGTAGATTTGGATGAAGGCAAGCCAGGACTGCACGTCAGGGTATGTGGTGCTTTTATGCAGCAAAGCAGTGGATTTTACCACAGAACATCTGGGTACTGGCTTCGGTTACAGCACAGATTTTAGTGGGATAACAAGTCTTGTTTGGCTTCACGTTCATTTTGAAGTCACTAAACTTTATACGGATAATAAAACTCTAAGCCCATTACTTCACTGTATTCAAGGGGCTATTTCAGTCCTCCTTCAGGCTCTTGCATCTTTCTAGAGCTGGTTTTATTTTGTTTCACTAAGTGAGTATTTATCTTTTCGAGCCCAGCTTGCTTTCGTAGGAGGCAGATTTACTAATTTGTACCGATGGACACACCAGGGATGGCAGGTTTCCATTCAACCCTGCCGAACACGCACGTTTTCTGCATTAAGGGCAGCCTAATGAAAACTGCACGTTTCTCAGTCAGTGCGTGCAACAGGGCTGGTGTTATTAACGTGGAAGACTATATTGCTGCTCTGGGCTACCAGTTCAACCGCTTGTGAGAGGTAAAATAACGGGGGAACATTATGTTTTCTTTTTCTGTTTGATTATAAAATGCAGGGAAGAAGGTTAGACCTGAGTGAAGGAGGGAAGGGCCTCCTCTTTCATGGAAGAAACCAAGTTTGCAAGACCTTACAAAAGGTTGCACGTACTGGTGAGAATGCTCAGCATCGAGGATTATAACCTTGGCTTAATTATGTGTCAAGAAATATATGTCTGGAATATAAGGCTTGTCTGAGAGTGTGTTAGACAGCCAAGGAGACCGATGTTTGCCTTGCTTTTGGAGAACCCAGCGTGATGCCGAATGCTGTAGAGCTCTGTCTGTATTTTGCTGTCACTGACTGTACAAGCAGGAGCGAAAGGAGAATAAACCAGAGTTATGTTAGAGGAAAGAGAATCTCTTGGGTAAGACAGAGAAGAGGGTCTCAAGTACTGCTTGAGCTCTGCTAAGTAACAATCAGTGCAGTGAGGGAGCGTCGTCCCGGAGAAAAGGCAGAGTACGGAAGCTGTGTTCCTCACTGTGTTTTGCATCGTGACTGAGAATATTCCACTTGTACGACAAAAGTCTTAATCAGATCAAACAGGGATAGTTTCTGCCTGAGAAGACAACTCAAATAAGGTAATGCTTATGGATGGATGGAAGGAGCTTTAAAGGCTGAGGAGATGGTATGTTTGAAAACTTTAACAAGATGTCATTAGGAGAGGAGGTATTTGCCCTTAGATCAGGAAATAGGTCAGGGTAATAAATCATGACTCCGGGAGAGCGTGCTTAAAGCTGGAAATAAGAGGGAGAGAGAGAGAGTAAATATTAAGAAGTTTGCTCTTTTGGAATTAATTTTCTAATTTGCAGTATGCAAGGACACCCACTGAATGGGAGCAAGATAAGTGTTAGCACAGAGCCGTAACAGGAACCAGCCAAAAGTCTCGTGGCTGTGTAGACGGCTTTGATTGCAGCGGGGGGAGCACATCGGTCGTGTGGGACGCGTCAGAGGCAGGCAAAGCATTGTTCTTTTTTCAGTTCACGTGCAAGGTAAACAATACTGTAAATTCACCAAAGATGTGGTGATCTTCTCAAGGGCACTTTACAGGATGGGGTTTAAATACTGTTCAAGTAATCAGCAACACGAGTGATCTGAGAACCCAGTCCACAACTGTGATAAACACAAGTAAGAGTTACCAGAGGGATGCAGGTGAATCCTGTGCGGAGCATGTTTTGCTGGGCTGTGTTCTTCCACCTGGGCAGGGGCAAGCGCTCAGGTGATCACCACATTATCAGCATTTTTCACAGATTGCTCAAGAGCAGACGGGGTTGTCTGGGTCTCGGCCCAAAATGGGACCGCTCTGTTTTTTAGGGTAGTTACATTCAGTAGTTGGAGCGATGTTTGTTGCTTGCCTGACAGCTGAGATAAGAAGCAGTGGGTACTTACTGCGAGCACCTGGAAATTTGAAAACCAAGAGGCAATAATTTATCTTCCCTACTTCATTCCCCGCTCCGCGGGTCCGGATATGAGTGCCCCTCCAGCGTGACCCTCGCGCGCTCACAACGTGACACACCACGGAGGCCGACACCTCCCCGGTGATTTACAGGGGAAAAGCATTGTTTGCCTAATAGAGCATATTTTATTTTTTTTGTTATTTAAGGAAAAGTAACTTTAAAGGGGTTGAAACTTTATTAGAGTGTGAGAAAAATGATACTTTTCATCTTTCTCACTTTCAACTTGTTCAGTACCAAAATCAAGCAGCGCTAGACCGGCTCCAACTGCAAAGGCTGGGGGAGGGAGGTGGGAGGCGCGACGAGATCGCAGGTTCTGTGCTCGTCTCTGCAGGGATTATTAAATAGGGTTGATAGTTTTTACGAAGCAACCAGAATATCATGAAGACGTGAGCTAGCGCGCTCTCTCTCCCTTGCTACTTTGGTTAGGTGCAGGAGATGTACCGCTAATTTGTTTATCGTCAAACAGCCTAAACGTGTCTCAGCATTTTGAAATCCAGAAACCTGATACAAATTAAGGAGTTTACAGATTAGGATGATGATGGTGCGGGAAAGCCAAGTCTCTCAGAGATGCTAGCTGTTCTCTGGATGTGAAGGAAAACATCAGTGAGCAGCATTAACGGTTTGGTTTCTAGTCCCCATTCTTTCTCTTCCTTTGGCTACTAAAATCTGCATTTAATTCCCTGTGGGCTTTTTCTCTTGGGGAAGAATTACTTATTTGGGTATGATTTGTAGGACTAATAGGATCTTATCCCTATTTGGGGAAGACCCTAGGGGCACTCTCAGACTGATTTTTCAGTAATAAGAAATAATGAATTGAAATCTAATAGTCCTAGGGTGTATTAAAGTTAACAGTTTTGCGGGGAGGATTTAACATCAGTCAATTAAAACTTTTATAATCCTGTTATAGTACAATAGTTGAAAAAAAATTCATGCTGGAAAGAATAAGAAGGTTTTAAGACCCTTTCATATCATGTGAACAAATCTATCTTAATTTAACATTTGAATTAAATAGGTATTTTAAAAGGAGGAAGATAAGACATCTCTGGCAAGTGTGTGATAGCAGGGTGGCAGGCTCAGGGAAGGAAACGCGCTGTGTTGATTTACGAAGTGTGTTCTAATTCCTGCTTATTTTAGAAAAAGCAATTGCAAAGTGTTTATAAGAAAAATCCAGGCAATTAGGGCTTTAACTTGAACATGCAAAATTCATACACGTCAGCGGGATGTACAACCGACAGGCCAAAAACGTGCTTCTGGCTTAGCCTTTTGCTCACTGGGTTCGTGGCCGTCTCCGCTCAGCACTGTGAGCTCGGTGTGGGGACTGCGTGGACCCTGACTCGTGGCCCTCGGTGAAATGTGCGTGTGAAGAGCAATGTGGGAGCCAAGGGCATCATCCCAGAGCCCCCTGCCCAGCTCCAGCCCAAACCCCTCAGGCCTGCTGAAATGCCTCAAGGGGACAAAGCACCAAGGAGACAAGACTTTTCTGAATTTACAGCTTTTTGTGGTTTGCAGTGCAGTATTAACGGTGATGTTGAAACGGCACTTTGTCCATTAGCGGTAACTTTCGTCCAAGCATCTTGCAGCTATTTCCAATCGCTGGTGAAGGGACAACCCCAAAAGGCAATGTTGGGTTCCACCTCAGCTCTCACCATATCTTCCCCCTTTGGGAAAGGAAATGCCCTTGGCACGCATTTCAGCCATCTCTGAATGCAGAAATACCTTTCCCTTCCCTTCTTTTTTTCCCTTCCCTTCCCTTCCCTGCTGTCAAGTGAGGATGTATGGTTACCATAAGAAGGCCTGAAGGTTTTGGAGTTGTTTGGATGTTCACTCACCCATGACAGTCTGACCCATCTCCCCATATGTGTTCCCTCCGCTTTTGTTCACAGTAAATAGATAAAGGACTAACCTTTTGCCTGCCAGCCTGGACAAATAAACACTGGCCCAGCAGTAGAGTGGAGCTGAAACAGAGCCTTTCAGTAATCTGGTTTTTGAGATCCCTTATCACAGCTCTGCAGTTGACCCTGGCAGGTTTGAAACTCTTCCAGCGTGTTTCTTCAGAGCACCTGTCTTTTTTCACTTGGGAAAGACTTTTCAGCCTGATCACGCAGAAGCCCAGCACTTAGAAAACCCAAGAAGTGTTACAAAGCCACCTAGAGACTGGCAGCTCCCAAACATGCTCCTATCCTGCTTTGGTATGATGGCTGGACTTGAGATGTCTTGTAATGTCTTCAGACAGCTGCGTGTGGCAGCTTGTGGCAGCAGTCTCTGTGGCCGTGCTTCACTGTCTCTGGGCATTTATCATTTTGCCCTCTGGAGGCAAATCCTTTCTCTATCACATGTAGCTCTGGAGATATTTAGTGATGTTGGTTGAGCATGGCCCCTTGGTGCCTGCTGGGTGGCTCAGGGCAGGTACGCAGGCAGTGTGGCTCTGTAGCTCCTCTGGTGCCTGGCCATGCTTGTCCTGAATCTTTCTTCCCCTTCTCAGCAGCTACAACAGCCTTGAGTAACCTTGGGAGCCACCTTGTACCATACGGGCGCTCTCCTTCTCCAAGGGTCCCTGTTCCCTTGTGAACATTGGGATCTGATGTCACTTGTCACAGTGACCAGTGGGAAGGTTAGGAAATGGGGACAAGAGCCTCCACGCGTGGGTCTGCTCAGGATGAATCTTGCTCACCTCGCCGTGCAAAGGCCAGGCTGTTGTAGGAAGCAGAAGTTTGGATTTTCTCTGGAGATAGTGGGAAGTGTCTGGGACCGCAGAGGGTGACTACAAGGAGCTACGCTGAGAAATTCAGAGCAGCTAAAGTCCTTCCCTAGCAATTTTCACCAATTTACTGAGTTTTATTCTATAGGAATCTCTGCCTTTTTTAAAGCTGAATGCTAGGGAAATAAACACTGCTAGGCAAAATTTAGCCTGCCTGAACTTTCCTGCTTTTTCTTATCCCTAGTGTATAAAGTAAGCATGTATAAGAGGTAATTTTCTGAATGATGCACAGTGTAAGCGGTGAGGCTGATGGTCCTCCCACTTGCGATGGGCCGTCCTATGCTCTCAGCCTCTGAAGAAGTCACCAGAATTAATAGCGTGACTAAGAAAGTGTGTGTGCTGCTTTCTAGGAATGGCAGGGATCAGCACAGGGGATGTAGCCATGCAGGGTCTTGGAAAGTCTTTGCTGTGGCTGAGGTCTGCCTGCTCTAATGCTGAGGACGCTGGCAGGAATATGTAAATATCTATTTCTTTAGCACTACATTTGAAGCTTTCCATTTTCAAACACTTGACAAATGTTTGCATATTTTCAGCGACCCTTTTCTAACTCGGGAAAATGAGACACAGCATCTGTGAATTAGCGTGTTATGCACCAAGTCATTATGAAGGAGCACCTTAAGGGTTCATTAAGGACTTGTAGGGTCCAAGATTTCCTTTGCACTCCTTTAAAGCTGAAGGGAAATAATACTAAAGCTCAATCCAATTTTGGACAGTAAATTCAATTAGGTTTCTGATGTTAATTAAGGAATTGCAAATTGGAGGGGATCGCCTATCTGCATAACATGCATTACTTAAGTATAGTAATATGGGCTAGAATCTCAGTTTGGTAGAAAAAGTCACAGTTTCTTTGAAGTCAGCTGAGAATCTGGCTTACATGATTCAGGTGTAACTAAAAGTGAAACAAGGGTATGGTTGAAAAATGTAGTAAAGAACAGATGAAATAAAAATAACTTTTTCTCCAATTACATAAACTACACTTTCTTCTTGTCCCATATCTGGTTAATTATAAGTGTTCCTGGATTGAAAAACCTAGAATCCAACCTTTCAACTGCATTTGGTGCATTTGATGCCCACTACAGTTTCTATTTGAGTTCCCATTGCTGTGTCTTTGCTCCAAGATATCCACTGCCACCTGCAAACCAGTGCAGGACACTGTCCTGGCAGCAGCACAGGGATGCAGTTGCATCCCCAGGGGTTGGAGAATCAACTCTTGGGCACGAGCACTGTAGTGGGTTGTTACTGGAGCTGCTGTCCTGCTGCCAGAGGGCTTTCTGGAAAGCTGCTGCTGTCCCTCTCCATGCTATTGCTGGCGTTGCTGGTTGTTACTGTTTAGCCTAGAAGCACCAAGAAACCCCTAGGTAGTGAAAAGGAAGATGGAGTAAAATTGCAAATGAGAATTTCGGAGTGGCTGTTTCAGGAAAACTGCATGCAGAGGTAGGGAGTTGGACAGGAATACTAATGTACTTGGGCTGGCTGTGGTTTTGTAACCCTGCGTACGTGTGTGGTGGTGGTTCTGACACGGCAGAAAACTGTCTGACGGAAGCCAAGGGGATCGGCCTCTTTGCTCTTAAAAGGATTTCAAAATAGTCAGCAATTTTCCCTTTTCTAACCATGTACCAAAAAGTAGAAGGAAAGAAGTGTGCAAGCAATTCAGTGTGCTTGCAGCACAGCTTTCCTTAAAATGTAAGTGCTCTGGTTGCTGTTGGAGCTGCCGGGGGCTCAGCTTTCCCCTGCTCCTGCCCTGCAAGTCTCACCAGTGACCCGCAGCCCCTTGCCTGTCGCTGACTGTCCCACAGCTCCCTGCCCTGTGTGAGTCGCTTATTTTCTCCACTTTAACAAACCCCTTGTTGGCTGTGGGCAGCTGCCAGGCAAGTGGTATTCCCCAGGCCCTAGGAATTACTCAAGCAACTTCAACTCCTTAGGTAGTTAATGCAGTTGATGGCTTTAGTTTTATGTTATAGTGCTTTCTAAAGCTTTCTGATGTCCAGCCGTAAGCCCCAGCAGTCTGAGGATGTGGCAGCAGGATGCACGGGCTCTGGTTCGGCTCCTTCTGTTTCTCATACCCTGACATTTCAGTCATCCCTGTCCCTCGTGGGTTTTGGCAAGGGCACTTGCTCATAATGCATTCAGAAGTATTCCAGAAAAACAGTGGGAAACTCCGTACCAAATACCAACATGTTTGTGTTGGTTGTAATTTGTAATTGTTCGTATGTGTTCCTCCCCACTAATCCCCTTGCTGAAACTCATTATGGAGACAGAAATGTTGACTCGGAGAGCTGTGCTGAAGGCAGAATGACTTGGCTGAGGAAAGTAGCTATTGTTTTATGATTAAAGGAAGGGATTATATTGGGATTTCCTTGAACAAGGCAAGTCGCTGCCCCACTTTTATTGCTCGTAACAAGGGGATAATAATTACTCTCTGTTATAAAACACCTCCAGTTCTTGCGATGAAAGATTGGTGGTACTCGGGCTTGGTTATATTACATGGCCTGGAGTTGTGCAAACTATGATTTCTCTGCCTTATCTTATTTCTCCTCCTGGGGCTCAAACCCCACTGAGACTATGGAAAAAAATCCCCCTTCTCCAAGTTGGGCATGTGAAATGAGATTTTCCTCTGGAAAAGCTAGTACCAGTTCCCCATTCCATGATGCTTGCTCCCTCCGTGAGCAACATCCAAGCCTCCTGGGGATTTTGGATGCCCTTGGGAGCATGAGCAGGTACGCTGGTAAGGACACAGGCCAGCCTGTGTCGAAGTGGCCAGGAGCAGTGGAGCTGGCTGCCACTCAGTGCTCCAGCCCGTCACTTCTTCCCGTGCCGCTGGCATCTCTCGCAAGGGGAGCTGTTGGAGAACAACGGAGCATTGTAACAGAGGTCGCTGGGGACTCACTGTTTGTTTGGTTTTGACACTCACCACTCAGTCGCATGGGTCGAGGTGACTGTGAAGGAGAGAAGCGCTGGTATGTGGCCTCTGATTAGAAAAAGAAAAACTACTAGGCATTTCCTTGAGTGTCCCAAATGACATCTCTTGGCTCAGCTGCCTTTTGAAGCATTCATCTACCACCAGCTCCAGGATGGCCATTCTGATGTAATGAGAGTTGAGTCTGTTTCCACTAAAAGTGGAAAAATAAATAAGGCTCAGTTTGGAAACAAAACAGTCCGTGTAAAATTTGATTTTTGATACCATATCTCCCTGAGTATGTTTGCTTTTCAATGCATCTATTTTGAGCCAGCTCTACATTTTACAATGTTACCCCTTCAGAGTTAACCTCTCCCCTAAGTTGTAGTTCGTTACTGCTGTTACTCATTAAGATTTGGTGGAAATGTACCCTTATTTCTTCATACCTTCTTATTTTTACCTAGCTGGATGTTTTTCCTCATGCTACTGTGATTTGCTTTGCTAAAACAATACTCCCAGGAAAGGAAAACTGTGGGTTGAATTGGAATTGTGGGAGGCAGTCGGTTAATCCACAGATTATTGACACGGTGGACCCTAAATGCTTCAAAGGCACCATTATAGTCCATCGTGTCTGTGCGTACTTAGGGAGCTTTAATCCACGGATTACAGGTTCGTAAATGCTCCTGCCCTCCCAGTTACAGCCGGTCCTGCCAACGGGAGCTGCCACGTCGAGCCAGCTGTGGTGCTACACACAGATATTTCTCTTTATGATCCACAGAGTCAGCACTACACCCTGCATCCCCATCGGAGTTGCCTTCCTCATCCTGCCCGATTCCATAGGGAAAGGCTTTGGGCTGGTGCATGTCTCTGGCAGAGAGGCTGGCAGGGGCTCCTGGCAAGGCTCCCGCAGCCCTGCGTGGTCCGTGCTTTTCCACAGGCAGGACCAGACAACAAGTTTTCAGGTGTGCTGCTCTTTTTAAAACAAAAAACCCAAACAAAAAGCATACTGAAAAGTTTCCTGATCCTTTAGGGAATAGTAAGTATTAAATGGCCTTTGCTTTTCCCCTCCAGCCTCCCCTCAGCAAACAAACTGAGCAGCTCCCAGTAAATACTTAAAATTTCAAAGGCATTATTTTTCCTTGTTTGCATATTAAAAATAACTAATTGTTTAATGATTGAAATTCGTAGGTGGTTTTCAACCTCTCTGTTGCTGAGATGCTAACTCTGTTGAGGTGGATATAGTTGTTCTGTATCTCTGGAAATGAAGTGTATAATGGAAAAGCTCACAGCCTCTTTATTTGCAGCATTCCTATAATAACTCAAAGAAGTCATACAGTGCCCTTTTATTTCCAAAACTGGACTTAACTCATGTCAGTAAATCTACAGAGTTATTATGAAATGCAGCATGGGTAATGTAAACAACAAAAAAAAGAAACCCCAGCACACCAGAGTTTAAAAATAGGACTTAAGGAGGGAAAAAAGTTAAGTAGCCGTAAAATAAAAAGAGAAGAAATGGAACACAAAAGCACCGTGGCAGGCAAGGCCTTGAAATTGTCCTTATTAAATGACAGTCATGCACTTTCCCCTCCCCATAGTTAAACATAGGGGTTTATTTATTCCAGATTCATTTGCTTCAGGTAAACCCAGATCTGTTTTGTTTTGTTACTATAAATCCTTTGCTGGTCTCTGCGGCCTGCAGAGGTAAAGCTCATGATTTTCGTAGATCAAGGCATTTGAAGATGACTTGTGAATAGGTGTTGCTCATGTTCCCTTGTTACAGAGCTTAGGTGTGGTCAGTGACATTGAGCGATCCCGTGAGTGTGTGTGTCTGTGCATGAAATACATCCACAGTGAAATCCAAACAGGCACACACAACTGCTTCAATCCCAAACAGCCACTCAGAATAGGTTCTCGGCTCACAGGGTGGGATTTCTGTGATGGGATTTAAGTGGGGAACCCCTGATACCTCGTGGGGTGCACATGCCCTGTGCAACCACTATATTTTGCTGGAAAAAAAAAACTCAGCTTGCTTAGGGCAAGCAGAAAATACCAGAGGATTTATCAGTGAAATAAAAATGAGGTGATTTTATCTACCCTCGAGGCCACTTGTTTCTGTCTCTGGTTGAGGATGCGCCAGCCCCACCGATCCCGCAGACTGCAGGAAGAGGTGCTGCCACAGCTCTAGCTAATTTGTCCCGCAGCTTGGCACCTAAGCCAGTTGCAAATCATGTTGTTCTCTCAGTTTCTGCTTATAATTGCAGTTTACCTGGTTATTTGTAGGCTTTCCAAATAGATGAAGTTTGTTATACAAGAGTCTTAGAGGCTGCATAGAGGGCTTGTGTATATGGGATTTTGCAAAGGTTGGGTAGGAGTCATGGAATGGAAATAATTACAAAGATAGGAATGAATTGTAAACATCACAAAATCTATGATCCAAACCAATAATTTTCATGTATGTAGTTATAGCGCCAATTTATAAAAGGACCAGACTGCTGCTTTCATTTATTTATACTTTGCGTAATGGAAAAAAAACCCCAACCTCTGGCAAGGTGGTAAATTTTCAGGTGTACAAATGTACAATATGTATTTTTCACCTGTTGATCGATTTGGATAAATCCATATAGGTTTAAGTAAACCTTTTCTAAGGTGTAGAGTGTTTGTTCAGCCCAGGAGCTGCTCGCCTGGGGATGAGACCACTGCCTTCCAGGTTAAAATAGAAGGAAATGCTGACCAGCAATGCTCTGGCATTGCTCAGTCTGCCTGGGCTCAGTGTCCCAGCAGGCAAAATTGGGTGCCCTCATCCAGCTGGAATGTGGTGGGGACTCCCTAGATGCTCCCTGCTCCCTCGAGAGGGTCAGTCTGCAAGAGGGAAGAGAGAAAGGGGGAAAGAAGTAGAAAAGGGAGAAGAAAGAAAACATTCCCAAGTGACGGGACAGGACAAGAGGGAATGGCCTCAAGCTCCGCCAGGGGAGGTTTAGGCTGGACATTAGGAAAAAATTTTTCACAGAAAGGGTCATTGGGCACTGGCAGAGGCTGCCCAGGGAGGTGGTTGATTCACCTTCCCTGGAGGGGTTTAAGGCACGGGTGGAGGAGGCACTGGGGGACATGGGTTAGTGTTTGATAGGAATGGTTGGACTCGATGATCCGGTGTGTCTCTTCCAACCTGGTTATTCTGTGATTCCCCTCTCCCCCTTTCCTTTGGAAAGGAAGGAATATAGAAACAAGTCATATTTTCTTAAGGACGTTTTCAGTGGTGCTGTTGCTTCTGGTTTAGAGCTGCTGGCATCAGCTTCGCCCAGGAGGACGGGAAGTGGGAGAAGGGAGATGCAGGATGGGAGTTTTCATCTTCGTACTCCGGTTCAAGGCTAAATGTCAAGAAAGTTTGGGGGAAAAGCGAAAGGTAAAGATGGGCCATTAGAGGGCACTTTTGCAGTCCTGGAGAAGGAAACCGGTGCTTATTATTTCACATAGAACTGTTTATTTTGCCGCTCTCTTAAATTCAGTGATAAACAGCAGGCAAATCCCTCCAGTCAGCAGGAATATATCAATAAATGTTGACTAGGAGTTTAAAAGAAAAGAAAACAAGACAAACTTTTAGAAAAGGGAATAAAAGGCATTTAGGAGGTGGCACAGGCTGGAGAAAAAGAAATCACACAACGTATTTAACATAATTTGTATGGCTGTGCAGTGCAGTGCTTGGGCCTCAGCTCATACCTGGCTGCTGAAAATGAAACCATCTTGGAGCACAGCACAGTGAGACAAGAAAATCTTTTGTTGGAAGTTTCTGAGGGCTGGGTGGGAGAGCAGGAATTAATGTGCTAGCATCTAGGAAGTGTATTTTCTACAGGGCTCTGTCACAGTCATTGTCCAGCAGTGAACTTACCCAGAAACACAGAATGAATAAATGATTTTTTTGCTTCCCTCTTGATGTTTTGCATGAGTTAGAGAGGATTTAGCTTGAATCTCTGCCGAAGTTTTGTATGTGAACTGCAAGAACTGAAATCAGTTTATTAACTGGTGTGAGAGGGTGGTATGACACTCACAGCAGGGTTCCAAAAACTGAGAGTGAGTTTTGGATGCCTCTTTGCTGCTGGAGTGTGAAAGTGTCGTGCATGAGAATTGGGCCCATTTTTAGCCTCTGAGGTGGGACGAGTGAAAGTGAAAGCACTCAAACCCATATTCCGTTGTAAAGGAACAAAGATTAGAACGCTTTTCTTCTTCAGTAGCAGTTGACAACTTTGCAAGTTATTTCATGTATTGAAAAGGCCAGTGCTGCCTGCCGAAGCTGGGCAGCGATCACAGAACTAACCTTAATATATCTTTTATAGTTATTTTTAAGCCAAAACGTGTTTACAGTTAGATAAAAAATCAGAACAAATCTGTAGGTTGTTGCTACACTGGAGTTGCTAACAGGGACAGAAACAATACCCACAAGACTTTGTAAAGTGAATTAGCTAGTGAAATTATTTAAGAAGTGAAGCTTAGCCTGGGTAGTCCTATAATCAGGAATGGTTTATTTTAACAGAGGTTACATTGCGCTGGAACTGAGTATGAGAATATACAGGATTGCAGTTTCAAGGAGTTCATATGGAGGACGCTGTCGGCGGAAAGTGTCAGAGTTTCTTACCTAACCAAATAATCTGTGGTAACTGTTGTGATTAAGTTGGAAAGAATTTCTTCCCTGTTGGCCAACGATAATAGTTGAAAAATCAATAAACAGCGTGTTAGAGCACACAGAACTCATCCCGCTTTGTGCAAGAGGAGGTTTCTGCTGACTTTGGTGACTCAAGCCAGCAAGCATTTTGACATACGATCTTTGCTCCAAAAGGTCAAATGTCATTCACGTTGCTGATAAGTATCAACACTTAGTCTGAATTGGAGGAAATATGTCTGTTGTCATCAAAAGCGAAGTCAGGACCTGGTTGGGATAAACTTTGACAGATGCTGGGGGAGCTAAATCAGGATTTAACTGTAAGTAGTAATTCTGTGTCTTAGGCAGAGCCCCTTACTCCTTCCCCTTCTGTAGGGCAGAGCACTGCAGCAAACTGTCATTTCAACATCTCAAACAATATTGAAGCGTACAATTCAAGAACTGTGGGCTCCGGAGATAAAGCGTTACAAGCCGTGCGAAGGGGGACCATGGCCATGTGTTGCTGTCACCAGGTTATCACTGAATAAGTCCGGGCGCAGCCTTCTCCTAGTGCAAAATAACTTCTGGCAGCCTTGGCTCCAGAAGCCAAGAACCTTGGGGCTCCCTTGGCTGCTCACTCTCAGGGGGCACAGGGCTCCTCTCAAGTCTCTGTACCCACCTGGGAAACTGCCAGGTGAACCTCAAGCACTCGCTTTCATCTTTCCCATGGTTTTCCACTCCAGAAAGGGAGGATCTAGCTGCAAATGTAGGAATATGTGGTGGGCCAGGGAGGGAGAATGCTCAGGAAGATGTAGTAGCCTTTGGTGTGAGGGAAGGCACAAGCAAAAGGAGGCAAAGATAAAATTACATCCTGGCGAGGGAGTTTTCAGCGTGCGTCACTTGTGTCTTACAGGGTTACTCTGGGATTCGCTACATATTTCTGTTCCCTCTTGCATCACCGGTTTCAGTGGGAAAAAAAAGAGAGGTGAAGGGCAGGGAGTAAGCTGAACAGCACGGGTTGGAGAAAACAGTAGAAAGCGGTGCGGGAATGAGCTGAGGTAATGGGGCTTGGGACAGTGGAGAGTAAGGGAGGGCGAGAGCACGGAGGACCTGAGCCATTGGTGGAAGGAGTAATTAAACGACAATGATGTTAGAGGCAAAAGAAGAAATATAAGGATGAAAATAGCCCTTTCTGGGCCTCGCTGGTGTCAGGACACCTGCTGTCCTGCGTGTGGCTGGCTGTGTTTTACCATCCCGGGAGCAGGATGGACAGATGCCACAGCCTCCTCTCCGCACATGCAGAAGGGGAGCTAGGGACAGCAGGGTGGGGGGGATTTGGGAAGATTTGGGGGTGAAAAAGAGGACAAGACCCCATGCTGCCTGTGCAAATTCCTGCATTTGGGATGCCAACACCCACCTGCAGGAGCTTTAGCAGGGATGTGGTGATAGTGAGAGGGGCAGAGATTGGCAGGCTGCTCACTTTCATGAAGAGGAGATCAGGAAGGGGAACATGGAGATCTTGGGGCTGCCAGGGAGTGGGGCTTGCTGAAAGCTTCTGAAGGTCTGGAGAAGGTGAGCTGGTGCAAGTAGGAGGGTCCTGTGTCGTGACTGCACTGCACTCCACTGCTTTGGGGTTTCTGGAAGATAAAGCCATGGGAGGGGAAAGGAGGAGGCTGCTGAGGCTTCCCTCAGGGGCACCTGTTTGTATTTTTGTGAAGTGCTTGAAGGGGGAAGAGCAATTTTATTATGGCTTGGACTACATCATGCTGCTTCTTGAGAAGCTTTAGGTTTGCTATTTTTACATAAAAGATTAGGGCAGGGGCAAGTAGAGTGGGAAAAAAAAACCCCATTTCAACAGTAGATTTGATCTTAGACGTAAAAAGAAAGAGTTTTTTACAAAGCTGTAATTAATTTACAATGCACAATGAAGAGTGGTGTGTGACCACACATTCAGACAAGTAACAAGCAATTCCAACAGCTCTGCTTTTTATCACGCTTCTCCCCAAAACCAGTGGCTAACAGGGTTTAGGAAATGGTCTAAACTTCTTTTTCTAATTTAAAAAAAATGCTATCATTTAGCAATTAAAACTCCTATTCTTGTACCAGAAAAGGGCTTTGTTTCCCCTCACCATCATCCCATACTAGAGCTGTTACATGTGAGATCATATACTATACTGAAAGGAGATTTCCAGGCTGCCCCACTGTATATGTTAGGATAGTCATTACTGACCTAGTTATAGACATAATAATGAAAGGCTAAGATTATGAATTATTATGCCTAATTTGTAAGGGATTCACTGCTTTTGTGTTTTGCAGTTCCCATCAGGCTTAAGGATTAAGCCCTGCTGAATTGCATGCTAATACCAATGTGCTTTGAATATGTGTGGGTTTATATCACATTTTCCTAATTCACTATTTTTATAAAGAATAATTTCACTGGAAATATTTACTTTTCAAAGGATTGTTGGAAGCCCAACCAGAAAAGTTGATGCAACCTCAATCTGTTCTGTGCTTACGCGAGCTCCCGTGTCCAGCAAGCACTGTTCTGCTGTGGCAAAACATCAGACTGTAGCTCTACCAAAATGCATGGAAGGATTTTGCTCTTTGTTAATGACAGGGAGAGAAACCAATTTGCAACCAGTGCACAGGCTTGTGTTTTGATTGCAACTTAAGAAGGAAAAATCTTATTTGCATACTTAATCCAAGTGCTGTGATACGAGCTTAGTCTTTACAATATGTATTCCTAGTGCTTTGTATGGTAGCACAGTAAAGGTATCAGCAAAGCTGTGACTCCCTGAAAGGAGGCTGTAGTGAGGGGGATACCGGTCTCTTCTCCCAAGTAACGAGTGATAGGAAATGAGGAAATGGTCTCAAGTTGCACCAGAGGAGATTTAAATGTTAGGAAACATCACTGATAGAGTGGTGAAACATTGGCACGGGCTGGCCAGGGCCATCGTGGAGACTCCATCCCTGAAGACATTCAAAAAACCGTGTAGATGTGGCACTTTAGGCTTAATAGGCACAGTGGTGTTGGGCTGATGGTTGGACTGGATGATCTTAGAGGTCTTTTCCAACCTTAATGATGCAATGAAGGCACAAAGCGCATGTGATGCTGTTACAGGTATGCCCACGTTTTAGCAGTACATCAGTCCATAAGAGCCACACAGGTTTGCAGTCAGCTGAGACAATGACTGCGGGTCACTAGTAAAGTGGTGCTTCACCATGGTGTTGGCCACCAGCATGGGACAAGCTGGTGGCAGCTCCCGCTGCCTGTGGTGCAGCCCTCCTCAGGTGGAGTTGCCTCTCGTTGCTCTAGGATGCTCCTGCTGCACTGCCCACTGCTGCTGCTGCTGCTGCCACTCAGCTCCACGCCCCAGAAGTTGCCTACCAGAGATGAGGAGCTCTTCCAAATGCAGATCCGGGACAAAGCATTTTTTCATGATTCATCAGTCATCCCAGATGGAGCCGAAATTAGCAGCTACCTCTTCCGAGACACCCCGAAAAGGTATTTCTGCTGAGTTCAAGCAAGGAAGTTTTACTTTAAAGATAGTGGCTTTATTTGCTGGCTATTTTGAAATAATAATTGGATCCAAACCAGAAAAGTACAAATGCCAGTGTTCTGTCTGGTGAAGTAAGTAGCTATGAGAGTTTCTATCTCAGTCTGGCCTCCCCACTGAGGGTCTATCCCAGTTTATTTGATTTCTGGGACAAGCCCAGAGCTCCCACAGACTAGAGAAGTTCCTTGAAGTGGGGCCACTAACCATGTCTGGAGGCAAATGGAGCGGGAAGGAAATTGGAAACTACAGGCTCACCTCACCACACTTGTCTCTCTTCATTATTTCATCTTGTGTTTTAAAGAAGCAGTGTGAGCCAGTCTGGTCTGAACTCCCCACTTCCCAACCTCGACTGCGTGGGTCAGAAAATACTGAGGTTAGACTAGGGAAGAACCTGAGGCTCCAAAGCATTCAGGGAAGACTGGCATTGCCACGTTCCTCCTCATATCACAGCCCACCTTAAGCCTTCATCAATGAGAAACATTTTATGAAAAATGACATGGTGCTTGGTGGGATGTGGGAGGACAGTGGAAAGTGTATGTGTCTGTGTGCACTTCCAGGATCCTTGCTTGGAAAGAGCATAAAATATGTGTCCTGCTTTGAAGAGCACATCCCTAAATTCCAGGAAAGATGCCGTTTCCCTCATTTATACCTTTGTGACCATTTATACTGTGCATAGTTAGTGTAAGGGTAAAAAAGTGAAGCTGATGGAGGGGAGGGCAGGAGGCCAGATGCCCCTCTCTGTGTTTGGACAAGCAAAGTGTGATCTCTGCAGCTCTGTGTTAATGGGGGACTCCCCTCACCTCCTTTGCTCTTGCCTACTGGCCTCTCCATATTTCCTCTGCACATGTTTGCTTGTAAGTAACACTTCCGTCTCTGTTGCCCCACCAAGATCAACCTTGATCGTGTCAAGTCCGTCCCAGGTGGTGGGCTACCATCAGGATTTATTTATGTGTGGATCTGTTAACCTTCCCTAGGTATTTCTTTGTGGTTGAAGAGGACAACACTCCCTTGGCAGTGACAGTGACGCCGTGCGATGCCCCTCTGGAGTGGAAACTGAGTGTGCAAGAGCTCCCAGAGGAAGCCAGTGGAGAAGGTTCAGGTAACAAGTGACTGACGACTTCCCTTCTACCTCAGAGCCCTAATTTTCTCATGGATTCAGAGCCACTCAGACCAGTCTTGGTGTGATGCTGAGTCTTGCAGCAGGCCCATCTTTATGGTCTGCTGTTTGGATCTTCAGCCTCAGTCCTGCTGTTAGGCAGGCAACTGGCAATGGGGAGAGCGTGATAGGGAACAGGGCTGTAAAAACGTAAAAGTGAAAGCTGAGGTTATAGTTACAGAGTGCGCTGGATGCTGCTACAACAAGGTGCGTTTGCCCGGAGTAATTGGAATTCAGAGGGCTTTGCTCTGAGCTGTGTACACAAGATAAGAACTGGAGAGACAGGGCTGGCACTGCAGCAGGGCTGAGCTCACCCTTTTGAGGGGACTCGTCTGTAGGCATGGAGTTTATTTGTAGTTAAACATGTAACTGCTGCTGAGGAGAGGAAAGGCCTCTGGCTTCCAGAGCTTCTCACACAAGTGCTAAATGTCACATTGTGTGTATGACACACACCCCTTTGGCCCCCACTGGATTTAAGCACAAAGTTTTAGTGTGACTCAGAGGACCGAAGCTGAGGGCCCAAGCCCAAAAACATGCAGCACACAGTTCCCCTTGGGTTCTTGTATGGCATCTCTAAGTTGGGTGCCTGAAGCGGACAAGTGAAAGGTGTTAACTATCATTCACGAGACTCTGTGAGTACTGGTCAGGTGAAATTCCCTTTGCCCATGTTTTTAACCTGAGCACCAAACCAGTTTCCTCTCTGCCTTAACAGAATTATTTTCCTCAGAAGATCACAGAATCATAGAATGGTTTGAATTGGAAGGGACCTTAAAAATCATCCAGTTCCGGCCCCCCTGCCATGGGCAAGGACACCTCCAACTGGATCAGGCTGCTCATAGCCTCATCCAGTCTAGCTTTGAACACCTCCAGGGGTGGGGCAGCCACAACTTCTCTGAGCAACCCGTGCCAGTGCCTTACCACCCTCACAGGAAAACAGTTCCTCCTAATATCACTTTTATATTTGATGTAGAATTATCTGTTAAGAGTTTTATTGTCTCATATTCACAGATTGCATCTAAACACGTTTTTCTTTGCTTATAACCTAGGTGAACCAGAACCTCTTGAGCAACAGAAACAGCAGATCACTAATGAGGAAGGCACAGAGCTGTTTTCTTACAAAGGCAATGATGTTGAGTACTTTGTGTCCTCTAGTTCTCCATCTGGTTTGTACCAACTAGATCTGCTGTCGACAGAGAAAGATACACATTTTAAAGTGTATGCAACTACTACTCCAGAATCAGACCAACCTTATCCTGAATTACCTTATGATCCCAGAATTGATGTCACTTCTCTGGGACGTACAACAGTGACGCTGGCATGGAAACCAAGTCCCACCGCCTCCTTACTGAAACAGCCAATTCAGTATTGCATAGTCATCAATAAGGAACACAATTTCAAAAGCCTCTGTGCTGTTGAAGCCAAGGTCAGTTCTGATGATGCCTTCATGATGGCTCCAAAACCAGGTCTGGATTTCAGTCCATTTGACTTTGCCCTTTTTGGCTTTCCCTCAGACAACAACTCTGGCAGAGAACGTGGTTTCTTAAAATCCTCATCAAAGTTTGGGCGCCAGCAATCATCAAAGCCAAGAGTTGACCTGCATAAAGTTTGTATTGGAAACAAGAACATCTTCACAGTGTCAGACCTGAAGCCTGATACGCAGTACTATTTTGACATGTTTGCAGTTAATACCAACACTAACATGAGCACGGCATATGTTGGCACCTTTGCCAGAACGAAGGAGGAGGCTAAACAAAAAACAGTGGAACTGAAGGATGGCAAAGTTATAGATGTATTCATCAAGAGAAAGGGAGCCAAATTTCTACGTTTTGCTCCTGTTTCATCTCACCAAAAGGTCACCTTTTCTGTTCATTCATGCCTGGATGCTGTTCAGATTCAAGTTAGAAGAGATGGAAAACTTCTCTTGTCTCAAAACGTGGAGGGTGTGCGGCAATTCCAGCTTAGGGGAAAAGCAAAAGCTAAATATCTCATCAGGCTGAAAGGAAGCAAAAAAGGTGCTTCCATGCTGAAGATCCTGGCTACAACAAGGCCTAACAAGCAGTCATTTCCTTCTCTTCCTGAAGATACACGGATTAAGGCCTTTGACAAGCTCCGCACGTGTTCTTCAGTCACGGTGGCATGGCTGGGCACGCAGGAGAGAAACAAATTCTGCATCTACAAAAGGGAAGTGGATGACAACTACAATGAAGAGCAGAAGAAAAGAGAGCAGAACCAGTGCCTGGGTCCAGATACGAGGAAGAAGTCAGAAAAGGTTCTCTGTAAATACTTCCACAGCCAGAACATCCAGAAAGCAGTGACCACAGAGACAATCAAAGGCCTGCAGCCTGGCAAGTCCTACCTGCTGGACGTTTACGTGATAGGGCACGGTGGGCATTCTGTGAAATATCAGAGCAAATTAGTGAAAACGAGGAAGTTCTGTTAGTGCCCCTGTACATGGAAATATATGGAACTCCGGTCTGAAAATTACCCTGCTTCCCGGCATACAGATTGACTACTTGCACAGCTGAGAAGTTGTGGCCTGTATTTGTACTGTGTAGAAAAGATATCAACTTGTATATTTATGTTTACATAAGTAATTGTTTGAAGGAACTGAGGCTGGTGCTCTCTGGTGGCATCTGGCAACGATATTATCTTGTGTCCGGTGACCCACATGTGATGCTCAGTAGATGTCCAAGGTAGCAGGGAACCTTGAAGGAACTGACACTCCTTTGCTTCCGTATTGCATGAACTGCTTCTAAATTATTTTATACCTAAAAGGCTGAGATACATCATTCTTCCACCTTGTTATTCATACACAAAACTCGCAGACATACACCCTTTCTCTCAGTGTAGATGGTAGGTTTTCTGTAAATTATTTTATAGAGTCTTGTTTTAAATGTTTATGTTTCTATGATTGTAAACTATTAAAATCTCTCCCCAATAAAATAGAGATCTAAACTAAGTATTAACTGGGCTGCACACGAAGCAGTTTCATTGCTAATGTAAATTCTTACCTAGCTGATTTTCATGTTTAAATACTGTATGTATTTCATGTACAAAGTTGCCATAACGTTATATTCCTGTACATAAAATTAAAAATATTAGATTCTATATTGTTCCTTTTTTTTTTTTTTTGATATCTTAACAGGCTTGGGGACAGAAGAGGCATGCTGAAACTTGAGCCGAATTCAGCTGGGACATGTTTCTCTTTTGTTGTTCTTTATCTTTTTAGATGAGGTTACTGGAGTCCAGGAGAGCCACTGCTGTTACCAGTCAGTTAAAATCCACAAGGGAGCGCAGGCCATTGAAGGAAGGGTAATTTTGGCATATTCTGAGTCTGCAGTGATCAAAGCGCTAAAGGAGAAGGATGGCACAGAGGAGCTTGATTTGTCCCACGCGATAGTGGATTCTGTTTCATCATGGCTGTGAGTGCTGCCAGCACTTCATAAGGAGCTTGCAGTCTGAGTTAGAGACACCAGACAATTCAAACAAATAACAGACCAGATCACCACGTTTTATTTTTGTTAGATTATCATTGAAAACATTTGCTTTCTGGATGCTGCTGGTTTTAACCGCAGTAAAAATAAGCTGAGAGGATTCTTGGGGTTTTTTTTCTTTGTCAAGAATGATAGTGCTAAGAAAAAAGTGTACTTGCATTTAAATTGCCATTTTTTCCATTGCGTCTATTTCTTTAAAATATAAAATGTCTAGCTCTCATATTTTCTAAATTATTTGTTTTTTTTCACATCACCTTCGTTGACTCAAAAACTCATATAGAACTGCTTAATGGAAAGCACACTTCTTGAGATGCAACTAGACCATTTCAAGTAGCTAAGAGCAGGATACATACTGCCTCAGTCCCAGTCTTACAGTACGGACCAGGCCTCAAGGACAGGTACTTGAGACTTTTTCCTTGGTCCCATCATATTTATCAGTCAGGCAGCAGATGTCAGGGCTTATTCAGAGGACAGTCTCTGTCTCTTCCTTAGGTGCCTGTCCACAAAACATCTCACTGCTGTGACTTTTGTACTTGCAGCCCCCTCAGGGCTCTGAAGATGGGGACCAAAATCCACATAAAGGATAAAAGCACATTCCTCTTAGGCTGCTCACAGGGCAGACAAGCGTTCTCCATCCCTGTGCAGGTGAGCTCTGGTTTTCCTTGGCCCCGTAGCGCTGAGCTCCTCGGGTCATCCTTTTGCTGCCCCCAGCATGTTCCAGTTTGCAGACTGCTGGGTAGCAGCAGGGTGTTGTAGCTGTGCGACCTCCCGTGCCGTGCCACATGCTGAGTTTGCTGTGACCGTTGTCCAGGAAAGAGGCAGATACCATATGAAGGCTGATCAGAAGATGCCTGCTTTGCTTATATCATTATATAATGAACCAAATAATTGAAATATAGATTTCTCCAGAGATGATGATCTCTCCTCATTTGAAAACATCTCCCTGATTCCTTAAAGCGAATGGTTTCAGTAACACACACCTAGGTTACCATGCCAGGGCATAGGTGAGCAGGGAATGACTAGAGCTGGGAATCCCTCAAGAACGGGACTGTGGTACCAGTGCTAGATTGCCAGGGACATAATTTTCCTACATTTCACTGTCCAAAAAACGATGGAATCCTTCAGTTAAAAGCAACAATTGTATTTTTTAAGCATTTCTCCATTCACTTCTACCATTTTTTGGGGGGGAGGGGGAACGGTACACCTACCTTAGGCCTACTATGATGTTTGCTTGAAAACCATTCCAGCTCTATTTGTTCCCTGTAGCTAGATTGCTCCGTTTAGATATTTATTCAGCTTACTTGTTTTTTCCTGCCTGCTAACCACTTACGTTAACAGTATATCACAAAATGAAAAAAATCCCCAAGATGCGTGGGTTATCTAGTTCTGAATACTACATTTTCAAAGCAAAATGTCACAATATTTGTCTTTATTCCCACTGGAATATTTCTCTTCCCAGACTACTAGCTGTATTTATTCTGGATGAAACTGAGACCATACTAGTACAATATCTACCAATCACTCTGTTATTATTCAGGTCTGAGAGGCACTTCTTATTCTGAAGAACAGAGTAAAAATAAGGGCACCAGTCTCTATACTGTGCAAATATAAGTCACCTTTAAGAGGGTGGTGATTGAAGTGCGTATTAAAGTAAAATAGGTATCATCTACCGGGAAAGCTGCTGCAGAGTGTGTTTGAGAATCACAGAGCCCATGTAAAGAGTCAGCATAGGCAAGCGAAGAGCTTTCCTCATGCCCCACTAGTCAGCCTGACTGTATGTCTTCATCCTCTGATTTGCCTCATCACCAATTCACAGCTTTCTGTCTCCTGAGAAATAAAACAAATCTACAGACTCATTTCAACAGTAAATTTGAACCACTGCCCTACGTTGGGTCTGATTTAATCACAGATGTGGATCCTATATAAATCCAGTCACATCTGTATCCCTAGTTTCATATCAAAACATGTGAAAAATGTCTTAAAGAATGTGTTGTGTGGACACCTGTCATACATGGTAAAAAAAAAAAAAGTTGGTATGCCAAATACACATACAAATATATACAATATATAAAAGGTTTTTCAAGCAAAAGGCTGGAGAGGTAATTAAAACAGAAACATGCACTTGAAAAAAGAAGGTTAAATCGAGTTCAGCATTGATATTAGTGGTATGTGTTCCTTTGGGAAAAAAAATGCCATGCTGGAATATGCGATTGAGGAATATGCAGGGCTATAGGAAAGCAGTATATGGTAGCCCACCCCAGTGGCAGCACCTCTTTTAGGTGTATCTTCTGCAGGACCTATACAGGTTATTGTTTGTTTCAGAATGAGTAAAGAGTCATTGAACTGTTGCACACCACAGTAAGATAATTTTCCACACCTTCATCTGTCGAAGTGGAGCTTATCTAATTTTACTGATTTACTAACTGACAAACCTGGCAGCAGCCTTACAAGGTGAGATTCAAAGAGCTCAGAGGACTAAATGGTCCATGAGTTACAGAACACAAGTTAAGGTTGTGGTAGCAAAAATGCAGAATAAATCAAGCAGTTGCACAAACAGACATATAACTCCATTTCAAGAACTCTACATCTAAAAACAACAATTGGGTCTCAGACCCATATTTGTTTGGGTTCTATGCAGCAATTTTCAGACTATTACCATACCAGGGAGAAGGAAAATTCTTATTCAGAAAAAAAAACATTTTTACCTTAGCACTTGGCAAAAAAAAATTAAATAGCTGTGTTTGCTCAACGTCTTTTGAACATTTAAGTTTGAAGTTACAACATTTGAATACATTCTGTTAAATAGGATGGGAAAAATACATGTTATCTAATTCAGTACGTAAACAATGATGAGCAACTGTGTACCAGGAACCTTGAACTTCTCTTTATCTCCCTCTCTCTACCTGGAAAACATAAACCTTTTTGATAGCAGAGATCAGCCCTCAAGTTTTGTGGTGATAGAGACACATCTTTGGTCGAACTGACCACTTAGAGATTGTCCCAGATCTGCACACCATAGACAGTAATTTATGTTCTCGGTACCATACCTATTAATTCACTGTGACTTCAGAGTTATTTAGAAGTAAATGCATATTTCAATAAAGTGCATCATTTACACTTAGCTTGTACTAAGTAGAGAATATGTTTGTGAAGGCTGGTGTACACTATGAAAAGCTTTTACCATAAGTTAAAGACTGGCAGTCATCAAACGTTATTCTTCTACGAGTAAGATCTTGGTCTTTGACATAGCCTTAGGAAAAGTCTGTGTTCACTCAGCCTTGTTTGGCTCAGTTAGGGAAGCTGTCTCTTCTATTTTCTACAAGTGATACTCATTTTTATCTTTTCTAGTAAAAAATGTACTGCTACTAATAAAAACAGCAGCAAACCTTGTAGTTGTGAGCACAGTGCTTAGTTCCAAATGCCAGTTGTCAATGCAGTTCTGCTAACTGGGCCAGCAAGCCGCCTCAGGTTTTAAAGCCACTTTCAGCGAGCACTTCAGGTTGAAGAGTAACTCCAGGGAGACCTTCTTTTTAAGTCTCATATAAAAGAACTCAAACTCACAGTTTCAGCATGAATGCATGTTTTACCTTCTTGCTTGGCCAGCACCAGGAACATAATTCATGTTTGAAAAGTGTGATGCCTCCTCACAGTGTTTTTGTCTGCTTCAGAAGTCCAAGCCCATTGCCCAGAGAAGTCAAGCAAACTCACTCTTGGCATAATGAATGAAAAAAGCAAATGAAGAAACTATGCTGGGAAGGGTACTTTGCTTAAAGCACTGCATGCTGGCTTTTGGTCCAGGGGACTGCTCTCAAAGCAGTCTGTCTGGCAAATTCCCTTGGTTCGTATATCAACTTAATTAGCAGCTACCTGGTACAATTAATGTCAGTGGGGTCCCTGTCTTGTAGCATGATGCTCTGTGTTGACACAGGTTGTTGCTATGGCTGGAAGTCAGCGTAGGGATAGGGATTCCCTGGAGCAGATCCCATTTCAAAATTTGGGCTTTAAAGAGTGAGACCCTCTAGAAAGTAAAATGGCCATGTGGATTGACAGCATTTGATAAAGAATGTGGGCAGACTAATTTAAATCGTTCCTTTGGCCAAGAATATATATTTTACTCTTTGGGGAAAGGAGGTTATTTGGCTTTCCTTTCCACCAATAGTAATCTAGATTCTTCTAAACTACGAACTAATTGCTTATAGTGGAATGAAGTACAGAATTTAACTTTGTAATTCCACTCTTGTTTCCCTTTTCCAATTTAATTTTGCAAACATTCCTGCAGGTCCAAGCTAAAACGAACAGATAAAGTATTGGCAAATGCAAAGAAAATATTTTATAAGACTCTGGATGCCAAAGTATACATGAAGATCTTGCCCTAGTGTGGAAATTTAGGAAGGACTGGAGTACTCCTGAGGTATTAACATTTTCTTTTATGTCCTCTTGTATTTCATAATGTTTGCTGTTACTTAAAAGGTCTCCTGATATTCCAGCAATTTTAGAAGGAGGCTAGAGGAAAATGAATGTTTTTTTCTTGCCTATTATATATACACTTCTTTTTTGCCTGTTATTTCTCGCTGCTCGTTTTCATTCAAACACATCTGCTTAGAAGGTGTAGCAGAATAAGATGCATGGTTTTGCCAGATAAACAAACTCCGGGCAATCTCCCTTCCTCTTCTGGGAGGCAAGTAACAATCAGTAATCATGGTAAAAAACACGGGGCTGTGGAATATCAGCAAAGCCACCCACCAAGGCCACAGAAACCTGAAGAAAACCCTGTAAAAACCCCTTCCTCTGCTGGCCTTCCCTCTTACACAGACTTTTTATGGCAACATGGGTACAAATAAAACCATAGTGAAGAAGATGACTTTTTCCATCTGCCTTTATCTCACCTTCACTGATTTGAGCAGCTACACAAAGTGCGAGCCAATTGCAGCGGGCAATGCCAGCCTGCCCGCCAGAGCTTGTGGCTGCCCTGCAGAGCAAGGAGGATGCAGCTGGGCTTCATTACCAGCCCCACCGCTGGGGCCAAGTGACCCTGCTTCCTTGAACAAGCCTTTTAACATGAACTATAAAAGATGCCTCTGCTGCCTTGGGAGGAGGGAAGACAGGAGTGAGTTGTTAGGGGTTGGTCTGTCTTTGCCTTTTTAAGTTTGGTTTGGGTTTGTTTGTTTGTGGGGTTTTTTTGGGGGTTTTTTTTGTTTGTTTTGTTTTTTTTTTTTAAGTAAGAGGAGAATGTTCAGATCTGTAGGGCTTTACTTTTGGAGGTTTTTTTTTGCTCTGCTGGGGAGAAATATTTTTTTCTTGCTATGATACAAGAATTCCAGCCAGTTGTTTGTGAGTAATTTCTAAATGTTGCCCTGTTTAAGAAAAATATTTTTCTTCTGTCTTAAAAGCATATGTACTTCTTACCTGTGTTAGGTTTTCTGAGCCAGCTAACTTCATGCAGAAGAAGTTGAATATAAGAAATTATGCTTTCTCACTATAGAAAATAAAAAAAAAAGATTTTGAGAAGTCATTCTCTGTTGTCAAAGTTAGCAACATATGAGTACTTCATATCATAAGCATATGTTGATAATACAATATATGTAATATCATTAAAAGGCTGATAGAGAGGAAATAATGAATTGTTGGGTTTGGGAGGTGTTACTGCTGCTTTGACCCATGTGCTGATTCTCATTTACCTGTTTTGTCTGCCCCTGCTCTATCTGTCTTTTAATGTACGTTTCAGACAGTAGTCCAGGCTTTTCTTAGTGGCAGTAGGGGTAGGTTCTAGGCTGCCTGAGGCTACAGCTATTTGGAGGCTTAATTTGGTTTGATATGAGTAGGAACTAAACCTATTCATATGATCTGTGTACATGTATTCCTGTTGCTTGGCTGTTTAATTACACTAGCTACATACGTAGTGCTTGAAATCAGAAAAATCTGAAGTGAATTTTCTTTGAAGCATAAGATTTGTCTTGGGTTTTATGGTATCAGACAGAGGTGTGAGCGTTTTCTCTGGTGCTGTTATAGCCTATAAGTATTACAGAGAAAATATCTCTTGCTCCAGGCAGCTGGAGTGAAATCTTCAGACTTTTGAAGTCAATGGATTTCTTTCTTGACTATATCAGTCTTGTATTTGTAGAAATAGTTTCAGTGTAAACAATCTAAAAAGGTCACATCTTAAATCTGACAGATGCTAATGCATCTTCCCACTAAAGCAAATTATGTTTGCTAGGTGTGGACTAGTTTTACATGAGGCTTTCCCAGAAGGCATTAGTTCTCATCAAACTTCTACTAATTTTGGTGATGGAATGATCCAGCCATCCCTGAGCACTTTTATAAAACCTGCCCCAGGTACATTGGGTATCAATTGAGGACAGAGAGATAAATTGAAAGGGTGATTTTGACAGGAGAGGTTACGTACCAGTAGTGTCACTTTGCAAGTGAAACCTCTCAGTTATTGGTAATATGCAATTATAACAGCTGCTAGAAGTAAGCAGGCACGTGCTTAGTCATTTTACTTTATTAAGAGGAATGTGCCTCTGTAGCAACAGGCAGCTGAAATAACTGTAAATTTCTGCTCCGACGGCTTAGCTTAAATAAATGTTGACAGGATTATTAACTATTAATCTTATAATGCATACTTTCCTAAAGGACCTGAATTCTTGTTTTAATTGTGTCAAAAATCTTTCTGTAAGTCTTTCGAGTCCCCTAGTGAAGGGTCTGATTGACCATGTGGAATCTGGCTGTAAAATGGGGGTAGGAATGCTGCTTTGTTAAATCACATATGGGGAAACACTGCTTTAGCTTGATTTGCTTCTGGAATGAGAGACAAATCATTATGCTTATTCCTAAAGTAAAAGTTTAGTGGGTTTGGGTGAAGAGGCGGAAAGATCAGAGAGTCTGGATTAGAAAAAAGATCTGCTATCTGCTGTTATCAGTGGAGTAATTCTTTTCCTAATTCATACCTATTTTTTCCACCTATGCTGTTCTAATGCCTAGGATTGCACACAGTTTCAGGTTTAACAGAGGGATCTGGAACGAACACTGAGATTTCGGTTTTGTAAAGTAGAACAGTTTAACTTTCTCACTCCCTCCAATTTTTGTGTCAATGTTTACAGCATGCTCATTTCTACTTGACTCCCCCGCCTTTCCAAGCTGCTTTTTTCATGAACCTCTTGTTTTCCTGTTGAGCTGCAGCAGCTGTTTCTGGCTGTGTAATTCAAATCTAGATGTAGAGGGGAAACTGGGCTTTACACATAATTTCCTTATTAAGCCTTTCCCTCGATAGCTCCATCTCATTGAGGAGAGCCTTTCATTTCTTATCTTTATGCACTCTGTGGATTTTAAAGTCTGTTTAGTGTTTCAGTGAATCTGTGAAAGGCTAAGATAGCAACTGATTACATTTGGGAGATGGTTTGGTCTTCTAACTAGACTGGCTGATAAACTTGTATGAATCCTGGTGGAGATGCAAGTTCTTACTTCATTTCACCTGTTCAATGGCTCCAAAGCCTACTTAATGCTTTCAATGCTTTCAAGTCCAAATAACTGGTCATAATAATCATAATCCTCAGCTGCTCTGGGCAGCCACTTCTGATAAGAGGCTGTGTGGGACATACTCCCCTCTCCCTTTAAGCAATTTCTTTTAAAGAGGAATGTTTATGAAGTCCACTGATTTACAATTTGATTTCTGACTGCTGAAAAGTGTAGAGTTGAGGTACCTTTTGATGAACTGTTAGGTAAATGTTTACCACTAACTTCAAAAAGACATCCTTTCCTCCTCTGAAGACCTTCCTTGCTGATCCTATCTGCTGTGAGGAAACCTGAAAAAGAACGAGTGGAAATGTCATTACTAGAATACCTGCTATTTATAGGCAAAAAATAGTACAGTCTATCAGAAAAGACATTGTATCTCAAAGCCAGATAACTTATCATGGAGGGATGATGTTAGTGGGAGGGTGTTTCCTTTCAGGCAGTTAAGCACGATTCTTATTTTGCTAGTTGATTGAATAGGGACTTGCTCATCCTCTGTGTCCTGGGGAATTAATTAATAGTTTGAGGACGCAAGGATGAAGACCCTGCTGAGAGTGAGCAGGGCTTGTATGTAGGCTGTGGGCACTCATGGTATTTTCCCTCCCACACATCCATGCATCTGCCAGCTGCAATCTGGCCCTGTTTTTACTGTGTTTATTCTCCTCAATTTCCTATCACACAACTGGGAAGTCGAATGCAAAATAAACACTGGTACGTTTACTTCAAGTTGTTTTGCATAACATTATAATTAGAAGCTGGAGATGACTCTCTCTCCTTTTGTTGTTCAATAGCAAGGATTTGTTCCTCCTCTTGATTTTTCTTTTCCTGAGTACTACCTCTTCATAGCCATTCTTTCACAGACACATTTCAAATTAATGGGCAGGTACACTAAGCTACTGCTTATACTGGAATCTTCTAGAGACCTGGTTGAGGCTGCCTTGAGAGCAGAAGCAGCTGCAGGCTGCCTGCAGATGTTGACTGGATGGACAGTTGCTCATGAGTGATTCTATTATGTTTCCTCAAATCCCTTTTTGAGTCATGTTGGGCAACTGCTCTGAACCTCTAATGGCTTCCTTATGTTCCTTCACCCTCTCTTGTTCAAATTGTGCAGCTGGCTGCCAGGCAGGACAGCACAATGACAATAGCTGGTGCAACGTGGTTTGCAGGCAGATGACGTGTGACAGTGTATATAGACAATACAGTGGTCCTGTTTCCTCTATAATTAGTGACTGCAGAGTGCTGGGTAATTCACCTCATGCTCCTTCCAGAAAGCAGAGCAGACCTAAAGGACACACAGAAAAAAACCCCACCTGCTGCTTTGGTTTCTGCAGTAGGTTAAATAAAGTTACAGCTGTTTCGGGATCCTGTTTAGTTGTAGGTTCCCTGATGGTATTGACAATCAAAGCCCTTTTTCTCATGATGTTATGGAGATGTTTTGATTGCTCTCCTTGGGCCTTGCTCAAGTGGCATTACAGCTGATTGTATAATAACTCAGTCTAGCATTCATCACAGGCTTGGTCCGGTGGTTTTGATCTGCAGCTCTTACTTCAGATGAAGTCTGGGAGAAGTGGAGAAAGACTGGAAGCTTGTGAAATCCTTTTTACTTGAGCCTCATGCTGACTTTATATCCAACTGTGATGGAATTGCTTCTGAGATCATCACTGTTTCTGACCTCGGGTTGTGTACTTGTGCATAGATTTCGATGCTGTGTCTTGCTTGCCCTTCTCTACGAGATAGTATGACAAAGCCACTGTTTATATGCTGTACAGAGTAACTAAGTATTTGTCATTGTACAAAACAAAACACCAAAATACCTCTGTTAATAAACAGGTCTATGACCAGAGCTTTGAAGTGGGTCTGCCCACACCTCTTTCCTCAGACAGCTTTTAAATTCAGACCTCAGGTTTTCTTTGAACAAAGCCTACATCAGGCAAACCTCTTGCAACAGAGACAAGAGAGAAAAGACAGACTAGACATAGGGAAGAGTTTATAAACAAATCTCCTGCTGTTCACTTTGTCTTTGCTTCCAGTGTCTGTTTCAGTCAGCTCAGGGGTTGAAGCAGACTGCAAGTTCACTCTGGTCCCTAGTGTGTTTTTGAACATTGTTGCTGGGGCTTGGCTGTAGCTTTTCCTGCTGTTCTCTGCCATCTCCTGAGCCTGAACTGCATACTCATGTCTCCTTGCTGTTTGCTTCTCCCCACACTTAAACATACCCGGTAGCTCTTAAATAAAAGTACTGTGCCCTTTCCCCTGCAGAGGGGCCCACTTGGCTCCGTCTCTCTCCTTAAAGGAAAATAATACACAAAAAAGAAATAAACTGGCCTACCCCCTAACAGACTCCTTTGTGGAAGAAGGGTATGTTATGATAAACGTGAAATGGACATTATAAATATTTAGCTACTATTAACTCATCTGTTAATGCTTTCTGGCGGTCTGTTGAAAGTTGTTTGTGTGCTGCTTTTTATGATTTTTCTGGTGTTCTTTTCCATCTCAGAATACAGAAGGCAGGTTTTTGAGTTCCCACAGAAGGGAGAAAATGTACATTTACCCACACCTCCAGTCTCTGCAAAGGTTAACTGGCAGGCTTCTTTGATTATCTTGTACATCAGCTGAAATTTGTGCTTTTGAGCCCTTAATTGCTGGGGTTTGGTTGTGTAGGCTGCATATTCCTGCTAGTTCAGCAGGAAAGCATGGAAGTTCAGCATTTGATGTATTTTCTGCA
This sequence comes from Clamator glandarius, assembly GCA_033459285.1. Classification (NCBI taxonomy): domain Eukaryota; kingdom Metazoa; phylum Chordata; class Aves; order Cuculiformes; family Cuculidae; genus Clamator; species Clamator glandarius. The sequence goes on along the minus strand of JAUNZM010000668.1, from coordinate 405,759 downwards.
AGAGATGAATAATTTTGCTCACATTTGGTACTGTTGTAGTAGATCCCCTGTGTGAATGCAAGTCTAGGTGCTTAGATCAGATTAAGAGGAAAGATGTGATGCGTAGTGATCAGATGAGCTGCTCCTGAGAAATAACAAGTCTTCACCTGCTAAGATAATGTGGCTCCCATACTGCTCTCCGGTATGAATACAGTTGTTTTAATCCTTCTCCAGTCCCAGACTTCCTACTGAGTTCAGAGAAGTTGTTATGGTGGAATCATACCCATCTGTAAATTAACCACTCATGTAATGAGAAGTTAAACTAATGTAATGTCTAACTGGTTCCATGAGAAGCAGAAGATCAGTGAGATGCTTCGCAATATGATGACAAACAATGATATTGAGGAGGAGGAACAGACATGAAAGACAACAGAACAACAATAATAAGAATAGAGGCACATTTTCATTAAATGAAAACATCTTAAACAATGACCTTTCTGACAAACCACAGAATAGCAAACATGCAGCCTTTTAAATAATGGTTTCATACTGGAGTTTTGCACGTATACCCCCTGGAAACATAATGCAGTCCAAATGTCTGTCCCTTGGACAAGGCCTGTGGATATACACTCCTCAATGGCTGAATGAACAAGTGAAATCTTGCAGGTTACTCAGACCTGCAGGGACTCCATGTTTCTGACTGTCATTCTCTCCATTTCACTGAATTTCTCATTTGTTTCCTTTATCCTCCTTTTTTACGGAAGAGATCGGATTGTAAGTAAAAGATCTGTCGTAAAAGGTATGCTTAGAGACTACTAAAAATGACATGTCTTTCAATTTAGTCCAAGCCAATTCTAATTTCTACTGATGTGGGTCTGCTGTAGCTCTCATCAACGTTGCATTGAATTTGAGATGTATGGAAGTGTTGATTTATATTGTAACTGGGGTTTGGTTGCTTAGACCCATTAGGCAAATGCTGTAAGCTGGAAAGGAGTAACAAAATAGGAGGGATGATACTAAATTCAATAGCTGTTCCTTTCTAGACCTATTAAACCAGTATATTTCTTATGAAGTATGTATTTCAGGTTTAATTTTTAGTCTGAAACATTTTCTAGTTCTCAATCCTTGCTAACAGCTTTCATTGATAGGATCTCTCAGGTCAAAAAAACATCTGGTTCTTAAATCAGGATGATTACATATCACAGAATCACTAGGTTGGAAAAGGCCCCCAGGATCATCGAGTCCAATCATTCCTATCAATCACTAAGCCATGTAACTTTATTCTGTCATAACAATACTATTAAAAACAGTTTTCAAAAGCCAACTCAAGAGCATTAGAGATCGTGTTTAACTAAATGTAGAGTGTTAAAAGTTAAAACCCCTGCTAGGGACAAATCCTTATTTGTTTGTCTTGATCCCAACCTTTTGCATTGTCTTTAGGTTTTTCGTGTGTGTTGTATCACAGTTCAATGTTACATGGTATAAACATCCTCCAGCCTTCAAAACTTGATTAGAAATAATGGCTGTGCATACTCCCTGCCAGTCTGTGAAGATGCAAAACATAATATGAAAATAAATTACTACCATTCTTATTGGGTGTTTTATCAGAATTAAAATGTGTGGTATATAAGACAATAACTCTTACTGCAGTTTGTAAATTAAATGGAAGTGAGGCACAATCAAGAACCATTGCACAAATGAAAACATTCAGCAACTCCAAATAATTTTTGTGGGTTCAAAAAGCCACTGGTTAGGCAGGGCCATAGCAGCTGCTTCTTGCTAAGTGCACTTCATTCACTGTGCTTCCTTCTGTCCCACCTCTCTTAGGCTTCCTTCTTGCTGTGAGAACAACCTTGCTTAGGTGCAGATCAGGGAAACCCATGTTCATTGTGCTGAGTACAGTGACTTTGCTGGTTATTGCTTTTAATCCCCATTAACCGAAAAGCATAGTGTGTTCAGCACACATGTTGGCCGCAGCCATGTTCTACAACAAGAGCCAACTATAGCTACTTCTCGAGTGTAGACAGGGCTTCATTCAGCCTTTCTATGATGAATTATTATAGCCTGGGCAGACTTTCATATAGTTTCAGAAAGGGCATGTTAATGTCTTGTACCTCTTGAAAAGCACACTCTTAAATAAGATGCAGCTGCCTTGTATTTTCAGTCCATTCCCTTGTTGTTTTATAAGAAAAGATGACTAACTCATTTACAGCAATACTGGGCAGTAATAACTTCAAATTTATGAGGCACCCTGTGTCTGGATGCCTTAGGGTGCCTGACAGGCTATAACTTAAAATGGTACTTTAAAAAAAGCAGTACGATTTAACACAATAGAACCGATGGAGGAGCAGAAACCCCATTGTGTGATAAATAGAACAGCGTCCCACAAACAATATCAAACCCAAACTCTCTGCAGCCTGACCCAGAGGGGTGCCATTGTTTTCTCTGAAATGTCAGAGAGAAGAACACGCTTGAGCTACGAGAAAGCATTTATATAGGCAGGCTTACTACATGGTAAACCAGAACCAGCTACAGCTTTAGATGGAGTGGTAGGAGTTGTTGGTCTTGTTAACTCAAGATGAATACTTCAGAAAGGAACCAACATAGTGGTGAACATCCTTCACATGTCTTTCTGTAGCTATTATTTTTCTTCTAAAAGCTTGCTTTACAAAGTACACTTGTCGTCTTAATCATTAGATTCACCTGTACATATATACATGTTTTTCCATTGGTCCCTTTTTTTTTCCTACCAGCTTCAGGTAGTTGTAGAACTCCTTACTGACTTTAATCTCTCAAAATCCCCTTCTGCCCTGAAATGTGCATTTAATGGGTTTGTATCAAGCTTTTATATCATCTTCTCTGCTGGGTGAGCAGTGAATGTAGTTTCCAACAGGCTGCTGTGTGGGATCTTTCCACTCAGTTGATTCAGAGTCTCCAGGCATCCCTGTTGTGGGAAGCCGCATAGATCTGAGAAGTTTAAATGGAAGAATGTGCCTTGAAAGGTGAACTACTTTGAATCCTTCTACCCTTGCTTGTAAGGAAGATCATATTTGTCTCAATTTTGAAAACAGAATTATAATAAAGGGAATAAAAAAATACATATTGTTGTCTTCATTCCTTGTAGTGCTTTCAAAACTGAGTGACTTCACTAAGCTGCACAAAAGTATTGGTATTAACACAACGTAATCTTTGAAAGAGCTACTGGTTTTCCTCTTTCCTTTTATTGTTTGCTTGTTTTTCTATTGTAAGTCATTTGATAGTTGATCTTTACAGTCCTTGGCAACCATATCTGAAAATCATTTGAGCCAGAGTCATATACTTGATGGTGGCTGCTGCTTAGAATTTTTTGGAATCTAGTCTGACATCTTGTACAATACAGACTTGGAAATAAGACTCCTACGGTTAAATAAATTATCCTACGAAGTATTGTGAAAGACTATTTTGTGTAACTTTTCTAATAGCAACATAATTACTGTTTGTCATTTTCTTATTAGATATTATGACCTTATCCAGGGGGTAGGGGAGTGGAGTTAAGCTGTCTCCAGAGTCTGGCGTGCTGTTTCAAAACCAGTGCATTTCACTAACTTTTTACCTAATGGCATTCCAGTTCAAATAATGTTAACAATACAGTGCCCCAAGGAGTGCGGTAGCCAGGAATTTGCACATTAAGGTGTCAAAAAATATTTCTGTTGCTCTGAAGGGTGAAATTGAATCTATCTGCAATCTAAAAAATGACTGTTACTTATCAAGATTAACAGAGGGCACAACTTAGTTTTACAGAAGTTGATGTTGTTCAGCAGGTGGTCATAAATCAGAATGAATCAATTCTTCAGAATGTAATGACACTTATTTTTAAATATCAGCCTAACACGATCTTATTTTTTTAGATGACATTTCTGTTTATTTGGAGTTCTGCAAAACTGCAGGCTATGTGGCTGGATGTACTCCTTTAAAAACAAAACAATCCCTCCCAGGCATGCACAACACATACCAACAGGTAACTTGCAACTCTTTGTCACTCATCTTGCATACTCTGACTGTTGTTGCACCTATGAGATACATTTTAAATTACACGGTGCACTGGCTTCAGCTGTTCTAAAAATAACCAAAACCCAAGAACAAAAATCCAACAACCTTTGTTGGATTTTCAATGAAGGATTTTCAATGTCCACATTCTGACTTGCTTCAATTTGTTTTTTCTTTCTTGTCAGCTCTGTAGTGGTGACTGAAAGAATAGAGTAATTTCTAGTTTTCTTTCCGTTTTAATGTGTTTGAAGGCTATTATTACATATCCAAGGGTTTTCTGTTCTTGGGACAAAACACTCGATTGTCTTCAGTCTTTCTTCTGAGCACATATCTACTAGACTTTTTATCAACATCTATGGCTATCTGGGTTTCTCCTTGATCTATAAAGCCTGTAACTGATATAGAAAGAAATTAGACATACTTGACATGATTTTTTTTCTTAACAAAAGCATGCTGGAACTTTGCTGTTCCATTTTTTTTCTCAAGATGTGATGTCTAAAAATAAATCCAGTTTTTCAGCTGAGGCTGAAACAATACCAAATATGATTTTTATCCTGCAGTCTTTTTTGCTGGGGTGTAGAAACAAGAGTGTAAATTACACTTTCATACTAGTATAACAACTTTGACGCAAGTTCAGCTTCAAATCCACTATTGCTGTTTTTTAGAGTTGCTACCTATGCAGTTGAATTCTTTCTCCCTTTTACGTATGCTTTGTAGCTATGAGTTCTTCCCACTACTGGAGTGCAACCTCTTTTATCAGATCACACCTTCAATTTGTCAAGATAAAAATATAAATGCCACAGGGCTCAGGGCGGAGCCTGCTATTTTATAAGTGAGCTACTGCTACTCAGTGTTTTTAACCATTTTCTACTAGCTTTTTAATTTTGCTTCCTATATTTCTTACATGATGTTCTCATGTTAGCAAAACTCTACAGTAGTCACATTACATTGTTGTTCTTTTAGGTCTATATCATGTGGTCATTACTTACTACATCACTATGAAACCCGAATTACTAGCTTAACCTGGTACTTATGCACTTAAAACTTTAAACCATAGGTTAAAAACCTCTAAAGATATAGGAGCGAACACTTAATTTCCAAGCTGATTGCACATTGGAATGCAACAGAATGTAAATATTCTAATATTTTCAAAGGGTGAGGAGAAAGTTCTTAGTTCTGAAATCCTGGAGCTAACTTCCAGATCTTCAAATATCCAAGTGGAATTCTGATAGTAACTACTTTGTGCATGTAAGAAAACAAAGAAACATAAGTTAAAAACTAATCTTACCATCTACTGCTTCACGTGACCTATCACAACACAAGCAGTCTATGTTTGTTTACAGAAAATCCAAAAAGCCCACTGTGCATTGATTAGGAAAGAGTTTTGGTAGGTAAATAATTTCTTAGGCTGAAATGTTTACTGAATTCAGAAAGCTCTGAAAAACTGTTTTAGAAAAAAAAAGCAGTCCTTAAAAACAGCTTTGAAAGGAATTTTCCTCAGCAAATCAAAGTGCATTAGGGAAAGAATAACTTAAGTTTTTCAGATCACCAGAAAATGCAGACAAAACAAACACTGTTAGAGCTGGAAAGAAACTCTGAGACAGTGAGTAGATGGGGCTTATTGTCATATTTACAAAAGGCCAATTTAATTGTTTAAGAAAGTAGATTGTCTTAGATCTAAGAGATTGAGATTTTAGTTGGTAGTGTAACATATGGTTTAAGTTGACTCCATGTCAACACAGTTTGTTCCAGGTAGTTGGAGTCACTGTGCCTGGTGATTACTAGTAGCAAGGGTGCCATTGTCCCAAAGGAGGGCAGATTTCAAAGGCGTACACAGCTCTTACTAAGCTCCTCTAGTTAATTTGTTGCTTTGGTTTCTAAAGTTTTAGTTTGAGAGTATTACTTGTTGTATTTGTTTCCAGAAATAATAGAAGAGTCATTGTGTCTTGATGCGTTGGCATTTTGTGTGGATCAAAGCCATGCAGTTTCATATTCAGCTTGTCAGCAATGTATGCCACAGTTGGTTTTAAAGAAGAGGAGGATTTTCCCCATAAATATTAGTTGATTTCTTTAGGGAATGGAGTAGTAAAAAAATAAATTTTTTTTAGGCTGAACTATATACAACTGAAAAGAATGAACCCCCCCTAAGATGTCTGTATGTTGTTCCTTTAGATACTGTCACTAGACTATCTGAAACAGTTGCATCCAAAAAACTTCAATGGGAAATAAGAAAATGCAAAACCTTTTTTCCATCCTGATCTGGTCAGTCTACAGTGCAGGAATGTTTCATGAACCAGTAAATGTACAAACTGGGAAGGGGGAGCTATTGTAATGAACCACACACTTCCTCAGACCTCTCAGCTACTAGTATCAAATCCCAGTATTGCTATGGATGCTGCAAAAAGCTAATACTATAGTATTTCAGAATGCCAGGAACTTAAAAGGATAAAACCCCATCTGCCTTTCTGATTTGAATCCAACTGCCTGAGGGGCAAGAGGAGAGAGGAAAGAAATATGAAATCGTTGGAAACTTTTAGGGATGATACTACAGCATCTGAACAAGGGATTAGCTAAGAAAAGCTACCATTTTTGTAGAGAACACATTTTCTTTGTAATTTGCTCGATATTTCAATGGCTAGCATGTTTACTCCTTGAAGACCATTTCTGTCTTAAATCATTTTGTTTCTTAGAATGTGACATATTAACTTGTTAACTATGACCCTCACTTAATTGGCCCTTGGGTGGGAGGGTATTATACTCTGCTTCTGATATGATGTTGCAGCAAGTATTGTAACTACAGACAGGCAACACTTGTAATCACTTTGTTACTACATGTGGATTCCTGCTATGGAGTTTAATTTGGGGCACAACTGCTTCCGCGACTACACAAAAGCTTCTGAAAATACCTTTGTGTTTCCAAGGAAGTTATGTAAATAGTTCCTGACACCATTAAGCTTCATACCTGAAGGTGCTAGATGCCCTTGTTTCTCCTTAGTGTTCCATGTAGTCCTAAAAAAACAGCTATGGAGCAACGTAGAAACATTGAGTCAACACTTTCAATTTCCCTGCTAGACTACAAAGGAATTGTAGCCCAATGTTTGCCCTTTGAGGAGTGGCGAGGGTTTTGTCAACAGCTTGGCCTCAGGTAGGCTGTGGATATGTGGCAGGACAGGCCAGAGAAAATCTATAGCTGCATATTAACCTAAGCATAACTAACTCGGTGTATGACGAAGCACTTAAAGTAAAAAGAGCTACAGGAAAGCAAGAGATGTGAAGGGCATCCTCTGTCATGTCAGCTTGAAGATGTTTGCAAGAGAACATGTCCATGACCTATTATATAAATATTACTGATACCTTTATTTAAAAAGTAAGATAATGAAAGAAATGAGAATATCAAACTTAGAAGAATTAGTGTTTCTCTGTCTTAAGATTATAACACTTCAGATTGTACTTTGTGCCGCAATTTTCTTTATAATTTGGATTCATTATTATTTATCGACTATATTATTTGGTTAAGGTTACCATTAAAAGGTGTTTTTCATTTAATGCATTACTTCAGAATGAATTATTTCACTTGAGGTATATTCCTCAAATTTTTTAGTGGTTCAGTCAAAGTGAATACTGGAACTATCACAGCATTTTTCTTAAAAGAATGATGCCAATAAAAATGGAACCCAGCTGTCCCTATGTATTTTTTCCTTTTTTTTTTTTCTTTTTTTTTTTTTCCTATGTTGTAAATAGCAACTGCAGTATTGGCAGTGAGTTACATATGTAAAACAAAAGTGATGAGGTTACCTTAATAACACTAGAAAACAAACATTGGAATTGCATACATGAAATAATTAAAACTAATGAAGCAGGTACAGCAGAAACCCTAATGGGGAAGAATAATGAAACATATCTCTCAGACTTTTCCAAAAGCCCGATGCTGGTATGGTACAAGCAACTTTTAGCTTAAAGTGGGAATCAAACTCAAACCACTCATTACACCTGGAAACAAAGGGAAAAAAAAAACTTCTTTAGGGGCTTGTTCAATCACTAGTGTCAAGTTTGACAGGTCCTTTTTTTAAACCTCCTAGTTATGTTAATTGAACAGTATTTTAGGTGTCTCACATGGTGGATACACTCATGTATGTGTCAGTCTGCTTCTATGATTAGAATCAAGGGCATTAGCTGCAGTAGGACTGACAATTGTAATCTTCCACATTTCCTTACAAACTTGGTGTTCTCTTGGGAAGAGGAGAAGACTCACTGAGAATTCACACATCTGCATTGTTTGAAAATTTCACAATGCAATAGTAATACTTTTCACTATTTACATGTATTTTTATAGTGTTTCTTCAGTGTTTTTTTTCAATACTCTGGATTAATTCCAGTTGATTGCACATGGTAAAACCTCTGACTGATTCTGTCATTCAGAATCTTTTTCCATGCTTCTTTACAGTCCATTTTCCAGGGTTCTGGCTGAAGAGAAATAGGTATTTGAAATTTTGCAGGACCCTTTTGAGTATACCTATTCTTAATTATAGGAAATAATAACTTGTGTACACATCAAAGCTACTTTCCTTCTACTTTTGGAACAAAACCTACTGCTGTTTAGCCTGGCTGAGGTGGATTAAGTCCACTGAATAACAACAGTGTTCTCTTTGAGCTGGGCTAAGAACTCTTAGGCAAGTCATTTGTGTTTATTCTGTATGACTGTGGTTTCGGCATGTGATCTTTTGTCCAGGTTGTGCACACAGGTACCTGTTTCTCAGGTATTGTTTTAGGGTAGGAGTGCAATCCATCAGTTAAGCCAACTAGACAGCATTTTGGCAATGAAATCTGTTGTTTCTGTTGAGGACAGACATTCTTGGATTCATTCTCACCTTTTCCTCAATTCCACCTGTTGTAGTGCAAGTGCCAAGAAAAGATTACTTGGAAACAGAGCAAAGTAAGTTACCTGCTCAGGTGTTTCTATTGCTTAGGATCAGGAAACTTGAAGAAAGCAAGCCAGCAAGTGTGGGAAAGGGCCACAATTTAACTGTACGGCATAGATACTACCTGCTGATACTTTCCATGTGAAGTTACCTTTTGTTTGGCAGTGACCTTTTGAGAAGAAATCAGTGGGTCAATGTAGATCATGATACAGAGACCAAAAGCCTGTTGATAAGAGTGCTTTTGGAATGTGCACACCAAGGTATACTTCTCAGTCTCTGGGAAAATGGGCTGATGAAAGTTTTTCCAGTACTTGTTTCAACAGAGCCTCTACTCTGTTGAAATAGCAGAAAGCTATTTGCATATATGGAGAGAACGCTGGAAGTACTTCTTTGTTTCTGGGTACTAAGGGTTCATGAGTCTGAGACTTGGTCAGTACCAAGAAGTTCTGTCAGTGTTGTTATGTCAAACAATTGTATTCATCATGCACCCAAGTTGCTGCCAGCAAACCCTGATGTGACTGCAACAGAAGTGTGTGTTCAATAGTTCAGTTGGTCACTTTAGACCTCACTTAGCTATGTCCTCAAGAAAATTCCTTGCACTGGTATATGCTTCATCCTCAGCTGAAGGCAATACTGGCATAGATATGTCCTGCAGCCAATTTTGTTCATGACAAACAGAGGACCACAGGAGGCTATATGCATCTATGCTATGCATGTACCAAATACAAAAGGGAATTACATTGAAACTTACTGAGCTCCACTCTTGCCCCTGACTAGTGATCAATATATGTTCATCATGATGTGATGTCTTTTATCTCGTTCTGTCTGATTTGGTTCATTTGGACCTTTGAGACCTCACCCTGCTGCAATCTGTAGATAGGAAAAAATAGAACAGAACTGTTACATAAATGTCTGCTTGATTAGCAATTGTCAGCTTTATGCTCTCTTATACTAATCTAAAAAATATTAAGTATGTTCAGTTATGCATATGGTAGCTTTGCAGCTTGATCTTAATTAAAAGAATAGATAAATTTTGCTGTTACTCTTAAAACAGAAGCAGTTGGCTCAGGCAACTTAATTTTTCTCTCTTCGACATGTTTGGTTTTGAGATGTTAGGATTCTTACTTACATAGATCTAGATACTCCATTTTCATTCTCTTTGTTATTTCCTAAGTCAACGGTCAGTGTCCAGGCTATCAATCTAGATATAAAACCAGTGCCTCATTGTTTTAATTCCCAAAGTTGTCCTTCCAGCTATGTTGCTGCATTCTCTCTTCCATTTGTTTTTCTTGCAAAGTGAGAGCCTCATCCTTTACTGGAGCAGTTGCTCATATATTGAATGATATCATGCAGCACTACGTACATAATTTTGTATATAAGTGTGTGTTGATGAGAATATAAATTACCTTTATGATGGTTAGATATTAAATACAATGTCATAGTTGTGTGCAAAATATAAGGGCACTGGAAAGTAGTTGAAGGAGTTTCACATACCTCTGATTTTTTTAAACAAATTACTTTATTTTTCCCTAGATGTCTGCCTATGGACTGGCAGAAATCCAGCTGATCTAAAACAATACACACACTTTTATGGTGAGCTGTTCACTGTCATGTTGTAACTAAAATTCTGGACATTTTTTCATTCCTTCCAACTGATACCAGTATAAAATTTTTCTAATAATACATTGGTAGGAACTAGGAGGTTTTGATACTTAGCTTTTACTATTTACACATCTCTTAATGTCTCTAGAAGACCACTAAGAGAAAGGTTGTTATGCTCCAGTAGTCTAATTACTAATATTTGCAGCACAATTTTAAAATATGTGTGTAAATATAGCATGTTATTAATTTGGGGTTTTTTTTTTTTTCTCTTTTCCCTCTGCTTGCCTCACATGCCTTTGTACTTGCTTGTTACTGCATAATCAGATGTAACCAAATTCCTTTTCCCAGTACTTCCATTTAGAGAGCAACACTATGACCTGGGCTGAAATCCCAGCTTAGATTAATATCTTTTCTTGAAGTGTTGGATATTGTGGTTTTATGATAGAGAAGAGTACTGTTATGATGTTAGCAACCTGATAAAGTATAACTTCTTCCTTCGTGTTCAAACTAGACTGTGTGTGGGATTAGCCAGAATATAATGACCCTGCCGGGTGTGTTGTCAGCATACAAAAGGACGTTACTTGTTAGACAGAAACTGTGATAAGTTTGGGTTCCTTGAGGGTTGCTACTTTTCTGGCATTCCATCCAAGTTCCCTCAAAAACAATCCCCCAAAGTGAAGAGTTATGCGGTTTCAAAAGTGAAACTAAATCTGGATTCAGTATTTCTGCAGTACAAAAATGGGGCTAAATTTGAGTGATGTCAGAAAAAATGGTGTTATATAGCATTGAAGTGTGTTGGAGTGCTGTTTCTGGTGAGAATACTTGTTCTTTTCAATCAGCCATAACTGTAAATACCAGCTGATAATATATTTCAGCATGTCTGAGAGAGGTCCCAGTTGTTAATAAAACTTCTGGATCTTCTGTGACTGGATGAAGCCCATCTGCCTCTGTTGGGCTTCTTGATCTCCCAAATTTGGGTCTCACTTCTCTCTGCTCACCTCTCACACTTGCCTTTAGGTTTTGTCGCTGCAGAAACCTGAGTGAAGCCAAGCAGTTCTGCGAGGACTGTGTGGCGGTTCCGTGAGGATTCTTAGCTTCTGTAGGATCACGTGACAGCTCTCTGAGGATTCTCTGGTGGTTCTGTGAGGATTAAGTGAGGACTGTGTGGCGGTTCTGTGAAAACTCTGTGGTTCTGTGAGGATTTTCTAGTTCCCTGAGGATTATGTGGCAGTTCTGTGGGGGTTCACTGGCTCCGTGAGGATTTCCTTGCTCACTGAGAACTCTCAGGTGTTTCTGCGAGGATTGTATATGGCAGTTCTAGGAGGATTCTGCTGCAGTTCTGTGAGGGTTGTATATAACAGTTTTGTGAGGATTCTCTGGTGGCTCTGTGAGGATTGCATGTTGGCTCTATGAGGATTCTCTGGCAGGTTCGTGAGGATTCTGTTCTTTGTTGATTCTGCAAGGACTCTGTGGCAGTTCTGTGAGGATTCTCTGGCTCTCTGAAGATTCTGTTCTTTGGTGATTCTGTGAGGGTTGCGTATGATGGTTCTGTGAGGATCTGTGAGGACTGCATGGTGGTTCTGTGAGGACTCTGGTTCTGTGAGGACTGTGTGGTGGTTACATGAGTATTCTCCCATTCTATGAGGATTCTTTAGTTCTGTGAGGGCTCTGTTTCTGTGGGGACTCTGGTGGCTCTGAGAGGATTCTGTGTTGGTTCTGGGAGGATTCTCTGGTTCCGTGAAGATCACCTGGTGGTTCTGTGAGGATTTTGTTCTTTGGTGATTCTATGAGGACTCTCTGGTGCTGTGAGGATTGTGTGGCGCTTCTGTGAGAATTCTCTGGCTCTGTCAGGACTGCAATGGGTCTGTGAGGAGACTCTGGTGCCATGAGGATTCTCTGGTGCTATGAAGATCTTTGAGGACTGTGTGGTGGCTCTGTGAGTATCCTCTGGTTCTGTGAGGATTCTTCGTCAGCTCTGTGGGGATTCTGTTCTTAGGTGATTCTGTGAGGGCTGTGTGGTGGTTCTGTGAGGATTCTTTGGCAGCTCCGTGAGGATTCTGCTCTTAGGTGATTCTGTGAGGGCTGTGTGGCAGTTCTGTGAGTATTCTCTGGTTCTGTGAGGATTCTTTGGCAGCTCCGTGAGGATTCTGCTCTTAGGTGATTCTGTGAGGGCTGTGTGGCAGTTCTGTGAGTATTCTCTGGTTCTGTGAGGATTCTTTGGCAGCTCCGTGAGGATTCGGCTCATAGGTGATTCTGTGAGGGCTGTGTGGCGGTTCTGTGAGGATTTTCTGGTTCTATGAGGATTCTGTTCTTTAGTGATTCTGTGAGGGTTGTATATGATGGTTCTGTGAGGATTGCATGGTGGTTCTATGAGGATTCTCTGGTTCTGTGAGTATTGTGTAATGGATCTGTGAGGATTCTACAAGGATTCTCAGCAGCTCTGAGGATTCTGCAAGGATTGTGTGGTGGTTCTGTGAGATTTCTCTGGTTCTATGATGACTCTCGGGTTCTGTGAGGGCTCTGTGAGGATTCTCTGATTCTGTGAGGGTTGCGTGATGGTGTTGTGAGGAACACCTGATGATTTTGCGAGGGTTGTGCGTGACAATTCTGTGAGGATCCGAGAGGACTGTATGGCAGTTCTGTGAGGATTCTGTTCCTGTGAGGTCTGTGAGGATTCTCTGGTTCTGTGAGGATTGAGTAATGGTTCCATGAGGGCTTTCTGGTTCTGTGAGGATCCTTTGGTGGCTGCGTGAGGATTCTGTGAGGACTGTGTGGCAGCTCCATGAGGATTCTCTGGCTCTGTGAGGGTTGTGTGATGGTTCTGTGGGGAATCTCTTCCTGTGACAATCTGTGAGGTTCTGGAATTGCCAGCATAAGAAGGATATGGGACTGTTGGAGTGAGTCCAGAGGAGACCATGAAGATGATCTGAGGGCTGGGGCACCTTTTCTGTGAGGACAGGTTGAGAGAGCTGCGGTTGTTTAGCCTGGAGAAGAGGAGGCTCTGCTGAGACCTTATAGTGGCTTTCCAGTACTGAAAGGGGGCTACAGCAAAAACTGGGGAGGGGCTTTTTTACAAGGGCACGTAGTTAAAGTAAGAATGGGATTGGCTTTAATTTTGAAAGGGGAAGATTTAGATGAGACATTAGGAAGCAATTCTTCATGCTGAGGGTGATGAGGACCTGGCCCAAGCTGCCCAGGGAAGCTGTGGCTGTCCCATCCCTGGAGGTGTTCAAGGCCAGGGCTTTGAGCAACCTGATCCAGTGGGAGGTGTCCCTGCCCATGGCAGAGAGGCTGGAACTGGATGGGCTTTAAAGTCCCTTCCAACCCAAACCATTTCATGATCCCATGACACTGATTCTGTGTGAATTCTGCTGCAGTGAGGGCTGTGTGGTGATGCTGTGAGCATTCTGTGAGGACTTGCCCCGTCTCATAGACGGGGGAGAAGTCTGTCTGGAAAATTGCCAGGAGGAGAAGGACCTGGGGGTGTTGGTTGACAGCGACTGAACATGAGCCAGCAGTGGCCCAGGTGGCCAAGAAGGCCAATGGCATCTTGGCTTGGATCAGGAACGGCGTGACCAGGGAGGTCCAGGGAGGTTCTTCTCCCTCTGTGCTCGGTACGACAGCTCCTCGAGTACTGTGTTCAGTTCTGGGCCCCTCACCACCAGAAGGATGTTGAGGCTCTGGAGCGAGTCCAGAGAAGAGCAAGGAAGCTGGTGAAGCCCCGCCCACTCCCCGCGCAGACCACGCCCACTCATTTCACGCGCCACGTTTCCCGCCCACTCCCTCCGGCCACGCCCACTCCCCGCGCCCCCCGTTGCCCCTCCTCGTCCCGTCCCGCCTCTCCTTCAGGAGCCGGAAAAGCCCCGCAGGCAGCCCTTCTCCCTGCCCCCCCCGCTCCTTCCCCGGTCTCCTGGGATGGAAGCCCCCGTTAATTCTCCTCCCCCGTAGCAGGCGGCGGCCCCAAGTTCGGTGCAAAATGCTGGGCATGTACGTGCCGGACAGGTTTGCCCTGAAGGCGTCCCAGGTGCAGGACGGGATGGGGCTCTACACGGCCCGCAGAGTCAAAAAGGTGGGTGGCGACCGAGCGGGGGCAGCGGCCCGTCCCGGCGGGGAGCGGCTGCCACGTGTGGCATGGAGTAAGGCAGCCCCCTCCCTCCCTCTTTCCCTCCCTTTCTCTCTCCCTCCCTCCCTCCCTTCCTCCCTCCCTCCCTCCCTTCCTCCCTCCCTCCCTTCTTCCCCTCCCTCCCTTCTTCCCCTCCCTCCCTTCTTTCCCCGGCGCCGTCTCGGGGCGGTACCGATAAGAGGGAGCCTCCCGGGGCGCTGCCGCTTGGGGCTGGCCGAGTTTTTTTGCCTTGCGGGTTGTTTTTTCTTTATTTTGCAGAACCACAGAATGGCTCGAGTTGGAAGGGGCCCACAAAGATTGAGTCCAACTCCTATCCCTGCATTCGACAACCCTAACATTCACACCGTGTGTCCAAGGGCATTGGCTAAGTGCTTCTGGAATATCGTCAGGCTTGGCGCCGTGACTGCTGCCCTGGGAGCTGTTCCACTGCTCCTACACCCTCCTCCACCACCACCTTTTCCTACTGTTAAACCTAGCTGTCCCTTGGTATGTCTTCCCGCCTAGGGAAGTTTTGGATGCCCCCTCCCTAGAGGTGTTCAAGGCCAGGTTGGATGAGGCTTTGAGCCCCCTGATCCAGTGGGAGGTGTCCCTGCCCATGGCAGGGGGTTAGAACTAGGTGATCTTTAAGGCACCTTCCAACCCAAGCCATTCTGTGATTCCCTCGAGTTCTGTCATTGGTCACCAGAGAGAAGACATCAGCTCCTCCTCTCTCCCTTGTGAGTAAACAGTAAACTGCTATGAGGTCTCCCCTCAGTCTTCTCCAGCCTGAACAGACTAAGTGACTTCAGCCGCTCCTCATAACGGCTTCTTCTCTAGACCCTTCAGCAACTTGATGGCCTCCCCTGGACTCTCTCTAGTAGCTTTAGATCCTTGTTATGTTGTGGTGCCCAAAACTGCACACAGTACTGGAGGTGAGGCCACACCGGTGTGGAGTATCGGGACGATCACCTCCCACAACTGGCTACCGATACTGTGCTTAATGCATCTTTGACATGGCTCTCTTGGCTACCAGGACACACTGTTGCCTCGTGTTCACACAAACACAAACTCAGTTTGTGTTTCTGGAACAGTTCTGAGAGCAGAGCTCTTTGAGGTGAGACTTGGTTAAAATTAGGGCTCCTCTGAGGTACCTGCAGGCTCCTGTTGCTTCCCTGCTCTCAGGGATCAATGGGGGGGATGCTTTAATTCACCATTTAGAGATAATAAACCTGGGCTTAGGATGCTTTAATTCATCATTTCGGGATAATAAACATGGGTCTCTGAAATATGTCAGTCAGCTGAACTGCAAGTCTCTCCTACACTAACTGGGTCACATCCCTTGACACCTGGTTTGAAAGTCTCTTGATTGCCTGAAATCCCAATTTTAACTATCCAGGTGGCTGGTTTCAAGAGATAGAGGCATTCCTAAAGTTATGAGCTCTCAGTTACTATACACTTCTACGTATTTTGTAAGTTTTCTTTCCATCTTTGTCCAGGTTTTGGCTCTGAGTGGGACGGGAGGGCTGCCTAATGCTTCAGTGGATTCATCAAGAAGTCACCATGGGGTACAGGTCACTCATTTTTAAGGTGTCTCTGAGTTTTAACAAGGATGTAAAGAGAACAAATTTGTATCACTTAGCTTGATTTTTTTCTACAGAGGTTCTAAACTTTGATTTGAGAACTTTTGGAGCTCATACAGCAAGGGAAGCTGCATGCTACTTGTATATGTTAGTCCCTGGACTGAGAAACAGAGTGAACTCTGGAGTGAAGCTCATGGAATCATAGAATGCTAGCAAAACTGAAATGTTGCAAGTGTGACATATCACATGTGGACTGCAGAGGCAGGTGCAAAATCTATTTGATGTAGGAGTGCCTGGTGACAGCATTTCTAACAGGCTTGTCCCTTGTGTGGCAGTGGCTCCTCTGTGCTGATAGCACTGACAGTTGTGATATGCAAAGCCCTGATCAGAGGAATGTGTCAGGTGGACTTTGCCCTTTGATAGGCAGTGGTTTGAACATGTATTCCTAAAAAATGATCAGAGACCTAAGCAGTGTGTCTCTTGGAGAAGGATGGATATGTAGATAAGGCTGTGTAGGGTGGGTATAGCCAGACTGCATGTTGCTGTTTGCCATGGAAAGAAAAATCACACCCGAAGTGCTCTCGACACGTTCTCCTGTCCAGTAATGAGGCAGCAGTACTCTACACTTCATGGCTGTAATACTGTGTAGCTTATTGCTGTGAAGTTAATTCTGTGGAGCTTTGGAATTGAGAGGAGGTGTTGAATAAAACACTTAATTGTGAAGCAAGATCTGATCTTCTTGAGGAGCAAGTACTGCACCATTTTCTCTCTGTTGCTATCACACAGCTGCAGTTGTCTGACCTGGAAGCAGAACACGTTTCAGCTATTTCTGTTGTCAAAAACTGCAGTAACAACTCTTCAAGTGCTAAGGAATCCTGAAGTTGGCCTTTGGAAATTCTGCTATTGGTAAAATTTTGGTATTAATACGTTTTGAACTGCTGTTGTCTGCCATCTGCTCTTGCACCTTTAGGTGTTAGGCTGTGCTTTCAAGCTTTCCTCTGTCGTCATAAAAGGTGGAAACCTTTTGGTTTATTTTGTACCTTAATGAAAGCTGTGATTCTCTTGTAATTCCTTTTCTCCAACAGCCGCCCTCTGGTTACTGCCTCAGTATTGTAAGAGAGCAGAGAGCCACTGCGCTTCTCAGTGTTCAGCTGTGACTGGAAGATCAGTCACTGCTGTTTTCTTGAAAGCAACTGTTGAAAGTAGCTTTTTTTTTTTGGGTTTGAGTGATGTGCTTTTTGTATCTCAAATGATTTCTGTGGTTGTCTTTAGACCGTGCTGTATCACAGAATCATAGAATGGTTTAGGTCAGAAGGGACCTTAAAGATCATCCAGTTCCAAGTCTCCTTCCGTGGGCAGGGACACCTTCCAGTAGAAGTGTACACCTCAGTTCTATTCATCAGAGAGCAAGTTGAAACCATAGTATGTTTTTGATCAGTATGTATTGATATATGACTGCATGTTTATTAAGTAGGACTAATAAATAAATATATGTATATGAGAAAATGCTCCATGAGGCTAAATTAGTTATTACACTTATCCCCATGAACCTTTGTGTTCCAAGACATCAGATTTTCCTGTCTTTAATTTCTGCATTCTCTCTGAATTTGAGAAGCTATAAAAAGCGCTTAGAGGTCTGAATCACCTAACTGTTGACATTACATTGACTTTACGTTTAGAGGTGGATATCTTGCTTTTGTTGTTTTGAGCTTCTAGGAGGTCTTAAGCATGTTGCAGTAGAGATTTATTGGCCTGGAGTAGCTGAGGTAGGAATGATTTTCTTGTTTTGAGTCTATGTGCAGTATCAAGCTGTTGCTGTGCTTCATCCCAGAGTTGATGTGAGCTTCAATGAGGGGTAAAATTAACCTTCTAGGTGCTTTATAAGGTATCTAGGGATCCTTTGGACTGCAAGGAGAAAAGTATTACTGAGTTGTGCGTTGTGGAAACCTCCAAAGTAGTTAAGGAAGAAATTAATCTCTTTGTCCTCTTTAAAAGTGTTGTTCTGCCACTGGAAAAAGTATGAGAAACTAGGTTTTCTGAGCTCCTTATTCATTATATTGTCAAATAATTTCTGTTTTAAATTTATTGATTTTTTTTCTTTTTATAGGCTTAATCTAGGATATACTCCAGTAAGGTTCTTTTAATATTCATAAATTGGTGTGAGTAATAATGAGAGATTCTGCGTGTATAATTATGGCATCTCTTAGAGCTCAACAACTGTACTGAGCTGCTTTTCTCTTTGCACCAAAACTACTTATTGCTTTCCAAGTGAATGGGAAAGCCAGTTCAGCCTGGCAGGAGGTGTCTGCTCTGCCTACCTAGTCTTTACTGAACTGGATAGGATCTTACATTTCCAGAGCAGTTTTCCTCTGCCACCACTTTGGCTCTTCTTCCTCCTTCATCTAAGCAGGCAGCGCAATCTAAGGAAATCACCTCTTATGTGTTACGATTCCTGCACGGCCCCTGTTAGGCAGCTGGGTGTTTGCTGGGGTGGCACTGGGCATAAGCTGGGAATGCTGAGGGCTGCACGTGTGTGATGACATTGAACTATTTTCACCTTCATTGCTGATGAAGGTAAAAGGAGAAGGTATTTTCAATTTGTGTGTTAAATCCCAGGATTTGTAAAGCTGGCAAGGGAGGAGCTGTGCCCTCATGTGATAAAGGGTGGTAAGGAGATCACTGAGAGGTGGAAGGTGATAAAGCCCCATAGTGCCAATTTTTGCTGTCACTGCCCATATTTGTGTCTTGATTACTGCTCTAGGGTCCAGTTGTTTTCTACTGTTCTTGTCTTTTTTACTCTCTTCTTTGGTCTTCTTTCCAATGAAATGTTTGTTGTGCCTATTGTAAAATGTTACTCCTCCATTCTATTGTCATTTTCCCCCCCTTTTTTATCACCTCTTCAGGTTTAACTTGAATATCAGGATTTTTTTATTTGGTCAGTTGTTTCTAAGAGGAATGATCCGGGAAATTTTCTACTCCACTTCTTCCTTTGTGCTTTACCTGTAGACAGCCTGAAAACTAGGGAAGTGGGAAAATATGTAGCAGGCTGTTTCTGAGATTATTGAGTGGATAGGGATATATGAGTGGAAGGGATATATGGTCAAGATTGATACTTTTACTAGCCAAAAGGGAACACCAAAGTTGTTTTTCATTATATAGTTACAATCTCTAATGCTCTAAAGTGGGTAGAGCTTTTTGATCTGAATACTGCCTAAAAGAACGTAGCAGTCTGCATTCCAGTTTGTAGGGCTTGTCACAGCAAATAAGGGTGAGGGGGAGGTGGAGGGAGAGTTAGGTTTGTATAAAAGCAATGTCCTATTAAAATTAATTTACCCTGATGCTTGTGTGACGTCTGTGAAGAAAAAAAACCACCGATACCCAAAATTTTAAGAACAACATATCAATGGATGCTTTCACAGCACGTGTTATGACTAGCAGGTGGCATAACACTTCAATTTTGTTTATGAAGGCTTGAATTAATTCACAGACACGTGCACACTCCCTGCGTTTTTAAACAAATCTCTCTGTATAATCAAAATCTCAGTTATTCAGTGTTTTGACTCATGGCACTTCAAAAAGTAGCACTGCAAATAACCTTGCAAATAAATCTAATGTAAACTTTATGATTGCCAAATAGTTTGTTTTAGTTGGTTGTCTGTTGCAAGGTGCTTCCTGAAAATCTTATAAGAAATTTGACTTGTAAATGATGTTTCCCAAAGGGGAAATAAACATGTAACGGAAAGGTGTGGTTTTAAGAGCTTTTCCAAGGTAAAAGACTGGGAACATGCTTGAAAGTGAACCCTCAGGGAGGTGCACCTTCTTGGCATGTGGTACGATGACAAAGGAAAACTATCTTTTTCCTTTTGAAGCTGAAAACGATACCACTGCTGGAGTTTGGGAATTCACTTACATTTTCCCTCCCTTAACAGTGTGCCTTTTTCTTTTATAATTATTCCTTAGGGTGAAAAATTTGGCCCCTTTGCAGGGGAGAAGCGAATGCCGCAGGAACTGGATGAGAACACAGACTGCAGGCTCATGTGGGAAGTGAGTATTCTAGACTGACATCATCATGCCTAGAAAAGCTGTTTTCATAATTGAGTTTTTACTGTAAACCCTCTTCTCCCCAGCTTAAAGATACTGTAGTGCTTTTTTTTTACTTAGTGATGCTTTTAAGATATGCATTTTGGGTAGAGGGAGATGGACCTTTTTAAAATGATAAAGAAATGATAGATTCTAATCAATGAAGTATGAATAGTATCAAGTCAAGCAAAACATAAAAATATAACGATGCTGTGAAAGATAATTGAAAAACATGAAAATTAAAAAAAAGGTAATTTGAATGTGGGAAGACTGTTATAAGTTACCGAGATATTGATTTTTGCTCATCAATAGGTATCAGGTCATAGCTTTCTCCAACTGTAATACAAAACATTTCCAGTTATCACAGTTGTGCTAGGGTTTGGCAATGGAATGGGAAGTGGGGTTTTTAAGTTCTAACAACTTTGTAATACAATGAGTAGTTGTAAAACCTGGTGCTTTGGGCAGATGGAGGCATAATGAGTTTCAGGGCTCCTCCAAACTTTTTTTTCTGTGTATTAGGGAGCAACCGTAGTTTACACAGTAGATCTTGTTATTAGGTCCTTAATCCATCCTAGTTTCTGTCATAGTTGTTAGCCTGTAGCAAAAATCTGTCTGAGTTTACCAGTTGAGGAGATTACACTAACTGAAAAATATTCGCAATAATGTTTCCAGTTTGGTATAACCATCTGCTTATCAGTGCTTCTGTTCCATCTTTGTTGTCTGTCTTTTCTGCCGTAGCTCTTTGAGCGAAGTTCCATTCTTTTTTATTCTTCCCTGCCTCCCTCCCCCACCCCTGCCAAGCAGCTTGTTGAACTCATATTTAGTCCTGATTTACATTGAAAAGGGGGATAATTTCCTACTTTTCCACCTTTCTGTGGTTAGAAGTGGAAGGATAACTGTTATATTATGTGGCACTGAACAGGAATAGCTGATGTTTGACATCTGGCTTCAAGCACTCTGTGTGCATTTATTACAAAATAGATGTTTATTTGGAAAAAACCTCTGGCATTAACATTGCTGAGAGGCTTATAAAGAGGGCATAGTACCGATGCTGTCTTAGCAGAACCATAAATAGATCCTAAACACTCTAACAACAAGTGGGAGAATGTTAAAAGCCCATCTCATTAAATCCACACTCAATATAAAAACAGTGAGTGGCAGAATATTCCTAGATGAGTGTTAACTCAAGTCAGTGAATCCCTGTGCCTTTGTATCTCCATCTGCCCCCCTTTCTTTTTTCCTTTTTTAATTGAGGGGTGTGCCAAAAAATCCTTTCCCAGAGCGGAGGTGTGGAAAATTTATTCCCCTCTCTGCTTTGGTTATGTACTCTGAGCAACTGGTTTCATCATCTTTGTTCCCAGCTGAAAACAAAAAAATACAACATGCTTTTATTCCAAATGTTTGCTGAATACAGCACACGTTTATGTGCCCTGGCTTACTTGCCTTTTCATGTTGTTTCTGCAGGTTTTTTCAATCAGTAAAATACTTGCTCTAGACAAAGTTTTCAGAAGTGATGGTATGTGGATTGTAGCAATGAGTAGGTCACTAATTTAAGCTTTTAGGAAAGCCATATGATTTTCCAGATTCCTCATTGGTGATGATTTAATGAGATTGATCTATTCCTATAAGACAGAAAATAAAAGGCAAATACATGCATTCACTAATGACACTAATATGACTCCATCGACAGCAAATAAAAAAAAGAAGTTTTTTTATGAGCTGTTCTAAAATAATTTCATAGTATCTTATTGTAATCAAGTTTTGAGAGGCTTGAAAAGATCCCTGCATACCAAATTTTATGACTTCCTGAATGTTTGAACCTGTTGTTCATGTTTACTGAAGTTGATCTGAAGGTGAGCTTTATAATATAATTTAAAGCATGCTGAGGGTAGTCTTAAGTTGAAAATAGAGACCAGGAATGCAGAAAGTAAAGAGCAGAACAGTCCAAATAGATGGTTATTCCAGATACTGTGGGAGGCAGTCACAGCAGCTAGCCAAGTTTGTGCGTAGGCAGCTGTACCAAAGATATTAAAAATGATTAATTTGAAGAATATTGGGTGGAGGCACACTAAAGTCTGACCTCATAATCTGCTGTCAGTCAAAAAAAAGCATTTTCAGAGAGGGCATCTTTAGAAAAAAGGCTAAGTAGTAGTGACTTTTTTGTAAGTCAAATGAAAATGAATGCTAGTGGAACATTCCTCCTCTTGGTATGGGATGCCTGGGATCTGAGTTACAATTTTGTGGAATAATTCTCTATGAGGAAGTTTACCACATGCATTTCTAGTTGTGAAGAGTCAGAGTCTGTGATGTGGTCTCTTTTGATCAAGCCATTCCTTTTTCTTCGAGACCAGCATTGTGAGTTGGCATCTTTACGATGTCTTGTTGAGACAGAATTGAACCCATTATGTTTTCTTTTGGTCTTTGGGAAAACATGGAACCCCAAAAATTTATATAGTCCAGTGATTTTTGTGAAGTTCTGAGGATGTTAGAGTTTGTGTTTAATTTAAATATAGCAGAATGCTATTATTCTGACTGCAACTTCCATAATTTTGAAGAAATCAAAGGTTTACGCTCCTCATTCAACATATTACAGAGGACTAGGGGGAAGCATCCTTGACCTTGCTGTAATCTTTGTGAAGGTATGTGCTGAAATGCTTTATTTACAAGTGGTATGATGGGGAAACCCCCAAACCTGTGGCATATTTAGGAGTAAAAATAAAAGGCCAAGACGATGTCCAAATGTCTTGGTGCTTTATCTGTCTTCCTGTCACAACCTCTCTTCCTCCCTACCCTCCAGATCCCGTGCCATTATATTTCAGACTGGATTGCGTGTTTTGGTAGTTAATTTTGCAGGTATTTGCTGGTGGTGAATTGAGAGTTTTGTTCTTATTCTTAGCATGCCACTAATACCTGGATTAAACACTGCTTTGTTGGTATGTATAAGTATACTTGGCATCGTGACTTTAAATGATGTGTATTTCTTGGAAGAGCTTTAAGGCAAGAATAAAATAATGTTTAGGTAGCAAAATTCACAGAAGATTTTGCCTCTGGAGGCTCAGATGTCTCTTTGCAAAGGGAAGATATCTGTTCAGTTTATTTTCCTTATTGTCCTTAACCAAGAAAGCAGTGTTCATTTCACTGGCAATTGGATTGTGGTGAGCATGTACTTTTAGTGATGACTTTGGCAAATGTTAAAAGAGGGAGGGCTGGAAACACTTAGTTCTTCTTCAGATACTCTGACATACCATGAAGAAATGTTGGTCAGGATTGGATGGCACGCATCACGCTGTGTAATGCTGAATGTTACATATTTCAGATTTGGTTTCTGTCTATCTGCCAAGATTATATTTTCTTCATTGTTATATTAAAACTGAGAAGAATAGAAACATGCTGAAAATCAGTCTTTCCATGGAAGCTCATGTTCATATTTGTTTATATGAGAAAATGAAATGAACTTATGTTTCTACTACTTCACTCTCATCCCTTGTGCAGTGGGTGATTGTTCTTGGCTAAATAACCCTGCCTGGAAACCAATGAAGGCAACAGAAATAATACTGTTGGCTACAACCCTCTTTAGATCAGAGCTTTAATATTTAGAATTGAGATGTGAGAAGTAAAGCACTTGAAACTAATAGTGAGGGTGCGTGCAAGCTATATTTAAAATAACTTTTGCCACACAAGTCAGACATCGATGCCCTGTCTCAGTGGCAAGTTTGCGTCCTAGATTTTCTGTTTCCCCACGGGGATAGGTAGGTGTCCAAAGTAGTTGTTCATGTTCTTACCAGTTTGTTTAATTAGCTTAGTTTCACTAATCAGCTCCTTTAAAGAGCTTTTGTTTTTAAAGCATTTTTATTTATGTTAACTGTATGACTTCGTATTAATTTTAGGGACTTTTGGAACAGGCACATTAATAATCTTTTGATTTTGGTGATGAGAAGAATCTACTCCTGAAACTGACCAAGAATGTTAGTTTTGTGTCTTGAGTTATGGGATTTATTTAATGTTTTAGAAAACAAATGTTAATAGTTTGTGGTGCTAGTATTCTAATCTGAAGTTGTTATGGGAGATCACACATGATTTGCTTGAGGAGGTTTGAGTGTCCTATAAGAGAATATGAAATTCAAACTTTCCTGTGAAAGCTTCACAAAATACTAGCAGAAGTCTGGGAATGAGCTTTCTGAACTGTTCTGTCTCTGACAAGGTCAAATGATGTCATGCACCAGAAGGAACTTCATTAGTGTAAAAAATGTCCTGTATATGTTGGCTGAAGAAAAATGTCACGTAGCGTTTAAGTCCCAATACTTCTTAGTAAGTAAGCAAATCAAAAGTCAAGGCCTCAAGTGTCTTTTGCAAGTGTTATTTTAATACTTTCTACATTTTAATATTAATGTGGGTTCTTACTCTGCAGTGAGCTTTGTGATAGCAGTATGAAACTGAGGGTGCAAAAGTATTGCATCTAGCCATTTTATGCTATTAACAATAAAAACCATGTTTTCAGCTAATCAAGAAAATCAAGGTTGGAAGAGACCCACTGGATCATCGAGTCGAACCATTCCTATCAAACACTAACCCGTGCCCCTTAGCACCTCGTCCACCTGTGCCTTAAACACCTCCAGGGAAGGTGAATCAACCACCTCCCTGGGCAGCCTCTGCCACTGCCCAATGACCCTTTCTGTGAAAAATTTTTTCCTGATGTCCAGCCTAAATCTCCCCTGGCGGAGCTTGAGGCCATTCCCTCTTGTCCTGTCCCCTGTCACTTGGCAGAAGAGGCCAGCTCCCTTCTCTCCACAACCTCCTTTCAGGTAGTTCTAGAGAGCAATGAGGTCTCCCCTCAGCCTCCTCTTCTCCAGGCTAAACAC
This sequence comes from Clamator glandarius, assembly GCA_033459285.1. Lineage (NCBI taxonomy): Eukaryota > Metazoa > Chordata > Aves > Cuculiformes > Cuculidae > Clamator > Clamator glandarius. The sequence goes on along the minus strand of JAUNZM010000668.1, from coordinate 380,612 downwards.
CCCCAGCTCTCTCAGCCACTCCTCATCAGGCCTGTTCTCCAGCCCCTTCACCAGCTTTGTTGCTCTTCTCTGGACTCGCTCCAGAGCCTCAACATCCTTCTTGTGGTGAGGGGCCCAGAACTGAACACAGGATTCGAGGTGCGGTCTCACCAGTGCCGAGTACAGGGGGAGAATAACCTCCCTGGACCTGCTGGTCACGCTGTTTCTGATCCAAGCCAAGATGCTATTGGCCTTCTTGGCCACCTGGGCACACTGCTGGCTCATGTTCAGTCGCTGTCAACCAGCACCCCCAGGTCCTTCTCCTCCAGGCAGCTTTCCAACCAGGTTTCTCCTAGTTTGTACCTCTGCTTAGGGTTGTTGTGCCCCAAGTGCAGGACCCAGCATTTGGCCGTGTTAAACCTCATGCCATTGGACTCTGCCCAGTGGTCCAGCCTGTTCAGGTCCCTTTGCAGAGCCTCCCGACCCTCCAGCAGATCGACACTTCCAGCCAGCTTGGTGTCATCTGCAAACTTGCTAAGGGAGGACTCGATGCCTTCATCCAGGTCGTTGATAAAGACATTAAACAGAACTGGACCCAGCACTGAGCCCTGGGGAACCCCACTTGTCACTGGCCTCCAGCTGGAGTTAACACCATTTACCACCACTCTCTGGGCCCGGCCATCCAAACATTTTTCCAGTATAATGCAGTTTCCAATGTAATGCGGGAATAGTACTTTTCTTTACATGATTGTTTTAATGAATGTAGAATTTTAGATTTATAAATGTTAAGAAAATGGTTTCCAGAAAGCAGGCAGTGTGTTTACTGCCTTCAGCACAACCATCTGCTTACTTTCAGATGCAGTTATTTTTCCTTCTTTTGCCCGGTGTGTATGGTGGAGTGTTTGCCCTTGTGCTCATAAGTGTTTTGTAGAAGCATACACAATTTTTACATGTATTTTGCAAATCTGGAGATAATTTCAGATGAAGAAGTGCATATTGTTTATGGGCATTGCAAGCAGCTCAGACATCATTTAGGCATTTGTAGGGTTTCATATCATAGCGTATATGTTGGTGATGGGCAATTCTTTTTCCTTTGGAAGAACAGTAATGAATTTGGCAGACTTTTATTTCCTTGTCGAACTACAGGAGGGTTTTGTTTTAATCTGAGAACAGGCCAATGCGAGCTATTATTGCAATGAAATGCAGTTTTTTCTTTATAATGATATCCTAAATATTTCAGTAATTTAAGCAGTCATTCTGAAGGTGCATGATGTTGCATCTGTTAGAAACTAACATAGCAAAAATATTAGCAATTGAAATACAAAGCTATAAAGACAATCTAATTTTGATCTTACGTAGATGAAGTTCCTAGCTTTTAGGAAATACCTGCTCTGGATGCTTCTTTTTGGCAGATGAAAAAGAATACAGGTTAAATTGCATGGAATAATAGTGTGGCTGTATGACCTTCTTGCATGGGTGTCTATATTCTGTATCAGTGGAGATCCCAGTGATCTAGTATTTAAAACAAAAGAAGAGGACATGTATAGATTACAGAAGAAAATGGTCCATGCTCACTGTGTTGAAGAAGGAAGATAGGACAATAATAGTGAGTTGTGAGAAAAGGAAAAGGAATTGAAGATAGGAGAAATTACAACCTTAATTGAAAGAAAATTGTGAGAGACAAACAGAAGGACAAGAGACAGAAAGGTCTGAGAAGAATGAGGTAGGCTGTAGGAATAAAGTGCTGGCATCAGAACATGTGAAAGAGGAGAACTTGGAAAGGAACACTAGTGAGGATAGGGTTGGAATGGGAAAGCACCTCTCGGGTTGTATTGGTTTCTGGCAAGATCATAAAGAAAAAGAGGACTTGGAGGAGCAAAGAGATGGAAGAACATGAGCACCAGTGTCAGATTAGGCAGACCCAGGAGTCAATCATGCTACTTGCTTATTAAAGAAAAGGGCAAGAAAAGAGAAGGAGAGCTCAATAAAGGGGGAAGCTGACACCGGTTGCTGGATTTGAGTTGCCCCCATGTTCTGAGGTGAACAAATATGCTTGTAGGAAAAGGTGGATGTGCACCACAACTGTGAGTAGAACTAAATGCAAGATTCGCATGCTGAGCACAGGCAAGCCTTAGTGATTTACAGGTTTGTGTGTGTGTTTGGTAAAAAGTTTTAATTTATCTTAATTTTTTTTTCTTTTATGTTTCAGGTTCGTGGGAGTAAAGGTGAGGTCCTTTATATCCTGGATGCAAGCAATCCACGCCATTCTAATTGGCTGCGTTTTGTCCATGAGGCTCCATCAAAGGAACAGAAGAACCTGGCAGCCATCCAGGTAAATCGGGTGGATTCCTACCATTTGCTGCATCTTATTGAGTTTTCTAATTTGATTACATCTTTGGTCTTTATCTCTTTCGGTAAGATCACAAGATCTGAGGAAAGCAGCAAACTGCTTTGTTTCCTGTCTTTGTGTTTAGAAGTGAACTCTTGTGCTTAAATATAATACCATAAATAAAATGGGTAGGATGAAACACCAAAGAGGTCCTTAGTTAGAATTTGGTAGTTTTTTAAAGGTTTCTGTTAATCCACTGTGATGGAATTGCGCTGAATCATTTACCTGAACTATTTCTCCTGGCACAAAGTGAACACTTTACTGGAGCAGGTAACTCAGTACTGTAACAAGAGTTTAATTTTCGCACTACAGCCTTACTCAGTGAAGTTAAACTTCTGCCTGAATGCAGTTGGTTTTTTTTTTTGTCATTGTGGAAATGAAGAAGATAAGTAGATTACTGTGTACCTGCTTGGTTTAGAGGCCTGGTTGTGTTTAAGGTTCATCTTGGGTATGGGCCTTGGATGTGTGAAAAACAGGTTCACGCATTAGCTTTGTGATATGTAAAAGGGTGACAAGTTTGAAAGCAAGCACGATTCTTAAAGTATTCTAGTAGAAAAGAGAGACTTGAAGGATATAATTATCTGATGGGATGATCAGGCAGTGCCTGAGGATAAGTATATTAATAGAAAAAGAGCATTTTCTTTTTCTAGTCTTGGCTGTGGATCTGAATTTACTCAGCTTATTATGACATTTTTTGTATTTGTCACTTGCAGCATTCTCTGGTATTGAGTTCCACTGCTTTAATTATATGTTATTTAGAAATATACTTCTCTTTTTCTTTTAAAATCCTCTTAATTTCACTCGATTCCCCAGTCTTTGTATAACAGTGAAGAGTTACTCTATGTTCATTTTTCTGTGCCACCCCTGATTTTATAGGACCCTATTATATCCTTTCTCTCTTCTTTGACAGCTCTTTTTTCAGGCTGAAGAATCCTAGTCTGTTTAATCTCTCATTTTTCGAAGCATTTTGTGGAATGCAACAGAGACAGCGATACTTTCCTATTTACAGTTATTGTTATTTCGGAGATCAGGAAAGAAATGGACTACCTACATATTTTTTTTCCCCACAGATCAGTTTTACAGTAAAATAATTTTCAGTCCCACACGTGTAAGAATTACATAACTGTGTTAATTTTTTTTTTTGTCAAAATATATGCTTTCCATAATATTGTTTCAGGCTAACCCACAGTATTTGCTGATGTAATCAAAATTTTCAAAAAATAGGAAGAGGAGACTTATTTGTCAGCTTTTCTTAAAGCTATTATATTATATATTATATGAGATGACTAATTCCTAGGATTTGCCAGTCAACCCTTGAATAATTTAAAAAACATGGTAGATTACTTTGAAGCCAAACGAAAAAAAATTATTTTTCCCTTGCAAAGAAAATGAAGCTAATTTCTGATGAAACAAAATGCAGGGAGGGAAATATTTTAACACTACCAAGTAGAAAAAGAATACCAGTACAGCCCTGGCAGGTAGCTCTGTGAAAGATGTGTTACTGCCTGTTCTCCCCCTTGTGTTAGGACTCAGTGGCACTCAACCACTATAATTTCAATTTTGGTTTTGATGACCTGTCAGCTCAGTAAATCTCCTGCTCACCAGAGACCCTGTAGATAAGTGTAAGTATTTAATTACATTTAACATGAATAGGTGCTGCATGTGTTGAAAAAAAGCTGAACATGCACTTATTTCTTTGCAAGGTGTGATCTTGCTTCAGTAGGTGGAGATGCAAATCCCAAAGCTCTGGTGTTCCTTTAGGGGAAAAAAACCCCAAACACAGCCTACAAATATTTTAATTCCAGAATCTTCTGATTAAATGATAAGCAAATTTAAGGCCACTTTGTTTTATGAAATCGGTGGGCAAAACATTGGTGGAATGTTTCTACTAATGATACTCCTTAATTTGAGCGGAGCATTGCCTGCTTGCCCCTGAGATGCTAAAATGATGTTTTAGAAAGAAGGAGAAATTATGAATTATATCTGTAAAATTGTTTTAATTTCATTATCATTGCTAAAGCTAATATTGCTGCAGAGATAAAAGAAATTGCATTGCTGAAGAAGTACATAAAATAATTTTAAATATAGAAGAATTTGTAATATAAGTTATGACATCAAACAAAACCAAAAATCCTAGTCTTGAACCAATGGAATGGCTGCATATTGTGTAATAAAGTTGAATATGTCTGCATAGTTCTAGAAAGGGCAAATTCGCTAATGAAGAGGAGAAAATAGAATATTTGGAGATGCTTAGAGACTTCGTGTTCTAACCAGCACATTATGGTTACCCTTGTGAAATGTAAATTTTCTCCAGACATTTCTATTTTGTTAAGGTTTTTATGGGATTGGCTAAATTTTTAAACAAGTATTTGCTTTTTTTCCCCTCACATCTAGTGCTTACTCTTTCAAGTGAATCTTGAGCAGTGCATCTCACTAGCTAAATCTGATTCCTTCAGGATGTTTGACCACAGTTAATGGTAGTAGCCTGGAAAATGTGAAAAGTCAAGTAAATGGCAGTGGTAGAAGAAAGGCTTCTCTTGCTTGTCCCAATCCTGTTCTGTCAATGCTTGCGAACTTCACACTGATAGGGTGCTTCACAGCTGCCCCCCTGCAGTTTTATTAGGAGACTGTATGAACTAACAAAAATGTGAAGGGAAAATAATGTTTTCCTTGTTTATACCCACTAATGCTAATTTCCACTATTTATGTTTCCCACTAGTTTTCTTTCCAGTCTCCAGACATTCAACAGGAGCTTTTTCGTTTACTCCGAGAACATTACCGCTGCTGATGGCATCACTCTAGTAGTGATAAACATTATGATCTTATGTCTGAAATGAAGTGATAATCAGTTTACTGTTTGCTGCCTGGTGCTCAGTGTTCAGTTTAAAAGAAGATGAAGTGAATATGTATGTTGCTGTGTACAAATAGAGTAAACCACATCCTGGGTTGACTGCAAAGTATGATTAGTTCATCATAGCACAATTGTATCCAATGAACATGTTTAGACTCCACAAAATGCTTCCTGTGGTGGAAAAAGCAATTTAGAGAGCGTGATGTGTGGGCTGGTTTTTTTTTTTTTTAACTAAGTTTGGTGGTGGTTTTTTGCGGGGTTTGTTTTTGTTTTTTTTTTTGTTGTTGTTGTTTTTGGGGGGTGGCTGTGGTGTTGGGGTCCTCTTTGGCTGGGCAGGTGCAGGAAGCATCTCAAACCACTGTGCAGTGAGTGGTACTGCAGTGTGGCTGCTGGGGGAGGACAGAAAGATTGGAGGATACCTGCGTACATATCAATTACTCTTCTGAGCATTCTGCACGGCTGAGCTGCTGGAGGCTTCTGTAACTTACTTGGAGTAGTAATGGAATGAGTTAATCCTCCCAATATTTAAAATAGCTTTAGAATTGTAACTTTTGCCTCAGTGGGAATTGTATGACTTATAATCTCCTTTGCCCTGTGCTAATCCTGGCTATTTACTTATAAATATCACTTCTGATATGTAGCAAAAATACATTGTGATTAGCATAATCAAAAGCAAATGGTCCATATCAAAAGTACCACAGTTTAGTTTTTTTCATTTTTTTAGACTCGTGGAGTATTATCTTTTCCATATTTGTTTATCCTGGATGGATAACTTTATCTGTTTGTCAGTTGTAATTTTATCAAACACTCTCTGCTGGAGATCACTATGCAAAACAGATCCTGTTGGTAGCATGGAAACTGTTTTATGAACAGAATTGCAGCCAGCTAGAGCTTTAAATTCAAATATTTTGTCATTAGCAAGCAGACACTGAGGTGGCCTGCTGTAGCTTAGAAAATGGGTTAGAAAGTGAATAACAGAAACTATTATGAAGGAGGATATTTGCTGTGAGATGGTAGAGTGGTTTAAAGTCGTGTTTCGCAAATGTGTGTTTGTTAGTATGGTGTAATTCAATGATGTCCCAGTTGATCTCGAGGTAAAAAGCTCCTATGCAGTAACAATAAATGTCTTTAGAGGACGATTAGTGTATGAGAAACAACGCTGTAAGAAGCGCAGTAAAACAACTACCTAAAAAGCCAGAGTGAGAGAAGAAATCACAAGCAAAGAGAGCACAAACTATGTGAGGCTGCTTCATAAATTTACATACAACAGGAGGGTTTTCAGGACTGCCTGAAACTCAATGGAGGCTTGAGTGCTGCAGAGGAAAGATTAATTTGTTATGCAGTGTAAGAAAGAACGTGAACATACTGCATGCTCAGAGGGGAGAGCTGGAAATCTGCTTGATTCTTGGAAGTTTTTGAAGGAGAAAGGAGAACTGTTTATATCCGGGGTCATATGCATTTCTCTGTTGTTGCATACAAACTCCTGCTGTTCAGATATTCTGTTAGTGAAGAATTCAAAGTAAGAAGTTTCTGAAGAGTGAAATAGTTGCTTTTCTCCATGAGATTCTGTAAACTGTAGCTGTTACATTTTTTATTTTTCCAGTAGGAACCTCAGTAATACTGGGGAACTCTGAGTGTGAAAATAATTTAGGCCCTTTTCAGCACTGAGGTCACCAAATTGTTGTTTGTAGGGTTGTGGGGTTTTTGTTATTACTTAAATGTAACTAATTTCTGATTTTAGGCTGTTAGAACTAATTCAGTGCATAGTGTGGTGCTATTAGGAGTCAAAAAGTTCTACCATTGTTACATCTCCATGGATTTCTAAGGGCCTCTTTTCCCAAGTTTTGCTGTCATTGAGTGCTTTTTCTTGCCAAGATACCATGTTATAAGGTAAAAATTTGGACTATGACACTACAAATGTCTGGGAAGGGAAAAAAGTGTTTTAGCGTTATATGTTAAATAGTAACTTTTAAAATAAATGTAGTTCTTGCCATATACTTATATAATTTTAGATGAGGAGTGGGGTGGGACATTGGCTCATGAAGGGAGGAAAGAAATCCCTGCTGCAATCAAGTTCTTGTTACTTCAGAACATTGAACTGCAGGTTTGTCAGGGAATACAGACAATAGTAAGAAAGACAGCAATAAGGAAGATGAACATGTTCAAATATGTGCAGGAGGGTGTGTGTGCTCATCTAATCTGCCAAGTCAAGAGGGTCTTTATTATTTTTCCCAGTGAAACCAGGGCCTTTAAGAGACTGAGATACTGCTTACCCAAAGCATCCTGGTGATTAGATCCTCTTCGTGCTTCCTAATTACTCTAACGCTGCTACTTCCGTTTGTAGCTTCAAATATTTCAGTTCACGGTGAGCTCACGGTTCTCTATATATTCAGTATCAATGGAGATATTTTCATGGCATTTAGAAGGCTTTGAATCTAAGTTGCTCCATCAAAAACACACCAAAGATCTGGGGGTGTTGAGCAGTGTCAGGTGTGTGGACATTGCAAGTTAACAGACAGCACTTGGCACCTCTTAGCGTGTGGTGCCATACAGGGTGGTTCATTCCTGTTGAAACTTGTTCAGTTGCCAAATTCAGTGGTTACTTGGGGCAGTGAAAGTCACAGATGTGTATGTGTATGTGTTTTAGATGGTTTTAAGTTTTACTAAGCCAGCATTTCTTAGGGAAATGCCACTTCAGCGTTCCACTCCAAATCTATCTTTAACTAAATCTGAACATCCATAAACTTTGGGGAAAGTTGGGATTTGGATCCAAAGTGGAAGCTAATGCCGATGGCTTTGGCTTTCTCCTCTTTTTGAGTTAAAAAAGGGAAATAACTTAAAACCTGAGCTTTCTGAAAAAGCATAAAAAATGCAGGGTCGCTTCTGTGATGCTTTGGAAATAAACAGTGGAATGAGAACTGGGATTGCTGCTAGTGGTTAACATCCTCTGCAACAGATGCATGCTGAAAGCGATGTTCTGTAATGATAATTGCACAAGGATGTTGTAGAATAGTTGAAGAGAGCATATGTCTAAAGAGAAATGTCCTGGATGATGGGGTGAGGTTTATCCTTAGGAAGTTAGCTGGTTACACAACACTGGGAGGAAAGGCTGACAAATCAGAAGGCTGTGCTGCCATCCAGAGGGGCCTAAACAAGAAGTGCGGAGAGATAGTCCAACAGGAACTTCATCAAAGGGAAGCACAGAGTCCTCTATGCACCCATCCCATGCACCCTTACGTGCTGGAGCACAAGAAGCAGGAAAGCAGCTTTGCAAAAAGGAAATCTGGGTATTATGTTGTCCAGTACCAGGTCAGGAGGCAGCGGGCACAAACTGCAATTCAGGAGGTTCTGTCTGAACATCAAAAAATGCTTTTTTTACTGAGAGAGTGACAAAGCACTGGCATGTGTTCCCAATACAGGTTATGGAATCTCCTTCCTTAGAGGTATTCAGAAGCTGTTTCGATGTGGTCCTGGGGCAGTCTGTCCTTGTTGGCTCTTGCAGTGTCTCAGTTCGAGATCCTACAGGTTCATTAATACCCGCCAGTAGTGGAAGGGGTGCCATACTGAGCACATACAGAACACGTGCCGTGAAAACGCTGCTTACATCAGCCTTCCTAGGAGAGGGGGTAAAAAAAAAAAAGGTGTAATGCTTTTCACAACAATAGCTTTCAGCAAGAATAATGAAAAGTTTCAGTGCTTCTCTGTAGAACTACCAGAACTGTGATAGTGCAGGAATTAGTTTTTTATAAATACCAATTTAGGGTTTTTTTGTCCTTTCCACAGTGAAAGAATAATATTTTATTTCCATTCTGGAAGACGGGAAAGTGTGTACGGGGTTGAAATGTATGGTGAATGATGGGAGGAATAGCTTTGTGTAGGGGGAAAAAAATTCTTCCAGCTCTGATTTATATTGCTTTTGTATGCATCATTTGAATCTCTGAGAAGAGATTCTCTCAACTGCATGAGTTGTTTGTGTAGTATCGTTACTGCAGTAAAACACATTCTTCTGCAGGTGGGATAGCAGTGTCTTCTAATTTAATACAAGATAATAACTGTAACCAAAGAATAAAGAAGAAAAAGGTCTATCATAATTTAGAATATTCAACTGGAAAAGTATTCTAACCTTCACCAGGAGCTGTCACTAAAACTGCAGTGTGGCATTAGAACACAGGAGAAATGTAGGAATTGTTGTATGAGTTTAACCTTGTGCTCTATTTCATCTCACGTTTATGTCTCAAAAGGTTGTCTGCCTTACCACAAAGGTTTTTTGCCTTGCCATGCAATGCAGCATGGTAGGAACAGATCAGTAGATAAAGCTGAGGCTTCTGTGTCTCCGTTGTCTGTGGTTCAGGTACTTCAGATCAGATATAGTCTGAGTTCCTGGACTGAGTATCTCCATTACTTATGTGTTAAAGGTTGTTGTTTTTTTTTTTTTTTTTTTTTTTTTTTTTGGAAGAGAAATCTTTCAGAGATCCATTTGCTTCCTGGCTGATGAGAACCACAAACATGCTGCACACCCAGGAGTAGACTGAGTGGGACAGGAATATGTGCCTCAAGCAGTCAAGTATTTTCCAATATATGAAGTAGTGGAAAAACAAGAAAAGCTTCCATCAGTGTCTTTGTGCTGTCCATTTCCTCTTATTTGCTTGAGAGGGGCTGGGGTCTCCTCATCCCCAGCAGCAGCTTTGGAAGGCTGTCTTGCTTCACCTGCTCTCCCTCTTGGGGAGCTGTCCTAATTGTGTCATTCCTGGCACTGCCTGCTGTTTTTGACCTTCCCTGCACCTGAGCTTGTGGCTTTGTCTTCTCTTGCCGCATCCCCTAAGAAATCACCTCCACACATTTCCTGGACTGGGGTTTCTGTCTTCACAGACGTTGCCAAGATTGGGTGCACTCTGGCAAATGTGACACTCTGGAGTTGTGGGCAAAGATTGGGAGTGTGCTTGTTTGGAAAAGTAGTAGGGGAGAACTGGCAGAACAGGTCAGTTGAATCGACTGTAGAAGGAAGCCAGGTAGCACCTAAAAGAGAAGTGGTTGTGGGCACAGGGGGAAACTTGGTAAGGATTAGGAAGGCTGGGTTTGGAGCCAGCTGATCAAGCTCTGGAGGATGGAAAAGTCCTACTCTCCCTCTGGTAACACAAGGCTCTACTTTGGCCACCTCCTGTGTTTTCAGCTTTCAGGAGTGATGACAAATTGGTTTTAAGCTTTTGGGTGTAAGTGTGGTGGGCTGTCAGTGCTTCTTGGTCCACATTCCCTCTCAGCCTCCCCTCTTACAAAGCAGACAAGAAGGTGAAGCAGTATGGAAAAGCCAAGAATGTGAATGGAGGTTGAGCTTGTAGTGGAGCAAGAATTGGAGATAGCAAGACTTGTTGGAGCGAGAAAACGCTGTTTGCTGCGTAGGTCAGCGGAGCTTATAGCTTAAAAGGTAACAGTCCAAGTAGAGGGTGAGAGAAGCAGTCAGGAACCAGGAATAACACGAAGGGAGGTTGTGGTGCTACCATGACCAGCACTTGGAGTTTTGGAGCATTGTGGCTTGCTGCAGATAAATGTTAACAAACCCACCAGCATGGCCTAAGCAGATGGGCAGGTGGAACAACTGTGGATGTGTTCTTAGAATGGGAGGATTAAAATTATGCAAAGGATTTCCTTACTACGCTTACTGTGTCTGCATGCATGGAGATAAATGTGCTTCATGCAGGTGCTGCTGGTGGAGGGAAGAGACTTAAATCCCTTTGTGGTTTCTGGAGAATTTCCATTGCCTTCATTGAAAATACTGCCTTGAGGAGCTACAACGGTGTGGGTGTATCTGGATTAATTAGGGCTCTGAATACCTGGCTACTAACATTTGTTTGGCTGGAAAAGCCAAACAAATTAGCCTTCGAGGATAAATGAGTTAAAGCAGTGTTTTGGTTTGGGCTGGCGCCAAAGCTAATTTCTTTTCAATGCTAATACAACCAAGAACACTCAAGAATTGAGAGTCCTTAGTACTTCTTCCATTAATCTTTTTACTAACCAAAACTACACAAATGGGGAAAAAAACCAAGATCTTTTTAGACACAGAGCTATAAAATAACCACCGGAAGCACGTAAGGGAAGTGCAGAGATGGTGAGGATGCAGCAATATTAATAAGAGCTTGGTTGTTTGGATTCATGTACCTTGTCTAGGTTAACCTGAATAATTAGTTCTGGTTGCTGTTCTCCTAGTTTTACTTTGTGGTGTAAGATGTGTCACATATGAACTAATTGAAAGCTGTGCTATTTAGCTCTTTAATCAGTAAGCTTGGAACTTTAGTTTTTCCTGGGATATGTGGCTTTTTCTTTTATATATTTATTAGCAAGCCATTAATAGGTTGTCTTGCTTTTAGAGTAAGGTTATCCTAAACAGTGATACATTGGAGGTTTACCCCAGTGATTTTATTGTGCCTAAGTGGAGAAGTCATGTAGAAAGACCTTTTACTTTTCCTCATGTCCAGAGTTGCAGTACATGATTTGGTTTGAGTTTAGACTGTAGTATATTAAAGGTCTCTGTAGCTTGACAGAGGCGTATGAAACCAAGCACCTTTTAGGTGTCCTCAAAAGCTAGGGTTGCATGCTGATAGATATTTGGACTGCAGAATAGATCTTGAAATAAACGTATAACTTGTTCTGTTTTTAAATGCTGCTGTTGAGGTAAGGGCAGAGAATTGGTGCATCCTTGAGAGCTGCAGCTGTATCTCATCTATTGAATTAAATAGGTGTCACTCTTGTGTGACAAAATCTTGTGTAATCCTTAGCAGACCTTTAACGCCTGAGGAATACTACATCCCTGATGACAGTTTAAATTAATCTTAGTATATTACAGAAAATAAAATTTTTATTTTGTCCTTGTGCTAAGAAATTTGTTGTAATATATATTGATTGCTGTAGTGGAAAGAAGCTTCAATTAACTTTTCTGGATGTAAATCAGATCAGCTTTAAGATTTATGGTAGAACTTGGACATCTTCATTGCCTAAAAATCAGTCTCCTGTACTGCTTTGGGTAGTGCTTAAAGCAGATGGTTCTCACATATGGAAAACAAACAAAAAAAAGCACAGCTCTGTGTATCTGGTTAGGAGACAGCTGGTTTTGCTATAGACTCCCCCCAGTGCCAGCCTCGGTAACTTTAATGAAGTATTGTCAAGAGCAAAGTTTTTTAGCTTATGTATCTACTTGGAAGCTGTTTATCGATTACAGTGAAGGTTTTGGAGCCTATTATTACGTATTTTGTCAACTCCTTCAGAATCTGGGCTGGATCTTTGGTCTTGTGGAGACCCGATTTAAACCAGCAGAGGGTTTTGATCTAGTGGTTTAAAATGCATTTTACACGTGCACCTGCTAACTTGATAGTGAAGACAACTGAGCAGGGTGGGAAACCTGTTCATGAAGAAGGCTGGGAGAGAGAGTGAAAATAAAGCTGTGTATATGTGCTTTAAAGCTGGGTTGTAATTCATGCAGCAAACAGGGGACAGAGCTAAAGCTGTGCTGGCTCTTTAAATTTTTCTTCTCTTTCTGCTACTCAAATGTTTGAACATTTTCAAGCTCTAAAGTTCTTCTCAGACAGACTGTGGCAGGAGTGGGGGAGGACTTTAACACCTTGGTCTGGGCTGCAGTGCTTATTAGAAAAGACTTGCAAGTGAGGTAGAAGAATATGTCCGGAATACAAAGATACTTCATCCACACAGCCACACTGGGAAAGAAATCTTGGAAAGGCTGTTCTAGCATTGTGGTCCCTGGGGAACAGAGCTAGCCTTTCCACAGTTAGGGGCTAATATTAGTTCAAGATCTCATATTTGTCTCTCAATTTTACTTTGTCTGTCCTAATTATTCATTGCTTCTACTTACTTTTTGCAACAGGAAGGTGAAAATATTTTCTATCTGGCTGTGGAAGATATTGAAACAGACACAGAACTTCTGATTGGGTACTTGGACAGTGACATGGAAGAGGAGGAGGAGGAAGAGGAAGAAGTAACTGTTATCCAGGAAGATGAAGACAGTGGCAATAATAAGGAAGTGCAACCAGCTGGTGAAAAACTTGAAGGTGAGCCATATGCGATAATCTGGATAACTTGAGAGCTTAAAAGCAGTAACAAAGAAGAAAGAGAATGCTGGCTGAATAGGTTGGAGAACTCGAAGGCTCCCCAGGTTTAGTCTGAGCTCTTGTATGATTTTTATCTCTCTGTTTTGGTTTGAGTTGAGGTTCTTTTCTTTGCCTGATAAGGAGCAGTCAGTCCTGTGAATTACTCATTAGTGAGCTTAGATTTCATGAAAAGTTCCCATTCAATTTTGAAATAAAGATTGAATTCATTTCACCTGACATGTAGTCATGTGAAAGAAAATGAGGGCAAGTTTCCCTTCTTACTTAGATGAGAGAGAAGCAAACCTTTTCATAAAATTGTGGAGCCAGTTGTGAGGTAGGATGTCCAAGAAAGATGTCACAGACCTGAGCTGTCTCGTGAATTCTCAGCATCCTTATCAAAGAGGAGACAACCTGGATGATGAGTTTAGGCTAACAGCCTCAGTCACACCTGGATTAATACTTCACATCCATTTGCGGTGATGCTGATGGCATCCACTCAGGATATTCAGTCTGTAATCTATTCAGAGACAGTGAATTTTGTGATGTCATTTTGCATAATCTATTTCTGGCAGAAGGTGTCTCTTAATGTAACTAAACGTTCCCTGCAGACTATTCCTTTACTGTTTTTGCCTCCAATCATGCAGATCCCCTCACCTGTAAAGAGGACCATGCATGCCCAAACTGTGAATCCAGTTTTGCCAGCCAGGAGATTCTAGCTGAACATCTTCAGAGTTTGCACCAAAAACCCAGTGAGGAAAAGGAATTTAAGTGCCGAAACTGTGGAAAGAAATTCCCTGTTAAACAAGCTTTACAAAGACAGTAAGTAGAAACAGGAATGGCTTTTCAAAGATCATTTAAATGAGTTTCTTTCAAACATTTATTTCTCTTGGCTTAACCACAATTTAAGCTTTCTTTTTTATGCTTATGGATTTGTACCCTTACCCTTTGCACTGGTTCTTTAGTATGCTAATTTCTCATATTTGTGGACACTTAAATTTGAATTGCAAAAATGTGACTAATTTTTTTATGTTTTAAAATTATTCACTGGAGACCAGATCAGAGCTGCTGCTTGGTGCAAAACTGGCCTCTGTTTAGTAGTTTAGGAGATGTAATTTTTAAGCTGTCCATGTCCTTGCAGAACTAAATTAAGATTTAGAAGAAAGTAAAGGGTGATCTAGAAGTAGAGAAAGAAAAAAAAAAAAAAGGAAAAAACATGCTTCACATTTGCTTAATTAAATACTTAGGTGATGAAAAATACCAAATAAAAACATGAAAAATGTGAAATTTAAGACAGTCTTTACTATCCTTTATAGAATAAATGTGCAGGTTTTGTTACTGAAGTCATATACCTTACAGTTATGCTTTTGCATAAAACTATTTTTGTCTTTTGTTGCTTATATAATTATTGCTTGCAACTGAATAGATATTACTTTTAATTACAGATAGTACATTAGATGTTGTATGTGATTACAGACAGTACATTTAATTTCTTTCTCATGTTGGAAAGAAAGACTCATACTGCATAGAGTGCACTTAAAACTACTCTTGTAATATATTGATCTTTCTTAAATCTGAATAATGTGAACGTTCCTAAAACTGGCAGCTCTGTACAATCTCTGTTCTTTCATGGAAAGAAATAAAGTTACGTGGCAGAGCCTTTTTTTAGTGTTGGTGATTAGTTTCTCTTGAACTTAGACTTGTTCCTCGTAGTCTAAGGCAGAAGTTGGGTTGGTGTTGTATAGCTAGTTAAGTAAATTTTTACATCATGCCAAGTGGATGCAGCAGTGTGATCCTGACTCTTGCTGTTCATGCAGTTTAGTGGTTAGTCCCACTAAATTCCAGGAGACTTCACATATGAAAGAGATCACTCCCCTCCTTAAAGCTTTGTAGAGCTATATCTACGCTTTTAGCTGCAGCAAGCCTGTGTAAGTTGTAGAATCTTCCCCTTATTTTGTTTTTCATTTTCTATTTTTCTTTAGCGTACTTCAGTGCACAGAGAATATCAACCCAGGAGATTCCTCAAGAAGTTTTCAATGCTCTGTTTGCAATACTTCCTTCAGCTCAGAATCGAGGTTTTGTGTCCGAGTTACTGGACTGCTGTCATATCATTGCTGGCCTCCCTTTGCATGTTAGCTTTCCAGCTTGTTAGTTTATATGAATCCTAACAGTGAAAGAAGTCAAATGCTTTCCTTCCTATTTGCTGTAAGTAATGCATGAGGTGGCCTTTTGGAACTCTGCAGTGCAGCATGCGTTATGTATCAGACATATGTAACAGAGCACTTGTTATGTATCTGGTTTCTGTAGATACTGCTGGATGTGTTGCTGCTTTGTTTTTTTTTACTGGTTATCCTATGTAGTTATGAACAGCACAAAGAGGCATGCAGAGGGGATGCCAGATTCATATGCAAGGCAGATAGCTGTGGGAAGAGGTTCAAGAGTAAGGATGCCCTGAAAAAGCATAAAGAAAATGTTCATAGCGGTAAGAAAATTTAATGTTTCTTTGGAAAAAAAAGAAGCTCTAACATGTTCCTAGCCTTATATTTACAAATAAGAGTAAACATTGTCTTTGGCTGCTTTTTTTAATGGGTTCATTTGTATCGAAATGAAAATTAAGAAGTAACTAATTGCAAGGGTAACAATTTCTCCTCCCCCACAGAGAAATTGCTGTATACCTGGTGAATCCTTAGTCTCCTGCAGAAAATGTAATAGGAATCTGGGCAAGTTGAAACTGAGCAAATAATAGATAAAGCAAAACACTTAAGTGGGGAGGGAAATCAATCACTGGCTCAAAATGCTGCAGGAAGTGGCAAGTTCTTGATCTTTCACTTTTTTCAGAACGCAATGGGATGTCTTTCTGGAAACCATGCTTCACGAACAATTAGGCTTGGTGAGAGTGTTGCATAAAATTCTATAGCCTCTGTTGTGCTGAAGCCAGGCCAGTCAATCCACTAGTCCTGTTTGGCCCTGCCTTTTTAGGTCTATGTGCTGTGAATCTATAGTTTTCAATCAGACTTCACTCTGTTTTCATGAAAGGGCAAAATACTGCTCTTGGGCCCACAATGCAGATCTCAGTTCTGGCATTCTCCTTTCTCTGCATGTCCTCTTTCAATGTCAATGGAAGATCAGTGTGTGTGGAGACGGCAGAATACCAGAGTCCAAAGAAAACAGTCTTTAGCTGATGATGACAGCACTGAGATGCTTTGTAAGATTTTCATTACATGAAATCTTTCTTCTGCCAAACTCTTACAGCGGACTGAAACAATTCCATGACCGTTCTTATAAAAGATTATCTCCTTTTTCAGTATCTGTAAGATTTCCACCCCACCCCCGACCCCATGAGCATTGTTGTGCTTAGGCTTAGCTTGGGACAGTTATGTACTGGTATACAAATTCCACAGTTTTCTTGAATGATCACTCCTGACATGACTGACAGCAGATGCCTGGAGAGGAGATTCTTACTCTGCCTGTACAAAAAGCAGGTTTTTTTCTTGTAGCACTTGGGTTTCATAGAAATCACAACCAGTGTCAGTGCAGAAAGGAAAATAACCTACTACTGTTGAGTGGTGCTTCTAGAATTCCTTCCTGCCTTGTGTTACCTGGAGTCAGGGGAAGGATTGTTATGTTTGTTGCCTGTTATGCAAAGCTATGAAGAGGTATTCACTATCACCTCTCTCTCCTCTGGAAAGGTCTCATTAATGTTCTTGTAAGTTGAAGTGCTAAGTGTATTCCTGTATTTATGTGTATATAATTAGTTGTCATAAGTTTTATAACAGGAAATGCACCTGTGAGATTGAGCACTTTTTAATACCACAAATTTAAGTATTGAACCAGTTGATTGAAAGGCTACATTACAATATGAAGAGCCAAGGTAATGTGGATTTTTTAGGACAGCAAGAGCAGGAAAGACACAGGATACTGAGAGTCTGAAAAATTGAGCTGGAAGCCATCTTATGAGTTCATTTATCATCCATAATTCCTCTGCACTTGACTAAGCAGTACTTCTCTCCACTTTTGTTTTGTGTCCATTCTTTATGGAGTTCAATGTAGTATGAACCTTTTTTTACATAAGCTAGGAAATATCTTGCATGGGTGTGTAGTTGTACACACAGAATTAAGTTTGCGGTGGTTCTGTCTTGTAATAAAATAGTTTGAGTTTACTAAAATAAATTTCAAAAGGTAAAAAATAGGCAAATCAAATTAAATGCTCTGTCACTTATTAAAGCAACTGTGAAAAGGGAAGGAAAATATATCTGGTAGCTCACCTGTAGCTTGTTTTGTAATTTACACCTGAGAATTCGTAATCCAGTGCCAGTATAGTTTCCTTGCCTTGTCAGTTAAAGATCATTAAAGATATATTATTTCATATAGTATAATGCTTACTACTTTCTGAAAAAAAAAAAAAGAAAAATAGGAAATGATTGTTTTGACATCAGTTGGGAATCCTTTTTGTCATCGGTGCATTAACTCCTGTATTGACTTCAGGAAGAAATCAACTGTTTAGTTATGAAGAGAATTGTTCTTAGTTGTGAATTGTGCTCTTCATATTGGATTGGCAATGTGTGATAACATCTATTTGAAGATTTTTTTTCTTTATTCTTCTTTTGCTTTGCATTCCATTAGTAACTGATTTGTTGGACACCCACAGAGAACTCCTGATATGTAACACTGAAAATGGGATACGAATGTAAAAATCTTATGTCAGTCAAATGACCTGTGAGAAGTCAGAGGCTCAGTGGAAATATTTTGCTTTTTTCTTAGCACTTCCTTTTTAAGAGGTTGGTGGTATTTTGTTTCTGTTTCAGGAAATTCTAGGAAGAAGCTGATGTGTTCAGTGTGCAATAAGAAATGTTCCTCAGCAACAAATCTCCAAGAGCATCGAAAGGTCAGTAAGATAAAGGGTAACCCTCAGCAGGCTTTGACTTCACTGAGACTGTGTTGCTTGGGTCACTTGAAAGCAGCTGTAATGCAAACCTCTGGGTAATCATGCTTTCATGCTTTCAAAACCAATGTATTTTATTGTGGATATTTATTTTTGTAATCACAATTGGTTAAACCAAAAATCTACCTAAAGTTTTAATCCATCTTTTAACAAATACAAGGATGTTTGTGCTTGTATCATTTATGCATTCCAACATGAAGTCAAAGTTGCCTGCTGTTCTTCAATGCTCGTAAACATGAGACTAAATGTAAAAATGTTATGTAATGACAGGATACATGCAGACCATAAAATAGGTTCATGAGCCTTCATTTTTTTGTGCAAAATACAATCAATTTTTCTTATTACTTTGTGACAAACCAGTAAAAGGTTGTTATTTGAAATTTAATTACACAAAATTTCTTCATCAAACCCAAATTTTTAGTGTGTTTTGTTTATGCGTTTAACCAGAACAGGAGGGGTTAAGAGTTTGCTGAGCATGTATTGGAAATAAGGGGGTTCATATAGAAATGCAGATGGACTATGAATATGAGACTGTAATCCGTTATACCCAAAGGAAGTCCCTGCAAGATTAATTTGATAAATCACTAAACCCTAAGAGATTCTGTTTTTACAAAAAGCTACATTGTGCTGTTCATCAGATTAACCATAAGTCTTTAATAATGCCCTGGTTATAACCTGAATCCATTCAGGATATAGATGATATCAATTAGAATATGTTGTTGCAAAGGAAATGCCGGGCCTCCCCCTTATTTTGTTTTTCTCCTTGCTTGTATTAATATCCCCCGTGTTTCTTTGCTAACAGGGCTATACTTTCTTATTTCTCAGACCAAATCATGGTATGCCTTGCCACATGTAATTCATGTAATTTTTACATGTTGGTGCACCTTGTGGTGGCCCTAAAAATGCAAAATATTGGTCAGCACTTCCATTTCATTAAAATGTTTTGTTTCAGCAGCTGTAATTCTGTGCATAGTGTCGCACACTAGCAAGCTTTTCCTGTAGCATCAATGGGAAGTCAGTTGAGCACTTACTCATCTAAAGTATCACCATGAAGATTTTGTGCATAAAATTATTTCCTCTTCTTGATTGGCTCCTCTTATAAGACTTCCAGAAAATAGGTATTCCAGATTCTCACACATGCATCAGATAGTGAAGGAGGTTGCATGTTTGCTTGCTTCTGTTTGCTTGAATTACTTTGCTTGGACAGGCAATAAAACCAGGAAGAACATAACAAGTGAAACAAGGAGTAAAAGAGATATTTTTTTTCTTCACTCTTTCCCTATCAATGTAAAGAAATAGAAGTAGAGAATAGAATGGTAAAGTATACCTGATAACAGAAAAGAAGCGCAAACCACAGCAAAAGAGAAATTTTACAAACAAAGGAGGAAAAGAGGGTGGGTATAGGAGAGGTTGAGATCTGTTTACTCTCTGAAGAAACTTATTCAGATCTGTAGCTTTCACGTGATCTTTGTTTTAAACCCACTTTTAGCTCTGTGTGTCTTATAGATTGCTTGTGCCTTAAATGTCTGAAGGTAAGCCCTTTCTTAGCCAGGAACAATTAAACTTTGCTGTCATCATTGTCCATCCTTCAGTTGTATGTTCTTGTTTTCCAGTCTGTTCCTCATACCATGCTGATTTTTTGTGGCACATTTTTTGGGTTTTTTTGTTTGGTTTTATTTTTATTCATCTCCATAGATTCAAGGAAATGTAGGGCTGAGGGAAACCTCAGGGTTTTTTTTTTAATCTCATTCTATTTTCTTGAGTGGATTAAGCATGTACCTAGACCATCTTAGATATGTGCTGTCTCATCTCCTGAAGAGTTCCACTGAAGAAAATTCTACCACCTCCATGGATGTATCTTTGTATTCTGATTTTCAGCTTTCTGAATGTATTCATTAAACCGATGTTTGTTCCTTCTGATGTCCTACTTAAATTTTCTTCTTTACTGCAAATTGAGGTAATTGCTCTTTGTCTTATCTGAGAGAATGCCAAGAAAAATTCACCATTGTTCTTTACAAAAATTAGCATATTGCAGAGTTCTTATGTACTCCATTTGCAATTTGTAGGCTGTACAGACAGTTATCTCAAACTTTCATGATGCATCTGTTTTTCCAAACTACTTTTTCCTTTAGTATACATCTTCTTGCTGTATTTCTCACCTGTATGCTTATTGAAGTCAGCTGCCCAAACTGCAGTGATGCTTAATTGAGCCCTTGGAGCTGCCAAGTGTAGTGGAATGGTTGTCCTGAGTTTGTTTAATACAGAGAATATGTCTGTTAGTGCATCTTAGAATGCCATTGCTCTCTATGAGAAACGTCAGTCTCATTGTGAAAAATCCTTGATTCTTTCTAAACTTTGTGATTCTTTCTTAACTGTCTTTGTTGTAGAGCTGGACATCCCTCAAAATTATGGTGAGGAAATTCCTTCCTAAACATCATCTGTGGTTCCTACCACACTCCCCTGCTGGTTTTATCCTGCCAGTACCAAATGTCGCTGTCTTGTTTTTTTTTTTTTCCTGCACTTTTTTTTCAACACTGGGCAGTGTTTTGTTCTATGGTGCAATCTTTACTTTTCACAATTGCTATGAAAGCCATAGAAAGGTAGAGGAAACCAGATTTTGAACATCACTTTAAAATAATTTAATAATTCCATTTGCATGCAGTGTTCTCACATCCTCGCTCTCTCTGAGCACTGTATTCCAACAGGCAGAGTCTCACCCAGTTCTTGGAGTGATAAATTGAAGTTCAGATTAATTTTTTGAAAAGCTTATCATGGGTTACTTGTATCTCAAAAGTTTTACCTCAGTTTCACCCCTAAAACAGTTTTGAATGGCATCTTGCTTTTCCCTAGGCCTCATGAAGATTTTGAGCTGGTCAGTCCTGTAAGTGAAGGAGTGTATTTATCTGAGCATGTTAATCTTGTTCAGATACTTGCTGTTCTGTGTATCACTTAGCAGGTTATCTGGAGAGGTAGCTCTTCAAATGCCTATGGAACAACTCTAAGTGTGTTCTGACTTTAATATAACAGAGGTTTATGTTGATAGCCCCCTAATGAGACTAATGTTGTTATTCACATAAATCATTGCATGAGCAGTTGTCTGTGGTACTACAGCCTGTATACTCACAGAGTGTGTTACTTGACAAGTTTTCTTAACATGACAATCTGTTTGAGTGTCATTACGTGTAAAAATATCTGCTGTATTTTATTACTGTTGTTTTACCCCATAACTGTGCGCTTTTCTAAAGAACTGATTAAATAGTGCCAACTGTTGGATAGGATGTGTGCTTGATAGCTACAGCTACTTAACACACGTGTACACAAGTCTATGTCTGGTTCTCTTCTAAAGAAGTGATTAAAGAGTATCAGCTATAGAATATATCTTTGATAGCTGTAGCTTTTTAATGCACATGCATAGAAGTCACTGTTTTGATGCAAATTTATTCAATGAGACTGTTCGTTAAACTCTGCTTATAAGCTGAAATCAGATATTTGCATAGTGTTAAAGCACAGTCTGGGTTGTGATCATAGAATCACTATGTTGGAAAAGACTTCTGAGGTCATCAAGTCCAACCGTACCTGTCCACTGCTAAATCATATCCCTAAGCAATTAATCTACCTGCCTATTAAACACCTCCACGGATGGTGACTCAGGCTGGGCAGCCTTTTCCATTGCCTTGAGAACCCTTTTGGTGAAGAATTTTTTCCCAATGTCCAGTCTGAACCATCTCTAGTGCACCTTGAGGCCACTCCCTCTCATCCTGTCTTCTAGCACTTGGGCAAAGAGACCAACACTCACTTCTCGACAATCTCCTTCTGGGTAGTTGTAGATGTTGATAAGGCCTCAGCTTCCTCTTTTCCAGGCCAAACAACTCCAGTTCCCTCAGCTGCTCCTCATAAGACATGTTCTCCAGCCCCATCACCAGCTGTGTTGCTCTTCTCTGGACATGCTCCAGCAGCTCAGTGTCTTTCCTGTAGTGAGGGGCCCAAAACTGAACACATTTGAAGAGCAGCCTCATGATATTATATTATATCAGACAGTTAAGCACAGTATTTAAAATATCAGACTTAAAAATGCCTTACACGTTGCTTCAGATAATTGCTTTGGAATGGATTCTGATAGCATTTTTTAGCAGAATTATGTAAACTTCAGTCAACTATCTAAGTGAAAATGTAGATGTTTTGGGAGATGGCAGAGTAGTAGATTGTGTGTTCATGTAAGAGAACTTAATCTGAAATTAAAATGGATAAACAGAATATTTAGAATTAAAGAACTGTGTTTGAGCTTACCACCTGATTTTGCCTTGGCATTTCATCAGCATCGCTGTCCAAAGTGTACAAGTTTGCAGAGATGACAGGAAATGGCAGAACCACTTTTTAGTGTATTAAAATATTTCATTTGCTCTGAAGTTGTTTTGTGAGTAGCAACATAAAAACATGGTAAGGCAGAAAACTTCTGGAGAACCTCTTTGGAGTTTTTTGGTTTGTTTTAAGAGGAAGTCTTAGTGGAGCTTCTTTACTATGCTGTCCACAAATGTTTCTCATTAGAGTATTGTGTTGAACCGATAATATTTGTTATTTTTAGCTCCTAAATTCTCCTGTGGAAAGTCTGTAGAGTTCTCCAAAAAAAAGCTTTATGAAGTGTGATCTCAGCCCAGAAGCTTTGCTGTCTAAGGCTGCAGTTCCAAAAAACTGAAATGTGTGCTCAGTTGCACTGTAACTTGGCTGGGGGGAGCCTGCTGGTGGCAAATGTAACACAGAGCAGAGGGTGAATGGTAATTTGACAGGTGGAGAACTGTGTATGGGTTGTGATTTTGGGGGGCTCTAACACACAATATTTTTTTAATTGCGTTTCAGAAGATGCAGCTCTCAACTGTCTCTTCCGTTTTTCCAACTTATAGTCCCTGATGATGTCATGTGCTGTGATGTTGAAAATCCTGCTAATGCTCACTGCATTTGCAGTTTGAGACGCTGCTGCCTCTCCTTTGCCTTGCCTCTAAAAGCTTTTAAGAGAAATGATCCTGAAACAATTTGATAGCATTTGATTTTAAAATTCTTAGAGCAGTTAGGAAGTAGTTCCTGTGTTACTCTTACTTGTCTTATTAATTAGAACAAAATGTTCAGAAAAGGAATTCCTCATTTTTTTTGCAATGCCTTCATGGTAATGATATTTTAAATGAATCTGATCATGCAAATTTGCATAACCTGTGTTTCTAAATATAGGTTGTGATTTTTTTCTTGTTTTCAGATATACATGTTTATTTTTTGAGAGATACTGTTGTTCACCAAGAGCCTAGCAAGGGGAAAATCACAGAATATTCACGACTATTTGTATAGCTAATGTTTAAGCAATAGTCTGTATTTGTAAGATGTGTGATCTTATTGGAGACATTTAATTGATATTAAATGCTCATTTTGCAGGTCCATGAGATCTTTGAATGTCAGGAATGTGACAAGAAATTTATTTCAGCTAACCAGCTAAAACGCCATATGATAACTCATTCAGGTAACGTACAAAAATAACACAAACTTATATATGACCTCTATTGAATTTTGCCTGACTTAGTTTCTTATAGAAGGCTTGATTAATTCTGTGATGTCCTGAGCTGTTCAAGCAAGTCTCAGGTTCCCAGGAAACCATCTAAGCTATCCTTCCTAAGCCTTTCAAAAATCCAAGTGTAATGCTATAGTCACCTTCCTTTTGCTGCTTTATCAGGCTATTTGTTCATGGTAGCTGGAGTGGATGATGTCAGTTAGCTGGGAAGGGGCAAAAGGCTGCTACGTGGCTTATGGAGGAGATGAAGAACCAGTGGCTGAAATTTCATGTTGGCAAGAAGAGGAAGGGAGCTGGGTCATGCTGTCAGAGATCTGTGATAGGAAGGGAAACATTCATTCATATATGTATATATTAGTGGGCTTGTGCATATGGTTTCCAGGCAGAGGAAGGCGGCTCATACTCCATGCTGTTTCATACACCACACACATATTTCCTTGTGCCTTTCCTCTGCCAGATCAGGTCACTGTGAGCAGGGAGTGGCTTGTCCCTAGGTTTGGGAGTATGACACGAATTTGCTCTGGCAGGATTTCGTATCACCACAATGTAGCGTTTCTGACTTTCACCAGTGATTAGAATTGTTAACCAACGCAATGGAAAGAAAAAGTATTATTCTGTCAAATATCTTAGCATTTTAAAAATGCAGGATTTTATAGCTTCACAGGCTAATTACTGAACTATTTTTTTGGTATCAGTCTGCACCAAAAGCTCATTTCTTGTAACACCATATATATATCAGAAGATCCTAGCCTTCTTTTGACACTTTTGGATGAGCATTTATGTAGTTAAGTTGCAGTCACCAGTCAAAGCATAAAGGCTTTTTGTATAGGAACTTTTGGTTTTGGAGGCTTACACGTATATTGTTAATTAAGTTTTAAAACATTTAAACTGTCATGCCCTCTTTCACATTTGTAATCTGGAAATGGAGTTTTCTTCTTTGAAGTCATTCTCTTTTGATTTAAGCTAATTAATCAGCATTTAGTTTTAGCAATGGTTATTGCAAAGAATGTGCCAATTTCTTGAGATACACCATGGCTCATCTTTTGTGAAGTGACTTAACTGTCTAACATAAAGGGCATTAGATGTCTTTCTAATTGGTTTAATTTTAATTGGGTTGACTTAATTGCAAAAAATCTCTCTGAGGAGATGACTGTCTCTGCCTTTCATCTTCTCCCCTGTATAAACAGGAGATTAAATGTCCCCCACTCATTTTCTACAGAAAAACGCCCCTACACCTGCGAGGTTTGCAATAAGTCCTTCAAACGACTTGATCAAGTGACTGCACACAAAATAATACACAGTGAAGATAAACCTTATAAATGCAAGCTCTGTGGAAAGGGATTTGCCCACAGAAATGTTTACAAGAATCACAAGAAGGTAAAGCACTCTGCTGTTGTTGTTTACAGGTCTGACAGCCTCAGATTTGCAGATTTTTTTTCTTTTAAGTGGTTCATCATTAAGCTCTAGCGTGCTTATAAACATGGGATTAAAGTACCGGAGAATGTATTTATTAGTGTTCTTTGTTATATTCAAAATCTCAAAATACTAAATGAATACTAGTTAAAAAGCAAGTGAAAGAAGCAGAAGGAAATCACAGTTGCTCAGTTAAAATTGTCAAATAAATCCCCATTTTGACTTTTCAGGTTTTTTTTTGTTGTGTGTTTTTTAATATTAGGTTGTCAGGTTAAAATATAATAATCTAAAATGTCTTCATTTTTTTTTTTTTTTACAAATACCATATTTAAATCTAACTAAGTGTAGTCCCATTGCAGTCATTGTTGGACTTAGCAGCCGATGCTTTCAAACTGTACTGGATTTGCATTAAGTAGTGTTCACACGTTAAAACAGAATCAGAAGAAACATTAACTGAAAAACAAGGTCATAAAGGGATGCTCCGCTTCTGTTGATTTAAACTGCTTGGCCTACTTTCGGTGATGCCTGTCGTTGCTTTTAACCTGGGGTTACGTTTTTAATGGCAAGGCTATGGCCATAACTGTGGTTTCAGAATTACAAGACTGTAAAAAAGAAAGAAGGAAAAAAAAAAACAAAAAAAAAAGAAAGAAGGATTACCTGTCTGGTTTTGTGCCCAGTATTTGGAAGCTTTTGCTCTTTTTTACATTTTTTTTTCCCTTTACATTTTTTAACTACTACTCCTTTCTTTCCCCCTTTTGATGAAACTGATACTTCCATACTTACAAGTCTTTCACAGTTTGTCTTGGATTATATACCATCTGGGAATTTGGCACAGGATCTTTGCACCATCTCTTGCCCTTTCAGCCATAAATCATGTAAAAGTAATAATAATGCCTCTCACAGGATGAAGTGATGACTGCCTAAAACAGAAAGCCCGCTGAAGGATGAGATTAGCTCCCATTTATGCTGTGATCGCATCTTACTTCATTAAGAAAACGGGGCAGAATCTCACAAATTGGCTATGTTTTATGGAAAAAATCTGAAGTACTATCTGGAAAGCTACTTCTGTATCTTAAACGCATACTTGTTGCACGTTCCCTTATGTTAATTTGCAGTTGAAAACTGAAAGGAAGTTTGGGGTGAAAACAGACTTCAGGATCAAGTATAAATGCCTAAACACTTTGACCCAGTTCTGTGTTTAAAGCAGCAGCGCCACTGGCACAAACAAGGATTAGAGGCTCCACTTACTGGGAAAAATACTAAAATTTAGATTTAGTGAGTACCTCATTTTGACAGAATTCCTTAAAGTGTATTGGGATATTTATTTCTTGAACCTGTTTGCACATAGTACTGGCTGGAAATCAGCCCTGTCCTATAACGTGAGAAACTTATTCCTGTGTTTACATCAAGTCTAGCAAAGAGCTGTGAATATTCACCCATTCACATTTAGGTCTCTAATTTCACTTGCTAAGTGGAGAGATGAGTATGAGAGACAGGAGACTGACAGAGATGTCCTGAAGTGCTTTTTTACACATTGAGTAGACAATGTGAACAGGAGGAGGTAGTGGATAACAGAGGGGAGTATGGATTTGTACACACAAAACCAATTGTATGGAGTAAGTCAAGGATGTTGTAGTTTGAGGTATCAGAATAAGTTTTAAGTGGCCAGTAGGTTGAGGGGAATGATTCTCCACTTCTGCTCTGTTCATGTGAGACCCCACCTGGAGTCCTGTGTCCAGTTCTGGAGTCCCCTATGTAAGAAGCATATGGAACTGCTGGAACAGGTCCAGAGGAGGCCCCGAAGATGATCTGAGGGCTGGAGCACCTCTGCTCTGAGGACAGGGTGAGAGGTTGTTCAGCCCAGAGAAGAGAAGGCTCTGGGGAAACCCTTAGAGCAGTGGCTTTCCAAGTACTTGAGAGGGCTGCAGGAAAGCTGGGGAGGGGCTCCTTAAAAGGTCATAGAGTGATAGGATGAGGAAGAATGACTTCCAGTTGGAAGGAGGAAGGTTTAGATTAGACATTAGGGAGAAATTTTTCACGATGAGGGTGATGAGGACCTGGCACAGATTGTTCAAGGAAGTTGTAGATGTCCTGTCCATGGAGGTGTTTAAGGTCAGGTTGGATGGGGCCTTGAGCAGTCTGGTCTGGTGGGAGGTGTCTCTGCCCATGGCAGGGGGGTTGGAACTGGATGATCTTTAAGGTCGCTTCCAACCCAAACCGTTCAATAAGTGATTTTTAAGAGGGTGCAGTACTCCTAGGGGAAGAGGATGATGATTCTTTTGCTTATTTACAGGAACATTGATCGGGTACTAGTGGAGATTTGAACCGTTATTGTGTATTATATTTCTATGTATTTTTTAAGCTCATTTTTAAAATGATTTGTTAGGTGTGCACTCCTTTAAGACACACTCCTAGTTTCCTTTTCCTTATATGTGAAGGAAAGTTGGACTCTGAATAATTTCATAATGCTTTTTTGAGTTCCAGGGTGCAGTTACTGTGCTAGGAGCAGGGAGCTTAGAAACCTGCAGTAAGAATGATGGGTAAAATATTTAAAAGCACTTAAATGAGCAGCATTTAACTGAGAGTATTTTTTCAAGTTTGATGACAACAGACTTAAGAATCCTCTTCAGGTTTTACAGTGCAGCAACACACTATTTAAAATAAGAAACATCTATGTATTTTGTCTTTCAATTCTTGTTTCGTGTTTTAGATGAAAAATTGTTCTTGTTGTTTCTGTGATTCCTTTATGGGGGGTTATTTAATCTGATTTTGTGTTGGAAGTATCTGAGTAAAAATGGCTCCCACAATGTGTGTTTTGAAACGTCTTTCAGATGCGGGTGAATGTTGAGTCATTTCAAAGGTGCAGGAAGAGATAAGGTGTTCACATTTCACACGATTTCACTGGGAGTGGGACAGTGGAGTTGCTAAAAGTAGATCTGCTCTGTTCTGTGGAGCGCTGTGATGTGAACCCTAGTTTAGGGCTCACTGCATCTTACAGCTATGTGGTGCCTCTGACATGCTGTTTCTATGCATGAGTACTATGGTGCTCTACATAAGTGCATGTACAATCTTGCTTTGTCACCTCCTTGGAGGTGTTAGCACGGGGAAGTGCGATGCGATGAAGAACTACCTCAGGTGTCTTTTGAAAAAGCTCAGACTGTGTGACTAAGTGATTGTACAAGAGTATGGTTCCATTTTTGTAACAAGGGAAGAGAATAGTATCTGAAATTAAGGGGTGAGTTAGTACTGGCTTCTGCTACAGCACATGTAGTCATATTTTGTCCAGTTTAGGTTGGAGGAAGGTTCATGTTCTGTGCCATGTCATGCAGATTACTTCCACAGAGGAGAAAGCTAAGGTTTTGTTCCATCTACTCTTTTGTTGCTCTGCGTACAGGATGGGTTCAGAAAAAAAATATAAGGATATGACAGTGAGCAGAAATAGGTCAGCAGACACAGGATTTGAAGGGGTTTATGATTAATCCAGGGTTATGTGCTCCTGGAGACCATAATGAATTGAAAGGTCTGTATTCCCTCAGTTTCTCTGTTGGGAATAAGTAGCCTTGGGCTGGGTTTAAGCCTCTGCAAATGCTATGATAGGAACGGCTTCTGTGAAATAGCCTGTAAGAGTCCATCCTCAGTTGCTTTGATCCTATGGCTGTCCTCTGCTCTTACTGATGGGGAGCCATCTCTGATCTGGAACCTGTTAGTAGGACATAAAAGGACAGTACTAGTTCGAATGTGCTTGCATGGGGGGGATACCTGTCCTTAAGATATGCATGGCTTTTTATGATAGACCTAGCTTGTATCCAGACCGTTCACAAGATGCAGATGTTTTGTGTACCCTGCACATGGGTTAAGTGTTCTTCTTTGCAGCACAGTTAAGGCATGCAGATGAGTATTGTATTGTGATCAAAAGACTAGGAGAACTGTTGAGGAGGTGCTAAAAAATAATTATGTACAAATTGCTGCTCTTCAGAACTGTCACTCAAGTAGTGATAGCTGTAAAACAAGGCATTTTTTTAAAAATAAACAACATGAATTTTGCGCTCGTGAAAGGTGCCAGATTGACAGCCCTAGAGACTGAACCCTTCTATTTATCCACAGAACAGGTACAGCACAGACAGCAGCACTGCGAGCTTCCCCACAGTGTCTCGTCACTAAGTCTCAACCCTGTTCTGGAGGAACCCCTTGTTGAGGTGAGAAGGTAGTTCAGTCTCTTCATGTCCTGTCAATCCTTGGCCTGACTGCTGAGACTGCCAAGCAGGTGTCAACTAATGCAAACTGGGATGTAAACCTATAGAAGCTGCGCTGAAACATTCAGCAGATTTTTATGTAACATTTGATGGGTTCCAGATGCCTTTTTGTTTTAAGTGGTATAGACTGAGGTCAAGGAACTGACTTTGAATCCAAAGCCTCTGGCCTACCTTGGCAGGTACTGTAATATTTTGGTACAGTTATGTATGGAAGAGGGCATTTGTGTTTAAGTCAATCAAGGTTCAAGGCCCTCAGTCTACATCTGAATAATTATACTGACTCCTCACAGTCCCCTTTTTATTCTGCATGGTTTAAGGGATAGCTATAAATAGCAGAAATAGTTTATATAAATGTACACACCACTAATTTTTACCCTTAATTTACAAAGTTACCTCAATTCACCTGATTTCATGCATAGTAAAGAACGTACACTGTCCATGCCCTTTTCCTCTTAGCACTGCAGCTTCCACTTAAGGTCCTTGTTTAGATGCTGATACTCTCCTTTGTAAAAATACTAGGGAGTTGGGTAGATAAATTGTGTGGATTAGTTTGCCGTTTACTTTGAGACAGCTTTTAATGACACCAGGAAACAGGTAAAGTGTTTTGGAATTTACAAAAGTAGAATGAAGCTGCGTGTTTCCTAAGGTCCAGCAATGAAACCTGCTTCAGCAGCTCTGCAGTTTGAGAGATTCATCTAAGCTTAGCCTTTTGAGGCTGTTTCTCAGCTATGTTGAATTTTTCTACATTAAGCAAAAATCTTGGTAATGATACTTAGATGGGGCTTTTTAATTTCTATTTTCTATTATTATTTTATTTTTTCTTTATTTTTTCTTTTTTTTCTTTTGATATAAGAAGCCGAATCAAGCGTATGTAAGACCAATCTCATGAATTGAGAAATTTTCATTGCTGAATTTTAGCTATTTCCTTGGAATAATCACATCACTTTTGCCGCCAAAATTAACAGAGAAAAAGGGGTTTGTTTACATGTGTTTAATTTTAAGGCATTTATTCATACTAGTAAGTACTTAAGTCTAGTGCTCGTTCTGATGAAGTGATGAAACTGAGCTTGTTTTTTTTCCTGGTTATTGTATATTTTTGGTTTTGTTTTACATGCATGCCTCATGTAACACTATTGAGGACTGGGAAGGTATATTTATGAGGCAGCTGCTATGCTGACTTTCAGGATTCTGGATAATGGCAGAATTATTGGTTTAATTCTTCATCCCCTGGTGTTTCAAATTGCTATGATATCCCCTCCTGAAAGCAGTCTAGAAAATTAGCTATAATTACTGTGGTGACCACTAATTGGTTTCCCTGAGCCTTTCCTCTGACATGTTGTCTTTCCTCTGCAGACTCATTCTGAAGAGAGACCGTTCCAGTGTGAGGAATGCAAAGCTTTGTTCCGAACCCCATTCTCTTTGCAAAGACATCTGCTAATCCATAACAGTAAGTGCTAAGTCGGAGAAGAAAAAGAACTTCCTCTGTTCTCACATTTGACTGAGAAAAGCAGACATATGGCACCTTGCTCTAATATGCAATTTGCAGTGTTAAATTGGTATTAGATTCAACACCAACCTCAGGGAGGTAGAAAATATGGAGCCACATTTAAACCATGTCTTTAAATGCACTTAATGCAAATCCAAATACGCTGTAGAAAACCTAGCAATGATTTGAGGCCTAATGATAAGAAATTTCTGCATTAAGTGTGGTAGTGTTACCTCCATTTTAAGAAAGGAGAAAGGAAGGCAGAGATAGCTTGGTGGCTTTACTCAGCTTTTGTAAGTAATCCGGTTTAGAGCTTGAAACTGAGATGCTCTCTCCTGTGCCAGTCCAGGCTAATGTTTCCTGCCTCTGGTGTAAAACTAGCAGCCCAGAGGAATACTGTGGCTGTTCTCCCTCAAGACTAACTTGTTCTTGGCATTCTGTACTGCTTTTTAACTGACGGATTTATTTTTGGTGGAATTTTCTCCATCTTTAATATTTACAGAGCTCTCAATTATCATTCAACCATGTGAATGTCATCAATTCAGATTCGAGAAAATATTCATGGTCCAAAATCCTTGTAGCTTAGAAGACAGTGCTTTGATTTGCGGAATATTTACATTGGTAGAATTAAAAAACCCCAGACCTTTCTATTTTTTATTTTATCCATTGTAACACTATTTCTGTTGGATGAATTACTAGACTGGCGTGTTTAGTTTGTTCTTTTACAAATATCTTTCAAATCTTCTGCAATTGCACAAAACATCAGATATTGTAAAATCTCTTTCTGATTTTAAATGTAAAAGACAGAGAGGGACACATTAAAACCCTGAGTATTTTAATAAACCAAGCATTTGCACGATAACCAAGAGCAGTAAACTGCAGTATGTGGAATTGTATGCCTTGGTTAAGGTGTCTCTAAACACATGTTCTTTGACTTCTTTTTCAAGAGGATGGGAGCTTGGGAGCCTTTGAGATAGGCTTGTGATTTGTGGCAGGATTAGCTGTTCCTGAACTGCCACTAGTTAAGCAAATATTAAATATATCAGACTGTGAACTACGGTGGCACAGACATTGTCAGTCTTCCTTCAACTCAGAGTCGCAGACATTGTCCTGCTAGAGCTGGATGGTCATTCCTCTCATAGCACTGGAATATACCTGTTGCTATGGATAAAGGTGTGAAATAAAACAGAATCTCTAGATGTCTTTAGCTGACTTGACTGTTCTGTGCTGTAGAAAAGAAAAGAATTGCTTGCGAGGCTTGAAACATGTAGGAAAAATTGAAGTTCAGCATACGCTGGGTATTCTTTTAAATTCAGTGTCCCCTTGTTTCTTTAGAAGCAGGAGCTCTGCAGGATGGTAGAGAATGACTCTAAATTTTATTTTACAAACCTAATTAACTGGAAAAACTGATATTTAATAAACTCATTTCTCAGGTGTTCCTAACTTGAAATGGGAAAAAGCGTCATGAAATGGGAAGAGCTTTCAAAATTCAAGATCAAATAAGTCTAATGAATAACTTAAAACAAAAGAAGTCCAAACTGTTTTTTCCTCCCAGATTCTGTCTGTGTAAACATAACTTGTCTTCTGAAAGTCAAACAAACTTTTTCTGATAGGAATGGTTGGACTCGATGATCCAGTGGGTCTCTTCCAACCTAGTTATTCTGTGAGTAATACTTTTAGTATCTGTGTTCTCATTATGTCATTGGTAATGCTGGAGCTAACCCTTTATCCTCAGCTGCAGGGTTTAGAAAGGATGTATGAGGCCTAAGTGTTTGGTAGCTTATACTTGGCTGAGACGGCTCATGAGGCCATAAGAGACCTGGCAAACAAGAACCCCGAAGCATTTTCATTTGGATCGTTCAGTTGTCTAGGACTGTGGAAACATGCACTGAACAGGATTGCTTTTGTTGAGAAGGATATTATCCTTTTCATATGTTCCAAAGTAATAACCTTCATAGAATCATGGAATGGTTTGAGTTGGAAGAGACCCTGAAGATCATCCAGTCCCAACCCCCCTGCAATGGGCAGAGACACCTCCCACTGGATTGAGTTGCTCCAAGCCCCATCCAACCTGGCCTTGAACACCTCCAGGGACGGGGCAGCCACAACTTCTCTGGGCAACCTGTTCATGCAGAATCTTTCTTAGTAAGAGACATATTGATTGGCTCCTTCTACAGGGGCCAGCAGAAGTGGGCACTAAAGATTTGCTCATTTCAAGTAAAGCACAGGTAGCCCTGATTTTCACTACCTTGTTTTGTTGTAAGGAGAGCGTATCAGTGGAGTAGATAAAGCCAGTCCCAGGGAAGACACACATTGTGTTGTGTGTTTCTGGGGTAAAGCACTGTAGCATACATTATGTCAGTACTGTGTTTCCATCTTAGGAGGCATTTAAGGATATCGATATGGTAGTTCTGCTTCAAGTACTCTGAAAAAGTTTCCCTCGTTCAGGAGTTTCAATAGCTGGAGTCAACATTCTTGTTTACGTACAGTCTCTAGAGCACCTATGACTGAAGAGAATCTTTGTATAAGACTATCTTTTGCTGTTTTGTCACAAACCTCTTAATCTGGCACAGTGCAAACCTATTGACTGAAAATACATAATAGAAATTCTTGATCTCTTTATATGTTACTATTACAGATTTATTTGGTAACTTTAATATTACTCTTATATGCCAAAGGCAGTGCAAAGTGTTCTTTTTTTGGCAGTTTCACCTATAACACAACAGGCTTATTGTGCATTTACCATATGAAATTTGTTATTTATCATAATAATGAGGGACAGCTCCCAGTGGATCAGGTTGCTTAAAGCCTTATCCAGCCTGGCCTTGAACATCTCCAGAGAGAGGGGGTATTCCTTCATTTTTTTTTTTTTTTTCAATTTATTTTCGGAGTCGGAGCTAAGTTATTAAGAAACCGAAAGCAATGGATGACTGCCTAGAAAAAAAAAAAATCCCTGAATCCTAGGAGACCTAGTAAGCAGTAACTTTTAAAAGAAATTGCTTGAATATTTTTTCCTATGTTGAAGCAGTAGAAAAATGCATGTTACTTGAGTAAAAATAGTAATGACTTCACTTTGTTAGCAATGGAGTCTTATGTTCCCAAAATGAGCACTGAAGTGATTCATGGAACAGTTAGAAGCACTGTAAGTGTTAAACCTCCTCATAACAGCATATAAAATTGCATCCCTGGTGACCTTGAAAATTTTTCCAAATAGCAAAAATAGTATTTTGGGGTAAGACAACCTGCACTCTAATACCTTTTAGCATATTCTGCTTGCCTTGTCCAAGACAAAACTGCTTTTGTTTCCAAAGCAATAGAGAATGAGTGAGGGGGACAGTTATGGTTGATTTACTGGGGAGAGAAACAAGTTATCTAGGGCTTGGAATGTCTGTGGGTACTTGAGGCACCACAGTATTGATAAGTTTCACTTAAATGTGTTACATGTAAAATATAAAGTTTGTGTCTCGGTGTGTAGTGTCACTGGGCTTTAATATGCAGCGAACTGTAATGAAGTACAATTCATATTGGCTTTGCACTGGGACCAAGGCTGGGATAATTTCAGGCTCTAGTGAGCTGTAACAAGGAAATAAGGGTACCCCTACATGTGTGTTATCGCTACTGGGAAAAGTAGCTTGCGCTTATACAAGTCTGTATGTTATTCATACAGACCAGGAGGCTGCATTTAAACCTCTGTCCAAAAACATTAGTGGGGCATAGTCCTTATACTATAGTAACCTGTCTTTGTGATGTCGCTGCCTGTAAAGTTTTGTGGGACACGGGCACCTGATTTCCAGTTTAGACTGTGAATTTCTGAATGAATGCTATGCTGCAGATGTTTAACTTGTAATTTGAATCAAGCTAGCAAATAGAAGAGAACATTCTGTTCTTCCTTCACAGTAATAATTAAGCGCACTGTAATAGTTTCTCTTTTCTTTTTCCCTTTTAAAAGATGCATGCAGTTCCCTTTTTCCCTTTTCTCACATCTTTTTCCCTTTTAAAAGATGCATGCAGTTCTTCAGAACACACTGTCTCTTCCCCTCTCTTAGATAATGAATTGAATTTCAAAACTATTAGCAGTATTAACCTGGTCCCTGCCACAGATTCAACTACATCCCCTCAGGTTTAATAGTGATGCTCCTGTAACACTTAAGTTTTCATCTTTGTCATATGAGTTTGTCTGCCTTGAAAGAGAAGGATTACTCAAAGCAAGTATTCTTGTTTTGAGAACTCTTTTAAATTCAGGAAGATGCCTTTTACCATTTCAGTTTCAAAAGACAAAGCCTGTCCTATCTTTTTGCTTCTTACCATAAAGAGCCTATTACTGGAGGGGCTGGTGTAACCTGCGCTCCCTTTCTCTGGAAGGCATTTTCCACTGACTGCCATTTCACCTTTGGCTGTGGAGTTTGATCTTGCATTTCTGGCTACGTTGTTGTGATAACTACTATCTACTTTCTTAATTTCCCAATGACATTTTTAATTGATGTGATATTTCTTTTCTTTCTCTTCTGAAAACCCAGCTTTTCATTTATCTTTGTTGCCTTTATTGATTTTTCTGAAATAAGCACTACTATATTTTCACAAAGATCTAATATCTTTAAACCTTGTTTTTCTCTTTATAAGGTGAGAGGACCTTCAAATGTGATCACTGTGATGCTACTTTCAAAAGAAAGGACACATTGAATGTTCATATTCAAGTTGTTCACGATGGACATAAGAAGTACAAGTGTGATCTCTGTGACAAAGCTTTTGTGACACCCTCAGTCCTGAAGAGCCATAAAAAAGTGAGTAGAACAATTCTATCTTATTCATGCCTTCTGTGTCCTTAAAGTTGTGACTAAATATGAAATCCCCAGCTGCTTCTGTGTTTCACACTTTTCAGTAGAACGCTGCTTGCAATAATGGGGTTATTGGTGGCATGCAAAATCCACAGTGTGTGTCTATGGATAAATCCAGTGTAGATACTCCATATCAGGTATGTGGCAGGGTGGGACTTGCTCCACTGCTCTTGCCATACCCCTTTCCACCGATCTCTGCAACGCAGCTGGGGTGAACTTCAGAAAAAATGCTTGCTCCCTGGTTTGGCCTAAGGTAAGATTTACATTCCAGGGAAGAGATGTGAAGAAAATAAGTGAATCAAGAACAAATCAGCTGAGGAGAATCAGCTCTGGTGTTGACACCGAATGCAGATTGAGAGAGTTTGTGGAAAACTATTGTGCATATGTTATTTGCCATGTAGTGTGCACTTCATATATGCATGCAAAATTGTAATCACAAAACTGAGCTTAACTGAGTCACTTTGTACAATATTTTCAGCACATGATTATGGTGAATATTGTGCTTTGCAGCACAAGGCTGTACCTAAATTTGAGGAAAAATTGTAAGGAAATCTTTTGTTGTCTTTCCAACTGTGTAAGACTCCTCTGTCTTACAAACCTGTGAACTAGCACATGTCTTTGGGAGCCTAAAGCAAGTTATTGGCAGAGAGGAGGCTACTGTATTCTCTAATAGAATGGATAGCACTGCCTAGTTAATGTTTGTTTGATTTTAACATGTTTACTGATTGCAAAAAATAATGTAACCAACTAGGAACAAAGTCTCTTAGGTTCCTTCTGTGATCTTTTAAAGGTGTTGCTCTTCTGTTAAATGTATGTTAATGTGTTTGCTGTCCGTTTGTCTTGAGTCTATTTTAAATGCTGCTTATCTCACGTTTAATATACGTTAAGTTTTTTAGTAATTATAGTTATTGGAAAATAAAGTTTCTTGGGATTGAGTGATGCAACTTTGCAACCGAGATGTGTTTCTCCCAGACAGACTTAGTGGAAGATACTTTCCCTGCATTTAGAAAAAACAGTATGAAACGTGGTTGCCTCGTTTGTAGACTTGTACACGTGCTGTTAAATGACTGAGATTCAAATAAGTTGGTTCATCAGTTATTGTTGAGCCTGTGAAAGGGAGGAGTTTATATTATAGGATACTATTCCTCTCTTCTATTACTTTTAGAATAAGGGGTATTAAAGTACATCTGGTTTTTAAGCTTGAGTATGTTGGTCTGAGGAACTCAAAAGTAAAGAGGATACAAAATAAACTTGTAATGGGTTTCTGATTGTATTCGTGGGGAGCAAGACTTTAGGAAGGTGTATTTTTCATGAGACGAACTGTTTTGTTTGGAAAATCAGACTGCTTTTCAGACACAATCCTTTTCATGATTATCTGTTTCTTTAATCACTTGAGTAACAAACCTAGCCTATAATACTGATACATTGTTTTTGGATTAAATTTTTTGTGAAGGGTCTTGCCAAGATGAGTCATAAGATCCAAACATATAAAATATTACCTGGAATCATTGATGAGGTCTGCATAAATTTTTAAACTTCTGTTCTTCAGATTCCGTTCTAAAAATTCAGTATGACTTCTGGTTTCACATTAAAAATGGCATACACATTTGTGCTTTAATGGGAAGCAGCTACTATTTATCATTGATCCCTACTGTTTCTTTGACATTCCTTCTTAATTGTAATTACTATTGCTTTGTGCTGCTGACAAAGTAGGACTAGCTGTATGTTTGTGAGCCTTGTAATGTATTGCTCCTGGACATCCTTTGGGTTTTTTTGTTGTTTGGAATGAATTAATAGCTGTGTGCCTGCTATCTCCTAATGTTGCTTTTAGAGAGATAAGTGAGTTCTAAAGAACACTGTCTTAATCAAGAGGGCTTTAACATTTGTATCACTCGTGTCAGGGAATGAAAGCTATGTAAGTCTGTCTGCTATTGAAATGACATCTCATTTACTCTTCCTTCAGCTGCAGCATGATGTGTGCTATGTGAGATTAGGCTTTTATAATATAATGAAGGATTTTACAGCAGTTCAATGTCTTTCATAAAAATAAGAAGTGATTTCCCTATCTGAAGAGAGTTGTGAACTTGAAACCCAAATAGTCAGCTGTACATATAATTTAAGGTGTTAACTCTCCTATCCCATTTAAGTTAACTTTATGAGCAAAATAATCCAAAATTGTACTCTAAAAGAGCAGTCACAGTTATAAGGAAAAGTTTTATGCAGCAGTTTGATAAATCTTCAGTTCAGAATTGGGCATTGGAAGTGCAATGTGAAAAAAAATGAGAACCTGTGTAGGTAATGTGCTTCAAGGTGATCTTGCTGTGACCACACAGGTCAAATGAAAGTCTTTGTGATTTTTTTTTTTTTTTCCTGTTTTGAAGTAAATATTCTTCTGTCAGCAACGCACTCCAGGCTTAAAAGGTTGATTTCAAAGGACAAGATCAGTGTATGATTTTTTTTGTTGGTGACAATTACGATATGCTTCTTGTGTTTAGTTCGCTAAATGCAGTCCGATTCTAGCATTTATTACCAATTGTGTATGACCTGGTATGCAGTGTGTGTTGACTGAAATCACTGAGAATGTGTCCTTAGAAGGATTGCTCTCTATTGTATTTCAGATGAGCTGATGGCTCTATTTCATTCATACAAGCCAAAGCATATGCACGAATCTGCTTAGAAACATTTAAAGCTCTGTTCAAGTTTTCAGTAGGAAAAGTTATGCTAGGTTAGGTAAATTCTTTTCACTACTTTTCATAATGTAATTCTGTGAAATCATAAGCTTTTAAAACCAGAACCATTTATGAAGACTAATTTTATTAGTCACCATATTATTGTTTGCTGGTTTAGAAACCACTATCACAGATATCAAACTGAAGAATAGATGTTTTATTTTCATGACTGCAAGAATACACTGAAGTGAATTAGGCATTTTTAATAGCAACTATTTAGGAAATAGAAACTGAAAAGCCAGTTTATTTTGCCATTAACAATAAGAGTTGTGTAGAATGTGAAGAAGACAATTGAAAGCACAGCTATTGCTAATCCTTAGAATTTTTGTCTGATGAGGTGGTATAAAATACACAATGGAGATAATAGTGGTCAATGTCAGTATAGTTAAAATATTCCGCATTTCTTGTTTTTTTAAAGTTATGCTGAGGCTCTCATCAGTCTCTTTTCTGCCCCGTGTAGACTCACACAGGAGAAAAAGAGAAGATTTGCCCATATTGTGGACAGAAGTTCGCAAGCAATGGAACACTGAGAGTTCATATTCGAAGCCATACAGGTACAGTGTGCTTGTTGTAATGAACGGAGAAGACTTTCTGAATATTTATATATAACAAGGTATTTGTACGTTTGTCTGCAATTTATCTACAAACAGTAACGCAAATTTACAGATAGGGCTAACAGCATATTTTTCAGACATTTTACCAACTTAATGCGTAAAAGCAGACTCTGTACTTATGTATAGACATATAAATTTATATACGTTATGAGTTTAATCACCTCCGTGGCTGCTAAGGTGTTTTGAAACTCTGATCACATATTAATATAACTTCTGACCTTATCACAACCTGCATGATACCCAAGTTAGAATGTTCTGCCTTGAATAGACTTTAACTCTTGCAACACTGGACTCATTGTGCCAGTCTCCTAGTATTTCTTGGGTCTGTAATTAATTTTATCTTGCTACTCAGGTTGCATTATTGCTTTCCTTTTGCATTTTATATATGCTTCTGTAAGTACACTGAAACTAAATTAGTCATGTTGCCATGAGAAGAGGAGGCTGAGGGGTGACCTTGTTGCTCTCTACAACTACCTGAAAGGAGGTTGTAGAGAGGAGGGAGCTGGCATCTTCTCCCAAGTGACAGGGGACAGGATGAGAGGGAATGGCCTCAAGCTCCTCCAAGGAAGGTTCAGGGTGGACATCACAATGACATTATTCACAGAAAGGGTCATTGGGCACTGGCAGAGGCTGCCCAGGGAGGTGGTTGAGTCACCTTCCTTGGAGGTGTTTAAAAGACGTGTAGACAGGGTGCTCAGGGACGTGGTTTAGTGGTTGATAGGAGTGGTTGGACTCCATGATCCAAGAGATCTTTTCCGTCCTGATGATTCTATGATTCTAAGTTGATTGGTTTCATTTTGTGAGTTTATACTTTCATTTCAAATAAGTGGCAGGCAAGTGAAGAGGGTTTCTTTGTGGTATTTTGTTTCCAACATGAAGTGGTGTAGATTTGCCTTTGCTAGTCAAACATCAGTTAACAAATAGCCTTCCTATGACGTTCCATTTGCTGCACATAAGCAAATATGGTTCGCAGGGAGATGACAGAATTGATTTTTAATCATTTAGCTTCTTACTACATTTGGAAAAATCTTGATCACTTCAATCTATCAAGACCACCTGTTAAGATTAAAGGTTTTCCTACTTCTTGATTCTTCTGCTATTGTTTCTCAGATTTGACTCATATAGGCACTAGCAAATTTTTATCCTGGCCCTATAATCAGGATAAAGGACTAAAACTGACTTTTATC
This sequence comes from Clamator glandarius, assembly GCA_033459285.1. Classification (NCBI taxonomy): domain Eukaryota; kingdom Metazoa; phylum Chordata; class Aves; order Cuculiformes; family Cuculidae; genus Clamator; species Clamator glandarius. Next base: position 340,293 of record JAUNZM010000668.1, on the reverse strand, counting down.
TTTAGCTCTTATTCATTACTAAATTCCATGTTTGGAACATTTATTATCCCTCACAGTAACTGTACGAAAACATATACATACAATCCTCTGTATAAGCATTCTGCTCAGGTAGATTATGTATCCTGTATAATCACAGAGACCAGAAATGCTGCTGGGCAAAGCTGGCAAGACCCAGAATCACAATGCAGCAATTCTGTCCATTCCTCATCTCTTTATTCTTGTTCTTTCTTGTACAGCTCCACCTCATCAACTCCTTTTCAAGTCCTTCCTGCACAATCTCACCTGTTCCATCTTCTGTTCTCTAAGCTGCAGGTTTCCCTTCCATTTTTTTCAAAAGTTTAGAGAAGAAGAAGGGGGAAAACCCTCTTTGCCCATGGAGCATGTGGTATGAAGATCTATGGAACCCTTGGGGACTGTGCCTTTTGGAAGGATCAGCCACTTAACCACCTGGGCTGTACTTTAATGAACTGGGTAGGTGGGAGTAAAAGGGAGCAATTCAATAGTCACTCAGCACACGAGTTCAGGCTTCTGGAATATGACTGCCTCAATTTCTATTTTGTGTTACTGTTTTGCATGAAGTTATTTTGCTCTTATAATTAAGAGTATTTCTTTACCTTCACTTGGCATCCCATGAGGAATACCCGTTAATTTTCTGATGTTTTGGCATAGTGGACTTCCATGAAAATTAGGACTTTTACAATGCTTAAAGGAATACCAAAATGTTACTCTAACTCATCATTAAAATCTCTAGATTCACGTTCCAGTATTTTTTGCAGACAGGTCTGCTTTATTGCCTTTACTAGTGCAGTGCTCTTGTTTTTTTTTTTTTTTTCTTATTTCAATAGGCTCTCTGCTTAAACTTTAGGTATTTTTTTCTGTGTACTCTTGATGTATCAGGTGCACAGAGTAGAAAGGCCCTAGTTTTTCAAGTTGGTAGTGCAGATAGCTCTTGGGAAAAGGCTTTATAGCTGTCTGAGTGAAAATGCTTTTCACACGTGTTGCTACCAGTTACGTTTAATGTTGCAGCTCTCTTGGGGAGCCTTTCCTAAATTTAGGAGGTAGGCTGAGGTGGGTTTCATGAAACCACACACCAGAGACCTCTAACCTTGACTACAGAGCCTTGCAAAATTTGTAGCTACTATTATACGAGAAATAGTAAACTGTGACATTTTGAACTTAGCTGGAGTAGAAAGGCACTGAAAATTTCCAGTACGTAGAATCATAGAATGGTTTGGGTTGGAAGGGACCTTAAAGCCCATCCAGTTCCACCTCCCCTGCTATGGGCAGGGACACCTCCCACCAGACCAGGCTGATAAAAGCCCCATCCAACCTGGCCTTGAACACCTCCAGGGAAGGGGCATCCACAGCTTCCCTGGATAACCTGTGACAGGGCCTCATCACCCTCATAGTGAAGAACGTCTTCCTAATGTCTAATCTAAATCTTCTTCCTTTCTTGTCGCTCCATATCCTTTTAAATAAAAGTCCCTCCCCAGCTTTCCTGTAGCCCCTTCAGGTACTGTGAGGAAACTTACCTTGCCAGATGATGACACAGGTTGGAATTACAGGAACACGCAGTACGAAAACAACTTACAAAAGAGTAATGCAGCAGCAGGAGGGAAGTTTTCAAGGCCTCTTCCTTTACGTAAAAATCTAGAAGCACTCTTTTTAAAGAGAGTTACTAATTCAGAAAAAATGCTTTGCTAAATTAATTTATAATGACCTGTGATGAAGAAACTGTTTTTTCCTCTTCCAGTCTAGCTGCTGTTGAGATGTCAGTCATGTTTTTGGTGGAGACTTGTGATTCACATGCTTCACTGTGAGAATCAACTGAAATATTTTGTGATTGTTTTGGATGCCATTCTATTATTATTCCTGACCATTTCTTGATTATCCTGGGGGAGAGGAGGAAGTTGCTGCTAAGTCACAGCATGTGATTTAAAAAGAAAATGTCAAAGTTGTATGGCAGAATGCCTTATGTGAGGTTTAGTGAGATAGATAGATACGTGGTGCACTTCTGGTAGTTGACTCATGCTGTACCTGAAGACATCATTGGAGTTGTTCATGATCATAATATGTGCAGACTAAATACAAGAGGAAATTTTTGTCCAGTGTTTAGTGACAAAGTTCACTGCATTGTGAAGATCCTTGACAATGTTTCAGGGATTTTCTGAGCAGTACAAAAATTTCAGTACATCAATCAGAGGAGCCATCAACTTATCTTACTCAGTGATGGATGTTTGATTTTTAAATGTTGTAGTGTGGACTACTTCATGCTCTTGGTATCTATTAAATTCCGTGGTTTTGAGGTAATGAATTCGAAACTGCGTCCTCTTTTTTGTTTAGTCAGACTTCAAAGTATTACTTTTCATTCTGGACTAAAAGTGAAACAACCAGCCTCTGTCTGCTTTCAGGAGATGATTCATCTTCATGAATAAGCCTTCAGCTGGGGCTAAGCTTTCGGTGCAACTAAGCAGTACACCATGAGTGTAAATATTGTGAAGACCTTTATGTCTTAGTTCTTACAGCTGATTAGGTTTGAGGTTCTAGTTTGTGATATCCCATTTTTTGCACACATGGTCAGCCAGACGTTGTTTTATTAGCTACTTTGTATAAGAGGCTTTGTTCTGTATTTTTAAAACAAATCCAGGCAGAGTTCTTTTAAAAGAGAGTTGTGTATCAATTTTTATTTGTAAAGCTGTTCTTTATAAAAGCTGAAGCTCTTGGTTACCTTCCTGGTTCTGCTTTGGAATTGTATTTTTGATACGCTTAATAATCTGTATACAAAAAGAGGTTCTCAATGGGTTTTGGCTTTTATTTAATACGCAGCATGCGTTCTTAAATATTGTTACTCACAGATGTATGCATGCTTCCTCAATGAGCACTTTTCTTCCCTCTTTTATCTTAGAGTAAGACTCTGTAAATGAGCCCTAACAGTGCTTGGCCTTTTGCAGAAACTGAGCTGGTTTGGGGTGAGTGAACCTGTCTGCATGTGCATGTATAGATGGACGGGGTTGATGTTTGCATCTGAACCCCAGCATATTGCTCTGTAATTCATCATCTAGGGTTCCAGCCTTGGCATGACAGAGACAGCTCTCTGTAGGTCAGCTGAAACACTATAGCACATTCTCCCTCAGCAGTATCCTGTTGGTTTATGACTTCTTCGGGTCAGAGGGAGCTGGGGTTAATGCAGCAAAAGAATCCTCTGACTGTGATATAAATTCCTTGGCTCGTTCATAAATTGTAGAAGAATTTCTATGGGCTGCTCCTTCTGCATGAAATCTGGGGGTCAGGAGGTTAATTACTTCCCTGAAGTTTTGAGCAACTTTCGATGTTAACTGTTCCTGGCTGCATTTGTGCAGCTTTGTGGTTGCTTTATACATAGCTGTTTAAATCTGTTGATTGCTGTTGTGTGTGTTTGTGTACTTCTGTCTGCCTGTGTAAAATAAATACATACATATACACACACACGCATTATATCTGCTGCTTTCCTAATTAGTTGTATCCTAATCCCTTCTGTCTTTGGGATGTAGAACATCGAGTTGTGCAGCAGTGCATGTTTTTGAAATATGTTATATTTACAGGTAAATATGTTTTAACTGTAGTTCTGTCCTTTCTGTGCTGTCCTCTGTCTACTGCATTACAGAGGAACTAGTGAGAGCCAACTAATGCAAATACAGATTAAAATGTACCCATATTTTGCTTTTTCCATCACAGTTAGTCAAAGTCCTGATAAAAAGGCAGTAAGATAACTACGATGCGACATCTGTCTCAAATGTTTTCTGAGAAGATTAATGTTTCTGTTCTATGCCATTTAAAACCCATGACTTAATGGGGTGCTTTTACACGTGATATTCTCTAGTGTGTGGAAAAAAAGCTTTATTTTGTAAGCACTAGTTGAGAAGGTTCTTTGTAAATTTGCTCCCATACACATGGGTAAAAGATAATACCAAGAGATTATATTAAAAGAGCAAAAAGCATTCAGGCCGTGGACTTCCGTATCCTTTGTGTCAATACAGTGAAGTTTACCTTCTCAATTTCCATTTCTATAATTTAAGATGGTTTTATAAGCTTGTGGAAACATTTCATTGTACTTGCCGTCTATAACTTTCGGGGCTGATTGCCTTCATGAAATACCCCTGCACTGGGAGGCTGATGTTATGGTCCTAACCTTGCCAGTGCAGTCACATTTCTACAATTTGATTTCCTGTGCATTTGAGCAGATTTAAAATCGTATTTAAGGTCCAACTGTATAAAAATCTAGGTCCAAATTTTGCACTTGCATGTAAAAGTCCTTGAGTAACCAAACAAAATATTAGTTGTAGAGTGATAATAAAAATCTGTGGTTATTAACAGTAGTTCAGTCATCTGTGAGCATAAAAGTCTTCACAGTAGTTGAAGGAAGTAATGAGCTGCAGTACAGTATAACTCTTGTTTATTACTGTGTAAAATATATCTCTAAAGCTTTAATAGCTGAACAGGCAACTGTTTGTATGTATGTTGGAAATAATGTATAGCCAGGATCCTCGTTCCAGGAAATGCTATGGCAAATTACCTTTTAAATAATTTATATTTTCTTACATTAAAAAAAGAAAAAAGATAAAAGGGAAGCTTGAAGGAACTTCCTCTCATATCCCAGTGAAGGATGTGAAAAAATGTGTCTGTATCTAGTCAGTGAACAGCTTGCACATGTCTGCACATGGGTTTTTTCTGTTCAATAACTTATAAATGGTCTCTCTTTTATCTACCGAATTTAAAAAGGAGCTTGCAGAAGGCCTCAGAGGTAAGGATTCTGCATTTCTAAACCTTTCAGTTTATACATCATTGTCCTATTTATGTTCAGACAACAGTTAAATCTTTAAAAGTACCTGTAAAGTTTCATGCAGCTGTCAGCTTCTTCTTGTCTGCTGCTGTGAATGAAGAAATGTTCTTGTAAGGGATAGATTATTTGAATGCTAGAGACATCTTCTGATCAATTACTGATTGATTAATACTTTATACGATTTGGTTGAGTTCACTGAAGTCATAGGTGTTAATGCTCCATTCACATGGAAGCCAAGTTACTTAATCCCACTGGTAGAATGAAACTGTTTTATTTTTTAAAGTATGTCGGGTTTTTATTTGTGACTAAAATAGAGCTACTGTAGAACTGATCATAGTCTGTAAGAAATAACTAATGGTTGTTCGTGCTTTACTACACAGATTCAGACAGTCTTTTACTAGTCTTTGTAATTCATGTAGTTGCAAAGAGCTAAAACCTCAGTTAGATCATGATAACTTTTATGAACCAGATAGGACAAATATTTTTGACTCTTGGTCTTAACTGCAGGGAGTTTGAATTCTCTGAACAACCCCAAAACTTTGCAGAAAACAAACCTTTTCAGCTGTGAAAATACTGCTTCTGTGCCTCAGAGAATAAGACATGGCTAACTACTCTTATGGTCTTTTAAAACAATATTAATAGGAAAAAAAAAAAAGGCCAACGCAATGTGGTTTTCCCTTATTTTGTAAAGAACAACATCTGAGATTTTTTTCATATTATATGTGACTGCTTTTAGTGAATAGGAAATGCATTTGGTTGACTAAAACAAAAGCAATTCAAGTTCTCCCTTGTGCCTGGAAAATACGTGAGTATCAGGGCTTGATAAAAAACCGGACTTGGTGTTATTAATCATTGGTGAAGAAAAAAAAAAAGCAGAAATATCCAATCTTTTGTCTTCAGTCTGCCAAGTCTGACTGTTGATTAAAATGAAGAATGCACAAGAAATGTCTCTGAACCATACCTGAGTGCTTTTTATCAGTTTTTCTCTTGGGCAACAGGTCTGCTCTCCTCAGAGGAAAAAGCTGTCCCTTCCTTTATCTGGCTGATTAGGAGTGTAGAATTACACTTATATCTGTGTTTCTGGCTCTTGTCCCAGCTGACATCCACAAGTATTTTATCTTTCAAATCATGAAGCTGTTTTGTTTTTGGCATGAGAAAGCCACTCCTGTGTGGGTACTTGTGTACCTTCTAAAGTCTGAATTTTGAGTGATAATAAGTGAAAATTGGACAGGCCTGAATTTTGTGTAGGCTAGATCACTTTTTATTGTGTAGTCCAGGTGTCGTAAAGAGAGCAGCTGGCTGCTGCGGTTGGCCAAGCTTCTTGATTACTCTCCTGGTATTTTTCCTTCCTAAAATCCCTGGTCATAATTATAAAGACTGTTAAGAGACTGAGCATATTAAATGCTTTTGAAAATGTATTTAGAAAACTGCTACCTCTACCCAAGAGGGAATTTATTATTTGGAAGAAGTGTTTGTCTTCTCAAAGGGCCATTTGATGTGCTGTGCAACACCAAGGTGGTGAAATGTACTGAATATGTCCATAAAGTGTGAATATTTAATCCTCATTCAGTAACTGGTTTTCTGGCATTTTCTGATGTAACTTCTGTTGAAATCACTTGGTTCCTTGAGTTCTTATTTAAATTAATACCCTGGAGATGTTTAAAAGACGGGCAGATGAAATGCTTAGGGATGTGATTTAGTTGTGGGCAGGTACGGTTGGACTCGATGACCTCAAAAGTCTTTTCCAACTTAGTATTTCTATGATTATTTTTAATGCCTACTGAAGTTCTTTTCATGTGGGAGAAGTTCAGTTCTGTGTATCTTAGGTTTCTTGGTCTTTGCACATATTTGTATAGTACGTTAATGGCGTTCTATACAGTTAAGGACACAAACTTCCTTTTAATTAGATGGGAACTCTGTTTAGGGAGTAACAGCAGCTGAGGGTGAATGTGTAAAGCTGTCAAGTGCTCTGTACGAACAGATTATGTTCTAAAGCGTATATCACAGATTATAATTTTGTTATATCCGTTAACCTTTTGCCCATCCTTACTTGCTGTTGAATGCTGTCATCACCCCAGATTATCTCTGACTAAAAGAGCCTTCTTACAATTCCTGTTCTGGGCTGCCCTGATGATCACCTGGTATGGAGTGTTGCATGTGTGATCCAGATGGCCCCCTTGCCTTCTGGTTCCTCCCCAGGTAACTGCCTTCTTTCCACCACAGTTGGGCGAGGGTGGAGTCTTGCTTCTTCCCCTCTCCTCTAGCTCAGCCGTAAGTTAGGCCTTTAAAAAGGATTAGACTTTACCATAACAATTCTGAAAATTTGAAATAATACGCTTAAATATATATATTTATTTTAAAGAAATGAATCTTCTAATCCTTAAGTAATTCAACGTCTGAAAAGGACCTGTATGTGGAAGATGGTAAATGGTCTGTGGAAGATGCTGAGAGACCACTTTACCATAATTATTTGGTCATTTTTTTAAAGAAAACTGAAGGAAACAATTCCTTTTAAATCACATACACTGCATGCCATCTGACGTTTAGTGCAGTGTGTCATAAGTGCTGTGCTCATGTTCGTGAATGGAGACCTGCAGCAGGAATGAGCAAGGAACCGAGCAAGCAGAAGCATATTAAAAATTATAAAACCCACCCTTGGTAACTTTGTTGCATAATTAAAATTCTTCATTCTTTAATACAGCAGTGTACTTCCAATCAAGACAGAAAGCCAGGGAATTCATACAAGGAAGTTACCATACGTACCTGAGGATTGAATACAAGTGACCAAACAAGCCGCATAGGAATGGTGGCAGTAAATGTGACTCAAAATTTATCAGAATTAAGTGGAAGGAATGCCTGTACATGGTTTGAAGGAGCTCCATGAGCCTGCTCCCAACATTGAATGTAGTTAATTCATCAAAGGCATGCTTCTGCATGCTATTCATCATCTTCTCTTTATTTTTTTTGTTTGCTAGTCTCTTCAGGCACTTCCATTACAGTCCCCCCAGATTAGGACTATCTGTGTTGCGTGTTGCATTTGTCTCATTCAGTGGGAGTCTCTTTGTTACTCGTAAAGTACATATTTGGTTGATCTCACTTGAGCTCATTGTTTCAAAGTGGTCACCAAAATGGCTCTGTAATCAGCTTTTTTTTGTGGCTAAACTGACTACAGGGAATGCAGCATACAGTGTCAATACAGAAACACGTATAACTAATTTGAATTATCATGTTTCAAATTCCTTATTAAATGTCTAGCTGCGACCACTGAAATCATGGAGAACTACTGTGTATTTGGTTTTGTTTCTCAATTGTTTTGCTCCCAGGGTTATCTGCATTTGGGAAATAGGAAACTGTCCATCCTGAGTAAACCAGTGTTTAACTGTGCTACATTGAGGTCCAGTAGGTATTGTGATCACAAGGTAGAGTTGTACACACATGAGGAAAAAAAGATATCAGTTCTATCCTGGTTTCAGATCAAAATGCCATATGGTTTTCAATCATGGAATTGTTTTTTATAATCCTTGTATTAGGGTTAAATTTATTTTTATTATGTTAAAAGCTTTGGTTTTGTTCATACAAAATCTGGAAGTGGAATGTCTAGACTTTGAATTATATTAAATCCACTGCAATTTATCCAAGGATTATTCATTTGGGGTTATTGTAAAGGAGTACTATTAATGTGTTGAGCAGTTGTTCTTGGACAGCACGGATATGATAGTCAGCTGTAACTTGAGGGTAAACAGCATTTATTCCAACTGTCATGCTTAAATGTTTTGCTGTTTTAATTATAGCAATTGTTTTTGGTTATTGTTACATTCACAATGTTACTTCTGGGCATGTTGACTGGACAAGCTGTCAAATTAAGATGTTTAACATGCCTACTAGAGTTTGATACTGTAGTAAAGTAGAAAACCTGGTGAAACGTTTTAGTCAAGAGTGCTGATCACAGTCTTAGTTGTGACTTAATGGGAGAAATGCAAACGATATCTTAGAAGGTTAGGCTTTTTTTCCAGACATTTCCCAAATGTCTAGCATTAGGATTAAGACTCAGTAGGGTATTTGGAAGTTGAAAGTTTATTCCCCACGTTAGCCAGATATTTTTTCATGTAAATCAAGTTGAAAAAAAACCCCGAAACACCGGCAACTACCTTCACTTTTACTCTGCTCTTGACTGCAGGGAAAAGGCATTGCAGTTAAAAAAACCCAACCATAATTATAGAATGGTTTGGGTTGCAAGGGACCTTAAAGCTGATCCAGTTCCAATCCCCCTGCCGTGGGCGGAGACACTTCCCACTGCACCAGGCTGCTCAAGGCCATATCCTCCAAACATAAGATATTTATGTAATTAATATGGATTTATTTGTGAAGGCATATTTATATAAAAATGTGGAATGCAAATGACATCACCTTTAACTGACGTCAACAACTTTACCTCAGGTGCACCCCCTCTGAGTCTGATGTTATCACACATTGACCCCATCTCTCATAACCATGCTTCTTGCAGTAAATCCAAGAAAAGAATTGTAGTTTGTCATAGGGGCAATAGTTTGCTTTCTTTTTGTCTCTTATTAACTACTTTTCATGATGACAAGAGAAATAGAGATACATGGCTTGCAACACCATTTCATTTGCTTGTCGTAGTCATTCTTACTTTTAATCTCTCCATTTGTTTTCTGATCAGAAGTGTTTCCCATCTGGAAATTCCCAAGTGTTTATTGTGCATGCGTTGATCTGAAGTTCAGTGTTTGATGCTCGTAATGGATGGTTGGTGGTGTTTGCTTGATTGCAGATGAATGCAAAACTGCTGGTGGATAACGTGACTTCCTTAGGAGCTTTTATCAGCTCACATCACACTTACTCTTCAGTCTTTCTTAGTGACAATTCTAAACTTCCTTGAAGCACAAACTCCTGTCATTTGTGGACACTTACATTGTACTTCAGGAAGCCTTTGTGTGTGAGGGGGACATGCTTAGCATTTGTTATTTCACGTGTTTTTTTCTCTATTGTCATCTTATGCCATTTGCGTCTCATGGAGAAAGGATTCACTGCTCCTGTTTGTCTTACAGGACTTAAAGTGGGATAGATCATAAGACTTCTCTTGGGGAGCACCTACTTCTGCAGTAATCTCATTGGTGAATCTTTTATTGGGATCATTCTTATGAGCAACTGACTTGTAGCGTGAATACTGTTTGCCAAGTGTAGTTCTAAAGCAAGTAAGGAAGTTAATCTCTGCCAGAAACAGAGAAGTTAGTAAATAGGTTTGTAATAATCTTGCTAGAATCTACTGTCAGTAAGTGCAGACATTTAATCTGAATTAGTTACCTACACTCCTGATACAGTAAACAGGAAAAGATACATTGACAGAGGGCAACTCATTCAGTTCTCAAACAGAATGACTCTCTCCAAGACTGCACTGACTTTTCATTTATTTTGATAGCCTTTCGCAGTTGTAATGTGATGTGGAGGGAGTCTGAAGCAATATTTGGATTGAAACACCGTTTCTGGAAGTGTATATGCCAAATTGCCTCATGCAATGTATTTGCAGTGGCCGTGGCCCCAGTACCTTGGTGTTGGTGTTACTGGGAAAGCTGGAGAGTGATTCATCCTGTGTTATATCTTTAATTTCATTGGGATTCAGAACAACTGGTTAAAATTAGGCATCCTATTTTCACATGGCTGATGTCAAATAAGGGGAATCTTATTCACAGATCAAATAATCTTAAAATACAAGTAATTTTTTATTAAAAAAATAAGTATCCATGTATTTCTCACACAGTGACACAAAAAACTCATTCTTAGACTGGTTACAAGAAAGGTTATGAAAATAATTCCAAGAAACATGGCTGTTGTAAACACAGATTTGTTTTAAGCAGCCTACAGTTCATTTTGTAAAATCCTGAACCTCTTTGAGGTAGAAGCTAAGCTACACATTTAAAAGATGCTTATGTACAGGGGAAGCAGTTGCTTATATAAGTGCAAGCCACTTGTATATATTTTTGCAAACAGGCTACAAAGATTAGCTGAAAGAAGATAACATAAAAGAGCAACAGTAAAATTACTTGGGGTCATCCTTTAGGTTGTTTTGCTGACAATTATTAATGACACAAGTGTGTAAAGAGTTGTTTATGTAATTTAGGAAAATAGGACGTTACCAAGCATTGATGTCAAGTCAGAGCTTGCAGTCTGTGTCTCGCAGTAAACTCAATTTTTTTGGAAACGCAGAGATTGTGGAAAAATTCACAGTACGTAGCAGCTGCCGGAGGCCAGCCTTTTTCAGGTGTAATGTGTTGGTCTGGAGTCATACTGTTGCCCTCTGCTGGCATCTGCTGAAAGCTCTTAAGGTCTTGCTCATCAAAGACTGTGGTCTCCATGGTTAGTTTCTGAAGGACACTGTTAGTCTGCTTCAGACAGACTTGGAACTGTCCTTTGAAAGGAAAAGTCTTTAAAGAGTCTTGGAATGGGGGAAGGAGAGGGGAGGGGTACAACTCCTACCTATCAGTGCTCATCTGCTTACAGACTGCTGAAAGCTTTAACTTCTACATCCAAAAGCCTTAAAATGTAAAAATGTTGGCTGAATTAAATAGTTGAGTACTGACAACTATTGGAGTGTTTGAATTTTGGAGGCATGGGTTAAAGACATTGAGGGTTGTGAGAGCGAATGTCTTATTTCAAATGGCTCAGTGAAGCACAGCTATAACACAGCGACTGTTGTCGTCATCCTCAAAGAAAAAAACCCAACACATTTGTGCTTTCTGAGCGATGGCAGAGTACAAGACCGGAAGATATTTGTGTTTCACAAGTACTTTGCTATGCAGGTTTTTGCTGCTGTCGAGTTATCTAAACAGTAGTGAAACACAGCAAAGAACAGAATGGTCTGACTGCTAAGTAGGTGTGGGTGGAGTTTATCCCCTTACTTAAATAATAAGCTAATCTCTGCAACTCTTGAGTCTCTGCTCAAGCTGTGACTCCAGGGAGGTTTTCTGTGATCAGTTGGTTAGCTCACAATTGCTTCTTCTGAGGAGCTGCTTCTGTAAGCTGTCTCCATTACATACTTTTCATGATCCTTTGGCACCTTGTTTCCAAGAAAGAAAGCATCTCCCAGTAAATTTCTTCTGCGTAATCATGGAGGAACACGTTATGCAGAGAAAAGACAATAAGAGGGATGAGTCTTTCTCAAAGTCAAGGTGCATATCCTTGTTATTAGAGCTTTAAATGCTTATCTCTATTACTGCCACTGTCTTGCTCTCTGATCTTTGGCATATCACTGAAATATGTCTGAATGGGCTTTTTTTAACTGTGAAATGTAGTTATTCTTACTCACTGTTTTCCAGAATCGAGTATGAAGGTTATTAAGTGTTTGACATTTGGACTGTTAGATCTCTATAGATGCAAAAGTTGTTCCATGAGTTGAAAGCTGTGCATTGACCTAATAGAACAGGCTTTGCTTAACTGGTGTTTTAAAATAAAGGTTTGTGACACCTTCAACATTATGATTGTGTAGAACGAATTCCATTTTGTTAACAGAAAAATAGATATCATGTCTTAATTTGTTGAACAGTGTTTTTGTACTAGAAAAAGTCCAATAATTTCTCTTAAACCATTGAGTACAGGAAGAGGAGGCAATCAACTCAGATTCCAGTGCATTGCCTGAAGAGTTAAAAGTTAAAATGCTCTTGAGGATTTATAAAGCTTTATGTCTTCTTCCAATTTATGAACTTAGCTTAGGAACTCTTCACACCGTGATTCTGACTAGCTCAGTATCCACATTACGTTAATATAAGTTTGGGGAAATGGGTGCTAAATGACACCAGTGTAATGGAGCATTAAACTAAGTATCTTTAAGGTATGGGATGCTGCAAGAGAGGTGCTAAGATCCTTCTGCTCCCATTTCAGTTGTGAATTGTGACACAAAAATTGCAGAAACCTTTGATTAACTACATTCTAACACAGTTAGCTCAGATGCAGCATTAAAAAAGAGTAGATTTTATTTCATTTGGATTCTGGCACCCAAAGGGCTCTAATAAAGACCAGATGTCAAACAGAAGAAATGCTTGGGAGCAGTTACTGCCTGGCCATAAAAGTGACCATGTGTAAGTCACTGTGGTTTGAGCAAGGGCAGTAGGTGTTTTCCTTTTTTTCTTTCTTCCAAGGCTCTCTGTGTATATTCATTTATTGCTAGAACAAAATCAAGGGGTAAGGAGGAATATTTTGGTCCAACCTGCATCCTGCTCAGGTGGACCTTTATTTATAGTTTTAGTAATGCTTAAATCTTTTTGTTTGAACTGCATGTGAAGACAAGACCAGAAGGAAGTACCTCAGTTTGACAGATAACCGTGCTGCAAGACCTTCAGAGACTGAGGCTGTTGTTATGGATTCTAATGCTTTTCTCATTTTCAGGTGAGCGTCCTTACCAGTGTCCTTACTGTGACAAAGCTTTCAGCAAGAATGATGGATTGAAGATGCATATTCGCACCCACACAAGGGTAAGTAAGCGTAGCTTGGTTTTTATGGTTTCTTGAGGATTGTCTATGAATCACGTGTGGCGAAAAGTAAATAACTACTGTTTGTGTAAAGATTAGGCTATGCCAACCAAGGAGTTTTATACTTATGAAAATAACAGGGTAAGGTTTAAGTCATTAACTGTTAAGTTCTAATTATGACTCCCTTACTGATCTTCTGTGTTTAATTTCTTCTATGTTGCCACAACAGCAGTACTAACTTATTCCATTAACCTGTGGTTATTTATAGATATAAATTAGTGTTTCTGACTGTTTACAGAGTAAACAATTCGGTAAAGGCTTCACTGTTCTTGAAACCTCAATTTCCAGCGCTTTGATTCTTGCTGTCTCCTTAATGTCCATCACTATAATCTTTTTTAGGGGCTGTACTTTACTGATAACAAATAAGAAGCTGCAAAATGACTTTATTTAACTTTTATTTAATTGAAGGCAAAATAAAAGGCAGATAGCAGACATCTCCAAGATTATTTTCGAACCTTGACTCTCAGTTAGTGCAAAGGTTCCCTGATTTAGGGAAAAGCCTTTTCACATATGTGTATTTACTAGAGGACAAAGCTGAGATATTGTCTAACTCAGGCAGCAAAGAGATGGAGAGCTGTATTCAAACAGCCAGATGTGAATTCCCTTAGTAAAGGGAGATCTCCAGGTGAAGTTAAGCTGGTCTAGCCTCTGTCCTCCTCATCCACCATGAGAAAAGAAACAAAAGTTAGAAATAAACTGTATTTTTTTACAAGTAATCCTTTGGGAGTAATCCTAGTAATTCTGTGCCTGCTTAGAGAAGTCAAATCTGTTCAGATATAGGGAAGATGATAGTTAAGTGAGCAGTTGAATCTAGAGCAGAAGAGATGGGAGCCCAGGTATTTCACGGAAAGGGTCAGCAGGCACTGGCAGAGGCTGCCTAGGGAGGAGGTTGAGTCACTTTCCCTGGAGATGTTTAAGGGACAAGTGGATGAGGTGCTAAGGGACATAGTTTAGTGACTGATGGGAATGGTTGGACTTGATGATCTGTGGGTCCTTTCCAACCTAATGGTTCTATGATCTAAGGTAGTAGTTTGCCTATACAAGTCTGTGCACAGAATAGTTTTCCAAATAAGTAAAGATCAAAATTGGTCTTAAAAATTTTCTGTCATTCTGCTTAGGTCTGGAGGGTATTCACTGGTGGTCCTAGATAAAAATTTTATCTCATGTACCCCAAACGTTACTTTAGAAGTGATCAGTAGTTTGTGCGATGCTTCCTAGTGGTTCATTTGGAACAGAGACAGGGGAATAAATAGGTGTTTTAGGTGGTGTGATTCAGATGTGATTGAGAGAACAGAGTGATGAGAGGAGTTTGGGTGTTTGGAAGGGACATAAGGAAAAGGAGGAGAGAAAGTACTGAGGGGTGAATTAAAGAGAGCCATTATTTACATGAGCAATTGAGTTCTTGGTAAGAATATAAAGACTTATTTAGTGTTTGTAGTATGTTGATGCTTGTCAGGAATTTACTGGTTGACGTTCAGGATCTCTTTAAGAGACTTTGAAAAAAATAATTAATCCTTGTGTGTTCGGTGTTTGTGCATGATTTTAACTTAGTGTTGTATTGAAAGAAAAAAGATCTAGTGAAATATTCTGTGGGAAACAACCTCCCCCCCCTTCAGCAGAGAAAACAGCTGTTGAGTGTGCAAGTTATGCAGTAATTGCATAATATTGAGATCACCTGCCTAGAAGTTTCCCTGAACCCAGGGGTGCGGCTAAGATGGAATCTGTGCCCTTCCCAAGAAGCAGAGCTTTTTGCAGTTTCTGCCATGTTTTTTAAGACCAGGTAGGTCTGTGGTTACTGTCTGGGCTGTTTTTTTCCTTTTTCCTACCATTTCATTTCCAAGCAGGTATGTACTACTTGCTGGAGAAGAACGTGAGAATTCTCCATTAGTCTTGCTCATTTAGTCAGATTCTCTCTTTACTTTCTTCTGTAGAAGTGATTAAGATTGTTTACCAGATTGATACCCTAGTGTGTTTGTATGTGGTACTGAAGGTCTAGCTTTGAGCAGTTCAGGTCTTTAACCAAGAGCAGTACAAGCAGAACTGAAAATTCAGACGTATTCACATGCTTGCTTTGATGCGAATGTATGCAGGCTCCTCTCAGGTGCTTAGGGCAGTCATGGTCTAACGCTTCATTCTGGAAATCAGAGACTCTGTGTGTGTTACCAAGTTGTACCGTGCAGTAGCAGGTTTGTAAAGTGAAACAGTTGGTGCTGAGGACCTGATGTTTATCTTTCATTTCAAGGATTTTACTGCAGGTTATGTGTAGTCTGGTCCTATGGACAGAATGCACAATAGCAGTCCCTGGAATGCATTAAACCTTCTGGTTTAATTTATTCCTAAAGGTCATGGAGTCCAAAACATTTTGGAATTACTATGCACCAAAGCACAGTAACAGGAGGCATTTGGGAAGTGTGCTTTAAAAGCACACACCTTATCTGAATATAAACAATGAAGGAGATGTTTTCTAATTGTACTATATAAGAACTTTTCCAGTGAAGATTATCCCTGTGCACGAATTGTTTAAAATTCCTCAGTGTGATACTAATGCACTGAAACTTGTTTTGTGACTGTAGGCCATTTAAACAAAGACAAAACTAAAGATTAGGAGATAAAATGGTAGTGTCTTTTCCAAGGTTTACTTCTGTCAGTTCTAAGAACAAGGAAAGCCAGGAAGTCACACATGAAATTTCTCTCTCCAGGCATCCCACCTGTTGCCTTTTCAAAAGATTGTAAGGATGTAAGGTTTCAAAGGATTGTAAGGATGTTCCTTTTCTTACCCTTTCCTATGCATACCTTTTATTTTGAAATTTATTTTTGCATGCAAAATAATCATTCAAATAATAAATAACAATATGTATAAATCCAGAAGGCATTTTTGTATCAACTAAGCCTACCCATGTGGAAATATACATAATCACACTACCCATTCTCCAGGGCTGTTCTTGTAAATATCTTGGAAAAAGAGTCAAGTCTTTTGGCCAGAAAAATGTTGAAGTAGCTTAAAAGTAATAATGTGCCATTCAACATGGAAAATGTCATTGTAGAGAGAAAATCTAGATGTATTTTACCAGTGGGATTAAATGCCAAAGCTGATCCTATGGGTCAGGGAAGGCTGCTGGAAAAATCATTGTAGAACGTTGATTAAGGTCTGGCAGCTGCTAAACTGAGTACAGCCTGGGTGGCCCCAGGTGTCGGGTCACACTGGAGTAAACAGAGAAGGTAAGCCCAAAGCCCTCCTGACAGTGCAAGGAGAAGAAAATACCAACCACCTAATATTAAAATGTCACCAGAGTACTGGTTTGTTTTGATGAAAGTAGATGTATTTGGTTTATAGTTTGGTTTTTGTTGTTTTTTTTTTCCTTTCCCTTAAGAAGAAATAGAACAGCCTAAGAAAGTATAAATGAGGAACTCGTTGAAGTTCTTGATGAAGTGAATTTACAGACCCTATCAGCTTTGAGGAAATACATGCATGCTTCCAGCCTTCACAGTGAAGTAAACTTCAGCTCTTTCCTACAGCTTTATTCAGTGCCTGGCATAGTGTTACATACATTGAGCTTAAACATGTAGAGACATCATTATATGTTCCTGTAATATAATTGTTTGGAAATATGAATATTGATAGGAGCCCAGAATTATTGTCATGTCAAACAGATGTTTTCATTACTTCTGAGAATGGTAGTTTTATTACAGTTGTTTCAGTTCAGTCCATGGTGCAGTGGTGGAAAACAGTCAAACCCATTTGCAAATGCTTTTTCATCATTTGCTTTGAATATTGCATAATTTATAGTTTGAAGGTATGACAGATAGGTGTAATTTTTATACCTTGTTTAAAAATCTGAGTTCTGGAGGGTTCCTGGTTGTAATGCTCGGATTATATGTTTCTGAGGTATATATGTTTAGAAATTAGAGAAATTACGATGTATTAGTGGGTCTGTTTCTCTGTTTTCATGCCTGAGTGCCTGCTGTTTAAATATTTGGAGATGATAGTGTAAGAAGCAGAGCAAATTAAGTGATAAGCATATTATTGTAACTCTACAACAAACTTTGCTTGTCCACCCTTGAAACGCTTAGACAGTGTGTATATTTTTTAATGTGTATGTACAAGGTCTGACAAGAGACTCTGCCTCTAACACTTCTTATTTAACAAATGAAGAAAATCTACTACGATCACCTTCAAAGTGATTCCCTTTGGAGCTGACATGCAGCAGCGCACGGTGCTGTTGATGTTCAAAGCAATTCCATAGGTCATTTGCTGAAAGACTGTTGAGGATCTCTGTTGTTCCTGCTTTCACCACTTCTACTGAAAAAAAATGGATTCTTTTGAGAACCAACTTGATCTTTGGGAAGAGGGAGCTGGGTCTGGAGAACTGCTTGGGGGCTAGAGCACAGGGATGTTGTTGTTAGCTAAAACCTGTGTCACAGACAGTGCTGTGGGCCAGCACACACTGACAGTTTCTGACCGAGGGTAAAAAAAGGTCTCTGCTTGAACATGTGGCCCCTCGTACTGAGTGAAGTGATCAAGTTGAGCTTTGCTCTCTTTGCTTCTCCCCTCCCATTCTTCCTTCCTGAGCTATAGAGTTACTCTCATTTTTTGTTTTTTGGTTTTTTTTTTTGTCAGACCTCGTGTCTGTTGCCTAGAACTGGTCAGTAGGTTGCGGTTGATGTTATATATCTTCTGGACGCTTAAGCTACCACTGCTCACAGTACTGTTGAGGAAGCTTTGTCTCCTATTCTTTCTTGTTCATTTGAAGCTGAATGGCTTGGGTAATGTTAACATAGCAGTATTTAGCCTCAAAACTGCAAGCTTTGGGGTGGTCTAGTGGCCAAGTATTGGATATGTTTTAAAGTCAACTCGTGAACTCCTTAATTTCCCAACTGATTTGTTAGTGGTGCCCAAGAGTGTTAGGCTGAAGCTTTTATTATGATTATGTCTGCATGGGCTGCAGTAAAGTAAATTACTTCGATGTAAAATACATCTTTAGAAGCTAAGGACTCAAGGCTTGACACAGTATGTGTGACAGCCAAGAGCCTTGAGTTAATGTTGAGGTTTATTTATGAATTTTACGGAATCATAGAGTGACCTGAGTTGAAAGGGACCCACAAGGACCATTGAGTGCAACTCCTGTCCCTGCACAGGACAACCCCAACATTCACACCGTATGTGTGTGAGGGAGGTGTCCAAATGTTTCTGGAAAATTGTCAGGCTTGGCACTGTGCCTGCTTCCCTGGGAGCTGTTCCTGTGCTCCACCACCCTCTGTGGGAAGAACTTTTTCCTAACAGTCAGTTCCTTGGTTCAGTCCTGGGTCCAGTCCTGTTTAATGTCTTTATCAATGACCTGGATGAAGGCATCGAGTCCTCCCTTAGCAAGTTTGCAGGTGACACCAAGCTGGGTGGGAGTGTCGATCTGCTGGAGGGTCGGGAGGCTCTGCAAAGGGACCTGAACAGGCTGGACCGCTGGGCTGAGACCAACGGCATGAGGTGTAACACGGCCAAATGCCGGTTCCTGCACTTGGAGCACAACAACCCTAAGCAGAGGTACAAACTAGGAGAAACCTGGTTGGAAAGCTGCCAGGAGGAGAAGGACCTGGGAGTGTTGGTTGACAACCAACTGAACATGAGCCAGCAGTGGCCCAGGTGGCCAAGAAGGCCAATGGCATCTTGGCCTGTATCAGAAACAGCGTGACCAGCAGGTCCAGGGAGGTTATTCTCCCCCTGTACTCGGCACTGGTGAGACCGCACCTCGAGTACTGTGTTCAGTTCTGGGCCCCTCACCACAAGAGGGATGTTGTGGCTCTGGAGCGAGTCCAGAGAAGAGCAACAAAGCTGGTGAAGGGGCTGGAGAACAGGCCTTATGAGGAGCGGCTGAGAGAGCTGGGGGTGTTCAGCCTGGAGAAGAGGAGGCTGAGGGGAGACCTCATTGCTCTCTACAACTACCTGAAGGGAGGTTGTGGAGAGGAGAGAGCTGGCCTCTTCTCCCAAGGGACAGGGGACAGGACAAGAGGGAATGGCCTCAAGCTCTGCCAGGGGAGATTTAGGCTTGAGATTAGAAAAAATTCTTCACGGAGAGGGTGGTTAGGCATTGGAACAGGCTGCCCAGGGAGGTGGTTGAGTCACCGTCCCTGGAGGTGTTTAAGGTGAGGGTGGATGAGGTGCTTAGGAGCATGATTTAGGGATTGGTGGGAATGGTTGGACTTGACGATCCGGTGGGTCTCTTCCAACCTGGTTATTCTGTGATTCTGTAATGTCCAACCTAACCCTCCCCAGCACATCTTCCTGGCCTTCCCTTAGGTCCTAGGGGGTATATACCTATTATATATATTCCTCTAGGGAACAGGTTTATAAGTAATGGTAAATATGGAAGGCCATGTCTCAGCTTGCTGCTGGAGCAGTATAAGAAGAAAAATGTCCTTATTCAGGTCCTGAGTTAAACAGTCTTTCTGGGGCACTCTTTGGGAGGCTTACACCTCTCCTCTATTCTTTTTCTAAAGAAGAATATTAAAATAAAATAATATTTTAAAAAAATGCAAGAATAATATTGACAATTGTGTCAGAATTTCACTTGTTCTGTATTTCCCAGGAAATATTTGGGCCTTTTTTTTTTTTAAAAAAAACGCCATATGTTCTAGAAACAGCATACTCTGCTATTGCAAAAAAAAAAAAAAAGAATGACATTGAGTACTAAATTTAGTCTTCCATGTGTGTGACAGGGTGTAATGAAATAATATGAGGTGTTGACTGAATTTTGATTTTTTTTTTTTCAATATCAGATTTTTTCTGTTTTTGCCTATTGGTGAGACAGGAGTGAGTTCCCAAACATCTGTCTGAGGATAATGACTTTGCCAGTGCTGTGGTTTTCTTGCCTGTGGAATCTGTGTTTGTGTACAGAATACAGAAGGCTTGAATCCCACTGCACCTATGTTTTCACACCCTTTTTTTTATATAATGTTGACTGATAACAATCGTTTCCTCATAAAGTGCAAATGTATTTTTTTATGTTGATAATGTTCTTTTTCCAAGAGCAGATCGATATCTATTGAATTTTCATTGTGGCTGATTAAATAAACCCTCCTTCACTAAATCTTAGGAGCAGAAATTACTTCAGCAATTAAAGAAACTAATAAACAAGAACTTTACAGGCTGTAGGTAGCAAATAGGCAGAACTCCTGTGGAAAATGGGAAATTAATGGTGTAATGAATTCCAACTAATGCATATACTAGAGCTCTCAAAGAAATATACCTTTTTTGTTTGGCAGGCGTTTCAGTGAAGATGCATGTTTTTATTTTCATTATAAGTTTTATTGCAAAATTTCAGATTTTTTTTTTTCACACTCCACAAACTGAATTAATTGAGCACTTTTCTGACAAAAACATCGTCTATTTCTAATAAAAGTGACATATTTTTGTTTAAATTTGCCAAAATCCTTTCAGAGTTCTTCCAACAGGAGAGTTTCTGTGCCCTAGTTATTAGAAATATTTCTTAAAGTATTTTGCTTCTCAGCTGAGGAAATGTGTACCTGTAAAGGGATTGTTTCGGTTTTAATAATTCGAAGATTCAAATTCCTGCTACTTCTGTAGGCTTGTAAATTGTTATCAGCCTTTTTCTTCCTCTTTCAATGTAACTTTAATAATTTAATGCAAGCCTGATAGTTTAAGTACACCTCTGCCAGTGGATAAGCTCCTCTCTATACCTTCCAAACCACTTCCAGTTACTAAGAGAGCATCTTGTTAATTCTTGCATGTTTTTCACACTTAAATGCAAAACTGGACTCCATTAACTTGCACCATCTGTGATCTTAAGTGACTTGGCCTCTCCTCTCAACGGGGGATGTGTTGCTAGTGGTGGTGACCCAGCAGAAAGTATTACTGATGGTTTTTTTCCTGACATTAATCAGCTTATCCTTTTGTTTTAGGGCTGAAATATAGCTAAACATCAGCTACGCATAAGGCACCCTTGTTTCTATAGGCACCTTTCTGTCTTAATGCCCCGTCAATTCCCAGCCTTTTGATTAAGACTTGATTGAAAGCTGAGCTTGTAAAAAGAATGGAACAGTACCTTGCATGTCACCACTTCATCGACAGGGAAACTACCCATCACTCCTGTTAAATGTAGAAAAACCCCTGTGCCTTGACACTGGAATTCGCTGAGGCCTGTAGGTCTATCGCCACAGCTGCTGTCAAACAGGTTGTCTTGTAAAGAATGGCTCACTTGGCCTGGCCCCCAGCATGGTCTGATGCTGTCTGTGGGGAGTTTCTAGACCAAGCATAAAGATCTACCTGATTCTCTAGGACTTCTGTTACTCTTTCACTGCTGCTTAACTTGTGGTAGAGTTTGCTGTTAGGGAGGTTGCAAGGCAGGCTATGGGTTACTTATGGGTATGCATCATGAGGCTGCCTCTGGGTGTTTTTCCAGGTCGCTGTGTTCATGCTTTTCAGACTATTGTAACTCTGAACCCTTAGTTCAGGTTCAGGTGTGGGTTTTGATAGAATGATACCTGTTCTGGTCACTATCTTCGATAAATGCCATGTCCAACTGGCTCCTAAGTGTGGTTTGAGGGACACCTCAACATTAATAATGAGCGATAGCTTAAAGTTTTACTTGCATTAGGAGAAGGTTTAAAACAGACAAAGCAAAGGCTTTATGTGAAATATGCAGGTGTGTTAAACTTAACCTCACTCCCTCAATGCCTAGGGGTACCCTTTAGATACTGCTTCGTAAAATCTGTGCTTGTCACTGTCCTCCTGGTTTGTAAGCAGTTCACACCACTGTCTTTTCTGCATTTTCAGGTTGGCAAAGCTATAGGATTTCTAGGATTCTGCTTGAGAGCTCAGCTCTTGGTAGTTGCAAGCCTAAGTAGCATATTTTAGTGTTGTCTGGCTGGTCATAGTTGCTCATTCTAGGCTGCATTTCTCCATTCTTGCTAATTTTTTCAAAAGTATTTTTTTTTGCTAACCCTGTGGTGAAGTGATAGCACAAAATACCGATAGCAGCAAGTGATATTAATTAAGAAGAATACAAATATTGTCAAGTTCTCTGCATAAGGTTTGAAAGCAGGTAGCGTTACTACATCTCATGTATAGGCACTATAGGACTTTGTCTTAGGGAGAAAAGGAAAGCTCTTAACTTTAGAATAATATAAGCAATTAAAAACAAGAAGAAAAAAAATAAGTGAATTAAGGGATGATCCACATATTTTAAAATATTTTTCTACAGAAAATACAAGCTGATATATGTCTTTAGCAATACGTTTCCTGATCTGAGAATAAATCTCACCCGAAGAAGTTCCATATCCAGTGTTTCCCAAGGAGTTCCAGTTGAGACCTTTACAGGCTTATTTAGGTTCTGCCAAGAGTCTTACTTTGTGTACTTTACATTTGCATGGGTCTTAATTTACTTTTTTCAAAATACATCATTTTTGTCTCCAGGTTTGTCTGTTATTTAAATCTCAATTGTTTTTGTTCTGTACTTCACCATTATTCAGGTCTGGCAGTTTTCACATTCATGTCACAAGTATAAATGTTTACTGCTGATGTAAGGTTTCATTTCAGTGTTTACAAGTCATGTAAGATCTGATATGCTTTTCATTGTCTCTCTGAACCTCTCCAAATGTTCACTTTTCAGCATGTAGAAAATGCTGATCCAGTAAGTTAGTAGTCATGGGGAAACTTAACGTGGTCTTACTCAAGATGCTGGTAATTCTAATGTATGCTTAGACACATGGACATGATCCACAAGAAGAAATGTGCGATATGTGAAATTCTGAAGTAAATCAAAAGTATATCTGCCTAATTAAATAGGATGTAAACAAAATGAGTGTAAGAGAGATTAGATCCTAGGTAGGATAGAGGATTTTGAGTAACATTTCTGTAGTAAACAAGTTCACTTTGAGTAGTATACACCTGAAATCACTATTGCACATGAATTTAACCGAACAAGTAAAGACTGATGTCTCCTATGTGTAGCTTCAGCCCAGTTTTAACTTCTTCCTGCCACTATGGAAAGAGTTAGTAGAACTCTCATTTATTGAATCTTAAGCTATGGTATTATTTGGGTACAGCAGCATCTAGATTATGTTTTTCTTGCTGTTAAGTTCATGTAATAGTCCTAAATTCAGATTTTAAAAGTTATTTGGAGATACTCCTACCAAAGTCATTTGTATTTTACCCATGGAATCAATTTTACTGGGCTTACAGAAACAATCATGTGCACTGGTGCTAAGCTAATATACATAATGTATTTATATTTCTTAAGGGAGATACAGGTAACTGCAGCAGCAGTTAGCAGCTCAGATATTCTGCATTTAAGTATTTCCATCTGCTGTGGTTGCAGGGTTCTCTGTACACAAGTTCTTCCAGTCTGTTAAAGCTGATGTCAAATGGCCTTAACAACTTGTGTTCTGATGTTTCTAATGCAAAGCATAATTTGCATACAGTCCAAGGTAGTCATTTATGGATCAGTTACCCACAGAGAGGTGGAATGCGTATTGCAGGCATTATTTTATTTGTCATGGCTGTTAAACTATTGAATTCCTCTCAGTTTTAATGCAGGGAAGTGAAAATCATCCCCTTCTAAGTTAGCCTACCAATCTTACAGCAAAAGACCTTCCAGAATTCCAAGTCCTATTTGGGCTCTCCTTTGCTTTTCTTTGTTTAGAGGCAGGAAGGATATAAATCGTGATCTATGTATTTCTATTTATACCTGGCATTCTTAAAAAGGTAATATTAAATCACTGCTTTATCAGGCACATTCTGCCTCTCTCACTCTTCCTGCTCCCTTCCTCATTTATATCATCAATAAAAGAAAACACATGTTATCCTTCAGCTTTGCTGCCACCGTAGTCCTGGCCTGGCAGATGCTTTTTGAACAGAGGGTGGATTTATAATACTGGCCGTTGCTAACTCCTCTGAAGTCAGACTTATATGAGCTTCCCAATGACCTCCTGTTTCATTGACAGTTAGCAGGTTTTTCCCTTTCCTTGATGTTTTAAATTTGTCCAACTTTCGTTGAATCTCACCGCTGGTCCCTGTTGTCCTTTTGTGATGGCATTAACTTTCTTTCAGACTGCTATGGTTTTTATTTGTTTTCTTTCTGTTCGCATTTAGAGCAGAGGTGGTTATGCCAAGTCGACATCATCTTTTCCATGGTATAAATATTGCCTTCTCCAAGTGTTGCACAATGGAAATTTGATACGAGGAGGAAGAAGGGAGAGAGAGAAAAGGAAAAGCAAAGTGTTTTGAAGAAATCAGTCTCTGAAAACTATGTAGTCTTCAAAACTGACAAAAAAAAATCTTCTTCTCTGGAGAAAAACTTAGGGCCAAGTTTTGCTCTAGACAACTGTACTGAAATGGACACAAATGTGAATGAAGGGTGGCTTAGCCAAGTGGGGAGAGGGGACTGCTGGGAATCAGAAATGTGTCTGCTGAAGTCACTGGAATGAACAGATGTAGGGAATGTAAAATTAGATCAAAGGCAGTTTTGGATGAACATATGCATTACATGTTTCATGCACTACATATGTGAATTTGAATACAAATGCCAAGGGGATGATTTGATGGACCCCTTTTTGCCATAGAGAATAATACAAAGAGCCAAACATAACCTTGGGGAAGGTACTGCAGCGCATGTTTGTGACTTCAGCTTCCCAGAGTTTATAAAGGCTCCTTCTCCAAAATGAAACCCTGAAGCCAGTTTAGCTCTGAAATGAATAAGATAATTGCAATCAACTAAACCTTTCAGATATCTGGAGAACAAGATGATAAAAAGGAAGCAAGTACACCTGGTGCAGTTTGCAATGGTGAATGTTTTCATAGGTGTCTAAGATACGTGCATCATAGACTTTACTGTGCACTTTCTGTGGAACCGCCTACACAGAGAGGGGCTGTTTCTGTAGAACTCATAGAAAATGTGGTTTATGTTAACCACAATGCAGAACCAATTAAGGTGCAGCTGCCTGTTTTTCATGCGACTTTTTCATAGTTTTCCTTAGAAATTTCAGGCCTGCTTCATGAAGTCTTCAGTCAGTCTTCAGCAAAATTACTGGTGATGGGAAGTTCTTGGTTTAAATAGTTATTTTTCTTTAAATAGTTATTTTTCTTTAAGATCAGCTGAGGCCTTTTTTTGTAATTTATTGTTTTACTCCGTACCAAAGTATCATGGAAATGACAAGATTAAGATAATGATGAAAATAACACAAAGATGATAAACGTGTAAGGAGAATCCTGCTCAGGAAAGCTCTTTAATGGCTCCCCTATAGGCTGGTTTGATTTTGTGCAGCTGGGCTCTGTGTTCAACTTGTGTCAGTAGAAAGATTTGTTTTGCATCATATTGAAGTGTATTTATTTCATTGTTTACTTATTTCTGAAACAAATTGCTGGAGAAATATCTTTCCCTATATACACAGCTTACAACCTGGTTGTGGTGAGCAAGAGGATTCCTGCCACTAAAGGCAAAGATGTTTCTGTCCGTGGCGCTGCCTTTTTTAGGAAACCTTATGGGAAGGGTAGCCCATCACAACTAAAGCCAAATGAAGGATTCAGTCTTCACCCCTGCTGAAATCTCTACAAAGGGCTGCCCTTAGCCAGAACAACACTGATTTATAGTCTTTCGTATTGCTTGTACAGTTTATGCTGAATATCTGGCAGGATTCAGCAATATCTGGAGACCTAAGTGTCCCCTGCATACTCAGAATGGGAACTCAGTAACTAGAGAATTTCTTCACTTTGTAGCTTTAGCCTCGAACTTCAGTTGTTCCTTCTTACCTATCCTCAGATCTCACACACTGTTCCCCAAAAGGCCATTAAGATTACTGCCTATTATTTGTTAATTCACAGACTTAGCATTTTTATTGCTTATTGATTTTCAGTCTATATTTTCTATTTAATTGAGTAAAAAATGTTTACTTTGTTGCCTACAATACCCATCTTTAAACGTGAGCCATAAAGAATTGGGGACCACAGGCAAAAGGTGGATTAGAGTGAAATAAGTATAATTCTTTGATTCGAAATAAAGGTGCCTCTAGAGCATAAAATTTTAGTGATGCAATGTGCAGTGCTCTAATATTAACTTTTTCATTTAAGTTCCATAAAGGTTCCATAAAGTTCTTTTGTAACTTTAGTGGAATTAAGGAGGAATTCTGCATTAAGGAAGAACTTAAAAGAAGAAAATCTTTATTTAAGTGGTTTTCCATACCTATCTCCAATTATTTATATGATATCAATGAGCTTGCAACTTTTCTAACATTGTGCGTTACAGTAGCTGCTGACTAATAGCTCTAATAAAAATAGGAGGGCTTGATTGCCATCTGCATTATTTTAGAGATTCTGCAATGAATACATGATTAACCTTCTGTCACCACTTTTCAAAAGAAGTTTTTTTCTCTACCACAAGCTTTCCTTATACCCCCAACTCCCTCTCCTCCCTTGTTTCCCTGCTTGGAAACATGCTAACAAACCTGAGGGTTTTACAGACATTTTACTTGTCTTTATGCTTTTGTGGAGGATAAAGGAAAGTACATTGGAATTTTATGTTTCTGTACCTTTCACATTATGAAAACCAGACTCCCCAAATGGCTGGGTTTGAAAGAGTGGAACAGATAATTAATTCATAAGTGGGTGTTGAAGTGGAAACTGTCAGGCCACAGCTTTCCCAGCTTTCACTTAATCATTCGAAAGTCATTTTCTGTTGTTTTCACTGACTGTAATCCCTTAGGGAGAATATAAAACTTGCACCATCCAGCATGGAATTCCACTCCTTTAATGACTTGGGCTCTGTGTTGACTCACTTTCACTCACTTTCACTTGCTGTTGTCATTTCTTACAGGAAAAGCCGTACCAGTGTTCAGAGTGTAACAAGGCTTTCAGTCAAAAGCGGGGCCTAGATGAGCACATGAGAACCCACACTGGAGAGAAGCCGTTTCAGTGCGATGTGAGTTGATCTATCCCTTTGTTTCTGGACTTAAGCGCAGAAGCGGGACTTCACTGCAGTGAGACTACGGCCTTGCAGCTATTGGCTGTGGCATAAAGTTACACTTCATATGGTCTTTGCCTAACCAATGAAAGACCATTCAGGGAATTTTATGTACCCTTTTCAGTTGCCAAGAGCGTTGCACACTCTTTTATTTTATGCTTTTGGATCCCTTGAGGGTTATTTTCACCATTATTAATGCAATTTAGACGTTGCAAGTTACAAATTCGTGCTGGTTAGATTCCCATATGAGTTATGTGACAGTTTAATAGTTAGAGATTAGCTTATACAGGAAAAGGCATTTAATTCATTACATGGAATCCAAATGTTTGATGTAGCTCAGAGGGACAAATACGAATTCAAAATTTCCAATTTCTGTTCGGTGACATCTGGTCTGATATTGTCAACAGCTGCTCACACTTGTTGAGGTTTTGTTATTTTCTATGAAGAAATCGTGGATGCTGTGTACGCTTGCAGCGCAGAGGGGCAGCGTATCAAATAATGCTTCATGGACTGCTGTCAAGTACCTTTCTTTCAGCATACCCTACCCTGTATACAACATCTCTCACAGCTTTTGGAAGGTAGGGAGGAAGGCTGTGCAGAAACTGTTGGAAAAGAATGTCTTTAAGAATTATCAAATGCCTGTATTTCTGTTACTGCTCAAGGACTTAGAGAATGGTATCAGAATAGGGCACAGATTTAGTACAGGGACTTTGTTTTGTGATGCTGGCTCTGAATGAATTTGTCACAAAGGAATCACCAGCTTTCAGCGAAGTCCTAGATGCCTCAGGCTGAACTGTTGTAAATTTGTTCACAAATTTCTACAATAAAATACATAATTAGAATCAACTCTTGGCATGAAAGTCACAAAGGTATGTTCAATGATCTGGCTTTTTGGCTTTTATTAAATAACCTGGTGACATTTCACTGGGGATAACATATATCAATGTTATGAAAAATTTCCCCTACAATATTTTGCAGACATCTACGAGTTGGGACATTTGCTGTATTCTTTTGGGATAATGTCAGCATGGCTCTAGATAGTATTTTGAGAACTTCTCTACTTCCAAATCAATAATTTTTTCAGCTTTAAGATTGCTGTATTGTTTATCATTTTTTGGCTGGCTTGAAGTGTAAACACAGCTTTTCCCACACTGTGGATCCAATATTCACTGGTTTTGGATGCACAGTGAACTTTTTCAGACCAGTTTGGGGTGATGGTTGTATTTTATAATTTTTTCTTTCTTAAATTGAAAATAGGAACTGAATGAAAACACACTTCCCCACTTCAACAGTTCCTTCAGTTTTCCTCATTAGTTAGAACTGTGTTTTCCCAAGTTGTAGTATTTCTCAGAACAGCAGTAATCTGTTGTCTGGTCCTAGTCCTTCTCTGAGCATTTTTTTGTACCTTTTATTTACTGGAGATTTTTTTTGTTATATACTTTATATTACTGCTGTCTTTCACCAAGTTATTTTTCAGCACTGGTATTTTGCCAGCTGCTTTGCAGAGATTGCTAACTTTTTGGGGTCTGGACATGACCAGCAGTTGCGTCTAACGTTCATTCATATGCTCTTCAGTCGTCCAGGTGTCTATCATGGTCTGCTGCTTCATACACGCTTGGAGAGACTTGAAAGTTTTGTTTTCAGTAGTTACTCCTTATTTCATCCACTTCTGCAGATGCTGGGGATGCAGTAAATGTCACTCCAGAGCTGTCTCCCAGTTTGCAAATTACCAGATGTCCCAATAGAAGTTAGAGGAAAACTAGTAGTGGACAGTTACAGAAAATGTACCTATGAGAGACATGTATTGTTGACTCCTCAATACCAAAGATTACTTTTTACACTCGTATATTCTCCCCTACAATTTTTCATCCTGCTAAAGATAGCTGTGGACATTCTTATTATTTTTATTGTAATGACTGAGTGCTAATTTATGGCAATGGTGTCCACAAGTTTTTAACTGTGGAAAGAGTTTCTGGGGAGAGGAGAGAGTGTCAGGTTACTCCAATGGTAGTCATTAAATGTCTTTTAGTTATTCCATTAACAGGAAGGGTTAATAGCTATTCTAATCATTGCTTTCTGTCTATGTGCCGTGTTCCTTCTTAGTCAACTTCTCGGAAGTTGTTTCTCTTACCAGCCCTTTGTGTGAAGATTTCCCATGTTTGTAATCATATTTGTTACTATTTTCTGGATTTTTATTCCCCATTTCCATTGCGTGTTTCAAGGGATGAAGGCATAATTTTGGCATGCCTTCACTCATTAAAGTAATTGGAAAAGTCCGTCAGTCCAATGGCCAGACCTACTAAGAGTCCTTTGAAAGTGAAAACCAAGCCATTTTTTTCAATAATAAGCTTATTCATAAATTTAATGGTACAATAAAGAACAGTGAAAGACAAAAGTCTTAAAAGGATCCAGGGTTTTGGTCTTGTTCCTATCTGGCATTAGAAGCAGACACAGAAATTGTTCAGCTCTTTCTTCCCAGTAACAGTAACATTTGCTGTCAGAAATTTCTTTGGTTTTTAGTACCCTTAGCATTTAAGTATTGCTTTCAATGCTGAAGGACTGCAGACAGAAAACTTTTGGCTATTGAAAAAAAATGTGTATTTGGTGGGCTCAAGAATAGGCTTCGCTTGACAGCACACCTCTCCCCACCCAATATAAACTATTATAGCCCAACTGGTTTAGGCTGCTTTAAGAAGAATTTTCTTCTAGACTAGGAAATAAAAGCCGTATCTGCTCTTCCTCTCTCAGTCTCTTCCCTCTCAGGCATCTGGAACGGACATTACAGAATTGTGCTATGTGTAAAAGTAGTCCTTGTACCCTGTTTGATGAAGATGCTACAGGCTCTTTCAGTGCCTTATCAGTCAACAAAAGCTTTTTCAGAATTGACTGTTAATGACTCAAAGATCTCGCCTCCCAGTGATAGCAGTGGAAATTGAGTATTCCTGTTTTAAGTTGAAAATTCTATTATATGCCACATAGGAAACTGAAAATAACTGAAATGTAGAAATACAAAACGTCTTTTTTTTCCCCATAGCATATTAGATTTTTGTCCTCTGAAGGCCAGCCTGTTTTTTACTAGAAGGCCAATTGAACTTCAGTTACCTCAGAGACAACAGATTGTTGTTTGGGGGCAGAAAGGTCAGATAGTGCCTGTCCTGGTTTCTTTCCAGTACAGTATTTCCCTCCACTCTGCCTTTAGCTGACCCTACACTTACTTTCAAATGTCAGTCTTTTCCATCCTCCCTACTCCATCGAAACTTTGATCATTTTGAAGAGATTGATGAGAGTTCAAGTGCACATTAGCAGATATAGCTGTAAATATACAAAATCTCGCTTCTGAGATTGAAATATGAAACAAACTCTGAAAAAGAAGCCCAAAACTTTTATGCATTAGCACAACACAAGATGTGTCATAGCTTTAAGTAATGGTCCTGTGCATTCCATGCTCTTTTTGAAGAAGTTGAGTAATAGAAGATTTAAATTAAACGTTAGGAAGAAATTCTTCATGATGAGGGCAGTGAGGCACTGAACCACGTTGCCCAAAGGAGTCATGGCTGCCCCCTCCCTGGAGGTGTTCAAGGCCTCCAGTGGGTGGTGTCCCTGCCCATGGCAAGGGGTTGGAACTGGGTGGGCTTTAAGGTCCCTTCCAAACCATTCTCTGATTCTAAGAGAACGTGTTAGAGCCTTGAAGGAACATCAGGATGTATCGTAACAGCTGTTATGTGAGCATTATAAATGAAAAAAAGGATAATTTAAGACTGTGTTATAATCTGTTTACTTTAAAAATGAAGAGGTATGTGTGAGATGCACAGAACACGTATATATGTTGTGCGTGTATTTCCTTGATCAGGTTCCTGGCTTCCAAGAGACATGTCTTGTTTATAAGTATGTGATCATTTTAACGTGCTGAGACTTGGGATCAAGCATGGTAGTTCTGAGTAGATCAAAGTTACGGGTTCCCTTTGTGTATTCTGCAGAAGAGGAATAGAAAATGGTTCTTGGCAAAAACAGTATGAAGACCTGACCAGTGGATGCTGTAAGTGGCGCTCACTGTTGCGTAACAAAAGGGCAACTGTTGCTTGGGCCTGAAAGAGGTAATTATACATTTAGGGAAAAAAGTTAGTGAGTTACAGTCGCTGTATAAAATCCCACAGTATTACATCATGTCATAAATCAGAAAATGTGCCATTGCGAGAGTACACACGGTGTTCTTGTCTGGGGAAAAATTACTTTGGGTACAAAACTTGCCTCTGACAGTTGCCCTTTTTATGGTTGTTGTATGATTCTGCCTTAATTGGCATAGAACGCAAACTGCAGGTTGAGATTATCTAGTTGGATTGTCAGCTCAATTTGTCTGTCTTGGC
Organism: Clamator glandarius; assembly: GCA_033459285.1. Taxonomy (NCBI): domain Eukaryota; kingdom Metazoa; phylum Chordata; class Aves; order Cuculiformes; family Cuculidae; genus Clamator; species Clamator glandarius. The sequence goes on along the minus strand of JAUNZM010000668.1, from coordinate 308,606 downwards.
TTTGGAAGGAGTCAGTAATCATTCAGTATTTTCATTGCTAGTTTGAAACCAATATGAATTTAAAACTGTTTTCCTAATGAGAGGTTATTCTGGCTTCCCTGAATTTCCTCTGCATGGAGGACATTTTGATCTGGAATGAACCTGGAATTCTAAGAATGCAAGCCTGTGGATGTTCATTCTGATTAAATTATATGACTCTTGGCTGTTTCTTCTGTCCAATTATGAGCATGCTTTCTATTGTTCTTTTTCTTCTGGGAATTGCATGCATACAGTATGTATCTGACTGAAAGGTGAACGTGAAGATAGAACTGCACGATTTCAATTGACTTGATGTCCTGCCTGCAGATTCTTAACTTTTCATTCTAACTTCTCTTGGCTGAACTTGTTTCTAATATTTTTTTCTTTACTTCACAGTGCAGGAATTTTTATAAGAAGTGATGGTTTTAGCATGACCGAGTTCCTCATCTTTCTATCCTTTCATTCAAGTAGCAGAATGGACTGGACTGCTTGGAGTGCAGTGGAGGAAGGGAAGCAGCACAACAGATAATATAGCAAAGGAATTACACCTTCTGTTACCAGATGCCTTCTGTTTCCTTGGCCAGGCAGAGGAAGACTGGAACAATGAGGTTTCTTCTCTAGTAATTATCAACCTTCCTTGCAGTCTTCAGAGCCTCTTTCTTCTCAGTTCTCCCTCCTTGTAAGTGAGCAATATGAACTGATAGTTTAGGAACTGCGGGTGTCATTCTGGAAGTCAGAAAGGAAATATTTTATTTGAGGTTGAATTCACAGGAGTTTCTGATGTTTTGTCATAGTTTTTGCTGCATCTCAGATCAAATAATAAGTTTTAAAAAAATCCTGCGGTGTAACTGGAACACCGGTGTGTTGATCTCTTGAAGACTGGATCTTTCCAGCACCCCCTTTTTTTCCCTGCCCTGTGCCTGTGGTACTACTGTTACTGTACCACACAAAGATACCACACAGAGTAATAATCTTTAAGGTGCTCTCTGAAGTTCTTCTTCCAAAGACTCGCTCATTGATGAAGTATTGCAGGTATGTGGCTGTGATCTCAGCGATGTAGCATAAGGAACATTAATGCTCAAAGTTCTAAGACTTCTTTTGTCTTTGTCTTGGCTTCACTGCTTTAGGTTTGTGATCTGTCCTTCAGCCTGAAGAAAATGCTGATCCGACACAAGCTGACTCACAACCCCAATCGACCGATGGCCGAGTGCCAGCTTTGCCACAAGAAGTTTACAAGAAATGACTACCTCAAAGTGCACATGGAAAATGTCCATGGTGAGACTGACAGCTAATTACGGCATGTTTGAGAAGAATGGATCTTATGTTCCAAAGTGCTCCATTTTTATGTGTACAAACTCCAGACTGCTCACCTGTCTAGCAAATGTAGGCAAGAGAAACGATTATAATGTGTTCATGTATTATTTTCCTCACTTTTAAAAAAGATTTTAATAGGTTAAAAACCAAAGACAAACATTCACTTGAAATAAGGCATAGCTTGAAAATGAGAAGTTGAAGAGAAAGGAACTTTGGGAAAATTTTATCCTTATTTAAAGAAAGAAAAGCAAAACCAAGCTTTCAGCAGTTCCACATTCTCAATTACAGCCTTAGAAACTTGGATATTGGTAGCATTACCTGGAAGTTGTGGACATCTGGAACTGAACCCTTGGCTGTCTGCAACTGTATTTTTGTATCTAAGCTTCAAGACTTCATTAAAATTCTTTAATATGAAACCATGTAGAATTTGTCATTCTAATTGAGTGCTGATTGCATCCAAGCACATTTTAGTCAGATCTTAATTCTGCTTTTAACTGCAACATGATTTGTCTCATTTTATTTCCTGCTTTCTGATTTTTAGATGGAACTCACCAACTTGAATTGGTTCTTGAATTGGGTATGGAAACTGGAAATCTGTCATGTTAAATATTTATTTTCTATATAAGCTAGGAGGAGGCTACATTTCTCTGGTTACATGAAAGAAGACTAACAGGCAAACTTTAAGCAGTTTAGTTTAAGTATTATGTTCATTCCCATCATTGTGACTGGCAAGGCAAGTGAAAGACATCCTAACAGAGTGGCTTGAGCAAGTACAGTCACGTAGTTAACATGTTTTCAGTTTCCTGGGGAACAGCTGGTTCCCAGAGTGTTTCTTCCTGCTGAATCAGATGCCCTGGATTTCTTCAGCCCATTTAACTGTCTTTTGCTTTCTTAATTCTGTTAATGTGCACTGGGAAAAATACTGTTTTGCAATGGACTAACAATCAAATTCTTCACCTTATCAGATTGTTTACTGCAGAAGAACTCTTGAAAAGTATTCTCACAGCCCCTCTTGTACCACAAGGAGACAACCAAGAAATTTTTATCTACAGTGACAGCAAAGCTGTAACTTCTGAGGGTGATTGCATGTGAAATTCCTGAGTCATCAGTGGTTAATATTAAGGCTCTGTCATTAATGACCTGTTAATATTCATATCATTTTTGGACCTGTCAGTGTTTTGTAAAATGAACTTGCATTGGAAAATCTCGCTTCTAGTTTCCATGGAAAAGAGATCTGCTTCTTTCTGAACTGCAAGAGGGACAGCTATGCTGAAATGAACAACATAATTCTTTATCTCACGCTAGACTCTGCTTAAATCTCTTTATCACATGGTAGATTTTCTACTTTGAAGAGCAAAAAAAGAAATAGGATTTAGTATTGCTAGTGGTGACAATAGCTAGAAATAGAGGATATTATCTGTTTAGTGGTTAACATTTCCTTTCTTCTCTACTAATATTTTGGATTCCATTTTATTGCATGGACATCTGTACTTTACATGTTCAGTTTCAAGATCCAGCACTGGATCCCAGTAGTGATCTCTTCCAAAGCCATTTCTTTTCTCCAGAAAATAAGCAGAAGACAATTCTTGTTTTTCTGAGAAGCTGAAGAAGGGTCTTAGTTCTTTCTAGGAAGCCTCTTGTTTTGTTATGAGACTGTCTTCAACCGCCTTTCTTTTCTTTTGGAAGCCTGTAACGCTCCATGGCAACAAACTAACAAGTTTACAGGTGTCCTTCCCATTTACAGGGAAATTGTGCACTCAAATTTACAGGTCACTTAGTCCTATCAATTCTAACTGTTTGTCACAGACAAGCTGGAACTGTCGCTATTTTCAGCATTATAGAAAGCTTCGAAGTGATGTCTTCCCATTTATTTTAAAGGTCCTTGGCTCAAGTTATGTATGACTTGTTAGGCTTGAATGAACCCCCTGCAAGGCTTCTGCAGGCCAAGAGGGAGCTTTCAGCTGTATCTGCAGATATGAGCTTGGAATCCAGTGTCCTCTAGGCTGATCTGGACTGGAAGAAAGAATAAAGCATGGTAGAGCAGCAAACCAATAGTGTGGACCGCAATGTAATTGTATAAAATAGACCACAGCAGCTACACTGATGTAAGCTCATATGAAGAAGGTCCTGGAGAAGACTCAGTTTCATATAATGTTCTGTAACGTATTGGTTCAGTAACTTAGGACTTAGACTAGTGAGTGACAGTAAGGCGTATCAGTACATGTACGTGTGATGTGATGTGTTTGTTCTGTTTTAACCTCTGTGGTGTTATGTACTAAGCACTATGCTCCTTTTAATTTTAATTAAATACCAAACATATTTTCCTTTATTTTTAGAAGTTTTTTACAGAATCCTAGAATGGTTTGGGTTGGAAGGAACCTTGAAGATCATCCAGTCTCAACTCTCCTGCCATGGGCAGGGACACCTCCCACTGGGCCAGGGTGCTTAGAGCCCTGTCCAACCTGGCCTTGAACACCTCCAGCGATGAGGCAGCCGTGACTTCACTGGGCAACTTGTGCCAGTTTTGAAGGCAAACTGTATGATTGCTGTTTCATGACTTATAATTATCCAGTAACACTTGACTATTTTATTGCATTCAGTTTGCCTGCTGAAATACAGGTATTTAATTGTTTTGAAATCATTTTGGATTCCTGCAGATTTTGAAGGAGCAGTGTATGTATGAATATTTCACTTGTTTGTGACAACCGCCTATGAGAAAAGCATACTAAGTCTTCTTCAGACCCCTTTTGTTTCCTGAGAGGTACGTGAAACTGAAAATTTCTCGCAGCCAGAGGTAATAAGATTCAGATTACTGAGCTCATGGTGGTGGGCCGTATGATTGAGTTTATATGCAATACAGACTTAGCATTATGCAATGTATTTCTACTTGGTCATAGCTTTCTTAAAACAAAAACCAGACATAAAAACAAAGACAAAGAAAAAATCTTAACTGATAAACCCTTCCCCTTTGGGTACAAATTTCTATTGACAGTCTCTCACTTGGTATTACCTTTGGAAAAGAGAGCATTCCCTTCAGCTAATTTGAAAAAGTGGGAAATTGAAATCTGTTGATTTCAAGGTAATTGTTAAATTTTTTGTGTTTCTAACATTCAATTTGTTCTCTTTGTTACTTCCATTACAGTTGGAAAATAAAGATTTCGTGGAGAGAAAACTCAGTCTCCGATGTTAGGAACAGCAGGAAACTCACTTGTTCCTTTTGCTTTCCATTCTGATCAATTGTACAGTCAAAAGCTGATACCAATTTCTTACATGCTAACATTAGCAATTGCACAGGCTATTTATAATTCTGTTTTGTCTTACATGGTTGTGAAGGATTTGATGCATCCTTTAGTTTACACTCAGATTAGAAGTAAGACAGAGGAGGAAATACCATAAGTTAATGTGTGTGCCAGGCATTTTATGTTCTACAGGTGTAAGGTAGTCAAAGCAAAACGTATGTTCTATGAGTTAATTTGTGATGCCGTTATAAGATTATGTTTCTAACCCATGTTTTAAATTGTAACCTTTAATGCTCTGCCTTTATATCAATATGTACCAGCACCTTCAGTCTTCTCTGACTATGGTTTATTTTAATTTTTCAATTTAAAAGGCATAGCAACATAATAATCCCTCCAAAGTATCACTTTGAGAGGTTAAGAAGCTCATGTGCTGTTGTCAGTGTTACAATAAAATGTTTTAAGTTCAGTGACATAAATCCTCATTGCACAGAAGCATAAGGCTTCCTTTCTCAGTGAGGTTTGAAATCTGCCTATTTGTTTTGTCATGCTCGTGGTAGCTCTGAATATGACAGCAGTTACAGCTGTGAAGTTGTATTCTTGGACACATCTGCATTCTGAGGGTTTATTTTTGTCTCTTGCACATAGTGGCACATCAAGAGGATGGAGTCATTTAAGGATGCACAGTAATAGCTGAAAAATTGTCACTGATAAACAGTTTCCTTGACCTGGAAAATCATTTGTTGAACATTTCAACCTGGGACTGCCAGTCTTATTTAATAGTTACCGTCTACTTTTTTAGTCTATTTTCTCGCCCATCCCTGTTTCTTTGTAAGCTGGTACTGAATCCCTAATATCCTGTGAACAAGGGCAGACAATATACTGGCAAACTCCGATGTTTCCAAAGCATTCACTGCTATGCTGTGACATTTTGACCGAGCTCTATTTTTTATGTTCAAGTAGCGTCCCTCTTTGAGTTTGCTAACCTCAGCCACCTCTTGTGTTACAACAGGAGTGTGATCAGGGGCCGTGCATGACATAAAAGCTGTCATCACCCTCCAGTGACAAAAGAAATCAAGGGTAAACAAGTGCCCATGTGACAAATGGAGGAGAGACTTGATAGTCTGTTTATCTCTGTGGACTCCAGCTGAGGTAGGCAAGAAACCATTCTTAGTTCTCCATCACTGCATGTGTCCTGGGCCTGCTCACCACAGAAAAATCGAGATAGTAAGATAGAGGAGCAAACCTGAAGCTACTTGGTGTTTCTCTTATCAGTAGAAATGTATGCTGTAACACCTGCCTTGCAAGACGTGGCAAGGACTTTGTAGCTTAAACAAAAACAAAGCCACTTTGATTTGAATGTGCGCCTGAAGTGTGTTGTTGAGAAGTGTGTTCACTTTAAAGTGGAACTTTCACCTCTTCTTTTGGAATTTGGGTTAACACAGTCATTCTGCACTGACTGTGCAATGAGCGGTTGCACCTGGAGTCAACTGAGTCCTGAGAGGGTTCTCACTGCTCTCAGTCTCTGTGACCTAAGTGGAATAGGATTTGCAATTTTCTCTTCCCTTTTTTTGTGTGGAGAATCAATCATGTTGTTGGCTGAACAGTAATTAAAGAGAGGGTTGTGTTTTTTTTAATTTGAACCATTAATAAAAGTTGTTCTAGGGTTGTGGGTTTTGGGTTTTTTTTGGTTGTCCTTCTACAAGGAAAAGCATGTAAGCTCTTTAACTCCAATTTAATTTTCAGTTTAACAGCTGTTCAAACAAAACTGGGAGGAAATGCTACAACAGGTGATGTTGCTGCTGGATTAGACACCTTCACTGCAGCATTATCCAGGTTGACTCTTTAGTACTAATTTTGTGGTTATTTTTTGTGTCACTCTTTAAAGTGTTCCTTGTCTGCCAAATTGAAGGTAGATCATAAATCCACTTTGCAAGTCAAGAAGCCCCAAAGTAATTTCACAAAATGTCATCTTTTTTTCTAAATGTCTTAAAACATGGAAGTCCATTTGTTTGGTATGTGCTGACTTTTTTAAATGCAGGTCATTTAGACAGTGATAAACTCAGAAGGATTCTTCTCTATATTATCTTCTACATCTGTATATAATTTGTTCCGTTTCATAGTAGGTAGACTGGGGATTGAATGTGCTGAGATGAAACAGTAAAAGCCCTGGAAGAAAAGAAGTTTGTAATTGCAGATCCCTCTTTTGCTTTGCTTTCTTCTTTTATCACTTAGAACTAAATTATTAAAAAGTTGAATAACAAAACTAGGGTTGGAAATATCTATTTTATCAAATTCAGTCTAGAAAATGCAAGAGAAGGATGAGTTATTAAATGAAAACTACAGTATTCTTTGCAAAAAGGCAAGATGCACAGGGTTTTTTTGTGTTTATTGGAGCTTGCTGTTTCAAACTCCTTCAAGGGCTCCTTGCTGCCTTTCCCTCTGAAGTGTAGTTCATAATAACCAAATCTTCTCAGATGACACTGATGGGTAACATAGATGACGTCTTCTACTGTTTTCCTTTTACAGAAGGAAAAAGTTTTCGGATTATTCGGTTATTCTGGACAAAGAGTGCCAAGGCCTGAGCTTTCATATCCTTTCTTGTGATTTGAGCAGCCTTGAGTCACATTAGAACACCTTCTGTTAAATCTCTTCCCTATACTTTTTTTTTCTAAATTCACTCCGTGTGTCTGAGAGGAAATCCTGCAGTTGTTTTTTAGTCATCTAGCCTAAGAGTCTTTCTCAAATGAGTGCAATGGAAAGTCTCTTCTGCCTTGAGGGTAGCTGTCAGTAAGCCAAGCAGGTGAGGTTATCCCTTTCTAAACTATCTCCTCATCCAGGTCCAAAATATTTGTGTGGGATAAGAAGGCTAGGCTTAGCTCTTCAATACAGAAAAGGACCATAAGATCAACGAGTGCTCTGTTAGAGCTACAGATGAGGCCAGCTGTACTGACCTGCAAAACAAAGCTTCTGTAAATTCTTCTGCCCACTCCTTTACTGCACAGCAAGGATGGCTGTTGGCAGTGATTTCTGCTCCTTGCTCTGATAGTTTACATCAGCGTAGCAATTATAGTGGGATAAGTAATGTTTGAATATGGCCTCAGCATTAAAATGAGGTTCAGAGTGGGAAAAAGCTGTAAAATTAATCATTTAGGCTTTGTTTTTGTTTTCTGGATACTGAAAATTAGTGAAATTAATTTAAGCTTTTTTTTTTTTTTGTTTCCCCCTGGATATTAAAAATGAGTCTGCAGAAAGTAGGCCTTCCATGCTGCCACAAAATTTAATATCATTCAGCTGATCACTGGGGAGATGGCAAAGAGGCTGCCTGTCGGTTAAGAGTTACCTGCTCTCAGTCCGATGGAAAATCTGCTATGATTGGTATGCAGGTTTAATGGTTTCTTTTTAAACTTAGGGAATTAACGGCCCATCAGAAGGAAAATTAAAAAATGCTTTTGCCCCATCCCCAGTATAGATTAGTACTTAGACTTTGTACCAGAACGGTGCCTTTCTGCTATATATTCCGTGAGCTTCTCTTTCAACTGAAGTTGTTGAATTTTTACTTTTTAAATCAACAACTATGCAAAGCAGCATCCTACTTAAATTTCAGGCCATATGATTGCTGACGGTGTACAGTAAACAGGGTTCTATGTTCTGAGTCACATTAATTAAGGACTTTATTATATATATTAGTATATCTTTAGTTTTTAGAATTGGCTCATGATTTGATTTCTTTATACCAAATTTAACGGTAGACGATGGTTCCTGTTCAACCATGTCCCATTCATCAATATTAAAATGCCATCAGTAAGCAAAAATAAGAGCTCTTAGCCAGTAAAGCAACCAGTTTCCAGTTAAATGCTACAAGGTGATTTCTTTTTTCTAGAAATAGAAAATTAATTGTCAGATTGTAGAGCCCTTATTCATGATTGTAAGTGGCTACTCCTGAGCATAGTGCTGGCCATTGTATCAAGTTATTAGTAAGGTGAATACATTTATTAAACGTAAGAAAACTTAATATGTATGTGTTTCCTAGCAGACCTCCTTCGTAATTGCTGGTTGCTTCCCTTGTGAATATAAAAGCCCAGTCAGTAACCAGTTCCGTAGCTGCCAGCTTCCTCTGGTTAACTGTGCTGTTCCCTAAATTAGGGTCCGGCAAGGTCTGGTCAGGGTATGGGCTACTGTCATGTCCGCAAGGATGTTGTTCATTTTAGCCATAGTTCATGTCTCTCTCAATGGAGGATAAATACTTAAATGTTTTGCTTCGAAAGATATTTTCAGAAAAATAAAAGCAATTTCTGAAGGTGCTTATTCTAAAATGTTTAGAGCTACATAGTTGCTGTGCACTCAAAATAGCTTGGGGTTTGGCTTTGGTTTTTCTAAAAGCAAATCCTGTTGGGATGAAGTGGCTGATTTTACCATCCCATTTTCTGCTCAATATCCCTCACAGCATATTTTGAAAAGATCCAGACATCTAGAACAACATTTTCTAGAAACCAAGCAAAATAGATTACAGGTGAAGCCTTCCATTTTAGTTACCTTAGGTGAATCCAGAGCTCCTGTAGATTTTTGCAATATACGTTTGATAAAACTGAAAATATTTTCTTATTCTTATCTCACACTTCCTTAATTTTACTTTTGGAAGTTGAGTTATACTCAGGTAAGGAAAACAAATTACTATAGTCAATACATATTCAAGCCTGTGGTTATGGAGTTCACTGTTTACAATGGGGAGAAGCAATGCCTGCGTGTAGCCCAGAAGGCCAACTGTATCCTGAAGTGTGACCATCAGGGCAGAGGAGGTGATTCTCCCCTTCTAATCCATTCTTGTGAGACCCAACCTCGAGTCTTACGTTCAGTTCTGGAGTTCTCAGCACAGGAAGGACATGTTGGAGTGAGTCCAGAGGAGGCCGCAAAGATCAGAGGGCACCTCCCCTATAAGGTTAGGCTGAGGGAGTTGGGGTTGTTGAGCCTGGAGAAGAAAAGGCTCTGAGGAGACCTTATAGCCGCCTTCCAGTACTGCGAGGGGGCTCCACGAAAGCTGGAGAGGGGCTCTTGATCAGGGAGTGCAGGGACAGGACAAGCGATAATGGTTTTAAGCTGAAAGAGGGGAGATTTAGATTAGACATTTATATTGATTACATGAGCCAACTTCCATTTGTTTTCATGTACTTCCCATGTGTTTTACAAGGTGGATGCTGGCATCTACTTTGAGGCTGTAGGTTGTGGTGGATGTAAGAAAGTCTAGGGGCAGATCTGTTTATGGCTGTAGCGTCGAATACTTGAATGTCGTTTGAAGATTGGTTTTAGGCTTCTAGGTCTAATTTTGTCCTGTCAGCAAACAGAGCGTGTATGTGAGAAATCAAACTCTCCAGTTGCAGCTCTGTTTGACTTAGGCTAGCTGTTATACAAACTGATCGTATCTCTGCCAAGCTGAGGATACAAGCTTCCTCTGTGTGTTTTTAAAAGTCATTATGTCATTGGCAGTGCTTAATGACTTTCCAGCTGAAATCAGTGAACCAATGTGAGTGACTAAATTGTGATCATTTTGATTATCTGTGGAACCAAAGCAGGCCAGCTTCAGAACAAATGAAGAATTGTCTGAACCTGGTTAATAGGATTCATATTTTCACCATATGGCAAGGTTGCATGTTTATGTAAATGCAGTCAGGAAGCTAAATGCAGTTTTGAATCTAATTTCTCCTAGTGAATGGAAAAATTCTCCTATTAAATAAGACCTCAGACAACCCAAACTGACATGTATTTCAGAACACCAGGATCTTGAGCTTCTTCTTATCCAATATCTATGGGTATGTCTGGTTTACATTCAGCAGTTTACCTATACTTCTGCCCTCTTGTGGATTTTAAATGTATTAAATATTATAGGTTTATATTATTCAGTCTTTAAGACATCAGGTGTTTGTAATGATCTTGGGACTAATTTGCATCACCTAGATAAAGAACAGCAGTGCATGTTAGACCCTATGGTAGCTTTCTAGTACCTGATGAGGGCACACAAGAAAGCTGAGGAGGGGCTTGTTACAAGGGCATGGAGTGATATAATGATGGGGAATGGCTTTAAATTAGAAGGAGGAAGATTTAGATTAGACGTTAGGAAGAAACTCTTCACAATGAGCATGGTGAGGCACTGACACTGGTCACCCAGAGAAGTTATGGGTGCCCCATCCCTGGAGGTGTTCAAGGCCAGACTGGATGGGGCTTTAAGCAGCCTGATGCGGTGGGATGTGTTCCTGCTCACGGCAGGGGGCTTGGAACTGGATGATCTTTAAGGTCCCTTCCACCCCAAACCATTCAGTGATTCTGTGTTCTAAGATCTGCTGCATTTCTTCTGAGTGTGCTGCTAGACTAACAGCATTGTTCTACCTACGCTCTGGTTTGGGAAGTTCTTTTGTTCTGTTTTTAACTTGCAAACTGACATAGGAGCCAGGTCTTTTACACGGTGTTCTCATTTCTCATTCCCCTACTGTCACACAATTGCTTTTCAAATTTGAAACCAAGAATTGAAAGATAATGGCAAGACATATGAAATACCACTGATTTATTCAAAACTTTGGGAACTTTTTCTAAGGTCATAAGTTGAACAGGTCAGAGCCTCCTACAGCATAACCCTTTGCCAATACTGCCTATAACTACTATCTAAGATATTGATGTGTGTGCAGAAATATACCTGCAGGCTGGAATATAGTAAATAATGCGTAAAAATGGAAATCCACTCCCAGATCTTAAAAAAAAATACATATACATTCTGTGGTTTTCTGAGTTATTCAAACTCTGTCATTTTTGTTGTGTTTCTGTTTTTTATAAACCAGTGCAGTTTTGGCTTTGGCTACAGAACTAAGAGAGAGATGTGTATTATTTTCAGAGTGTGCAGCTGGGAGCAGAAAAACTCAGCTACTGTAAAATGGCCCATCAGGCAGTACTGTTGTGGCAATATAACAGTTGAAAATAATTTAGGCAGCCGTTTGGCTTACATCTTGTAAAATATAACAGTCGAAGGGCAAGAAAGGAGGAATAAATAGGAGAGGGTCAAAGTTGAGAATTAAAAACTCAGTGTGATAAGTGAATTTTTGGAGAGAAATTTTGAAATATGTTGCTGGTTTCCTGGAAGGAGGAGGTGTGGCACTCTGGAGGAGCAGTCTGAAGGGCTTTGTAACAAAATGGAGGTAAAGATGACTGCCCAGTCTAATCTTGCTTTTTTCCCGTTCAGTTTTCCACCACAGCTGCTGTCAGCAGTCACACTAGCACAGCAGCCAGCACTGCTAGAAAACTCTCTCTGGACAGAGAGGTGCTCCAGTCCTCTGATCATCTTCCTCTGGACCCACTCCAACAGTTCTGTACCCTTCTTATGTTGGGGATTCCAGAATGGGACACAGGAATCCTGGTAGAGTCAGAAGACTAAACATGAAGATTTCAGATATTTTAGCTTTTCTTCCAGTTAGGAGAGAGAAAAGTGTGTTTTGAAAGAACAAAAGGTGGGTTCTCAAGATGGCACTATCTCCTTCATGACTTAGAATGATGACGGGTATCACAAGATATATGAAAAGTCCTGATGGCTATCAAGGCTAGAATGGAAGTAAAGTTTGTTTAATAACTGTATTTTTAAAGGACATTCATCTATATCTGTGAAGATTGATGATCAATCCTTTATTATGGTTATAACCATAAGTTTGTGTGTTAGCGTATGCCATCCTGCTGTGCATGTATGTTTGTTTGTTTGTTTGTTTTACTAACTATTACTTAGTACATACATTTGTGTGTGTGTTCCCTAAGACTAAAGAAATAATTAAATGCATGTTGGACTTCTGTATGGGTTCACAGGACTCAAATGTCTTTTAGAACATAAGAAAGAGGCATTCAAACACCATCCTAGATAGGACAGTAACGGTGTGAGGAACTGAAACCTAAGGCTGTTTTTGACATACTTCTTGCTGAGTAACAATTTACTTTGTAAAGGTCTTGGGAGTTTTTGCAAAGTGCTACATATTCTGAATTAATGATAAAAACTTTTCCACGTATTTTACAACTGACAACAAATTGCCTTATTCTGCCAACACAACGTTCTTGTTTCGCTGGAGAAAGCTTAAAGTCTGTTGCTCTCTTTTGCATCTCAGCTTTCAATTCTACTAAATCTTTCAGTCACTTCTCTTTACATCTTTATTTTCAGCACATTTAGGTAATCTGTAGGGTTTTAAGTTGTTTTAGCTTGGGTCCATTGTGAGACATTAATATAGCCTTGACAAGGTACATGGTGTGGAACGTTTTGGTCTATAACACCAATAAAAACAGATGGGGGAGCAGAGCTGCGTATGACGTAAGGCACGCAAAAATGTGGATCTTGCCAATTAATCATGGCATACCACTGACAAATAAGTGACAGTAATTGATGCAGCCCTTTGAGAGACAATCTGGAAGTACTGCAACCTAGGAAAGCTCATTCATTTCTTTTCTTTTGTGAAGTTAGTGGTGAATAACAGCCTGACTTAATTGCTGCTCAGTATTGCTTTATAAGGTAACAGTGTCAGTGACAAGCCGAGAAGTAAGAGCCTCTCTGTTGGAGCATTATCGGGCTAAGTCTTGCCCGTGTGCTGTTTCTGCAAACCATTGATGTTTTCTTTTCAATGCATTGGCCACTGAAGGGCTAAGGCACATGTGTCTGAAGTGCGTTTGCATATCTACGTGTGTTCTGTTAGGTTTTCTGCTTCATAGTCTCATTATCAACATGTTTCATTATTCACCTTGCACTCTTAGGTAGTAGTATCAAGATTTCGAAGTTGCTCAGCAGATTCCTGCACTCTTACTAGATCAAACTTGCATTCTATGCTTTGTTTTAGGTGTGAACTTATGTGACTCAAAGTAAAACCAGAAGGTCTTATGGCTATAAGAAAGCATCAGTTTTAACAGGCAGTCTGCCAGACCAAGGCAACATATATGCAAACCACTGTCTGCTGCTAAGGTCCCCACTACAGAACATTCCTTTTTTTTGACATCAGGGAGAGAAATCAAGGCTCAGTCCAGAACTAGAACAAAGAGACACTTCTGCTGAATTTTCTCTCCGGTAGGCAGTGGCTGCTTCCATTGCATTGAGCAAAATTTTCTTCCAGAGCAACAATAGCCTCAGTTATTACTGGAGTGAGGCCAGAATATTTCATTTCAGTGCAATAATATTTTTACAGCAAAAGAGCTGCTGAATGGGGCCTGCTAGGACTATCATGTTTGCTGGCAAGGCCACCTCCTACCCAGTCATGATTGAGATCTGCTGCCATTTCCTTGTAATTATCAGTGGAAGATAGTTTTGAAATTGCTATTACTCCCGAATAAGCTCTCTGATAGTTTCCTTTTCTTGCTTTTTTACCTCTTTTCTGCTGCAGCAGAACAAATGTCCCCAGCTCTGAGAAAAAGAGGAGGTGGCCAAACAGGAGTGGCATAAATAGCCGTGTGGTAAGATGGACGTGTAGGGAGAGGAGAGTGTTGAGGACTTCCAGTCCATTGCTTGGGTTGGATAAAGGAGCTGGCAGAATGACAGACCACTGTGGTCTATAGGAAAGGAGAAGTTTTCAGCAGTTTTCATGTAAGATTCTATTGGCGCTTTAGAAAGAAGGAATAATTGCTCCCATTTTGTGGATGTGGGAACTGAAGCACGAGACAGTTAATTGTCCTATTTGCTGATAATCTAAACACTCGCATCTTCTATAGACTGGAACAAGAGCTGCCAACAGTTACGACCTGTGTGAACCAAACTGGTTACATCTAATTTGCCCAACCTCTGTAGTGATGCAGCAGCAGAACAGAATGGAGATTTACATATAGATGTAAGGAGGGGAAAAGAGGAAAGATTCTGCGGAATCAGATGTTACCCTGCACTCAAGTGCCTTGCCGTGGCAGTGGCAATTTGGATCTTCCTGGGTAAGCATTGCAGTTCCTCTGTGGCCACAAAAGACTGGCATGAAGAGCTGATGAGAGCTGGAAATGCTGCACAGAGCTGAGAAATCAGATGTGGTCACCTGGATGTGAAGTGACCTGGGAAGAGGGATGTGTTGTCAGAAGGGCTGCACCTACCTCAGTGTAGTTCTCCAGAGCCCCACAGCGTATCAGAGGAAAGTGTGCATTTCATTTCCAATGTGTAGGCTGTTCTGCCAAAAAGAAACCCAGTGAAACCTCTCCACCTACATAGCTCAGGTTTTGGGGTGGCCTTGTGTGTGCTTTTGCCTCACACAAAAGCATATGCCATTTTTCATCTGTTTGACTCACTAAAGCAGCTTTACTGGCTTTATAAAACTGTCTTAAGTGAAAGGTCAGTGTTGTTCCATCCCACATGAATGAAGTTTGATCCCAGCTGCCACCTAATGAAAAGATCCTTTTGAACCCATGTTTGACATTGTACATCTTTACTCCTGTGAACCCCAATAACAGAAACACTTTTCTTGTTGCAGCTCAGGTTGTTTGTGCCTCTTCTACTGTTACTGCCCCGAATTGCTGGTTTTATTGAAACAGCTTTCACTGTTTGGTACCAGAGAGACCTGAAGTGTTTATATGGTTGTGCATGGAGGGAGATCAGCAGCAGTTCCCAGTATTTATGGGCCTTTTTGCATTTGGTGTGCTTACTCTTAGTAAATGTGCATCTCTGTGTGTATATAGTGAAGAACTCTGAGGTCAGTGTAGGCTATGAGCAGTAGCTACAGAAGAGTCGCATTTGTGGAACCTTAGGCAGATTTCTGTGGCTTTGTATGTAAATTTGTAAGAGAATATCTCAGAGACCAGGAGCAGGGTAAATGAGATGCAGAAGGAACTGATCACTTCATCTAAGTTGAGGTGTCTTTACGTGCGAAATAGATGGAACTGGAATTCTAGCCATTGTGCAAATCCTGGGAAGTGCCCAGAGTGTTTCCCTGGAAGATTTTACTGTTGTGTTCTGAATTCTACTGAAACTTCTTTTTTATTTTAGTAGAACTCCGAGTAGATTGGCTATGATACAAAATCTGTTTCCCTCTTAAGCTTTTTTTCTTTTTTTTCTTTTTTTTCCCTCTTTGCCTTTTCCCTTCAGGTTTTTGTTGCTGTTACACATGTCAACTTCAACTCCTCAAGCCTTCCTTTCCTGGCCATCTTTCTCTGTGTTTAGATCTTTCTCCAAGAAATCTGGAAAGATGCACTCATCTATTTTCCTTCCAAGCAGAAGAACAAAAGCGCAAAATGAGTGGTGTATTCCCTGCTGATTTCACAACTTGAACCAATATTTTTCACAGTGTTATTGCAGCCTTCCTCCAGAGGCACCTGCCAGATCTTGATCCCTGCTCAAACTTTCACTGCTGTGGATTACTAGGATAAGATGTGACCTAGGAAAATGTGACTGCAAGTGGTAAAAGCAGAAATGTTTCTCTGTAGAGAAAAGTTAACACTTCCTTTGCATATGAGTTTGTTATAAGTAATTATGCAGAGTTCAAGGTCGCAAGAGAACAATATTCTGGTATCTTTGACACAACTTATAATGTGTTTTTAGCTTTGGTGCAGTGTAGTAGCTATCAGTATTTCCTGCATGCTATAGGTGGTTTACTGAACTGTTAAAGCACTGTTCTTCTTAAACCAAAATGTTTTTCTAACATTTTCAGAACTGCATGAATAGAGGCAGTCAGCATTGTTAATGTTCATTCAGAAGAACACTTGAGACTGGCTGCTTGTGATTACTGCCCAAACAGTGATTTGGAGTACAAATATTGAGGTACTTAGTTCCTAACTAAGTCACATCACAGAATAGTTTCAATTAGCATCACAGAATGCCCTGAATAGGAAGGGACCCACAAGTACCATCAAGTCCAACCTCTGTCCCTGCACAGGACAGCCACAAGACTCACACTGTGTGTCTGAAGCTGTTGTCCAAATGCTTCTGGAATATTGTCTGGCTTGAGACCGTGCCTGCTTCCCTGGGGATCTGTTTCAGTGCTCCACCATCCTCTGGGGGAAGAATCTTTCCTTAATGCCCAACCTAACCCTCCCTGGCACGTTTTCCTGCCATCCCTGCAGGTCCCTGCATGTCTAGTTATCTAACACTGAAGTTTTTCCAGCAGCAGCCCAATGAGACCCACAAGTGAGAGGGAAGCATTGTGTCAGATGATCAGGTTTTGTGTCCCTCTGGGAGTGCTTCTCTGCTTCCTGCCTTACACAGTGATGAGGACCCCATTGCTTGGCAGTCCCTGTGTCGGCTCCAGCTAGCAGCACTTTCTTAATGTGACTTGTTGCCTCAGGAAACTGGCAAAGGTCATTACAAGATTAAATGTGGCATATTTATTGAAAGCAGTTGTTAGTAATGTCATAGTTTATTTTTAGCTTTTGGGGGCGGGGGGAGTAAAGGGTCTTATTTGTTTATTGCAGGTATTTTGTGGTTTTTTTTCAAGAGCATCTCCATTCTGCATAAATGCTGCTTTTCTAAGTGTGCGTCCAACACCATATGGGGAGGGCATTAGGTGGATTTTTGTGCGTGTTTTTCTGTTCAGTAATGTTAGTACTAACACTGTAAGAGAACATTTATTTTGAAAGCCTTGTTTTCAACTTGGAATAGAGTTTGACTATTATGCAGATGGCCAGCATTTTCCTGCCAGTTTGTACCTGAAACGAAGTGTGACTCTATGTAGAGTGTGGTTTTATTCCTTAATATGATAATTGTTCATTTGGCAGATATCGTTTGCTGAGTGATTTGTGAACTGAAACCTCACTGACTGGCAATTGGAAATGTTACTCTGAAGAGTTATTTGATGTCTGCGCTGTGGTGTTCTGCTTGTTCTCAGTTACAGCCTGGGCTGCGATTTTACTTTGTACTGGTTTGCACATGGCACGGGGGTTGGAACTAGATGATCTTTATGGTCTCTTCCAACCCTTACTATTCTATGAATTAGTTATTCCTAACTAGTGGGCTTACAGTTTAGATCAGCAGTTAAGAAAAAGGAAGAAAAATAGTGTTTCTAGTTTGTGGCTGATAAATGAGGAATGAAATAATTAATCATCCTGGCCATGCTCTGAAGTCTGTGGCAAATCTAGAATTTGGAACTGCATTCTCAGTCAGCTATTAGATCCGACTCCTTGGCTGGGAGGAGTTTCAGCTGTACAAAACTTCTTTTCATACAAAATAGTTTGAATGTCACTTAACAAACCAAGTTCTCTTCTTGTTTTGACACAAACAACTGAGATTTTCCTCTTTTGCTGGCAGACTTCATTAACTGTGTGGCTTTTTTAATCACAGACACTCACCCAAATAGCCTACACATTGTTGGAGTGTCCTTACTGGTAGGAAGCACGACCTTCTCTCTGATATTGGGCCACCAAAAAGAATGTAGTCAATTTTAGTGTGATTGTAACTTAGCCAGCATTTACATGAAAGAAAACAATGATCTTCTTGTTATGGAGATCATTAATGAAACATCAGCACTGGTCTGCAAATGCTACCATGTTGTGATCCAGCTGAAAAAACAGCCTTGCGTAACTTGAGTACCTTGCATAACGCAGGAAGCGGAAAAACAAACTAAATTTCCAAGAACTGTTTACATTTTAACTAGATCTGGATGAAAAGTCTACAGTGAATAGCTTTTTTCTGAGTAATTTAACTTATGTATCTTCTGAAGGAATGTCTATGAGGCTGAATATTCTGGTTTTGCCTGTTAAGCACTGGTACTTGTGGTTGCATTTTTCAGCATGTTCATCTAATGCTTGAATTTCAAATAGCATTGATTTTCAGATAAGTCACGTGCCACTGTTTCCCTTTCCTATTGGAGAAGGTTTTGAGTGTGTTGCGGACAAGATGTGCAAGTGATTCAGAATTCATCTTCCTTATGCAGTCAGGCATGTTACTCTGAAATTTGCTTACCCGTTTAGTGTTTTGAAAGATAAAAGCAGGAAGTCACGTTGGGATAGGTGAGGACATGTTGAAATAAACTCATGGAAACACAATAATTTGCAGGAATTGCTTGATATTTTTTGTCTAGCTATAGTTCAATGTGTTTCAATGCAAGAACATTCAAGACAAACTAATTTCCCTCACGTAATATTCCTTAGTTTCATTGCACTGCAGAAAGGCCTAGTTGGGAAACTCAGCAAGATTTCAGGAGAAGGCAATCAATCAAGAAACTCTGAGATGCCTTCTTCTAAGTCTACCATTTTCGAGTGTGTAAACAGTGATCTGAATCTAGTTTTTGGCATTCAAGTCTTGAATATTTGTTAGCAGCTTTAGAAGTCCTCCCCTGACATTTTAAAACTTCCCAGATCAGAGATTTCTTTAGGATGAGTTACAGCCCGTGGAAGTTTATCTAGATAGAAAGTTCTTGAAAGAAAGGCAAAAAAGGGTAAAAATTGAATTTCAAGACTGAAAACTAAGGAAACTGAGCTTCAGAGTGCATCTATCAGCTCTTGTTATGAGTGTCATGTAAACTTAACATGTGCACAGAGTTCAGGATACTTGTGTTGACTTCTTATTAGCTGAAGATCTGTTTCTGTGACCCAACTGAAGGGATGCAGACGTTCCTAACCACAAAAGGTACCTTTGCTAACCACAAAAGATGCCACAGCACGGACCAGCAGATTGATACTGGCCCCGGTGTGAATTATTAATGCACAGATCAGCCACATCATGAATTACATCTTGTCTTTTGTTAGTGGGAGAGGAGAGGAGGGTGCTGTGCTGGCTTATTTTAGTAAAGAACATGGAGTTGTAAGCTGTAAGTTTCTAATGTACTGAGCTGAACAGCATTGCAAGGCACACACTCAACAGTTTCTTTTGTTATTATTAAAATCAACAGCCGTCTGGTGCGTATCGGCTTCCACAGAGATGTTCTTTAGTTTGGATGGCCATCAGTGGGTGAGAGGCACAATGGGATCTGTCTCTTCTCAGACATTGCTTGGCTTTGCGTACTTTCTGCCAGCAAAGGGCAGATGATGAGAGAACATTTGAGAATGGATAGAATTGCTCTATACCATGGGACTAAACTAACATTCTCAGCCTATATTATCTGCTCAAATAAACTACATTATATTAAGTAAGCATTAAGAATTGTGGTTTATTTGATCAACAGAACGCCTGTATCTCACTCATCCCTGTCCCCCAGCCACAGATGCAGCAGTGGCTTTTCAACTGAGTGAGGACACCACATAATTTATGATTGCCTGGGAATTATTCTTTGGATTTGGGTTAACTTAAGATTTGGCTACGTTTCTATGATTATTTTTCCTTTATTTTACTTTTCCCATGTGAAAAGAATCTACTTTTGATAATATATTATTACCTATGTATTTAGAATATGTGACAATATGCAAACTGTATCTCAAATGGCACAGCTTCCAAGCCAGATTATATTTATAGGATAACAGTGTATTGTATTGTTTTGTGTCAAGTTCTTGAACTGATGTGACACTTAGCTAATTTTAACAACACTCCCCTCCATCTTTCTATATATAAACAAAACTCAGCAAACATGAAAGATGCATGTTGCTATCAAGAACTGATTGTTTCAGGGAAAATATTCTATCAAGGACAGATTATTTCAGGGAAAACATTCTATGTGGAGATTTGTTGAGATGAAATGAGTGCGTTCTATTGTCTAATTTGCTCTCTGTATTTTAGTAAAGGTCCTTGATGGTTTTTGCAGAGCACACTGTTTTATTTACTTTTTGTCTGCTCCTCAGCTCATTCTCCTCATCTTTTTCCATGTACAAATCTGAGCAAGAAAACAAAACCCTAAATGTTTGCCACACTGGGAAATAACATATTAGAAATCTAAAATGAAAAATAGCTGCTTGGATTGTTTATCCTCTTTAATTAAGGCAGAGTTTTCTCTGAAGTACAAAAAATACCTTTTTTCTTTCTCTAGAGAAAGAAAGAAAAAATAAAGATATTTTCATTGCAAAATGTTCTTTGAGAACTGGAAACTGCTGCATGTCTTATATCCTTGAGTCCAGTGGGAATGCTCTGGCAATAGCTCCTATCTAGAACTCTGATTAATTTACTGTGGCTGCTTTATTCTGTGATCTATCAGAGCCAAACTGCAGTAATTGAAGTTGAAGTAGCTTAGCCACTGGAACTGCGT
The DNA here is from genome assembly GCA_033459285.1 of Clamator glandarius. Lineage (NCBI taxonomy): Eukaryota > Metazoa > Chordata > Aves > Cuculiformes > Cuculidae > Clamator > Clamator glandarius. Next base: position 287,959 of record JAUNZM010000668.1, on the reverse strand, counting down.
AAGACAATGGGGGTGGATGTATTTCAACGGAATATGAGGTTTTGATCAAAGTTTTGTGTGTTATCAAAAGTAATTCCCTGTTGTAATGGGAGATTGCCTGCTGATGCACGTGTTTTTAAAAGATACCAAAGGCTATTTTCTGTTATTTTTGCGGGAGGATGAACTTCTGTTCAACAGCCCATCCTTCAGTCGAAGCAAGTTCAAAGAGATGTCGAGCAAATGTCGTAATCCTTTTGAATTAGTGGTGCGAGTTCATGAGGTCACTTGTAAAAGTGACGTAATATGCAGAAAACCTCTAATAGCAGCACATTTGTTGTATGTAAAGCAAGAAGCAAAGTAAACCGAAACACTGACATGAAATTGAGCAGCATGTATTCTGTATCCACATCAAAGGTCTGGCTGGAAAGCACTTGAAACAAGGACGTGGAGCTGGTAATGTCTCTCTTTCCCTGGCTGTAGCATCAAACGTGAATACATTGTATTCCAACAATCTGAACTTGAACCTCTTAATGGGTTCAGACTTGAGGAGATTTAGCAGTAATGGCACACTTGAAAATAATTGGGAGTGTTTAGCTTTCTTGTGTGTTTATTTACCTCTGTGATCAAATTTTTTATGCTTGTGAATCTGGTGGTAGGGAATTTAATGAAATCCAAAGTATTAAATACCATTCAATATTAGTCTCTTTCTCTCCTGAATAGGCTAAGAGTTTGCATGCAAGAATTGTGGTGCTTGGTGCAGTTGTATTCAAATGCAGAAATTGGTTCAATGTTGGCTAACACCACCGAAAATGAGTAACCCATGAATTTATCATATTTTTTTCTTGAACTAAGCAGAATGCATCCCCATTGAGCCTGGTGTTTCATGGCATTCAATCTTTTACATTTGCTAATTAGGCTTCTCTATGGACCTGCACTCGTAATTAGAATGAAAGTAACTGGAAAAGGAATGCAAAGACCTCTAGGTTAGCTCTGGTTTGAAGAGGCCATGAAGTGCAACTCAACACCGTGTAGATAAAGTAGCATTGGTGCTTGAAGCAGCGGAACCTAGCTCTTGGCCTGAGATAGCAAACCCGCTTTTCAGGTCGTCTTAATTTGGGAAAGGCCTGTGATCCCTCAACTATATGGTTTCCAGGTCTGAAAGGAGCTCACTACATTGTCGGCTTGGGTGTTTGCTTTGCAGTCCACTCTGGAATGTGAATTCCTTTTTATCCCTCTTCCAAGGAAATCACAACATTGGCTGCTCCTAGAAGTAAAATGAGATTACATTGACAGTAAGATAGGTCCTGTTGCTTGAGTGCATATGCAGTACGGAACGACTGATTCACTTGCCTATTCTGGATGTAACCATTTTATACCACTGCAAAATGAGTGTAAACTCCATGGCTCACACCAGGAGATTTTTAAGTGTGCTTCACTTTTGTATTTGTGGTGCTGCCTATGTGTCTGAGTTTAGTGGAGCTTCCAATGCAGCAGCTCCGACAGGCATCCCAGTAAGGGGTGGACTAGGATACTTACTGCCTTGTACTGTACCCCAGTATCTAGTCCTGATGCACACTGTACTCGTGAACAGAAATGGTAAATGAAGACTGTAATATTTTGTCTTTGCTTAAAGCTGGGTGCTGATGGGAACTTACATCTACAGGCAATACCTGTCTGTCTTAGATGTAACTGGCAGTTGAACTAGGGACCTTTGTACCATATAGTTTGTAATTTGATTTAATTTTGACTATCAACTGTGATGATCTCTTAGAAAATCACTCTGAAGTAACTCAAAGTATTTCTTACAAAATAAGTCCTTTGATATCTTCACGGCATCCATGTTCAAGATAAACCAAGAAAGAAATTCCTTATATTCACTAGGGTCACTTTCTTTTATTTTTGTTTTTGTGTGCAGGGAGAGCACAGTTCTAGGGGTTACTTAGCTAAGTGCAGAATATGTGTTCAGAGAGCAGCTGTCCTATCAGCTGGAATTTGGTGGCTACGGAGTTAGTAACTTTATCATTCAGAGGGAGATGCCAACATTGGCATAGGATGCTTTCTGGTCCGGGAGCCTTCATATTCCAATATTCTTCCCCTGTAATCAGAAGCAGATCTTCCCCTCCCAGCTGTCCTGTGTACTCTTGCTAACATTCTTACGTTAGTAACGCGGGCCAAGCAGTGAAAACTTCATTTCCCATCATATCTTCAAGGAAGTCCATGGGATTATCACCACCTGGTACCACTGTGTAGAACTCGGATGCTGTTCCACTCTGCAAGGTGAGATATAATAGAAAGTAAATGCAAATGTGAGTGACAATTGCTGGAGCAGATGCCTGCAAAAATGAGCCTTGCAGGTAGGATTTCCTGTCTCAGGATCCCTGTCTGGATATCTTAAGAATCTGCACTTCAGTCCATGTTTGTCCTCTGTTTATTTTCCCCCTTATTTTCGTATATCTTTTTTGGTCTGCCTGTGCTTCACTAATGCTTTTTGCTCTCATTTTCAAATTGTTTTCATAACAAAAATGCAAACTCAGCTGACAAACAAACATTTGTGTTTATTTTAATCAATCTGAACATGCAGACGCTGACACTGGCCAGGCCTGTGTTTTGAGTGGGACTCAGTTGCTGAAGCACTAAACCCTGTTGTGCTCTGGAAGATGCCCTGGGGCAACTCACTTGGGCCTGCATTTGCCCAGAAGGGCAGGAGGTCCCCTCTCATTTTTCAGCCTCACGGAGACCTTTTTTTTTTTCACGTGCCCTGAGGCAGCTGAAATGCCAATGGACACCAATGTTGACACAACTGAGTCTCACCTGCAGTGAAGCATTGCTCTCTGTGCAAGCGTTGAGAGAAAGTTTCCTGTTGAGTTTTTTTGACAGAAAATTGAGTTTTTATTTATTCTTTTGTGTGGTATGTGCCTTTCCTGTGGGCAGAATTCCCAACAAAAGCTTTATTGTTCAACTCATGGCACACATCTTGCCGGAGGGGCAGGAAACATTTTCCAACCAGTTTCACCAGCAGCAGCAGTTTGTGCCGGTTACTCCCACACTCTGTTGTACGTGGAAGCTTTACATTTATAATGGAATAGTCTGCTGTTTGGAGGATGGCTTCCACTGTTTGTGAATCCTACTTTCTGCCAGAAAAACACAAAATAGGAATATGTCTTCCTACCGTAAATTGTTGAAATACAAATTTATCTGGAAATGGCATAATTGTGTTGTGTTTTCTTGGTGATCTCAAAGTAACGAGACAGTGGAGACAACTTGAATGCTTTAAAATGAAAGAGAATATATTCCTGGAAGAATATGGAACATATTGCTGTTCTGGCTCCTCCTTTTTGTGCTCTGCCTTGCCTTGTGCGGTCTTTGCGGAGAGTGCATAAGGGTTTATTTAGAAGTGTAGCCCTCGCTCCTGTGATCATCTCCACATGGGGGCAGAGGTCGGTCAGTCTGCCTGTCATTTTTGCTGGGTGGGGGTATTCATTTTGAAAAGATCTGGGTAACAGACAGTTTATGTGTTTCTGGGATTTCTTAATGTGGTTATGGTGGCTCGTGCTTCCCTCCTGTCTCCGAGGAGGGGATTTTTCAAAAGTGCTCTGTTGGCCAGACTCTGTTCCTATTAAAGACATCAAGGAGACTGTCCTGGGTGTGATGGGAGTTGATGTTGGACAATAATAATCTGTCTTTTTAAAAATCATATAATTTGTGATTTTATAGAGGGCAAGTAGGGAAGTGGAAATTAAATGCTTGAGGTACAGGCAGCGTGAGAGTAGCTGCTAAGAAAACCTGTATTCCTCTGTACTGAGGAATGGAGATACCACTGGGTGCTTGACAGGTTTTGTTGCTGGGCAAGAATAGAGGGGAAAGAGAAACCAAGAGCAGAATATATGATGAGAACATAGATGATTCTCTCAGAGAAGAAAATCACAGTTGCTCTTGGTTTTGTTACTTACCTACAGGTATTCTTTATTTCAGTATTGTCTTGTCACCATCGTGTTAGCACTCCCCCATCTGTGACTATGACTTATTCCACGGGATGCTTGCACAGCATCATGCATGGTTGAAAAATATTGATGTCATGTATACAACACACAAATAAAGGCTGTTGGCGGGAGAAGTCCACCTAAGTCAACTAGGACAGGTAAAGTATAGAAAAGATCTGAAAATATTTTGTGTTCCCTCCCAGTCACATCATCCTTGCTATGACCTTGATCGTAGCTCGTCTGACTGCCTGCAGATCACGCAAGTGGTTGTTTTACTCGTGGCATCAAACGTAACATGGACACAAAATGCAAAAGTAGTGCCTGCCCCCAAGAAGTTAAAAGGAGAGGAAGTAGATGTCCTTGAAGCATTCATGGGACAGCATTTATATGATACATCAGTGCCCTTTGGATAGTTTCTTTAAGCGTTTTGGATGTTGTTAGCCCCAAGCAGAATTCTTTTCAACTGCTACAAGGTGTTATAAGGGCCTTTCGATACTATCAAGTGCTTTTCTAGCAACCTGCGGTAGGACAGTTGAAGAATATTCAGATGATCAGGCCTCAGGCAGTAACTTATTCCGTGAGCATTGCTTTTAACACCCCATTTATGGCAGTCTGGCAGTGGAGTCTGCCAGCCGTGAGGCTTTGCTACCTTTTGAATTGTAGTTAAGAAAGCTGTTAGCTGGAAATCCCTGATATGTTTTCCTGCTTTACCTTTTTCAGGAGCTGTATATTTTGGTTCAAATTGACTTGGACAGTCCCAGTATTCAAGTATTCCTCCTACAGCTATTCTAGAATCATCACTGTTTGTCCATGGTAGTTTCTCTTTAACACAGTGTTACATTTCTAGCTTATCTGTTTTGGGTTTTTGTTGTTTTTTTTTTTTTTTTCTCGCCTCTCTCTATATAACAATATAAATCTCAGCTGTTTCATTCATGCTATTGAGGTAGGAAAGTGTGATATTTATCAGTCTATACTGGTTGATTTCCTACTAAAAGGATAAAGGAGGAGTTTTACTTGTTTCAACTTTGTGCCTACAGATGTTTTTATTAATCAAGTTACTCTTTCAGGAGCATTTTTCTGTCTTTGTTTGCCACCCTAAAAGGAAATAAGTGATGCTGAATTTCAGATTTGCTCAGTCACATTTATCTTGTAAAAAGTTTCTGCACTTGATTGGAAGTTGCTGAGACAAATGAGTAAAAGAGGGAGAGATAATTGCTACTTTGCAATAATGAAAAATGGAATTGCAGAGTCAGTGCTACTGGCTAAATAAGCCAAAAGAGAGCCAAAAAAATGTGCTAATGCTGCAGAATTTGGTTCTGGATGCCAAAATGGAATTTGATCTTCCCCATTGGTATTCTAGTATGGTATTCTAATCCCATCTCATTTCAGAAAGCGCTGTGGCATTTTGATTTATTTTTGATATACAATCTGCATTTCCCTAAGCTAAGCAGAGTTTCTGGGGAATGGTGCAAGGTCCTTGTTGGAGAATGTTGTTCCCAAGTCCCAAACTGGTCCTTTGCTTACAAAAGTGAGCAGGGTGTGCTCTGGCACTTAGGTCTCTTTTCATTAGACGTTATGGAAGTGAAACATTTCCTTTGACAGGAAAAAAATGAAATCTGAAATCCATATCTGACCACCTCTAGCCCCAGCTGTTGCTCCTTGCTTAGGTTTGTGAAGCCTGTTGTATCTGACTGAAGCCTGGAGCTGTTTAAGGCAAAAGTGGTCAGGATTATCTTCATCATAGCCTGGCTAAGCTGGGAAGTGGAGAATGAGTTTGTCATCTGTGTCCTGGATGGCTTGCTCTGGGGAGTTCCTGGAGTCCCAGCAGGGCTTTAAATCTTACTTGCTTTGGTGACAGCTCTATCTGTTAGCAGTGGTAGCAGTCTCTGGGAAACATTCCTTCATGCTCGCAGGATCTGGTTCTTCCCTGTGGTTAATTGCATGGAATTATTTAAGTATTAAAGCAGAGTTCAGCAAGGAAACATGCACCTTTTAAAAAAACCAGAACATTCATTATTTGTACTGATCCACTGTGAGAAATCTTAATGAAAAATTGAGAGATGTATCTTAGAACAATGTAGCCCATGGCTTTTGCAGTAACTGGTGGGCATAGCACGTATTTGGGATGGAATTGTTGTGACTGGTGTGACTTGCAAGGCAACGGAGTGACCAGCATTTAGGAATAAAGAGATTTCTGCATCCTTTGACGCTAAACTACTTCACACACTCCCAGGGACTGCAGACCTGGTGCTAACAATAGATGGCTGAGAATATTGCCACAGGAGAGCATCAAATAAAGATGGAGATGGAGAATTGTGGTAATGCTATTGGCCCTGAAGCCCAGAGTTGTTACAGACTGTGAAGCAATGCCAAGAAAATAGTTGACCACAATGGATGGGTAGTAGTAACAAGGTGAAACTGCATTGCCCTTTTCACAGTACTGGGCGTGTTTTAAATATTCCCCTCTAAATCGCTTTCTTAGAAGTAAATGAAAAGTCAGAGAGTCCTTAGGGGTCTGGTAAATGTTAATTCAACCACTTTGTGTGGCTTGTTCAACCCCAGCTAATCTGAGGAGGATTGTCTTCATTTGTTCATATTTTAAAGTTTATGCTTTCTCCCATTTGCTGTTGTAATTTTATTGAATCTATTCAACAAAGAAATAAATAAGGGCTATGTGCATCTGGAAGCATTTGCAGGTGGGTTCTGTGTTATGAGTGGGAATATATGCTGTGGGATATTTGTGAGAAGGGATATATGCCAACACACAGAAATAAAGACTATACCTATGGTCTGAAACTCAGCCAGGTGCTCCTAGTGAAATCCCAGAATACACCTGAAGGAGTGGAACGCACTCTGAAAGTGGTGCTACATCATTGTCATGTGTCAGTACTGCTCATGCCTCTCCTCCAAGATCAGTTTTCAAGGAGGCAGGAAATGTGGAGCAATAGTGCACTGAGGAATGCCTTGCCACCTCTCAAGCCACATGGCAAGATTTCTGCTGGAGAATTGATCTGTTTTGTTTCTAATCTTATATATGTAGAGCTGGGAAACACATCCACAGGGTATTACAGAACACAGCATCAAAAGAAAGCCCTGATGTATTGGCTCTGCAAGCTTGCTCTAGGGGATTTTACAGAAACCATAGCTTCATATCTCAGTGCACGTGTCTAAATTAGTATTAAAGACAAAACATTTTGCCTAAGATATGCTATGGTACAGCAGCAAGATTATTAATTTATTTGGCCCTGGTAAAAGCATCTTATAGCTGTAGTCATCATCTCCAATTATTTGTTACAGTGTGTTTGGCTTTTTTGAGTATTGTTTATCCAGCAGTGTTTACACAGAAGCTCATTTGTGGGAGGTTTTACCGTTTTTAGAGGTTGAAGATGGTCTGTGTTTAACATACATGCAAATTATTCCAGAAAATGAGGGCAAGACGCACAGATCAAAACTAGCTGTAAAGTGCTGCTGAGTTCACAATTGGGAGCTGGACTTACGTGGGTTTTTAATACCTCAGGTTCTTACCCAATCCTTTTCATTCCCTTGTAGCAATTTCCAGCCCAAACACATCTTATATCCCTTTGCTGAGACAGACCTAAGTATTCCCTTTTTTGAGACCATTCAAATTCTCTCAGGCAGACACCCAGGAATGTGTAATGAAAGTAGGGAATAAAATGAAAAATAGGATGGCTGCAAGGTTAATCCTGCATTTGTAACCAATTCCAGGAAATAGAGGCAGATATAAAATGTCTTCTGAGTGTAAAAACTTGATATTTACAGTTGATAGATACTTGCACATGCACATATTTGACAAGTAAACATTTGGTTTGCACTTCATATATGCGTACTACTAAAAGACAGGTATTCTTCCGTCTTGTCTTGCAACAGATACTGCTCGGTGGAGATGAAAAATGGGTAAATTGCTGATTATCTTGTCAGAAAGAGAATTCTTGGATATTTTTCTGCTCCCTCTAGAGAAAATGAAGCATTCTTCTTCCTGCTTTGAACGCCCCATGAAAGGAAAAGGTAATGTTTATAGAGTGTGTAAGTTCTCATTTTGTTGTGGAAAATGATGAGGGCCTTGTTCAATTCTATAGCTGCCTCTATTCTGCCGGCAAATCCCGGAACCTCCCTTAAATGTTTTCAGAAATTAACCCCACGGCTTAGCTTCCCACATTTCCCTCTGGAGGTCAAGTGGCTGCAGGACAGGTCTTTAGGTAGTGGAGAAGAAGGGTTGCCAGAATCACAGCTGTGCATATACCCTGTGCCTATGCGTGCAGAACTCTTCAAACGATACTCAGGATGTGCCAGGGTTGGTTCAAGTGGACTGAATATATATTAATAGCTCACACTGTTGTACTGAGGATTGCCAGCCTGGGAAAACATCAGATGTAAACCTAAGGGGGCTGCGCCTGGTCACTGATCATAAAGTGGCCCAGTTTTGAAGGTCAGTCTATCAAATAAAAAAAACTTGTAGGATGAACATCATCTAGAATTGGTTTTGTTGTTGGCTTTTCTTTGCATTATTTGTGCTTTCTACCTCTGGACCAAGCAGCAGGTAAAGCCCCTCACTAGACAAAAGACACTGAGGTCCAGAGAAGAGCAATGAAGCTAGTGAAGGAGCTGGAACACAAGTGTTATGAGGAGCAGCTGAGGGAACTGAGGTTGCTTAGTCTGGAGGAAAGAAGGCTGAGGGGAGAGGCCTTACCACTGTCTACAACTCTCTGAAAGAGGAGTGTAGTGAGATGGGAGTTGGTCTCTTCACCCAAGCAATGGGGAATGGCCTCAAGTTGCACCAGGGCAGGTTCAGAATAGAAATTAGGAAAAATTTCCAAACTCACCAAAAGGTTTATTAAGCACTGGCAGGGGCTGTCCAGGGAGGTGATTGAGTCACATACCCTGGAGGGATTTGAAAGACAGGTAGATGAGGTGCCTAGGGATATGATTTAGTACTGGACAGGTACAGTTGGGCTCTGTGATCTCAAAGTTATTTTCCAACCTAGTGATTCTATGATTCTATTCTATGATTCCGAAGGGCTTAACGAGTGTGGAGAAACCTACCACTAAGAGTTGCGGTATGGATCTGAACCTTTCAATATAGCTAATTTATTCATGGACAAGCAATTATCTAGAGGCAAAAAGTAGGGAGAACTTAAAACCAGCAAGATTGCTATTTTGCATTTTGTATGCAGAAAGGAAAAATGAGGCTTTTCCTCAGTCTTGTTTGCTGTCTCAGATTTAAGAAGGGTTGCTTTTTTCATAAATTTATCTGTGACCTGAAGAGCTGTGGTGACAAAGATTCTAAAAAGATTGTCCACAGAGTCATTCAAGCCCAAGGGCAATGTTTGTTCTGTCTGTAGTGAAGGCTAAGCTATTGGATTTTAACGTAATCCCTGCTATAAAACTAGTGATTCCTCTCTTTAAAACCATCAATTTAGGGTGTATTGCCGTTGTGTTCCTTCAGAAGTCTTTACAACTGAAACCCTTCCAGAAAGTGAAGAATTAAATTTCTTGTTTGAGAAGTACTGAGAGAGAAAATCTGCCTCGTTTCCTGTTTATCTTCAAATATCCCACCATTGGATAAAGCATGCCAAATGCACTGTAGCTGGTAATATTTGCATCATGAACTGTTAAATCAGCATTTTAATTCATCAGCCTTTTATGAATTCTTTTGCTGCTGCTTTTGCTGAATTCTTTTTTCAGTCTGGTCCAGTGGAACTGGATGAGCTTTAAGGTCCCTTCCAACCCAAACTGTTCTATGATACTATGATTCTATTCTATGCTATGTATGTTATTTTACAAGTAGCTTTGTGTATCAGATTAAAAAGCCAAGTTGTGATGATGAAAAATGCGTGTGCAATACCTCTGTAAGCAGTTCAGATTTATGATAACTCCAGGCACACTCCTGTTGCCTAAATTGTTCCTTGTCTGACATGAAGAGCAAGGTATCTCCCCTGTCCAAACTAGTAGCACTGCAATGACTTTGTAATTAGCAGTAAACATTAGAGTTATTGACTGGTGCTGGAATCCACACCAGAAGGATGAGATGTCAACCAGAGGAACCTGGACGGGCTGCAGAAGTGGGCCTATGAGAAGAACCTCATGACGTTCAACAAGGCCAAGTGCAAGGTCCTACGCCTAGGTTGGGGCAATCCCATTTTCAGTACACAATGGGAGATGACATGGAATCATAGAATAACCAGGTTGGAAGAGACCCACCAGATCATTGAGTCTAACCATTCCTATCAAACACTAAACCATGTCCCTCAGCACCTCATCCACCCATGTCTTAAACACCTCCAGGGAAGGTGAATCAACCACCTCCCTGGGCAGCCTGTTCCAGTGCCCAATGACCATTTCTGTGAAAATTTTTTTCCTAATGTCCAGCCTAAATCTCCCCTGGTGGAGCTTGTGGCCGTTCTCTCTCGTCCTGTCCCCTGTCACTTGGGAGAAGACATGATTGAGAGCTGCCCTGCAGAGAAGGACTTGAGGGTGCTGTTTGATGAGAAGCTCGAGATGGGCTGGCAGCGTGTGCTCGCAGCCCAGAAGACCAACCATATCCCAGGCTGCATCAAAAGAAGTGTGGCCAGCAGGTCGAGGGAGGTGATTCTGCCCCTCTATTCCTCTGTTGTGAGACCTCATCTGGAGTGCTGTGTCCACTTCTGGAATCCTCAATGTAAGAAGAACATGGAGCTGTTGGAGCAGGTCCATAGGAGGGCTACAAGGATGAAGCACTTTCCCTATGAGGACAGCCTAAGAGAGTTGGGGTTGTTCAGCCTGGAGAGGAGAAGGCTCCGAGGACATCTTATAGTGACCTTCCAGGACCTGAAAGGGGCTTCATTGTGTAAGAAATGTCATGAAGGTGAGGTTCTCCTTCCAGCATGTTTCTGGCTTGAAATGATGCGGCAGAAGTGGAAATGTGAGATAGTGTTAGAAAATGAGTCAAAGAATGGTAAAAAGATTCAGTTACTCAAGCCGACATATAGTTGCATGGAAGTGAAAATGTTTTTTTTTCCTTCAAGCTGAAAAATTTGTGGCATTATCTAAAAATATTCTAGTTGTGATTTTGTGAAGGGGATGTGTAAAGCAGATAAATGAATCCTCGAAATAATTAATGAGTACAGTGCTTCAGCAGGCACAATGGTGGAAGAAAGAGACTGTTTTTCTGTGACAATGATGCTCCTGAAATACAGTATGAGCAGTTGCAAGATTTTTGTATTCAGTAGTTATTAACATTTCTGAAGTGGCTGCAGCAACTGACTTGGCTCTAACATAATGTACTCTTTGAAATGACAGTGTTTTGTAATCCTGTTCTTTGGTGATGAATATTTGCACATTTTCTTGGACTCATTCCAGTAATTTACAAGGAGATGCTTTGTAGAGTATGGAAAACCCCAGAAAATGTCTTGGCTGGGTTTACGCTGACAAATAAACTTCAATTCAAAGATATGATACACGCTATTCCTGGTTTGAACACTGCACCTTCAGCACATGTGACCTTGCTGTTTGATGATCTGGCACAATGCCACAGCATAATTCAATCATCCACTCAAACCCATGATTCTTTCATGTGGAAAACAATAAAAAGCGTATGGCATCAATTATACTTCACTATTTCTCAGAGAATTCAAGTGCTAGAAATAAAAAACACTGTCTGAAGACTTTGAATTTCCATTAACCGGAAACAGTTGGTATAAATTATTTTTACTGAAACTGCTCTACCAGTCCTGGATAATAAAAGAAAAAATAACATTGGCATTTGATTGACTTCATAGGTGCAAAATATGTCGTGCTCAGAGGGAGCATAAAATTCAGGGTCGGGCAGTGGAATCGTTTTATTGAGTATCATATTTGTCATGGAGAAGCTTGGAAGAATGAGTTTCCTGTTACATTTTCTACTGCATCTCTATGGAGCACGGTGATTTGCGTGATCAAATATACTGGATAATGATCTTGATGAATAGCTAGAGTAAAAGGGAGGCTTCTAGAGTAGTAAGACTTTTGGAAGAAATCAGAGCTGAGCTATTCAAAGAAACAGTTTCACTTGCAATGTATTTCTAAAGCGTGGCTTGGATCTGAGTTTTAGACATTTCAGAGCTGTGTGTATTTTGGTGCGGCGCTCTCCCAGTGAGTGCTTTCATTGCAACTGACCGTACAGAAGTCAGTCACTATGCAAAGAGAGTGCTTTTGTTTCTTTGTTCTGTGGTTCAAGATAGAATTACTCTGCAGAATCTAGAATAGTTATGATGTGGCAACATCTCCAGTCATTTACAATCAAACTTATATTATACTGGCTTTGTCTTAATGCCTAATGTTTGTCATTAATGCTTACTGCCACATTTGGTAAATAGCATCTTTTCCTCTGATTTCTGTAACGGGAGCAACTCTATAAAAGTAGTAATGTGTACTCAAATAGAAACTTAAATTGAGCTGGGAGTAGCTCTCAGATAGAAACTGAGCACAATGCATGTGGTATTATTATGGTGCTCTTTAACCAGAAACTAAAATAGGAAAGCAAGTTAACTTCTCAGCTTGTACATTTTGTACATGAGGAAGAGGCTCTTGTCCATGTTAAATATCATTTGAATTAGTAGCGTTGCTCGTGCAACTAAATACTGCCTAGCGTTAGGAGATTATGTGCTCACAGATTTACAGTGTAGGTTTATTAATTACTTCTTTCTATTTTTATTCTGTAACTGGGAGCAGAAATTGGCCTTCAAACTTGGTATAAGTCTCATTGAGTAGGTTAATAGAGAAGGTGAATAAGTCAGTAAGCAAGAATGACTGAAGTTCAGAAACAGGTGTAGAAGTGCAAAATGATGAAAACATCAGTGATGAGAAAAAAAGCAAGATTGCACTGGAACTACAGCGAATTCCTCATTTTCGCAGGTATCAGTCACCAGGCAGAATTTACTGACAGACAATAAGCTTCAGCCCATGTCCTATTTTCCCTTGATGCTGGCTGAAAGTCCAGCTTATTATCTGGGATTCGTTGTCACAAGGCTGGCGCTTGGCTGCCCAAATGCATGAGTTTGGCCTGATGTCACTTCCAGGAGCCTGTGATTTAAATAATGACAAACAAAGCACCTTCCCAGTGAATCCTTCTGCACCTTCATCCCTTTTAGGCTGTGAAGAAGACATCAGACCTTGACAAAATGGGACTTAAAGGAATGTGCCCATAGTGTGACTTTGTTCTTTAGTGCTGGTTGTTTAAAGGTGGGTGTATAGTTGCTCCCAACGCTTACACCTGAAGTAAATTCAGGCAACACCCATCTGAATTATGATTCTGAGGTCCTCAGCCTGCTTGCCCCACCAGTTATTTCTGAACATCCCCAAGAACTGAAAGGACCTGGATAACTCACCTGAGAGCAGTCCTGCTCTGTACTGTCCCTTATTTGGATTGGTTAACCTGCACAGCCACCTGGGTCACTAGGCAGGGTTGTTGTGCTTTCACTAAGTGGGCAGTCATAAAGGTCTAAAGACTCTCCATCTTCCCTCTTCTGCAAGATGCAGGACAGTGGTCTGAGGGGAATAAGTGAGTTTTCTCTTTGAGGTATTTGGTGATAGAGCAATTTCCTAAAATTATGTGTAAATTACACCCATTTTCTGCAAATAGTACTGACGGCCCAATATACAAATGTGTTTGGCAGCATAACCAAATATAGTGGTATTAAGTAAGTCGTAACTGCTTTGGAAAACATGAGGATTTCTCTTCATGAGATAGAATCTGAGAGTTTAACAGCCTTTTTTTTTTCCAGGCCTCTTTCATTAGAGAGACTGATGACTGTTACTACAGATATCCTACAGAGTATTCAGTTCTGCTGGAAGGAGGGTGAAAACAACATGCCAGAAACTATGCAAGAGAGATGATGCACATTGTTCTAATTTTATGAGGCTGTAGATCTTGAGAAAAGGAGAGATTTATAATGCCACTCCCTACGATAATTAAGAAAGTGTGTGTCTGATTTATGTATCTGTAGTGGGGGGATGGGGTAGTTTACTGAAAATATCACAGCAAACAATCTCTGAAAAAAAAAAAATTCTGCACAATCTGTTTTTCCTCAAGATACCTTGCAAAACTTCAGTAGTCATCAGGTGAAAGTTTATTCTTCAAACTGAAAAAACACTTGCTTAGTTTTGGTAGTCATTGAGTTTTATTGTTTATAGCAAGTTGAAGCTAGCTAGAAATACATGTTGTGTTCAGTGAAGAGCACCCCGGCAAGCCATCAGCCTAATGTTTTGTAAATCACAGAATCACTAGGATAAAAGACCTTTGAGACCATCAAGTCCAACCATACCTGTCCACTACTAAATCATATCCCTAAGCACTTCATATACTTGTCTTTTAAATCTCTCCAGGGATGGGGACCCAACCACCTCCCTGGGCAGCCTCTGCCAATGCCTAAGAACCCTTTTGGTGAAGAAATTTTTCCAAATGTCTAATCTGACTCTGCCCTGGTGCAACTTGAGGCCATTCCAATTCATCCTATTGCTCATCACTTAGGAGAACAGACCCAACACCTACTCTCACTACAAACTTCTTTCAGGGAATTGTAGAGAGCAATGAGGTCTCCCCTCAGCCTCCTTTTCACCAGGCTAAATATCCCAGGTCCTTCAGCTGCTCCTTACGAGATTTGTTCTCCAGCCCCTTCACCACCTTCAATGCCCTCCTCTAGATGTGCTTGCGTTCTGAATGAGAAGAGAAATTAGGTTGTGTTTCTTTACTCCAAACTAAGTATTAGTGTGATTCAGCAAGTCAAAGATGGGAAGGGAAGGTTGGAGAAGGAAGGCCTAAGAAATAGAAATGAGTGGGAAGGGAATATACTGCATGAAAATCAGGCTCCTTTGAAACATTTAAATCCTACAGACCTACTGGTTTGTCCATATGTGGGTGCCAGCCTGGCCACTGATCTAGGTTACCTTTTGTATATAACGCATTTATTTGACAATCATAGCAAAGTTCCATCTTTACTGTGAGTGACCTTGGGCTTTCTCTGTCACCAGGTGTGGTGACCTCCCGGGAGAGTGAAGAAATTAAACCAAGAAGACTTTAAGGATGTTATTTTTATGATGGTGTACTTGCGTAAGCATGGCTCTGTGTTGCTTCTTGAGGATTTTCTTCTCTTCCCTTGATCTGACTATTTCATTCAAATTTGTGCTCTCATCAAGGTACCAGAAATAAAAAGCATTTGTGCATCTGGTCATCTTCCTGGTAGCGCACAGACAACATTACCAGGTATTCAAGACAGACGCTTGAATTCTTATATTGAGATTTCAACCAAAGACATGCTTTTTGTTTTTTTAATCACCTTTCTGTTTCCAGGGTTGATGTAATTGTTTGCAAAATGACAGATGCAGCACACTGAAGTACAGTTCATGTATCACCATGTCAAATGCACATATTCTCTGCCGTACTGAAGCACGGAGTAAGAGCTTGTCTTCTCCAAGCCTCAGCAGTCACAATCATGCAGATAAGGAAAGACAGTGGTTAGACATGTTTTGCAGAAAGCAATCAGTTATCGGGAAGAAGCTTTTGTTATGGGATCTCAGGTCAGCCGTGGTGCGTGCAAGAACGAGGCCTCCTGTACGCCTTGAAACTGGGATGTATGAGCACGTGCACACAGCTCTGCATGTGATACAAAGACACCAAGAACCGGTAAGCACACATTTTGCTGCTTGTACTGAATTACAAACAAGCTTTTTGGTGCTTCGCAGTATTTTTCCCCTCTTTCTAAGTAAGTTTCCTTTAAGAGTTACAAGTGGCTAACCCCTTTTCTAAGCTTGTATTCATGTGTGTCCTGAGATATAAGAAGGAATTTCTTGGGGCCAGGGGAAGAGACAGGAATACCGTGCCAGTAGGATGACCGTGTGACCTCTTTGAGAGAGACAAAATACTAAGAAGGGTTGGATCTGGGGGTTGTCAGTGCTGTATGGATGGGCACTTGTGGGAAGGAAGGAAAAGGCATCTCTTGTCACATAGTCTGATCAAAACAAGCCTGTCTCATTTCTTTTCTTTTATTTTATGTATCAGTCAAAACTGTATTTGGACGACTTAATTCTGGTTTTTAGCTGGAACAGGACAGCTAAATCCTTATGTCCTATGAATTGCCACCACTGTCCTGAAATCAAGAAAGCTTTGTTGATTTACATTATCTGTTGCATATTCATAAGTAGAATAAAATATTATGTAACGCATGTTGTAGATGTCCAGATCCAAGACTTTTCAAGCTAGGTCTTTAGCTTCTTTGGGCACCTGGAGTATCCTGAGAAGTGCATTAGAAGAAAATGCCTCACTAATTAAAATGAACGTAGCATTCCACGTGTTTCTGATCAGGCTGTTTGCTCTACCACGGTAATCCTAAGGAATACTGGCTTCATAGGTATGTTCTAAACGTGATTAGGTATAGCTCCTGTTTTGACAAAGGATTTTTTTTTTACCTAATCTTGCACAGAGAAGCTGTAGGATATGAGTAAACAAGTAGTGTTTAAACTGAGGTTCTATACTGAGTCCAACTGTGGTAATTAGAAGGGAGAAGATTTACCTTAGATATTAGGAAGAAATTCTTCACGCCGAGGGTGATGAGGCATTGGCACAGATTGCCCAGGGAAGCTGTGGCTGCGCCATCCCTGCAGGTGTTCAAGATCAGGCTGGATGAGGCTTTGAGCAACCTGATGCAATGGGAGGTGTCCCTGCCCATGGCATGGGATGGAACTGGATGGGCTTTAAGGCCCCTTCCAATCCAAACCATTCTATGATTCAACCAACGATATAAGAAGATGCAAATCACGAGACATGAGTTTCCCAGCTTTATAGGTTTTACTCAGTAGGACAAAAGCATCATACCAAATTGATTGATTGATGCCTCTTGGAGCTCAAACCTTCCTGCCATAGCACTGTTTTGGCCAGAATCTCAGAGGAGTGGGCTTTGAGGAAAGTGTTTATAAGAGGCAGTGACCCCACACCCCCCCAGATCAGAACTTGGGGGAAACCAGAAGCTGCTTGCCTTGAACTAAATTAATGTAATTGGTCTCGTCTTGGGAGGAAGAACTGTTTTCGCTGGCACGTTTTCTCCTTAACTTGGCAAAGAGCAGTATGTTATGGTACAAAACTTGGAAGACAGTAGGCTGTCTGTGGGCTGTTGCCCATCTTTCATATGATCCATCTTAGATACCACAGCA
This sequence comes from Clamator glandarius, assembly GCA_033459285.1. NCBI lineage: Eukaryota > Metazoa > Chordata > Aves > Cuculiformes > Cuculidae > Clamator > Clamator glandarius. Next base: position 270,821 of record JAUNZM010000668.1, on the reverse strand, counting down.
TTTTTTTCTTCGCAAGATAGCAGGGTTGCAAATAGGATTTTTTTCTGATATTAAAATGGTTCCATATTTTATCCCCAGAACAAGTTACCTCTTGAGCCAAGAAAGCTTCATTTTGGGTGTGTGGAGCCAGGCACACACTGCTTTTGGCTGCATTAGCCAGGATTTGGTTTTTATATTTCTGTCTCTCTCTTTTGCCTCCAATTGTAGCTTTTCCTATTTTTACATTTGTATATGAAAGGTACTCTGGGTCTTTAGCTGATATCTTGCGCCTTAGGCAGTTTTATAATAGCCCAAAAAGAGGCTTCTTGGTGTAACAGATCATCCTAACAATATTGCCAGAGCTGACCTGCCAATGACAGCTACGCAGGAGGTCTTTGTATCTATATATGTTTAGCCATAACTTTGGAGCACCTTTGTTTCCCTGCTCCTAAGAGAAAGAGGTGTGTGTAATGATGTCTTGTCACTGATGCTCTCTTCTGAAAGATTCTCAGGAGTGTATGAAGTCAAGAGAAGGATGGGATTTTGTGAAGAGGAATAGTGTGAGAAGTGTTGTAAAAGGATGGAAGCAAAGTGTTGGAGAACACTTTGGTTTATCATGCTAATGAGTCAAGAATTTGCAATTTCAACCTCTTTTTATTCCCCAGATTGAAAAGAAGAGGTTTAACTTCCAGTTATAACAAAAACTTAGAACATCATGATCTACATCCAAGAGGAGACATTGTGTTGGAGAACAGGACTCTCAGCCTTTCATGCCACTAAGTATCTGCTGTGCCTGCAGAGATAGTGAAGGATGCATGACCACATCTCTTAACAGAATCATAGAATCATAGAATGGTTTGGGTTGGAAGGGACCTTAAAGCCCACCCAGTCCCAATCTCCTGTCATGGGCAGGGACACCTCCCACCAGGCCAGGCTGCTCATCCACCCTGTCCTGGAATGCTTCCAGGGATGGAGTATCCACGACTTCTCTGGGCAGCCTGTGCCAGGGCCTCACCACCCTCATCATGAAGAATTTCTTCCTAGTGTCTAATCAAAATCTTCCCTCTTCCAATTTAAAGCATGGATCATCTGCTCCTCAGAATGCAAAGCTGAGGTGAAGAATGAAGAAGTGGCATGAAAAAAAGCAATCAAAAAATTGCTTCTGAGGACCTTCTAAATGAAGGTTAATCCTAATCCCAGTGTGACAAAACAAGTCCTTCTGGCAGGTTCCTTAAGCTGCGCTCTTTTATCCAGCAGTAGAAGTGGCAGAGGAGGAGATCTTAGGGGAGAATGAGAGTTTGGGGATAGTTCACCAGGCTAAGACTGCAGAGCTTGATCCAGCTGATTTACAGCTGCTCTCTCTCACTCTCTTGTAATTGATGACTAGGTTTCGTTTTAGGCATCTGTATTCAGTTGTTCTAAGGCACTGTTGGGTAAAAAGCATCTGCCCCAATAACAGATCTCCAAGGAATGCTGGTGGTGTGAAACACTGTATTTATTGAACAAATTAGTACTGTGGCAGAGTGAATCAATGCTGAGTATAAAAACATAAAGTTTTTGCAAAGTATATGCTACGCTAAGTACCAAGATGATATGGTGCATCTCTGCACCCTCTTTTTATCTTGAATATTACAATCATATCTGTTTGTTGTTGCATTTAGAAACTAACAGGGGGAGAACATATTGTTCTGGGTCTCATGATTGTCTCAAGCCAGCCGCCACAAAACACAAATGTATTTACAGATTAAAAAGCAGGGGAAAATAGCTCTTAAAATATGTTGGCAACAATAAATTCCACTCTCTGGTTTCAAAATGCAGTTAATTGCATTTAAGAATGGCAGAGTGACCCATGCTCATCATTGAATGATAAATGGGATGGATGTGAACTGCTGAAACATACACCACGATGTGACAAAATGCACCTGCACCACTGTTAGATGAAAACAGAGAAGCTTTCTAAGAGCTGAATCTGAAAATGCCACTTTTGAAAGTCAATGGGACAATAGTAATAAAAGTGCCATTATCATTTGAGTCAAATCTGGGTCCTACACAAAAAGTGATAGATTTATTAGACTCTCAGGTTTTCATCCTTATCTGTATAAAGTAATTCCAGACTCAAAAATGGCAAATGCTGTTCAGTGTTAATTGTAAACAGATACTGTAAGCTGGAACAATTCATTGAAAGTTGTACCTGTGTTGAATTATATCCTTTTTATGTTATGTGTCTTGTTACAGAAAGAAAAAAACATAGTTAGATCTATACTTTTAGACTTAAGTATCTTCTACAAATGAAAATGCACTCACAGAATGACATGGCATGATATTCCTGTGCAGAACTGCTCATGCAGATATAAGCACAGTTACCCAAGGATCTGAACTATCTAAACAATTTGATGTGCCTCTATGTGCACTTTATCTCTGAATTTCAACTGCAGACGCAAAAATACAGGCTCAGACTGGTGCAAAACATAGGTGCCAACTACTCTGCAAATGAGATGGCTGAGCTGAAGGCAGATTTAAGTAATAGAATGCTTGGCGTCCATCTTCTGTCCTCTTGTATGTCACTTAGTTTAGACCCTCAGCTCTTCAGAGTAAAAAGAAATCAGTACCAATTCATAGTCAGTGTTCAGTGTGTACCTCAAAAAGACCAGTAGGTAAAGCCTGAAGAATCCAGACAGTAACGTGGTGCAAGCAACTGCTCTAGCTCCTCCACTACCTTATTTTTTAACATGTAACCTGTGTTTGTTCCTGGAAGATGAGATCTGGGTTCAATTACATCCTTGGACAACCCATGCAAAGTACGAAATTGCAGGAAGGGGGGTACTACAGGGAGAAGAATATTCAGGTGAACTTCCTTTTGTATATTTGGAGAAGCGTAGGACTTAAATTTCTCTGAAACCTAAGCTGACTTTTTTCCTCTCCACAGAGAATCTGTGAGCAATTGGTATGCAAAAGTAATAAATAATATAGCCTGGAGAGAGGAGGCTGAGGGACGACCTTATCACTGTCTACAACTGCCTGAAAGGAGATTGTAGTGAGGTGGCTGTTGGTCTCTTCTCCCAAATGATTGGTGGCAGGACGAGAGGGAATGTCCTCAATTTGCACCAGGACAGATTCAGATTAGATATTAGGAGAAAATTCTTCACCGAAAGGTTTATCAAGCACTGGCAGAGGCAGCCCTGGGAGGTGGTTGAGTCCCCATCCCTGGGTTTATTTAAAAGATGGGTAGATTAGGTTCTCATAGGTATGGTTTAGTAGTGGACAGGTATGGTTGAGCTCAATGGTCTCAAAGGTCCTTTCCAACACAGGAATTCTGTATACAGGTGTTTAGCGCACAGTATTTCAGAGCATATGGCACTTGTGCTCTTGTCTCATGTTTGAAAAGCTGTTCAAAAAATGAATTTAACTGAGAGTTCTTGAGCATAGCTTTATCACTCTGGAAAAAGTGGTTTCCAAAATGCTCGGGGGATAAAGTCCCTGTGAGTACCTATAGGCTGCAAAACCATCCCAGCTGGTGAGTGAAACTCCTGGGTAGCCAGGACAGGCAAGCACAGAAATCTTCCTGTCTCCTTAGATGCGCAAAAGGCATCTGTGCTGTGCCCAGGAATCTCTTTTGCTCAGCAAGAGCAAAGTTACTGTGTCAGCCTGCAGCCTGAAATGATACAGACTTGGCCTGCCAGGTCTTCAGCCCTTTCTTGTGTTAGAGGTTTGCCAGGAAAAATTATAAACAGTTTCAGCCAGAGAAGCATGTGTTCTATGCAAATGAAAGCAAATAGTTCTGGTGTTAATCATCTTGCTTGTCACTGAGAAAAACAAAGCTTTTGAAGCTCATCCAGAAATGTCCATCACATCCAAATGTAAGCTGTGCTGGCTCTGCTCACCTGTATAGTGTTATTCTCGTATGCACACATAAATAGAATGGCCTTGACTCGAGGTCTAACAAATGTATCCTGATTTAGTGGAAGTCAATTGGAAAATGGTATTGAATCCAGACTTCTTGGTTTGTTTTGAAAATAACTTGCTGGATGAATGTACCAAAACTTTGGAAACTTCAGTGGTCATTACTGGAAAACTGCCCTTACAGTATGTAATGACAGGCCATGCTTTTATCTCTGAGGCCTCCTGGCTCTGGTACAACTGCCCAGTCTACTGCTTTTATCTTCTTTAGTATCCTGGGCTGCATCAGAAGAAGCCTGGCCAGCGGGTTGAGGGAGGTGATTCTACTCCTCTACGCCTCTGTTTTGAGATCCCACCTGGAGTCCCTTGTCCAATTCTAGAGTTCTCAACATAAGAAGGATATAGAGTAGGAATGGCTTTAATTTGGAAGGGGGAAGATTTAGATTAGACATTAGGAAGAAATTCTTCATGATGAGGGTGGTGAGGCCCTGGCACAGGTTGCCCAGGGAAGTTGCTTGAAAAGCTTGATCTGATGGGACGTGTCCCTGCCTATGGATGATCTTCAAGGTCCCTTTTTGATATACGAAAGACACACAATATAAAAAGCAAAGGATGTTCTTTCTGAAGATTGTAGAGATTTGCATCTCTGTTGCTCTTTCTCTTTAGGAAGCCTGAAGCATTTTAGTAGCTTTAAATAGCAATGCTTAGTGTCTGTCACTGTACCTGTCTCTATCTCATGGTTAGGGTTTGTATGTTTGGTTAGTAACACTTGCTTTTTCACCTGATGAGCACTATGCTTTAATTTCATTTAATAAGTATGTTCCAGAGTCAGAATGATCTTCATCAACCAGAATAATTTAACTTAGCAAGTAGAATTAATTAAGGAGAAGATTGTCAAATGAAATGTGAAAAATAATCAGTGGTTCTCATTAAGGGATAATAGCAAGTTTTTTATGTTTATTGGTTTTGTTTTGGTTCCAGCATCAAATTTTAAGAACTGTTACATGTTGGGAGCATTCGTTTTAATACATTTGATCTCATCTGGCACTATGCAAATAAATAAAACCCTTTAGCCTTCTTTTGACAACCAGTAATTAAGAGTGCAAACGAAATACTGAAAAAAAGAGCTTTAAGAATAGGTAGCTAATTTTGGCATACATCAGGAGCTTGAAATATGGAACACTTGAAAGATCCGCTGAAGTCGTCTCTGTTAGACTTAATGACTGTTTCCAAGAACTGATTCAATCCTGGTAGAATTTTGGGAGATTTGAGAAAGCAAATAAAGGAAGGGCTGTTAAGAGGAAAGAAAAAGGAAGACCTGGGGAACTGTAGTCATCAAAGAGTTAGCTATTTTCAGTTCCTATTCAGAATATTCTACCTGGGGAATCTAACTGTCACTGTTGCTGTGTTTAGGTCTTTGCTTGTTCTCTGTGCATCAAAGTACTGCACTCAGAGTTGCGCAGCTCATGGCCTCGTACCTGTACTACAGCACCTACCTTGGCATCTAGACCTGTTAACTAAGGTCTGTTGGAGTATGAGTAGGCAGCAAACTTGTGTAAGTGTAACACAGATGTCAACAGGAATGGTTTTTCTGGTGGAGACCTAAGGATGCTTCTAAGATCTACTTCCTTAATGACTTGGAGCGCAACCAATGGGGATGGTGGTGTAAAACATTGGTGGAGCAAGTCCAGATGGGGATGGATTTGAAATGACTCAGACTGTGAAAGTTAGGATGGTGGATAAATTAGTGAAGTGGTCTTAGAGAGATGCATGAATCTCAATACACAAATGCAAATTATGACAGTGGAGAAGTAGAAATACAATGCATGAGTGTAAAAAAGGAACCGTGTAAGCTGGTGATAATGCTGTGGAGAAGGGTGGAAAGGAGGTTTTAATGGGTGAAAAAAAACAGTCAAGCAAGTGATGCTGTTGAAAAAAAAGTATTTAATTCTGGAGGGTGCTAATAAATATATGATTTGTCAGAAGATACCTGTAACTGTGCTCAGTAGTGGTAGAAGCTTAGTGAGAATATGGTGTGTGCGCACATTTAAGGTAAAGGAGTTAGAACTGACGTGAGTGACAAGGTAATAAGGGGATTAGAAAAATTGGAGGGTTTTGATTTGGTTTATAGAGAATAAGACACGGTCCAACTTTTCACTTGTGATAAGTCTGGATGTAAAGAAGACTGGTGCTGACTGATACCACGTGTCCCCAAGGGAGAGGGCAAGAAGTGGTTTGCAAGAAAAAAGCATTTTCATGTCAGGAAGAGCTGATCTCCTGAAACATGCAGGTGAGCATGGAGGAAGGCAGTAGGCACTCATTAGGATTGCACTTGCTTTACACTATTGCCTCAGCCAAGGAGTCAAAGTCAGGCCCAAAACACTCCAATGCAATAAAAATTAAATACTAGTCATAAGATAAAAGGAAATGTGGGTTAAAACACAGATGGATGTTGGACTAGTACAGACATTGGGGACTGTTACGTAATTTTGCCAATACAAAACATTGGCTGTGTTTCAAATCAGGAAAATAATTCCTTCTTAAATGTGCAGTGTCTACACAATGGCAGAATCATTTGCTTTCTGGATTTCCCTTACGTTACATTTCTAGGATTGTGGTAAACAAAAGGTTCATCATAAACTGCTCAAAGAACATGAGCTTTGTGGAGGTTGGAGACACCATCCCGACTGCCTATGATTAAATCCAAGAAATAGAACTTTCCAACTCAGTATTGGGCGGTGAGCCCAATGAACTAATTTTCCTTTGATTATGAAGCCAGTCCTTCGTGTATGAATAGATGTGATGACTGAGTGCTGTGGGGTTGTTTTTCAGTTTATGGATTTTGTTCTGACTTGAGGCTATACGGTATGTTATGCTACCCATCAGATTTGGCTATGGAGTCAAGCTTGAAGAACGCTGTTCTTCTCCTGCCAAGTTCTTCAACCTACGTTCACTCAGCCTACAACAGCTTGTCAGCTCTACTGAAAAGAGCCAAATAAGATTTACCAGAATGTTTCTTCCCCTCTCCCTTGCAAAAGACAATGCATTTCTTGAATCCGATTGGGCAGAAGTTCTCGTGGTACGTGGCCAACAGCTTTGTTAGTATCTCTTGTGTTCAGAAAAGGCAGTCTGCTCCTGTTAACCATTGAGTGCTGAAGAGGAGCCAGGAAGAAAACTATTCCTTCTCGTGGAGTTACGGGAATGTTCTGTTCATAATACATCTATGTTTTTATGGGCTTTAGCAAACTAAACACAGAGGGAGATGTAATTTCCACCATTATGCTGTGGCTAAGAGAAACAAAGTGAGCCCAAAGATCACGGAATGAAGGACTACTGAACTGCACAGGAGGAAGGAAGAGTTAGGAATAGCATCCTCCATTGCTATTCGTGCAACACATGGCATCATTGCCTGATACAATCTGAGAACGCTCTTCAGAAGCGTGCTCAGGATGGCCTGTAAAATTTTACAGGAAGAGTGTATTTCAAGGTGACGTTGCTATGAGCGCACGGCCGGCAACAGAACAGCAACGCCAGCAAGGGGAATGACCGAGAACAATAGAGGTGAACCTGGCATCTGTGTTTACAGAAAAACTGACTATACTTAGCTTTCCACACCTTAGATACCTCAGCATACATGTGGAGGATCATATGAAGCTAGCTCTACCAGAATTCCGCCGACTAATCCCTGGCCATTTAGCTTGATCACTGTTACGTACATTGTACACTCTTCAGGGTTAGGATGTTTTAAATTCTATAGTAAAGGAAAGCAAATCACAGCTCTCCCCACCTTTTGCTGTTCCCAATTCTGAGAACCCAACACAACAGCTTTGCTGTTGTGCATTTTAGCATGACAAAGTACTCACTGGTTAATTTTGTGTAAGCATAAATACTTAGATTCCACAGTGCTGAGTGAGTTGATGGCACAGCAGAGGCTGCATCTGGCTACTCTGGTCATGCCAGCGATGAACAGAAGAACAGGGAGTGGTGAAAGAGCATGACAGTAATTGTGCTATAATGAAAACAGGATCATCATGCAGACCTAGACCATTACTACAGCTCTAAAATTGGGGACGTGATCATAATAAAAGCCTCCTGTTCGAACTTAATGTAGATTCTCCTAGAAGAGCTGCAGGTGCTTTCACCGCACAAACTGTGTTGCCTGGATAGATCTTCAGGAGTTGGATTTACCTGCCTTGCCTGCTAGTCACGACAACACGTGTGGCTGGGCAGGCTTTTGTGTTGTGGCCAGACAACACTACAACTCATCTCTCCTTCTCTCTCTTCCTTCTTTTCTCTCTCTGCCTCTCTTCCCTCCTCCCAGTCTCGGTTGTGCAGAGGCTTTTCTTTCAGGTTCAGCTGCCAAATTTTCTGCTTCTCTCCTGTTGGGCGTTCCTCTTGGAAATTGCCAGAGCTCCCTTTTCTTCTAAGTGTTTGCTTTTCTTTTTTTCTCCTTGTCTCTAGTCTTTCCTGTTCCATTTTCCATTACATCCTTTTTTTGTGTCTCCCCCTTTTCCCCACTATTGCAACCTTCTGCAGCTTTTGCCTACAAGTTCCTGTGATTTGTGGGTCTAAGTGTGATGTTTCCTTTTGCTTTGACTGATGTGGATTGCCTTTCAGAGCAAATGCCAGTGCAGTTTGTGCTTCCAGGTAGCAAGTATTATGCCTCCATATAAAAACCTCAAGAGATTTATATCCTATGAAAGTGAAGGAGTGTGAATTAATTTGAATATTTTCAAACTATATTTGCTCAAAATTATTTATTTCATAAATTATAGTGAAGAGCTATTGGTAGAGGAAAGAAATTATTTTAGGAGTTAAGTTTTCTGTAGTGTTTTACATTGGGCTGCTTTTCACAAATGAGTAGGGGGCTTTGAAGTGTTCTGTTAAGCTGAGAGCAAATAGAGCATGAGAAATCATGTCCTCTCTGTAAATGCTGAGATATGTGTATTTTTCATACACATGTACACTATTATCAAAACGCTCTCTATCAGTTGTTGAAAACAACTTTCTCCATATTTGAGTAATGTTTTGTATTCGTTTATTTATTCAGGATGAAGAATAGCAGGAACATGAGAGATTTTCCTGGGAACCCATCCAAGAAGTGCTGGTGTAGGCTTTCTAGTTAATCAGTTTGTCAAAAGGAGCACATTTTCCAGCGTGCAACATTATTCACTTAATTTTTCATTAGATCTTTTCATGTAAGTACTATTAAGGCAAGGAGCTGTGATGTGGAAATGTAATTTATGCCAGGTCACTTGAAAATTCTGGCTTTTCATCTGTGCGGCAGCAAACTGAACTGTAAGCCTTGAGCATTGCTAAACCAGACTGAGCAACGGCGGTTGAGCTGCACAGAAGACCATACACATAATGCGGTGCTACATAAAGCTTGCACTCTGTGCTTATATCATAAGTGAGTGTTACTCATAAAGGATTTGAAGTCCCCAAGCATATGTGTCCGCTTCCACCATTAAAGTGGATTCAGGTGCTTGGCATGGCTGTCTCCAGGCAGACTTTTCTTAAATAATTGATAGCTGCAGTCCTGCTGCCCACGATTCTCTGTCTGGTTGTGCTCACGTTGTGTTTACAGGGCTGGCTGACAGAACACATGGTAAGGCTCTCACGCTTTCTTATATTCATGTGATCTGTTTTCTTCTTTTCAGGTAACAAATTATGCCAAATCAGTTTTCTTACACCTCCTGTGATAGGAGAAATTCATGCGTCAACCACAGCTGTCCTGAAAGTGTTGTAAAACTTTGAATGGTGTGAGGCACTGGGAAGATGTCGAATGAAAGGAGAGTGCCAGCTTAGAGGTTAACCTTTCAAATAGTTAACTGTGAAGAAATGTGTTGTGTTTTGATTTACCCGTTTTCTTAAGAGATAGTTATAGTGCTCCTATGTGGTGTTGCACTTGAAATCGTTACAGGCAAAAGGCAACGTACCACATGAGTCGAACAAAGAATTTACCATTAATCTAGTAATATTTTATTACTTCAGTCAAATTTACCTAACTAATTCGAAGTAGCCTTATAAAGGATGTGGCAAAGTTGTTATAGAAGGAAGCCTTCCCATTGTCTACTCCTTTGCTCTGAAGCTGTATTCAACTTCCCTCAGGGCATTGGTTTTGGTCTTCCTCAATAAAAGAGGGTGTTTATATAGACATATCAGCGTACTGAGGACAGAGAGGTTTATTATTCTGGAATCCTCAGAACAGGAAGGACGTGGATGTGTTGGAGCAAGTCTAGAGGAGGCCACAAAGATGACCAGAGTTCTGAAGCACCTCTGCTGTGAGGACAGGCTGAGAGAGTCGGGCTCGTTCAGCCTGGAGAACAGAAGGCTCCTGTGAGACCTTACGGTGACCTTCCAGCACCTGAAGGTGCTACGGGAAAGCTGTGGAGGGACTTTTTTCCCAGGACATGGAATGATAGGATGAGGGGGAATGGCTTTAAAGTGGAAGGAGGAAGGTTTAGATTAGACATTAGGAAGAGTTTCTTCACGCTGCGAGTGGTGAGGCACTGGCCCAGGTTGCCCAGGGAAGCTGTGGCTGCCCCATCCCTGGAGGTGTTCAAGGCCAGGCTGGATGGGGCTTTAAGCAGCCTGGTCTGGTGGAAGGTGTCTGTGATCATGGCAGGGAAGTAGAACTGATCTTTAAGGTTCCTTCCAACCCAGTCCGTTCTGTGATTCTGTTGTTTGTTACACAGTGACTACTGATTTGTCTCCTGGGTCCTTCCTTTCATACTTTATAAATAGGTATGAAATTTGGCATTTGCTTTGGGCACAGACTCTGTAGTTCATGAGACCAGACTTAAATTTGCAGACATGATAGGTGCCAGCAAGGGAAAACGTTGCACTGGCTTGGCCGAGGTCAGCTTTAAACAAGGCCTTAATGTTCTCATCTGTACAATTAATATTGGGTTTTGGTGGCTGTTGCAATGTTATGACTCTGGTTTCTTGATAAAGTTTGTTGCGTTTGAAAATTAAACTGTTTCAGGACTTTCAAATGGAATTAACCATTTTTATTACAGCTGTGATAAGTACTGTGTTGTGCTTTTCAATTGCAGTTGCAGCAGAGGAATTGGAAGTAATGTTCTGTGTCAAAAATGAATAGCTGCTTTGTGTAGTGGAGCTCCTTCAAAAAAAAAAAAAAGGTAATTTCTCAGTCTTAAACTTTTTACTAGTTTCGTTGATACTTTTCAAATTTGCTTTGGAAATTCTCTGCTGCAGCTCTGAAATTTTGAGGGCAAAACATTTAGAAACTGAGGGAACTGATTTGTGAAAATTATTGGTGATGACTAAGTATTTCCCAAACAGCAGCATGTGAGTTCAATCTGCATATTTTTGGAAGTTACGAGCACTTATATCAAAGGAGAGGACTAATGTTAGATGAGCCTTGTGTTGTAGTTGGGCTTCCTTTGAATCTCTCCTTATAGAGCTCTTGTGAAGGATCTATGAGAACCCATTGTTTTAAACAAGGAGTTTTGTTTCCCTGAAGACTAAAAGACGTATGACATTATTTGCTTTCATGCGCTTGGAACTACTTGGATGATTTTGAAACTGTCTTGTACTTGAAAGCGTGAAAAATGCTGCTTATGTCAGGATGCTGCACACCTGTAACCCCCATTGAGTTCAGTGATTTGTAGTCTTGGTCTCATCCTGTTCTAGCTCTTCAGCGAGCTCGGTGTCATCTCTTTAACTAGAGGAAGCTCTTGTTTCCCACTAGTAAGGTTGTTTATCTCTTTTTACATCTCTGAAGCTTTCATCCATGTAATGTAAGTCGTTTGACCCCACAGTTAAGGGCAGCTTTACTTCACAACAAGGTGTTTCATGAATTCTGTACACCTCTGGCACTATGACCTAGGTGTTGCATGCCAGCATTGTTTAAATTTTTAAAAATTGAGTTCCTTTATGCATTGTGAAAGCAGAAAATACAGCACAGTAGCTTGCTCTGTACTTTTTTTTTCCTTGTTTGCTTACCATTATTGACTCCGGATCTCTTATTCTCTTCAAAACTAACTTAGAGTTTTCAGTTCTGTAATTCTCAGTATGCTAAAGGCTATTGTGTTAACAATAATCTGGTGTTATAATAATAACAATAATTCAGAAATTGTCCAGTAGGTATAGTTTACTTTCACTGGTTATTATTTCGGGCGTGTTTACGAAGAGGAGAAAAAAGAAATTGGTTTGGTTTAGAGTTGGTTCAAGTCTGCCAGGTTCTGCCAGCAAATTGGAGCACGTGCTTTGGAAGAGCGAAAACCTGGAGACCCCACAGCTTGATTTTGCCACAGTCTTGAAGGCCAGAGAGCTAGAAAACCCATTCTTCAGTCCTTACGTGATCATTTTATATCCTGAAGTAGGTAAAGTTGTAATTATCTTGTTACTTTATTTTGCCTGAGTAATATGATCACCTTTTGAAACAGTGACTGTGAGCATGGACCAATATTGATGAATTTCCTTCAGTTAGGGGGACAACATGGTGCTGCAGACCGTGTCATGAATAAAGATGGACTTTGGAAGGGAAACACATTTTCTAGTTAAGGAAACATTGTTCAATAACGAATGCATTGTAGCAGATTTTTTTGGTTTTTTACATCATTAGATGCTGCCTTTGAATTTTGTGGTTTGTTTTCTTTAGAAGATATCACAGAGGCTAATCCTAAGGAGTACAATATTGACATTTCTGGAATGCAGAACAGCAGACAAGCATGGTTTGTGTGTGTTTTGAAGCTTTCCCTTTGTCTTGTGCATGTTTTTGGGGACTATATGACTATGTGCTGCCCTGAAAAGCTGTTAAGTGTACGAGGCTTCAGTGCTTTCCTACCAGGAGGGGAGTCTCTAATTGAATGGCTTCCACATGGAAAGCAGTTCCACAGCTTGAAACGTACCAGGCTTCTGCCCCTTAATTTACTGTGGTACCAGAATTTTACTGCATTCATATTGCTGCTGCCTTTTGTGTTTTGTTGGTGGTGGGTTCTTTTGTTGTTGGGGTTTTTTTTTTAAATGCACTCTTAATGCCTTTTTTTTTAAGGCCACAATCAATGGAAGTTAATCTTTTTGTCTGTTCTGCTTTTCCTTCTTCAATGAGAGTAAACCAGGGAATCAAACTAAGTTGTACCTGATGTACCATCCTAATTCCTGGTTTGCACTGTACTTTGGAGAGGAAAAAAAAAAGTATCCCATGAGGTAGGTCACAAATTTAAGTCTTTGTTTGCCACAGTGGTTTCATAAATGTTTGGGCAGGTCTCAGCAGGTGTAACATGGTCACATTCACTGTTTTTCTGGAGGACTCACAAATGCAGGATGTGATGCCCTTGTAAAACCCATAAGAATGGAAGGAATGCTATGAAAAGGCAGGATTTTGCTGGGCCAAATACTGAAGTATATGTTTTGATCCTGCAAACATATTCGGCATGTGATGGGGAATAAATTTGTGTGACTGGTTCTGCCCAGTTCAGGGAATGTTTGCCCTTAGCGAGGGTCTGTGGATGCCTTCAGTGAGGGTCTTCCGATTCCAACTCAGAGGTGTTTCCTGTCTGAGGGCAGAAAGGAGGGAAGAGAGCTTGTCTTGGGAGAAGAGGAGACGGAGAGGAGACCTCATTGTGATCTACAGCTTCTTCACAAGGGAGGGAAGAGCAAGCACTGAGCTCTTCTCTCTAGTGACCAAAGATAGGATCAGAGGGAATGGCAGGAATATGTGGCAGGGAGGGTTAGGTTGGACATTAGGAAAAGGTTCTTCGCCCAGAGGGTGTTGGAGCAGTGGAACAGATCCCAGGGAAGCAGGCACGGTGCCAAGGCTGACAATATTCCAGAAGCATTTGGCCAACACCCCCTGACACACAGTGAGTATTGGGGTTGTCGAGTGCAGGCGCAGGAGTTATACTCGATGATCCCTGTGGGTCCCTTCCAACTCAGCACATTCTGTGATTCTATGAAAACAAGATTCCTTTCAGAAGCCCATTTCAGTCATTGCTTAACACAGCACAGAGTTGACTCTTTTAAAGACACTTGTGTGTCTTGCATGAGCTCTCTGTGGGGAAAGACATGGAGCGTGACAAACAGATGGACAGGACAATATTTGGTGTTGGATTGGGAGGGACAGGCCAGGGGAAAGCTTGGTGATTGATATGACTAGCTGGGGAAAGAGCCCTGTCAGGTTTTGAAGTGGAACAAATTTCACATGGTAGGGAGGTGGGTTTGGGTCTCTTCTCCCAAGTAACAAGTGATAGGATAAGAAGAAATGGCCTCAAGTTGTGTCAGAGGAGGCTTAGATTGGATATTAGGAAAAAAAAAATTTACCAAAACGCTGGTGAAGCACTGGCAGAGGCTGCCCGTGGAAGTGGTGGAGTCTCCATCTCTGGAGAGGTTAAAAAACAGTGGCATTTTGTGACGTGGTTGAGTAGGCACGGTGGTGTTAGGCTAATGGTTGGACTGGATGAGCTTAGATATATTTTCCAACCTCAGTGATTCTATGAGCATCTGGCAGAGGGATTTCAATGGAGAAGGGACATGATCAAATGCTGAGCAAGGATCGCAGCTTGTGCAGATTACATCCTCTGTGCTTTTGCTGCAAGGGTAAGAAAGGCAGCTTGGAAGGCCAGGAAACGGAGTGACACAGTAGCTAGGACTGGGTAAGGTTATGGAGAAGAAATTAGTGGTGAAGGTGGAATGTAAACATCCACCCTCAGAGCTGTCAGGTAAGAGGTAATAAATAGAGTCTGTAGGTGGAGGCCCTGGGTTTTATATTCCAGGTGAGCAATCTCCTACTGGATCTGCAGAATCCCTGAGGGGGCGGGGATAAAGAAGAGGAAATGAAGACATGTCAAAGATGAAAAAATCATAACTTAGTGTTTGGCTGCATTATTGTCCAATGTAAGAAGCCTCTGTGAAAAGCATGGATTTGTACTGAGATGAGGCTACTGTATCACATCAGACTTCTCTGCGGGTATGTCTGAGAAAGCAAGCTGGCTTAATACAGTGGCTCTGACAGGTTTTCCCTCTTCTGATTAGAAATATTTTATAACTCACATTCCTAATAGAATTCAAGAAAAATTATTGCAACCATGTATTTTTACAATGTATTTTGAGACCACAGTGGAATAATACTTTTGAACTTAAAACATTCTGCTTCTGATCCAATACTGCAGCTAAGCCATCAAAAATCGATCTTGAAGTCTCCAAAAAATAGCTGCTGCTGATGTAAATGCTTTTAATGAATGCTGACGTTGCCTTGCTGAATAGGAAAATGGCACTCTGAGTCCCGAGAACCTTAAAAGTAGATCAATAGTTTGTGTGAAGATCTCCCCAGCAACATCTGATGAGCACTGATTGCCTGAGATGGTCAGGGCTGCAGCTCCCCGTGTTTGTTGAAAGTAACGTAGATGGTGTTAAAGTGTGGCCCTTGCGTGCTGTGTGCAGATCTGGACACCATGGAATCAAAAGGATCTCAAGCAACCGGAGAGTGTCTAGAGGAGGCCACAAAGTTGCTCAAGAGTCTAGAGGGAAAGGTGTATGAGGAGCAACTGAAGTCACTTGGTCTGTTCGGCCTGGAACAGGGAGACTGAGGGGGGACCTCATTATGGTCTGCAGCTTCTTCACAAGGGGAGGAGGAGCAGGCACTGAGCTGTCCTCTCTGGTGACCAATGATAGGACTCAAGGGAATGGCAGGAAGATGTGCCAGGGTTAGGTTGGACAGTAGGAAAAGGTTCTTCCCCTAGAGGGTGGTGAAGCACTGGAACAGCTCCCAGGGAAGCAGTCATGGTGCCAAGCCTGACAGTATTCCAGAAGCATTTGGCCTACACCCTCAGCCCCACAGTGTGAATGTGCAGGGACAGGAGTTGCACTCAATGGTCCTTGTGAGTCCCTTCCAACTCAGGACATTCTCTGATTCTATGGTTAAAATAGGACCAGAGGTAGCCCACTGGAGGAGGACCAACTGTACCTCAGCCACTGCTCATACACTGAAACACAGGGCTTGCAATTGTTCCCATAACGGCACTATTGTTTTTACACTGATTAATGACATTCCCTTGCTTGTGCCTTAGGGAGTCTGGTTTTCATACAAAAGTCACTGCTGTCCTTTCTTTCTTTGCTTTTTGTGAACAGAGTAAGAAGTATTGGATAACAAATTTTACAACAAGTCAGCAGTAAATCCCTGCTTTTAAAACGAAGTGAAGTCAGGATAAATTTTATTTCAAGAAACATTTCGCCAAACTCAGAGATGGGCTGTATTTAAATAGTGAAAAGAAATACAGTAATTTGTGGACTTGCCAATCTACAACCAGAGCTTTAAAGCCTACGGACAGTGTTGTCCTCGTACGTAAATAAATTTGAGTCATGCTAAGTTTTCTTTTCTTTAGGGCCAGTTTTGAGAGAAAAGGTCTTGGTGCTGGGAATGGACAGAGCAATAGCAGGGTTTGTTAGCTGTGGTGATTTATTTCTTTTCCAGTGCTTTCGGATGACACATTCTTGAAATATTAGTGAATTAGCTTCTCTCAGCTCAGCTGTTGGAGCTGTTGTTTCTCCTCTGCAGGCTTTTTGCTGTCTGTCACTGTATGTACTCACAAATGCAGCATTACTTCTGGCCTCATATTTCACGTACAAACACAAGAGAAGTTTGAGCTATATATCAGGAAAATTATTTTGCTGCAACAGTTCTGTTCTGGATGAAGCTAAAACTAACTTGAGCAAAGTGGACTCTGAGCTGTTTGGGAAAATTACACAGGAAAGAAGTAATTCTGTAAAATGAAATGTAGAAACTGGATAATGTAAGCGATCATTTCTGATTAGGTCCTTTACTGCCTATTATTTGGATAGAGAAAGACAATGGTCTAGTTTGTCATTTCATGGAAATAGAGAATTGAGACACCAGCATTTGCAGTATCACAGTAATAATTGCAATTTTTTAGCTATTATTTGAAATGGAGAAAAAACGCTTTTGTCTCCCAACAAAGATGCAGGAAATTTCCACATGGAAAGTTCAGGTGCTTTGTTTGCTCTCAGTGGTTAAATTTCATGGGCTGAATCAATCTTATTCCACAAAGCATATTGCAGTAACGACAGGAACTACTGACACTGAAGGAAGAGGCTTTTCAGAGCAAAAACTGAGTGGCCTGTACAGGTGCAGTGGTTACTGTGTGGTTTCTGCACAGTGGCATTGAGTTCTCAGCAGAAGTCAGCCTCCAGCCGTGCTTTTTGGCATTCTTGCCTATGGAGCTTTCTGTTTCTAAACATTTAGGGACTTCATATTAAAGCCCACACGGGAGAGGTAATGATAGAGGAGGAAGTGAGTAAACCCAAGGCAAAATGTGTTTTAATTATCCGAACTGCCTTTTTTATCACAGTTTTCAAAAACCATTTTAGAAATGAAATAAATGTTACGATATCCAGGTCATGAGTTGTCTGGGAGTTCCATGTTTGCAAATAAACATGACAGTAATGGCTATTTGACAATATGTACTTAGTTGAAGAAATAGCTATGCCTCTTTTTTCACTATCCCGTATGTTTTCCTTTTTCAAATTACTATCATTTAAAGGAACTTTACATCGTTATCGCTTCATCTAACCTTTGAGCTGACAAATGGATAAAAGTGAAATGGATGATACAAGAATTAGTTTTTAAATTCACAGAATCACAGAATGGCTTGGGTTGAAAGGGACCTTAATGATCATCCAGTTCCAACACCCTGCCATGGGCAAGGACACCTCATACTGGATCAGCTTGCTCAAAGCCCCATCCAACCTGGTCTTGAACAGCTCCAGGGATGGGACTTCCCCAGCTTCACTGGACAACCTGAGACAATGCCTCACCACACTCGTCATGAAGAATTTCTGCTTAATGTCTAATCTAAATCTTCCCCCTTCCTAATTTAAAGCCATTCTCCCTCATCCTGTCAGTCCATACTCTTGTAAAAAGCCCCTTCTCAGCTTTCCTGCAGCCCTTTCAGTACTGTAAGGTCACTATAAGATCTCCTCGAAACCTTCACTTCTTCTGGCTAAACAAGCTTATCTCAATCAGCCTGTCCTCATAGCAGACACGCTCCAGCCCTCGGATCATCTTTGTGGCCTCCTCTGGACCCATTCCAACAGTTCCATATCCTTCTGGTCACAGTACTTCAATTTAGAAACAGTGTAGAACAATCTAGTACAGGCTGAATGTTTGACTTCTTTCATAAATGCATTATAATTCTCTGATTGTTAAAGAGAAGAGAGCTATCTAGCGGTTACAGATGTCATCAGCTTTTGTCCAACAGCTATTGAGGACTGTATCTGACTTGAAAAGTACAGAATGGTTTAAATTATCCATGAATAATGCAAAGTTTGGGACTAAGCTCTGCAACATGGGAGGAAAAATTCTGCCACTCGCTATGGCTTTACAAAGTTGTTTTTCAAAATACAGGTTTGTCATCTGAACAAATTGAAAATCCCCAAATATTTTAAAATAAAAGTAACTGCTCGAAATGTGAATTTAAATGGTTATGTGGGAAATACAGTCTAACAATGAGTTGTCCTGTAGCCATGGGGCAAAAAAATAGGCAGAATAGTTGGCACGTGTCATGCAGGAAATTTGGTAACCAAACACGCGTCTTGTAGAGGTGAAGCAAACCCTCCGTGTCCTACTTTATTCTAGAGGGTAATGAGCATATTAGCTGTCAGCGTGTATTCCGTGGTAGTTTGCACCAGGACCAACTGTATGGCCTAAACTTGAGTAATGCCTGTTTGCCTTAAAAGTACATGAGAAAATCCAGATCAAACTGAATTTGCTCCAAGAAAAAAAAATAGAACAAATGCCACTTAGACCACAATGGAAGTAATTCCTCTTCTCGGCACTGGTTTCCTTTCTAAGTGTGAGATGTGCCCTAGCAAGTACTTGCGTGAAAACAGAGTTGAGACTGCAAGTTCAAAGCTGTAGCAGGAGTTCATTAGTTTAGGATTGTGGCTTTGTCCTTTTAACCTAACAAGGTCTCGAAGAATTAATTACAAAGCTCACATCCTGGCAGGTAGATCATGCAGAAATGGTCTCTGAAATGTTTTCAACTGCTCTGAATTACTTATTATATTAATAGAGATTTTTCCAAACAGACTCTCAGTGCAGGGTATTCCATTTTGTCTTTCTTCTATAGAGGATGCCAGTTTATTTCTTTGCCCTCTTTATCTTGCATCCTCCTAAGCACATGCTGTTACCTTTTCTGTGCTACTTCATATTCCTGTTGTTGCTTCATCCTTCGCTTAGGCCATTCCAACACAGATGTTGCACCTGCTTAGTTATCTTTAAAACTACCTCTACAAATCCCTAAATCCATCACAGATGCAAACATGAACCACGCAGTGAGAAACTCTGTCTTTTGGACACCAAATTGTCATCAAAAATTTCACCGTCACTTCTTCACCTGCTCACGTGGTACCCAGCTGCTGGCCTTGTCTTTGCCTGTAGTGCGAGTAGTGCTATTCAGAGATGAGGTTTCCATTTCTGAAAGGCTCTGTGTTAGTCTTTACTTGGCCCCTGTGTGTTCTTCCAGGGAATGTACAGAATTAGGTTTTGATGGGGGAGAGGGGAGGTTTTTTGTTCTTCTTCCCTGTGCGCTAACAAGTAAGTGCGTTTTGTAAAGAGAATAAGGCTGCTTAAGGAAGTAGAGCGGTTAGAGTGAAAACATTTAATAACTTTGGAAGCCACTATCTTTACATGTTTTACATTATATTGACTGTGTTAACACTTGGCTACAATGCCGTGCATCTCCTAATGCATCAGAATTGGAGAAACATCTGGGCTAAATAGCTTCATGCTGATCCACTGAGAAAATTCACAGAGGATTCAGTACTTCTTAAGATATTTCATTTTCTATCTAGGATAGTAGGTTGTATTATGCTTATACCGATTTACGAAACACACAGGAACTTCTTTTTTCTTTTTTTTTTTTTTCCTTTAGCCTTTTAAGTGCCTACAGGGCACATCTGCGTTTCTTTATTAAGAGCTACATTATGGCTGCGCCTTGCGTGGCTACGGTGTGGGAGAGGGAGCAAAGAGGTTCCTTTTCCCTTTGTGCAGCCCGTCAGAAGCCTGCCAAAAATTACAGACCTCTCCAGAGCCAGGACTAATCTTTTAGAAGGAAGATGTTTCTGCTACATCTCTCTCCTGCTGGCCAGGCGAGCTGGCTGACCATGTGGGAAAGTACCAAATGACCCTGTTGCAGCACAGCCAAGGTGCTCTGGTTTGAAGCCCTTTGCCGCAGGCATTGCTTCCCACATACCGCCTGTCCCTGGCAGCCCTTTCCGGTTGGATTCCTCAGGAGCAGCACGTTCACTGGCATCATCTGATCTTGCAGTGATGCTGTTCTGGGAACACCCAGCTCTGGTTTCATATGTTTATCTCCTACTGGTATGAAGAGGATGCTGTATAGCAGCCATTGAAATCTGCCTTTAGGTCTCGCGTAGGGCACCCACAAATCTTGTGGCTGTGCAGTCTGTGGTAACATAGCTTGATCCCATTTAGTGTCAGAAGGGACTTGTGGTTTCCAAAACTTCTCTGCCTTCCTGAAAAATATGTGTGCTGTACATTGCACTGCTAGATAACCCTTATACAAACCACCGAACAGCAAGCTGTTGGTCTGAGGTATGACTTTGGCTTCTGCATTGCAAGGTGGTGTTGTGCATCTACATGTCATGAATTTCAGTCCAGCAGATGCTCAGTGTGGGGGTCAGCCTGGCAGTACATAACTGCCATTAAACTTTTGTTATTGGAAAGGTGTATGTCCTCTTTCTTAAAGAAGTGAAGGATATTTACAGAGCTTTCCTTTTGACTCCTGGAAGTATTCATGTGCTGGATACATCCTTGAATTGCTTCCTCTTGGCTCTGAAAGCTCAGTCTTCATCTGGTGTTCAGGTTGGACTTCAAATTAGCCAAGAGACTGGAGAAGACACATTTTGTGTGATGGCTTTACCTTCCAAGGAAACGAGTTTGCTCAACTTAACTGCTTGTTCAGGACAGAGTTCCAGTCATGGACTAGACATGTGCAGGGTTGACGACACAGAATCTAATTGGTACAAAGATGGCATCTTTCTGTGTGGAGAAGAGAATGTTGTCACCCTTGTGTTCCTGCAAGCGTCAAGTAAAGCATCTGCAGCCATGCTTAAGTAGCATGAATATGTATACTTTGTTTTCAAGTCAGAGCCTCCAATTTCACTTACATTTGTGAGCAGTGAATCAAACTGTTTCTCGCGGTGGCTGTTTCCAAATAGCCTAATACAAATTTTCTGTTCTGTGTCCTTAATTAACTTGAATGTCTCTTTCTCTTCCAGTGCAAGGGATGATTTCACCCACGATACAGATGTTAAGCTGATGTGACAAGCTCTTACGCTAATGGAAAACCAATTAATGCAAAATGCAACAGCTTAGAGCAGAACTGGGAGGCACTGACTGCAGAGCTGGGGCAGCAATACCAGCTTGTCACCCAACACTGATCTGCTTGAGTAGGAGTGTGAACTTTGGTGCGAGTGTCCCTTCTTTCAAAGGTATGAACTAAGACCATTAATGAGTATATAAATAGATAAGAATACGTAAGTTATGAGTAATGACCATTCCTTCCTTGAGGAAGATACTTCAGGCAAGTAAGTTTTGGCATCTTGTTAACTTTTGCTTTGTACTTTTCTACCATAGTAAGAAACTGATTTGAGACATAGATCAGTAAATGTTCAGGACAATCCATAGTGTGGGGAGTTAATCTATTTTATGTGCATAGAAATGACTTTTCTAGGAGTTGTTATCCACACAAACTCATCTGATGTGCATTGTACATAAAGTTGTGTCATATGCTTCTGTAAATAATGGCTGCCTGGACCACTTCAGAGCATGTAGAGACAGCACAGTTCAGCGCTGAGAGAAGAATGCTGGCCTATAGTGTTTCAGGTCATTGTGAATTTCCCAGCCTTAAAAAACTGCCATAAACAAAACTATAAAAGCTCTGCGAGGAGGGCTCTGAGAGTGTTAGCATCTCAGGGTGTGATGGGATTTTCTGTGGTGAGAACAAAGTGCCTCAGTCTGAGGACTGAGCTTTCCTGGTGACTGGTCTGAAGCTGTAGACCCAACCCCAACAGGAACTGGTTCCTCTGCTCTGTATTCCAGCTGCTGGGCACAGTTTATTGACTTTACCCTCTCCGAACCTTGTAATGTGTGTACTTTAAGGAAAAAAAAAGAAAGGCTCCTACAAATTTCAAAAGATGAAAGACACCACCATAAGTCTTCCACCTCTGAGTACAGGAAGAAAGAGTCAACAAGCAACCATGGTTAGATTTAACACATCGTTGCCAAGTATTCAGAAAATATATAGGGGAGTGCTGTATGAATTTGCACATGCTGGAATATAGATGTGCAAAGCATTAACCGAGTTTTGCTTCCTTCCTGTGACTGTGGTTTGTAATGACTTAGAATTGCTTAAAATATTTTGTCAAAGTGTGGGATACTAAAGAAAAAAACCCATTTTGTTGGTAGAAATGCTATTTTTCTCTCCTTTTTTGAGGTCCTGGGCCACCAGGAAGACACGTTTCCCAATTCAAAAAGAGGAGATTTTATTCCTTTCCTCTAGTTTTCCAACCACCTCCTTTAATTCCTTCCAGAAAGAAAAAAAACAATCTGAAGTACTGTCATAATTTTTTATTAAAATCAAGGAAATCAGTTTGATTTTTTTTTTTTTCCTGCCAGCTTTTGCCACAGTACAGGTTGTTTCTGGAATCTGCTTTCCTCTTGTTGCTGATCACCCTGTTACTGCCCCTTTTGACAACTGCTCGCTTTTGGCCTTGATCTCACACTGCTTCTTTAGTTTCTGAAACACTGTGATATGAATGTCCATACTGTGGCCATCTCCCAAAGGTGAAGAGCTTGGATGTGTTAGAGATCTATTCCCAACATCAGTCCACAGCGTCTTTCCAGACTGATGGGTAAAATTACTTGATTGTTAGACCCACTTGTTTTGACAGCCAGGTTAACACAGATGGTGTTTCCCATTATCGCTTTCATTGTAGAAAGAAGTAGTAATGATGGCGAGTGTCTGTTGAGGAGGTGCTGGTTTGAATTAGGTTGGGTTTTTTTTTAAACTCTGATTGGAAAAATAAAGAAGAAGAAAACTTTTTCCTGGGGTGACTGTCAGGGAAATGCCATAACACAGTGTACGTCTCTGCATTAAGTACTGGATAAGCGATGCAGCTGGATTTATTCAGTTGGCATGCAAGGTGTTTCCAAGCTTAAGTCCCCAAATGGCTCTTTATTGGGGAGTGCAGGGATAGAACAAGGGATAACAGTTTCTAGCTGGGAGAGCAGATATTGAGTGAGATGGGATCTTAGGAAGAAATGTTTTCCTGTGAGGGTGGTAAGACACTGGCCCAGGTTGCCCAGAGAAGTTGTGGCTGCCCCATCCCTGGAGGTGCTCAAGGCCAGAATGGATGAGGCTTTGAGCAACCTGATCCTGTGGGAGGTGTCAGGTTGGAACTGGGTGGGCTTTAAGGTCATTTCAGAAATGCTTGGTGCATTAGTCATGGAAGGAATAAATGTATGAATCTCATACACTTTCAATCACACTGTTGTTTTTCATTGATGCCAAGCTATTCTGGGGTGTGAGTTCACAGGGAGAAAGGGTGACTAAGGTGAGAAGTGCTCCAACAGCTGAGCAAACCACATGTGCACTTTAAAATGCTGCAGGGTTTCTACATTCACAAAAGCCTCATAACTGTGAGGTTTATTAGCCAGCGTAATAATTTTCCAAGGGAAATGGGGGAAGGTGTGAATTAATTAACCCTGCATGCGCTGTAACACTGGAGAAATAGATTATTTTCCTTCTTTTCTGCATGTGATTGACCAATACAATGGTCATCCCGAATTATATGTGTATAAAAACAAAGCCCTAACTCAGACAAAAGCCAAACCAAAACAAAAAACACCAACAGTGATGCTATGGTGTGTTATGTTGTAATGCTGCTGGTAGAGATAACTCATTATTAATGCTTGGCACACAAGGGAGCCATTGGGGAATGTTTTTCTGGATGACTCTGCCATTTTTCTCATTGACTTGCAAGAAAGCTGCAATCACAGTGGAGCACATTTAGAGAAATGAATGTGGAAGACTGAGGGAATGAATTTCCAAGCAAAATCTACAGCTTTTTTTCAGATGGAGTGATTTATTTTTCCAGTTTGAGCTCTCTTAGGAGATTGACCTTGAATACCATAACCTTTGTATTTAGGGTGATATTATTGGTGGGCTTTGAAGTGGCTGGCAAATATGGTTCACAAGAAGTTTGTATTTTACAGATTTTTTTTTTTGCAGGAAAAGTAATCTTTTCTGCAAGACTCTGGAAGGATTTTATAATATGTATAAATGGAGTTTATTAATATTTTGGCAGATTTGTGACCCACATTAGTTTGTGTAACTCACAATGTATTATAGTCAGTAGTCAAGTTTAGTATTCTCAGGCTCAGTAAATGTTCCTGAATGCAATTCGCTGACCCTGACCTCAGGCAACCTGTTTTCTTAGACCAGAACATGTTTTCTCCAGAAGGTTTGGGACAAAAGCAGGTGTATTAATCAACAGAACATTTGCACTACTGTTAGAGAAATGGTGTTGATGGAAGGAGGGATAGAAGGG
Source organism: Clamator glandarius (assembly GCA_033459285.1). NCBI lineage: Eukaryota > Metazoa > Chordata > Aves > Cuculiformes > Cuculidae > Clamator > Clamator glandarius. The sequence continues at coordinate 246,326 of JAUNZM010000668.1, read as the reverse complement.
AAGGTACTTTGTTTTGTCATAATTGATAGGGGTTTGAGTGTTTGACCTTTTTATTTGCTGATGAGAAATCAGCACTGGATGGTACAAGCACAGTGATTTTAATAAGTCATGATTAGCTTGCCCCAAGTCACCAACATGTACAGCACCTTATAGTCCTCGTGATTTCTGTATTTGTGTTCCTGTACATGTCATGGAATTACTAGGTTGGAAAAGACCTTCGAGATCAAGCCTCACTGTATCTGTCCACTACTAAAACAGATCCCTAAGCACCTCATCTTACTTGTCTTTTAAATTTCTCCAGGGATGGGAACTCAATGCCTCCCTGGGCAGGCTCTGCCAGTGCTTGACAACCCTTTCAGTGAAGTTTTTCCTAACTTCCAACCTGAACCTTATCTAACACGACTTGAGGTCATTCCCTCTCATCCTGTCACCTGTCATTTGGGAGAAGAGACCAACACCCACCTCTCCACAATCTCCTTCCAGGTAGTTGTAGACAGTGATAAGGTCTCCCCTCAGCCTCCTCTTTTCTAAGCTGAACAACCCCAGTTCCCTCAGTCTCTCGTAGTGCTTGTTATGCTAGGTTGTTGGACACCTAATCCTAAAAGCACTGGAACAGAAGGTGGTCAGTGTTGCGCCGTGGGCTGATCTACCAGCTGCCCTCTGGCTCGGTGTGCAAGCTTCCTGCCCCTCTGTGGTTTCTGTTCCACAGGCAGGTGCTGCTCTCTGGTTTGCAGTGAGCCGCAGGCAGTTCCATGCATGCCTCGCTGCAGCTCAGGAGGGCTCTGTGTAGGTCATCTTCAGAACCAGCAGGCCTGCTTCGAGCAGAGAGAGTGCTGTGAATTAATTTCTCAGTGTTGCCTGCTTCTGCGTTAGAAGAGGGCATTTGTCTTGTAGCAACAGGGAAGAGCCTTTACAGAAATTGAGAATGCCATTTGCCAGGCGTTGTTCATACTCCCAGCATGAATTGCCTTTCAGGAATGTATGATTTAAATGTGGAAGGTAATCAGCATTCCTAGCTTGGGGAAAAAAGGGGAGCATCTTTGATAACAGATGGGAAAAGAAGAGGAATTAGTGTATCAGCTGAGGAAAATAATCCTGCATGTCTGTCCCAAATGCAAGAATCCCAGCGTGGTTGAAAGGCTGCGTATTCAGTAAGCTTTCCTTGGGACAGGAAGAATCCAGGCGGATATGGCCCTTCAGAGGGGTTTGCAGGCTGAAGAGACTTTGAATTTAGCAGAAGGTGGTAGGTCACTCTAATAATTTTAAGTTTTCAGATACTGATGAGAGACTTGACAGCAGAATGCCAGAAATATCGATACAGATTAAACAGTCCTGGAGGTCACTTTTTCGCTTTTAACTTTCTCTTTAACTGTCTGTTTCTTCCAACAGAATTTTTGTAAGAGTAAGCTGCAACAGCCAACATCCCTGTGTGGCAATGCTGCTTCTCCTTGATCTTGAAAGTGTAGTAATTTGAAAGAATCCTCTATTCTTTGGCTTCCATAGTTATTTACTGACATCTCTGATGCCTGCAAGTGTGCAGTACTGCGGGCGATAGTTTATCTGGGGAACTGAGGCGCTCCCGGCAGGAGGAAGCTGGTGCCATATTCCAGGAAACTTAGAGAATGCCTTCCAATCATCAGGTACTTTTCCCTCTTAGGACTTGCTGCTTCAGAGTTTCAAGATTTGCTTGGAATGGTTTATGATTCCTCTTTGTGTCCTGTGGGAGATGAGAGGCTGCTGTGTAAAGTCAGTCTTTATGGACATCCTCACTGGAATCCTACTAGAAATCATGCACAATGTGTCATTGGAAAAGGATAGATTGTAGAACTATATCTGTGCAGTGGATGATAAATACAGGTGGCAACAAAGGAACATTAAAAAGAACCTGGCATAGGAAAGCTACAGACCCAACTGAGCCAAAGTTGCCTTCAGTAAAAATGAGTGTGGTCTGTTGGCTTTGGTTGTTCCAGCAAAGCACAGAGCTTGGATTATCATGTTTTCAGATTGATCCAAACTTACAGAAGGGTTCATTAGAGACTTAAAATATACATCAAAACTAAAACCTTGACAACTTCAAAATTTTACTGGTATTTTTTCCCCCCCCCCATCCTGTCATTTCTGTGCTAATACATTTTTTTTCCATCAGCTGAGGACACAGGCAGATGAATTAATATCCCTGAGCTAATAATAGTTCTGGTGGGGCCCTGAGCTGAAGAGATGCAGAAAGCAAGCATGCTTCATTATGCATTTGAGAGTAAAAGGCATATAGAATGGGAGCAGGGGAGTCTTTCTCCTTGATATATTTCACCCAGAATTTAATTCAAGTGGAGGCAGGAACAGCGTTTCCCCAGGCACCGGTGCAGAGAGATTGTGTTAGAGCTTTTTGCAAGCCAAAGTGACTGCTTGGTCAAGTGTGACTGGACCTTTGGCTTATTAATCCCAACCAGTTTTCAGTGTAGGATAGGACCCCTAAGTAAACACTCACAGCAATTAGGTGCTGGATTTACCGTCCAGAGAGCCAGGAACAGCAGGCGGGAGCCACGTCTGCCTGCAGCACCCACCTCATCCACCTCATGGGAAGAGCTGTGCTGGCCAAGGAGGGTGAGGGGGACCAGGCATGGTGATGGCAGGAGCAGCTCCAGCCACGCGGGGCAGGAGGGAGGAGTGGGGCTGCCCAGCCACGATCGATGTTGCCCTCCAACAGCAACGTGCGGTTCTTGGCAGCTCTGGGAAGAAAAGGGGTGACACCAGCCGGAGGAAGGGTTTCTGTTTTCAATGTGTCAGCCAGCTTTTGGTTGCTGCTGCCAAAAATACAGATTTTATTAGTGCTGCAAAAAAGAAACTCTGTTCAGGGTCTTTATTTCAAATTCCAGTTGAATTCAAGTCAATACTGCAAAGCATATTCCTCTCTCCACTACCCTAATGCTATTTCACAGCCTCTGATGGAGTTGCCTGCATGTGAAGGAGTAGAAATGGGTTCTAGCTCTTTGGGGATTCTGATTTATTGTATCAGATTTGTTTCATAAATGTGAAAATTATGGGGGTGGCATAGAGTTGGTGGTAGGGAGAGGAAAGGCCTGGGATGTGTGAACTGGTTTCAATAAGAGCCAGTATGAAATTTCATCCCCTTCTCAAGGAGAAACCAGCTTTTTCAAAATCTCTCCCATTTTTCCAAGCTTAAAATCAATAAGTAAATAGCTCATGCTCAACCTTGTTGGCTTGAAATGGAACCCAGAACTGGGAGGTGCAAAGGAGACACAAAAGGCCATTTAATAGCTTGAAGGAAAATGTTTCCAAATGGCTCAGGATGAGGTAAAGTTGGTTCTTAAGAATTTCACCGTTGTGTTTCTGTAGCAGGGGTTGAAACTGAAGAATTTTATTCACCTACCCCTACAGTTGCCGTAGACCAAATAGCTATGCCAGGTGCTTGAATAAAAAATATTTGATTGCTAAAACTTTAATTGACATTAGCTCTAAAACCTCATTTTGTTACTTTCGTCTATTATCTGAGCCAAATAAACATCGAAGGGTATCTCTCACTTTAATTTAGGACCTGGTTCAGCAAGGTAATTTAATTAAGCGTGACTGTAATTCACAGCACATTAAAAGTCCCACTGAAACCTACTTCCACTGTTCTGCAGTTGTTTCAAAGCTGATTTTATTTCTTGACGCACCAAGACAAGCCAAGCTTAATTTTTTTTCATTTCAGCTCCAGTTATGAGCAGGGGAGAAAGGCAATTTAAGGTTAAGTGGAGAAAAATTTTACAGACTGCTTGGAGAAAAACTGAATTTTAAGAAGTGAAGGACACAGAGGAGCAGAAGCGTGCACAAGCTGGGTGGTTCTCAAGCTGCGAGTGGATGCTTTGTTGCCGTTTGCAGCAGTAATTGAGGGGTTGCTGGCACTGAGCCTGCCACGGGGCTGCAAGGAGGGGACAGCAGGTGGTGCTTCATTAAATACCTCAGCATCACACAGGGATGGGCTGTGTTGTGCTCCTCACCGTAAGTTGTGAGCACGTACCCCCACCCCCTTTTGCACTTTGCTGTCACGAAACCTAACGCGTGTGTTGGTCGTCGTGTCCTGGATGGTGGCAGAAAGCAGATCACCACTTGATTGCCCACCTCGCTTGACTGGGTAGCTCCGAATGTCATAGAATCATTAAAGTTGGAAAAGGCCTCTAAGCTGTCCAGCAGTCAGCCCGACCCCACCATGCCTTTTAAACCATGTCCTAAATTTCCACCTCCACATGGTTTTTGAACCTTTCCATTGATGGAGACTCCTGCCCTTCCCTGGGCAGCCTCTGCCAGTTCTTCACCACTCTTTCAGTAAAGAAATTTTTCCTAATATCCAAATGCCCTGGAGGAGTCTTTCTCTGCTGATGAAGCTGTGACACAGGGTTTGCCTGGACAAATTTCTATTAGAAAGTTACAAAGAAACCCTCACCTTGCTGTTAGCTTGGTTGGAATATTGATTTTTAAGATCCATCTTCGAGTGTGGTCCTGCTCAGTCTGGTATGAGTAACTCCATTATATTGAAAAAAAAAATTACGACTACATAAATTAGAAGAAACTTGGATCCTGTGTCTTTCAAGAAATTGTGGATGCAGTTTGGGAATTGACAAATATTTGGTGCATAAATTGAAAACACACGGAGGAAAATTTTTATCTGCTGTTAGAGATACAATAATATTGTAATTCACTTTGGTTTAGTTTTACGTAGTGATCTAGATAATGAAGTGCTTTGTTTAAAAACTATTAAAGCAGTGCTATTAAAATTAGTGCCAATCTTAGGTTAGGTCTCCTAAACTTTTTATATCTAAAATGGTTTTTATTCGATGAAAGCACTCAAGCAACTTGAGGAAAACTTTGACTGAACCTCTGGTCTAATGACGCAGAAAATACTGGAAGATTAGCATTTAAAAACAAATATTGTTTTCTGTAATACAAGAATAATTAATCATCACGTGAAAGGGGAAGGCATATAACAATGAAGCAATTTATCAAATGCAAATGCAGGGTTATGAATAGACTCCAAGAAAGCTCTTCGCTTCTTGTCCAGAGTGCGTGGTGCAGAGCTACTTTCCCACAAAGTTCACATTATGTCACTAACAGAGTTGCTGGGAAACTCGGATACTTGCACGTAGAAAAATCATTCGAAAAATGTTTCCAGTTTTTGATACAATTCCGAAAAGCATTTTTTCCCCCTCTCCTTATCCACTGCCTTTTCTGAAATTTCGGGCCACCCAGGGCAGTGGTGGGGTCCCCACCCCTGGGGGTGTTAAACTATAACTGTGACACTTTGGGACATGGTTTAGCAAGCACAGTGGCATTGGGCTGATGGTTGGACTCGATGAGCTTTGAAGGCTTTTCCAGCCTTAATGATTCTCCGATTTGGCCTCTGCTGGCAGAGACAAGAAATTTGCACATTCTGTTTGTTCATGAATGCCTTGACTTTTGCATCTTCCTGCTTTTTATTTGAATAAGCTTTAGATACTTTCCAATCATATTCAGCATATTTTCCCTGTTTTCCAGAGCAGGTGATCTATCACTGGTACCTCTGCCAGTCACAGGTTATTTTAACTGAATTATTTGTTTAATTTGCAGCACGTCTTTTGTGAAACCTGCTCAGTCTGTGGAAAATACCAAATCACTTGTTTCTTTAGCTGCCTCTGGTGGTGAAGTGCAAAGGGAACTTGAGTTAGCAAAGGGAACCCAGCACATTTCCCAACAGCCAGAGGAGCAGGCTTGGAAAAGACAGGCAAACCGCTAATGAGCTAATAACAGTATCAGAAAGGAGGAAGATCAAAGCAAACCAGCTTGAAACGAAGGGCCAGGTGGACACCAGAAAGAAATGCTAAACACTGTTGCTTTGGCAATGGGGTAAGACAACTTCAGCACAAACACATGTGTACAAGGAATGCGTCAGTTAGCAAGATGGTGATGAATTTTTCATAAAGTAGCCAAATAGTATTACACAAACTTATAATTCCTGGTATTCCTGCCAGGGGAGATTTAGGCTTGAGATTAGGAAAAAATTCTTCACGGAGAGGGTGGTTAGACATTGGAACGGTCTGCCCAGGGAGGTGGTTGAGTCACCATCCCTGGAGGTGTTTAAGGTGAGGGTGGATGAGGTACTTAGAAGCATGATTTAGGATTGGTGGGAATGGTTGAACTCGACGATCCAGTGGGTCTCTTCCAACCTGGTTATTCTGTGATTCTGTATACTGAATGTCACAGCATGAATGCTTGTCTCAGTCTTGTCTCTGGCACTCCAGTGAGCTTAATGCTATCGAAAGGGCTGGAGGTGCCCAGGAAACTATTTCTTTCTTCTCATCCACTCCTTATACGTCCAAAGACCACCGCAAAGAGAACTGCTTCTCTGCTTCTTGGAACAAGCAGCCTTAATCCTCCAGCCTTTTCTAATAAGCTGTCTTCCCCGGGCCCCTCCTCATCCTTGTTCCTGCGCTCCAGGTTTTTTCATTCTGTCCACATGCTCTGGAGACGATGGTGCCCACAGCTGAACTGCCTGCTTCCCACCGCTCAGCCAAATGCAAGCGGTACGCCATGTGTTTTGCAGATGATACGTCTGTTTGTTTTTCCGAGAATGGTTTTTCATTTTTTCCCAGCAGCATGATATTGTCGACTCCTATCTCTGATTTAATATATTATTGCTCAGTAGTGAAATGATTGAGGGTTTGGGGTTGGGGTTTTTTTTTTGGCTTTTCTGGCTGCTTTAAGAAAAGGGAAAATAATGTGCTGTAGGATCCCTGGCAAATATAGCTGATTCAATTTATTGGTTTGCTCAATGCTAAGGTTGAAAAGCCACATTCACAAACCAACCTGTCAATGCCATGAATGTCACTTAAGACTGCAGTTGGCCATAAGAAGAATTTTATGGCTTCTTTATTCGATCGATATCATAGAATCATTAAGGTTGGTAAAGCCCTCTAAGCTCGTCCGTTCCAACCATCAGCCCAACAACATGGTGCCTGCTAAGTCAGGTCCTTTACTGCCATATCTGCACACTTTTTGAGCACCTCTGGTGAAGGAGACTCCAGGTTTATCTATCTTCATGGAATAATTTAAATTGTAATTGTTTTATTGTGTCTGAAGTCAAACTTGCAAGTGGAGTTAAAAATCTAGACCTTATTTTCTTCATGTTTCAGGGAAGCAAAAAGATTGCGGGCCTTTTGTTGTCTGTGCTGCAACGATTGGGACTTCTTTTCAGCCAAAATGCTACCTATATGTTTTAAGCTCCTGCCAACAAATCTACTTTGATCGCAGGCTCAGTTTTGTTACGCATCCTTAAAACCGTGTTTTATCTTGCAGATTTACGCTGAAGCCATGAAGTTGTGAGAAATGTCAGAGAGATAAGAAATCCTGCGAAGCCCTAATTTGTGTGTGGGCAGACACGCTTCAAAAACACAGAGAGGGGAAAAAATAAGGTATGTTTCTTTAATTTTTTAACGTAATTTGGGAACAGATGAGTACTTCACTTCTTGAGACCAACCATATGTTAGTATGAAGTAGCTAACTCGTTTGTTGCTCATTTCATGACTAAAAGCTACAAATATTTTGACATCACTAGTTAAAGTTTGATAAAGCTAATTATTGTTGTAGGAGCACTCAAGTCGCTTGCCACGTTGGCTGCCTTTCAGTACATCCCACTGAATGTTGCAGTGCTTTCCAGTCAGACGTTAGAGACCATTTCATGAATGCATATAACAACCTGGCAAAGTTTCCTGTCACTGAATGTGCGCTGTCTGCATAAATCCAGGGTATTTGTTCCTGTCTCTGTCATTTTCTTCTTAGAAAACCATTTACTACACAGACTGTATCTTCTGCACACATTCAAGTGCTAAAAGGAAAAGAAGGAAGAAAAAAAAAAAGTCTTCCAATAGCTCGTTTTCAGCTCATGTTTTGGTTTCAATTTAGTTTGTGGACATTGCAACAGCTGTAGACTCTACAGAGCCAGAAGTGTCTCTTTATTTAGTCTGTGACATGATTTTACTCATTCTTCCACTGCTTCCTGAGCTCAGCATGTCCCAGTGTTGTTTGAGAGAGATACCGAGTCAGCTGGCTGCTTTTCCAGTCAGCATTACTCTAACCATGCCTTTCCCTACTGACAGCAACTTCTATGTGATAAGGACAAGTTTTTGGCTCTGAGCATTCATCAAAAAGCACCGTTCCTCTAATAAGGACGTTAAATTAAGACCACTGATCCATGTCCAATTTGTCTCCTGCACAACACTCCTCTTAGTTTGCTGCTTTAATGCAGCAGGATGGGAAATAATCAGACTTTCAGACAACGCCATGTGGCTGAGCACAGTATAGAAACCAGAATGTTTGGAAATAGCATCATTATCTGTATCATACAGATGGAGCAGCCCACGAGAGAGCTTTATATTATAGTCGCGATGGTGGAAATCAGTCAGTCCTCTCACTCCCCATCCTGCATTCTGGACAATAGGTCGGATAACAACGTGAATGTTACTTCTTTGTTTAGCTTTTGGGCTTTTTTGCTTTCTTTTTTTTTCCTTGTTTTTTTTTACTACTTTTGTAGCTTATCCCTCCCTTTCCTCAGCATCCTACTCAAGGCTGATGTATTCCTGGTGGAACCACTCACCTTCATCCCATGTCAGTTCTGCTGTTTTGCCAAATCTACTTCCGACTTCAAACTGGTGAGAGGGAGCAGTGGTTATAGGTGGAATTGAGAACAAGACTCTGTCGTCTCTTAGCAGCAACAGGAGAAGTTTGTAGACAGCTTAGGAGCTATCAGATCTGGAGATCGTATCAGGACTTGATACTGTGAGTGCTGCCGATTCATGCAGAATTATACTGGAATGGGTATTGCCAACTCAAGGGGAAAAGAACCCTCCCAATAAAGAATAGGGTGGTTGTAGTTCTTAGGTCATTTAAGTATGTACTGGCACGTAGTAACTGCATTATAAATATAGTTTGAAAAAATATGAGCTTAGTTTGGAAGCTGCTCTTGGCTAAATTATGGGGTTTTGATCCTGACCTAAACTGATCCCACATGTTCCTGGATTCTCCCAACATTTGAGTGCACAGTAAATCAACCATAGTTTTAGCTTTTTATTGCAAAGAATGAACAGAAGAGATTGGGAATTGGGTGACTTTGACATCTGTTTATCACATGGTTTAGGATTGTTTGGTATCCTTTTAGCTTGAAGATATAAGTGAAATTTAAAGCAGGTACACAGGATCAAAACCAGGTAAATGGCGTCAGTTTACAGAAAGTAGGCTGAGTATCACCAAAGCGTTAGTTTGAAAAATATTCAGTGCCTGTACAGAGAAGAATGCCGATACTGATCTTACAAGTATTAATGTTCTGCTCCCACGTATTTCACATTATTGACTCCATGAAGAAGTAAGACCACAGCAGAGAACAGGAAAGAAGAAAAAAATACCAGGCAACCTCTTTGGTAGTAATACCCAGTGCATTAAAGTGCTTTAAACTTCTGGATTATGCTGCTTATGCTTTGAAAAACCTACATGTTCCATGTATCTTTCTTTTTCCTCTCTTAAGACCATCTCTTCCCTCTTCTTTGCTTCTCCTTGTTGTACCAACTTAGTGGTGTTATTAGATGCAAGCGTATGCCCTGCAGTGTGGATCTTAGCCTTCCCTCCTCAGCTCTAAAGCTCTTTGAATTCCTGTCCACAGACAGTTTTGTCACCTGATCCTTGCTCATTTTTCCTCTGGCCTTTTATATCCTTAAGAAATATTGTAAATTTTGTTTTTGCAGCCTGTACCTGGTAACTTCTTCCCGTTCTTTGGATTCTTTTTGCTTTTGTCTTTTTAACTTCACTGTTAATATTTATAATTTTCAACACTATTAAAGTACGGTTAAGCTATATTCCTGAACTTTTCTTCCCTAATGGACTGACTTTCTCCTCTGAAACCTGTCTAAGCCTGTCTTGCAGCATGTTTTTTGTGAGCTGACTGCCCACACAAGTCTGCTGCAATGTGGGCTGTAGAGTCAGATTGTCTGAAATCTTACTCAGTAATTACCAGGTAATAAAAGTTAACTGCCCCATAAAACCACATGGAAGAATCATGCTATTGCTGACTTGTCCTACTCGGTCATCGTCTTCCTATGTGCTGGAACTTTTGGGCAGGGGGAGGACTAACCAAGGTCCCTTTTCGGTCTCTATGTTTCTATGATATCTGGTAACCTGGTTATGGGTTGCCGAAGTCAAGGCTCAGAGGATTTCTGTAACAAACTGGGAGCCTTAAGCAGTGAATCTGAACTGAACAATTCCCATTTTATTTATCTGGGGAAGGGAAGATAAATAAGCCACACCAAAGTTGTCCTCTAACTCTTAGGTGTTTTCTAGGCCCCTTGAAGAATATTTTTACCCAGTGATGCTTCAAGGGTAATCTACTGCAGCACTAAATTAGTTGGTGCAGAGTGAAGGTCTCTAACATGGACTCAGACATGGAGCAACTTTGCAACAAGCCTAAATTGACTATGACTCAAACTGGCAGAACAAGTCTTGCCTCTCTGGTCCAGTAGGAGCGTGTAATAGCTTTATAGTGAAATGAAAACTGCCAGGTTTCTGCCAACCTGCTAACAGAATTTATATCGCTGGTATAACTCGTAATTTTTTACTGCTGTAGTTCTGGTAACTTCTTTTATCATCCGTGTCTTCTGCCTCATTTTTTACTTCTTAAAGAGATAACAATCCCATTTATTTCTTTTGTCTCTTTATTTAACCAAGTAACTGAGATTTCAGTCAGCCTCAGAGGCTGCAATTTCATTTGTGCAAAGTATCTGAGAGGATTGTGAAGGAGTTTAAAAATTATACAGAAGGCTCTTAAAATGGATGGTAAGTTGCAGCGGGGGGAAAGCTACTGAGTTGTAGAGTCAGGCAATGTGAAAGGATCATAGGATGTAATTCAATCTGTGCTCCTGCCCTGAAGCAGAATATTTACACTAATATTACTAATAGATACTCATCTAAACTGTTCTTAAATAACTCCAATGACAACTTTGTTCAGCAGCTGCCTACCCTTAATGTTAGAAAGTTTTTCTTCATCTTGAGTCTAAATATTCCTGGATGTCATTTATGTCATGTCTGGATCCCAGACATAACCTCTTTGGGATGGTGCAAAAGTAATTAAACTTCTTTCCCGCTTGTTGCACTGATTTTCCAGGAGTGAAGGAGAAAAGCAACAATGTCAGGGTTACTATCAGAATTAAATGGGTATTTTCAGTCCTTTTTGTCAGATGGATCATTACAGCGCCAGTAATGCCAGCAGACAATTCAGGCTCCCCTCTTTGCAGGAGGGATCACAGCAAAGTGTTTTCTGCACCGAAATCAAAATCCTGAGCCATCTGCAATGGCTGCACATGGCCACTCTGCTTTTACTTAAAAACCAACGAGCTGTTATGCTGAAATCTAGACAAGGAGGCTGTGAAGAGGAAACACACGAGAATGCCTTGATTAATAGCATCCCTAAATGACAATGGCTGTTTTATAGGTTTTATAAGAATTGTAGTGTTTCTCATATATAAAAAAGGACAAGACATGGTTGTAATTAATGGAAAGGCTCTTCGTTGAAGCTGTTGACTGTAGGAAAGAACCCAAGCGTTTCTCTGGCTCCTCAGTTGTAAAACTAAATACATCTAGGACTGTGTTGTGTCACTCTATGGCATCTTTCAAAGCTGTAATTAGCAGATACCTAATGAGTTGCGGCTACAGCATGTGGATCCGATGACTCAAATATTTATTTTAGGCCTCTGATTCTCTTTCTCCGTGCAAGGGAGAATAGTTTGATTTTAACACTTAGGGATTCATTTTTCTTTGGTTGTCTTCCTTCAAAACCTCATCGCTTCCAAATAGTCTTGTCAGACTGAGTCCTCTCTACTGCTTTCAGCAGAAAGGTATCTCTAAAACATTTGGTGGTAAATGTCCTTGCTTCATTAAGCCTTTTTTTCTTTGCCTGAAAGCCATATTTTCACTACTGTTGGTGGAGTCTGATGCATATAATGCAGTTGGCCCTTTGACAGTTATAAAGGAGCAAATTGAGGGAGTGACATTGCTACCTTCCCTGCATTATTTAGCAAGGTTTCAGCTGTCTTATTGCTTCACAGTGGAACTTGTGAGCACAGGGCTGCATCTTGTTAGTGGTGGGTGGAAACAAGCCAGGCTGTATTTTTAGCTTTAAACAAATTCAGCAATTTCACCAACAGGGGAGGGTAAGAATATTTAGGAATCTAGGTCCCTGCCACTTCCCTGGCACAACAGACACTTCTACCAGAAACCATGAAGTGTGATGCCAGTAATAAGTCAGATGCAATTTAGTCTTACAAACTCAGCCCAGTGTACACCTCCTCTTTTTCTGTACTGACTTTGCTTTCTCCCCCCAAACTTTGTATTCATTTACCTGCTTGTCAGGACTGAAGCACAGGGCAGACAAATGAGTTTTATAATCATGTTGCGACTATGGAAGATCTTCTCAAAATGACCCCCTGCACTGAAATGTCACCATTCCTAAATGTCAGAATGTGCAGGGTATGTGGGTAGCACCACTATTTGATACTCAGCCTTGGAGAAAAGTACCGGCCTCTAAGTGTGGAAAGACTGAAACATTAGGCTATAACTGGTTTTTTGGCCTGAATTGAGTGATGCCAGATGATAACATAGACCTCTGTCTTATCAAGGATACGTGCTTCTGCTTGAGAAGCCCTGATGTCCCTGTGATGTGTCCATAGGGCAGCGGTGATGAAGTAGGAACGCCAATCTCTAGCCTAGATCAGAAGATAGCAGGCTGGGTGGCTGCAAACCCTCCTGTGCTTGGGTGCACGTTACTCTCTGTAGGGCCAGGGAAGGTAAGGGATGGTTGCAGCCATTCTTCCCCTAATGTCTTCTTGGACAATGATTGTTAACACCTTACAGTGTCAAGGAAGCAGTTGTGTACAGGACAAGAGTTTGTGTGATAGTTCAAACTCCCTAGTTTGAGGCATTTCCATTTTTTTTGCCAGTCCCCAGGCATTCCTTCCACAGTCTTCCCAGAGCCTATTTGGAGCCTTTGAACATCAGTTCTGACAGTGATTTCGTATCGACTGTGCTTCAGCTGACCTTGGTTCAGAAATTTTCCAGCTGCTTTCATTTCTCATCCGCTTCCACCATAAAGAGTAAATATTCACAGAAGAATCAAATATTGAACTAAATGAAAGATAAATATCTTTGGGTTAGCAGTTTTTCTCCACAACTGGCTGTTCTTGAAGACTGTTCAAAGGCATTCTTTAAGGAACAACTGCCTGACTTCAGATGTGAGAACAGTGCACCTAGACACATAATAGGGTATCGCGAACAACTTGTATCGTGTGTACCTGAAATGGATTTTTTCCTGGAAGCAGCATTTTTCTAGACATACATCTCAGGGGACCTGAACTGAATGTTGAAGGAGTTTTGAATGAAGAAAGAAAAAGCATGGGGGAGGTCAGCATGTGCTGTCAGAGTATCTGTTTTATAACAGTCGTGGTTGTCACAATAAACATGATTAATTTGTTCTTCATCACCAGCCACTCTCTTAATTCTCTAGATGGTGGCAAAGATGAATAGGGAGCAAGCTCCATCCTTCTGAAAAGCCGTGAATTTAAACAGTGCCAATCTCATCGTTGCAGGCAGTTGACCAGATCACATGTAAGTTGCAATCAGACCAGCAGTCCTTTTCCTAACAGGGATTTTTAATTTGCCAGCCTTATTTTTCCCTCAGCCCAGTTATTTTTCTTTCTGTGATGAAAACCATGGCTACTTTTACTTTATCAAATTTGCTTTAATCCGTGAGCACTAAGTAATTAATATGCAATGATGCAGCTTATAGGAGGTAGGCAATAATTTGGCTCCAAGTTGCCCCAAAGTGCATAGGTTAGAGCTCATGTCTTTGAGTCAGCCCTCTCACTAATGTCCAAGCTCTATAAATCACTTTCACTTTTATTTTATGTTTTTATTTAACGAAGTTACAGAAAAATCATGCCAGTGGGCTCTGTAAGGCACACAGAACCAGTGATGTTGTATGTATCTCTATTTTTTTTCACAGATTTTCTGTTCTGCTGCCCCCTGCTCTCCCTTCTGACAGGCTGCGTTGATTCAATTTTGTCAAGTTGCTTTTGGGTATTTTTGCAGTCATCCATCTTGTCCATCAGATGTCCTTTATCTGGAGTGACATGTGCCTACTCATTAATTAGCAAAGTGAAGTTTGCCTGTTTATAAATGGCTTGGATGTTGCTGGGTTAAGTTGCATTCATAGATTCATAGAATGCTTTGAGTTGGAAGGAACCTTAATGCTCATCCAGTTCCACTCCCTTCCCACCAGACGAGGCTGCTCAAGGCCCCGTCCAGCTTCTCTGGGCAAGCTGGGCCAGTGCCTCACCACCCTCATTGTGAAGAATTTCATCTGAAAGTCTAATCTAGATCTTGCCCTTCTAATTTAAAGCCATTCCCCCTCGTCCTATCAGTCCATGCCTTTGTGAAAAGCCCCTTCCCAGCTTTCCTGTTGCCCCCATCGGGTACTGGAAGGCTGCTAAAAGGACTCCCTGGAGCTTTCTCTTCTTCAGGCTGAACAAGCCCAACTCTCTCAGCATGCCCGCATAATCACTGCCATCTTCCCACGCTAGAAAGGATATTTCTAGTATATTAATGATGGAAGATCCAGAACTAGGAGAGTATATTGGCGACTGGGAGTTTGGCTCTGGCATTGCGACCAGATGTATTTGTAGTGACCCTTGGGCATTCATGTAACCGTGGGTTTTACTTGTGACGTAGAACCAAATCACGTTTCCTTTTCTTTAGTACTCTTTTCATTGTCTGTGAATTATATCTCATTTCGAGATATAGCAAATGACAATTTCAATTTCACATCCAAATGGGATTTGAAAAGCCACACAAGATATGGATTTAACACTTTACATTACCACATTTGTTTTAAGAAAGCATCCATACACACTTCAGATACTGCATTTAAGCCTCACTTGCGTTAAGCAGCAGCAAGTCCGGGTCACTGAGGCAGAGAACATAGCTCATCTACACTTTGAGGTGGATTGGCCAGATACTCATATATCAGTTCTCAAGCACAGGCATTAGTCCTTTTTTTTTTGTCAGCTTAGATGAATTGGCTGTGCCATTCAGAACTCTGTAGGTACAGACACATCACTCACCGTACAGTCTGGAGAGTTTTCAACCTGCCATTATAAAATACCTTAAAGAGAGGGGTCAACCACCACGTTTCAAAACTTTGCCTACTCATTTTGACCACTCGTGTAAATCAGAAAACAAATTTTATGATCACTTGGAGGATACAACCCCAAATTTACAACTGTTACCTGACAGCTTTCCGAAGAGCAGAGACAAGAAGGCTGGGGAGGGACTTTTTGCAAGGGCATGAAGTGATAGGACGAGGGGGAATGACTTTCAGTTGGAAGGGGGAAGATTGAGATTAGACATTAGGAATAAATTCTTCACAATGAGAGTGGGGAGGCACTGGCACAGGTTGCCCAGGGAAGCTGTGGCTGCCCCATCCCTCAAGGTGTTCAAGGCCAGGCTGGATGGGGCTTTGAGCAACCTGATCCAGTGGGAGATGTCTCTGCCCATGGCAGGGGGCTTGGAACTGGACGATATTTGAGTTCCTTTCCAAACAGACCGTTCTATGATTTGCTGTATAGTTTAAAGTTTTGAAGGTGTGCATGGGGTTTGGATTTTATTAACTTTATACAAAGCTTTATAGCTAACTCATGTGACTGGAGGGAACACAAGTCTCCATGAGTCATAAAGTAGCTAAATGATTTCTACTAGTGAGATAACCTGCTTTGGCTGTCAGTCAAGCAGTTCTTATTGTTCTATTGGCTGCTCTCAGACATTCTTTACTGGACTCAATTAGAGGAACATGCCTGTTAGCAAGGATCTTCTTGCTTTAAAGATGTTTGTAATTCTTACTACCCAAAAATCGTTCCCCTTGTTTAGTATCCATTTAAAATTAATGAGAAAATCCAGAACTAAACGAGGTAATGAGAGTTGATTAATTGCTCTAACCATTGGCAAAGTAATTTGCAACAGAATAATTTAGGCTATTAGCCTGCAGTGTACAACAGAGGGACTGAACTGCAGAGTGTTACCTGCAGCTGGGAACACGACAGTGTGAACTGCCTGAGCATCCCTGCTCCACCAGAGCTCACAACCTTCAGAGTAATTGGACTTGATCAGGTAAAGGCTGGAAAGAATGAGCTCAAGAGATGCATAGCATGACCAGACACTTCCCGTTAAAGTTGTGCTTCCTGGTGAAGTCCATGGGCAAAAATGGTTGTGATATTCCATCCTTTTCTTCCAAAAAGGTGACTCATGTCGAGGATCGTGCAATTTTTCCTAAAAGGGAAAGACCAAAACTCTTGCTGTTGTGGGAAAAGTGAATTCATTGCTTTTTCCTCCCATTAGATCAACATGAGAAAACTGGCAGATATTCTGATGGTTTCCTGACTTGAAATGCCAAATCATTAAAAAGCCCATCTCTGAGTTCCAAGGTGGGTCATGGATAAATGACACAGTTGTGTTTGCAGATGAATGGATAAGTTGACCTTTACGTCTTTTCAACTTGCTTGCAGTGACTGCTGTCAAATTAACATACAAAAAAAAAAAATCAAATTGCCTTATAATTTATAAAGGCTGGTTTACTTATCATTGTGAGGGTTTGGAAATTTGTACTGAACGAGAGGAACGGGCTGCTTTTAACCTCGCCCTTCGTGCTCCGCCTCCCAATCTGCTGGCCGGTCTCCCCATCATAACCTTGGAAAAAGCTCAGTAATTTCAACCGCATTTGAGATGGGATTTAATCACCTTAATTGCTTATGAGATCTATGAGTGCTGGGAGCTGGATAGAAGGAAAAATGTGCACGTTGATGCCCACACTGACAGAAGCAGCGTCAGAAAACATCAGTTTTCTCATGGGTTTGACAGGAGCTGCTGGGCAAACCCATGTCTCCAGCTCCAGCCTGATCGCTACAGGCAACCACAACTCAGGCTGATGTAGGAGAAGAGCAGATGGTCAGGCTTCTTGTGCTGGAAGGAGATTTAGGGGACAAAGTGCAAAAATAGGAAATCAAGTTCTGCTAATTTTGCTGCTCATGGATTAATCTTTTATTATTGGTACTATATGACCCAGCAGCCTCAGCTGAGTGAGTTTTAACTTTCAGCCTAGGTGGTTTTTTTGTTGTTGTTGTTGTTTATTTGTCCAGGGGAGAGGGTGTATCCTAAAAAAGTTATGCATTACACCAGTGAACTGTTGGCTGCAGCTCTCATCAAGAGACAAAGAAAGTCGGGCCTAATGACTAAAACAGACAGCAGGTTGCAAATTTGGACTTTGTGTTGCATTCCAGTCAGTAACATGAAAGGCAGGAAATATCTTACATGTGCTGCCTTTGGGGAACAAGAGAAGATATGGAGGTCAAGCATGGATCTACTACATTTGCTGATAAATCTTTTCAATAGTGATTTTTTTTTTTTTCCCTTCTCCCTGCCCTGAGCAGTGTGGTGTTGCCTGCAAAGCAGTGGGGAGATCAAACAGCCTTTCAGCCAGCTGCTCAACATTGGTCACTGCCTTGGAGAGCGATGGCCCCATCAGCGCGGCTGCGTGCTGCCGTACATCACCCAGCACACGCGCAGGTAAGCACCGTGAATGACCTTGAGCGCTCCACCAACAGCACTTGGCCAACATCACTAATAGCGTCAATCCGTTATCTCCCGACGCAATCCAACAAGCTACTGGAGACAGGGATGACTCTGGAGCAGTTTTTAACTGCTTGCGGTTGAAAGCATGTCTAAATTCATTTTAGTGAAACCACTGCAGGGTTGGAAACCCCTGCTGTTATTTGGATTGACAGAGGCTGTATTCCTTTCCGCTCTTTTGTAAAAATAAGGTAGCAGAATTAAAGAGGGTGTCATTTGTTGTGACATGAAAATTTGAGCTGTTCACTGGTGACATGGTGATGATGGTGTGGTAATGGACGAAGTCAAATTGTGATTTTTTTTTTTTTCTTTATAAATCCTGAGAAGCCATAAAAAAACAGTGACTTCACTGTTGCTATGTAATATAGCAAATTATATTAAATGCTTCTCAACGTAATAGGTTAAGGGATGCGATCCCTGGGTTAGAGCACTACAAGAATCAACTGGAAACCCAGAGAATAAGCAACAAAATACTTTCACAAGCCTGGATTTTCTCTGCACAAGGAATTGTCTGGATTTCTTGTTGCCCAACAAGGTACAAATGAGGTTGTTGTTTTCTCAGCTGCAAGTTATTGGCGTGGGGAATGACGTGTCAACAAAGCTGCTTGTGCCTGTGGAAGTTTCTAGACTTTAAAGAGCTACTGACAAGGTAATTGTTTGATAGGTGCAATATGTTATGGGATCACTGTCAAAATCACATGAACATCAGTATCAGGTCATATTGTCAGTGTATGAGCAATCTGTCCTCAAATTGTGTCTGAAAGCAACAAACCCACGTGTATTCAGAAGTCCCATTTGCATGGTAAGTGGAGAACAATCTCTGCTAGTGATAACACGTTGTGGTCAATTTTCTCAAAATTGCTGAGTAATTTGTGCCAGACAAATACAAACTGAATATGTTCTGCATAAACTAAGCGTCTGCTTGGCTGGTAGAGCACAACCCTACTCAGACATGCTGCTTCTCCAAGTGAACTCGGAGAAAGAGTCTCAAAATTCCAATCCAGTGAGTTCAAATTCACATTGCTCCGAGCAACAGAGAGTTTATTGAGTTAGTGAATAGCATTGGTTGGTTTAATTTGAGCCTTTCAGAAAGCAAAAAAATCAGTCAGATTGGTAACGCTGACAGTGTCCATTATTATTATACTTGGGTCTGCTTGCATTTTTCTCCATAATCATGTTGTCATAAACATTTTCTGTTGAAAATATAGAGTGAACAACCCTTTTGTTTTTCCAATCCAATGACTTTTTGGAAGACAAACTGAATAACATTTCCATAAATCAGAAAGCATTAATGGTACCGGGGAGGAGGGAACTTGTTTCAGTTTGACAGAAGATTTCGCTCTTTTAGAAAGTTTCTTTTCTGTGTTGGGTTTTTGTGCACTCAGGCCATCTACGAGTGAAGTTAAAAAACAGTTTTGATGTATGAGGTAAGAAAATGATTAATACTAGACTTTAAGGCATTTAAGAAGACTTTGACCTTAACAGTGAATGTCTTGTTAAATCAATAAATTAGAAGTGAATCTACTTTATATTAATAACAAATATAAGTATGCTTGAAATGTCTGTGAAATGCCCATTCCCATTTCCTGTATCCACTGGTGAAGCACAGCTCTGATGTTTTCTCTCGTATTTTTCTGAATCAGCCACCATTTCTATTTAAACAGGCCTTTCAGCCCTTTACAAACGTACTTGAAAACATGCATCCAGCTAAGAACTGATATGCAGGGTCCACATCCCAGGAGACTGTTGGAAACATGGCTGTAGCTCTGTGTCTGCCTTTGGCACACGCATATATATAACATAGGCCCTTTTATGGAAGGGGTACACTGTGGATTTCTCTCTGTACAACTTATTTGCCTGTATAACTTATTGATGAGATGTGGGGAAATCTCACATTCCAGTCTTGCTCTTGCTGCATCACCAGCAGCGTATCTGGCAAGGAGATCTACCCCTCTGTCAATTTTCCTGGTCATGTCTTACATGGACTTCTGGGCAAAATTTATTTCTGCAAGTTCGAAGACGGGATTTGAGATATACAAGGAGGCTGTGCTGGCTTTTCAGTTTGGAGTTTCACAGCCTGTGTTTATACTTACAAATGTGCATCTGTTGATTGAGTTCTTTACAGAGACTTCAGCTGGGATAAAGAGGTTGTGGGATGTGTGTGGGATCTTTGCCAGCAGCTGAAGTCTGTCTCAGAGGTCCAGCCGCCCATGGGGAAGGAGTTAGCTTATCCTGGTGTTGGAATGGGATCAGTATTGGCACATCCAAATAGCAAGGTTGGCATCAACATTCCAGTTGAACCTCATCTGTAAGGTGACCAAACTACAATATTGTGACTTTATTGCATTCACATTGGTTCCTTGTTTGAAGCTTTTTTGTGGACCTGAAGTAGAAGAACTGTTTAGAAGGCACCCATATTTTCTCCCATCTATTTCTGTTATAGACAGATGTACTTTAGAAAGGTAAATCCTCTAATCAGATGTCCCTAATGGAGAATGCCTGCCTGTCTTATACTGTTCCCTTCAGACTGTTGCTGTTGTTTAATAACTCGAGTAGGTGATTTGTAGCCCCCTTTTGGGGGAACATGTAACACCATTTTTAGAAGGCTGTTTGCAATATGGACCTGTGAGCTTCCTTCATTCAAATTCACGTGGCTCCAAAGCCGTTCCTCTGATGCACGCACACGTTTTGCTCAGAGCAGTTTATGATTTTGTTTCTTGCAAAGCTTGTAGGGATCTATTCTCTTTGGGTTTTTTAAGTCCTAAGCTGAGAATTTCAAACCTCAGGAAGACTGTAGGAGCAGTTTCCATTAAACTAGTGCTTGTAAAATATTACCTGTCTTTTCCTGTGAGGGTGGGGAGGCACAAGTTGCCCAGAGAGGTTGTGGCTGCCCCATCCCTGGAGGTGTTCAAGGCCAGCCTGGATGGGGCTTTGAGCAACTTGATCCGGTAGGAGATGTCCTTGCCCATGGGGATGGAACTGGATGGGCTTTAAGGTCCCTTCCCACCCAAACCATCCTACAAGTCTATGAATGAGAAGACATCTGTTTTTGTAAGGGAGGGTGTACTTTAAGGTAGTAAACCTTATCAAAGTCATAAAGTTTTATGAATTTTAATGAATGTTATTCTCAGAAGAGTGTGAATCTTATTGTCAGTACATTATCTGGGAAAAGGTTATCAGATCTGTTCCTAAACGAGAGGGAGATTACATGGGTTTGGGAAGAGAGTTTAAAATAAATCCCTGCACGCCCTTCAGCATCTGCACTGAGGGAGGTGCACAGGCGATGCAGCAAATAGCTGACTTTAGAATTCATTTGGCTTTCCTATGTCCAAAAACCAGCAAACTGTTGTGTCTTGCAGGATTTATCTTCTGTGCAGGTTTTTGAATCCCTTTCTTGAGACAGATATGATATGACCTGCTTGCTATTCTCATAAGCTGCAAGTTGTTAAACTTCAGATTCCTAGGTGACCTTCCGAAAAGGAGTCCCTGAACTGTCAGTGTCCTACGTGCTGGCTGGCACCCAACCCATAGGTGAGCCTCCACTGACCTCAAAGTACTGACATCAGTCACCTTGGGATGCATGCTGAATTGAAATCCAGCTCTAGCTAGTGACACAAACCACGTTATAACTACTGGTTCAAACCCCATTACATTTATGGCTCAAGCTTGCAGTCTGATCTTGTGCAATAACACAAGATCTGTTTCAGCAGAAACTGGGAAGCAATTTTTGTTACTGATGCGGGGTTGGTTTTTTTCCTGTTCACTTTAAACTGTTGACATGCTGCTAAATTCGGTGTGCTGAAGGTGTTTCCATGTGTCACTTCTAATAGGATACAGGTGTCAGACAATTCGAGATTATTTCAAACCTAATTTTCCTAGAGTGAAGATACAAACAGTTACACCAGAAGCAGATGTTGGGCCTTTCTCACCCCTCCAAAATGTGGTTTGGCATCCAGCCAGACTGAGTCTGTGGGGGAAAAGAGAAAATTATATTTAATTTAAGCTTGCTCGGTTTCCTCCTTTCAAAATCTACGTGAATGTGCAATAGCCACCCCCTCCCTCACCCTTTTTCCCTGTGCTTACACAGGGACTACGTATCCTGTTGCAAACAGATGGAGTACAGGCAGGTTGGGACGTGAACATTTTTCTGTCTCCACACTATCACTTTGCGGCCCAAAATCTGGCATAAAATGCTATCGTTTCCTTTTTGTCCTCTCCCCACTGTCTCTGTCAGTTACTTTTCTGCTTGGAATAACAGCCAGGAAGCAGAGGTGGCAAGGACTGCACGTAAACCAGTGGCTCAGGGTCCTGCCTCTGTTCCACCTCCATTGACCTACCTGGGGGTGGTCACTGGGATTCAAGAGAGAAGCCCAAAGAGTATCTCCTTCCTTCTGCCTTCAAGCTGCCATGATTTTTCCCTAACACTTCTTATTGTTTGAAGCGGTGATCCTTTTCCACCTTGTGTTGTTCATGCAGTTTTACATACGACTGTAACTAAAATCTCAGTTATACAGCGTGGGTATGAAAAGGAGACCACTTGCCGGCGCCAGGTTATCATAAGAATGGTACGTGTTGTCCATCAACAGTACTTTAGTTACACTTGATTAGAATTTATGTATGTGAAAGGAGAAATTGAGCTCACTATCCTGGTGTTACAACCTTGTAGAAAAGAAGATCTTCTTCTGAGGTTCACTGTGCAAATTTTGGGTTTTGCTGCTCAAACACATCTTCCTTCACCTGCTTGGACTAAATGAAAGACTTTAAATCTCACTGGCACTACAGCTGTATTTGAAGTCAAATTACCATACAATACCACAGTTGAGTGATTTTAGTCCGAATAACCACACATGAAAAAACATCCTTAAGGATTTCATAGAACGTATTGTGGAGATGGCTTTCCATTGCATTGAATCAGTACTTGTCGGTCATACAAATCATAGAATCATAGAATGGTATGGGTTGGGAGGGACCTTGAAGATCATCTAATTCCAAGCCTGCTGCTGTGGGCAGGGACACCTTCCACCAAACCAGGTTGCTCAAGGCCCCATCCAACCTGGCCTTGAACACCTCCAGGGTATGGGGCAGCCACAGCTTCCCTGGGAAACCCGTGCCAGGGCCTCACCACCCTCATCTTGTAGAATCTCCTCCTTCTGCCTAGTCTAAACCTGCCCCTCTGCAATTTATAGCCCTTCCCCCACATTCTATCACTACAAACCTTTATAAACAGACCCTGCCCAGCTTTCTTGTAGCCCCTTTCAGGGACTGGAATGTCGCTATAAAGTCACTTCAGAACCTTCTCTTTGCTGCTGAAAAGTTGCCATCATAACTGAACAACAAATCCTTTAAGAGTCATAAGTGCATACTGTGAAGTGAAGGGGCAGCATATTTACTATATCCAGCTCTGCGTGTCAGAGGAAGAAGGGCATGAAGGATGAAGTCCTTCTACATATGGTGAAGACTCCACTGGGCTCTGCTAAGGATGGTACGTCGCCATAAGGAGTGGCTTCACTGAGTTGAGTTACACTTCATCAGAATTCTTATAGGTGACAGAGAAATTGAGCTCATAATCCTGGTGTTATAACCTTGTAGAAAAGAAGACTTTATTCTGCAGTTCACTGTGTGAATTCTCCGTTCTGCTGCTCAAATACATCTCCCTCCACCTGCTTGCACTAAACAAGTTGTAAATGGTAGATACACAAGGGGAAAATGAGCAGATGGTGGACAGGAGGCAGTAATGCTGCTGCTCTTCTGCGTGGTGGTGGTATGGATCCCAACAGAAGGTTTTCCAGTCAGCCCCCCGCCGAGGCCACCGACAGAGGTGAGTGGTTACCATCAAGAGGAAGCATCAAGCGCTGGCTTCCGAATCAAAGGCAAAACTATGGAAACGCCACTCTGCAAATGGGGTTTTAACGGCGCTGCCAGGAAGTTATCCAGAGCTATTTGAAGACCAACTCAGTAACAGGAAATTAATCAAAAGCATTTTTGAGCGGATCCTCAGCCGGTGAGTGCTGCTGCGGCTGTTCATACTGCTGAACTCTGGCAATTTACCCCCATTAAGGGTCTGCTCAGATGTCAGATGCTGGCCACTGCCAGAACAAGTGACCTTTCTGCACAGTACATTAAGAAGAGAACAAAAAGATGGAAATTCCCATTTTCCAAGTGTGGTCCAAATAAACCTCTGCTCTTGTTCACCCAGCTGTGTTGAAGAGGAATGATTATAACAAGCCTTTTTTTTTTTGGCCTGCACCTGTCTCTCTTCCACAGCTGAGGACACACTGCAATCGACTTCCCCACAGACCTGATCCTGTAAAAGCTTCAGGTGGAAGTTATATTCATCGTTATCTGCATCTATTTTCACTTAACCACTTGAGGGGGGAAAACACCTGAGGGCTCTCAGTTACTGGAACACGCAGTAACTGGTCTCCCACAGTGAAGAAAAGCTCCCCCGTTTCTCCCGTCCCAAATACATGAGGATTTATTTTAGTTTTCTTTCTTACAGCAATCAAGGTCTTGCCAAGGAGAGAAGATCAGCTTTGAGCAGCCTTGCGTGACTGTTAGCCGCGGTCAGTCTCTTGAGAAGGTGATGGCTTCGCTCCCACCTAGGCAGAAAGGTTTCCTCTCACTTCAGGTGAAGCCACATGGATCAAGGCAGTAATTCCCATTTTATCAGGAAACATCCAGGAAAGAAGTGTGCCAAACTACTGCAGTAAACACGTAAGTGTGATTTTTCTGAGGAATTGAAGACTTTGATAGAGCAAAACTGGGTTCTGCATTGCCCGGGGAGAAATGGGAGGCTGCAGAACTGTTGTTTTTCCTCATAGCCTATCCCTTTATTGTAAAAGTGGTTAACATCTACAGAGTGCGATGAGCTATTCTGTTTATTCTGTCCATGTAAAGAAGTGGCCTTTCTAAACTGAGGATTTCACTGGAAGTATCTCCCCTCTTTCACAGAAAATACTTTTTTATATTTGATTATTTTGCTCAGGTAATTCTTACGTGTTCATCCACCTTCAGATGCAGTTTGATTTCTGGTACAGTGATACAGGAGAACTAATACTTTCAGAATTGGCACTACTGGCATTTTTTTACATCCTAAATTACTGAAATTTCCTTCCTTAAAAATGTGGTGCCTGGAAACTGACTGACACTACATTAGCAAATTATTTTTTACAGTAAGTCAGACATCCCACAGAATCTGTATTTCTGGGGAAGAAAAAAAATCAAAATACATCTTGAATTGTTCTGTGACAAGATTCTTAAAGAAGTACTTAAAATACTTCCAGTACTGAAACGAGGCTATAGGAAAGCTGGGGAGGGGCTCCTTATCGGGGGGGGGGCAGGGATAGGACAAGGGGGAACAGTTTTAAGCAGAAAGAGGGGAGATTTAGATTAAAGAAATGTTTTCCTATGAGGATGATGAGGCCCTGGCCCAGGTTGCCCAGAGAAGTCGTGGCTGCCGCATCCCTGGAGGTGTTCAAGGCCAGGCTGGATGGGGCTCTGAGCAACCTGATCCAGTGGGAGGTGTCCCTGCTCATGGCAGGGGGGTGGAACTAGGTGGGCTTTAAGGTCCATTCCATGACTCTAAGATGCTGCAGATGACTAAGACAAGACAGCATGATGCTCACTGAAAATTACAAGCCAAAACCATGCATAGCACTAAGACACATCAAAACAGAGCAAGAATAATATGTTATTGTCAAACAAAATGCTGCTTCATGTTGACCCAAAACCCAATTAACTATGAGGTTCTAAAGGGATGAGTTTTCCAGGGGACTTGTAGCTATTTCTGTTGTAGATTAGTTCTGGCCTTGTTACTGCCTACCTGAAATAAGGATACAATTAGATTTTTCAGAATACTATTTTTAATGCAAACAATACAAATGCATTTAATGCAAACAGTATCCCCAAAAATATCTTGCCCTGGAGTAAAAAACCAGGTTACACAAGAAATTTGGAAACCTGTCTTAAATATTTTAACAGATAACTTTTAGAAAGATGCCAGATTCAGTGAAGATTCTTTTGCCTCCTAAAAACGATCATTAATCAATTTGTCTTCTCTGTCAGTAGGACACTCATTGTAAGATCTTTTTGATTTGAAGGCAGTACTGGAACTTTGTGTAGTTTGATTCTCTGTCATCTGGGTATGGAGCAGAATTGCATCCACAAGTGCTGCTGTTAAGGATTATGATTGCATGATAGGAAATGACTACTTTGGGCATACTAATCAGCCGGTGAATAGAGTCCATAAAAACTAGGGATACGAACCAGAAAATGTTATTCATTAATTTTGTTTATGGTTATTTAATTTTAATTATAATACTTTGAAGCTATTTAAATCGACAACTCCATCCTATGTGAGTTAATGGAGCGTATTTTGCAAGAATAATCAAGGCCTGGTAACACAGATCACTACAGAGCCTGTAATTAAATCTTTGATGAGAGTTTCAAAGTGATTTTTAAATGTGCCACGAGGCTTATAAAAAGTGCTTTACAACGGCTTGGCTTCTGCCACCGTGACTTCACAAATATTTCTCTGGCATTGTCCAAGGTTAATTTCCATTCACATTCAAAATCGAAACGCTTTTAATTGAGTAATTGCCTTGCAAATAAATATTCTCTGGAGGTAGGAAAAACAATTAATTTTCACACCTGTTTTCCTGCACAAGTGATAATAAGGAATGTTTCTCTGCGGACCATAGATGCCTGTAATATTGCTAGAATCATAGAATCACTAAGGTTGGAGAAGACCTTTAAGATCATCCAGTTCAACTGTCAGCTTCAAACTCCTGTGCCTGCAAAACCAAGGTGCCACCTCTGCACCCTGATTGAACCCCTGCAGGGACGCTGACTCCACCTCTGCCCTGGGCAGCCTGTGCCAATGTTTTACTACTCCTTTAGTAAAGAAATGCTTCCTAATATCCAAACTAGACCTTCCCCGGTGCAACTTAAGGCTATTTCCTCTCACGCTGTCCCTCGTTACTTGGGAGGAGAGACCAGCACCCACCTCATTACAACCTTCTTTTAGGCAGCAACAAGGTCTCCTCTCTTCTCCTGCCGTTTCCAGTGATCCACAATCTAGGAACACTCGTGCCATTATGCCTTGCGGAGCAGGGCATTGGTGATGCCCATTTCAGGTGTTTTCTTCTGTGAAGAGATGGTGCAGGATCTGTTTTTACAACTCTAATTTTGGCACCGTCACAATGGTCCAAGAGGACTTCACCCTGCCACTGACAACAGATAAATCTCATTGCTGTAGGTGCCCTGGCGAAGGGCTTCAGTGGCTCTTGGCTGCTTTCTCTGCCACGTGCTGGTTTCTGTTCTGTAGGAACCGGTGCACGCTGTTCATCCATCACGGGTCTTGTTCACATCTGCGCCTTCTCACGCGGTGCTCAAAAGTTGTCACCCTTCCTGGAGTCTGTCAGGAATAGGGCCATCACACCTATGTAAGCAAGCCCACCCGCACCTCTGACAGCAGAAGAATGAGGTGGAAGAGTCTTTTTTTTTTTTTTTTTTTTTTTTCTAATCTGGAATCATTTCCTTGTAACTGAATTGGGTTTAAGAGGCTCTCACTGCCTCATGTTACAGCATGGGAGCTCACAGGTTTCCAGTGATAAGCATGCTGGCTGTAGGCAATTAAGAAGCCTCAGGGTTTTAAGAGTCTAGTCACTAAAATATGTTACAGCTCAAGCCATTGTTTAACACTCTGAGGCTCTTACAGCTGTGAAACACTCCCATCATCAAGTAGATCTCTGGAACTCCCTCAGGAATGGCAGGCTCTAGGTATCCAGCTGCTAGGAACAAAAATAAATCTCTTTGAAGACTTATTTGCCATCACATTGTGTGAGGACTTTAGAAAGGATGAAATATTTTAATCATTAATCTCCATTCATCAAATCTTGACGTGCTCAACAAAACTCTAAAATAGTTTCAGCTGCGAGTTGAAGGGCGAGCACACCAAACTCTGTACAGAGGTATCGGTTTTGTGGTTAAGATATGCCACACGCAAGACATGCCTGTCGCAACCCAAACAATTTCTGCTCACTCAGAGATAATAGAGAGTATTTCATAACTCATGATTATTCATCGTACAATCGTTAAGGTTGGAAAAGACCTCTAAGCTCCTCCAGTCCAGCTGTCAGCCCAGCACCACCGTGCCTGCTAAACCACGACCCAAAGTGCCACATCTACGCCTGTTTTGAACCCCTCCAGGAATGGTGACTCCACCGCTGGGCAGCCTGTGCCAGTGCTTCACCAGCTTTTAGCCATCGCGGAGGGATAACAGCAGAGCTTTAATATCTACTTAGCACAAAACCAAGTATTACAATCTTTTCCATTAATGGTCGAACAGCCCATGACACAGTGTTTGTTATCATCACTGTGCTGTAACTCAAGCAGCAGTGGTCACAGTTATTGGAAATTATCACCTTCGTGGCAGAAGCCTGATCAAAACCTCAACAGAACCTGTAGAGTTTTATTTCAGTGGGGGTGTAAGGAAAATCCATTTTTCTTCTCTCTTTTCTGAGCTGCTTGTTTTAATGGAGCAACTGGTTCTGGGTTTTTTCCCCTCAATATTTTTAGGTTTTATTGCTGACTTAGAAAGAAAGGAAATTAGAATTAAAGTCAAGGAGAATTTGGTGTAGTTAAGGCATTCATAGAGCGGTTTGGGTCAGAAGATCCTTGCTAGGACTTATAAACATTAGCTAAATGAATAGCAAATGTGTTGCACAACTTAGAGGTGAATTCCTAATGACTTAAAGACTTTGAGGCTGCCAAATAGTTCCAGGCGAGGCACCCCAACATATTTCTTTAGAGTGGTTTTCCTCATAATGTCCCTTCTATTTTATAAAGCAGTGTTTTGCTTCTCCCTGCCTTCCACCCTTCTTTCTTGAACAGCCCTGAGCCCATTAATGCTGCGTTTGTGATGTTGTGCTGGTCTGTGATGCGCAGTCAGCAGAAGAAAAGGTTACTGCACGTGGGAAATGACGCTAGATCTCTACGTGCACAAATATCCAAAGTGTGCGCTTCAAAGGAAGGGGAGTTTATTGCTGGCCAAGCGTGTGGCTCTTGCATGAACGTCCTAATCACGCTGTGCTTTTCTAGGAGACAAACTCTGCCAGACTCCACAGAAACTTTGCATCTGTGCTTCTTAATGTCCTCTGTCAGAGGGACAAAAAGCCTTGCAGTCATTTGGGGAGGAAAATCCTTATTCCGCTTCAGAGACGAGATAACGTCCAAGGGTGCAGAGGTTACACAGCCTTCCCAAATCCCTACGGCATGGAATGAGGAATAGAAGTCTTAGCCTAGGAGTTATTTTCAAGGGCTTTTCTTTTCTTTTGAAGCACAAGCCAAGGCCTGCTGCCAACTCTGTGGAAATGTTCACATTAACATCAGTATTTAATTTTTCTGGGTTTTGGGCTCTATTTGAAGACGGACATAAAATAATATTAAAATTGCTATAAACTCTTAAAAATATTTCAACCTGCTCTAGACTTATTTTATAAGCTGTGTGGTTTTGACTATGGCTTTATTTATGCCCATTGCTGCAAGTTGGGATGAGAGTCTGGGCAGCGCTTTTCAAGAGCAACGACGAGAATCCTGCTGTAGCCCTGCCGACATCACCTTCTTTCTTCGTGCGGTTTTTCACCACGTTTGCTGGTGCTTCTGATTTTTTATTTAACTATTCGCTTCCAGAGAAGATTTTTCCTGTATCCTTATTTCCAAGAGCTTTCTGACTGATTTATTTTCTATTTTCAGTGCTCAATGAAGCAGAAAAACAACGTTAGTCTTCGGCGGCCAGGGGAAATATCAGGAGTTCGTGAAGGTGGTCTCCAGATGATGTAGCCCTCACCGAAGCAATCGCGCCGTTCTGCATTTTCCCCAGCAAGGGAGCAAAATCTACAGCAGCAGCAGTGCTGGCAAGTGCAGGTAAGCTGCCTTCCCTCAATGTGCTAAGAAACCACCAGCGCAAACACATTCCAGCTTTGGCAGCATTCAAGTAATGGCTACTACTGCTCCAGGGAGGAAATAATTAAAGCCATTTCTTGACTCTGACAGTTTGATACTGGTGGTTTTCAATAGCAAATTACCAACATCTGTACAGCAAGACTCGGCTACTGCAGCAATTATTCAGCAGGGCTAACCACAGAGGTGCTGGGACTTGTTCGTTTTCTAAATGTCCCCTGGTAAGATGTGACCTACAATTGGGACCTAAACTACCTGCGATGCCAATCTAGGTCTCTTGTGTTAGAAACGTAAATGAAACCATACGGAAAGCTTAATATTCTGTGAAAAACCCAGTGGCAAATGCATCAAAGACAGCAAATGAAAGACTGGAAAGACATCTGAATGGGTTTCTTAATTACCTAACAATTTCAAATTTCCAGAGCAATTCAGAAGTAAAAATTATACAATTCATCCAGTTCCACAAAAGTGATGGCTTTTCACTCCCACATACCATGTTACATGGAGAACACAAAGAGCGTGTGACTGTACAAGGTGGAAACTTGCATCTATGGCCCATGGCAAGCAACGCAGCACAGAAAATTTTCCTCGCTGGTGAAAGAAAAGGGTAGCAAGAAAGTTTAATAAGCTTACTGACTCAAATATTTCTTTTTAAACACTAGCTAGAAAACGTAATACAAATCTGAGTAGGAATGAGATGCTGTGATGTGAAATACATTTCTGAGAGAGAATTGGATTTGGATTGATAAAAATACTACCTTATTATTCTACTGCTTATGTTGTAACTAAGCCTCTGTCAGGGTTTTATGTTATAATCCATTTTGTTCGAGGATTTACTGATCTATAAGACTTTAGGTTAGTTTGTAAATTGGCACTCTTGTTTTCAGCTCCATTTCGCTGCTCTTTAAGCATCAGAACCTGATCAAGGCATAGTACAATTGCTGTAAAAATACGCAGTTTTAAATTAGAGCTTCAGACTTCAGCAGTCTTATGGGTGGCCTGGTGGGGGATAAAAATACCTCGTACACCCATCATCTGATAAGTGAGAGGCTTTAAAATACTGTTGGAATATCTAGTCACTTTGCCTGAATAGCAGTAGCAAGACAGACACAAGAAACAATGTACTGACTTCTAATGTAATGAAGTAATGAACTCATTTGCAAATATTTGATCCGTGTTAGTGCAAAGACAGATGTTTGCAAATCCATTGCAAAACTGCTAGCCTGCCTGTTGCAAATTGCTCTATGCAGTGGATCATCCTGGGTCTGCACTAATCCTGCCTCCAGCTACTTCACTGCCAAGGAAGGAAAAGAAAATTATTATCACGCATCAGCTCCTTCTTGCACTTACCAATGGATAGGCACATAAGGGCACATCCCTCGCTTTAGGAGATTTGTGATAAAGATTTTATACAAACTGTGCAGTGTGGGAGAAAAGGCAACCAAAGGAGAGTTGCTTTGCACAACTGTGCAACCTGAACTGAACCAAAAAATGTTGCATGACTGGAGACACGGTTTGTTTTCATGTCTTTATTTCTTTTTTTAACATTTCCGTAAAATGCTATGCATAATAAGTATTTTTATAATATTTATAATATATAATATTCATAATAAATTTGTACTTCTGCTACAACGCACGCACATGGAATCTGTTACATTGCAGAGACTTGTAAGCACAAAATTTACTGAGAGATTGTATAAAAAACAACTGTCTGTCGCGTTAGTTGTATTAGAACCACAGAAATGCAAACAGTAATAAAGTAAACTTTTAATACTGCTGATAGATTATACCCTTTACAGCCCCGATCAGCTAATCAGACTGTGTCACCTATACATACCAGACGGTTAAACCCTACTTCCCTTCAGAGAAGAGAGAAACATCCTTGAACTCCTAGGAAATCGGAGCAAGTCACTAATAGTTTGATTGATTTAATTCAGAGATCGCTAGGCAACTGCCTATCAAACTAATAATGCATTTAATTGATTGTACGTGGTTCTGTTTTGAAATGGATAAGGAAGAGAGCATCTCATTGTAATGATGCCTCATCAGTACTGGAGCAATTTTCAGTCCCCATTCCAGAGTACTGCACAGGTTCTGGACGGATTTAACCAGTATCCATCATGTACGTTCTCCTTCTCAGGTAAAAGCAGGTCACTACGTTTTTTGTGGTAGTACAAAACCCAAGTGCTGTGAAGAGAAATTAAATGCAAACTAAGTAGATAGGGAAATGTTTGTACAGTTTTGGAAAAGAAGAGAAGCAGGTCTATATACAGTCAGATTTATATTGCGTAAAAGAAAAGAGCTGGGTGAAGATCTTTTCACTCTTAATCTTCGTTTGACTTGAATGTGGGCTGAGCAAGTCTAGATGTTATGTTCACATCAGTAGCACCTTGAGACATTGTGATGACTTATCGCAGTGAGGCCCCATAAATCAATATTGATAGCAGCTTACCTTAAGGCTTCTTAATTAAGAATGCTACAGTGGCACAGCTTCCAGGCAAATGCACAGTGCCTTGATTTATGGATGTGTTTAGGGGAAAGGGATAAGGATAAGGTGTAACAGTTTCCTTCTTTTGCATTTCAGATTTTTCTCGTATAAGGTGAAATTTAGAGTTTAAAAAGAGGAAGGAAAAGCGTGCAATAAATAAACTAAAAAGACTGGTTTGTCAGTGTTTAGGCTGTTTGAGAGGACTTCGGCTTCTTACCAGGGTACCAAACTGCCTCATTGGCTATCGGAGTCATCCCGGGGCATCGACCATGAAGCTAACATTAGTGCTGATAGGAGATTACTGCCCTGTAACTGGGGTTGGAGTGAGCGTAAGCTGCGTCGCTGTTCTGTCACGTTGGTCTTCTGTTTTGTGTTTCTGCTGAATGCATTTACTTCCACAAACATACTGAATTGTGGCCATTTATTTACAAGATCTCCATTCATGGAAATCCACCAAGCTGACTTGGAGTGTGTTTTCTCCTAGGGAATCTACGTAATCCACTCCTTATTTTTAACCAACCTCTTGATGCTTAGGGAACAGTCATTTATTTTTTTATCAGGCTGGTTTAGGCAACAAGTTGTGCTGTGTCTGACAGCCTTGTGCGTTGTGTGTGTTTGTTTGACTGGAGCCATGTGCAGGTTGCAGAGCAGAGAATCCGACCCGCTGTGTCACTAACGAAACCCTGGGGCTTTGCACCTCCATCTAGTTCTGTTTCTCAGCAGCCAGCGAAAAGGAAAAGTAAGGGAAATCTCACAGAATGATTTCTCTAAGGAATTGTTTCTCATCTGCTCATATTTACACAAAAGTAAATATAGAGAATTATGCCTTTTAAAGCTCAGGTCTTTGAACGGAGGTTTGTGCTTAGCAGGCATGAGTCAAGAAGTCGCTTGCAACAGAACTGGGTTTGTTTTTTATCCTTACTTGCAATATCCTGAGTCCCTGCTAGCTATTGCAAACAGTTTGGTGAGCAAGCAGATGAAATGTCAGAGGACAAAGTATCACTCTCTAAGGAGAAAGTCTTGGCCGTCGCTAAGGTAAAGACAAGACATAGACTAGAAAAGCAGGATTTAGGCAGTGGATTGATTTTTTTTTTTTTTTTTAATAACACTTCTCCAAAAGCAAGAAGCAAACCTTAGAAAATACTTTTTACCTCTGATTCTAGAAGAAACTAAGTTTTTTCCTATCCTTACTGTACTAAATGCTAGTTTGTGTTTTCTGAACATCATGAATAAAGCCAGACAACTCTGTAGTTTCTGGAGAATTTTACTGATTGTCTTTTAATTGAGGTCATGATCTTGGCTGGAATCATCCACTCCATTCTGGATTTTAATTTTTGCTCAGGTGTATTGATTTCTAGAGGCTGGCAGGCATTACTTCTCTGTATTCAAAAGACTGAATTTTGAAGGTATTGAAGCATAGAAACTACAGAGCTTGCTGCTTAAGGCATTGCATCTTGCATTTTTTCCAGGAGGCTGAAAAATGATGCTTTGTTTCTCGATTGACCTGTAAGGGACATGAAGTTCTCCCAACAACCATGTTCTTAAGACTTCTTAAGAAGGAAATATGGGGTTTTTTTGAACATAGAGTGTTCTTCAAAAAACTGTTTGGATCCCTTGCTTATTCTTTTTTACCCTTCACTCATTTTCTTCATTGTTTTTGTCATCAGTGTTAGACTCTTTGAGGGATGGTGTCTTGGGAAAGACCATGGTACAGTTAAGCTCGTTCACATCCTCGATGTGGAGCTGTATCGTGCTGCTGCTAGAAGAGAGCACTCATTCATCAAAGGCTTCCACTCCCTTTCTTGGAACCCACGCATGGCTTCATCCGCTCTGTTGCTCCACCAACTGCAGAACAAACACAGGGGAGGGAACGGCTCCTTCCTGTCTCTCTCTGGTCCTCGCCACTGTTAATCATAGAATCACCAGGTTGGAAAAGACCCATCGGATCATCGAGTCCAACCATTAACTCATGGGGCAGGGAGGTCTGAGCTGGATGATCTTTAAAGGTCCCTTCTGACCCAAACCATTCTGTGATTGTTTGAGCGACTACGGCAATAGAAATGTGATGCTTATTCACATATACAAAGATAGAGGGAGAGCAGTTATGACACGGACTTTTAAAGATGAGTGTATGTCACTCTCTGCTGCTCTGTCAGTGCTGGAAGAGTGTGTGTCCATGCTCTAGCAGACACGTGCTTGAAGATTTAACTGGGCAGAAGCCCCAGGTTCTTATGGGGCAAACCCATTGCTGTCTGTGATCCAGCGTTAACACAGACAGCACTAATAAATTGCAGTGCTTACTGGGATGTTTCCTTGCCCTAATAAAGAAAGGAATTTTTATAAAGTAGATACTATACAGAGTAATATTTCTCTCCACTGCCATCTAGTGAAGTTATTACACTGTGTGAAGGTTTTGGTGCTCTCAGTTGAGTGTCGTCATCGCTGTCTTAGTAGCACACAGGACTTTGTGCGGAAAATAAGAGTTTCAATGCAGAGTAGCTAATATTCATTCTTAGGGTAATAGCATAGAGTAAAAAATAAGCAAGGTATAACAAATTTGATCATAGAATTCTAACAATGGTTCGATGATAGAGATTTTATGCACATTATCAGAAGAACAGAAGTGACTGGCAACACCTAGATCCAAAAATCCAAAGTTTTGAATAAAGCGAGGACTAAACCTTTGTAGGCTGGCGCAGTGGTTTAAATTCAGACTTGTTTTCAAAAAGTACACGGGTTTCCTAGGAACTAAACCAATATAAGTTAAAAATAAAAATCCAACTCTTGTGGCAAATTTCTGTTTCTGTTTTGTGAACCGTCCTGAAAGGCTTGAAGCTTTAGATGAAATTATGGTCTGGTTTTATTGAAGGCTTTCAGAAATGTGTTCTCACATAGTGTATCCCTTCCCTAAGGTCTGAAAGGGACCTCAGAGGTCATTTGGGGATTGCCCTGCCTCCAGTGAAGCTCATCATCCAGAAACTATTACTCCCTTCTTAATTTTTTTTGTGTTTTTCAGAGAGTTGTCATGCAGCCCCTCCGTCTTCTCTAGCTTGAGCATCCATTGCTGACTCCGTCTTTTCAAATGATTATGTCTCGTATATTAGTCTGCACCTTCTACTTCAAGTTCTCAGAGTGATGCTCTGATGGTTTTACTGCTTCCACTGCCAGGGTGGGCACCCAACCAGGTTATGCTGCGAGCACGTTACACCTCTCCATTTCTTTTCAGCTCAATGACATTGATTTTGTTAAATATCCTTGACTATTTTTATCTCATACAAGTAGGTCAACTCCTTTTTTTTCCTGATAGTGGAAATAGCTAAAATAGGACGTGCAGCTCTGAAATCATTGCTCTCTGTATTGTTTAGTGACCAAAATCTGTCCCTTAATACTCTTGTGAAAGTCTGCTTAAAATCAGAAGCTGTTCCCAACACAAGAGACTAAAATTAATTTAAGCTGGAAAAAAGATATAATATTGGCATGATTTAGAAGAAGGAAAAATCAAAAGGAGTGAGTGAAAAGCATGTCCCTTTGGTGGCAGAAATCTCTTTCCATTGCTGTAGGTGAGCAGTATCTTGGTGTATCCACACTCCAATTCATTTATCCTATTTCCATTTCAGTTTCAAAAGCATTGATACATACTAGGCGGATCTGTAAACTTCTCTAAAGCTTTAATAGCAGCATGGTGGTTTTTTTTTTAGTTTTGTTCTTCCAGACTTATTTTCCACAAAATCTACAAGGCAACATTTACCAGCAAACTCTGTGTGTATCCTTCAGCCCTACCTGATTAAATATTATCTTAAAATGGATATAATAGATGAGTTTATACTTGGAGTTCATTGCTGAAGTTGTGCTTCCAGACAGGAGCTGTAGGGGTGTGGAATTTCTCTTTTTGCCAGAGCTGTGGAAAGGAAGTGAAGCAAACTGGTCATCTGGCAAGGAAAAAACAAGTTTAGGGTGTTTTTTCCTGGTTATTATTTATATTGGAGGAAACTATTATTTAAATTCTTCAATTGAATAGTGTCGTGAAGTGTAAATTAAAGAAGAGAATATCTTATATTTGTTTGCTACAATGTTTGGGAAAGTCAGGAGACTGAAAAATCTGATCCTTGTAGTTCTGAATGAGCTTGCTAAATTCAGTAATTGGAGCCATATTTAAAGAAAAGAAAAATCCTTTCTTTGGTTTGCTGAAGAAAGGCCAAATAGGATTGAGTTGTAGCCACTGCCCCCCTGAGCCAAGATAACGACTAAGAGAGGAGTTGTTTTACCTGCCTCTTGAGACGACGAATAACTGAATAATTTTAAATCACACAGTCTGCCTGGGCGTATTCACAGTATGTCAGGGCAGCCAAACAATTACTGCATTGCTAATTGTAAGTAAGCAGGCAGTTTGTTTTGTCGGCAACTTCACTACTGATCTTCTGATGAATAACATTTAATTTCCAGCCAAATTGCATTTGAACTTCTTTGTTCAAGGAGTTCCCTTCCTGAGTTAGAAGCAACGACTTTTCAACACTCGGTTGCATATTGCCATACTCCTTAAACTTTAATTTTATTGTGAAAACACAGTTCTGAGTAGGTACCTTCAGCCAGTGCTTTATCTTTTACAGTTGAGCTGCTGGAGCGTGTCCAGAGGAGGGCAGCGAAGCTGGTCAAGGGTCTGGAGCACAAGTCTTATGAGGAGCAGCTGAGGGAACTGGGGCTGTTTAGCCTGGAGAAAAGGAGGCTGAAGGGAGACCTTATCACTCTCTGCAGCCCCCTGAAAGGAGGTTGTGGTGAGGCGAGTGCTGGTCTTTTCTCCCAGGTAGCAAGTGATAGGAGAAGAGGAAACAGCCTCAAGTTGCACCAGGGAAGGTTTGAATTGGATATTAGGAAGAATTTCTTTACTGAAAGAGGAGTGAAGCACTGGCACAGGCTGCCCACGGCAGTGGTGGAGTCTCCATCCCTGGAGGGGTTACAAAACTGTGGCACTTTCTGACATGGTTTAGCGGGCACAGTGGTGTTGGGCTGATAGCTGGACTGGATGATCTTAGAGGTCTTTTCCAAGCTTTATGATTCTATAAAGTCTTACAAGTGAACGGCATATGGAGAACCAAAACGTGGTTCCTAAGCAGCCCAATTATCAATAAGCAGATTAGAAAGTAGATTATGTAGTTAAAGATATGAAGCGCATCAAGAGGAAGAAAGAAATTTAATTACTATAGTATTGCATGGTTCGCATTGTATTCTCAACCAGAATTTGAATTCCTTGTTTTGAAGTTGCCAAGTAAAGTTTTGGTATGAAAAAGTTCTCTTTTGTTATTCCTATGATTATGTTGGACCTCTCATCCTCCAAGCTCTTTTTTATTTCCTGTGAAACCATCTGAGCTTGTGGACGTTCCTACAGGTGATGCTGATATACGTTGCTTTTATTGCCTCTGGCTTCAAACCAGTGTGGCAGATTGAATGCCGCGGCACCTTCGAAAAGGGACGAGAAAGGAAAACTCCACGAGTGCTAAGTTCGCTTGTTCTTCACTTTTAGAGAAAGCTGCTTGATGGATCAGTGCCTACAGAAGATGGATGAGTACAGAGGGGTTTATTGAGAGGCAGGAAAGTTGGAGATTGATTACACTCCCTAGTTTTGCATAGTGCTGCTTCTATACACGGTATTAAATCCAGACTGGAGAGCAAAGGTAAAATATTGTCGGGTGTGCTGAATATTGCTTTGCACTGGCTCTAACGCTGTCTTCTTTTCATTGCATTATTGGTTTTATTTCCATATAGTAAAATTGCTCTGTTGAAAAGATGAATCAAGCAGGTCAGGGATGTGACTGTTCAGCTGCGCAGAATTCCTGCAGTTTGATTTTATGAAGCACAACTACAGTTTATCATTCTGCGAGGGAGTTGAATACTGTTCTATTTCCATGAGAAAACAAAGTAATAAAAAATGAGACATCAAGAATAATCTTTAAATAGTTTCCCAGTGAAAAATGACAAGGGTTTTACTTCTAGCTTTTAGTAACTTATAGTATCTGTGGAAATGGCTTGTTCTCAGTCAAACTTTTCTAGTCATGAATCAAACCAGGGTTTTGTTGTTTGGTTGTTTTTTTTCTTAGAAGTTATCTAGGCCAATATATCCTCTCTTCCTGCTTTCCAGTAGAACAGTTGCCATGTTCCACCTTGTGCACCGTTTTACGTTACATGTAAAAATGGATGTTTATGCAATAACACGTAAGGAGAAGGGAGAAAGGTGTAAGTTCCACACTTTGGCAGATCCTGTCACGTAAGAACAGGGTCAGACCCAACATCCACCTCGCCCAAACCCCTGTATCCTAAAACCACCAGGAGCGAGTACTTAGGAAGAGTGTAAGTGTACACAAGGAAATAGTGGTGTTGCTTGTGAATTCTTTTCTGACAGCTCTTGCTCTCTAGCTTCAGGTCTCCCTGAGCCAGAGGGAGTGCAGGCTTGATCCAACTCCTGATGAGTTTGCCTTCCATGAGTTTTCCCATTCTCTGAAAGCACGGCAGCTTCGTATTTGTAGAGAAAAGCGGAGCTCCTCAGCAATCTAGTATTGTGCAAAGGTGTTTACATGTGTTTTCTTTCCATTTACTTAAAGAATAAGATGATTAAGTAATTTTTTTTTACAGCCAAGGGGGTGTAGAGGTGTTGTTAATGAGGGCAGGTTCCTTTGATGTCAGGCCTCACGCTGCATAAACTTCATGGACCCATCATTAGTTCTTGTCATCTCTTAGGGTCTTTTGGCTTGTGGCCTAACAATTGATATAGTGGAGAGCTTCCAGCTAAAATAACAGCCTCTGCATCTTTATCTTCCCATCCATCAGATTGTTGGTGGGAGATAGGGCTAATTTGTCACACTACCCACTTGGAAAAGTTTGATAAATGGCTTAATTAGCCTTTTTTAAAAAAAAAGAAATGGCATTTCTTGAGAACTAGAGGTTGGGAAAACAATGGCTAAGGGTGGAATTAGAAAAGGAAAATATTCTTCCTTCAGTAAACATGAGAGGAAATATGACCGTGATAGAAGCAGGAGGAGAGTGGAGGGAGGACGGTTGGTTGGAAGGAGTTTAAAGGGGAAAAAAAACCCCAAGCCACCCTAACATGCAAGTGTTCTGTGAGCAGAGCAGTTCCCCAAAGGCTGGGGGAGACCCTACCTCACACCGGCCTGCAGGGGGGCATTTTAAAGAGCCTGCCCCTCAAATTAGGGTGCGCTTAAGCCTTTATCTCTAGACCTCTGAGGCACCATTTTACCTAGAAGAACATCTCAACATACAATTAATTACCTCTGCTTAATGCTTTTTAAATCTTCCACGGTGTCATCTCTACCGAAGGGAACTGTGCTTTCTGGGAGGCTCTGGAGGTTGGGCTGCATCATTCTAAGTGAGGACTTGGCTTCAAAGTTCACTCCTCAGTTTTGGGACGAAAGGAGGCCTATCCAAGCAACGTGCAATTGTTCTCTTGATGGGTCAAGGACTGGATCACAGTTTTTAAATGTTCTTGCTCAGAACATGGTAAAGGTAAAAGGTTATTTCCATTTTCTCCCTTTTGTGAGGTCATTTCATGACTTACGAATCAAAAACTTATGTGAATTAAACTCTGTGATTTTGATGCTTTTTGAACTTTCAGCCAGAGAAAAGGGAGAGAGAAGCTGGGTAAAGTTCTTTTCTTGACTGTTCTTTCAGCTACCAAGCTTGGATAATTATCCCTCCACTTTGTGTGCGTAATGATGATGTGTATGCACGTGTATTCGCACGCATGGACGTGTCTGTGACAGCTGATGTATCTTAGGATGCTGGATATGTCTGGACTTTGTATTTCTAATCATGTTTTTATGTCACTTTTCCGTTTGGGTCACCGAGGAAACATTTATCCTTTCTCTGCTCTGACATAAATTAACAAGGCACCAAGCTGTATCCTCCTCTTTTTTGATAAACTGTCCAGAAAGTCTATGTAATCCAGAAATCATTTAAGAACTGTTTAACCTCTAGGCAGGGACTTATTTTAGTAAGGAGAAGACAAATATTTTTCAATTAAAAAGATTTAGGATCCCTTTCTGTGTAGTACACTAATCTGCAGTGACACTGAGGGGGAACGGGCCTGGTATTAGCGCTTCCCTGAGGAAACGTCTTATCTTTTGCACTAAATTAGCTGTGTTTTTCTCACACATCCTAAAGCTGTCGGTTTGGGCATTCTGTGTAAGGGAGCTTCTGATTTAAAGTTTCTGAGAGGAAAGGCAAAACAAATGTGTTTAAACAATAATGACCTGCCGCGCCCCAGCCCCTTTTGAAAGTGGACAGGCATTAACATTAAATCATCGGCACGCCTGGAAAGGTCACAGGAACAGGCTGTGGGAGTAGCCTGGGTGCGGGTCAAATCCTGGAGGTGCTGCATGTGTAAAGGCACAGCAGCAAACGCCGGGATGAGGCGACGATGAATCAGGATAGGAGAGATGTGTGTAAGGGAACCATCAAAGGGAGGTGTGCTGGCCGGCCTTCAGGCAACCACTGCAGTGACAACTAGAAACGACGGTGGGTTACTGATCGCTTCTGACTCCTCGGTGGCCTTTCTGAGACCAAAGAATCATAGAATAACCAGGTTGGAAGAGACCCACCAGATCACTGAGTCCAACCATTCCCATCAATCACTAACCCGTGCCCCTCAGCACCTCGTCCACCCGTCCCTTAAACCCCTCCAGGGAAGGGGACTCAACCACCTCCCTGGGCAGCCTCTGCCAGTGCCCAATGACCCTTCCCGTGAAAAATTTTTTCCTGCTGTCCAGCCTGAACCTCCCCTGAATAATGAGATGGGTGGTTTGACACGCCCTAACTCGCATGAACAGGGTACTGGTCATGGCTGGACCAGCGGTTACGGGTGAAGCTATTCACGTGCAGGTTTACAGGATCTGGTCCCAAGATAGTAACTGCCCACATCACTAGCGAACTGAAGGTAAATTGAGCTTGCAGCTTTAGATCTCCACCAGCAAATCTGACTTATCCAATTGCAGAATCCACAAGTTCAACAAAGTGGC
This sequence comes from Clamator glandarius, assembly GCA_033459285.1. Taxonomy (NCBI): domain Eukaryota; kingdom Metazoa; phylum Chordata; class Aves; order Cuculiformes; family Cuculidae; genus Clamator; species Clamator glandarius. The sequence goes on along the minus strand of JAUNZM010000668.1, from coordinate 205,112 downwards.
TACACATTGGGACATGAAAAGTGCATTTACGGGATTATTTTTGCACCGAAGGGAAAAGAAATCAGGCATTTTCTTCTGTATAAAGAAATGTCTTAGGCATGAGGAAAGAAAAGAATATGTGGATCCCCGTGTTGTTGATTGCTATTTTAAAGTAAGTGAATATATGCAGTATGTTCTACTATATTTAAAAAATAAGAACTGTCAGAAATAAAACTCACTAAGTCTAGAGTAATTCTTTTTGATTTAGAGCCGGTTGTGGATATTAGTATTTTAAATTGATTCAATATGTTTTGGATTGCTCTGCCACTTGGTTTACTTGGAACATAAAACCATTTGTAACAAAACAGCCAGGCTGGTTTTAAGTTAGATCAGTGTATAAGAACGTATAAAAGTAATGGTGCACTACAGACCATTAAAGAAGAAACTTCTAGACTACATAAATTACAATGATTTCAATTTACATGCATTAAAAACCAAGCCTGGAACTCTAAAGGGTAGTTTGAAAAGAAAAATAATTCTCCACGCTTTCACCTTACAATTTGCAATAATGTTTTTTTTTTTCTTAATTATTCATTTAAAGGAAACTCAAGGGTCAGAGGATGAGATTTCTACAGTTCTTCAGAACTGGCAAGAGTGGATTGGAACTAATTGGAAGTTTTGCAGGCAAGTCTTTTGTAAATCCAGACAGATTTACAGTTTTTAGTCTGCCTAAATTTGTTTTGATATGGCCCAGAAACACGCGGATGTCATGTCACTAAGTCAGTTGCATAGGATGGGGACGGGAGCTAATGGAAGCCCTGATCTTCACGTGGACACACAGAGCAGTAGGCGGCTTTCGGCGTTCCCAGTACCACAGCTTTGCTGGGCTGTGCGACTAGAAATGCTCAGTAGCTGGAAGGAGCCTTTGGGGCCTCAAATGAACGTGGCGTAGTCGATGTACTGTGACCACGGTACCTGACCTTTATGTGATCTTGCAAGGTGTTGGTTTATTTCATGATTAGATGGTTCTCAAGCATTTAGGGGGATGAACTTGACATCTTCCAGTTGTCAGGTATCCTTTTTTTTTTGTCCCTCTTTCCCCGGTAGTTTACTACACACAGAATAGGCTCAGGTATTTTTTACAGGTACATTTAATCACATTTACAAAAAGATTGTAAACCTGCCTTCAGTTTGCTTGTTTGTATGTACAGTCATATAAATTTAGAACGTGTTACATGCAAGTAGGGATGAATTGCTCATAACCTCTTACCATTACTGTACACAAGTAATTTCTAGTGATCTGTCCCAAGATTTGAAATGAAGTATGTTTTTATTACTTCACCTTGCAGTAAAGATATAGTGAGTTTTATTTAAACCAAATTCTTCATTGTTTTATTTAGAACCTGAGCTGAAATCCGTACTCTTAAGCTCTCCATAAAATGCTTGGAAAATAGACTTCTCGGCAAGGGTTTTCAAAATGATATCTTCATTTTTATCCTGCTGAAAAGCTTAGACTGACCAGAAGACAAACAGCAGCAAAGGGCTGGATTTATTGAATTGTCTCTCTGATGAGTTTGAGAGTAATCGATCTGGTTCCTCTGGTCTCCTGTACAAACTGAGATAGTTTCTGCCTGAAGTTTTCAGCCCATTACATATTACTGTGAATTAAATTTAGCTCCATTTTCTTTTTGATACAGATTCCAGTCGCTCCTGGGCTAAGAAGCTTTACGCTAACAGAGTGATAACTGGACATAAAGCCAGGAGCAAGGACATAAAGCAGAGGACACGTATGTACTCAAAATGGTTTACATATGATTGCTTTGATCTTTAAATGTAAACCTTATGCTTATCACAAGTTGATAATTGCTTACCAGAACCAGATTTGCCTTTCACTGCAGCATCATACTTGAGGTAATGATAGCAGCGTGAAAAATAGCTTCTAAGTTGTTAATGCTTTGTACTCTTTTGACTTTTCTTTGCCTGCAGAACCAGAAATGAATGCATTATCCTTTCAAATTGCTTTGATAAATCTCATTCCCTTCAGGATTAAACATTCCTGAACATCTTTATGCCTCGCTGAGCTCTTTCAAACAAACATAAATTAATTCTTTAGCTCAAAATTTATTTATGCTCATGAGACCTAATTCCCCTTGCCTCTAGCATTATTCTAGTCAGGTTTGTTTGTGCAAAGTGACCATGATGTGACTCTTCTGATGTCTTACCTGCCTATTTTGTGTGCTTGGAGAGGTACAGACATCATGTATGGCGCTAAGCAGTGGGAAACAAGACTTGGAGTTTGATTCTGCGGGGGCAAGGTGGGTGGCTAGATGCCAAACATCAATTTTAGATGCAAATCCAGGACATTTTGTAGTTTATGTGAGTGCTAAGCTGAACGCACGTATAGACGAGAGTTTGTGCTTTGTAAATACTCATACACAAATATTTGCAAAACTGTTACTGGTAAAGCATGACTCTGCTCTCATGAAATAATTGAGCCACCTGATTTATACCATTGCAAGACTGTGATAGAGAAAACAGAAATTGTGATTTTTCCTGCAGGAACAACACCCCACTGAAAAAAAAAATCCAACTTAAACACTACAGATCTCTACTGGAGTGCTGCAGTTCTGCCCAGCTAAGTTTTCATTTGGTTTTACGGACTCGCTAGGTACCACTTGCCCTTGCTAGTGAGCATGTTCATTTATATTCAAGTGGACAGTGCTGATTTAGTTAGAAACAAGGGCATGTGCTGCTACCACCCAGTGTGTGGTGGGAATCCTCTCATCTAACTGGTTTGCTCACTTGCAGCCTACAGGCAGGGGCTCCAGAGGCGAGGAAGCGTAGAATGAGGAGCTGAGCGGGACGCTGCTCACTGCCCACCCTGGCTGAGGTTTTTGCGGGGAGATGGGTTGTTCAAGCTGCCCTGGGAGGGGACCCAAAAAAACCCCACATCCTCCCTGCATGTCTTCCTTGCACGCTAACTAGGCCTCCTGTGAGCTGATCCAAGCAGACGAAGGGTGGCTGGGGAACGTGGCATGGGAGAAGGGAGTTTTACAGTGCCACGCGGACATGGCTGAGCAGGTTTGGGATGAGTCCCCAGCCACAATCCTTTTGGTTGTCTGCCCTCAGTCTTGACAAAACAATTTTTGAAAGTGACTGTGGTAAAAAAACCCCAGAATTCTGTGAACAGCTCAGGTTCAACAACATGAGTTTGCTTATCTGAAGCCGTTCTCTTTCACTCGTGTTCGCTTTTCTAACAGCCTATTATATCAAACCTGTACATTTACACAAGAATCATCCCAAAAAGCTGCTCATGTACAGTATTCAATATTCAAACAGTAGCTCAGAGGAGGTAAGTAGCTGACAAAGTACAAGAAGGTGGTATTGTGATAAAAGGTGAATTCTTGTCCCAGCAAATCTTTGTAAAGAAATCGTGCTCAGGAAGAAGGAAGGAATAATCCATCCCAGTTCAGACAGAGCCTGAAGCATCTATATATTACTTTAATAATTTGTCTTTTCCTGTTTATCTTGTTACATGTCCTAGTGATGTAGTGGTACTTTAATAAGTGAGATGGCACACCAGGTAATACGAAAAAACAATCAAGTGAACAAGAAGAAACCCACAATTTCTGCTTTGGATTATGACTGTGTTAGAATCAATGGGACTTTAAAAGAGGTGATCTGCATTTTCCTTCATATGCATGTTATGGCACATAAGCGGCATGGGAATTCCCTGGGTCGGGAACAAGGTTTTCTATGTGATAGGATACAGATCTGAGGTACTGAGATGTAATAGGCAAAACCAATGTCCAGTGAGATACATCCAGTTTGTCTTTTACTTTGCATTTGACCTGATGTTTGGCTGCTAAACAGTCATCCTGTAATTGGACTGTGAAAATTACACTCTCATTTCCTTTAGTGACAGGGAAACTGCTAAAGGAAGTCTCTGCCGTACTCAGTTTAATTTAGCTGATCATCCAAATGCACAGATGTTTATTCCAATCTCTTCCAGAAAAGGAAGTGGGACTATTCTAATCACTGTGACATTTCCAGTGCTCTGGACAGGACAGGATCAGTGCACAAATGCTCTCCCTGGCACTGAAGTATTGCTGCACCATAGGTATTAACTTGGATCCTGCAAGCACTGAAAAAATGGGGAAAAAGATTTGAAATTAGCCTGCAAAATATATTTTTAGCAAAGCTGATTGATTCTGTGATGAAAATATAAAGTTTACATTATCTGCTATTCTATTCAAATTTATATATACATTTCTAACCTGCGTGTTGTATTTTTGCATAATACAGGTCTAGTTAAGTCTGGAAGTTGATAGATATAATTCCAAATAAAATTAGACAGAGGTGACCCATAATATCAAACTTGAGTGCTTTCATATAATGAATTCCTATTCGATTTCATGTAGTAAGTTGAAGATTTGACAGTGCCAGCAACATTATGTTTATCCTTCAGAGTTATTCCCTGTTATTGGTGCATTTTTACTAGTTATAAATTCAATTATATTCCTATTACATCTATTATTGACTGGATGCATTGTATATTAAACACAGACCTCCTAAACCACTACAGGTAAAATCCAACCAAAGGAACCAAACTACTTGCAAGTAAATGTGATTTCAGTAGCAGCGGTTTTATGGCAAATGCCACTGCCAGAAGAGCTCTCTTTCTCACTGACCAATTCAGGCATTGCTAAAATGCTGAGAACTAAACAAAATGGTTTATTTTTAGGAACAGAAAGGTACCCCAGAACTCTGGAAAATGACAGACCACTGTTAGTACTCTGGGAGTTTCTTTACGTAAGCAAATCTGCTATTCTTGCCAAATATTTATTTACTTTCAGTGTATATGTTAGCCTTAATTTTTCTAAATGTTTTCCTGTGAGGCTGGTGAGGCCCTGGCCCAGGTTGTCCAGAGAGGCTGTGGCTGCCCCATCCCTGGAGCTGTTCAAGGATGGGTTGGATGGGGCTTGGAGCCCCTGATCCAAGGTGATCCAAGGGAGGTGTCCCTGCTCATGGCAGGGGATGGCACTGGGTGGGCTTTAAGGTCCCTTCCAATCCAAACTGTTCTGTGGTTCTATGATCTCTCTTGAGCTTTTTTTTCAAGATTATAAAACAGTTAACATTAAAAATTCACCTTAGCGTTGTGAGTACAAGCTGCAGAGAAGGCACTGCGGTTGCAACTAAGGAAGAGGCATTTAATTTCATACCTATTCTAATTTTTAATAGCAGAGATTAATTTAAAGAAAATACCCTCCTAGTTTAAAGAGCTCAGCAAACCAAAACTTACAGTTAAGAACAAACATGCTGTGAAAGCTCTGTATCTGAAATGATTTAAGTGTCCTTTAAGGCAGTTTGGGATGGTGCCAACATACATCCACCCCCATATTATAGCTGGATTTTGTGTAAAAAAAAAAAAAAATTAAAAAACCCCCACCATTTGGGAGCTATATTTCCTCGGGTAACATTGGTAAAGCGCATAAATTCCTCCTGTTTAAGCCAATGTAAGCTTGTGAAATCTGTAAGCTTCTATGAAGCATTTATAAAAATGTGATGGTGTTAGGCTTTGCCTGCAAAGGCCTTTCTGTGGGGAAGGCCAGAAGTACCATATTCAGGACGTATTTTTAATATCAACGAAAATGGAAAAAAGCAGCTCAGCCAAATTTGTGCTTCAGGCTTGGACTGTGAACACTGACAAACTCTCTCAGCTACATCCAGCTGAGAGACGGGGGGTTCAAGGAGCGCACGGTCTATCAATGGCTCCTGTGTGTCTCCTCCTGCCCTCATATCTGAATGTCACAGTTTCCTTTCTGCCCCTTCTGTGTGACGAAATTTCAGTTTAAAGGAGAAAACAGAGTTTCAAATATACCAGCACTTTCCTGGCTGGTAGTTGGAGGAGGCATGACCAAGGAGTGATGGATTCCACATACAGACCCAATATCTCTTCTCCTCTCTCTCCTCATTGAAAGCAGAGGGAGCTGGGATGGGAGGTTAAACCAGGTGCCTCTTCTGTATATGGTTAAATTAAGAAGAAAAGGACTCTACCTGGCGGGGCTTCCCCAGCAACACACACAATGTCTATCTGGGGCAGCAACTAACCAATCCACCCGCCGGTATCCATTAATTACAGGTATCACAGCAGTGGTTTTTTGTTTTGTATATGAGTACGGAAGAAAATGCCAAAGAAAATTAAGTTTGCTAGGCCCAAACAAGAAGTTTTTCTATTTGCTTGGTTGGGCTTTTTAACCGGTTGAAAATTGACGTGTTTTGATTGTCCAACCAAAGTCTAACTTCTGGAATGCAAATTGTTTAGCTCTTTCTATCTTCTAATTGTTTAATTTAGTTCAGTCCCAGTGTGCAAATAATTTCCTCTATAGAGCTGTTTTCTTTATGACTTATGTGAAGAAAAAGAAATCCTTCAGCCCTGAATTTAAACACTCTCCCTTGGTACTGCTTGTCTTGTGCGCAATGGCATTGTTTATGCAGGAGAGGTAAGGAATACTGACTTGGTCTTGGCTTTAGAACTGGCAATATCTCACACTGATAAAGTGCCTTGAGAAAACAATAGGATAGGCTGGCACGCGTACCATAACATATGAAATTAGTACAGCCAGGGTAAATACCTAAAAATGCCACTACGTATTAAGTTAATGTCTTAGCAGTGAATGACTGTGATTCCCACCTCCTTGAATTTCAGGAAAGAACTTTCATTTTCCTGAAGGGCCTCTCTTTTAATACAGAGGCAAATGAGATTGATAAATAAGCAAGCAAAACCACAAGTCAAATGGTGCCAGGCTCCGGTCTGAATCTACTGGATGCGATCCCGACAGCCTCCAACAGCCAGCAGGCAATTACTGTTCACAACAGCAAGGCAGCTCCAGGGCGCTGGGGCTGCTGTGATCATTTATCAGCTCCGTGTTGCAAAATTCATCACTATAACTGAAATTCCTATTTTGTTCTGCTTCCCTGAAATGCAAGGTCAACCCTTAACGTAGGGAGAGCTGCGCACCTCCCCACCAGAACTTCAGAAATCTCACTAAAATCTGTCTTGGCCCATTTGTCTTAATAACAACATGCTCTGAGCGCATCACACAAGGAAGGTTATTTCTGTCAGGCACCAAAGTTAACATAAACCATCTTGCAAAATTCTCACAGCATGTAACCAGTTTCCATTTTGTATAAATATGTTTATATTTGCGGTTGTTCTTTACAAATACTGAAACGTAGCACAGTGACGTGCACCTGAGAGCACCAGAACTCTGCAGAGATTTTGCTGATTATCCCTAAGAGCGTGGAGGTGGGGGAGTGATGAGTTGGGCTGCCCCTGGAAAGGGCTGTGTTTGAGAGAGTAACAGGGTCTGTTACAAGGACATTGCTTTCTTTCACTAACAGATCACAACTGATGTGTTTTGATAGAGATGTGTATAAGTTTATAAACTTTGACATTATTACTATTATCTTGATGAACAGCCTGCTCCTCTGCTGTGCTTTCTTGTGCTCTTAAACCCACACTATATTACATGCATGCATACACAACTGCTACAAGATTTTATGTTGAGATTCCAAGTTTTCCAGCTATACAAGACAAAAGCCAAGTCTTCAGACTGTACCAAGGGGCAGAAATTCCTTAGGGCTCTGCTGGTGTTTCGTTTGTATCTGGCCGAACAGATGGAATGAAGTCTGGCCTGCAAAGTTATCATTCTAATGTCAATATAAATATAATTACATTTTCTCCAGCAATGGAATTGGTGCCACTAGGAAACAAAATCATTTTAGGTTTCTCCTGCTGTGTTTGTATGAGCTTGGGGTCTAAGTAGCAACCAGGGAAATTTAGCCTTTGTGCACAAATAATGTAATACTGTGTTTTCCATTTTGAGATGAAATTAGAACTAGTGGGATTTATGCCATCAGAAAAGAAATTTTGTTGCTAGATCTTTTGTTTGTTTGGACGGTTTGTCTCACTACATGAAGACAGTTATTCACGTGACTATATACGTAGATGTACTGCTAGAGATATATTTATACACTCGTGTGTGTGTTGGGTGGGGATGTCTTTTAGGGAAGTTAGTGTGAAAGGCATTACGATGATGTGAATTATTATGATGAGGGCAATTTTTATGGAAAAGATGATGAGCCTCCTGGTACCTATTCCCTGTATCCCTGAACACACTCCTTGTCTAAGGCTCCAGAGCTGGAGGAGGGATCTTGGCTGACAGCTCACCAGTTTTCACCCATTCTGATATAATTTTCTAGTCTGCTCTGAATACAAACTGCTCCATCTCCCCTGGGAGCACTCAGTACTAAGCCCTGGGATGCTGCTCCCTACATCTCCTTACTGGCAACTCAGACAGCAAAGACTTCACGGCAGGCCACATGCTCAAATTATTCCTGGTTAAAGCAAGAACTGGGGATAGGAAAGGGGAAGGGCTTGGTTAACCATAAACTTGCATTCTCTGTTTTAGTGTACGAGTCGGTTAGGAAATAAATGAATCTCTGCAGATTTCTGGAGTGTTTTTTGGGGCATCAAGACATTCTCTTTTCCTTTAGCAGCACAGAAAATACTGTATTAGATTAGCGCTGTGCTGAAGAGCTGATTTGCCCTATTTAAAACCTCCAATGCCAGTGTTGCCGTGGACTCAACTGTTCTCAGGTATGTTCTCAAATGAGATAAAATCAACAAACCGAAGCAGATTTCTCTTACACATAGCAAAAGCCTCTTTCAAAATTCTGAAATTACAACATGAGTATTTCAGCTGCTGCTATAGCACTGAGTGACTTACAGCAAAGCCTTGCCTGTGTTTCAATGAAAGCAAGGGGACATTTGTGCTCAGCCTGGCCTGGCCACTTGGATTCTGAGTGCAAGTCAAGCCCTCGTATCACCCTTATTTAGTGATAAGAGTATAAGTAGGGTGAGGATAGCTTAGCATTTTAGTTCCGATCAGCACTTCTGAAGCAGATCTCCCGCTCTCTCCCACTCACCGTGCCTTTTTGTGCACTACAGGTCAGAGCATATGAACCAGACTCCTGCGTGAAACCATCTCTGAGAGGTAGTCCAGAAGAACAACTCCTGTGCTTCAGCCAGCTGGCACCTGGGATCAGACTGAAAAACCTAACCATGCATAGAAATGGATGTGAGGTCCTCACTACCAACTGTAGATCTGCTCCCCTTTGGTTCTCTAATGAAGATGCAGCCACCTGATGCCCAGAATCCATTAGCAGGTTAAAGATTTTCACATTACAGACTCTTGTTTTTACTACTAAAAATAGTTTCAAATAAGTGCTGGAAACCTTAAAATATAATGATTACCCAAAAAAAATGTTCTCATGGTTTAAACTCAAGGCTTTCAAATCCCTAGCAGGTTTCCCCTCCACCCCACAGCCAAAGAAGCGACTCTGCTAGCATACTCACACAAACCAAAAAATCATCTTTTTTCCTCTACGACTTACATGCCAAATGGGCTTTTTTACTCTTAGGTAGAATGAATCTTGGCTTTAATTACTTTTATACTACTTACATGCTTTTAAGCTACAGTTTAGTCATTTATTAGTTACAGCTGCATAAGCAAAATTAGGCTGGGGAAAACGCAGCCCTTTCTAGGTAGCCACTGTAGGTCCTGTTTAAAACCTACCGAGCCTTATAGATTAGAACTTAAGTAGCTTATAGGTTTTGAACAAATAAGCACATTTCAGTCTTTAAGGACCTCACTGCCATCTCCTTATTAGGTACACAGCACTCCCACTGCTACTTTAACCACATCAGGTATTAAATAAAACAGCCTTGATTTTAAAGCCAAAAAAACTTGTCACGGAAAACTTAAGATCGCATACTTTTGGACAGGGTTTTGTTCAAATGTTCTGTGCTGCTTTTAATTTTCCTCTTGTTTTTCTGCTATTATTATGAAATTGCAAGTGGGTCAAGATTCCTGAAGTCAGGATAGGATAAATTAATTCACAAAATCTTTTGGCTCTCTGGATTTCAAGTTAGTTGGAACAATTTCTTGTATGTAAAAATCATACACTTGTATCACACTGCCCTTCTGAACATATGAAAATGACAGCATTAAGGAATTAGCCCCCAGAGCATTGGTATCCACTTCCAACTGATGGGGTACAAAGAGGCTTGATGACTTCTTCAATACACTGTGGTAAAGCTGGGAAAGGAACCCAGATGTCCTGGTTCCTCATCCTGTCCCTGAACCACAAACCACGCATCCTTGCTTTATTAGCGACAATCACAGCACATGAAAACAGACGATATTTATATCTAAATATTTCATCTGTTCTCACTCATTATTCCCCAACTCGCCAATGTAATTATGCTGGCAAGGCGACAATATCTTTTCCCAGTAAGCACAAACAGATTGTTGGGGTTTCTGCTGAGATACTAGCTGCAGAAGAGCTCCCAAATAACTAAGATCAAAAGGACTGTGTTTTCATTGAAAAATCCTTGGTAATACAGCAACAGGAGAGAAGATTTCTTAAGATTTCTTATCTTCCTCACCTGACTCTGACAGTTGTATTAAGACCACTGATCAAAAAACATTACTATTGTATAGAATATTAAACAGAAAGAGTAAAGATGGGGAGAAAAAAAAAAAACACACAAAAAAAAGCGGTTCTCAAAAGTTCTGGTTTTCCCCTCAGTTCAATTACTGCTGAAGATTTCCTGAGACACTGCAGGGGATAAGCCTGTCCCCTCCCGTCCCCCTCTAGCGGGACTGGCCCCCATCCTTGAGAGTTCCCTGCTTGGAACCTCAAAGCTCAGGCAAGTGGGAAAAAGTCATTAGGAGGTGGCCACGGGCAGGGCCCAGGGTTGCTGGAGGTTTCAGCCAGGTGTCACAGCTCAGTTGCTGTTGCTCATGCACCACTGGGAATGCTGCGACTGCACATCTGGAGGCAACTTGCTGTGGAAAGGCTTGCAAGTGAGAGACAGCATCTCTGCAGAGAGCAGGACTAGTGATAACGGGATTGAAACAAGCAGGGCGTTTAACTGATAGCTCTGGCTGAGCTTATACTCAGTAGAGCAAATAAAGAATTGCTGGCCGTTTGGCATTTGATGGGCTGGATGTTTCTTTTATACAAATACAGGAGGAGGCTATAAGAACAAAAACTGCAGTGGTTAATGGTTAAATTGGATTCACAACAAGAACAACCAATTGATCAAGGTAAGCTAACAAAGGAACGTGATTTTTCCACATCGATACAAACTTAAATTGAATTATTCTGGATGGTTTGTTGCAAGGATGTAGCCAGTTCTATTTCTCAGTCCTTTCCAAACGCACTATTCACAATATTGTGTAGAAGTTTCTTAAGAAATATTTATCAGTTCTCAGGTTTTGCATAACAAGCAACTTCAGACAGAAAAAATAAGATTTGTGCAAAATAAATCAGAGATATCCTTTTCAACTGTCTTGTTACAGATTGTCCCAGCGATGATATATTCTTTGATTAGCAAAAATCGGCGACACCACACTTTCCTCTGTATAAGGCAAAGACTTCTCAGCTCTAGATGCTGCTTGGGCTGGGCCTGAAGTGGCAGCTACAATCTGCCTCCCAGGTGCTGAAATCTCAGTGTTGTATTATATACGCACCACGCTACATCCTTTCTAGTTTTCAAGTGACACTCAGAGGCAGGGTTGCATTTGTTAGCACGTAGACAACACGTACGCTTGTTCTTCTCAATAGGATAATCTAGTTTATCGCCACAAAACTTTAGGTTACTAATTCCAGACAGACTCAGAGCAAGAGTTGAGAATACAGCATTGATTCACACTGCTCAGGTTTCATAAATGATTAACAAATAACAGGAACGCTTCAGCAACAATTTTTAGCCTGCTGACCACACGCTCCCAAATGTAACTCTAAGAAAAATCTCCCCAAGAATGGAACACAACCAGTTCTAAGTGAGAACAATGGAAGGAGCAGCACTGTGTTACAAAGAGTGCTGTATTTTCATCTGTTACTGGTCAGAAACACTCCACTGTACATGTGCTCTTTTGTTTTCTCTTGTCCAGTGTTTGGTGGCTCCGTACAGCCCCAGTGCAACCCTGAAGCCCTCTGTGGTTTAGCACTGTGAGTGAAATGGGCACCCTAACCTCTGCATGGCCCTGGAGCCGCACAGGAAATATTTCCTGCTCTCTGCAAAGGAAGATGCCTTTAGATTTTGTTAAATGATAACAAATAAGGAAAATGAGGCCTCCCTGACTTCTAGCAACCCTATCCCTCCCAGTGGGCTTTCCTAGAGGTGGCAGACTTGAAACTCCCAGGTTTTGTTTTCAGAACATGGTCATTTCTCATTTTGGTATTTTAAAGCAAACATTCCCTAGGTCCCATGTATTATTCAAGTAAAGAGCAGTGGGTATCCAGTGCATACATAATCAAACATCCAGCCTGCACCAGACAGCCTTCTCAAATCACTCAAGAGATTCCCCTATTGCTATTGTTATCATTCTCCATTCACTTCCTCCAATTATTTAACACTTCAAACGTCGTATCCAGTGTTTACCCCACAGCTGTGGGGTGGAGCAAGTCAGAGCTGCATTCCTTCAAGCTCCCTTGGCCATGCTTGCCCACAGGAGAAGAGATGTAGCTGCACAGATGTTGCTGGTGTCACAGAAATAACCTGTTGAAAGTAGATTTGTTTTCAAACCTTTCAGTGAGAAAATATGAGTTTCAGAGAGAGGAATTAATGATTTTTAACCTGCCTATCATGCTCTTTCATTGCCAGCACTTCAAGTCTTTAGTCATGTTTGAAAGCTATAAGTAGTAACCTTGAGAGTATTTTTGTTACTGCCAAAACATTTACATGAAACTGCTACTCAGATCAAATTATCTCAAAAATGCAAAGTGTGCGTGGATTCCAAATTATTCAATTCTGAGAGATTGTTGCATATTGAAATTACACAGTAGAAACCCACAAAACGCCAACGTCGCTTCAGATTCATAGGAATGGCAAAAATAGCTCTTGAAAGAATCCATCTCCCTAAATGCACTTCTGTAACGCACACAGGATTTTGCGATGTTCAAACCATTATTTCAATACCCAAACAACATCATTTTCCTTTTTTTTCCACTCTCTTAGGCAGACTGACTGGTTCTGACTGTTGTTTCCACAAGACTTTCAACATGAACAGCACCGCTTAAAGAGAACACCTGTATCGAAGTAACGGAAACTAAAGGTAAAGAGCTGTGACTGTGAAGTGAGAGAGTGGATATAGATTTAAACCATGCACTAAACTGTCACAGCTCATAGGAACCTATTAACAGCTCTATTTTATTTTTTATATCTTACATTTATTTTTCAGCAACACACCAGACTCAAAAATATCACCAAAAAGAGAACTGGGAAATACTGTGAATTTCAAGTCTTTGGTGAATATCGTTCAAGGTATTTTGAGGTGTTTTCTTTTGCATAATATTCTAAATAGCATTACTGCTGCTTTTCAATGAGGATTCTGTGTTGCAATGAAAGAATGATATGAGCACATAAAAGACATTCCTAACAGTACTGTGGTTCCCTAAAAGAACCCTAAAGGTAATTTTCCAAGCATCTCCGGAAGGGCTGTCTAATTTGGAAACAGAGGCCAGGGATCATTTCTCTTTGGTAGAAAGGGGATGGACAAATGTAAACTCTACACATAGACAAAGCCAGAAACGAATTGACAAAGAAAAGTGGGGTGTAGAAAGAGCTCACCTATGAGGAATATTGAGCATGGCGCTGGAGTGGCATCCTTTGCTTTTTTTGGTCACTGATAATTGGAAACTGGCATCTAAACTTTGTGTGATTTTTCAGTGCAAGTTCGTAGTTGATCTGTTCTCATTCCTTCAGCGAAATATCCTGAAAAGCAGCAAGAATGCAATAGTATAAGACAGGTTCCCTCGATGATGTGAGGGGTGCTCAAAGGCTGTTTGTAATAGGAAGCGTGTGTTTTTTCACTACAGTGTGTTTTATTGTGAGATAACACCAGTGATTTCAGAATCAACTTGATAAAAGGATATTTTGCACTGCTGAGTGTCCTGTGTATATGAAGAGTTGGAGAGAAGGCTTCCTATCTCAAACAAACTGATATGCTTCTCTGGGAAAGGGAAAAGAAATCAAAGAAATAACCATATTAGGAGGAATTAAATGCTAATGATCTCTGCATTGGCTGCACTTCTTCCACATTTTTTTAAAATATGCGTGCAGTAACAGCTGTCGAAGTAGAAATGTGAAGAACATCCAAGAGCATATACAGCCCACCCATTTCAAATCAATCTACACTACCTACTCCGTTGCACTCTGTTGAAGTGTTTTTTCCCTAAAAGAAATAAGGTTTGCATGTCTTGGAGAAGAAAAGAAAAAAACCACTGCCATTTCAGTTTCACAAAATCAGGCCAATTACTATGTTATTACCCAGACTTAGCACGTAGAAACAACAAGTGATGCTACAAAACTCACAGCATATCAGGACGCTGGCTTTTTAAAATACAAGTTTCTTCTAATAAAATCCTTCTGTCACAGAAATATGGCACACAGATTCTTGCAAGGCCATGATTTTGATGAGAAATGGACTACAGCTGAAATAGTCCTTTAAAAATAGAGACTACTTTGTAACCCATGAATTCCTTCATAACTTTAATTCAATTCTTTCTGAACAGGGCTGTCCTCCATCATGCCAAACGCTTTCGGAAGAGTTTGTAGTCATCATCTAAGTTTTTCACGGTATCACCATTAACTGAAGAGATACTCGCCTTCTTGGGTACGGGTACAACGTGCACAGCCAGTGATCTGACAATGCTTGAAATAGTGATGAAGGAGCTGACTGTCACCTCACTATCTGCGATATTTTTGACAGTGCAGGTTTGGTAATGCTCTTGGTGTCATCCAGAAGAGGGATACAGGGTTTTCCACCTCATCATCTTTCTTACAAACTCTTCTGGCTTCTAGGAGGAAGACTTAGTTCTTCCTTCTCCACCTTAAAGAAAAAGAAATCTCACTTATGGTTCTGATTCAGTAGGACATTTAAAGCCTCCGATGAGCTCCAGTGAGTACAGAAGGTGCATGGGCAGCTCTGAGTGACACAGGCACGTATGTTAATACTCTGCTGAATGAGGCTTCAAGTTACATTTGGGAAAACATACGTTTTCCTTTTGGATTTTTCCTCCTATTTTCAATTACACTGAAATTTGTAAATTGTAAATACTGTGTTGTATTTAACTACATTTGTCTTAAAAGTACGTGAGTGTGAAAAGCTGTACTGTTGTAGATTGAAATATATGAGATGTGCTAGATTAAAGATTTGGACATTAATTTCTCAGGAGACCTCTTTCAGTCTAGACTCTATTGACATATCCTACGAATTTGTTTGTCTGATCTCCTTGTGAACATAACATGTGATACTGCAGGCAACGTAAAGATCTTTGATAAGCTTGCTACTTCCTGCAGCACTTGCTGTTCACAATGAACTTTTAAAATACAACTTATAGCTTTCAGCTTTCCATTCAGCAGGAATGGAGAGTATCCAGTGAATTATCCAGCTTTCAGGGAAATACTTACCTTCTCTGTCTGCTGTCCTCTGGCAACATCAGGATGGAGCATCAGCCAATGAAAGCTCTGTAGAAATAAAGCATTTAACTCTAAAGGGGATAGGCAATGTTTCCAATGTTACAGCACATGGCCCTGGCTACTGAAAAAAAAAAAAAAAAGGAAAAAAATGCACTAGCGTATTTAGGGATCACCTAAATGCACTGAGAATGGAGCTCATTACAACTTTCCAGCCAATCTTACTTGACCATTTTTCACAAGCATGTGGTAAAAACCCTGATTTTTAAACATTGTGGGATGCTTTCTCAAGACTGCTGTGCTAGAGGGTGCAGAGCAATCCTGCAGCAGTTCTTTGTGAGTCGCCCTGCCTTCAGGGAAGGCTTGCTTTCAGCTGCCAAAAATTAAAATTGGCCAAGTCCCGAGTCCTTGAAGAGCTGGTAGAATGACAAGTACCTTGAGAATGTTTAATATTCCAAAATCCCTTGTAGAAATAAGTTCTAGGACATATACACAATTCACTGCTGTTTCCTCTGCATCACCCCCATTCTCCATGCTTTCAACCACGTGCCTTCATCCTGTGGTAAACTGTTCTCAACCTTAAAATGTCTTAAGACTAAACACCATTTGAGTTGTTACTTCTGTGCTAACATCCTCTCATCAAGTTTTCCCTCTGCGTGGTGGATACGGACTTCTGAACTGGTAGGATTTGATTGCTATCTTGCACATCACCTCAGATTTCCCCCTTTGGTGGTCATTTCCATCAGCAGCAACAGACTAGAGCCTCGTGGGCACGGATCACTGGAGACAAAGATGAACATAAGAGAAAATGCATTTGTCCCCCAGAAAGATTCCAGAAACTAAGCTGATCTTCAGGGGGTGATGCTGCCTCACTAATGGCACTTCTTGCAGTGCCTTTATTGCTTTTTAGCCAAGCACGTGGTCCCTCTATATAATTAAGCCACACTGTAATATGGGACAAAAGGCACATGTGGCTTTTTTGCTGGTTTTAATTTTCTTCCTTCTCTTTATCACTGGGCCCCCTTTAGTAGCAGCAACTCACCATGAAGAGTAGTGCTCTGATCTTGCCACTTCGTATTTTCAGAAAACAGCATGAATTCGACAAATTAATCCAAATTTTACTACAAGTTAGATAAAGCATATTTTTCTAAATGCCTTCATCAGTCCAGATAGCTTGGTTTGAACAAGAAAGGCAAGAATGTTTGGAATTCAAATTAAAAAACTTACCTGGGAACAGGAGAAATCTAGGAAAACTGTCTCCTGTTCTCCCCATCAGAGAAATTTAACATCTGAAGGAATCTGGTCATAATTTACACAGGGGAGCACAGCTAGCTAATTATGTAAGATCTTCTGAGAAGCTGCCACAAGGGACAAAAGTGCTCAAGAGAGCCAATCTTGATGAAAACGGCCCTGTGCAGGAAGACAGGGAGTTATACCAGAGGTCCTCCTGGCTAAGCAAGGAGCTTTTTAGTGGTCTGAAATGGAAATGAGACTGTGCAAGAAGCAGAAATGAGGACAGGCAAGTAAGGGGGAATATACCAAATTATTGCTTGGGTACTTACTGGTGAAACGGCCAAAGCCAAGATGGAGAAGAACAGATGAAAAGGAAGTTCATTTTGCTTTGTTCTGTGTCTCTGAAGGATCCATTACTGAAATAATTCTGTGCTGTCCATGCATTTAAATAAATGTATCCCCTGGTTGTACACAGGCAGCTATATTTGAGTGTATGCCGATAAATCCGAGTTGGTCTTTATCACCTCCCAGTATCACAGGACTAGGAATCACAGCATCTCACAGCTCTCCTGTGGTTGGTTGTGCCAGGGTCCACAAAGTACTCTCTTAACATTTACTTTATACTTCCCTAGCTTTTCTTAATGCATCCAGCTCATTCCCAGATCCTCTAGGAAGGAAAATAAAATCAGCCACTCTGGCTGTGGGCTGTGTGGATGAACAGCTTTCAGCAGACTTGGTGAGTAGCCACCAGCCATCCTCTCCTCCCTCCCAGAAACGGTGGTGGGGATATAAGGCAAACTTAGAACCTACAAAAACATACACTTGCACTCATATACAAGCTTGCGAAGAGATGAATCCTTCATAGAAAGTAATAGCGTTTCACATTGTGCAGTTCTTTATGAACAGTTTCAAGGCAATTTTTCTTCAAACAGCTACTCGTCAACAGTAGCAGAATGAAACCATATTATAGAGGTTTTCTGCTGCTCTGGACAAACAAGTTTCTTCCTTGCAGGAATCTATATCAATGTTTAATCCTACAAATCAACCTCAGAAAGAGGTACTCGGAGTCAGCCCAAGCAATCTTCCTGCCATCCCTGTTCCTGTGAGTAGCACTGGTCTGACTAAGGCTCTTGCATGGACTCTAACAGCCATGGGGCTACTTTAATTTCCATCATTAAGATAGCAAAGTAGGGATTAAGAAATCAGCTGCGCATGCTATTTCACCCCTGTCCCTCAACATCCCCCAAAAGCTACTCGAGTTCTTCAGCCATCTGAGTCTCCCAGCAGTAAATCTCATACACTGATGCTTCAGAATCAACTAGCTGTTTAAATATTATGTAGGATTCTTTTTGTATCCCTGTGTGTATTTAGCATTAACAAATATCTTGCACATTTTTCTCTGGCTGATAGAAAGCTTCCAGTAAAATCAGTTTGTGCTATGGATGCAGAGGAGTTCTGGTCAAAGAGAAATTCCTTCCAAACCATAGATGATCATTATCTACTCTGAATTACCTAATTATCTTCTGGGGTTTCTTAGTTGTGTGGAAAAAAGAAAGAAGGCATTTTCTTACCACATCCCTCACAAGTAGCCTAAATGTTCATTGTCTAACAGAGATCACAGATTCAGACTGCTGCCCTATTGTCCAGCATCAGTGCATGCAATAGCCTGGCCTCATAAAACAGACATTTAACTGAACCAATTAGCCCTCCATCCTGGCCCCTGTTCACAATAGAAAAAACAGCTGATGTTCCCTTAACTTGAAACAATGGGAGGACACGCATGGGCTGTGGAACTCTTACAAGCAGAGTAACTCTTTCCAGAGCGGGACCGTGAGAAAGTAAAGCCCGTAAATGGCCTTTCAGTGGATGAACTCCTGAACAGTCTTTTATAATGTGAACTCATCAGTCAGCTGTCTGTGGATGCAGTTGGCTTTAGAAAATGTCAGTGCAACTGCAACATGCCAGTTTTCAGTGATAAACTATTCCACTGAGTGGTATTCTGTCTTAACACTGCATTCACCCCCATATGGATTTATTCAGCAGCATCTTTTCCCTCCAGTCCTCTCTCACATTCTTTACCATGCTTGCTTGTACCTCTTCCTAATGATCTTGGAATAGCAATGACCACCGATGAGAGATCGTGGCAAGAACTGAATGTTGTATCAAACAATGGTAGCGAGGCTTCAGTTAAGATTCGGATGCTGAGAAAATTCAAGCTAAGAAGCCGGCCGATGAGCTCAGAAATTGAGCCCTTCCATATGAATTCAGTAATTTACTTTCTTTTGACTACTTTCTCCTCCACCCACCTAGTTGGAATCTTGCCACCACATCTAATCACTGGGTACCCAGAACCAAGCTAGAAGAGATCCTGCTAGGAACAAGAAGCCTGTGTTCAAAAAGTGACCCCTCCTCAAAGTCAGTGTTACAGCGTTGTGTCCCTTTCCACCCACAATGGTTTCCAAGTGCCTTCAGGCAACAGTTCATCATGTGCAAGTATGACACTGAAACAAAGAAGCTTGCACTAATGGCAAGGCAAAGATACCTTTGACTTTAGGAAAGCAATGCACAGTGAATCTATCTGCTTCATTCAGTACCTTTGGCAGGGGTCCACTGTCTCGGTCACCAGCTGATGCCAAGTTTCCTGTAGGCATACGTTCCTTCCGAATATCCTTTCTCCTTCCATATGGACGCCGTAGCTCCTGAGGTCTGACTCCTGCCTGGGCAGGTCTGTTTCCAGCCCCCTGCAAATCAATATTCTCTCATTTTCTGAATGTCCACCCTAAAAAACAATTTCAAGGTTTCATTTTATTTCTTAGCTGATTTAAAGAATTTTCAGTGAAAATCACAGAATGGCTTGGGTTGGAAGGGATCTCTAAAGCCCATCTAGTCCAACCCCCAAGATGTCTCACTTCTGCTGCTGTTACCATGGTTTCTGTGAAAAAAAAACACCTTTCCTTTGTTCAACTCCATCATCTGCCTGTCTCTCCATCACACCTACACACTAAATCCTATGCAAGAGCTCTTGCAGAGAAGTCATCTTAGTACAGGATGCTAAGGGACTGAAATGTGACTATGATTACTTCCCAAAGTGCCTAAGACAAAGAACGGTGCTATCTTTTCTTTAAGAAAAAAATATGGACCAAGATCCCATACCTTTGTGAATTATCAGTCCATACGGTGATTCAGGTAAAACAGATGAACTACATTTATGGGCATTCTTCTCTTGCTCACCAACAGATGGGAGCAGAGAGTTCGCTACTCATGAAATTCTCAGGATACAGTGCTTGCAGCTACAATGGGGGGAAAAAAACCCTAAAACCAAACAATGACGACATAACTCATTCATGTGTCCACAGGGAGAAGTATATTGTTTCATTTAGTAGCATAGAAATGAGGTTTCTAATGGGAGTCAAATGGGAACCAGGAGTCATCACTCTTGAACTCCTTAACCTTGGAAATCTCTACTTTGGTATATAGTGCTGGTCAGAAGTATTTAATACATTTACAACTTCTCATTGTTTTTTCCCCAGATATAAGTGTGTTTTGCTTGGATCCCAGCCTTTACAAAAGCATATAAACACGTCCTAAACTTCCATTAATTTTTCTTACAAGATCAAAGAGGAAAAGCTGTCCTGTAAATAGCTGTGCCTCTAATGAGATGATGGTGAATTGTTTCTCTTGTACTATAAGCATTTAAATTAAAATATTGCACTTAGGGCACTCTGCACTTCTGACTTGTATAGCAGGATCCAAGTATCTAACACAAGCCCAACAAATAACTTCAGCAATTGGCTTCCAACATGGGTCCCTAGCGTCTGACCTGTCTTGTTCACCAGAGGCAAGCCAAATGCTTTGTTAAACAATATTAATTGTGCCTGGCACTTCTCTGGGGCCAGAGACATCACAAATCGTTTCCTACTAGCAGGAAGCAGTTTGCAAGAAGGAAAATCTCCTATGTAATTTCTGTTCAGCGAGAGGCTAACTCAGCTGTACTAGAGGTGAAGAGGAGCCTGGTCTGCTTCCTGGGAGTTTTGGTTAATTTTCTCCACTCATACCAAAATATGTTGTGCAAGCATCGTGGGAATACAAGTTAATGCCCCAGGTCTGGCCATAAAGACAAGGGCTGGTGGGGCAGATAATAGTTTTCCTATCTTTTTTCCTACTACCTCCTATTCTTAGCTAATCTTTCAGTCTCCAGATAGGCTGTTGGCAAAACAACTGTTCTGCTGGCAAGAAGAAATGACAACAGTAGCTGGTCTCCTGTTAAATGGAGTCCCAAAGTTACTGTCTAATTTCAAGGGTTTACACATGATGCATCCCCTTTTGTCTGCACTCACACCATGATTGAGCAGCTGTAACTCCTGTGACCTCCATGGACTTCCTCGTGTTCTGCTACATAGTGAGGTTAAAGTTCTTCAGCCCATCTTAAAAATTTTTTTTCATTAAATTCTGTGTCCTCCCATCCTTAGGGACAAGATGCCAGAAAGATTAAGTAATCATAGTCTGCAGTATAATACAGCCTACCTGTAGCTGATAGCCACTTTCCAACTCACCCAAGGGAGATCGCTCTCCCCTCGCCACAGGGACACAGAGAGAAGCAGGATCCCAAGTCCCACTTGTCTTCATTTGTGCCATCCTCTGCCGTCTCCACCAGCAGCATCTGATGTGGGGTCTGTTGTGGGAAATCCTGCATGGAGCCGTTCCAGAGAGGAAAGGCACTGGGGGTTCCATGGGCAGCAGTTACACCATATCACAAGCAGCAAATTGCTTCTGAAAAGACCTGGTGTTGAGAGGGGAAAACAATCGTGATTTTTTTTTAATAAGATAAGAAAGACAGCATCAAAGATGTTGGAATAAAGGGTAACAGTTTTACTGCACTATGTATCCTCTCTCCCTATTACAGGAGACATCACGTTCAAAATTTATAGCTGAAACTTTCAGAGCAAAGCAGGAGACAGGAACATCTGTCAGTTTGACTAAGAGAAGGGCATCCACACTCATGAAGAGTGTCAAAAGACATTTCAGCCCGCAAATCATAACTAAAACCAAAGAATAATTTTTAGTAAATGTGTCAAACCATGGATCGTAAAATGGGGGGGGAAGCACAGCAAATGTCAGACTTCTCTTTAAAATTTGTGTGTCTTGTCTATAATACAGGGCTCTGAGGAGGATGCTCAGTCCCAGTTGTTTGCATTGAACGTGTTATTAGGGCAGTGAAAGTCAGGTATGTTCACCAAGCACTCTGCCTTATCTTGTTTTCAACAATACAAGTTGGGTTGATCTTGGCCAGGAACACAGACGACTGATCTCCATGTCTCAGAGGTTAAGGAAAGTCGGCAGCAAAAGGATCACCTCTTCTACAGGAAGCTGGGCCTGAAAAGCAACCACACACTCACAAAAATGTGCTGCCCACCTCGATCTCTGTTATCTACTGTACTGAAAGACTAACTCTAGGAATTGAGAAGCTAAGACTTTAGATCAGCTGCTTTTTCTGAGACGTTGCCAGCCAGACTTACTTACTATCAGGTGTCATGGAAAATGGGTGTTTTGAGGCCTCCAGACCCTTCGGTAAACATTTTTTGCAATGCACTTGTTTGAGTTCAGTCCAAGACCTGACTGGATGGCAGCTCTTCCACTCAGTTCAGTGTGCTGTTTGCTCTGCACGGTGCATCTGCCTGTGGGTACCACATACTTATCATATTGTCCTTCAACCTAAATGCCCGAGCTATCTTTTGTCCTGGCTCTAGCAAAGCAAAGGGTGCCACACCATGATTTTGTTTGCTTTGTCTAGCAGATGTCATAGTACCCTTCTTTCACTATGAAGGGCATAAATCTCAATCTAACACGGCATTTACTTGGGAAAGCGGTTTGCTCTTTACATAATTACAAAGAACTGCTGCTCTTTGAAGACATTTCTGTTTCAGGTAAGGCTTTGAGACACTGATTATTTCCATTCCATTTCAAAATATCCCACTTTGTTCAGTTTACAATTATGATATTTAAATCTTACCTTCATAGCTTAGCTGCAGAGGATACAGGTTTCAGTTTATGGCTGCATATTTCAGAGCAATTTGCAAGACGCTGTGGTCCAAGGCAGAACCACATTAGGGAGGCTCCATCATTCCAGGTCTATTCCCTGGACGCTTAGTGATGAAGAGATGCAGATGAGCGTCCAGCAGAAGGGAGACCACAGCCATATGAGTGTTCTGCATGTTGTGGATGCCCATAGAAGTAACCCAGGCACTGAAACCATCAGTGAGTGCAGGTTGCATGAGCCTGTGTGACTCTGCCCTGGCCAGCTGGAAGCTTTCGTACAGCCCGGCATCACCCACCAGCTCCAAACAGCTGATCAGCAGCTGAGCACTCAGCAGAAGTTTTTTGCACGGCCTCTCTGCAGAACTCGGCATTTCTCAGCAGTCACACAGGTATTATTTTTCCATGGAGCACTTTGAGCATTTAGTCTGTACTTACTTCATTCACTCACCATTTTTAAGAGATTTCTTCTTTATATAAAAGATGGGTTTACCACCCTTCCTACAAACCCAGCTTTCCGTGAACCTTCCAGAGTCCCGATCTCATCCCAGGGTATGATCGTGGCTCTGAACTACATTTCTCTGCTTTTTTTTTCATATCACTTGCTTTATTCCAGGGGAAAGATCTCTCCATCTTCCTTTCATGACAGGACTTCTCTGAAGCAAGAGTCTAAACTGATGATTATTTTTCTCCGCTCTGGCAGTGACCCTGCTGATACCATTGGCCTCAGCTAGCACAGCTGGTGTAGAAGTTGCCAGGAGTTCTGGAAAGAAATAGAGAAAAACAAAGTCAGCTGACTGCATGCCAAGGCAAAAGGGATTTGGAAGTTAACAAAACTTCTGATTTGTAGTTTGGGTGTGTCCCGATTTTGTCAAAGCCACATCCTCATTCTAGTAATAAGTTCTGCTACAAAAAAAACTCTCTACCCAAAACGGACTTTTTACTTTCTAATTTAACAGTAACAGCAGCCTTTCTGAAATTATAGTTTGTGTTACTGATGGATTCAAAATTAAAATGTTTCCCTGCAAGAGGAAGCAGTTTCACACATTTTGACACCAATTTATAATAAGACGGGGGAGGATTTTCACAAAATTACCCAATAAAATATCAGATTTAGATGCCGTAGTGATTCAATATTTAGGAACATTGTGAAGGGGATTGCATCCTGTGATCAGGGGAGAAGGATTTACTATTTGTTCTACACTAGCAGAGGCAGAAAAATAGTTACCTCTGGAGACCTCTACACGTGACAGCCACGCTATAGAGGGAACTTTTAGCCTATGGAGAAATAATCTGGTTTTCCATTCACTATAAAGAAAGCCAAACCAAGGAACTTAGACTCAATGCCCAACTTTTAGAGGCCTAAACTTGGGTGAGTTGAATCCTCCCCCTGGATACGCAGTACAGTATTTTTGAGTAATAGTTTCTATTGAAATTAACAATGGATATCACTCCTAAACAGAAATATAAGGTGAAGGAGTAAAGACAGCTACCTTTGACATGGTGTAAAATGAAGCATGTGGATATCAGCAGTGTGCCTGCATTCATGGAAAGAAAAAGAATGCACTTAATCATGGTTTTTTTGGTTTGGGGTTTGTTTTTTTTTCCATATATATAAACATGATCTATGAGATAGAGCTAATGTACAAAATCCAAACACTTAGCAAAAGCCTTTGGTTTTTCCTGGGCTACAATTTATTCAGCACTGCAGAGGAATATGGCTTCTATTACACATCAGAAGTCTTTCACAGGGAAATACTTGGTTCCAGATTGTTTATATTAAAGCCACATATATTTTGCCAGTGCTCCCTACCTTCTGTACCCCTTCTGATCTAGGAGCAAGTGATGCTCAAAAGCAGTCGCAGAACTTGTGTGAAGAGGCTGACCTGTTCCTGTGAATAAGGACCTGAAGGAGTGCTGCATGCAGCTGGGCTGCCCTGCTTGGCAGCACACACTGCCACTCCACTTCCCCAAAGTAATTCCTCTTCCTCCACAACCCAGCTGCCAGCACAAGGCCCAACCTGGAATTTGTGGTGAGGTTATTTTGCTTTGACAGCCCAATGTCACTTCATTTTTACATAATCAGCCCTTTCTCTTTTAAGCGGTGGGCCTCAGATAACAGCAGAGAAAAATGATTTCACATGAAAGCAGGACCCTTGGTACAGACAGAGACAGAAAACCCAAATATTTCTTATTTCTTCTAATCACCTGCATTATAGCAATTGACTGTTGAAAAGTGCTTGCTTATAACTTGCTTTGCAGGAAAAAAACAAAGCGAAAGAGGGCAGGAGGAGAGGTTCTTTAGCATTTCTAATAAACCTCTAGTTGTACTGAAGGACAGCTTTGCCAACAGCAAAAAGACAAATACTGGTGAACTGAAGTGGCTGGAAGCAAACTCACACACCTTCACTGTACTAGGCTTGTTTGGAGAACCTTTCCATCTGGATGAGCAACAGAACAGGAAAGCATTTGAAGCTGGGAGAACTACCATGCTGCTGTCTCTAAACCACTGATACTACTTTTATGTGGAGTCCTAAATCAAATGGCATGTAGTTTGGGGGTTTTTTTGGTTTTTTCCCAGCCCTCAAATCAGAGAGCTCAGATGTTTGCAAGCAAACCAAAATGAACTCGGGCATTAAGCCTGATTCCTGAAATCTGTCCAGTGGCTGATCCCATGGCACGTACCCCAAACGCAAGCATTGTGTGAGCTTTGCCTCATGTACCCCCTTGGGCTGTCACGCACACAGCAGCACCGCTGCTATGATCCTGCTAACGGCACCCACTCTACAAAAGGGAAGATAATTAGCACAGAAATGACTATTGGTGCAGCTAGAAAAGTAGACAAGGAATCTTTTGGATTTCAGTTCATTGCGTCGTTGTTTTCAAGTCAGTGCCTAATCTTCCCAGACCCCACTCCATGGCTGTTCCTTTCTTTCTTTCTTTTCTTCTTCCCCCTTTTTCGCAGGCACTATGGCTTATTTTGATTCACTCCATTTCTTTCTTCTTAAATGGCCATAGGGCAGCCTTGCTGTTGCCAAGGATATAGCCAATGCATGCGACATCATGCCACTGAAAACAATCAAGCAGTTGCATTCATTCCTGGTGCAATGGTGCTGGAATCAGTAAAGCTAGACTGGGAGTAAGACGTCTAAGCTAGGAAATTATAAAGAAGAATTTTCTTTAAGGAAAGTCTTCTTAAAAATAGCTTTCATGGAGAAATGTGTGGGTTTTGCTTGTAAAATGGTTGTTGGCAAAAGTTTTATTGCCAAACACCAGTTAGAGCATTGATTAGAGATGGTAAATGTAGGCCATTTTGACAAGTCATTAGCAGGCAACATAGCACTGTGGAAAATACTAGGAGTTTGGGTTTGGTTTTTTTTTTCCTCCGCTCTAACCACAAAGAGCTGGATAGAAGATTAAGAATCTCCAGCTCTCAGAGGTATAGCTGTTTTACCAAAACTTAATTAATGAAGAATAACATTTGGGGAACAAGAGAAAACACCTCTGTAGGATGTGAAGTGTGAGGAATAGATGGAAAGTTGCCTGTATAAATAGTTCAGCAACTCTGGGATAAATTATAGGAGCATTTATATGCATGATTGCCCATCTGTGTAAAACAAGACATACAGCCACACATGGCAAGCGTGCAAGTCAGACTTGTGGGGCTGAAATTAAGGTGATCCAGAACAACAGAAGATCTGCCCCCTCACATCAGAGTTTGACTGAAGGAGGTTTAAACAACTCTGAGTAAATACACAGGGGAGGGCTCACTGACAGCACTAAAAGGAAACTCAAGGTATGCTCTCTGCGTATCTGTTTCTGGGCTTGGGAACTGGCGGATGTGCTGGCCAAACCCCTTTCCATCATCTTCCAGCAGTCCTGGATGACTGGGGAGGTTCCGCTGGACTGGAGGCTGGCTGATGTCGTGCCCATCTATAAGAAGGGGCGCAGGGAGGATCCAGGGAACTACAGGCCTGTCAGCCTGACCTTGGTACCGAGGAAAGTCATGGAGCGGGTGATCTTGAGTGCTATCAAGAAGCACTTGCAAGAGAACCGGGTGATCAGGCCCAGTCAACACGGGTTCATGAAAGGCAGGTCTTGCCAGAGTAACCTGATCACCTTCTATGACCAAGTGACTAAACTCTTGGACGAGGGAAAGGCTGTGGATGTGGTTTTCCTGGACTTCAGTAAAGCCTTTGACACAGTTTCCCATAGCATTCTGCTTCGGAAACTGTCAGCCTCTGGCCTGGACGGGTGCACGCTCTCCTGGGTGAAAAACTGGTTGAATGACCGGGCCCAGAGGGTGGTGGGAAATGGAGTTAAATCCAGCGGGAGGCCAGTGACAAGTGGGGTTCCCCAGGGCTCAGTGCTGGGTCCAGTCCTGTTTAATGTCTTTATCAACGACCTGGACGAAGGCATTGAGTCCTCCCTTAGCAAGTTTGCAGATGACACCAAGCTGGGAGGAAGTGTGGATCTGCTGGAGGGTCGGGAGGCTCTGCAAAGGGATCTGAACAGGCTGGACCGCTGGGCTGAGACCAACAGCATGAGGTTTAACAAGGCCAAATGCTGGGTCCTGCACTTGGGGCACAACAACCCTAAGCAGAGGTACAAACTAGGAGAAACCCGGCTGGAAAGCTGCCAGGAGGAGAAGGACCTGGGGGTGTTGGTTGACAACCGACTGAACATGAGCCAGCAGTGGCCCAGGTGGCCAAAAAGGCCAATGGCATCCTGGCTTGTATCAGGAACGGCGTGACCAGCAGGTCCAGGGAGGTTATTCTCCCCCTGTACTCAGCACTGGTGAGACCGCACCTCGAGTACTGTGTTCAGTTCTGGGCCCCTCACCACAAGAGGGATGTTGAGGCTCTGGAGCGAGTCCAGAGAAGGGCAACGAAGCTGGTGAAGGGGCTGGAGAACAAATCTTATGAGGAACGACTGAGAGAGCTGGGGTTGTTCAGCCTGGAGAAGAGGAGGCTGAGGGGAGACCTTATTACTCTCTACAACTACCTGAAGGGAGGTTGTGGAGAGGAGGGAGCTGGCCTCTTCTCCCAAGGGACAGGACGAGAGGGAATGGCCTCAAGCTCCGCCAGGGGAGATTTAGGCTTGAGATTTGGAAGAAATTCTTCACGGAGAGGGTGGTTAGGCATTGGAACAGGCTGCCCAGGGAGGTGGTTGAGTCACCCTCCCTGGAGGTGTTTAAGGTTAGGGTAGATGAGGTGCTTAGGAGCATGATTTAGGGATTGGTGGGAATGGTTGGACTCGACGATCCAGTGGCTCTCTTCCAACCTGGTCATTCTGTGATTCTGTGATTTAGACTCAGCTTGGATTTGGGACTGTTATTTCTCCATTTGGAGTAGGGCTACGGGGAGCTGGAGGCCTTCAAACCAGAGACACTGTCAAGAACCTTCTTTCACAGCTCCTGGTACTTCAGAAGAATGATTCAGAAGAAGTATCAGGTGCTAAATGTTAACACCACCTTCCTTGGAGAACGCAATTAACTAAATGAGGCTTAATTAATTAGTGTCAATAAAGTAGATGTAGCAGTTATGGTGGAAGTAAATAAACGTACATGTCGTAAATTATTATCTTCTCTGCAAAGGATTTTGTTCCTAAATCCCCATGGTCATTTCAACCCTCCCCATTGTGCTGCTGGGAAAACCACTGGGGAACATTCAGACATAGAACTGTAAATTGATTAGGAACTAAAGTATTTGTATAAGTTTATATCACAGGAAAACACAGAGCAAGCAGACTTCTCTATTAACCTCTTGTGGACTTGGTGAAACACAAACCCAGTGTTTAGTTTACACTCAACGTGGCACGATATGGGAGAGGGTAAGTCACACCTACTTAAAGTTTGGAGGGGAGTTATTTGAAATGTTTTACACCCTGGCAACCTCACTGAGGCTTTTGTACCATCTACCAATCCCATATTTCAATAGTACAGGAGAAGAAAATAAGGAGTCTGTGGCAATCTAAGCTGTTTCATATGGAGACAATAATCAATTGTGTATCTTCCTCTGAGTGTGCACTCACAGAGCAGATTTTGATCTCATTTGCTATGCCAAGAATCTGGAATAATGATGCTAAACTTAGGTTAGTTACACTGATTATAGACTGGTATCAGTAAAAGAGAGCATAACACACACACTGACCAAATATGCATCACCCCAGGCAAACAGGACATCTTTTATAATGTTAGCAGGTACTGATGCAAAGTAATCATCCATCCCTGGGCTCAAGGCTGATGTCAAGGGAAAGACAAGGAGGGATAAAAATGCCGAGGGGATGAAAGAACAAAAACTAGTAATTGCAAAATTATTTATTGTACGTCTCTGTGCAGCTGCTATTCTGCAAAGCCTGAATGTGAGTCTGAAAAAGCAAATTTGGAGCCACATCAGACTGGTATTGGTGTGAAGCCTTTAGCAGCTTTGAAACGCAGCCTTGTTGGTAATGAAATGCATTGCAAATCCATTCAAGAAGTTAGACTGCTATAAAGGATTAGCAATGAATGAAATCTCTCATACTTGTAGATATGAGGACAATGCAAAATCATTATAACAGATACTGGAACAGTGAAGCACATGTGGAAAAAGGCAGATAGAGAAGTTCCAAAATTTCTTCAAAATGAGAAAGAAGGCAAATTAAGTTTGTTAGAGCTACAAAAGCAAATGGATCTCATGTACTGGAGAGAGAAGTCAATATTAAAAAAAAAAAAACTGAGAGTACCAGCTGTGAAAGATAATATCTTGCACAGTAAGTATCACAATGAGGGGAATAGCTAGGCTAACCTAACCCACAGAAGCAGCCAGACAGAACCACTTTCTAGTTATCAATTGCTCACACAGGAGATTTTTATCTTGCACGCTACACTTTCTGTTCTGCAGATAATGACCATTTTGGTGGAAAGCGAATGGGAGCCAGGATATGTTTTACTGGAATATAACCAGCTCACTCAGCCATGCTGTATGGAAGCCATGGAGGGAGAAAACATACTCCTGCCTACCTGACGAAGTAACTGGATTAAGGCAGGCAGCTGCCTATGGCCAGGGTGGTCCAAGAGATAAACTGCAATAAGGGGGCACTGCTCTTCCTGAACCCGTGTACGTCATAACTCTCACCCCCAGATGATACTGATATCAGCGAGCTTTTGTGGAACAGAGAGTTTCCACAACCTATGCCAAGCTACCTCCTTTACTTATTCAGGTGACAGCATTTTCTTGGTTAAGAACTGCCAAGTAACCACCTTCAGAGATGGCACCGTCAGCACACTGCCCTGCTAATGAGATGTTTGTGCATTTTCAGTTTTATGGTATGCACTTTGTACTTATTTCTCTCCTTGCTTTCCAGAATCCAAGATTTAAGGGCAGATGGATCTCTGCTTTAGGATGGTGCATTGAGTTGTTAACCTCATGAGGTGCATTTGGTTTCTATTCGCAAATCTGCACTTCTTTACTCCATCAGTTTCTGTCTCCGTGAATAAATAAGCAGAGAAACAAACAACAAGATAAGTGAAAAGGTACAAAGAGAAAAATAACTTGTAGAAAGCTTAAAAATAATTCTAAAAATCCTACTCACAGAGAAGAGGTGAGGCAGCCTTTTCCTATGTCCAACTGTAAGGCAGAGACTCTGGGTAGGCACCTGAGGAGGCAAAGGCATAATTAGCACCCAGGCTTAAGATCTGCCTTTCAATAGGTATCAGCAGAGAGGCACAGGTGAAGTCTATACATGTTGCATTAGGGGGTAGGGCAGCAACACATGTGCTTGAATTGTTTGGATCTGAAAAGGTAAACCTTTAGAAGAACATTTCAAATCCCTTCTTTAGTTCTCTCAAAGTCTGAATTCTCTTCTTTTAAAAGCGATACTGGACTTTTTCTTTCTTCATAATTTCTCTCATTTAAAAAATTACTTTTTGCGCACAATCTAATGCATTTTTGAGAGTTTTTATGAGAAAGTTGTGCCAGCTGTCAGCTTCTAACCACAGTGAACTTTCTATGATTTGAGCACCTATTCAGGCCATGGTAACTTTACATTTAATAGTCAATGGCAGGTTTCACATAGACAGATAGCATAAATAATTTTCAGGGACTTAATCCACCAAAAGTTAACCAGCATTCCCAACATCATATCCTTTTTTTCATAACCTTGTTTTGTATCTTGCAGAACCCTTAAAAGGGGGAGGGAAAAGCCCTGTAATTAAGGCAGTTGAACTAAATGCAAAAATACCAAATATTTTATTGTTTGCAAAAAGTCACTGGTCAGATTTCACGACATCTACTTATGTAAGAATTTCTGAAAGTGAGTGTAGCATCATTATCACAATGCAGCATCCAAGTACACCTGCAGACACATACTAGTGGAAGATGTAGATAGGCATCACCTTTCCTGCCTCTTGCCATTTGCTCATCTTCATGCTGCACGCAAGCAATGCTTCTCATCTCTTTCCATTTTCATTGTACATTTTTCTCATTGCCTTTCTCCCTCCCTTCCATGCATTGCATGGCCACCAAGATCAGTTTGGGTTCATAAGGTTGATAATTTTAACTCCAGTCCAGAGAAGACCACCAACCCACAAACATTTCAGTAGTGTGGGCTACTTGCAGGCTTACAATTAAGCAGGTGATTACAGACAAAGCTGCAGTGTTCACAGCCCAGCTGGTATCTGAAAAGAAAACAAGAAAAAAAACTTCACAAACTTTTTCGGACACTGAAACATTAAACTGTCACTCTCTTTGGATCCTTCCTCTGACTTTCATAATTTTTTATTTGGAAAATTTTCCCCCCCCAAAATCTCTGTTCTCTTCCAGCAGTCAATGCAGGAGAAGCTGGAATCAAATGGGCTAAAATTTGGCCAGGCTGGGGAACGGCAAAATGAGGTTTAGCAGGGTGATATGGTGCAGTCTTTGCTACCAGTCCCGTAATAAGCTGAACAAGTTCCATCATCATGTCCTGTATATTCGGCTTAATTGGCCCAGGCTTTCCAA
This sequence comes from Clamator glandarius, assembly GCA_033459285.1. Classification (NCBI taxonomy): domain Eukaryota; kingdom Metazoa; phylum Chordata; class Aves; order Cuculiformes; family Cuculidae; genus Clamator; species Clamator glandarius. The sequence goes on along the minus strand of JAUNZM010000668.1, from coordinate 173,333 downwards.
GGGAAGGCAGCAGTACTGATTTACTGCACTCCATAAATGTGTTTATAGCTTGGCACTAGCAAACTCATGCTTGCTTTTTTCCAACGTGGATTTCAAATAAGCCCTTTGCTCAGAGGAGTTTATGAATTTTAAAGTGCCTAAAGCTACAACTGAGTTATGAGAGGCAAGCTTTGGGGGGCTGCAGCCCAGAACAGCTGGGAAAGGCTCCTGGAATCTTCTCTTAGTTCCTGTTGTGATTGGTTTTTAAGCATCCCCGGTGAAAAAAATAATTATATAAGTAAAAGCAAACTCGGTGGCACACACTGCCTGTTCCTGAGCTCCCTTTTACTTCAGCTGGCGCTCACACCCATCTAATGGGATTATTAGAGCAGTTCGTGATTTAAGCCCATGTGAAATCAGAATATAAACCTTTCTTTCCTCTTCTTAGGAACTGCATTTTGAATAGTCACATTTCCCTGCTCCTGTACTGGGGCACAACAGACTGCAGAGGAGATCATCTAACCGTGGTCCCTCCAGCAGTGGATTTCATGGATCTGTTTTGGTCTCCAGCATTTTAAAGAGCTGGGACACAGTTCGCTCTTATCTCGCAGCCCAGGGCGCTGCACAGAGCTGTTCTCGGAGCCTGTCAGTGCTGCCTGCCTGCATGCTGCTGGAGGTGCCATGCCTCCGTTCTGCTCTTGATACTTTCACGTGTAACGGCAATTATCATCCCTGCAGGGACAGTTAATCAAGCAGAAAGTTTTAGCGGACCCCTAAGTACTGCCCATAATTACGCATACCTGGTCAAGATGAGGAGTCTTCAACTAAGAAATAATATAACTTTCTAGCTGCTGATAATTTGACATTATCTGAGATAAAATATGAACACCTTAATAACCACAGAGAAAAGAAAAAAGATTTGTAGCGAATAGGATTAAATTATGGAAAGTAAAATTTAGGATGGATGTCAGGGATAAGAAAAGCCATAGTAGTATCCACTAAAGAGTGGAACAATCTCCCAGGGAAAGTGAGCGATGGAGTCCCACAGAGTGAAGAAGTAAAACAGCATCAGGCAAAGCCTCAGGAAAGAAATGTCCAAGGAGGCAGCGTGAGCTGCCTGTGAAGGCGCAGGGACCGTGCAGAGCCACGGAGAGCTTTGCTACCAGCTTTTGCGCAGACACCTGCATTGTAGCAAGTGCACTGCATGGGGAAGGTACACTGCAGGTGTCTTGTATTCTGTCCTGTTTGAAAATCAATCAATATTCCCCAGGTAGGTGTGATCAGCATGGCTTGAAATCCTACCTCCTTTTAAACTACTGGGAATTGTATGGGTTAGCGGGACAGCAAGCCCTCAGAGAATATCACTGAATAGCATGTCCCTGCTAGGCACTTTTTCACCCAAGATGTCTGATTCAGCCAAAATGGGCTCCCAGGACACCAGATGAATAATTGTGATGGAATCTGAGTCTTTCATTCGCTCTTTATATCTTCTGCCTTTTCTTTGGGTTTGTTTTCCTCTCTTTTCTTCCTTTGCAATTGTCAAGGAAGCATCTGTGAGTTTTTATTAAACAAATGTTGCACATTAAAAACCCATTGCTGGCTGACAGAAAGGAAAATGGCATCTTATTTGAAAACAATATGTAATTGTTATTGCTGTCTCATTGCAAGTTACGCCCTTGAAAAATGATAGGGATTTATTTAGTAGTAACTGATGCTGCAGAAAAGCATTATGACTAAAGCAGAAAATTAACTGTTGGGAAATACAATACACAGTTTGAAGCACCATAATGCAAATGCCTAGTATATTGTACTCTCAGATATGTTTGCAATCATTTCCAAGGAAAAAGTACTCAAAGGACAGAATAACAACATTTTTCCATGTTGCCTTTCTCTATCTGTCTCAGTGTTGGAGTCGTAAATGTTCGATTTGTGAAACGCACAGAGATAGCGTCTGTCCAACAGACGTTCTGGTCACAATTTATATTTCATCTTGCACACAGGCCTCGCGGCAGCAATGGAAACTGAAGTCATAATCAAGACAGCACCACTAAGCTGATCGGAGTAACAGACTTACTGCAAATATAACAAATACAACACCATCTTGGACTGTGCCTGCAGGTCCCACATGGTGATTTGCTGGGCCTCTGAGCACAACTTTATCCTTGAGCTGGCACCCTCAACACCAGTACCACCAGGCAAAGCTGCTAACGGTCACTTACAGTTGTTTATCGCTCCTTTTTAATGTTTCACAGAATCATAGAATCACCAGATTGGAAAAGACCTCTTGGATCATTGAGTCCAACCATTCCTATCAACCACTAAACCATGTCCCTGAAGACCTCATCTACACATCTTTTAAACACCTCCAGAGAAGGTCACTCAACCACCTCCCTATTTTTCTTTTGCTTTTACTTTGTATTTTGTTTCATTAATATTTATTAATCAATATTAACAGATTTTTACAAAGCTGATGAGGAAACACAGAGGAGGACTACTCATCACAGTCCTGTACTCTTGGAAACTTCTCTCGGTAGAGCTTCAGCCACAATTTTTCACAAGTTGCTTTAGCTGCTATTTATTCAACAAGCATTTCATGCTAGTGATTGTAATTTCACTCACACACACTTCAGAGAAAACATATATGTACATTTTTGTCATAAATTATGGAAGGATTTTCTTAAATGCTGGGTGAAAGAGTATACAACAAATTGTGGAGCTAGCGTAAAGTCATTATCCTTGCTGCTTATCCAGGAACGTTGGGACCATAATTCAGAAGAGATGAAAGCCCTGATCACAGCAGAAGTTTATTTTTTAACTACAAGACCATAGCCAATATTCACAGAAGAAAAGAGCTCTAAAAAAAAAGTGTAATAGAGTTTTAGCCACACTTTCCACTTCATACTAATTGTCCTGTTACTACAAGTACCTCTTTAAAAGTCTAATGAGCTTTTTATTTTAGAAAGTATTATAAATTATTTTCTTTTAAAAATATTTAATTTATAATTTAAAATTATTATAGTAAAAAAATTCTGACCTTGGATGACGTGATTTTTTCCCAATAGCCGATTAAGTCCTCGGAATTCCAAAATAAGGCTGGGTGAAATGCTCCCATTTCCATCTTGCCTTCATCTATAACAAACAAACCAATGCCCATGATGATTATAATTAATTATTTGTATTGTGATAGCACTGAACCACTCGATTCCTAGGGCAGAAATGGTCAGATGAGGTCCTAACTACTCTGCCCACAGGTCACAGACACTTAAGGTTGACAGAGCAAAGCTTCATCTGGATAAAAATCTCTGGAGACTCCCTACTCTGGTTCTAGTATCACCCAAACAAAACTCTGAGCAAATGGAACACTGTGATGGGAATCTGGGAAATACAGGATAGCAACAGTACATCGTATTTATTGCCCATGTCATCCATAGGCACTCAGGCACCCTGTTAAATCTCTTTTTCTACCCTCTGAATCATTTTCTTTCTTTCCCAGCTCATGCTTCAGCTGGCAAAGAGCATTTTTTTTTTCATTTATGACTTTGAGGTGATCTATGCAAAATGTGCAAACTTCCCAAAATGGTCTGCTGGGTGCAAGCGTTCAGAGATTTTTTCCCAGGGAAGCCTCTGGGAATGCTCTGGTTAAGAGTGAGGCATGGCTCCTGGGCAGGCATGCGCACACTTATTTTTAATATTGCAGCCTTAGAGTGGAAGAATCTCTCCAGTTTTGGACTCTGAAACTGGAGAGATAAGAGAGGGATGAGGCTGCAAAGTTGCTTATGACTTGTAGATCTAAACTTTACAAAATATTCCTCTGACTGCTAAAGCAGGAGGGAGAAGCTAACAAATTTTCCTTTAACCAGACTTCTAACTTAAAAATCCACATAGAAATTGCAGCTTACGCATCCATAAAATTTGTCTTCTGAAGTACTTACTCATTCTTCTACTGTATTTTTTTCAGATTACTGATTTGCAAAGAGCAACCTCAGTATTCTCCATCTGACCTCAGGAAACATCAAACTATGCTTTAATGTTAAAGAAAAGATTCTGACTAGTTTTAAAAAGTGAAATACAGGCAGAATCCTGTTTGCCTTTCTACTTGTCAATCCTACACAAGCAGCAGTGACTGGTGATGCTTGTTCTTTTCTCCCCAGGCAAGGTGCTGGATGGGAGCCGCATCTTCCAGCCTGGTGGGGTAGTTCAGACAGTGATTAAACAGGTAATCAGCTCAGTGCTGTTTACCAAGGTTTCAATGCTAAATGATTTGGCCGAGCCAAATTTCCAAGAGTCCGGAAGCTAAGTTCCTAGGACTTTGGTTGGCAAGAAAAGAGGCGAAGACATCCATCATTTATAAAAGGTGGCTGTGAAGAATTTATCTGTGCCCTCCCACTGGTGAGAAATTACCATATACACTGTATAGCAGTCAATGTCATTATACCACATCGCCTGTAAGTAAAACTAGCGGCGGAGCTTGTCTTTCTTGTAGCTGATCTACCAGTAACATTATATAAATATGACTGAGTGTAGCGGCTTAAATCCCTGACAGCTTCAGGTTTGCCAGCAGTAGATTTCCATGCATTTTCAGCTGGGAATTGGCAATATTGGCTGAGTACAGAGCATTTAATGTGCTGCAACCGGTGCCTCAATATTTCCTGTGCACACGTGCATGAGGAGTGATGGTTGGGAAAAGCTTTATTTCCACCTTCTTTGAGACACTTGTTGTACTCAGGGTGTCAAGCACTTTGCAGGGGTCCCATAAAGGCACCTCATCACCTTTGCTCTAACACCTCATAGCCCCTTGTTAGCTCTTCTCTTTTTATACTCCTTTAGGTAAAAGGGTTCATCTTATTTAAATATCCCTGAGGCTACTAGTGAGAAACTATTGAACTGCGTAAGAAAAAAACTTGAATACAAAACCAGATGCATACATTCACTTGGGGATAAATGTGTTATGATATGGGGTGAAACTCTTCTCCAGCTCTGTTGGACAGCAACACAAAGCAATCCCAGTGCAGCCGGAAGATTTCTGAATTGGCGCCAGGCTGAAGGAAGGCGGCATTTGTCCTAGAGTTATCATCAGGCCTCTCACAATCGTATTTTCACTTATTCTGCGTGGAGGGGGATTTGTTGACAATTCCCTGGATTTCAGTTTGGAAGAAAGAGTTTCATGTTTGACCTTGTATCTCCAGTGCTATGTGTCTGCCTGCCTCGCCCACACACTTTATATTGATCCCATTCCTTTTCATTTAAGTTACGTATGATGTAAGCTATAGTAGCAACACCTGCTCTTTTCTACACTTTGTTTTTGGCTTACAGCATTATCAAGTGATCCCTGGTTTTAGTTTCTATGTTCACTTCACTGCTTTCATAAAACTGCCTCAGCAAAGGCAGTGAAGGGGTGAACTTCCTCTCACCCTTAGCTGCTCTAATCTGAAGTTTTAAAATCCCTTTGGCCTGAACCAATGCAGATGATGTTATTGACAATTTTCAAATAGCTCAAAGATTTTTCATACATACATACTCTGAAAGCCAGAGTTTTATCTGGACCTAATCCAAATGCTATGGAAACTTCCGAAGGCCTCACAAGTACGAAGATACCTTTCCTACCTTCACTAGCAGGAGGTGAGAACTCCTGGCAGTGGCAGTATCATTGCTCACAAGAAGCTGATGTGGGCTTTGTCCAGCACGCTGGTAGAAGACATGCCAGGGTTAAATATATTGTCATCCATTCAGTATCTAGCGTACCTGCTCATGGTGACGGAGGCCAAATGCGGGCCATGCATGAGTGGTGTGTGGTACCCAACTGGAGCAGTGGTCGTCCCTCAATACCTTGTTTGTAGAACTTTGATGTCCTAGTAAGTCATTAAATAACTGATCATCTCTCGTGTGTCCTCAAACTCACGTAAGGTTTTAAACTGAAAGAAACAAAGGCATTACCAAGAAATCAGACGGGTACTACGTTCCCCTGGAAGGCATCAGGAGTGATAGACGCTCTAGTCTAAGAACTGGTAGCTGAGAAAGGCAACCTATAAATGGGAATGAAGGGCTACCTTGACAAGACACAATCTAGCAAGTTCTGACTCTGCTGTGAATGGCTTTTTTATTTCTACCACATCTAAGACCCCCCAAAAAGAAAAATAAGCCAAGTTATGTCAATGTAAGCATGTTAAATAACTGGCATCTTTCCTGAAATCTTGTGAAAGGAATTGGAGCTCTATGCAATTAAGTCACCTGGGTTATAGCATCCTGCAAAATCAGACATCTATAATGGGAGTGCTGACAAGCCCTTCACAGTGGTGACTGCTCAGAGAAAGAAGCAAAGGTCCTAGGAAATAATTACAGAACATTCTGGTCAGCTTGTGATGCAAATATGATTTTTTCAGGTTATGCAGAAAACTGGAAATCCACAGAACATCAGCAAAAAAATAAAGACTGAAATGACAAGACTCACTGATGTTTGTCCGAATGGGCCTGAAAGGAAAAGAAAAGGCTGTAAGGAGAGAAAACTAGGAAGTTTCTGAGTAGCTGTCATTCAGGAAAATCTCTCTCTCCTCTCTTTCTAAATTTTTATTTCTGTAGTCCTATGATGGAGACAAAACTTTTCATTAATTTTATATCCTACTCCTTCATTTGGAAAAATGACATCAATTACGACTCTTGATTCACATTGTACTAACTGAGAATCTTGTTAGAGAACAGCATTTGCATATTTCAACATGTTATTTTCACTAGTCTGTGGCTATAGTCAGTGTCAAGCCAAGCTTTTCTTACATTACCTTTTAATGGTGCTGCCCATAGAAGAGTCTGTTCATTACAGAGACCATTTCCAATTCTAATTCCTGTGAATTAAATTAAGCAGTTTCACCTAGATTTAAACAGATCTATCTGATGCAAGAATACAGCTTCCTACTACAATCTGGCTCCTCAAGTTCACTCACTGAATGACACTGAGAAAATCATTCCTTCCAACTAAGCATACTAATTCCCAAATGAAATGCATCCTATTTTCTGCTGACATGATGAAGTAATGATGGTCAGTGATAACACTGAATAACTACATCCAAGAGTTAACACTTCCATTCATGCCTTTCATCCTTAGCTAGCTCAATACTTCCAACCGTTCTTCACCTTTGTTACTTTTTGCTTCAAGAAGCAAAATTTAGTGCAAAAATATCAAGGGAAAACACATTTTAAGATTGATCTATTAATTGGTGCTATCTACCTAACAAAGCAACCTTTTGTTTATTTTGTCAACATAGTAAATTTAGGAGGTAGCTGGCCTTCAAGGGGACATTCTGGATAAGGAAATAGTCAACCTTTCAACCAAAACTTCAAAAATAAAAGGTATGAAGTAGATATAGCCACAAGGTGTGAAGATAACAGTCATGTTTAAATCACTTCTATCACTTTTTGTATATCCTGACGTTGAAAACAGTATTGTTTAATGGCACAGTATATTTTCTATCATACCCCAGAGTCCCTTAATTAGTGCTTAAGCCACTTGAAGGGATTATTCCATTTTTAAACAATCAAAATTAAGGAATCCCATATTCCCAGTGTTGGCTGCATGAGCATTCTTGGAATTGCTTCTGGTCTGAGTTGCCTGATGCAGTGAGTTCCCTATTCCATGTGAGAAAAAATCATGTGCTAAAGGTGTAACCCAGCAAGGGATCAATAAATAGCTGTTCCTCGGAAGACCAGCTCATTAAGAAGCAGACATCTGAATGAAATAAGGTTCCTGGGGAGTCTGTGGCACCAGACATGCCAGAAAGAGAGGCATGAAACCTTGTTATGTGCCATGGCCAAGCAAAAGGAATTTTTACCTAGGCAGGATTCTGGTTAGTATTCTGCTCTTGTGCTTTGCTTATTGAAGCCCTAGCGTGCTTTTGTTTACGATCTGGTTCTTGTTCAGCACATTTACATGCAACCAACTGTTCCAGCGGCTCAGTCATCTCTGGTACAAATGGAACTGAGCTGAAATGCTGAAGGCCCGGAGCTTTCTAAGCAACATGAAGAAAACCCAAACAAAAATATCAGATCTTTTTCTTTTGGCTTTGACAAAAGCCCCAATGTTAGCTTCCTTATACATTAGAATAGTGTTGCACGGATACATTACAGCTGGTTAAAAGACTCCAGGATTATTTACGTTTTACCTAACTTTTTGTACTTTTAATTAAGTTTGTTAGCTGGAAATAGCTGAATGACACAGCATTTGATTAACTCAGCAATACACAGCGATATTCACAGCTCAATTAAATACTTCATATGCCAATCCTGATACAAAAAGACCCGCCAAAAAAGAAATAATCTTAACTCCCTTAGCCAATTTCTTGGAAAAGAGAGCAGGCTCTGTTTAGACATATGGCAAGCAATCTTTTCTGCAAAACAGCAAGCTAAAACACAGCACTGCTACCATGTGTTAAGAGACGCTGTCCTTTTGCACGATATATTTAAAAACACTCTTTCCTGAGGCAGCAGGTACACAACTGGATTGGTTGCACCAGGGTTTTAACATATAATGTGATTACAGTGCATTGAAATGAAAGGGAGAAGGGCAGGAGAGGGGATGAAATTTCAAGAACTAAAATCATAATTTCACCAATAGTATTTTAACTGCTAACTTATAAGTTGGAAATTTGTGAAATGTGGCAAATAAGGAAATAATTGAGAATGCCTGCTCCATTCAGCTGTGTCTCTGCCCACATATGTGTAAGTAGAAATAGGTTGCAGAATTAAGTTGAATTAAGCACCATTCTAGCTGGAGTGAGAAATGAAGTTATAGATTTAATTGCTGTAAATCTACCAGTATTTGGGTTGGGTTTTTTTATTTTATGGCTCCATTACCTAATCATCCTGTTGTGACACAACACATACTGTAAGCAAAAAGGTATGTTTTATTTTTGTGCCTAGCACAAAAAATCTACAGAACCCACTCTATATTGGTTTGCTTAGCAGACATGATCCAAGAAGTGAATAAAAAGCGTAATATCAAATAACAATAGTTTTATCTTGACCAAATTCTCTGCTACAGTTACGTTACTTATGATAATCCTGGCTCCACACAAGCTTGCTGAAGGAGGTGTGTGGGGGAATCTGCTGGAGACAGAATGGCAGCGCAATGGCACAGTGAACTATCTGTTCATATTCTGCTATTGCATATTTTAAAAGGTCAGCCCCATAAGACTGCCAAGATACCATATTCCTCCGAGAGGAAGAACATGGTTTATGTGTCTCAGCTTTGCCAAAAAACTATGGAAACCAATGCTTCATTTTGTGAATAAAGATGTAGGCACAAATACTGCCTGGAGCAGGGTGAAGACCACCCTTGGGCAGAAGTGTTTAGGAGCTGCCGTGGTGAAAGGGTGGGGGTGCACTTTGTTTTGCAGAACATTTGGGTGTGTATAACAACAGGCCTGTCTAAACAGAATTGGTGTGTCTGATGGCTGATCCAATATTCCAAGGAGGTCCTCTATTCAGAACTTGTTTTCCTTCCACACTTACCCTACTTTGTGTATTGTGCTAGATTATACTGGTTTCATAAGTGGCAGTCACAGTTACTGTCCATCTGGATATGTTTTGAGGCTCTATAAAGTTTTAACAACTGTGAAGAGGGAAAAATAGTGGAGCATGCAGCCAGTCTGAAGTGGTTATCTCGAGATTGAACTGACTGTCGCCAGGCATGCACAAAGCATGCCTCATAGTCAGTGTAAAACTTAGATCTTAATAACATAGCCAAACATATTCACTTATCAGATAAAGAGATTATTTGTGTCTGTAACCTCATAATGAATGAAAACAGTTATAATTATAGTATCCAAATCATACCAACCCTTGTCTACACATTCTATCTTGATTCAGGACGTGTATAACTGAATCAGATACTTGGTTAACTCTTGCACTTGTCCCATTGCTTGCTTCTTAATAAGGAGATTTTATGCTTTTCAAGATCCCTTAATAAGATTTTGGTTTGCTATAATTTATTCTCATGCTATTCATTATAGAATACCAATCAGTTCTGAAAATACTTGTGTATGCTTGTCATGTTTTTTTTTTATATTTAAAAAGTCTTCTTATCTATTTTGGATTTTTCAGGGCTTAATAATTCCTTTTTTTTTTTAAAAAAAAAGCACTAACAGCAATATAGAGGATAAGCTTGACTGTCATACATATTTTGGTAAAAAGAACAGTTGTTACCAATGAAATAAATGTGATATATGTGATCAGACAAGCCATACTGATAAATATTTGGAAAAAATTAAGACAGCTTTAACAAACATCTATTAATGGTATTTGTAATTCCACGTGTCCTGAACTCCACATCCCAATTCCTGACATTTCCAGCAAATTCAGCTTTCAGTTCTCTGACTTTACTGGCTGAGGAGTGAGAGCCTAAATTCAATGGAATGAAATTCCCTGGTAGATTCACGAACGTATTACAGCAAGGGGCAGGAAAAGCAGATAAAGATAATTTTTTTTTGAAAATGTGTGTGCACAGAGAAACTTTTTGGTGAATGCACATCCTATGCCAGTAACCTGTAAATCTAGATACTGTGGATTTTCCTTTGGGAAGAGACAAAAAATATCCCAGACTAATTTACCCTGTCAATCTTTAACTCCTGCCCCTGTAGCAAAAGATTACTGATATTCAAACATCTGGCTAGGCCAGAGCACAGTTCTGCAAACAAATTATCAGTGCACCATCTCCAATCTGTAGATTAGACCCTTCGGTTTTATATTGGTCATCTTGAAGTTTAAAAGTAGGCAGGTACTTGTGTCTGGGTCAAAGGGACACAGCAGGGCTTTGGGACCACATCTCACTAACCTACACCATAGGATGAGAAGCAGCTTAACTATTTTCCTCTAGAGAGCCAGGGTTGCTTGAACTCTGCTCAGAAATAAGCAGTGCTGTATTTTATACACAGCCACAGCTATCTTTATATAGAGCTGGACCATCACACATGAGCACAGAATGCTTGCCCCCACATTTTGTTCATCCCAGGCCCTGGAGCTGCTGCAGGTGCTGGGACAGCTCAGGGTCTGCTCGGCTCCTGCTCCAGTTCGGCAGAGCCAAGGGGCAGCTGAAGTGCCTGCCTGGCAGGCTTCCCACAGGTGGTGGGTGACTGCAGCCCACAATTCCCAGTAGCTGTTCCATTCAGGATGGTACAAATGAATGGAGTACAAGTGTACGGCCACCAGTGCCAGCTCTGTGCTATGCTGGGGCTCACCAGTCTGCGAGATTTATCGACAAAGCACGTCCAGCTGGATCTCAAAGTTGGATCTGTCATGCCTTTCTGCTCAGCCAGCGGTACAAAAGGACGTGGCACATGCCAAGTCCTGGTCCCCAGCGTGCCACTTCAGCCTTCTCTCAGCTCCGAATCACCCTGCCTCCCAAGTTTGCTTTCAGCTGGGCTTTTTTTGCTCCTGATGTATTGATGAACACACAGCAGAAGAGAAGCCAAATTACAAAAACCTGTCTTGTTCTGATATACTGGGCAGTTAGTTACCATCAGCCCCTAGAGCAAAATAATACCCAGGCTGAGAACAGCGTCAGGGCTCATCGCACAGCAGCTGAAACTGTGCCTGCAATTGCGAGTGTGATTTAAGTCTCTCTTGTTCATATGCAGCTTTTTGGTACTTCATGCCTTGGCTATCCCAGATGGGTTGATAAATTGTTTTCTTTGCCATTTTTAAGAGAGGATTAAACCATGTTGGGCTGGAAAAAACTTCTCCTGCAGGGAGAAGGGAAAAAAAAAAGTTTCTCCAAGACTATCATAAGGCAGAGATGCTGTTAGAACACTGAAGGATTTTCTTGTAGTTTCTTAGAATCCTTCTGTAATAAATTTTTACGAGGGTTTGGAGGAAACGGAGGCCCAGGCTAACCAGCAGGCTCAGTGATTTGGAAAGCTGCACAGCATAGTTACTGGCAAATCTTTGTTTTACCCATCCTGACAGGCTGGTTCTGCCATATTATGCAGGTATTTATTTTGCAATGCAATATTATAAATCATTGTCAGGTCATCAGTATTCCCACAGTCTTCCAAGGTATTTTTGTGTCCACCAAAGGCTCCCACCAGACCTATAGGCCTAGGATGCTATATAAGCTCCTTTAATGGGGCATGTAGTGCTGAACTGTGCTCTGCTGCAACGTTCCCGCTCAGAGGAAAAGGTTTAAGGAATGAGGTGGTCTCAAGAGTTACGGCTTAAGGATACCATGAGACTTGCATTAAAGACCACCTCTGGTAATAATATGTCTTAAACCATTATAGCAAAGTAAACTGATATCTTATTTAAACAAAAGATTTTCCCTGTCACTGTTCCCTTAGGAAAGGCTTAATCAATTGATTTGGTTAATAAGATGATAGGACATCCAGTTATTGTACCATGCATACTATGCTGTCTTCAATCTAAATGCTACGTATATATTTACAAATTAAAAGCTTTCCACTCCTCTTGGTTAGGCAAGCCCCACTGTTTCAATTTTATTTACAGGGGAGCCATAATTAAGGTTGTCTAAGGCCAAATTTCATATTCTATATGGGGATCCCGGGGTAAAGTAAGACACCAGCAGGAGACTTGAATTTACGCCAGCCTCCAGAGGATCATCCTCCAGGTGCTGAAAGCTGGAGTGCTATACGTGCTGGCCACGTGCCTTCTGTCGCTTTGTTCGGCCCAATACAAGTCACCTTTCTTTTCCTTCCTTCTCCTAAACTCTGCTGGAACACTTTCAAGAAATGTTACAAATGAAACAGACTTAAGTTCTCTCATTATTTTGTGAGAACCTTACCTACCTCTAGGAGTTGAAATTATTCATTCCACCAACTAAAAACACAACTTAAGTCCCTATAGTAGGAAATGGTGTCTCGGATGCTGGGGTTACTAGTGTCACACGGGGTTGCTTATGCCACACCACAGCAATGCCAAAATGCTCTTGCGCTGCCCTGTTTTGCTGTAAGTTAAGACATCAAAGCTAGATCCATGCTAAATGAGTTGAAGGAAAGCAGGCCCTTTATTTTCAGACCATCTCAAGGGCTTTTGGAAGTGGGAGGAAACAAAATGACAGTTAATGGATCCAGGAAGGCCTGACCTGAGGATAAGGTTAAGTGGTGTAATAATCTCCATTCTGAACTTGGTGCTGTGTAGCAGCTTCCCTAATGTGCTTGGTCACGAGGTGAATTGCTGAGCAAACGTCATAGATTTTCTGCCCACACCAGTAAGAGCAAAGTTCAGGGTCCTGTAAACATGGCAACCCTCCCCTAAAACACTTCCCTTTTTATTTATTAATGACTACTTTCCTCCATGTTACACTCATTGATAACCTTGCCATAGTTCTCATTCACTTCTGTGCACTGTCCTTTCTTTAGTGCTCTGATATTTCAGAGGATCACAGAAAAGACCTTTAAGATCAAGTCCATCCATAAACCTCACACTGCCAAGTCCCTAAGTGCCACATCCTCACATCTTTCAAATCCCTCCAGGGATGGCAACTCAGCCACTACCCTTCCCAATGCCTGACAACTTCTCAGAGACAAAATTTAGTGCAAAATGCTAACACTGGCACATGTATACCATGGAAGCTCTCTCTTTGAGGATTCACTTTTGTTCTATCACGTTTTCTAAATCTAAAACATTTCTTAGTTAGATCTCAAAGAGTCTTCTTTCAGAATCAGAAAACTTAATGCATGAGTTCTCTTTACTTGGTTTTGTTGTTAGGGGAGGGAATGGTCTGGCTGAAGAATTGTTTTCAGAGAGTGTGGGATGGACCTATCAGTCAGATATTTCTTTTTCTTCTTTGAAAGAAAGATAAAACTAGCTAATGAATTGCAGAATTTCTCTAGGCGATGGCCTCTTAATGCTTGTTGTTCAGACCAGGGTAGGCAATATTATCCACAAACCTAATTAAGAAAAAATGTTTTAGCATCCTTCTGTCAGAGCCATTGCATGTCCTTCCAGTGCAGGAAAGAACAGCTGAGCTAAATTTGGAATTTCTCTGAAATAAGAAGAGAGAAGAATCCACAAGGATTTACTCCCCGAGGGCTTGGAAATGATTTGTCCCCAGAAGGGACCAAAATAATCCTCAAGAGAGTAATGATCTCCTGGACAGGATGAAAAGGAAGAAGAAATGGCTTTGGAAATAGTGGCAGCCACAATCAAAAGTCTACTGTATCCATAACAAAGGAACACAGATATTCTGTGCTGACTTGTCCATGAGCTGTACAAATAAGAAGATAAGCACAATCACAAGTGTGAGTGAGATTTATGAAATAACTCTCTCTTTTAAATGTAAATGCCCATACCAGCGAAGGGAAGGAGGGAAGGGATTCAGAAGTGGATGCAAGTTCTTTATAACGCAAGCATTAAAGACAGTACGGTTTTGTTTCATTTGTGTTTGGAAAAGACATCTGAATAACTTGTCATCTCAGCCAACTTTTCCAGAAAACTTATTTTTCCTTCCTAAAGAAGTCATGTGTGATTGATCTCTGAAGCAATTGCTGAGTTACGACCCCACAAATAACATGGGATTTCTGTCTGTTAATGTTCTCCAGCAAGCTTAGCCTTTTCATTTAATTTAGACTGTAGCGCAAGTTGTCAGGGCTCAAGCTTTCAGCGCTGGAAATCCTTTGTGTGGGCCACTGAGTTGGCCAAGAGAATCACTGTATAAATACACTTAAAGGATTTTGTGTCTGTCCTCTTTTATTTAAGCCTGAAAAGGTCAACATATCTTCAGTCTGGTGATTTTCCCTGAACTGGGGAGGAACACAACAGTGCAGAGAAATCACACTCATGCCAATCCACAACAGTTAATAATTAAGGTGTAAATGTATGATTACATACATTTCAGATTGAGGCAGCAGTCTGGGAGAAGAAAAAAAAAGATTCTGTGTACTTGCTGGCTGTATTTTATAGTACCATAATGCCTGAACCCACCCTCAGCGCTCTTTCCCAGAGGCACACTTTCTGACCAATACCTGAGTAATCTTGACTCCCCCCTTGTTGAAGAGCAGTCACAAAACCCCACTGGTTTTATCCCACCTTGTATATCAGATACAGAAAAATGTAATACACTTTTCTGTTGAAATAAATAGTTTTGAACATTTTGCTGTTTATAGAAGCATGTAAATCTACTAAATCAAAGATGGAAAGAGATTAAAGAACACATTTTAGAAAATCACAAACCGAAAAACATAATAAGAGGAAGCAAGAATCTGATTTAAAAAACAAAGATGCTGAAAATATAACAAACTGCATTGATCTACTCTTACATCTAAGCACCTTTAATTTAAATTCTAAAGTGTTATATATTCCTAGCAGGGAAAAAAAATTGGAAGAAATAAATCCAGAGTCTTAATAAAACAATAATTAGTGGATAATGAAACATTGGAAGTGATTTATGGTGTAAGGCACCACTCTATATATCTTTACACAGAGAAAATATCCAAATTACCTCAGCTTTAACAATCATATTACCAGTGACTGCAGATGAGGAACTTTAAAATGTATATATGAGCCTGGAAACAATTATAAAAGATCAGAGCCCTTCCAAATTCACTGTGTACCAGGTCTAGTGAGTGCAATGCCAAGACTAATATATGAAATCTGACCTGACAGTTTCACAATTTTCCTTTGTTTGAAGAGATCCCCAAGCAAGGAAATCGCACAGCATCATGCCAAAACTGAAAAAAACAGTTGGTGCAAAGGACTCTGAGGTAATGATCACTAGTTGGTTTCTCACTGGCAAAGTATAAAAAGAAGATGAAGAATTAATTACATTAGGAAATCGCAAAGAACATGGCTTAGATTAAAGGACACTCTTTTTAACCAGTCGTCTGGAAGTCTGAAGCAGCAGCGTTCACACAGATGTTTGGAAAGTAGTTCACAAACTCTAATTTTGGTGAGTTCTTCTGAAGGCTCTGCCACTACTCTGTGCCATCTCCACTTTATCTTACATATAAAGTAGAAAAAAAAATAGAAATTACAGCTTCTAGTTAAATAGGTGGGTCTTTTTAAAGAAACATGATGAAACATAAGATATTATGGTCCAAAATGTGTAGATGCAGGGTCTCTAGGAGGCTGGAAGGTCCTCTTACCTACAAGCAATAAAAATGAAGTAAAAGCCAATCTATCAAAAAAAAAGCAGGTTTAATTCAGTCCCTTGGCTCACATTGGCTACATGTGAACACTGCACAGAGCAGTAAATTGCTACACTGAAATCTTTGGAGTTCAGACCTGGTTGTGCAGTTTATCTTTAAAAAATCTGCTTCCGTATTACTCTTTGGTTAGTAATTTTTAGCGAGATTCTGCACCGGGCAACAGCTCAGTCTTATCTTGGTACCTCAGCCCATCTCTGATGGCAGCTTCTGATACATTCAGAATGCCACTGTATTCACTAAACATTAAGTACACAAAGAGATTACTTAAGTAAGAGCTTACGTAAAGGAGTAGAGCAGAATGTCAGACATATTTTTCTGAAAATCATCACCATAGAATGATTTGGGTTGTAAGGGACCTTAAAGCTCATCCAGTTCCAAGCCCCTGCCTTGGGCAGGGATGCCTCACACTGGATCAGATAGGTGGCCAACCTTCCTTGTGAGTTTATGACAATCCTAGAGAGCTTAAAGATATTTCAAATTGGGGCGTGCCCAGGCCAGACTGAAAGTTCAGTCATGAGATAAAGTAGGTTTGTTTCTGCTCCCTGTCTTGTTCCAGCAAGTACCACAGCAAACACTCCCACATGTGTTATGTTCTCAAAGGAGAAAAAAATTAAAAGAAAAAAAGTTGTGATCTGGATCATTCCACAACACATTAATTTAGTATTGCACAATCCAGAGGAAATGTCTGTGTCCTTGCAGGTCACTGCTAGCAAATCTTTATACACTGACTTAAAGCGACGGACAAGTCAAAACCATCTTGCTGTGTTAACATTACTACGCATATACAGTAGAGATAAGAAGTGGCTCAGAGCTCGAGAAATTAAGCTCAGCTGCCCTGATCGGGCTCAGCTTGGGATGGAGCCAGAGGACCATCTCTGGAGCCTCTGCCAGCGAGAGCAGATGTGCAGAGAGGAGGCGATGGGGACAGGGCAGCAGCACTAAGCAGTGTGTAGTGAGAAGCAGTGAGTGAGGGGCAGGAAGAAGGATGAGGAGGCAGGCAGAGGAGGGGAGGAACAAACAGGAAAGAGAAGTTTTTCCCAACAAGCTTTGGTACAAAACCACCGTGTATCTCTGAGCCTGTGTCTAGGCCAAATTCTGCGCCAATACTCGGGGGTTCAGTTAATTAATTTTGCAACTTCTAGCTAAAGATCTGTCTTTCCACTGATGAGTGCTCTTCAGGCTGAAGAGCGAAGCTTCCTCTTCTCTCAAACAGAAATAAACCCTGCTAGCTGGTGCCAGTTCAGATTTGAAAAAGTGACAAGCCATCTCTGACTTCTTATGTCCTCTACCCTACATTTTCCTGCAGTGCACAAAGTCCACTCTTCCCCTTAGAGCCCTTTTCAAATGATTCTTTGCTTCTCTACCTTCAAGCTCTCAGTCCAGCCCCAAGGTCAGGTTCTGCAAGGAGAAATGCTTTACTTTTATAATTTCTCCCCTACTGACTATGCATTTTTTGAGTATCTTTTCTGATCATATGTCAAAGTGTCCCTCTTTGCCTGAAAAGGTATTTGGCAATTGGGGCAATATCCCAATGAGACAGTTTCTGTTTTACTATCCACATTGCATAGTCCCAAGCGCAAGATGGGATGAGGGCTGACTCTCACTTTAATGAAAGAGAGTGAAGTTTCCATTGACTTCCCTGGGGTCAAAACTTCACCCTCAGGGACCTATTGGTAGAAATGGGAGAGAATTTCCATTTTCACAGCAAATTTGCAACCCCTTAGTTGTGTTGAAAACCTCAAATATTTTCTTCACCGGGCAAAGTTCACATTTTATTTCAGATGAATGTAGTGGCTGAGCGTCATCTGCTGCTGGAAAACCTTTAGAAGTTACTTAAAACTAAAACAGGCATAAAAGAGAAGCAGGGTGGGAAAGGGTTGTTTGCTATTAAACACCAGCACAAACCAAGCTGGGCTTTTTGTCTGTTCCCTTCCCCCATTTTGTTCACACAGTCCTCTTCACCCTTCAGACAGCCTTAGAATGCTAATTTTTCTAACCACTTGAAGAATGGAAACTATTGCAGAAATAAAATGAAATATTATTTTAAAATTTGTTTCATGAGCCTGGACCCAAACCTATAAATAAAATCCTAATCTTTCCCTTTGTAACTCCCAAGTATGGTAGTTCCCACACCCTGTACAACCCGACACAGTCAGATTCAAAGCAAATATTTGAAATTGGAGTTGTTTTAATATGAACTGGTAGGTGGGTTATATGAAGAAATGGTTTTAAATAGAAGTCTAATTGTACTCTTTTCACAGATGTGTAGGACTTCTCTCTACACAGCAGACAGATGCTCAGGATGATTCAGTCAACTGATACTGTAATGATAAAGTTCAGCTCAGCTTGGCTTTATTCTTTGCTATACTTCTCACCACTTTCTGAACTTTAAGGCATTCAATTATTCTGTTTTTCTCAGGGGTAAAATCTGTATGCATGTAACCCTCTGTTAGCACTCATAACAACGCGAAAACTTTCACACATCAAAGATGTGCTGACGTGCTTTTGTCTGTACTAAAGGTTTGAGAGAAAATCTTGATAAATCAATGTGAGGATTTTTTTTCCTCTTCCTCTTTCTTGAGTTTTGTTGCCTTGATTAGATAAAAAAATAATAAGGGGCTGTCAATCTGTTTTCTTTTCAGGTTTTCTCTGTCTCTTTCTAAATTAGTTACAGCCTGCTTTTTGTAGCTTTATAGCCAGCCTGACCTAATTTAATTACCATGACTTGTGTGGCTTAAATAGTTTTATTCAGTCTGCCTACTTTTGTATAAGTTTTCCCTTTCACACATCTCTCTAGATTTTGGCATTCAGAATTCTGTCCTCTGTTCTTCGGTAGGTTAACACAAGGTTAGTTTTATAGCATTGTCCATATTTTCACAAAAAGGCCTTTGATGCAGTTCTGCTTAGCCCCTGCTCTGCTCTGTGTTTGTGTGTTGCGAGTCTGTGGGCCCTTGTGTGGCACGAATGAATGTTAGCTGAGTCTCGGAAGCATGGGATGGAAAACATACTCATGACCATTGTGACGTAGAAATCCTTAAAGCACCAACATTTGTTCCTATACCAGCTATTTTGTAAGACTTTTTTCTTATTTGAGAGGAATACTTCAGAAATCAAAGCTTGAAACACTGGATAGATGGGAAGATTGGAAGAGTGAGGGTGGTGCAGAGGGACTGATTACCTCTGTTCTTGAAAAAAAAAAACTTGACAAGGAGGTACAAATCTCCTGCTCATCCCAGGTTGTATTTTTGTTCATTCCAGGTTTAAAGGGCAAATGAAGAGTAGTTAAGCTTCCAGGATTATGATCAGGCCCTCATCATTAACAACGGTCTTCATTACAATAAATAAACATCCCCCCAAAGACTAGTTCTGCATGTAGATTTTGGTTCAAAGGATCCTTTGAAATTATAAGAGAAGGTGAGATCTGTGCTGTGCTTGAGAACAAGAAATAAACTTCAAAAATCAGAGCTATGCTCTTAATAGACAGGACTTCCCCATAAGTGCTCCCCCGTAAGTACATTGCCTGCATTTCAAAGCTTCTGTCTTTAAACAAGCTGCCTCAGGATGGCACTTGTACAAACAATCTGGCACCAAATGTATTTAAGTAAGAACCTGCATGCGTTGAGCCATCTAGAAATGCATGAGAAACTTTGCCACTCCTTTACAAAAGATTCAGAAAAATGGCACTGCAAAAGGAAGGTAAAGAAATGCATTTAAAAGGCATTTCACTTTTCAACCATTTCAAGTCATTTGTGCAATCCCATAAAGACATGTTTTGTTCTGCAGATGAATCAATAGGGATATCACCAAACCAAGTTCCAGAGGAACTATGTAAACTGTACCTGACAATAAATGCAGCCAGTCTTTGTGCACGTGCCAGAAACTAACACGCTACAGCTATTTAGAAGGAACTCTGTCACCATGTGTTGACACCTACAGCAAGGGAGGTGTCAAGCCCACTGACGCTGCCATGCTTGGAAGATGGAGAAGTGAATCATTTCTTCTCACTCATCATTAACTAGAAAACTCAGTGGAAGAAATGAAAGGTAAAGGAGACACATTTGATTTCTGTCTATACTAAAGTAACCCAACAGCGCAGGGATGGATTTTTCATCCACATCCACTGGTGCCCTGCCTCAGATCCTCTTAAAGCCTGTGACTGGCTTCAAAAACCAAAGAATTTGATTACTAGCCACTTCTTTAAAAAAAAACCTCAGTGAATACCTTACCTTTGTCTAGGACTTCCCTTCACAATTAGTGCCGAATTAATTAAAAAGCAGACACCTCTGAAGCACAGTGCTACATCCTCACAGCAAACAAGCAGCCCTGACTCTGGAAGGAGACTGGCTGAGGTCACTGGGGCAAAAACGTACTGTTGTTTTTCTTGGGTTTTTTAAAAAAATAGTCCTGCTGAGAAGATAAGGTTTTAAAGGCTCCTCAGATAAATGCAGACACGCAGGAAACTTTATGGCATGCTATTAATCTTCCTTAGAAAGATGACGTGTTGATGTAACCTTGATGAAATGCAAGGCTGCCATTTGGAAGGGGAAAAAAGGGGAGATGAGAGTCCTTCAAACACACTATTTTCATCACCTATCACACCAAGATACTCTTTTCGCTAGAAAAATGCTTATTTTGATTTCTAATGTACAATGTGGCTCACATGAATTAAGTGAGCAGTTGTCCCACTCCTACCTCCTTTCATAAGAGATTTATCTGTACTAGCCTGGAAATTGTGTTTCTTAGCCTTCTGCTGAGCTACCACAAGTGTCGATGGTAACACAGCAGCTGTACCCACGATTTTGTGTCTTCCCTATCATGGAAGATAAATAAAAATAAATATGCCCATATGCATGTCTAGACAGTGATGAGCAAGATGTCCATTAGCTGGGGCATTTCAGGTGTTTGTTTCCCTCTTAAATCATGGACCACACAAGAACCTCCACTTCATGGAATTCTACTACTGGCTCAAAATTGCTGCAGCCATGCACTACAACGAATCAGTAGAGACTCACTCCACAGACCTCGTTTTCTTGGGGTATTTGCATGGTTTTGAAGACTATATAAAGGCAGAAAGATGGCTTAAAGATTAAATTAAATGTGCTGGGTCACTGAACCGAAATGCAACTGTATTCCTCTGCCTGATCCTGATCACATTTGCATCACTGATTTTGTATTCACAATTATGGAATCACAGCCTGAAAATGCACAACGTAAGAAACAATTTACTTCCTTCATCTTTGTAGGACAAAGTCACTTAATGCATCTCTGGCCTGTGGAATTTATTGGCACATAGTCTGGATCTGATTAATAACGATCGTATGCTCTAAATACTAAAAATAAAATATGAAAAACCCCCTAACCTCTCTACAGATCACTTTAAACTGTGACATAAGCAGATATAAGATCTCCAGTAACATAACTCTGCGGTATGAAAATGCCTTCAAGCTGTCCAAGGATATAAATGCTTTACACAGAGATATGTCCCCTATCCATGTATCCATGAAGTTCGTGGCAAGAACATTGGCAAATCCTTCCACTACCCTGCTGGACACTTTAAAATACAGAAAGCAAGTAACCAGCTTATGCAACAACAAAATCGCGCTTGAAAGAAGGGATTGTGATGTTTCTACCTCTCTCAAAAGATGGGCCAGGAAAATGTGAGTGACAATAAATATTAAAAAAAAAAATTAAGTTTCTGTGACATTCCTGCAATCACTGCGTTCTTGTATAATCTCACATATAACATTCAGATGGATGTTAGTAACATTGCTCAAACACTGTCTCCATGTAAACAGATAATCTTTCACCTTTGAAGACTAAATACATTTTGCAGTAGTTTAAAAATAATTCTGTTGAGGCATACTGTGGGTTTTAATACAAATGCAGATACATAATTTAGACGTGTGATTTTGTGCTTTATCTTAGTTCTGCTAGAAAAGCCTCCAGCTCTTCTTAAAAAAAGGTGCCTACTTGGGTTTAAAAAGAGTATATTTGAGGTCATTAGCAAAGGAAATTGCTACCATTAATTCTGACCTACCACAGGTTTTAAAAGAAAGAACAAACCATGAAACTTAAAAGAAAACCCAACAAATGTGTTTTATGAATCCACGTGCAATATTTTTGTTCCAATGAAATAAAATGCTGATATGTGCCAGACACCCTGAAGTTGCTCTCCTGTGACTAATTCTTCTGAGCTAGTTTTTAAATTGATCTCCCAGCGCTTGGCCTCTTCCCACCCTTGTTATTAAACTAACAAAAGCAGTTTATACCTACCATGCTATAAGCAAAGAAGTAAAATAAAAACTCTTTCAAGCATTTGCTTCACCCTGTCGGTCAGCTTTACTTAAAATCACATTAATGTTGCATTAAATAAAATTCTATATGTAAAATTTTATTTCAATCTATAAAATGCTTTGTTTCCAAATGTGAAAAAAAATGTGTTTGGGTATTGTTGGCCTATTTATCTGAAAAGGAATATTCCTAAGCAAAATATCTGAAAAGGAATATTTCCTTATGTGAAACTAATCTGAATAGTTACAGAGTTCCCAGGAAGCTCATTTGCTTCAGAACAGATTACAACATTTCTCTACGTGTAAAAAAAAACAACAAACCAAAGCAAATCCCTCATATGAACTTTTCAAGCAATATTGCAATCCTCAGTAAAATCACAATTGACGCATTTTGATAAAGGGGTTAAAACTTCAGGGGCCTGAGGCAACATTTCTCATATAATCACCTGTAGAGGAGGGATCCAGAGAAATCCACACTGAGACATCCGAGTGGTCCAGCCAGATTTTCCTACTGTCCCTTTTATAATTATAAACTTTATTTTTAACTTTTCTCTGACTGAACTGGTGTGTATTTTCAGAATGCCAACTCAAGAATACAAACAGACCAAAGCTGGACAGTTGAGGCAGCCGTTATTCTTGCCTTTAGCCCTACGTCTTTCCATGTGCCACTGCCTCTGGGTAAGGAAAAGGCTGGACAGAAGGGAAAGGCAAAAAGCTCCTGAGTGGCTCAAGCTCAGTTTACTATGGTAACGTACATCTACAGTTCTGATAATAAAAAAAATTAACACCTTGCATAGTAAAGACAACACTAGCAGTAAGAACAGCAGAAGCAAGCACCCAGAAAATAGGATAGGAAAGACATATGTGACATGGAACTCTGTGCTGAAGGACTGGAACGAGAGTGACGGGCCTCCTTGAGAGGTTCTTCTGAGAAAGGCCAGGCGTTCTTGGCAACTAAGACCAATCGCTTCGCTTCTTTCTAGGAAGGTGTAAATCTACTTCTTTTAAAATCTAAATACTCAGGACAGATAAATGTTTCACAAAAGGCCACCTCTTCCAGTCTGAGAGTGCAACGGTCCTTGATCTCATTTTTAAATTTTACCAGGATTAATATAAGGAGAGCAACCACAGATGAACTTTAGAAAAACTCTTTCCTTATTTACATATCTTTGTTATACGCTGTGCAACAACTGTGTCAGAATGAGGTATGGCATGAGAAAAAAAGTACAGATCAGTTCACCAGTCTGTGTGTGGAACAAACACTGACTGCATTTGGCAGAAGTGCACAGCTGATCATTACTACAGATGGATTCAAGAAAATAAAGGACAAAGCATGGCATAGATTCCAGTACTCTGATCATGCACAGAAAGCAGCTGATATTTTGAGGTTCTGAGGTTACAACATGTGGCTCTTCTAAAGAGCAGGCATCGACCTTGAGGGGTTTGTTTTGTTTTCCAACTGAAATCTGACATGCAATACATGCAAACATTTGGAAGTCATATTGTTCATTATGCACTCCATATAACTGCTTTAACTTTTATAGTATGCAGTCATTAAACTGACTTGCAAAATAGTAGGGCACTTAAAACCCTTACCAACACGTGATCATAAAGATGAATGAGAGTGGTGTCTACCCTTACAAACACTGTTTACTTTAGTGTAGATGCATACATCCCTGTTTTAAATCAGTGGTGATGCTTGCAAATGGAAGGGGTGTACAGGCAGCAGGCCACATTCTGATCTATGAACAGACACATGCATGTAAGTAAATTACTTCTGGTACAGATTTATTTTACTCAAGAATCTCTGAACAGCAGGGGGAAGATCTGATATGTGAAACAGTAGGCCCCAGCCAGTTAGGCTGTGACAGATAAGAACCTTGCCTTAATTTGTGCTGTTGGGTTTATATGTGGCCTGTTCCTTCGGTGACTCTGTTCCCCTCTGACTTCTCTGAATTCCAGTTTTTATCAGCTGGGATGCTGGCATTTCTTCTGGGTGCAGCAAAGGGATTTCCCATTTGGAAGGGATGAAGTATGATATGTGGGCCTTGGTTCTGTCTTACAAGAAGGAATGCTTTTGTAGTCCTGCTCCTCAAAAAAATTAGTGAATAAGGAAACAAACTAATTTATTATACACACAAGTGTACCCTTTCAAAGCACCACAGGGGGACTGAACCAAGTAACATCCATTAATATCTATAACAGCACCAAGACTCAAGTATGCTGCTTTGGAAATTTGCCTTGCCATAGTTGTGTGGAAAGAGTTCCTTTAAAAACAGTCAAGAAAAGTTTAGAAAATCTCCTCCGTCATTAATATTTTGCAATGCTTTTGATATCTGGGCAGTTCTACTTTCTCAAAGTTAAAGAGAAGTTTTTCTAAGATAACACTCTGAAGGTACTTAAAGACCTGGGGGCTGTGTTAGACTGTCAAGACTGCAAATTTACTCCATACATTAGTTCATGCTCTAGGTAGAGAAACCTCTAAAATTAAAGACTAGTATTTGCATTTTTCCACCACATCAGCACCTCACACATTCCTCAGTAATAATTTAACAGCATAAACCCGAGTTTTCATAGAAAAAGCAAAAGATTCTCGAGTTTCTTTCGCTTGGATCTTGTGGCTCTGTATAGAAAGAACTAGGAAGAAAGACTTCATCCTATGTTATGGGAGTGGAAGGAGAAGGAAGGAAATAAGGAAGAGCAATGCTGCACATCTTCCAAGTGCTGAAGAGCAGGGGTGACACTGCAGGGGTTTCCCTGGGAGAAGAGTTCCGAAGGACAACTCTTAGCTTCCACTGCTCCTCCAGTTTGTGAGACACTACACCTTGCCAGCCCTGGGAGAATCACTGACAGGAGAGCAGGTGGATGTTAAGTATTAGTGGTCATAGGTACATTCTGAGCTCAGGAATGCCTAGTAGTTGTACTTGGTCTTGAAAAGTCTCTGATGAAGAGAACCAACCCATTTATTAGACAGGCAGGAATGTAGCCTGGTGAGCTCAGAGGCTGGGGAAAAGGCTATTACAGTTACGCAGCTGTTACTGACCAAGGGTCTGGCTTCTGCAGCTAGCAGGATTCCTCATTACTTCTGACCTCAGATCTGCTACTGAGGTATGCAGTCACAAGTACTAAAAGCAGAATCATAGAATAATTTAAGTTGTAATGAACTACTGGACTATCTTGTCATTTGACAAGATAGTCCAGTAGAATGTCCAGGTAGAGAAGTTCTGAGATCCCTCTGGACAGATCCTTCCTGTGCTGATCTACCCTCACCATAAAAGTCCAAGAGGTACAGATGACCTAGAAAACCTTATCTCTTACAGAAGGCATATACTGCTGAGTAGCACATGGGCCAGCTCCTAAGCCAGCTTGCTCCATGGTACTAGCACTATTTCAACAAAGGGGACAACTCTGAGGGAATGTGATGCCATCTCCTTTCCACTTACTTTGGTCAGCAGGGACTGAGACAGAGTCACTCAGATCTGAGTGAGGACTCCATAGTCCCGTTTCACAGGGTCTTGTGGACACAGAAGGAGCACTCCCACAGTGAGATTTCACACCGGTGACTCAAGTGACCTCACCAGGTAGGTCTGCAGAAGAGTAATCTTTCTCCTCCCCTCCTCTACTTCATTTCCACACACAGCAAGCCATGTGCATTGGGTAGCTTGAGGACAGTCTTCTGGGTGCTACAGAGATTATTGACTCCACAGATGGAAGTGGCCTCAGCGGCTCCACACAGAAAATATTAGACCAAATGCTCTAGGAAGCAAGAACTACCTTCTCATCTACTGCCGTCTTAAACTGAAAATTAAAAGGCCTGACAAAACAAAAAAAACCAAAAAACCAAACAAACCATGTTCATGTTGGTGCAGGAGAGAAATAATTATTTTTGAAGCCTTAATGGTTTTTTTTTTTCCTTTCTTCTTCTTGTTGCTAACTTGATTTATTTCCACATATCCTTAGAAGCCTCAGTCAAACTTCACACAAAAGTTATTTCCAACAAAAGAGTCTCATGCTTCTGGATAGAAAACAAGAAAAACTCAGATTCAAATTCCTCCTTTACTTCTGTGACCTGGGGCAACTACTACTGCCTTTTAAAATATGCATACTTCTCCTGTCCCTAGTGATTGTTATTAACACAGTTTAGGGAAAGTGGTGATAAAGATCAATCCCCTACCCAGAAAAGAAACATTAACTGCTTCTTTCATGTCTTCCATAGTGAGTGAGGAGCTACAGTTTCAAATGATCCCCAGATGTTTACTACTTCTTGTGCTCAAAAGCAGTTTAGGTTTTCTCCAGAGCAGCTGTGCCATGTTGGGTATTTCTGGTTATCCTGCAGACTTCAACCTCTTGTCCTCTGAAGAAAATGTAAAGGTCAAACAGAAAGCCTGTGTGGTGTAGAAGTCCCCAGTGCAAAATAAACCAAGGATGGTCTCTTACCATTGGCCAATTTAAGCTATGCACGCTAAACAAAATATTCAAGGAATTCCTGCAGAGATGGGTATGTGAACATTACAAGCTTTTCACTTAATTACAGAAAGGTTTAGTGGTTCCAGTAAAAGAATAATCACTGAGGTCTCTCACAAAAACCCATGCTGTTTTTCTGGCTCTTTACAGCAGTGTCTACTATTTCTCTATTCTTACACAGAGCTCAGGCTTCTCCCTAAATCCTCCTGTCTGGAGTTTGTTTTTCATGGGGTCACAAATTTCTGCCCCTCTGGCTGTTACTGGGATCCACATTCACTGTGTGTCCCAGCATGACTCCCTGCGACTGGTCCTGCTTCCCCCTGCTGAGCTGAAATAGCTGGGGAGAGGGTGACATGGCTGACCAGGTAGAGGAGCTGCACATCAGAGGCAGAAAGGCATTTTCTTAAATGTGAGAATTGATCACAATACTTTCCTAACCTCAGGCCTGTGAATGGTTATGTTGCACAATGCCAATAACAGCTGAGGAGCTAGCTCAGTCTGCAGTGGAGTTTCTCAGGGTTTATAGCCTGCTTCGAGAATCTCTTGGTTATGCAGCCACAATAATGGGGTGGATGGAAGTATAAAGAGATTAGTGCTTTTCAAATAGATTTTGTGGACCGCTGTGGCCCTTACTGTGGACCTCCTTCCTAGACCTGCTGTTTGTGAACAGAGAAGGCCTTGTGGAGGATGTGCCGGTAGGAGGACGCCTAGGACAAAGCGATCATGAGATGATAGGGTTTTCTGTTCTAGGCGAAGTGAAGAGGGTGGTTAGCAGGATGGTAGCATTAAATTTCCAGAGGGCAGACTTTGAACTCTTCAGAAGGCTGGTTGGCAAAGTCTCATGGGAGACAGTGCTTAAGGGCAAGGGAGCCCATGAGGGCTGGGAGCTCTTCAGAAAGGAGATCCTAGCGGCTCAGGAGAAAGCCATCCCCATGTTCCGGAAAAAAAGCCGGCAGGGGAAAAAACCAGCTTGGTTGAACAGTGAGATCTTGAGTGACTTGAGGAAGGAGAAGAATGTTTATGGGCTCTGGAAGAGGGGACAGGCCTCTTGGGTGGATTACAGGAGGGAAGTGAGATTGTGTAGAGAAAAAATCAGAAGGGCTAAGGCTCAACTAGAAATCAGATTGGCAAAGTTGGTGAAAGATATAAAAGGAGGACTAGGGAGACCCTACAGTCCCTACTGGACACAGAAGGAACAACAATGACAGGGGACGAGGAAAAGGCTGAGGTACTTAATCCCTTCTTTTCCTCAGTCTTTAATTAAAGAAAGTTGTTCCCTCTGTGTACAAACCCAGAAGCTAGAGGAGCAACATGAGGTTCCCATGATCCAAGAGGAGGTGGTCAGAGCCTTGCTAGCCCAACTAGACACCCACAAGTCTATGGGGCTGGATGGGATTCACCCAAGGGCACTGAAGGAGCTGGCGGATGTGCTGGCCAAGCCCCTTTCCATCATCTTCCAACAGTCCTGGAAGACTGGGGAAGTTCCACTGGACTGGAGGCTGATGTTGTGCCCATCTACAGGAAGGGTCGCAGGGAGGATCCAGGGAACTACAGGCCTGTCAGTCCGACCTCAGTGCCAGGGAAAAACATGGAATAGGTGATCTTGAGTGCAATCATGAAGCACATGCAAGAGAACTGGGTGATCAGGCCCAGTCAACACGGGTTCACAAAAGGCAGGTCTTGCCAAACTAACCTGATCACCTTCTATGACAAAGTGACTCGGCTGCTGGACAAGGGAAAGGCTGTGGATGTATCTTCCTGGACCTCAGTAAAGCCTTTGACACAGTTGTGTTCAGCCACCTACAGGAAAGCAGGGGTCCTCACAATGTAATGGTTACTTGGGAAGACAAACACCATCACCCTGAACATTCCCCTCTTTCCCCGAGCTTTACTATGCTGAGCGTCACATCCCATGGCATGGAATATCCCTTTGGTCAGTTGGGGTTAGCTGTCCCAGCCATGTCCCCTCTCAACAACTTGTGCACCCTCAGCCTGTTCACTGGCAGAGTTGGAAGCAGAAAAGGCCTTGACTCTGGGCAGGCACTGCTCAGCAGTAACTGAAACATCCCTGTGTTATCAACACTGTTTCACAGAATCACAGAATGACCAGGTTGGAAGAGAGCCACTGGATCGTTGAGTCCAACCATTCCCACCAATCCCTAAATCATGCTCCTAAGCACCTCATCTACCCTAACCTTAAACACCTCCAGGGACGGTGACTCAACCACCTCCCTTGGCAGGCCGTTCCAATGCCTAACCACCCTCTCCATGAAGAATTTCTTCCTAATCTCAAGCCTAAATCTCCCCTGGTGGAGCTTGAGGCCATTCCCTCTCGTCCTGTCCCCTGTCACTTGGGAGAAGAGGCCAGCACCCTTCTCTCCACAACCTCCCTTCAGGTAGTTGTAGAGAGTAATAAGGTCTCCCCTCAGCCTCCTCTTCTCCAGGCTGAACAACCCCAGCTCTCTCAGCTGCTCCTCGTAAGATTTGTTCTCCAGCCCCTTTACCAGCTTCGTTGCCCTTCTCTGGACTCACTCCAGAGCCACAACATCCCTCTTGTGGTGAGGGGCCCAGAACTGAACACAATACTCGAGGTGCGGTCTCACCAGTGCCGAGTACAGGGGGAGAATAACCTCCCTGGACCTGCTGGTCATGCCGTTTCTGATACAAGCCAGGATGCCATTGGCCTTTTTGGCCAAACCAAAACACAGCTCTGTTCAAAAAATCACTATCTTAAATGTCCTTTTCCTCTGGCTGTCCATTGGACTGCTATCCATTTAAACTGTTCGCTAGTCTCCTAGCCCAGTGCCTTTGTGGCTAACAAGATTAAAACTCTGCTTCCAAAAGAATGTAATTTACTTTTTCATTATATCAGTACTCAGTAATAAGAAGAATGTTAACAGACATTTGAACTCAACCATTTGCATGTTTCTGCATACTATACAGTTGTTAAGGGAATACAAAATAAACCTCTATGTCATACTCTCTTAAGCTGAGCTTCTTGTCTCACTCACAAGCCACCTGTGATCCTCATTCTGTGATATATTATAGGCTTTTGTGCAAGACTGAAAGGAGTTGGTTTGATGCTACAGTTGATTAACCCTGAGACGAGTAGAATAAATAAAGGAAAAAAGACTTAATTTTCACAGATTACAGTTGCAGCGTGTACCCTGATACCATACACAGATTAGATTTAATGGCTTTTATTTATTCTTGTCCTTTGTGGACAAACCAATTAATGCTACTGTGTGACGTGTATTCTACTTGCCCGCTGCATCCAGCCCATTGCAAAACCAGCTCCCATTATTCTGGTGGACCACCCTAGCATGTTTTTACCTTCACATGATGTGTGCAGAGGAGTCAGTGACAGCTGTTAAATGGGTATTTCGTTCACTGATGCGAGACATCAAATTGAAAGAGATTGACTTAATATCCTGGGTATTCTCCCAGCCATTAAATGTGACAGACTGCGCCTGCTTAAATATTGCTGACTGGAGAAGCGACAGGTTTAGGGGGAAGATGTATCATCGCTATCAGCTCTATTGTGCAATAAAAATTTGTGTTCATGAAATGCTGCCTGCATACAGCATATTTAAACCAATATCCTGTTGGTTGGAGCAACTTAAGAGTATTCCTTCTTGCAATGGTCTTCGGTGTTTTCTGGGATATGCATTTCAAGGACATTATGAAGTGGAAATAAGTTTTCACGTTATTCCACAGCAGCTCAGTAGTTTGGAGATGCAGCTGGTAATATACACTGTTACACGAGTGGCTGTGTGCTCTGAAAGTCAGCTGCAAAGTTTTCAGGGACATGGCCACATTTTCCCCTGCTCAGTATTTACCAACTTTACAATTTCTTATTTGTTGTCTGACAAGCTTGTATTTAAAAATAGAAGACACTGAATTTTAAATGGAATTATATTGAGAATTTGCCCATCACACTAAACAATACTTGATCATTTGATATTTTTCCTTATATAGACTACAAAATAAATAGCATTTTGTGTCATATACTTGGGCATAGTTGTATAAATGTTGCTTCTCCTCATCTTGAAGATCATAGTTTTTGACTTAATACCAGGACAAACCTGAGGAAAAACTCTCATACAAGCAGGGTTTTTTTTCTGGAAATTCACAGAGAACGTGTCTTTCCTAAACCATTCAGGCTGTATAAAGACTTGCGCTCCAGCTCATACTGAAAGGAGCAAAGAGGATTTGGACACCATAAGATTAAGCAGAGTGGAGCTGTCCTGTCACTCTCCAGAAACCACAGGAAGATCTTGAATAATTTGCCTGTGTTAGACACTTAGCTCTCAGATGGCCAAGAGCAGGCAAGCTGAGCCCCATAGCAGGGCATCCTTCCCTCCTTTCTCAGGTGATCAGCTGAAACTGTAGTGCATGGCCACCAGTCTATTCAAAATGTGGTGATGCACAGGAAGCTAGCAGTTACATTTGACTGTTAGTTTGATTTCAGCTTTATAGTTAATACTGAACTAAGAATTCTTCTTATTTGCTACTGTATCATTATCTGTAAAACCTGTTCATGTCTTGAAAAGGATGTACATATTAATCCTCAACTCTAATATTAAAAAAGTACCTTGCATGGGTTAAGAAAACAAACAAATAGCTGCTATTGATTATGGCAGGACTAAAAAGAATTTCCAGTGCTCAAATATAAAATCATCTCTCCGGCAGCAACCCAGAAACTTCCTTGATTCTGGGCCTGCTGGTCAATCTGAAAATTCCTCCACAGGGCAGAAGAGGAAAAATTATTGAGTACATAAACCATCTTCTCCCCCTGGAGTATGTCCCATAAAGTCTACTTATTGCAAAGAAAGTTCTGTGGAAACAGATCTTGTAACAACGTGTTTTCAAAAAGTATTTACTACAAGTCCATGGCTGAAGTCCAGGACTGCAGTTCAAGACCACATTTGCAGGCATCTGGCAGACATTGCATTCACCATGCCCAGCAACCTGTCTAGTGGATTGAAAGCTACTTCCTGCAACAGACCACGGTCTTTGGAAGCAACTAACCTAGTGTTCCACATCCCCACTTCCCTCCTGCCTCCTGCTATTCCACATTCCCATAAGCAGGGAAATACCAAACTTTTTGCTTTCTTTCAGTTCTCTAGCTTTGAAATTTCCACCAGCCTGCTATCATCAGTTTTACTCAAGGCAGCTCCCTCAGATCAATAACCTTTTTCTGAGAGAGTAGAACCTAGAAAGAAAGAAGGAACGACCCCAAGGCTTTCCTGGTGAGATATGCTTGTGCCATCTCAAAACTTTGCTGAGCACAAAGATTTTCCTGTTATTCTTCATTCCCATTACTCTAAGAGTTTCAAACATATAATTTTTCAGTATTCTGGTAGGTTACACCTTTTCTGCAACTTTTGCTCCAAGTCAGTAGGTTTTGTTTCTTTTTCTTTGTTCAGAGTCTAGTCCTGCCTCTTTAGTTGCTGTCTTTCTAGGAAAATAAGTCGTTTCCCTTCCCTGCAGTTTGTCATTGGGTTTGTTTTCATTCTTTTTAGTCTTTTAATACAGCCTGACTCATCATGTGGGTGTCCTTTGACTTGATTCCACACTGTAGCTTCCTTCCCAGAATACCTGCAATGCTTTGATCGTTCTCTTCTCTACCCTCATTATTCTGTTCCTCAGCTGAGTAAGATATATTAACAGCAGAAGCTTTCCATGCTAGGTAAGACAGCAACTTTCTCCTTGGAGACACTGTCTGCCCTGTACGATTTTACATTTTGCCATGTTATTGATATTAAATTGACAATGAATGTTTACTAATTATGGAAACTAGGCACATAATTCTCACCATAAAACATTTACTGCAGTAAACTCAACACAGCAAAAAAATTGACGTATACAAGGGTAACAAAATAAAAGCTGTCAGCAGGGCACAGGTTTATTTTATGCCAATGTACAGTTTGTATATTATGGGACTCAAGCGCTCAAGTTTCCAATAACTTCTTTTTTTGCTTGACCAATTTTCTTCATTACTTATAGGTCTCTGCAGAATTCAGAGCTCTTAGTACATATACCTTACAGAAGTAACACAGACTTATATGCACAGCTTTTTAATAAAGTTTTCATCAGCTGCTTTTAAGGTCTCAGTCTTCATTTGATACTGTAAAACAGAAGAAGTGGAATATTACCACAGAATGTGTTCATGGCCAAATATAAAAACAATCATACAATGCACTTGAAGCATGAAGGCTCTGTAGGCAATTTCCATTCCTGTTTTCATATGCAATATATGCATCTAGATTGGAAAAGTAACCCTCTATCAGATTAACACCTTCCAAAAAGCATTCTCAAAGCTTAGATTCATAATTGATAATAATTATATTCAGTTTTAAATCTAATATTAAAAAATAAGCATGAATATTTGTGCAGAGAATTTTGTGAAATCTTCCCTGACTTGCACTTGTGAAACTCTGCATCACAAGGTGATGTTCAAAACCCATGCTATCTAAAGGGATGTGAGCCAAAATCAAGTGTCCTTTTATCACTAAGGAGTGATTGTGATGTTCTGACTTTTAATGATTTGAGGTAAAAGAGAGTCAGCAAAAAAAAGAAGCAGCCACTACCACAGATGTCAGTGAAGTGAATGCCTGATGGTTGTCAAATCAGGTCCATCAGGATCTGATGCAAGTTTGTTGTGGCTGTAGAACACAGCTGTCACTCATACTGAAGAAGCACACGTTAGGTGTGGCTACGCTTACTAAAGAGTGATGCATACCCAAAGTCAAATTGTCACGATCCAAAGATTCAAAGAAATGTAAAAATCACCCTCCTAATTTTCTCAGCTCACAAGTCAATACTAGTGGTGAGATAATGGAATGTACCTAATATCCCTATCAGCCAGCCTCTCCCAACAGAAAAGATGTTGAAAGAAGCTGTAGTACATTTTTCCTAGATGTTTTCTTCTTTGGTGTGGCATATAACTTGTGCTCCGTCTCCAATGTGAGATCCTTCATGATATGAGGGGGTGAAAAAGAGTGAGGCTGCACACTGTGGTTGAAGGAGGTGAAAAGTAAGCCTGCAGCGGTATCACATCAGTATGCAACCACACCTTTATTTGCTTCAGTGGATTTCCATCAATGGTCATTCTTACCAAACCTCTCTTTTTCCTTAGCTCTGATGCCTGGGATTGGCTGTGTCCCAGCTACACTCCACCTCTGGCCATTATGATAGATGTGGGATTCAGATTCATGACCACTTTACTTGCATTTGAAATAGGTGACAGCATTCTGGGCAAATCTGTTTTCTTTTTTCCATCCCCATAAACATCATCAGGCACCATGAAATCTGACCAGCGTTAGCTCAGATCTGATACCCTCCACTGATGCACTGCTTGCAGCAGTGCCAGAAGAGGTTTATGCTGAAGTGTTCTGGACAGCTTTACAGATTGAAAATGCCAGTGCTGGCACATCTCAAAATCACCTCAAACGTGTCTGTTTATACAACAAATTTGAAGTAGATGTATCCAACAACAGCACAGAACAGGGAAAGCTATGAAGGATGGGGAGGAGAGCTGCGACCGAAAAAAAAAAACCTAAAAAGTTTGGAGCTGGTGTTTGTTATTATGAATATCGCCTATTTGTCAAGAGCTCTTCACTCATCAGTCACACAAGATGCTTAGTCTTTTATCCATAATGGTGAGGGAACATATCCAGAATTAGTCAGAGAGACTCTGTCAACTAAAATTATTCCCAAATGCTCTGATACCTTGCAACCTGGCAAGTAAACCTGCTGCCTAGAGATATTCCTTTTTACATCTGGTGATGTGATGATTCTGAGCATAGGCTTGCACATTCACATTCACAAAGAAGTGATATTACCCATTCTGCTACATTCTCTAAAGTACAATTCCAATAGTATGATAGAAGGATGGGACTTGGGGAGTGAACTCACATCACTGCAATACTTCAACAAAATTAAAACTTTACATTCCTCTTGGCTTTGGTTATACTGCACAACATCCATAGGGAAAAAAAGCAGGGGGCTGAAATTCAAACCAAATCACCCGAAAATTCAAAAGTGCTATGTTTCTTAGAGTGGTGAAGCATGCCAAAAGCTGCACAAAGTTGTCTCACTATAAAAAGAATAGGAAAGGTCTGAAAATTTTCTCCCATCGCTGGCATATTCTGACCGATATCCAGGGAAGTTACTAGCACGCACCCATATATACACATCCCTACTGTACATAGGAAGTGAAATTCAGTAGTAGACCATCACTTTGAGGCCTAACATTAGTACATAACCAGAAATTACTGATAGATACTAAAATATCCTTCTTGCAACAATCTAACTAGATAATCACCGAAATAGATAATTTTTAAAAGGCCCAAATTCCTGCTGCAATGGTAATTTACTCAGGCAAGAAGCCATACTGTCTCTCTAGCATTTGTTAATATAGATATTAACAGTTACTTCCCAAATTTTATCTGCCTGTACTGAAGATCTCATAGTTACCAGGTGTATTCAGTGAAGCATTCAACAACATTTTGCCCATTTGTCAGAAGCAGTAGTGGTTTTGTTATTAAATTTTACTTTGCCATGGCACCTACTTAAGACTGCCAACTGCAAGGTTTT
The DNA here is from genome assembly GCA_033459285.1 of Clamator glandarius. Classification (NCBI taxonomy): domain Eukaryota; kingdom Metazoa; phylum Chordata; class Aves; order Cuculiformes; family Cuculidae; genus Clamator; species Clamator glandarius. The sequence continues at coordinate 137,854 of JAUNZM010000668.1, read as the reverse complement.
GTATTCTGCACTAAGGCATTTCTGTTCCTACAGTTAAGTCCAATTTATATAAATTAAATGGGTATTTAGAGTGTGTTTTCAGTCAGCTCTTATTGCTTTAAGCTCAGGTTGTATCATACAACAAAAAAACCCAAACACCCTAAGCCCAGTCAAGACATAGATATCAATTACTTCTTTTAAACCCTAAAATTTATAGTGACATTTAACCCATCTTTCCAGAGCTGCAATTTCACAAGCATGTAATTACATTTCTCCAGTAATAATCACAGAGACAAATAAAATAAGACACATTTAAGGCGACCTTTCTTAACTGATCTTTGCCTGCAATTAATTATGCATTGTCTTCATGTATATTATTTACAATCAGGAAACAATCATATGCAATTACATCATATTTTTCTAAATTTAAAATCATGTCATGGACTGCTTAGATTCTTCTATTCCCAACTCAACAAGTATTTTGAAAAATAATATAGAAAAACTCATGCTGAGTGAAAAGAGGATTCGATGTGAGAGGCACAATATTCTGCTAGACAGGAAATTGAAATAAAGTGAACTCAATTGTATCTTGTGAGTGCATTTTAGCCAAAAGAAAACATTGTCCTTTTCACATCTGCCACATGACCAGTGAATAAAAGTCCTAAGCAGCAGAAGGAATTAACTTCAGCACAACGAATGCTAGACTGCAAACAAAAATCACCTAATTTCTGGGATTAGAGTCAAGTTCTACATTCCCCATTTTCAGTCCTGATTGCTTCTGTTTGTTTGGTTGGGTTTTTGAAATCTTGCTTTCTTTAATTTACATTCCCCTTTTTCCTGGTCCTCCTGTGACAGTGGCATTACAGTACAAGTAACAGAGACGGGACAGCAAAGAGTAAAGCGACTTTACTCATTTCCCATCGTCTTCACTTCTTGCAGGCAGCGCAATGTTGCGCTGGCCGCCAGAGGCCAGGCAGGATGCTGCGACAACTTTAGCCACTTGCATTTCAGATCACAACTCTCATGCTTGTGATGATATTGACAACACTAAGACTTCTCCTTTAGCTCAAGTAAAAACAATGAATGCATTTAATAGCTGAAAACGGCTAAGTCATACTGGCATGCAAATTGCCACCTAGAAATATTGCAGAAGAATTATTTGGGCAACCTGTGACTAAAGGCTTACTTATCTGCAAGAAGAACTTCCACTGCTTTATAACCTGCCTCCCTAATTTGTTCTCCACAGATCTTTGTCTTCCATCCTTACCATTATTTTTGCATATGACGATATCAGTGTCTTTCCACTGATTTCCATGGTCTCCAGCAGAAGGCTCCAGCCCTGCCTCTGGGAGCTGCTTTTAGTCCTCTTGGACTAAATGGAAATTGTGAACTTTGCAGCATTCCATAATAACTCATACCACCATGTCTGATAGTCTATACATTACCTTGGGTCAGAAAGGCTGTAAGTTAAGGTATATTATATTCATTAAATGAAGTGTGTACATGAACTGAATGCAGAAGTTAACTGAAATTCATTTATGTAGAAGACAGTACGGCATAAAGTGATGACAAAGAAAGGAATGTTAGTTACCACACCAGAACAAAATATTCTCACACCACTCCTGCCCCTGGAGAATTGTTACCTCATGCTCTGTGATGGATGTTTATCAACAGTGGGCCTTGTTGTCTGAGGTGACTCACCTGGACTTAGTTAATGCTTCTAAGTGAAGCCAAGGAATGTTAACATTTTAAAGAGCTCAGTGACACAGTAAAGCCTTACACTGGTTTTACAGTATTGACATCATTTTTTATTTTAGTATCTGTAATGTTTTTCCACTTTGCATGTAGAAAGCTGCTAAGAGGTTACTATTCATTTCTGGAACATCCCTACATTGCTATTAAAACCTCCTTCTCCTTCTAATGCCAAAGCTAAAACAACTGTTTTCTGTACTGAGCCATCATTACCTCAGGTTAAACAGATATGTATCTTTAAAATTATATTCTATAATATGCAAACTGGCACATGAACAAATTTCTGAAATGACACAGAAGTAAACGGAAGAAGAAAAGATTCTTATAAACCATACTGGTATTCCTATTGTATATGAAACACTTATGTTTTCATGCCATATCTATTCTGTCTTCAGTGTACAATCCTCAGAACAGGTTATTTCTTATGCTATCTGAGGGCAGCAAATTCTGAAAAAATTCACATGCAGTTAATTTACCCAATAAGCACTGGAAAAGATAGGTTATGCCCAAAATCTATTAAAACCCAAATGAATACTTCAATTCAAATTGCTTTGAATCAGTCTACAAGTGCAAACTACCTTTTGTAAATGAATGTTTTAGAATATTAAAACATAAAATACTCCTACTTTCTTGTTCCTTACAACATCATCTTCCTTACATTACTCACCTTCCAATTTATATATCTATATCTACATATGTGTACACACAGACCTTTTTCCATTAAAGGGACTTAATATATTGAGACATTATACCATTCCTATTATGCTCTATACTCTTCCCTGTTTTGCCATTGTGAGCAATAGCATGCTCTATTCCTATCATGATCTATTCCTATCCATTTCTGAGACCAAGTAATCCAACTGTACCGCTTGGTAATACCAGATCTTTAGAAATGCATTATACGGGACAGTCTGAAATTCATGATTCCTCTCACCTTTGACTGAGATTCAGTTTTCAGTGGCAGCTCCATGTTCTCACATCAGAAAAAGAGATTACTCCCTGATGTAGGTCACCTCCACACATCAAATGCAAACATCCAGCAGTCCCTTGGAAACCGTATGCAACCGTACAACTACAAAACGGACTTTTCTACAATGCCAGTAGGACCTTGCGTTCTTAATAGCTTTCTGCTCCTGTAGCCCTAGAAAGAACATACATGCATTAGCAATAAGCACTGTTAATGGGTATTCACTCATCACAATATTCCATGACGTGATACCTAAGTAATACACTTGAATGTAGGCTTCAGAGCCATGTACCAAAGACAGCATTTAACTTCCACCTGTACTTGTACATATTATCCACAACTGAATGCACAGAACAGGAGAGTACCAATGAAAATCTCTAAATATATACCTCACTAACAACTTACAAGCATAATCCTTTACTATGTAGTAACTATGATGTAAATTTAAGCATGGCAGACAGCTCTCTGCCACTAAAAATGCATTCTGACATAAGTTTTCAAATCCCTGCATGCAGGATCTCAAGAGACTCTGACCCTTGGAAGCCATTTTATTAGGCAGTCAGAATTTTCCAACCTTTTTCTCCTCAAACTAATACATCAAAACAAAACTCAAATGTGGTGTATTCTTTAGATCAAGAATAGCAGAATAAAAAGTCCATAAAACACTAAGAGTAGTACCTAAGTATTACAGAACCACTTTTTTTCCCTAGTTATTTTTTTTTATTTCAAGAAACTTTATGTGGTACAAAATAAAATCCATTCTTTTCAATCTGGAGTAGAAATTAGCTACTATATAACAACCAAGAAAGCTATTCAATTAAGGAGGCCCCTGTGAGACATGTCAGGGTTTATCTGCCAGTTATCATGGAGGGTAGTGATGCTGATGGAATGTGAGCGCGGGTCCTGCCAGTCTGACCACAGCGCCTTTCCAGACCTTGTCCAGAATGGAAATAAAAACCAGTTGTGACTATCAGAAACCTGATTAATTGAGAGTGGCATTCTTAGCCTGGTGCTGGTGACCTAGTGACTGGGAATTGCCCTGGAGGTTTAAAGACTCATGTCTTTCCCAGGGTAGCAGCCACACATATAACAAAACTGCCCAGTTAAATTACATTAGCCAACTACTGTTTACAAATTTCAGGATCACATACAGTCCGCCTGTTGTTTGGCACAGATAAACACTATCAGCCCTGGCATCTGAAGCTGCTGATAGATTGCCAGCCACTGGTGCAGATGGTGGGAGCACAAGAGCGCTAATTACTGATGACATTAATGATGAGGTAACCTGTCTCTCTTCAGCTAATAAACAGATGGAATGTGTTTCCTATTAATTTTTTTCAGATAACAAATTGTTTAGCTTTAATGGTAGAGAGCAACAAAACCAAATTATCTGTTCTTTGGAGAAATTTGTTTTCCGCTAATTGCTCTAAACAATCAATAAAAGAATTACAACTGGCATTATCCCACTGGGAACAGAAGCAGAGAAGTCAAAGTCAATTAGCTTCCTATAGCACGATGCACTCAGATGGAAAGAGTCATTACAGCAGAGTGTAAAAGTCAAACTATAAAGTATGCAGTTCCGTGAACAAAGCAGACTTGGATGAAAAATCTAACAGAGGGCTTTTATATACCTGTTAATTCATCAAATACCACTGCAGTTTCAAGTTTTTCTTTGGATGCTTCCAAAAAAAAGTGTTAAAGACAGGTAAGTTGACATGCTTGGATCTTAGAAGGTTCTGTGTCTTAGGAGCACACTAAGTGTTCAGAAGTCATGGCTGAGAAATGCCTCATCTACAAAATAAAAAGAACAAATAACCAGATCAGATTTCTGTCAATGTTCCATTAGTATGAATATGATAAATATGGAAAAGCTGAGGACCCCACAGTGGCTAGAGAAATATGCAAGCGGGCAAAACATCTGCCACAGCTGACTTCAAACTCTTCCTGAGTCCCTGAGGAGAAGTCAGATTCTTGTGTCCTGCAGGCCATGGCTGAGCAGTGCCTCTCACCAAAGCCCATGGCCTGTCTGGCAGGAAGCAGCTGAGAGGCAGTGCCCCTGTTTTCTTGCACACTACTAATACTACGATGTATTAGTATGCAAACTTACTATATTCAGGTTTCCTATTTTAACTAACAGCAAGTGGATCAAAGCCAGGACAAGTCACCTTTCCTGGAGATATTTTAAAGATGTGTAGATTTGGCGCACAGGGACATGGTTCAGTGCTGGACTTGGCAGTGTTGGGTTTAGGGCTGGACTTGATGATCTCAAGGGTCTTTTCCAACCTAAATGATTCTATGATTCCATGACCATCCATATCAGGAAAAAATTCAAGCACATAAGATACAGACATATTCTGCTCAAACAAATTCTCATTGGTCTTTTATCTGATTTTTCTCAAAGGCATGGAGCTTTAGATTTACCTATTTTAAAAAAAACCCCAAACAATCTTTGTGGATAATTTGATGTTTCCAGTGCATTCAATTAAGAAACTAATATTTTAATACACTTTGTATTCAACATAATTCACTTTGTGTGTTGGAAGAGTCAAGTCCACATTATTTCACATTAATTCCTCGCACCCTGCAGTTCCTTGCTAGTGAAAAGCTTAATAGCATATACTTATCCCTGGAAAACTGAAATCATAGAGCTTTACATGAACCCTTAACTGATTTAACATCTCTTTTGGGCTGAGCTCCTGACTCCTCTAATGAGAATTGTCTGAAGAGCCAAAGAACTCTTGCTCCAGCTGCTTGAACGACAGTGCTTGTTTCCCCTACATCGTTCCATCAGGACACTTCCCTGCACAGGTTTATTTTTCTACAGCAATGTCTCTAATTTTATAGAGGGTAAAAATTGCTGGCCACCCAAAGTGAGCAATGTTTTCAGCACTGATGTAATGTTGTATTTGAAAACACATTATCTCCCCACTTTCTGCTTTATGCTGTTGCTCACAAAGGAGTCAATTGACTTTTTCATGCAAGCACAATTGCAAAGGCATCCACAGCTTTCCTTGAAGGCCACCTACTTTTTCCATGAGTTATCAGAAACAACACAAGCAGCCTATTTAGAAGCGAATAACAATGAATGGCTTTTCTGAGCTGGGAAAGGTTTACATACATCCTCACAGTTCTCTTTCTCCAGAGCTTGTAAATAACAACAGCATACAAGCCCTACAGCCAATAATTTAGCACCACATTGTGACTCCCTCTGTTTCTTTCCATTTGCCTCAAGCAAAGTCAAGTTCTAGTGACCTTTTTTGGCCAATATATATGAAACTGTTTTGTGCGACCTCAGAACTGCTTTGTACAAAGCATTAAATACCTTAAACAAAGCAAATAGTACATTCTTTTCACCCTGAAATTCCTATGTCAGAGTTTAAGTTGGTTTGTCTATGCATTGCTGGATAATTAAGTGTGGGACTAAGTTTTGCTGAAAAGGAAAACAAACTGTTTTGTTTAGTTTTGTTGCAAAACATTGCTAATTCAGGGGCTATTCTGCTGCTAAGCAAAAAAAAAAAAGGAAAATTTTAGGGAATGAAAAAAATCACGCATTTTAATAGTTCAGTTTTTCTCCTTAGCCAGGACTCCTGTAAAATGAAGACAACATACCTCTGTGACTAAATGAGCAACAACAACTAGTTAACCCACCTGTAACATGTTGTATTTGCCTGTGTGAGAGACCACGTGGTGGTCAGAGGGATATTGTTACTGAAGGAAAGTCTCTTATACAGTCTCTGTTTACAAAGCTGGTTATGAAATTTTAAAAATTGCTCTCAAAGTCTTGCTTACTTTTCCAACAGAGATGTTTTCTTCCTGTGTTAACGCAAGACAGATTGCCACAGAATGCCAGCTGAGTGCTAGCATTTGTTCTTTGCAACATATCCCTCTACAGATGCGACCAAATTCTGCTTTCTTTCTCTTTTTGGCAACTACTGCATAAGTAACAGTTGCACAGTGCCATTCTGAATCACACATTTTGCTTATGATCTGCGGAATATATCTCATGTTAGGCAGCTTTTCTTCCCTAATGCTGGAATCCTCATACTTCGTCATCTACAGATACACACGGTGGGTATCTAACAAAACCTAAGCCAGCTGTTACCATGCAGCTTTTGTTTTCCCTCCACTTAGACAAAACTTTCCTGAAGTGTTTATACAAATGAAATCCTTTATCATAATCTTTGCTCATCTGGGTCACCTGAAACACAAAGTGTAAAATTAGATTCCTACAAACAGTGAAACAGTTCATTCCTCTTTTTGCACTCCGCTACACTTCACCACGCACACAATGTGGTAATTGCTTTTGCTTGACTTGTTCAAACAGCCATTTTCATGATGTGACAGCTAGGGCACTAATATATTTATGCCCTTTGTAATTGGCCAGCATTGCTTGTAATTAGGTGCAAAGTTAATTAAGTGCAATACATCTAATAACTGCCTGCCAGTAATTGTAAAGTTTGATTTAGCACATGAACTGTCAAGGTGTCAGAATGGTGTGTTAAAAAATAAGTTGCTAACAGAAAAACAATCCTGCCACAAGCCAGAGAAAAGCACTGTGACAGTCAGTCAGTTGAGAAAAGGAAAAGATATTCAATACCTACTATTCCCGCCACCGGGAAATGACCCCACCTGAATGTTGATAAGTTCCATTTGCTTTATTGAACAACAAATTGAAATACATTTTTATGTATCAGCCAATGTCTCCTTCTATAAACAACTCTTCCCTTTAAAAGCTATACATATGGTATAGGATTTTTTACAGTCTGTAAATGTCACTAAGAGAACAATTTTTTTTTTTTTTAAAGAAGCACACAAAAAAAGATTATAAAAAGAACCAATGAGGCCCAGAGAGTCACATTTCATGTTTAGGCACTTGGTTTTGTTTGTTTCTTTTATTGCACAAAATACACTTTTTCTTCTACTGAACCAAGAGAACATCATATACACAGCACAAATAACTACGCTTTGGTTGTTTGAGCTTCGGTAAATTTCACAATTTCAATTCACCTGGGAAGAAAAGATATTGTTCATTATTTTTTTCACTACAGGATATCCCTTCTCCAAACCACTGTTTCAAACTACTATTCTTGATTTCAACAGTTTACTTATGCTTTTACTTACCTCTTCAGTTTTCTTGAAAACCTGCTCCTCTCCTAATAACTGATCATCTCTCTTCCAAGAGCACATTGTGAGTTCTACAGCTCCATATTATTCTTTCGTGAATTCCGCTTTGATTTGCTCAGATCTTGCCTTCACCTCTATCCCTGTAAAATGTCGTTTTCCTCATTCTAGGCAGTCAGGGCATCCTTGAGCAAAAGCATAGCTGGTCAGTGGGGAGCAGGGGAATAAAAATAATAAATGACAGAAATTTTATACATGGAATAATTTAGGACTAGCTGTACATCAGATTAGGAGTTACAGCAAGCACAAATGATGAGTTACATATGTACCACAGAGGCACAAAATATGTGCATAGTTCAGTATTACTTTGATAAAATTAACACACTCGCAGATGTATGAGGCTTAGAAAATGACATCTATGAAGTATCAAGAGGGAAAGGATGGACAATGTTCTGAAGCTTTTTAGGCCAGAAGATCCAAATAAATTGATGGAATTTGTACACATATAAGATATCCCACAAACCTTGGAAAACAGCTTAAGCTCAAGGACAACATCACTATTTCCAAAGCAATCACCAGTAAAGCCATCTAAAATACGACACAAAAATCTATATCAGGTAAGGTAGTCTTGGCAGTTAGCTGTTATGAACTGATATTTGATCAGGGAAATTATGCTCTAGATTGACATGAAATTAATAATGCTTGTTGTGTAGTGCCCAATGACAAAGGTAAATGCTAATAGCTCTGAAATCCTAATGATTGCCAAAGTACTCTTCTGAGCTTTGATTAGTGCTTGTGTTGTGCAATTATGCTTTCCTATAATTACTATGAATTACCATCATGATATTATTATTCTCATATTTTTTATTCCTCTGAAATTCTCAAAATTTCCTGCAGCTAAAAATGGATTTCATTTGCATTATCATAAGCTTTGATTGTTTAATGAAAAATAATTCCATGCAGACCCTCATGTTAAATTGTCCATTTAAAATTTTCCTGTTATCTAGATTATGTTGAAGTGCCCCTTCTTTAATTTCTCATTTGCCTTTATTATCACAATCACTGCCCTCGCTTCGTTCTTGATTTCAGAGAGAAGAGGAAAATGAAAGACATTTTTATTCGTACCGTTTGGCCTGGAAGCCCTTCCTCTGCATGTTCTCCCCTTTCCTTAAAATTCCTTTTTTTTGGAAAGCTTAAAAATGCCAAGACTTTTCAGCAAAATGTGGTAAATGTGCTAAAAGTATGATTCTCTTTGATTGTAGTAGTCTGCAACCCCTTGGACTCGTCTAAGGCTTAGAACTGAGCCTTAAGCAAGTGAGATGACCAAGGGCCATTCTTGTCTATGCCTGATGGCTGCTGGATACTTCCCTCTCAATAAATCCATGTAAAGGGGCACTGCACACTTCTTAGGGATGCCCATCTCTCTGCCAGAGGCATAGCTATATCCACCTCACTACTGAAATGTGTTCAGCAAGTGTGGATATCTTCGTGATTTTCAGTGTATTGGCTTCCAACTTCAAGAGACAGACATGTTTCAAAATGAGTCTGCATTTCAGTTTGCTCAATTTGAAGCAAATCTCAGGAATGATTTTCAAGGTGTTCACACTCCCAGTGAGCAGCACTGATCAATTTATCATTAATTAGATGGCTACTTAGCAGCCTTGAGAAGAAACAACCCATGAGATCACCTCATCTTTAGAAATTAAAAAATAAATAAATAAGCCATCTATTTGCATTTTCCCCCATTTTTGCTTATGTGCAGGAAAACATTGGACTCAAAGTATCGATTTTTGCAGTCTAGCTTTTTTCCCCATCATTAGATGTTAATTCATTTTCTCTTTTTTCTTTTCTCAGTAATTTTATAGAACATCTAATGTCTTACAAAGCAATGGTGGTTTTGAGGTCTTCTGAAAGCCTTGCTCCACAGCAGCTTGCAAGACATGAGTGCAAACACATTGTGGGAAACACTCAAAGCATGTACTCAGCAATGCTGTAACAAAAAAGTAGCTTAAACCACACTCCTTGCTACTCTTCAGAAAAGCTGCAGGAGCTGTGTATGTTTCAAAATGTGTATGGTACCTGAACCAGCAAAATCCATTCCAAAGCCAAGTTGCAAAAACTGTGGGAGACGTGGATTTGTAAGAGCATCCAGAAGCCTTTCTCAGGGGCACTGAGATTAGTAATGGTAAAAAAAAAATCAAAAAGATGTGACCTTACAAATTAAAAAATATGAAAGTATCCCACAGTCTAAAGAAGTGGTCATCTGATATTTCAAAAATTTCCTCCTACATATATCACTTCGACATAAAGTGCATGTATGTTTAAATAGATGGATGAAAGGAGACAGAGAGACAGAATCTATTCGTCAAATTTAGTGAAATTTTGTTAACTTTTTCTTCATGTACATAGAAAGGTTTCATCTCTAATGCAATAGTAATGGAAAAAACTTGCAACCTTCACACAGTTTTAATAGTCCTAAAGCCTGATCTGTATTCAAATTCACCATCAATTTGCTGCCTCTATATTAAAAGCCTTCACTGCAGTATTTCTCCTAAAAGAGTAGTTCAGATAAAAAATAGGTTTTTTGAGCTATTTTGTAATATATTCACAAATGCTGGACTAAAATGGTTTAAATGGTTTAACTAGATGATTTAAATACCTAAATTTCTATTAGGTATTTCTCTACATACATATAGAATATTACTTTATTACTTTGTCTCCTTCATTTCTTTCTAATCTTTTTCAACTGGTTCCATTTTCACCTCACGTATGCATCTGATTTTTCTCTCACATACACACAAGTCTCCTAAGCAAAGTGTTAATATAACACGCGTGGTCACAATTTCACACTTGTAATATTGAAATAAGTTCAAAGTTACTCAGAATAGGTTTGACCATGTCCATATGTATTTTTAAGGAGCTAAAAGCCTGAATCAGATGAAGGAAACCAACCATTTTTAAAAAACAACACCTTATGTAGGGATATATTTATAAAACTTAAATATTTGTTTTCATTTTCACCATGGATAAGAACAAACGGAGATACTCTCTATTACTTTATTACAATGTGCAGAAAGCTGAGCCCACACTGAACACCTGCATAGTGCATCTTTCAAAGCAGTGTTCCATCAGTAAGATTTGATACTGATTGCTAAAGAATATTGGGTTTTGAAGGAGCAATGTACAGTCATGCTTCTTAGATGACTCATTGTTTCACTGGGCTGTGTACACGTCCTAATGAGCATGTGCTACACAGTCATCTTTGACACTGCCTTAAATATTGGTTCTGTATCTTCAAACCCAGCTACGGCTGCCAAGTGAATGAACTGACGGCAACATTAGCATCTCACACGCTTTCATCCCAGTCTGCTTCATATCAGTTCTACTTGAAGTCACACTGTATTAAGGGCTGTTATTTTTAGGTACCCAAAACAATGTTATATAAGCAAACAAGTGGGACCAAGTCATGCATTAGGCGCTGACCCTGCCAAAGAGCCAAACTTCTCAACTGGAAGCAGTACAAATGCAAACTACTGGAGAAGCTTCCATGGAAACTTCCACTCTACCACCCACATGGTCACTGCCCAGCCCTACCCCTCATAAAGGAGGTAAGCACAGATCGTGCTTGTTTCTTTTATACTACAGATCAGCTTCAAGAGCCTACAAGAGGAGCTAATCCTCCACACATGTGGCTCTGGTGAGATGGCAACTGTCCCTGGCTAAAGAATTAACACCCCTTTTAAAGTTATCCTCTTTACTCTGAGCTTCCAACAAGCAAATCAAATCCAGCATTTAGCAACTGCGTATTTCACACCACCAAAAGCCCTTTCAGATCTTGAAGCTGTACACACTGTCTGCTAGAATAGCCTCAGGCACTCTGTGACAATTGAATTATAACCAGTGACACCCTCTTTCCCATCCCATTGCACTTAGTTACCTCCACTGTCTACAGAGAGCACTTCACATGCTTTCATGCAGGCTGCAATGTGCTGGACAACAGCGGGAACGTATTATTAAACATTTCTTTTATCTTCACTTACAATAGCCTCAAATTTAACCAGGCCCCAAATATTTTCCGACAGAGTTTTGCAGCCACAAAGGTTCCAAGCCTTGGAGACTAAAGAGGTTTTAGGTGATCGTGGCTCTTTAGTCACGTTTATCCAGCCTCATCAATTTCATCCACAAAAACTTGAAGAAAATACCCAGTCACAAGCCACAGAATAAGATGTAATGTACACAATCATCTGTGTCACTCTGATTCCTGCCAGGCCTCTGAGATATTATAGTTTTGGCTGCTGACCTTTCACTACAGTTTAGATTTTGATTGAGGATGTTAGAAATATTTCAGCTTCTGAGTGGTCGCCTGAGACTGGAGAGGCTGCAGCCAGTGAGCCGGGTGGTCCTTTCTAGTTAGAGGCTTTTCTAGGCTCTCAGGAACTCACTATGCTAATCCACCATGTGCTTGAGTAGCCATAGGACTTCATTATTGCAACTTACAGTGTGGTGCAAGAGGGATTTCTGTTCTGTAGAAACTGAACTGTCACTGACTCTGGAGCCTGCCAGTAAAAAAATACTTGCGTGATTTTTTTTTAATTATCTTGGTATAACTTTGCTTAATGCTTTAAATATATGCAGGAGGCATTGTTCTTCCTTCCCTCTGAATGTTCTGCAAAGAATGGGAGAGTAGCTGGAATGCAGAGATTAGAGGAAATCACGAAGAGTGCCGTACGCGAATCCCTTCAGATGAGGAAATGGTCTGATGGGTTCATGGGGATATTCTATTTATAAACTCTTACAAATTCACCTGGTTATGGCTAGAGTAGTGACTCTAAACTGCACTGTGGGTAACACAAGGGAATTTGGGAGAGGGAGTTCCAGTCCAGGAATCACGACTTGGCTGATAAGCAATGTTGGATTAATTACTTCTTTCCTCCCCATGTTACTATTTCTGTCTGCAAAATTATTTAAGATTAGGAAGCTGTACGTACATAAGAAGTCCTTGCTATCATTAAAGGATACTCTAGTTTTCATCACTAAGCTGCAGGAAGGTTTAAAAATGTGCTGCTGTCATCAGGCAAAAACAGCGTTTTACTGGACAAAGCTGCTTCTACCTGTCACCAACTAAGTCATCCTAGGTAAGTGTGGCCAAATTTTAAAAGTATATGCTTTTTCCAGGCAGTTACGTACATGTCCAGAGGGATGCATGAAATGTCTTAGTGTGTTATAGTCTCATTAGAAACACAACAAAACACTTTGGTAGTTGCATACACCTATCCAAGCCCTACTTGAACATGCAGGGACTACACACAGTAATGCATTCAGCTTAATTTCACTTATCACACAGCTGTGAAGTCAGGAGGACACTCCTGAACGGCTTTCTGAATGATCCTTTCAGTGGGAGTCAGATACATACAACATACAATTGCAGCTGAATCTGGACGATGTTCAGGTTACCATGAGATCACACTGGATCTTCTAGAAAACCCAACTTATGCTGAAACTGGTTGACATAGTCAACTGCTGTCAGAATACCGCCCAAGTCATCCATTTTGTTAGTTAATTCCCAAACTGAAATTTCAGTCACAAAGTATAATAAACTAGGCCAGTCACTTAGTTGTATTTCAAAGTGGATAACTACAGAAGGTTGTCCGTTTTAAATAAAAACTGGACCATAGCCAGCAATCCATAAATCCTTTATCTCATCCTGAGAACAGTATATAGCACCAGAATAAGGCAATGTTTTGGCATCTCTGAAATGGTCTCTACCACAGAGATGCAGAGGTACTGCAGAGCAAACATCACTGTACTTGTGGCTGCTGCACTTAAAGAATACTTGGTAGCACAGCTGTGCTGGCAGGATGGGTGAGCTGGACTGAAGATGTAGCAAGTTTGAAGATCTTCACCTGCTTGTCCTGCCTTACATCAACTCAGCCCAAATAATGGCTGTCAGAAGTCTGCAGCCTTACAGATAACAACCAAGGTTATACAAACAACAATCAGTAATCACAAGCATGGCAGAAAGCCACCAGGCAGAAGCAATGTTGCTGACCTAGCCATCACGCTGTCTTCTCTCCATCTGAGAAGAGCCTGGCAGGCCAATGTGTGCTAAAAATGTTTATGCTCCTCCACAAAAGCAGTACTGACCTTCTCATGTAGAAAAAAAGCCTAGGTTGCTATTTGATCTTCCAGGCGCAATGGCAGCAAGACAAGCTCAATGAGGACTTTCTGTATTGCTGCATCCAACCCTGAATGCTGGTTGGGACCTTCACTCCAATACAGAGTGAGCTGGAATGCTGAGCTGTGTGCTCTCTAGGGACAGAAGAAAGTAAATATCAAAAGAAATTGCAAAAATAGACCAGGAGTAAAGACAACACATGAGTGAAGAGTAGGATGTACAGAACAGTAGATTATATTTATAGGAGTGTTTCCAATGAGAGCTGATTAGGAACTATCCCAGAGGATATCTCTGAGTGATGACTCATTTTCCCTGAAAGTGAAATTTCTCATGAGTGGGTATTTATTTCTTCTGGAGGAACTGGGTCTGGCTCCATTCAGCCTTAGGAATGCCATTTTGGGGGGTCTCGACTGGAGTCTTCATGTTGAGGACCCCAGTTGTCCCAAAAGTCAAGCAAAGCCAGAAGTAAGCTAGCAGGTTACTTTAAAAGGTCTGCCCTAATGCTGATCTGGGCACCTCCAGCATCCGCAAGGACCAGCATCTGTTGAAAAGACTGGGAGCTGAAGTTAGACAAAGAAATGTCAAGTCTAAATGCTTCCTATATTGTGGGGCTCCTGAAAATAACATTTCCTTTAAAAAAAATGTGGCTTTTCCCCCCTTAAATTACCAATTAAATTGAAGAGCTTATTTTGGAAATCCATAGCAGTACTTAGGGGACATGACTTCAACTAATTCCATTCATTGTTCTCAATTCTCACCTTAAGCCTCTAAAGCATGTTCTGTTCCTGTTCTTAAATCTCATTTTCTTAACCCAAAATTACTTTCCTATTCTTTTAACCCTCACATACCATTTTCAAAATGTATCACTCCGAACCTGATAAATTTTTGTGAACTGGGAAATCAAATATTCCAGTGTTTTGCAGCTTTAGCAGCTACCATGTTGTTGAGTAAAATGAAAACATCAAATACAAAGACCTAAGCTTTTTTCGCTAATTAGAGGACTTTCAATCTTTACCTCAATAAACAGAGCTGCTAATTTGTCTTTCCTCTTCCAAGGCAGAGAAATGTTTCAACAAGCCAGGAGAAAGATGTATAAATGTTAGAAATAATAAGTACTACCAGTTGCCATAAGAATACTGTGAGATCTTCAAAGCTAAGTAAGCTTTGTGAGTATTATCTCTGTATGATATTTTGTTTCACAACCAGTTCATTTTTTATAATTTGCATTTCCTTCTGTTCCTAGCAGCACTGCTCTCCCATGCAAAATCTGGAGTTATCAGGCAAAGCAGATTCAGCACCAGCTTATTCCTAAATTATGCCATACCAGCTCTTTGCTCTCTAAGCTTAGCTTCTATCAAGGGTTTAAAGATGAAAACAAGTATCGTGAATTTCATCAAAAGAGCTTTCTGACACAAAAACCTCTGTCTTGTGTATCTATAACCCACTGGCAAACATTTTCATAGTATTTTGAAATTATGCTTTAATACTACTGACTAACATAAAAATAGTCCTGCAGAGAGTGAAGAGAGGTTACCTGGACTCTGGCACCATCTACTGAGAAGTGAATAAAAGTGCCTGGACTATAAGACCAAGAAAAGATATATTACTCAAGGAAATACACCCTAATTTCTTCTTGCAGTGTGAATAATTTTATTTTCTCATCACCAAGAAGGCTTTAACTTACATCCTTGAAAAATATTTTCTTAGCTTCTCATTACTGTTGACATTCATCAGAGTGCAATGATATAAGGTAATAAGATCTTTCCAGTCTGTAAGATAACCAGTACAAATAAACAAGAAGTTGCTTGTGCTGACTTTGCAAGCAATTCTTCACCACACAGACACTGAGGAGGACCAAGCCATTTCAGTCTAACTCCCAGGAATGTTCTTAGCTGTGCAAAATCCTTTAAAATATGAATGCAAAAAAACCAAACCACCTCACACGAAGGCTCAATTTAGAAAACAGTTTTCTTATTCTTGCCTCTCTAAATATTTCATCCTTCCTTCCTATACAGAACACATTCTCCATGCATTAACAGCCAAACTATCAATAAGGAACTGCTCTGTGATTAACATTTACGTTGAAAATGTTTCTAAGTAAAAACTTTACAAATGGTAGCTTTTTACCCATTTTTTATGGTTACTGAAAACTACCAAAGTTAAGTTTCAGAAATTTTTGCCACTAGTGAAACCACAGTATTCAGAGAAATACATCCATACTAAAAATATTTCAAAAAATATTGACAATTGCTCCTAAACATTTTCAAAGTAAGAATTAAGGGGAAAATAGTGAATATTTTACCTCTGTCTGTATGTTTATACAGAACTTGCTTAAAAGGGGAACAGAACTTAAATTATAATCAAAATGCATAAGGCCAGCTAGGAGTTACAGTGAATTCCAAAGATGAAGGCAGATGTTAGTAAGTAAAAAACACTGCAGAATAATGAGAATTGATCACCTGTACCTTTGAGCAATAAAATGAAGACGGGGAATATTGTCTTAAGCCTGCTGGACATTCAGAAGAACAGAGCCATCATGCTCGCAGGGTCTGCTGATTAATGCTCGGCTTCAGCGAAATGTAAGATTTATTGCATTTTGCCTGAAGTGGGTAATAGAATAATCCCTCTAAAAAGCAATAATTTTTCCATGAAGTTCATAAAGTTAATACACTCCTAACCTCCAAGCAGCAGAAAAGAAACAGCTAAGCATCTACTTCTCGATGTGACGCATAAACGCCACTTCATAGAAGTTTGTTATTAAAGTGTTTTACAGAAAAGAATAAATAAATTATTTTTAAACAGTTTCTATGTATCCATACTATGACTGGTTGAATTAACATTGATACCTGATGTTACACCTTTTTATATCACAGTTCATGATATATCACTCATTATACATCAGTTCATTATATATCACAGTTCATTTTATATTACAGCTTCATTAAATACTATTTTACTTAATATGGACTAAAATCAAATTGTAACTCAAAGACAGCCCCCTGACTGCAAATCTTTTAATTTTTGTAAGCCTTTTAAGCTGTACTGGCAATATTTCCAGTTGCTGGGAAAGACGGGAACAAGTTCCACATGTACTACTTAGGCTCATGATATCAGTGGGAATATGGGTAAAAGGGAAGAAAATTCATGTTGATTGGTGCTGTGTTTGGCGTTTATAGACCATATCCTATAAAAATGCATGTAAGACTTGGACAATCAGGCAGAAAGCTGGCACTGGACCATCTAATAATCACTATGAGCAGATGGAGGATACAATCTCTGTCTGTGCTCCAGAGTGGAAATCACCAATATGAAGGTCCTCACAGACCACAGAAGAAACCATCTGTATTCTTATACTGGGCTGTGTTCTTCTAATTTTTCATACCTAAACCAGATCAAAGGGACATCCAATAACGACCATAGACCCTAGGGTTGGATTTATAAGTGTACAAAGGTGTAGGTTAGACAAAATGACCCAAGATGTGTCGCTTAATTAGTTTATGCAAAAAGAAACTGAAAGAGAAAAAATGTAAAAGCAGCATTTGGACAAAATGTGGCAATCATAATTTCTGCTTCAGCTGATGATTTCAATAAAGGAAATTGAGGTCACAGTGTCTTCCAAAACAACACAAAGCAAGATGCAATAGCCTTTAATCTAATAATATCAAATCTATCAAAATCCTCCAGATTACACACTTAACAAATATCACTTGCAACTGTTACCACACCTCTAGACATTCTTAGTAGGAGAAAGTCCTGAACAGATTCCTTTTGAGAAAAAGAAAATACCAAGCATTGAGACTGTCACTAAGAATGCTGTGTAGAGCAAAGGTGAAAATCACGTTGTTGCAGTGGCCTGTGGGCTCTTAAGATCCTGAAAGATGGTCCCAAGTAGAATCATTTCATTGCAGCCTAGATTCTCCAGAAAAAGTAACTTTTTAAGACATCTAAGTGTTGCAACAGCACCTTGATGTCTGATCATTGGGCTGTTCCTGAGATCAGATTACACACTGTCAACATGTAAATGCTACCTGCCCCCAACGCTGTGATGTGAGTCAGTCACCACTGTTTTATGAATGGATGTAGGAAGAACTATAACTACTCTAATCATCTCATAAGGAGACTCAATTACAAGGACATTTTGATTACTATGTAGCTGTTATATTTAAATATGCAGTGGACACTGGTGATCAAGGTGCACCTGAAATGACTCACTTGTGTGCCTGGGCCTCATTTGATGCCTGCTCCATTAAGAATACTCATATCAAATTTATCCTAACGCTCCTGATCTCTTAGGGATACACAACCAGGACAGTTCTGGGGGGAAGGGAAGTTCACCGTGAAGCTTTCAAAAGGCTTCAACTAAAACTGCTAAGGAGCAAGCTCTTTTTCCTAAAAGTGCCCCTGAACACTAGAATAAACCTTTTCTGACCTGTCAGAATGCCAGTTAATTGGCCCATGGAGAATGTGCACCAACATGGAGAGGTCAGCCACACTGCAGGACACATCACACTATTCCGCACACTGAGCCCTATCACAAAAGTAGAGGAATATTCCAAGCTTCAGTTTCAACAGAAATTCTGAACTCTGAATTACCTGCATTTTCTTTATAGGCCCTAGGTAATACTACAGTTCAGAAATGCAAAATTATTAACTCCTAAGCCAAACATGCCTATAACAGTCCCAGATTTGGTTCCAAGTAGTATATTCAACGGTTTGGCTGGAACCTTTCAAATCCATCAACACTGGTATAGGTCAAATTCAATTCTGGTGTTAGTGGATGCAACTTGGCAAAAGCTAATACAGTCACAAAAGATCTGACAGAATAGCCTTTCTCAGATGGTGGTAAGCTGCATGGCACATGATATCTAAACCTACTTAATGCCAAAAGAACAAAGGCACAGTGCTTCTCTTGTGAAGCATCCATTAATTTATTTTGAAATAGCAGATAAATAAAACTCACAAAACCAGATACCATAAAAGAACGCTTAAAGTGTAATTTGGAAAAACTAAATAAAACCAGAAAAAAAGCGATAAACAGCAAAAAAAGCTCAAGGAAAAGGTGTATTCACAGAAATCAGTTTATATAGTTCAGTTTTCTAAATTGTCCTCTTGTCTCTGGCCTCATTCACATCAGATAGTGTCACACAGCCATACAAATAGCTGGACACCGCACCATGGCCAGAAAGTCAAAGGATTTAAGCTGTACTGGAAAGAGAAAAATGAAATTCAAAGAGGAGGAACCATGCTCTTCCACTAACGCTGCTGACTTAGGCAGAAAGCAGTGTCTCAAGCCTCTTCCCCAGCGGGTCTGCATAACACGTAGAGAGACATCAGTTTTTAAACCAGGTCACTGTCTTTCTCGCAATTTTCACAGCTTGTCCGCACAACATTGTCTCAAAAC
Source organism: Clamator glandarius (assembly GCA_033459285.1). Lineage (NCBI taxonomy): Eukaryota > Metazoa > Chordata > Aves > Cuculiformes > Cuculidae > Clamator > Clamator glandarius. The sequence continues at coordinate 118,459 of JAUNZM010000668.1, read as the reverse complement.
TGTGTGCAGACTCAGCCCTTCATGAAATGCAAGCCAGGAAGTCCTGGAGCAGAGTCAATCCCACCACAACAGACCAGAACTTGGACTCCAGTCTTTCACATGGCTTTTCAGTCTTTGTTTTTCACCTGGCCATGACAACAAAATGGCCTTTCTGCTGGGGCGTGCAACTTACACTTCCAATATTACCCTCAGTGGATTACAGAATAGAGAAAACTGTGATTCTTTTTTCATTAATAAAATGATTCTCATGCTGGATTGCCATCATACAATACATTTCAGAAATTCTTCTTCCCTGAATTAATGCACATGGGACTCCTAATGTAGTACTTTTGACATAGGAGTTCTTTTTTGATTGTACACTTCATGTTACATAGCTTCACTAGAAACACCAATGGAAACATTAGAATTCTCTATTCGTATTTTTAACTTTCACTTTGAACCATCTGGGAATCTCAGCCAGGGATGAAGAAAATTACAGGCCTCCAATAAATTTTCAAGGCACTGTCTACTACTTAGACTACATAAGAAACACACTTAAAAATATGATCTAGACATTTAAAATTTGAAAACAATGTTATCACAACATATACAGTAGGATAATAGAAGAAGGAGGGCACGTATTTGGTACTGATGTGTACTTAGAAAGAATTAAAATTTCATCGTACAATCAGATACTACCTTAGGAATTCTGTGCAAAGAAAAAGGCCAGACAGGACATATTGGTCCAATACCTCTTAGGGAGTAAAGGTGTTTGTTTTGGCTCCTGTTAGAGTAGAATAATAGCATGAGAATGGCTATGAGAAACAAGGGAGTTGTTGGTTGAAGACAAGTTACTTGATCTAGGAAGCAAGCACACAGTGTGGTCTGCCAGTGCAGCAGCCCTTAGTGTAAGACACTGATTTCTTCTGTAATTTTATGGGTTTAAGAATTAAGAGTTCTTACCCACGTTAGTCTGAAACATGACAAACATAAAATGTTGTATTTTCTAATTCAATGGAAGAATTGCTTGGATAAAGTATTACACCATACTCTTCAGGGCTGCCAGGGAGCTAGGCCTGACTGAATGGTCAGTACTTGTGATGTCAAACTTGCATTCTTCATTAAGAACAAGTACATTAATTAAGTACATTAACGTACTTTTGTGTACAGTTTAAGGTAACTTAGTACCATATGTAGTAAGTTCTGTTCCACACAGCATGGCAGATACTGACATAAAGAAAAGGAGAGAGGAAGTCCATGCCCTGTTAGCAAATTACAGTGGGGCCCAGTGGGGACCATACAGTGAAAAAGGATGGAAGTTTGGAATGGCTTAAATACTTGGAGGGGAGAGGAGGGGGATTGAAAACTAGGAGTAATGTGAGATAGCAAATCTTGCCAAAATATTTATGTGTCTCTGACCCAGGCAGGTTAGATCTTCAGATGAGAATCTGTTTGTAACAGGGGCAGCTAATAAAAAGTAAAATTTATGGCTTTCTCATCATAAACACTGCCCCAGATGTTCAACCACAATGCACATAGGTTAACCACCTAACCAAAAGCAAGCAAGAAGATCAATAAAACAACATCAGAGTATCCTTTTACCAGTAAAGGCAGAATATTTGACTAAAAAGCAAACAGTATATGGTATCCCAAGTGACTCCTTAAAGCTCTTGCCATAAAATTATTGAGGATGTTAATATAAGAACTGCAATATGAAGACTAAAGGCCATATTTTTCACTCTTCTCTTTACAATGGGAGAAACAGAGTGGTTCTTAAAACATGGGCAGGACTGATACTGTCCCATATAGGTTATGAGAAGTTCATATAATAAGATAAAACCTTTAAAGCATCAAACGTAGAATCATATTGCTTTTTTATTTGATTAGATGCAATTTCACATGGACGTTGATCCACACTCCAAAAATTCTACTTCTGACTTGCTGCACAAAGAATAACATTGGAATTACCAATGTATCACACCACAATGTGCCCTACCGCCCATCAGCTGGTTTTGAGGAAGGCATTGCTGCATTATGTATAATTCTGATCAATCACAATGCACCCTTCATATTCTACAGCCAAGAGTATCCAGAGCTCTAACTATTGAAATGCAAGATTTCCCTTGCTGTTTGCTGAATAAGTCTAAAACGCCTCAGTCTTAGCTCAAAATGTCTGTGGTCAGTTGAAACAAGCCTTCTGGTATTATTCATAAATTCTAGGGCTACACTAACACACATGATTACGCTAATCCTCATGACAAAACAGCAAAAACCTGGCAATCAGCAAAGGTGAGCAGTCCCTGTAAATGATGGAAAACTATGCTAGACTTGTGAATGTTTATGTGGACCAAACATTCAATCTTTTTTAATATTCGCAGCAGATAGTTTTCTGCTTGTCTTTTTCAGTGTTGAGGCCTACATTCATTACATTCTACACAAAATTCAGCCTTCCTTGCTACTGTTTTTTCAGTGATCACTGATGATATACAGGTTAGGTGCATCTAGCTTCTAGGACACGTGGCTCTCCTAAATTGTTTTGGTGCCTTTAGCTGACTACATAATAAGAATGAAAGATGACTTCTTATTCCATGTGAGAGACCTCAAGAGTATATCTGTGGGTGAAACAGCTTTGGAAGCACATAAATGTTGCAAATTTTGGTTCTGCTTTGCAAAGGAGACCAATAGAATCCTTTGCCATTTCCTGAAAAGCTAGAAATAAGTAGACTGAAAAGAATAAGAAAAGTTGTCTAAAATTTCCTCAAAGCCAAGTCAGAAGATCAAATGATTTAGAAGGTTGGGCAAGGTGTGCAGGGAGGAAATGATTACTCATTTAACTTTGGTATCTTGGTTAGACTTTCTCACGAACAGAGCATAATTAGCTATTCTAATAAGTAATTTGTGTCTCAGCTACTTTTCCCCATCTATACTCGATTATATGGTAAGACAAAGTTCAGGTTTTGAGCACTAGCCCAGTGTTTCTGGTTAGCCAGGGCCTGATTTCAGGAATTCTACAGGTACATAAATGCTGAGAAGAGCCTGCTTTGTGTGAAGGGTTATATCGTAGGAACCCAATAGTCCACCACACTGGATTTACTCCTAAAATGCTTTGTTCATTTAGTTATAGTTTCAGCCTCTCCGCTGAACACCACTGCTGTGCATGTCTTTAATAGCCTGTATTTCTGGATCAAAACTTACTTTTCTTCCTTGAAGAATACAGCTATTTATTATGTCATTTGTAACAATGATGCTGTTAGGCTAATGTAAATTTAGTCCAAATTTCGCTTCCTTTCACATTCCATTTTTGCTCAAATGAAGTAGATTAGAAAAATACAGAAACTTCAATGGGAATAATCTTGTGCAGATGGAGAAAACCCAGATGCATTTAGTAGAGCAGCTCTTTGTCAGTCAAAGGAGTCCAAAGGACAGATGTGTTGTTTGTTGATCACTCAGAAAACCCTTGTGATTAGGAACTCCTAAATCTTGAAAAGGCCAGCCAACTAAAAAAGATGCACTGTACTACAGCACTCATAGTACTCCATTTGGGAGAACAAGAGGATTCCTTGGCCAGAAGTAAGTAAGAGCAATGTAAATAAGGTTATTATGCATAACAAGCAGAGTGCATGCCCTGGAGGATTCAGTTCTATAAATCAGCTAGGAAGATCTGGCAAAGTTCATTGTCCAACTGGCTTACAAATTTAACCAGAAGACTAGTGCAGACATTCCTTTAAGAGGCTTAAGGTAAAACAGAGGTAGATTCAGGCCAATGAATTAAAACACTATGAAAGGCAAGAGAAAGCCATAAAGAACTTGAAAGCAATACACTGTGACCCCCAGAGTGTATTCCCCAACTGTACAGTGTGTAAGGGTGGAGGAAAAGCAGAGAGTATCCAATGAGAGCTAACATAAATAAGTGCAGTCATATGGAATATCGAAAGAGCTCAGCACACACTGCATTTCTGCATGGGTGAAAATAAAGCTATGTGTTTGATTTAATTCATATGATACCCGAGGATTTGTAACTCCTGTTGCATTTAATAAACATCATAATTAAAAAAAAATTATTATCAATAATTATTTACATTGTTTAGGACGTGACCCAAAATCAGGAACTACAGTTGCTGAACAAAAAAAGATGATAATACTAAAAGAAAAAAGAAACTAAGATTAGTCGACAGTATAATCAATGATTTCAGCACATCATCCACATACTTCACATCATTCATGTAAATCTCATGACTGAACAGACATATTGGAGGCTGAAGAAGAGTTTGAAGTAGCTTTGCTAACTCATGCAGAGATCCTTCTAGACATGAAGGACAACTTAGAAGAACGTACAAGATTCTTGTGTAATAGGAAGATACTCTTACAGGGAAATCAGTTTGGTAAAAGCAGAAGAGCTCTGATAGAGTAGTCTGGCTCATACGGTTGAGCTGTTGAGCCAAACTGATGGTAAAGCATTTGAGAATGGAAGCTAGTGGAGAATGACAAAGATTTGAGTCTGGACTAAAGGAGGTAACAATGTCCTTGTTGAGAGATTATCCAAAGTTAAGATATAGAAGGGAAAAAAGCAGGAAATTGAGGGACAAAACTCCCACAGAAAAGGAGGAGGGAACTGACTTGTAAGATGTGCCGAGGGAATAAATAGGGATGTAGAAGAGAAGCCAGGAGAAGACAAAGGCACAACAGCCAGACCAGACATGAGTTCAAGCAGCCAAGTGCTGTAAGATGGGTCAAAGGGACACTGATCAGAGATACCTCTAACTCTGGACAGAACTTCAGTCATGTTGAGTTATGAGGCAGCTGCTACAGCCACCAAGTCTTGGCTCAAATAAGCACCGCATTTAAGTATTGAGACTCACTGGAACAAAATGGTACTGTGCAGCAAATCACCTCTTTTTTTGTTATAAGGACTGAGCACTGAACAGCTTTACGGCCTATATGCAGGAGAAAATAGCAACTGAAATTATATGTAAACAATAGGACCCTGCTTTGCAAAAGAAACCCCATGGATTAAAAAAATCTTTGTACTGAGTTTAATAATTTTTTTTCACTCCAGCTAAGCAACGAGCCCTGGAAATAAACAAGTTAACACATCCCTGATTGCGTCATTGGTAAATCCATGAGCAAGCCAGGCATCATTTTCTTCTAATCTTCACTGCAGATCAGAGTTAACAACTTACTACAGGTTTTATTTGTCATGTTTATTCTTCAAGTCATGCCTAAAATGCTTCCTTAGTGTCTTAATCAATTTACATCCCTATTGGTGCATCGTCTCCTTCTAGATATTTGTGTAACTATCTGGTTTGTGAAAACAATAAAAGAGAACTGCTAACAGTAACAAAAAAAACAGCTGGGAAGTTTCCTTCTCTCTAAAAATGCTACAATGAGAATAAGCTCACTGTAGGATGTTACTGTAGCTTACAAGAATGCTCGCTGAGCATTGCATCTGAGGGATAGGTGTGGTCCAACCAATCAGAATTTGCAGTCTTAGCCACTTATTACATCAAAACCATCCATATATTAAATGCTTAGAATGATGTTACAACAGTTTGTAATTAGCAATACCCATATTCTCTCATTATGCATACTAAATATCCTGGATAATTCAGTACATTACTTTCTTTTTTTGATTCTTCAGGATAAGCAAATTAAAAGATCACTGTCTAGTACATTCCACAGCTCATACTTATATTCTCCCTATCTCAGTGATGTTGAGCTAAGAGTTACTGAACAAAGAGTAAGGAGGTAAAGAAATTCAAATTCTGTTAAAAAAAAATTCTACTTCTACTTCCACCTCCAAAAAACTCGACCTCCCAACACCTTCACCTGCCCTGGGTCCCAGGGCGGTTTTGTCAATTACAGAAGCAGTGCTATTATACCCACGCACGCTCATGAAAAATGTACACTTTTATTTTTTGTGTCAGTGTTTCCATACACAGTTGAGGAGTTCTGACAGAATAATGTTTACAGCAGTAGTGTAACACAAAAACCACACTGTGTTGTTAGTTACAGAACTACATCAGCTAACATGTCATCCTGGATACCCTTTATAATTTTTGAAAAAATTTATTGTAAAAAATATATTGTAAAAGAGCCACGAGCTACATAACAGATTCAAGCCTGCCCCTCATGCTTAGCAAATCCAAGACTAGCTCTTGAGCCAAGGGAAATTGGGGTTTCACACATAAATTGTGTGCCCAGAACAAATAAGCAGTTGGTCCGCAGTCAGGTCTGACGAGGGAGGCCCTCTCTAGATAACATCATGAATAAATCCAAAGTGAACAGAAAAATTTTCCTATTTGCTTACTCACATTCTGACACTAAGTTTTTAATCTAACAAACAATTCAAGTGCAGATCAAGTTTTAAGGAAGGAATCAAAAATTATTAGGTGTCTAACAGGAATTAAAGAAGAAAGCAAAGGTTTTTGATCATGGGATTAATTTCTTGCTAATTCATTCCAACACTCAGGTCCTCATCACTTTGGGCGTAGCCTACATTAACAGTACAAGTTTAAGAAAGAAATGCATGTCAGACAAGTATCATCTGCCAAGAACACATATTTTTTTTGTATTCTTTAGCATGCACAGATTTCCATGAATTCGCTAATAACTGTGGTGGATAGCAATCAATAACAGGGACAGGCCGGCACATCAGTAAAATATGTGGACACATCAATTTATATAAACCAGCATTTGCTCATTATTCTTGGTTTTGAGGAGCAGTGTTGCCAGCTGTCACAAAACACATAAGCAGCTCATAATCCGTAATAGTTCCTTAGACAGCTGCAAGACCATAAGGAACTAACTTTTCTTCAAAAGTCTTCCTGAAACATGTTATTTAGTTCCTAAATGAACAGCGCTTTCAGAAACTATATACTGAAAATAAAGAGAAAAAAAAAATCTGTACTAAATTAAATGTATTTGTAGAGTAGCCCAGCCAGTTAATTCTGGGCATCTTGTCCTAAAAAGAAGCAACTGTTATAAGACACATAGTGTAATTTAAGTAGATCTGTTTACTTTAGCAGTTTAATTTGTGAAATTAAACTAGGTCAGCTGATTTCACCAGCTAAGGGTCTAGCTCTGAGCCCTTTCACAACTTGTCACTCTTACTGGATTAACTTAAAATGTGGGGACTTGTACCAGTTAGGCAAAGACTACTGCTCCGTAAGAGCGGAAAGGTTAGACTTGGATAAAAACTAATCAACAATAACCAAACACAATTCTTCATACTCTTCACGCCATCGTTACTTCTTGCTCCAGGCCAGATTTCACTCCTTTACTTGGACAAGATTTGCTAAAAGGTTTCTGATTTAAAAAATCCTCTTTTTCATCTGCTCTGAGAAGCACAGAGTTTGGTGCCTTATCACATTACAACAGTTCTAAAAAAGATAACTTGAAGATTACCCTAGCGAGTCCAGCATATAAACCCATCCTTTTGCAAGGGAGAAAAAAAACATCGTTCGTACTTAATGCCTTGAATGTGTTGTAGCAAATGAAATATTCTGGTAAAATACGACACACTGTTCAAAAAGATTTTGTTTCCATGAATAAATTCTAGGTTCTGGCTAACATACATCAAAACAATTTTATCTGCAACGTCCACCCATTAGTACTGCGCCACATTTGATGTTTTCTCTTACAGCAGTAGATAAGTCTTCAAATACTTGAATGAAGGCCAAGTTTATAGGTGCTAATGTTCAGATTTCTAATAATTATAACAGTATGGAAGCTGAGGGTTTATTATTGAAGAAATCTTAGAACTATCAGTAGCTTGCTCATTCAAAATTATCCTTACTATCACACAGTGCAGGGAAAAAAAGTTTTATACCATTATGAAACTGAAAGCTCCTTTTCCGTTGTTACAAGTGCTTTAGAAGGGCTTATTTACAAAAGCATGCACATCACAGAAAACTGTTTCATGACAAGTATCACTGCTGAAAGACTCGGTTTCCTCACGTTTGAACAATGTATTTTCTCTGAAGCTACAGCTCCCAGCTTTTCAGCTTTCTAAGTACAGTAGGAAACACTGTATTGTGTTTCTGTCACCAGAGACTGCTAATGGAGCTCTGTCATGCTGCCTTGCTGAAGTCTGCACTACCTTAGGCTAATTTGGAAGGCCATCTGGAAATTACAACTGATTAATTAGCTGCGAGCCTATGATGTGAAAAGGGCAGATGGAAGAACACAGCATTTCCTTGCTCTCTGCCCTGCAAGAGCTACCAGTCCAATACCTGATCCACATGAAGGTCCCAGTCTGTCCAGATGGATTTAGAAAGATTCAGATAAGTCTGCCACACTGTCTTTCCTCAGCTGCATCTTCTCCCAGCTCTGCTCACTGGAGATACCAATGCTGACAAAGAGGATGTCTAAAGAACCATGACAAGAGGAATCTGACTACAGAGTGTTTTCAACAGAAGCCCTACCTTGCAATCCACAGAACTTAGGCAAAACCAGCTTGGTTTTACATTTATCCCTCCTAGATGTATTCCGAAATGGAAAAGCTGTAGTATTACAAACCTAAATTTTGTCTAATAGAAAAAGGCACTTGAGAATCGTCCTGGACTCTCTATGTACACACCAGACTCATTTGCACACATCATATGTACGTTTATATTTACTGCCCATGATTTTCTGGTCAGAGATATGGAAATCCTTTACCAATACCCTGCTGTTGTATGTATCATAAGTATAAAGAAGCAGTTTTGGACAGAGGAGAAAAATTACCTGCCCACTGAGCCTCACATGTGCCTTCTCTCTACTCGTTCAAAGTGGAAAGGACAAGATGAAATGACTATCAAGTTATTCTTCCATATTTCCGAGAACAAAGGCTTCTTCTTTAATGCTTTGGATTGTTATCATTACAGTCAGCTTGAGTTTAAAAAGTCAAGAGAGTTAGTTGATCCTTTTGGCCTAAAAGCTGTGTGAATAATGTTAATAAAAATAATATGGAGATTTAAAAAAAAATCACTCTATTTTTCATTCTCTGGTAGGAAGTGAGAAGGTCTTAAGACTAATACAGCACATGATAGAAATAGTAAAGATACTATTGCTCTTGACAAGGTAATTACATTTTGGAGCTCCAGGCATGAGCCAGCACCACATTACACAAGGTCTTATGCATAAGGAGGAATTCAGAGGAATTCCTGATATTCAGAGGAATACCTGATACGAGCACTACAGCAAAGTGAGAGAGGCAGAGATTATTTATTCTGAGTTATAGCTATGTACAAACTACAAGTAACCGAGCAGCTCTTCATTTCTTAGCCAATGAATACAACATTGTCATTGCTAACAAAAGAAGTAAAAGTTAGCTAACAAAGCATATTTACGCATAAAGAAAATTATTCTGTCATTCTCGTCTTACTATTTTGTCAGCTACTTTTACTTGAAAATTAGGACAAGCAAAGAGGCATCATCTTTGATAAACAGCTTTTTCTGCACAAACAGAAACCTGTTGTAACTAATGACTTAAGATGCAGTTATGCACATTTACAATTAATTTTGAGACTGAATTTAAGACCAAAGTTCTTCAATAAACATGTTTACAAATATTTTATTATACTTTGACTAAAATGACTTCTTTTTGGCCCAGATTAAAATACAAGGCTCAGTATTTGCTTATCAAATAAGTGCCCATGTTTGCTGCCATGTTTCAACACACTAAACGCTTGACTAGAGATACAAAGAAAGCTATCTTATCTCCACTTAAAAAAAAAAAAAAAAAAATCCTTGCTTCCATGCTGAAATCTGAAGACAGAGCCAATTTCTGCCTATTTTACTCGGCCCTACTAGCTGGTATCGGCCTTGCCATCTTCAGCTTGCCAACAAGCCCACTGACCAGCTATTTTAAACCATGTGGTAAATATTCCAGGAGCAGCCTGAAGGAATGAAGAACCAATACATCTAGTTTGCAAAACCATTACAACTCATTGTTATTTTACAAGTGGATAAGTCTGAAGATCTTTATTATTTTTCCCAGCAGAATAAACGACACACACGCTTAAATGTGAGTCCATACATTGAAGCACTTTGGCTTTTACTTGTCCAAGGCTCCTGGTATTAGCTGATAGTACTAATATACATGTATGTATAATCTTATTTACCTTTTCCTCCTATTCTTTTTTCCTCTTTTTCCTTCTCTAAACCATTTCAATGCCCATGTCTTGACATATTGAACTCTACAAGTTAGGCTGCTTTTGATTTGTGAGGAGAGTCACAATAGTTAATTACAGAGCACGGTCTTCTGTGACTCAAACATTTTGCATTTATAGGCTCTTGATATAGTCCAGAGCAAGAGGCTAACCCATATTTAATTTGTCCAACACGTTTCTGGTTAAAGTTCCATCAAATGGGTGACTGGAATCCCTCCAATTCAGCTGGAAAAGTCACTTTGAAGGAGGCGTTTATTAGCAACATTTGCTTCAGTCACACCAGGAGGCCCCGAGGGTCTGGGGAAAATCAGTGGTTGCTTATAACAGTCAAACCTGGCTATTCCCCACAGGATAAAGTGTCAATAATAGGTTAGATACCATTATTTGGAATTGATTTTACAGTGGGTATAAAATTAAAGAAAATGAGGCCGTTCCTTTAGGCAGCAAAGGTCTGTGCTGCGAAATGCCCTGCAGGCTGGCCCCTGCGGTCCCAGCCCCAGGCAGCCTGGAGAGGCTGCAGCAGCACTTGCCTCCCAGCCTGCGTGCCCAGCACCGCGCAGCTGTGCCCCATGGAGCACAGGAACAGAGCCGAGGGCCCGTAGCGCTCCACACAATTACAGCAACAGGCTGTAGCTCATTCCTCCAGTGTGACAAGAAAAAGGCGCAAAACCCAGATGCCTTTACTTTCTTCTATCTTTATGTTTGCTGGAGCGATTTTTCTGAGTGCTTAATCCTCTCTGCAGCCCAACATTCACACAGAAATTCAATGTGCATGTGGCTTTGACTGAAAAAGGCCTAAGCCAGAATATTATTAGCTCACAATCTTTTCAAGTGATATATTATTCAGCAGTTAATTCTGAAGGGTTTCTGCACTGAAATGAGAAACCTTTTCAGCAGCATTGTGAAACACTGTGCTGGGCATCCTGCAACTATGAATATTTCTCTTTTCTTGCAAGACACTCAGGAACACCTCTGCAGAGACAGCCACAAGTTCCTTTAGCAGGAGGAGCACTCTCAGACTGCTGCATCTCAAGGAAAAGATATTCTGTAGTCTTTTACAGCGTTCTACTCTCTGCCATGTCCTGAAGGAGGAGACAGCTTAGTAAGAGAGTCCTGCTGTATCAGACAGATTGTATTATTATTATTGTAAATGTGATTAAATTATTCTTTGCAGAACACAGCAAAGACCATCCTTAAAAATCCATGGAATACAAATGACCTTAAACAACAGCTGCATTAAACAAAAATGTGAATACATTCTCTCTCTTTAGCATCCCAGCCAGACACGGTAACATAAAGTTCCTCTTGTTCAAGCCAACAGTTATTATCACTTCCTGATTATTTCACTGTCCCTAGAAAATTTTATGGGTACAGTTCTCAAAATCATAAATGCTCAAATGTTTCATGGAAGTTAAGCTCCTCATTGACAAACACCTCTAAAATTTAGCATAAGCTTAAGCCTTGAAATGCTATAGGCACTTAGAAGCCAAAGCCTCAGTGAAACCCTGATACTCACAGCTCCTTTCTGAAAACAGACTGGCTCATAAATCACCAAACATTTTGTCCAAAAAAAAAAAAAAAAAGCTGCATTTTTGCCCTGTTGAAATCAGGTACAAATCCACTTCTCCAATTGGATTTATTCCCAGTGATATCAGTCTGTTTCATGAACCTTTATGCAAAACCTTGAATGTATAAAACTTATATCCAATCCTCTCTTCTTCTTTTGTGGCAGTCATGTTGAGTTTCTTTTTTAAATTTTATTTCATTTTCAATCTTTTTTCCCCTTCCTTCTTTGCTTCCTTACACCTTCCTTTTGCATTCTTCTCTTCTGTCAGTGTTTCTGTCTTCATTAGTGCTTCTTCATTGCCCCCTTTGCACAAGAATTAAAAAGTATTATTTAAAAATGTTAAAACCAGGATGAACATAGCATTTTGAAAGAAATGAGACTGTATCTCGAAAAGGTCGCAGACGATTTTTTTTTCCTTTTTTAAAAAAAAAGCTTTTGCTGTTTTACCAGTCTTCAAATATCCTCTACGTCTGAGGGTGCTTTGATGAAGAAGGTAAAAAATTCAGCGCCTTAGTGAGGAACAAGATGATGAAATATTTGTTCTGTTGACATCAAAACACATTAGCCACAAAAAATTTCTTCTAAACCAGTCAATGCACTGTCTTTTTCACAAGGAAATCAAAGAAACGCTTGCATGTAGGAGACATTTAAACAGAACACCACAGTTACTGATCTAGGTCTGTAAGAACCACATCTGCATGCCATGTTCTTGATATTTTACATCCTGCATCACCCATCACCCAGCTCCTGGGCTTTCACATGTGGTGGCTGGATCCATTCACAAGTGGAGAAAAGCTCAGAACTCTTCTCATGCATATTTGGGAGTCCCAGGGATAAGAACGCTAATACAAACTCTTTGACATACAACACTTATACAGACCTTAAGGTGGCTTTTCTTCTCAAACTATACTTGCTTAAGGAAAATGTGTGTCCTGTAACTTACCTGTTTGCGAGTTGTAAGTTAATCATTAAATCATTTTGGCAAATGTGTTCTTCAGTAGCAAGAACTGCCTTCAGCCTGCTGATACCTTAATTACACCTTATATACACCCTCATCTCATTCTCTCCCTGAAGCTGCCATCAGATTGTGAATCTCAAAGCTGAGGGGACCTTGGTAAATTTTCCTCACTGTCTGGCTTAAGCAAAACTGGAGAAAACAGTGGTGTGTAAGTACAGACATGAATGCAGCCTTACAAAGCCCAGCTAGGATGAGAGCTGGAAGTAGAAAAATGGCTAGTTTGACAACTATGATAACAAGTAACCTTCTCCTACTACACACAGAAAGCAACAAAACCCCTGTGCCAACTTGTTCCCTCGCTCACTGTTACCACCGCAAGTCCTCTACAATACAGAAAAAGGAACAGCCCTTATGGAACCACGATCTTATTTACATCATCACTTAACCAATAGATTAAATAGTTATTGGAGATTAATTTTGCCATGTCCTTGGTGCAGTGCTTTCTGATGAAGTGCGCGCAAACACACATCTGGTCTATTAAGCTATGGAAACATTGTGTGAACCATATGGTAAGGGTTGATGAAAAAAAGAGAGCAGTGAAATCTTCAAACCTAAATACATTTGCCAGAGTTGGGGTCTGAACCTGACAACAGCCAGTACCAAGCTGCAATAACCTAATTAAAAATGTGTGATGTTACATGGGTTCAAACATAGCACAAGATTCCAGTCTGATATGTTCAACTTCATTAGGTGAAGCTTCTCACAATCATAAGAAATTTCTAAAAAAATAACTTAACAATACAACCCACAACAGTGGTAACTATGTAAGTTTTCATACCTCTTTTTACAAAAAGTACCAATTTAAATATACATGCCTCTCTTAGGAAAAGAAACTGCTAGTTTGCTACCTGGGATTAGAAAGTCTGACTAACAAATATTTGAAAATATATTTTATTTTCATAGATATCTTTGAAGTACAGCTTTGTAGCTAATTTTGCACTCAGGTATCTCTAGATATGATATGTAAGCTACTAACTGATTAGTAAGCTACCAATCTAATTAATTTTGGCTGTTTGAATTCGCGTGCGATGAGATGAGGCAATAACAACTTTCAATTACGTAAAATCGGTGGCTTCAGGTGGCTTAGAAACAGTTATTTTAGATGATCAGTGCCAAGACTCAGGCACACCTTTTCAAGTTTTCAGTTTGATTTCACATATAGATTATTTTGATTTTATTTTTTAAATAGAAGCAGGTAGCAGTGCCAGGTTCTGGTACTAATTACACGTGGAAACAGAAAACCTGAAGTAAACCTGGTAGCATTTTAAGAATCCAGCTATTGTGAATTCATCTGGAATTCATTAAGCTACCCCTGGCTGTAATGAATTCGTGCTGTATTAGTAGTAATATCACATGTAGGCTAATAGATGTTCTACTGAGATCAGTATTATTTAATTGACTCAAAGGATTAGTTTAAGATCAATTTTCTTTTAACTATATTTTTTACATAGCTTTCTACTGAAGCACGGCTTCCCACAAGACAAAAGGAAGACGTCAGAAGAAAAATATGCATAAGAAAACACACAACATCTGACATTTTTGTCCCCTTGGGAAAGAAACAAAAAGCAAAGAATCATATAGTCTATCCCCCATGTAAAATACATTGTGTTTATTTATAAAACAATTTTCTCTGTGGGAAACAAAATATTCAACTCTAAAAAAGTGAACACAGGCATATTCAAGAGAGGTATTAAGATGCATCTAAGTAAAAATGGCATTATCTTACTTAAACAGAAAAAAATTATGCATGCAATCTGTTTGTAAAGAACTGAGGAACTGCACATTTCTGCTTTGTTAGGCATGCTAAATAGGAGAACACAAATGACAGGCAGAAGATTTCATTGGTGCCAACTGCATGCCAGGCACATGGAAGTAATGGAAAAACAAAAGCCTGGATACTTTGGTTTGGAAAGGGAAGACATTCTTAACTGTTTGCTATGTCTTGTGAACTGCACCAGAAACACCAATGTGACTAGAGTTGCTCCTTTTCAGCTTCAGTCCTGTTCACCAGTAAGTTTATAGCCCCTCCCTGGGTGACCTGGCTAAGATGAACAGGCTGGTCTGACATCAAGACTCAGATCCATTTCATACAACCAATCAGTTCTTCAAAGACTGATGGAAAAAAAATAGCTCTTCCCGAGTCAACTGGCTTGGAATCATTTAATAAAGCAGAAAGAGTAAAACTAAAAAATTGGTAAGCTTGCTGCTTCTCACATTTGTAGGGCAACCTCTGTAAATATCACAAGTCAATGCCACAACAAAGCAACAGTGAAATGCAACCACAAAGAAACAAACACGTCTAAAAGACACCTTTCCTCTTAAGCAGTCAACTCATTGAATGTGCAGGTACACAATTACAAGCATGTGCCTGAGTACTGTGTTGAAAAAATCTTGCAACTCCAACTCATATTTCTACTTACTCTCCTTCTTTAGAGGTCCTGGAGGGAAAAAAGGCATCTCTGTTTTCTCTGTACTTTGAAGACCACCTGCCTTTTTTTCATTATTTCTTAAAAGAAAGAAACCGCTGCGAGGAAGTGGAAAAAAGAGATAAATAGGGGATACTTGGTTCAAACAATTCTACTTTTCTTAGCTAGTATATTCCACCTACGGATAGCAAGCCTTAGGAATCCTCAACATTCCTTATGCAAACAACAGCACTTTTTTATCCTTTTATCTTCCTCCCTGATTCTATCAATCAGTAGCAGAAACAGTTCTTAGCAGAGTTTAGGGCAGCGATCATAAAATAAATAAAATATTCCGAGGACCTAAAACAGAATTCAGAAGAGCTGTTTTCTTAGGATGCAATATTTACACATTTGTGTATCATGTGTGTATTCACCTGCCTGAGCCATTCTGCCCAACAACTTTAAACCTCTGCCAACCCCTTCAAACAGATGTTAAATTTCTACAGTTTGCATGATAAATGGAGAAAACTTACTAATGCCCGTGTGGGAAAGAAATTATGTCTCTCGGCCCTTAGTAGACATCAAATAATTCACGCAGGAGGGTTTTAGGAACATCTTAAATGCAGAAAAATTTTGAAGGTTTTGCTGCTTCACAGACCTCAGTGAATCTATTTCCAAGCCATTCTCTTTGTCTTGTGGATTTTCTACAATCTTTTTCAATTCCACATCTCATTTCTCTTTCCTTGCCTCAGTTCAGATTATCTGGCAGTATTTCCAAAGATGCAGTCCTTAGTACTTCAGTATTATCTCTTTCCCAGTGATGTTAATTTTAATTATCATAAGGTATAGCAACATATAGCAACTTAAAACTAACCAATATGCAAATTCAACAGCAGGTTTTGTTCCTGTAGTTCATCTATCTATTGCTCCAAAGCTATGTTTGTGTGGACCTTTCAATCAGTTTCCAAAGTTGACAAGCATATTCGGGTAATCAATACTTTTGTATTAACCTATGTTCCACTTGCAGTTACTTCAAATACTGAGGTATCAGCATCTCTTTACATATTCTGCATCCCCATCAATTATTGTCTCAATAAATATTCACAACTATCCTTCTGTTGTGCTCTACTACATTTCTGCATACAGCAATCTGTGAAAAAGCTCAACAGGGAGGTCTGCCAAGGGTCCCCTGGGATAGGCTTTGTGTAAGGAGGGGACTTTGGAAGTTAATTAGAGGCAATCTGGTTTTTATATTGAGTTTTAAAAAGCCAATTAGAGTTAATGGGAATTCAAATGATTCTCATTCAGATTTGCTTGATATGGTTACTATTATAATTCAGCTTTTCATAGCAAAGAAAGCAAAATGGACATTAAAAGTGACTGAACGGTGAAAGAATCCCACTTGCTGGAATTCAATTTTCTTACAGCAAACTTACGCCTTGTGTAAGAGTTGTGAAGGCACTGGGGATTAATTAAATAGCGTAAGAAAGATATACTGAACATATGGATACGAGAGAACCTTGCTAACATTTACCAAACAAGTCATTCACACAAGGAAAGGAGACCTCCTTGTGGAGCACGCTGCCTCACAGCACGTGTGAAAAGACCCTTGTTACAGCGCCTTCCTCAAGCACACCTGACAGCGAGGGAACAACCACAGTCTCCCTTTGAACGCAAAGACACACATTTAGGAGACTAACTAAACAGCTGAACTAGAAAGGGCAGAAATTAGGCAGCGGCCACCAACCAAACGATATAACCAGATTTCCAAATAGGGCAGCACTTTGATCACAAGAGAAGGGCTGCCCTGTGCAACAGAGTGTAGCGAGGAGATCCTTGAATCCAGCACATTCCATGCTTCAACAAAGGGTCACATAGTACCATTACCTCTAAACCTTAGCTACAATTGGGTCTAGAATGGATCCCCCAGCCTATCTTAGGAAAGGAAAAGAGGCTACGCATGCTGTGGGCAGCTAGGATGGGGCTAGGAATAAATCTTGAGTAACACTGGCAGGAAGTGGGACAGTGCAGAGCGAGGTCAGTACTGAGCTGGGACCACCCGGCACTACAGATACCTTGCACCCAATGGATCGCTTTTCTTACCCAGCTTTGGCAGAGGCTTAGCGCTATTCTATGATAGCAGCAGGCTCTGCAAGGGCAGCACAGATCACAAGTTAATTTTGACAACAAACAATAAGCTGAATAATTTCTTTCAGTTCAGTCTCTGCCTACCTACTTTTGACCTCTACTCACAAAGCAAGATGGCAAATGATTAGGTTTTATATATAAGAAAAAGGTTGTCAGAATGCTTGCTGAATAAAACAGACATTGAATTTTCATGAAAACTTAAATCCCATGAAGTTCCAATGTCATTAATGTAAAATCTCTCTTTTTTTTTTCCAATGAAATTTTCACATAATCATATTTTCCGGCAAGATAATATTTAGCCACTATATTTTCAGGTAACCCCAGGTCTTACCTGTCTCAGAAGCACTGACTTCATACTCCAAAACTCTCCAACATTGTCCATGAATTTTATGTATGTGTTTACAATACACTTCCTAATTCACACAGGTTTATATCATCACAGTAAATTTGAATGATGAGCACAAAAATTACCTGTCTTGCAATCTACCCAGTAAAACCTTTTTAAAAGATGCATATTTCACAAAGTGTGCTTTAGTTAAACTTCATGCAGATCAGAAGAATAACTTAAGTAGAATTTCCTACAGTACAAAACTATTGGTTTTATTCTGTCTGGGTGAATCCAGACATTTGTACAGACTTTTGTATTAGAAGTTCATAAACTTCTGATTCTCCCTACTCAATGAGGTACCACCTTCTTGATAGACAAATTTCCTGTAACATTTCTCACAGGACACATAAGAACAAACTCAGAGTACTGAAAAATTAAACAATTAGACTCTTACCATTGTGGACGTAAGTAATTTCATTACAAATTCACTGTGGCAAGGGATGTTTCAGTCTCTGTAATACAGACTGTTCTCTTCATTAATAAAAACTAAGCTTGAGGCTCTTCCTATCCCTGTTCCCCCTTCAGCATTAATAGCCAAACAGATTTACCAATGAACTGATCTCCTCTAGGATAAAATATGTTGAGACAAGCTGTGCATAAAGAGGGAAGAAAAAACTCTTCTCTGCAGGAAATACATAATGGAGCTTTTATAGCATTCACTGTAAACAAGCAGGCTGATGCGCTAGGTTTGTTTACTGAGAAAAAGCTTCCATTTCAATCACCTGTAAACAGAAAGTATATGAGTACCAGAGTATTTTTTTGAGAAATAAATACATTTAGTAAAGCATACAGTTTGGATAACTTAAAGTCTCATGTTACTAATATCCTCTATTCTTGCTGCTTCTCGTGAGTTACTGAGAGACATCTGGCTTCACAGGTATTGTGCCAAAGCCGATGAACAATGAACATAGTGTAACTATACCAGTTTCATTCTTTAACAGAGCTTGCACTGCTGAACATTTCCACAGGGGAGAAATGAGATATTAAACATCATTCCTGAAGGTAGTTGAGGTGGGTTTTGTCATGTCATGACTAGGGTTGAAAGCTTTCACTGCTTAATAACCATAAGTGATGTTATATTGGCTGTGCTAACCCAAGTGTTCAGAAGGAAGGCGGAGTTCTGGAGACAGAACATGGTGAAGCCCAACACCCCACTATCAGACACCAAGCCACATATTCCATAACACAACCAGTTAGGATTCTTGCCACTGCTGAGACACTGGAAAGGTAAGGAATTCTATTTGGTGTTGGGTTTTCTCGGACAGAAGCAACCAAAGATATCTTCACTTTAGAAAGATGCCAGACTTTGCTGCTGACCTTCCCGCCACCAGGTGCTGAAAGCAGCAGAACCACTGTGCTGCCACTGACAGCCGATTTCTTACGAAAAAAGTAAACCAGATGCATCTGGCACGCTTAACTTTTCCGTGGATCTCTGAGATTTCCCATCCTGCCAAATTTCATGTGAAAATAGAGACTCCAAGTCTTTCTGTGCTGTGTAGGAGATGTCTGAGGCTGTGAACTCTCTAATACCACCAAGAGACAAAGGAGATTCTTAGTCCCTGAGCCTTTCTACCCAAAGCCCATAAAGATGCCTATGATGCACAACACCTAAAGAAAGAAACCATAACGCTTACAGAAAAGAGGGGCCACAAATTAAAAAGACCCAATTGATTTACTAGGATTTTGAGGCTTTCTCCTTAGAGAAAAAAATACTGTTAGGTAAAGCTACTTATCCAGACCTTTAATGTTTTCACTAACAGTCTGGATGATGTTACAGAGTGTAGCCCCAACAGCTCAGTGGATCTAATTTCTCTTTGTCCCGTGGGTTTTCTACAATCCACTTTAATTCCATGTCTCACTTCTCTTTCCTTTTCTCAGTTCAGATTATCTGGCAATGCAGTTTTTAGTACTTCAGTACCATTTCTTTCCCAGGGGCTTTAATTATCACAAGGTGTAATAACACATAGCAACTTAAAACTAACCACTATGCAAATCCAACTAGTTTGCTGATGACACAGAACTGGGAGGAGAGGCTGATGCACCAGGAGGACCTCAACAGGCTGGAGAAATGGGCTGATGGGAATCTCATGATGTTCAGCAAGGGGATGTGCAAAGTCCTGCACTTGTGGAAGAACAAATTAACCCTCTCGACACCGCCACGCAAAAGGATATGCTGGGAGCCAACCACCTAGAAAGCAGCTTTGCAGAAAAGGATCTGGAGACCACGTTGAATATGAGGCAGCAATGTACCTTTGCCACAAAGAAGGCTAATGGTATCCTGGCTGCACTAGGAGGCGGGTTGCAGCAAGCTGAATGAGATTAACCTTCCCCTCTGCTCAGTGCTGATAAGGCCACACTTGGAGTACTGTGTCCAGTTCCGAGCTCCCCAATATAAGATACATACGGAGGTACTGAAAGAGTCTGGTGAAAGGCCACTAAGATGATGAATGGACTGGAGCATCTCTCCTATGAGGAAAGGTTGACAGAGCTGGAATTGTTTAGCCTAAAGAGTATCTCCATCCTTGGAGATACTCAAAAGCCATCTGGACACAGCGCTGGAAATCTGCCCCAGGTGACTCTGCTTGAGCAGGGGTGTTGGACATGATGACCTCCAGAGGCGCCTTCCAACCTCAAAAGTTCAGTGATTCTGGACCTCCTTCAAGTGCTAGAAATAACACTGTTATGAATAAGTACATGTTGAATTACATATGTAAACTTTTCACTTCCATTAGCTCAAAAGAACATCACAGAAAAAGGAAATCAAATCCATCAAAGCGAACATCTATCTATGTATTTTCAAGTATATAAAACCATGTCTGGGATAGGATAATACAAAAGCATGTAACACAGTGAATACAAATGAGGAGTATTTGAAACTTGACTTATTTGTGACTATTTCACTGCCACACACCACGTAAATTCATGCCTTTCTGGGTTCCTTACATTAGTCGGAACTTTTTTTTTCATTTTCCTCAGATACAAACAGATTTAGATGATTTATAAAATCTGCCAGCAAGCTGTTGCCAATTTTAGTATATACATGATTTAAACCTGCTTTTAGTTTGATTGACATTTTGCTTATTTAAAACATAAAAACTGACCACTGAGGGAAAAAAAAAAATCTTGCTTTTAACAAGATCATGGAAATATTAGCAACGGCAGTCTATAAATCACTAAAAATTTAAACTGCCAGAGAATGAACAGTCAGTGTGGCAAACAGAATGGAGGTTTGATGGGGAAGGAATATGTTTTGCTGGCAACAACTATTTTGCTTCATGAAACAGAGTCCAGTTATAAAGGGCAGTCCTATTCTAACATAAGCATGGGTTTCTAGTGTTCCACTTAATAATACAGTAAATCAAATATAAGAAAATTAATTCCCAAGCATATCAATAAGTAAAAGCACCTTTACTAAATACAAAAAAAGACTGGTTTCACACAATCTTGCCTTAACGTTATTATAGATACTGCTAATCTCATGCTACAAATCTCAACAGGAGATAAGGGACACGCTCCCAGACCATGTCCTTCTCCTCTACTGAGAGACAATGAGAACAGGGCTGGAAACAGAAAAAAAAATGGGAGGGAAAAAGGGGTCATGACTGGGCTGAGTAGGGGTTGACACTGCCTGTTTTAAGGAACACTAAGAGTTATTTAAAACAACAGAAATACTCTCAGAAAAGCTGAAGTACGTCAGTATTTCGCGGCATAGCAACGCACACACTTTTCTCCAAATACGGCCGTAGTAACTTGTGCTCATTGTTCATTTATACATGGGTCAGGAGCTGCTTGTGAATTGGAACTTGTTTAAGTTTTCCAAATGTTTTTAAAATTACACCAAGAATTGAACTGTGAAGCTGAAAAGTGTGTCACTGCCTTCTCAGAAGATCTGCAAAGGCAAACATTGTCATCAGCACACATACACAATTTACCCTCTTGTCACAACAGCTCAGACAATGAGCTGCTCTATATCTAGCAAAGTAGGTAAAACGTTTGCCTAAATCTTCAGGAATTCTCAGAATACTGTGCAGCTGGTAGTTTCTAATATGTGCTTCTTCCACACAGATTCAAAGCCAATCATCTTCCAGCTCTGGGTGTGCTCAGCAGCTGTAAAATTAAATTTATGCTAACTACATATACCAGAACATCTGTCTCAAGCAGAGGTGGCTGATGAGCAGTGACCAGAGAAGCATCACAGAATCTTTTACAAACCTGTTATTTATGGTGCTATGACTACTGGCAACCCCATCTTGAAGTGGGTGAAATAGAAGAATGGGGTCAAGGGTAAAAAAGAGGTAAAATGACACAGCAAGTCACGAGTAAATGAGAATGTGAGAGAAAACCCTGTGCTTCCTGAGCTCTAGTTTCTCGCTCAGTTCTAAGAATGCACCTGTATGGTGATCACCTCTATCAAACTATTTTTGTTACTGCATGTTTTAGGGTGCTATGCAAAGCTTTTGTTTACAGCACTACCCACCCCAGGATCATGTCCTTTGGCTCTAAAGCATCCTGTTTAGTGTTGGAAAATATCTATGTAATGTGTCTGCTACTGATTCTTTTCCTCTGCATTTTTGTTTAAGTCCAGTTTTGTTACTATCAGAGTTGTTTAATATTTCTCATGAAATACCAGTGCAGCTGTCACTGGGGATGGAGTAATCAGGTGCATGTCCTCTACTGCCTGCAGAGAACTCTGGTAGATCCTTTTCCCCTCTTTATAAACAACAGTGCCATTTGCTTGTTAAATATAACACAAAACCAGCAAGGCTAACATGTAAAAACCTGCAGGTCAGCACAGATTATTACGATTTCTAAATTCACGTGCAACCTGGTTGGCCAAAACCAGCCCAAGGACAGAGCAAGGTTCAGACCACTACAGAGATGAAGTCTAAACATCATCAGCGTAACGCAAAGCGTGTGTGTGGCAGTAACTGGAGACAGCCATACGCAGCGAGATAAAGCTTTTGGCAGAGAGAGTTCAGCAATCTGGTCATGCTGTTGAGTGGAAAGAGCTACAGGCAGCAAGCAGATATTGTGAATCATCCTGCAGCACTTCAGGAGATTATTTAGGTGATAATAACAGGAGATATATACTCCTCAAGTTTACTATTACTAGGGCAGCATGTCTTCATTATCATTTCCCACTTAGATTGTTTTGTGGTTTTTTTAACATTGTTTGCAATTAAAATGTCCTATAAACAAATGCATCTGTCATTAAAAACCTATATTAAAAGAGATTTTCTGTTATGAGTTTAATTCATAGTAGGAGATCTCAGTAAGTTTAGATTTTACTAGTACTGAAAAGCTTATGCAAAGTGAAATCATATGGAAAATAAAGTATGAGAAACACAAAGTAACTTGGCAACTGAACTGTAGTTCTGGACTCTCTTTGCCAGGTTTGACCATTAAAACTCAATCTCTTCATTTTCCCTTCTGTTTCGAAATGGATTTTCAATTCCCTTTTGTTCTGTGGCACAGTTTCAACAGATGAGATAAAGAACATTGCCCAGCCAAACTTGCCTAAAGCTTGATGACAAGAACACATCTCTGGGCATGGGAGATGAGGGTTCTTCTGGATGCAGAAGTTATTGAACTTAATCTTCTCTTCTAGGTGACTGTTCTCATATCATACTATCAAATTAATGAGTGTGGGCATCATCACTGCCACATCTCTACAAAAGAAAAAATGTAGAGTCTCTTTGTTCTTCAAAATAAAAGGATGGCAGTGAGCAATGCATCCCCAAGGTAGAAACGGCAGCAATGCAATGTACCTAAGCCTGCAGGACTTGTAAAGCTTTTGCTGGAAACTTAGATCTAAACTGATTAGCCCAACTTTGTATAAAGTCCCTGGCAAGCAAGGATGGAAATGAAAGAGTGCTGACTCCCAACTGCAGCAGCCACAAGGCAAAGAGCACAGCAAAGCAATGATGCCACCCCTCGATCTAACTGGGTAATCGATTAATATCCAATGATTTCATCTCATCAAGAAGACAGTCTGCATAACCTCTCCCTTTTGTTTTAACAGATTATATTGCATTTCTGCAAAAGCTGCAGTAACTCCGCATTTAATAAAAGCCTTTTTTTTTATTGCTCTATCTGACAAATGTTAGATCATTGCTTAGGTTCCTGCTTCATTACATGTAAGTTCACATTCCTAGACTCCTTCATTAATATCTTTAAAAGCTTAAAGTTATAAGTAATCAGATCAAATGTGACAAACAATTCAGCTAACACACTTTGCTGCAGCTCAATGAATTTTCCTGAACCTTAGAGTTAAGTATTTACTCTTGGTCTACCTGTCCACTAACTTGTCAGGTTACAACCACAGAACAGCTTACCTTGAGCCATAACGCCAGGTTTTCCACTCAAATCAGATTTCAAGGAAGGGAGACGATAAGGAACAATTAGCATCAAACTACTAGTCACACTACTACGCCATCTGGTTTCCATTTTTACACTCCTAGCAATGTCAGATCATGAGGCTTGGATGAGGCCATCTATTGTGCAGGAGATGCAGATAACTAGAGTGAAATTAAAAATGTTGTTCTACTCCTCTCTACTTTTTCTCCTAAAAATTTTGCTAGTGCTGACTAACACAAGCAGTGAATAGCACATCCTTCTGGGCTCATAAATGACTTAGAAAACGAAGGATTTTATACAGATAGTACTAGCAAATCCTTTTTTCACTTGCTTTTCTAGCTACTTTGCAAGTGGTCCCACTACCTACCCTTAAGTGATTTCTTAAGGGCAAAGAGAAATGAAAATAGTATTTCCTGCTTTTTTTTAAGTAGCTGCCAGACTGAAAATTAATCAATGACTAAACTGTACGAAACACTTAAGTTCCTCTAACATTTATTTACTTAACATTTATTATTTAATGAGTATCAGCTAAAAATAATTACGAAGTAAGTTAACCTCTCAGGTGACCTACATGATGAATTGAGAGGAGCTTCTTAATACTTAAAGCAGAATTGTAGAAGCTTTGCTTTCATCCCAAACTTAGCTTAATGCTGTTCTTGCACAGACATCTGACAGCTTAAAGGCAATTGAAGAAATGGTAGTGAACAAATATTGCCCGGATATTCAGATAGAGGTATTTTTAACAATCCACATCATTTCTAGACTGCTCATGTTTCTTCTGCTCTTAACCAGCAGAGCAGATGAGTTCTGACGAAGACATCACAAGAAGTTCAGACGTGAGGCACTTGTCTCCATGCGTTACAATCAGACCTCCCAAGGTAGCAACGTGCAGTGTGAGGTGTAGGCAGTGAGGTGCAGAGGAACGGCTCAGAGTACAGGCCTAGCAAATGTGGCCTGGGTACCTCATAAAATATTTTAACTCATCTCACTGTCATTTGTTCTTTCATTTTCTCAAAGAAAGATATGCATACATGTCTAAAAACACATGAAAAAAAGATGTTTTTCTTGAAATAAGTTACATTCTTTAAAGAATTCCTCCTTCTGTATAGGAATAGATACCTTATTTGAAAAAAAGTCATCCTTTACCATTTTCTTAAGCTATCCAATACTTAGGAGAAAGAATTTGAATATTTTGCCTGCCTATTTCAGTAATGATTAACATTCTGACAACAGGGCACTGAACGTCCCTGGAGATCTAACTGTAGAAAGAAGTGCATAAACACTCTAATTTTCAAGTGAAAATTAAGGAATTATTCATATTTTGGCTTCAAATATTTCTTATGCTAATAATACACTTTTCACAATATATTTACTTCATCAGTAATCATAATTCTTAGATATTATCCAAGTTGTATTGTATTCCTGACAACACAATTAATTGAACAAGTCCATCATGGTTACACATTGTAAGTGAAAGAAAGCAATCCCAAAATAACAACTGTCATCTAACAAGTTGAAATCACACAGCAGGATCCTATCAAAAGTCCTTATGATCTATGCTACCCATCTTCAAGACCCTTTGCTTCTCAGTATCTGATGACCCACTGACAAGTCTAAGTCTCTGCTGATAAATCTGTTCTTGTGTTCTTCAGAAGATCTGTTTTGAATTGAAACTGTCGTAATACTAGGTTAGTAAGTCTAAACTATCTGAGAACACCTCAGTTTTCCATTAAGTCATCAACAGGAAAACTTCAGATGTGATACGAGCGAACATGCACTGGATTAACATCCATCTATCATATTATCAACCTTCAGGCTGGGGATTATGTAGTGAAGGGCATTAAGTCGTAAAGAGCTGGATTCAGTGAATTTCACATTACCTGTTAGCACTGTAACGTGACATCATCACACTCGATGCAGTTTTCAAGGCACGGAAAGTTCATTCAAGTTCTGCTTCTGCTTTTTTTGATTGTGGTAGAGGATTCCTGTCTTCACCTGAAACCTTTATAAGTACTTGCTCATCAGTTATATTGTCTTTAGTGCAATTACAATCACAGGCAAACATCAGAGCTGGGCATCAGGTTAAGTACATTCTCCATTCTGGAACAATGTTTTAAAGAGTAGCAAAAGAAATGCACCTAAAGCTTGTCTGAACTAAAGTACGTGAA
Organism: Clamator glandarius; assembly: GCA_033459285.1. Classification (NCBI taxonomy): domain Eukaryota; kingdom Metazoa; phylum Chordata; class Aves; order Cuculiformes; family Cuculidae; genus Clamator; species Clamator glandarius. The sequence goes on along the minus strand of JAUNZM010000668.1, from coordinate 92,278 downwards.
CTCACTGCAGTTCAAGACTAAACTCAAAGGGTGCAGATTATGTATGTGCCTGGTGCCATCTCCCGGTAGTTTAGAGGTAAACGCATCATAAGTACCTTACTAATTTTTTATTAATGCACCCTTTAGAAAAATCTCCAATTAATCAAAAAATGAAAGGAGAAAGAGAAAAAATGAATGTTGGTCTACAGAAGTAGCTTTCAAAATTCTCAAAACCCACAGAAAATTATTTTACTCTACAAGGCGGTCTGTATTTGGACATTACTACTTTCAAGCTAAACAGCATTCTTAGATTGGCTTAAATAAGGATACATCCACTCTCCTTCATTTTATAGAAGAAATAAGTTGTCACCTGAGTAAGTCTAACTTCAAAACACGTTCAGTGCCACCGATAACATTTAAAATAAAATTAAAAAAAAAATTCTACAGTGTTAAAAATGAGAATAGGAGTCCCTTTGAGAAGTCTACTCATCTTATTAGAAGTTACAGCACAGCTTTTTAACCTACATTGCCTCATTTTAAAATTAATTTCTTTTAATGAATACTTAAAGTTCAAGACAATCTTTCCCAATTGCACCGCTCTTTCACTGTCATTGGTGAAAGAATATAATACTGCTATTTTAAATAATAATGTTTATGTTTTTAAAAATAGCATTAGCCAACTTGAGAAGAAATGCTACCATAATCTGGACAGCTGACAAGGCACCTTGACTTATCCTGCAAACTTTAATGCTACAAAGACTGTTGAAAACAAACTTCAACAACAACAACAACAAAAAGAAAATAAAATTAGCTTGGTAATAAAATACCTGTCAAAAAGTGCAGCATTTTACATTAATTCTAGAGTTAATTCTAGATAACAAATCACCAAAGGAATCCTGGATGATAGATGTGAAGACACAATGGAAGGCAGTAAAGCTCACCCATATCAAAGTGATTTAAATACAGGAAAGTAATTTAAAGATTTAGAAAATTTAAAAATAACTCTTACAAAAAAAGGATAGTCATGGTATTTGGCTGTGCTGGTGACCTATCCCATCTCCAGGAGAAGCTTTTCCTGGGAACCATCAACACGTCACATCCTCCTACAGCACAGAAACTAAACAGATGATGGAGAAAAGTATCAGTTTCACCAAAAATCATGTAAGGTCAGCCAACAGAGAACTGCCTTACCCAGAAGGTTGCCTACAAATACTGCAAGCTGGGCTGAGGAATGGAGGAAGCAAAAGGTCTGACTTGCAGAAACAGAATCAGCTTAACACTTGCCATGAATTTCAAATGCTGGCAACCAAAGCAATGCACAGAAAACAGGAGGGGAGAAGGCAAATGGGCTCCTAAGTACAGAATTTCCTTCTAAAGTGTGGGAAGAAATTACTCACAAGATCCACCAGAAAAGGTGAAGCACTAAGGGTCTGTTATCCAGAGTAAAAACTCCCTTCTCCACACAGGAAAACCTGGTTTTACTGAGGCTTAATATGACAATTTGCTAATGCGACATGAGGGCTTTTGTAGCAAACAGAACTTACATTTCATAGACGATTCTGCAATGTTGGAAGGCGAAACCTGTCCATATCATCCTGAGGATAGAAAAAAATTGGGAACTAACTCTACAGTGGATTATGTCTTCTATTCTGCTGGATGGCTATGGGAATGTGACCCAGCTTGCCTTAGAAAAGTGAAGGCACACCAGTGATTTGGATTGTCCCAGGTTCATTGACAATTGCCATGGGGAAGTAATCATTAAATGCTGCAGAAAAGCCAAGTTAAATAGGGGACATTTCCTTCCACAGAAAGAGAATCAAAAAAATACTGTCATAACATCAAGCTGTAATTGAGAAACAGGGCAATGGCTAAAGAATCATAAGAGACCTCAATTAAAATCAACTGGGATTTCACTTTCCTTATGAAAATTAAAGTTTTAGCTTGAGATAATTAAAGCAAGGATAGCCAGCTCCTGGTGTGCCAGAACACATAATTCAGCCTGTCATCTTCATTCCTGGAAGTCCCTCAGAGTTTGTCAGGAAGCAGGCTGTCAGCCGCACAAATCATTCCCCAACCCACAGCAGTCTCCCTGCTCTTCTCCGCTGCAAGAGCCCAGCAGCCTTCCTCCTGTCACCTGCCCTGAACACAAACTGTCAGCATCATCATTGTGTGGAGCAGGCCCGTTCGGGAACATGACAAAAGGACTCACGTCCCCGTGACACTTGACGTGGTCAAAAAGTGACGTATCAGATCAGCACACACTCCCCGAGCACCTCGGCTGGGGAAACTGCATTGACCTGGCAGCGAAGCCGAGTGACAGCAACCTAAACGAAGTGAAAAAAATGAAGACAAGCGTTGTGGAGCTTAAGGCTTGTAACAGAAACAAGATGAGGTAATCAGAGAACGTGAAGGGAAAAGCGGCAGACATATTGTCAAATAACTCAACCGTTGTGCGAGTGAATTATTGGTGGGAGGAAGGAGATTAACATCTTGATGACATGAGAAGAAAAAAAGAGGTGAAGATGAAGAGCATTTTAATGGAAGAAATACAAAGATTAAGGAAAAGAAAGACACCAAATAATGCACCTGAAAGATCAAACTCTTCAAAAATAATGAATTGGTCATGGAAAAATAATGTCTTAAAAGACAAAGGGAAATATTAGGAGCTTTGCACCACAAACAAAATTGAGAAGTATTGAAAATATGCAGGTCTTTCCATTAAATTACATTACAGCACGTATAAGAAACACAAAGAAAAGAAATGGCACATTGCACATGGGAAATTTATTCTCCTAAAGAGAGAAGAAAGGTAAAATTCCAAAATGCAAAGGGGTTATTCTGGGGAGGGGGGGGACACATCAGGGCGAAAACCAATGCTAACTACAATGCAGAACAGAGGACAGGGAAGCAATCCAGAACTCTGGGAAACACCGTGTGCCAGGCTCGCTGTAGGAAACAGAGTGTGAACACAAGCACTGGAGATCACCCCCACCTCTCAGCATCTGCCAGATCAATCTTGAGAGAAATAAAGAAGATGCAATTAAGTCCGTTGTTGATGACCACATCTGCCTGGTCATATCAACAACAGATCTCCAAGCCATCTTCACTGAAACACAGTAAAATGAATTTTGTAAAGCAAGAAGCGTTTGCACTTTTTTCTTCCATTTGGTTTTAACAGAAAAGCAGCTGGAGGAGAAATGTGTAAATATTAATCACAAACTCTATTATTCTTGCTTGGCACCATGCAATACGGTTTTCAAGCTCTTACATTTATCACAAAAATGTGCAGCTCTCCAAAAACCTCAGAGGAAGCAAAACGCATGAAAAGCCAAGTTGGGGGGGAAAACAGGGAGTTGAGGCCACTTTGGGACAGATTAATAAGAACATGCTTGTATATACAATTTGAAGCAAACAAGCTGGTATTTACAACCATCTAGTTTCTAAAAGCTGGATAAAAATGTTTCCATTACCACAGGTTTCTGTTACTCAGAAAATATTTTATTCAGAAGACTAATGTAAAACACAATCACTGGTGATCACGATTGAGAATAAAGTTCTCTAGGTTTGTAACTAAGTTATTCACAGAATCACTAGGTTGGAAAAGACCCACAGGATCATCGAGTTCAACCACTCCTATCAATCACTAAACCATTCAGACTCTTTCAGAACTTCAGCACAGGATTTCAGGACTATACCATTTGTTTTAACCACAGCAGTGTGAACCCTGAGGCAAAATGTACTTGCTCTTAGAGCAAAAACTGGAAACAATAGAAAGTCTTAGCTTTCAAGAAAAAGTAATTTATTATGACAAAACAGGCAATCCCGTTACTGATTCACTCTTTCAGCTGGTCTTCTGCACTGTGTAACAACCATATGGCTTTTACCCTGGGCTTAAAATACTTATGTTTCAAACATCATCTCATTTTAAGGCTGTTCTGATCAGTTTCTTTAAAGGTAAATATGGGCATCTGACAGACATATGTCTTGGATGGTAATATCTACTCATTCCAAACACATCAGAAAAACCCCATATTCAGGGAAGGATTTAACTTAGAACTCTTCCATGCTCAACAAAGCCATTTATCTTTCATTTTATGTCCTTGTTGATTGATTTTATCAGCTGACCAGCTGGCCATCTAGTTACTATCCCAGCAGATTACAACTTCCCTTCCTTACGATCCTACTTAAATATTTCAATAGTTAACATTTACATGTTGTTTAACTCGATCTCTCTTACCTGCTAACCTCTGCTAGTTTCCTCCATTGCAGAGTCACTGCTAGTTGCTGTGTCACCATTGATGTCCCTGTAATAACAGTATAGAGGTGCTTTTACCAAATGGCAGTTGCCCTTGGCTGTGGCAGCAGGGGTGGGGATGTCCAGAGCCATCAGCTGGCAGCTTCCCTATCTTAAATCCTTTCCTTTTGCATTACCCGCTACCCTTACAGCAGCCTTCCAGTACTTAAGGGGGGGGCTACAGGAAAGACGTTTTAGCAAGGCCTGTTGTGACAGAACAAGGAGCGATGGTTTTAAATGAAGGGAGGCCAGATTTAGGCTGGATAGAAGGAAGAAATTTTTTACAGTGAGGTGGTGAGGCACTTGCACAGGTTGCCCAGAGAGGTGGTGGGTGCCCCATCCCTGGAAACATTGGAGGTCAGGTTGTCTGAGGCTCTGAGCAACCTGATCCAGTTGAAGGCATCCCTTCTCCTGCCAGGGGGGTTGGACTGGATGAACTGCAAAGATCCTTTCCAACCCAAACCATCCTGTGATTCTATGGATTTAAGGAAAGCGTGTTTCGTTTCATCCAGCTTTCCCAGGTCCTCCCTGCCTACCTTCTAACAGCTTTTTTTTTTTTTTTTTTAATTTTCTTTTACTATTTTTACTCTAGATAGCAGCCGCAGCATTTACATACTTAACGCTACCAAAATCCACCCATAAACAACGTTCCTGCTTGACCTCGCCCATACCTGAAAAGCACCGGTTTTAAGTTTAAGAGTCTTCCAAGCGCATCGAAAAAACCCTCAAAATCAGACTTCCAGCAGCATTTCCATGGTAAAGGCTCACTCCACCTCCACCCCCTGCTTCCCTCAGCCTCGCTGCAGGTGACGGCTTAGCACCTGGAAAGAGTGGGGAAAGACCATTTTATTTTTCACAGGGAGCCTCCCAACCCCCAACGCTCCGGCAGCCCCAGGAGAAGCCGTTCCCGTATTCATACAACGGTTTAGGTTGGAGAGACATTAAACATCATCCAGGAAAAGGGAGGGAAGGAATTAGGAAAGGGGAGGACTCCGCCACCCCCTCCCCCCAGACCGCGCCTCCTTTCCCGCCTCCTCCCTCCTCCCCCCCCCCCCCGCCCACACGGGGGGGAGGAGGGAGGAGGCGGGAAAAAAGGCGCGGCCCGGCGCGCGCAGGCGCGAGGGGAGGGAGGAGGCGGGAAAAGAGGCGCCTTCCGGCGCGCGGCAGGAAGGGGCGGTCCCGGGTTCAAACCGGCCGGCGCGGGAGCAGCGCTCATGGCCAAACAGCTCGGGCGGCAGCAGCAGCAGTCGGGGATCACCCTCCGCGGCAGCGCGGACATCGTGGCCGAGTTCTTCTGTGAGGGGGGAAATGAAGGGAGGGAGGGAGGGAGGGAGGGAGGAAAGGGGGGAAGGGAAGGAGGGAGGAAGGAAAGGCAAGGGAGGTAAGAAAGGAAGAAGGAGAGGGAGGAAAGGGAGGGGAAGGGAAGGAAAGGAGAGGAGAGGGAAGGAGGAGAGGAAAAGGAAGGAAGGAGGAGAGGAGAGGGAAGGAAGGAGGAGAGGAGAGGGAAGGAAGGAGGAGAGGAAAAGGAAGGAAGGAAGGAGGAGAGGAAAAGGAAGGAAGGAAGGAGGAGAGGAAAAGGAAGGAAGGAGGAGAGGAAAAGGAAGGAAGGAGGAGAGGAAAGGGAAGGAAGGAGGAGAGGGGAAGGAAGGAGGAGAGGAAAAGGAAGGAGGAGAGGAGAGGGAAGGAAGGAGGAGAGGAGAGGGAAGGAAGGAGGAGAGGAAAAGGAAGGAAGGAGGAGAGGAAAAGGAAGGAAGGAGGAGAGGAAAAGGAAGGAAGGAGGAGAGGAAAGGGAAGGAAGGAGGAGAGGAAAGGGAAGGAGGAGAGGAGAGGGAAGGAAGGAGGAGAGGAGAGGAAAAGGAAGGAGGAGAGGAGAGGGAAGGAAGGAGGAGAGGAGAGGAAAAGGAAGGAGGAGAGGAGAGGAAAAGGAAGGAGGAGAGGAGAGGGAAGGAAGGAGGAGAGGAGAGGGAAGGAAGGAGGGGAGGAGAGGGAAGGGAGGGGAGGAGAGGGAAGGGAGGGAGGAGAGGGAAGGGAGGGAGGGAGGAAGGAGAAGGGAGGGAGGGAGGGAGCAGGAGGGGAGGGAGGGAAGGAGGAGAGGGAAGGGAGGGAGGGAGCCGGAGGGGAGGGAGGGAGCAGGAGGGAGGAAGGACAGGAGGTTCTTAGGCTGCCTGTGGGGTGACATGGCTGCCTCACGCACCTTGCCCTTCCCACCCCCCCTCGTTTTCTGCATCCCTCAGCCTATGGAATCAACAGTATCCTCTACCAGCGGGGCATCTACCCCCCTGAAACCTTCACCCGTGTCCAGAAGTATGGGCTCACCCTCCTTGTCACCACCGATGCCGAGCTGAAGAACTACCTCAACAACGTGGTGGAGCAGATGAAAGGTGGGGTGGGGGTGCTAGGGAGCTGAGCGGGGCTCAGGCTGGTGCTGCCATGCCCACCTTGTTGTGTCTCTGAGGGCACCGCTCCTCTTCTTCGCACGGGCAGTAACTGTTGTGGCTTCTTTCAGAGTGGCTCTACATGTGCATCGTGCAGCGCCTGGTGGTTGTCATCTCCAGTATCGAGAACAACGAGGTGCTGGAGCGGTGGCAGTTTGACATAGAGTGTGACAAAACCGTCAACGATCAGAGGTGAGAAAAGATGTTCCTCGGTGCCTTCCCTGTATATGGCAGCTGTGCAGGCAAAAGATAAATGTGCTGTACATGGAAAAGGCATGGACCTGTTGGCACACGTTCAGAGGAGGCCATGAGAAGGACTGGAACACCTTTCCTATGAAGAGAGGCTGAGAGTTGCAATTGTTCAGCTTGGAGAAGATTCTGGGGAGATCTTATTGCAGCCTTCTAGTAAAGAAAGACGGGGAAAGTAATTTTAGCAGGGCCTACAGCAACAGAACAAGGAGTAATGGTTTTAAACTAAAAGAAGTTTAGACTAGATGAAAAAAGAAATTTTTCATGCTGAGAGTGGTGAAGCACTGGCACAGGTTGTCCAGGAAGGTAGTGGACACCCTGCCCCTGGAAACATTGCAGGTCTGATTGGCTGGGGCTCTGAGCAGCCTGATCCAGTTAAAGATGTTGGACTGGATGACCTGTAAAGGTCCCTTCCAGCCAAAACAATTCCATGAACTGTGTTTTTCTGCACCTGGGTATCCCAGTACCTAGCAGGTGTGCAGGCACAAGATAAATGTCATGTGCATCATCGGAACTCTTGTGGTTCCTCAGAACAGATGATGTAGCCGCTTCCCAATATGAGCATGGAAGATGTTCCTTCAAACCTTCTCAACCCTTCTCTTTCTTCCTGCCATTCCTTCTGTCTAAATCTGTCATTATACAATTGGAGCATAAATAATCCTCAGGTGTGTAGCTTTTTTTAAAGCACAAGATCAAAACTTGATTTTTAATCTTCAACAAAGCAGGTAACAACCTGTCAGGTCCATGCCCTGAAGTACTGCTTTCCTGTTGTTGTACCAAAATATTCTTATCCATTCCGGACCGAGAACAAACTTAACATTCCTTAAAAGTACTGTGAAGTTTCACAAACACCAATAAAGATAAACTATCACTGCACTCTTCTCAGCCTATCTTCCCAGGGCTTCAGTGTGTTGCTACTACAAAAACTGTAGCAAACAAGTTAATAGAGGAAAACATATTTAAAGAAAATTGTCGGTGTAGTAGAAGCTTGCTTTCTTAATGGAGTTCTCCTGTTTTTTTTTCCAGTGCACCACGAGAAAAATCTCAGAAAGTTATTCAGGAAGAAATTCGATCTGTCATCAGGCAAATAACTGCCACGGTAACTTTTCTGCCTCTGCTGGAGACTCCCTGTGAGTATTCCTAACTTCACAAAGGAAATCAAAATACTCCTTTTGGAAAATTTCAACAACTTCTCCACTATAGACAGTATTTTCTGGTAACTTGCTGAGGCTTTTTAATTATCACACTTCCAAGACAGCATTTTGTTAGACTGAGTTCAGTTAATGAACTTGGGTAGTTCATTAACTAACTTGATTTAACTAACATGTGTACGCTAAGGAATGGAAGTTTTCATAAATAACAACTAATGCTGAGACTGTAGCTGTGGGCAGGCTTGTATAAATAACCATGGAGCTCATATTAAGAGCTCAGCTCCACAGTATTTTAACACTTAAAAAATTCACATCCCACCTCCTTGAAAGAACTAAAAATGCTACACGTGAATATAAGCAGAACTTGTTTTCCTGTTTTAACTAGTATTTCTGTTCAGATGACTGGTATCAGTGTATATTTCTGACACCGTTAGTACACCTCTCAAGTGTTAGAGGATGCACTTTAATTTCAAACATGCTGCCACCTTATGCATGCATTACTGTTTCCTTTGTGCTTGCTCACAGGTGCCTTTGACTTGCTGATCTACACAGACAAAGACTTGGCAGTGCCAGAGAAGTGGGAAGAGTCAGGACCGCAATTCATAGCCAATTCGGAAGAGGTTCGTCTTCGTTCCTTCACTACTACAATCCACAAAGTAAACAGCATGGTGGCTTACAAGAAGGATTCCGTTCCCTAAGGCGTGGGTGGTTGTACATATCCTGTCACCTTGTATAGTTTCTGTTCATAGTGCAGCTAAGTCGTGAACACATCATTAATGCTGCTCCTGCTGGAGTTTGATGCAGAACAACGGCATGTTTGTCTGTGATAATGTGGTGGAACACCAGAGTGAGCTGGCATTCCTTTTAAAGAGGCCTAAAGAAGGTGCTCATAGTGATAAGTTTGTATGAGCTAAACTAGTTATATATTAAGAATATGGCATTCACTACAAAAACTGCCTAAATCTAGGATTGATTGCTACATTGGTGTTCAAATCCTGTCATTCAGTGTTTTATTATAAACTGCCTTCTATTAGCAGGCTTAGGTTCTCCTTAGCACTAAGAAATCTGACTCCTGGCATGCCTATGCTCCATGTTAAAAGCCTGCACTGTCTTATTACCAGAACAATCCTAAAATCAATCAACAGGACAATTCTGAAGTTACTTGTACCTCTTTACAATCAAAGCAGCTGATTATCAAAAAGGTCTTACGCATGTGAAGCCTTGCATATTATATTCATGACTGTTGAACTAGTTCTGGGGATGGTGGTGTTTAGGTCTGTGTCGTATGTCTCTAGTGTCTGTCGAGCATTTTATATGTTTGTATTCTTGTTCTACAGAATAAAGCTTTGAATTTTATATTGTTCTCTAACTCAAGAGTCTGTAGTATGTACTATTTTAGATGGTTTCACGTGTGCTACACCTTAAGTTTGTAAACTTCCATAGAACCAATACCCTAAAGGCATCCCGCTTCCATTGTTTAACTGTTTGATCCAAGTCTTGAAACGACTGTTGTGGAGTCAATGTGAAATGCATTCAGTGATCAGTAATTTGCCCCCACTTAAGCCTTTTAACAGTCACAGTGACTTCCACATATGTTAAACGGCACAGGACTCTTCCTGCTTTCTTCACTCATTTTTGTACTGGGATAAATTGTGGATTTAAAACTCTTAAGTGGTAACAGAAATTTCAGGCTCTTCCATGGTTGTTATTGTTTCCTTCACCAAAATCACTTTATATAGAGTATTTAACTCTTCCAGAGTTGTATACTACTTCCTCTTAGAACAGTATAAATTCAGGTTTATTTAAAAATTTACATGTACTCCACCACTGTATCACAAAACTTCTTGGTTTTTTTTAAATAAAAATGATCCAGGTACCTCCACAAAGTGTTATGTTATTCACTAGTGGGGCTTACACTGCAGTAACAGCGGAACACAGAGTATTTTCTCCTGCTTGTCAGCAGCGTCCTTCACCAGGTGACTGCACTGCCCCTTTCCACTTCAAGGAGTGGACTTCAGGCACTTCCCTGGGGAGGACGGGATCAAACCTGTGAGTGCAAGTCAGCTGTACAGAAATTTAAGCCAGGAACTGACCACCACTGCTGTACAGCCAGGATGACACCAGGAGGTGACTGGCACCGAGTAAGTAGTAATGAGTACTAAAAAAAAAAAAAAAAAAAAGCTTGTTTTGTTTGGTGGCAATGCAGAAGTCAGATTGTTCCGCGAAGTTCTAGTCCCTTCTTTTTTGTACCAAATGCAATTTTTCTTCTTCAAGAAGAACCAGCCCAAAGTCTGTCTCCATCATCGCGTCTATTTTTTTCTTCTTTTATGGAGATACCAACAGTCCAATCACAGACCAGCATCATTGCATAGAGATCACAGTCACAAAAACTACCTGGGAGCAGGACAGGTTATAAATCCTGAAGTTTTCACAAAGACCCTGCACAACAGGAAAGAAAAACAAACCAGTCACATCTATGCACTTTCCCAAAAGTTAAGTCTTTATAGAGATGTCCAATAGGATCTGCCCATACATAAGGGGACCCACACCTTTCATCCATTTCCACTACTGTGAGGGTTTCTTCCGTAAAGAATCAAAACCAAACGAGCTCCCTTCATCTACGATGGCAGTATATTTATTCTTAGGAAACCACAGAAAGGATAAGCTTTAGAAGCCAGGCAACAGGCATTCCTCACCTGACTAATTCAGCTGACGGATGAGCTGGTTGATGGCATCGCCTCTGCAGCCAGGCTTACCCATCTCCTTGAGGAAACCCACTTTGTTACGGGAAGCATGTCGAGCCACCGACAGATGGAACGGCCACAAAAAGTTGGTGACTTTTTTGAAATGCTTCCCAGCTGAGTAGATTTCATGAATGAGGTCTTCCAGACAAATAATACCATACTTCCCTGCATGGAAAACAAACTAATTCAAAAACCCCTCAACAAAGCAACAAAAAGCCCCTCACAGACAACTGTACTATCCTTCCTCACACTGCTCGAATTGCCAGCCCTCCACAAACACGTCTAGCAAGACTTTTCTCCCTCCCTTCCCTCTTGGGTCAAACTGCAACCTCTCAGCACCTGCCCCTTCCCCTGACCGACTTAATTTTCTCCCTCGACTCCTCACCTAAATGTTCTTCTATCAGCATGTTGTCTGTCAGAGGCACCCTCTTTCTCTTGATCTTGGCTTGGCCCCGTTTCAGGATAAGTTCTCGTACAGATTTCAGGTTAGGGTGTCTGTGCAAAAAACCAAAAATCAGATTCTGTGACGGACAGACAGGATACAGTGGGAAACACACTGCTTTGTACAGAGATACGAAAATAACTCAAGTTCTGCTTACAACAATGTGAAAGGGGACAGTACCAAGTTTTATCTCTGAAGTTGACAAAGTTTTCATCGCTGCTAGAAAAGCCAAGCTATGGATTTGTGATACCAGGTGGGAAATCAAAAAGCTATGCTATTTATACACAAGCTCTTACCAAGTCACAGTACTGGTACTCACCCCCACGCCACGTACGGTTCCACAATCTGCAGCATCTTCAGCGATAATGGATTCAGTTTAACAAACATTCCAGTGAAATTTTTTCTCAGCCGCAGCAACTCAAGCACTCTTTTTACCCTCCTACTCACTCCCTTAACACTGAGACAGAGGAAAAAAAAACAGTTAGTAACCACATATCTCTAATGCTTCACTAAAAGGTCTCAGATTAACAGCCAGGAGATGTGTCTGGGCTTATCGCCCTTCCTCTGCTTGAAAATATGACACGACAGCTACAAACAGTAGCAATAATAAAGGTAAGGAGCGACAGAAGTTCCTTACTCTGCAATCCGCATAGCAAAGGCTAGTTTGTGCTCCTGAGGTGCCGTTGCCTGTCCAGGCCTCTGCTCCATGCGCCTCAGCCGGGTGTTGTCTCGCTGTTTGCGCCATGAATCTCGGACAAAAGCCTCAAGGCGTTTAAATTGGATTTGTTTGCCCCTCTGAAGCTAAAGACAAAAGGATAAGAAATCATCATCCTTCCTGACAATCTTTGAGGTCTGCATCTCAAAGGCCAGGTGAAATTCAGAAGGTGGTGAACTACAGTCTTTCAGTTTTGGAGGCACTAAGAAGAAAATAGATCTGATGATCTGAAGCCCAAGACGGATAGAACTGAGGGGCAACATGAATTTACAAGCAGGTAGCTATAATTTACAAACAGTGAACAAATTTTTTTCCCTAGGAAATAAATAAAATAAGAAAAATAGAGCAAGACCCAGGATAATTCTAGGCACAGAAGTCAAATGGAAGAATTTGCAGCCACAGACAGATAGATCTTCACAACTACATACACAGCTCATCCAATCAGCAGGAAATCCAGAAACAACCTAGGGGTCTGAATAAAACATATGCCACAGCAATATCCTAGTGTAACTCAGATTTACCATCCAAAAGAAAATAACTGGGTTTAAGGTCCTTTTCTATAAAAGCACACACAGAGCAAGCATCCAAGCACTTAAAAACTATTAAGTATTACAAATTTAAACACAGAACAGCCAGGACTTTAAATTCTTTTCAGAATGCTGGGAAAATGTCAAGCTTTTTTTTTCAATTAAAAAGACATTTAAATGGCTACCCTTAGCTCAGGAACAAGTTTCACAGAATAACCAGGTTGGAAGAGACCCACTGGATTGTCGAGTCCAACCATTCCCACCAATCCCTAAATCATGCTCCTAGTACATCCCCTTAAATAAGTGCTTTCTCACAGGACATGAGTAGAATGTGCATGGCAGTTACCCAACAATATATCAGATACTTTAATTTAAAAATACCCTCATAATTTACCCTGTAGCATATCTAGTGTCACATGTCCTCTGTCCCATTTCACCTCGTAAGTCACCCACGAAATTGGTTTGAAATTTCAAAGCAAGTGGACCCCATCAAAATCTCATCACTAGTGTCGTTTTTCTAACACAACTTGTAAAAAGTGGCTATTTAACATTATTGTTTATGCTTCCACTACCACCTTAGAAGAGCAAGCCGTTTATATATCTAAAAACATAAACAGAGTATCTAACAAAAATGGCAGGAGTTTTTCACATAATCCCACTGACTCCACAGAAACAGATTCACAGGGAAAGCTTTAAGCCACTTCCAAGACAGGCATTGGCTTTATTAGCTAAAATACAGCAGAACAGGGCTCCATTTCCAAAACTGAAAGGTTTGCTGGGCTCTGCTGGTCTGGGAACCACACGCTGTGCACAGTTAAGTCCCTGTGTTAGCGACTGTTGCCTGATACCAAAAATGCTGGCAAATAAACTCTCTAAGTGACTTATTTTGGAGTTTTAGAAAGCCAGCACCCTTTAATCAGGCCTGGGCAACTTGAGGCAGTGATCCCCATCAAGTGCAACAAGAGCTGGGGATGGAACAGATTTCCCACTTACAGATAAATTTCCCCAGAAATCTTACGCATATTCTTTTCCTTTCCAAGGACTCATTTTAATGTTATTAACAACTTCACAACAGTCAAATCTCTTGCTAATCTGGAGCCAGCTCTGTGTGGGTTTGCATTTGAGATGGGAAAACGCTGCAAACAGATGTGATTACAGAAGCAGACACATCTGTTCAGCAGAGACCATGCTGAACACAGGACATTATCACCTCCAAGGAATGAAGTGTCTGGAAAAAGACTGTGTGAAAGAAAACACTCTATCAGAGGGACAGTGTAAATTTCAACAAATAGTATTACTTAGATGAAACTTTACTTTAGCTTAAATAAAAAAAAAAAAAAATCCACTTTCTGTAACAGTAACTACTTCTTGTACCATGCCCAGGCCTGATAAAGGGCGTTTGCTTTCATAACTCAAAAACAAGTCCTAGGGAGCTTATTTTCCAGCATTTTCAGTATCAGACAACACCAAGGGAATGATACCCATCAACCCTGCACAGGGACACCAGAGCTGGGCACAGGATGGATGTCCCAATTACAGGCACAGGGACAGATTCCCCAGACTCCTCATGCGTGTTCTATTTGTTCCTGAGGACTCATTTTGATGTTTGATGAACTTCACCACAGCCAAATCTCTTGCTGATTCGGAGCTTTGGAGCCACCTGACGGATACACGAGTTTGTCTGCTGGCATTTTCAGTGCCATTTGAGACGGGGAAAGGCTGCAGAGAGAGGCAATCGCAGAAGCAGACGCTTGGACAGCAAACACACAGAGCACACTGAACACAAGATGCTATCATGTCCAAAATAATGACTTGTCTGGAAAAACACTGCTTTAAAGAAAACATGTCATCGGAGAGACACTCTAACTTTCAAAAAGCACCATTACTTAGACAAAACTTTAGCTTAAATAAAAGGTACTCCTCTTTTTGTAACAGTGACTACTTCTTGTATCACATGCACGCCCAATAAACGGTTTCCTGACACTGAATCATAGAATCATCAGGTTGGAAAAGATCCACCGGATCATCGAGCCCAACCATTCCTATCAAACGCTAAACCATGCCCCTCAGCGGCTCACCCACCTGTGCTTTAAACCCCTTCAGGGAAGGTGACTCAACCCCCTCCCTGCGCAGCCTGTTCCACTGCCCAATGACCCTTTCCGTGAAAAATTTTTTCCTAATGTTCAGCCTAAACCTCCCCTGGAGGAGCTTGAGGCCATTCCCTCTTGTCCTGTCCCCTGTCACTTGGGAGAAGAGCCCAGCTCCCTTCCTCTCCACAACCTCCTTTCAGGTAGTTGGAGAGAGCAATAATGTCTCACAAATCAGCCTCACGGAGCCGATCTGCCGTCACTCTCAGTGCCCCCGGCCCCTACCTTCTTCTTGTCGAGCAGCGCCTGCTTGGCCTGGGTGGCCTTGATGGCCTGGTAGGCTTTCCTCTTCTTCAGCAAGTTCTCCGGCACCAGCGGGATCCGCCGCCTGGACCTGCGGGGCGGGAGGGACGGCTCGTACCCCGCGGCGCCGCACCCCGGCCCTCCCGGCCCTCCCTCGCCGCCATCCACCTGCCCCAGCACGGCGCGGCCCCGGCCGATGGCGGCGGATAGCGGCAGCCCCCCCGCACCCCGCCATACTCACTCCTCCTCCGCCATTTTGCGGCGCGGGCGGGGCCGGGCGGGGCGGCAACATGGCCGCCCGCGCTCCTCCCCGCGGGGGAACCCGCCCGCCTGGGCTCCCCTCAGAGTTCCAGAGATCCCGATCGATCCCGTGCAGCGAGAGCGGAATATCTTTCCCGCTTACAAGCTTAGGGATGAAGTCCCCAGGCGCCTCGTGCATAAAATGTAAGCAGGAGCACTCACCTGTCTTAACGCTTCCTTGCAAAATGAAGCAGGGAAGAAAACTTATATTTGCTTTCCTCCAAGCACCGTCTTATGCTCCAGCAGCCTGGAAAACTAGTGCTCTGCGTGAAGCACCAGGTGTCTGTTGGAAGACTGCATAGGGTCAAACTGGGGAATGTTCCCCTTGCTCAAAACCCAGCCTTTAATTTTTAGTGTGGCTCTTTGGGGTTGGTACAGGACAGGCTCTTGTCTCTCTTCTCTTCCCTTTCCCAAGGGCTTGTTTTAATGTTATGATGAAACTCCACAACAGTCAAGCCTCTTGCTGATTTGGAGCCGGCTTCGGCTCTACCTGATGTTTGAAATAAGGCAAAAAATGCAGGCAGAGGCGATCGCAGCAGGGACCACTCTGAACACAAGGCGGTATCGTCTACAAATCATGAACGATGCCTAGAAAACACTGTTTTAAATTAAAGGTTTTCTCAGTAGGTCATTCTAACTTGCAAAGAACACAATTACCTAGATGAAACTGAACTCTGCTTTAGCTTAAATGAAAATATTCCACTTTCATAGAGTCGCAGAGCCATAGAACGGTTTCTGTTGAAAAGCACTTTAAAGCCCACTCGGTTCCAAGCCCCCTGCCATGAGCAGGGACACCTCCCACTGGATCAGGGGCTCCAAGCCCCATCCAACCTTGAACACCTCCAGGGATGGGGCAGCCACAGCTTCCCTGGGCAACATGGACCAGTGCCTCACCACCATCACCATGAATAAATTCCTCCTTTCGTCTAGTCTCAATCTCTAGTTTATACCCATTGCCCCTAGTCCTGTCACTACAAGCCTTTGTAAACACTTTCTGTAATACTAACTACTTCTTGTATCACCAGGATGCTGAATGCCTGCTCTGCCTGGCTTCCAAGGTCCCAGAGAAAGGCTGGAGGGGAAAATGATTTAAAATGTTGCTTCTGAGCTCCTGAGCATTTCCAGCCTCTGCAGCAGCCTTGTTGGCAGCGCTGCAGGGCGTAAGCACCTTCCCTCTCTGCTATCCCATCCCAGTGAAAAGATATACAGGCCAACATTATGCCGATGGGGTCACTCCCTCATGTTGCTTGATACCAAAAATGCTGGCAAATACTCTCCAAGACTTGTTTTGTAGTTTTAGAAAGCAAGCATCCTTGAATCAGGTGCAGGCCTGATACAAGAAATAGTTAATGTTACAAACAGTATAAGATTTTTTTATTTAAGCTAAAGTTTCATCTAAGTAATTGTACTTTTTGAAAGTTAGACAGAATGCCCCTCTGACAGAATGTTTTCTTTCAAGTAGTGTTCTTTCCAGACACTGTGCATTCTTTGGAGATGATAATGCCTTGTGTTCAGTGTGGTCTGTGATAAACAGATGTGTCTCCTGTAATCACGTCTGTTTGCAGCCTTTCCCTATCTTAAACGCAAGCTCAGGCACTGCTGAAGCCAGCTTCACATCAGGAAGAGATCTGACTGTTGCGAAGTTCCTAATAACATTAAAGTTAGTCCTTGGGAAATAACAGAACATGCATAAGATTTCTGAGAAAATTTTTATATATGCATGTAAGTGGGAAATCTGTTCTGTCCCCAGCTCTTGTCTCGCTGCACAGGATTGATGGAGATCACTCCCTTGTGTTGCCCAGCCCTGATAAAGGATGCTTGCTTTCTAAAACTCCAAAATGAGTCTCTTAGAGAGTTTATTTGTCGACATTTTTGGTATCAAAAGAAATGTTCCAACTGAGCCAGGGCAGTGCAGGCACAAATACTGTCTGTGCCCTTCACGCATCAGATGAGAGCAACTGTGTCCTGCCAGTCCTAGGTTATGGTGACATTTAGGTGAAACATGGAGCCAGGGCTTTGAAGAGGAAAACACAAGGAAAACACTTCCAGAGCAAACAGAGCTTGCTGGTACAGTATATGCAAGCTCTTCCAGTGTTTGCAGCACAAGTGTGCCTCTAGCTAGTAGTCCCAACATCCACCATAAAAAAAATCATGAAGAAAAGGAAGGAAGGAGGAACCAAAGTCATAACCTGAGCACCTCAGAGATTTCATCCCTATGCTTATGGGATCACAGAGTTGGGGTGGCTTATGATAAAGCCTGTAGTGGGAACATCTTAGAAAACAGGAAACGACTATTGCCTTAGACCTGTAGGAGATTTTAAAATTATAGAAACACAGAATTTATGTCCCGCATAGCTGTATTTCAGGCTGAACTCAGGTGCCCAGGTTAAGGGAGTGGGCGCAAAGCAAGGCTCGGACATCACCCAGATTAGTGCATGTCTCATCAGCCCAGGGAGAGCAATACTAAGGAGAGCAGCCCGATTCAGCTATTTACGCTGCACTGAATGTCCTCAGCTGAATGACAAAAAGCATAGCTGGCAATCCCCTGGAATCAAAACTACAGCAATGGTTTGGTGTTTTTTTTCAAATTCCTATTGGAAAGGGAAATACAGACAAGTGGGTTGGGCAGCACTCTCACCTGCAGATGGTGCCAGACCCTTACACTAGGGAGATCTCTCTGCCTCCCATGAGGATGGATTCACTTTCTGCTGTCTTCTCTCCGCCATGCAGGGTAGAAGAAGGATTTGTGCCTTTACACTGGGCTTGTTCCTGTCATTGTATCTCTCATCAGTTTGATTTACACCAGCCATAGCTTCCTCTTCAACTTAACAGTCGAGAGCTTGATCCTTTCGCTAGAAAGCTCAGTGATGTCCAGGTTTAACTGCTCACCTCAATGAAGGTGCAAATCTTTACGACACTGTAGATTAGGCCGCTTCTATTTTGACACCTGTTAGTTGAACATCTGCATTTAGAAACCTGATTCCACTTTCCACTACCTGGTATGCTCTGCAAAGAAGCTGAGCAAAGCCAGCTTCCTATCAACTATTCTCTGATGCAGCCTTTTGGATTATGACACCGAAAGCAAGGAGCTTATGAATTAAATCATATGAAACTTTCACTGAAGAAACTAGAAGCAAATCCAAAACTAAATAAATCTCACTCTGACATGAGGTTAAGCTGCTCCGTATAGAAATAGCTGAAATCTCTGGTCGCTTACGACAGAAAATGTGGCCCATTTAGATCTACAAATGAACGTTGTTTGTTTGACAAAAAGGAACTGAAACCAGGATCTTGAGTGTTTCATTATTAATGACAAGGAAATAATAAGTAAGTAAATAAATATTTCAAGCGCCGTTGCTATGAAACGTCACACAGCATAGCAGCACACGTAGGCTGACTTGTTAAACTTTAACAAATAGTAGTGTTATATTAATGAATGACTATTCAAATGCTCTTTGTGGCTGGATTACTCAAGAAGAATATTCTCACTTTCCTAAACAGCAAGCTGGTGTGAACTGACCTTCAGCACTCTGATCTCCTGTTCTCTCGTTTTTCTTGAAAAGACCTCACATTTTCTGAGATGTCCACGAACAGTTACAGACAAATCAAATGACTGTGCACTTGCAATACTCACTGTCCATCAGTGATGGAATAAATGATTTCCCCTAGTTTATAGGTCAGTCAGAATGATAAGCAAAATACTTTTTAAAATACTGATTATTTAGCCATGACCCTTTCAGTCATTGCTGTTCAATGACTTCACAAACCAGCTACTGTATTTTTGATGAAGCTCCATTGTAAATGCATTTTCTCTATTCTTCATCAACACATCCTAGATAAGGCTCACAACCCCCCCCAAGGAAATTGGTTTTGAAAGGAAGGTTTTACATAATTCAAAAAGGCCTGTTGGCTTTGGGAGGGTAAGAAAGGAAGGAAGAGATCACCTTTAAGGACCGAAATTGAATGTGGTGCATCAGAAAAAAAGCTGACGATAAAGCAAGCCAGTAAAACATGTATCTTTTCATCAGCAGAAGAGAATATAGCCTTTTTTTCCTGTACTGTGCGGAGGCTTTTTACATTTTCATTTCAAAATACAAAAAAAAAAATATTTTTTTTTTTTTTTAGTGAAGCATATTACATTTTGATAGCAGGTGCAGCAGGTCTTTTATGCTGTTTTGAGGAGATGGTGTTTGAAAAGTTAAATAGATCAAAATTCAGACGCCGTAGATACCTTTCCAGAATGGGAGCAGATTTTTGTCTCCAGCCTGGAAGGGAAGAATTTTTAAACAAAGTATCTCTCAGAAAGGTAAGTCCTGCTTTGTCTGAGCAGCTTGCCTTTATAAATAAAAACTGAAATATTTCACAGATGACAAAGTGACCCTGCTGCTATCACACTGGTCCAGACTGGAGTGCTGCTGCAGCACACTCACAAATCACCACCACAATTTCTGACTACCTTGCTTTGAAATTCTTCACAGTGCATCTTCAAGACCATTAGGTCCTGCAGAGCTAGCCCAAAAGTAGGTCCCATCATTATGCTTAGGACTCTGTTAGAACACTACAGTAAATGAAAGAAAACAAAGACACACCTCCTCTTTTTTGTTCCCCTGCAGGCCTTATGTGACTCATGTTCTCTCGCACCGTGTCTTGCAGGCTTTCATTTTCTTGTGATACTTTGGGTCAGCACTCTGTGTCAAGTATTTTAGTGTTTATTTTTATTACCTTATTCACAGATACAAGTGAAAAGACAGTAGAAAATACAGAAACAGCAAACTCATGCTGATGGGCATGAATCTCACAAAGGGAGATCTTATTGTTTTGTTTCATTCTTGTATGGGTGCAGGCCTCTTCCATGAAGTGTCCACAGCTCTTGTTCGGATTAAAAGTTTAAGGCTGTTTTTTCTCACTGCAGTAGGAATAAATAGCATGGACTTGAGCCACAGATTAAGTCTTCATTTTCATTCTGCCAAAGGCCTAGCTTTCTCAAAGCATCTGAGCATGCCTCTCGTTCCATCAACAGAGATATCTGCTCTTTGGGGTACAGACCGTTGGGTTTGGATGCATTGTTTGTGATGGTGAACTATACACAGATGTGAAAGGAACAAGTTGTATGCGAAGTTCTAGTCATCTACATGGCCAGGCTGTTTCTACAGACATGCAGTGATGGCAATCAGGGACTCTAAATTTCTGAGATTTTTTAATCCTAGACAAACATTTATGTCTCCAAAATCATTTGTTATGGTAGGCCCACTGTGATAGAAATTTCCAACCCTTTCTTTACACTCACCATGCTTCTCTTTATATATTTCCCGTTTAGGGTTTTTACATTACAGCTTTTCTACAATGAGGGGATAGTTAATAGCCACTGTTTCGTAATTGTATCTAAGCCACACACCTCTATAAATAGAAAGCAAGACAGCACATCCGTGAGGCTGTCACAGTATTCAGGCTTTTATTTGATCTGCAGCTTCAAAGTCCCACACATGCAGGTTGAAAAAGTAACAAAACCCCGTTGTTAGCTGAGTGCGCAACTGTATGTGAAAACATGAAAAATGTGTGTTTGTGAATTAGTGCAAACCAATATAAACATAATGAAATGTAAATGTCATAGAATCACAGAATCACCAGGTTGGAAAAGACCCATCGGATCATCGAGTCCAACCATTCCTATCAAATACTAAACCATGTCCCTCAGCACCTCATATATATAATAAATATAATTAAGAGTATATCACGAACTGACTCGCTTTTGCATGCAAACTTTTAGGGCTCCCATGATGCAACGTATGATGCAAAGTCAGAGGAGGGATGGTGCTGATCTGACTGCAGAATCAGCACCTGCATTTCAGAGGGGACAACTGAGTGAGGAACCAAAGGACAACAATGTGAGGACAATTCCAAAAGCTAAGTCAGGAGGTGAGATGGGATGTTAGAAGCATCTTGCCCATGAACCTTCTTGCCTTATTTTATTGTCTCAGTTCAAGAGAATATTATAAAACCCCACTAAATTATTTTCAAATCCCAGAAAATCTTTGTTGACCCTGTGTGCTGTCTCAAAACGACAAAAGAGCCACGCTTGGAGTCTATCACTCTCGCCAGGGAACTGTGCCCCAATCTGAAATCTGTCTGTAATGATTTCCCTATAAAAAGAGCCAAAGAATTAAATTATGTTTGTATTGTCAAACCGGGATCTAATCTTGGGGACGTTTTAATGGGGAAAATACCTTGTGATCTTAAATTATGCCCATTTTCAGATCTTTTAAGAAAAAGTTTATATGACTTGGAAAGAGGCCCAGGAACTATGCTCTACATGTACCAGTGTTTAACAGAGAAAAAAGCTGGGTGGTCCAAGACTTTCTTTCATGAAAATAACAATCATATGGAGAAAGACTAATATTTAATAAAAATGTTTTTTGCAAAAAAGCTCTGGATAAATGCATGTTTTCCTTCTTTTACAAATAAGGTTCCTTAACATTGGCATTTTTGTGAGAAATCCTGCAAATCCATTTCATGCCTCAGAAGGAATGATCCGGGTATAATGAAGAGACATGGATGAGACTAATGCAGATGTGTGCCCTCAGCTAGTGGCCACCTAATATGTTAAAATAAAAGGGCTATAAAAGTTAAAATTTTTGGCTTTATGTCTACCTGGAAAAAATGACTTGGAAAACTCAATTAATTTGAAAAATAATTTAGTGAATGCTATTGCCTTTATTTCTGTTCTTTTCTTTAGTGCAGTTCATTTACAAGCATTAATGGAAATTCTTCAAGCTTCCACAGCCCTATTTTACAATATTGTGACTACTTCACCAGAAGGAAAGCAGATTATCAAAAAACCCCTGACACTACTTGCAATTATTGTCCTTGGAAACTGTATCTGTAGTTTTAAATTAAGAATATGAAATGTCAGATTTACACCTGTCAAACTCTTCTGACATTTTCTCAAAATGTGGTGGCACTGATTTACAAGTTTCCAAAGTGAAACACTTGTAAGACATAAAATGTAAATTAATTTCATTTGACTTCTAATGTACTTGTAAAGACCTGAAATAGAAAAATTAATATTTTTAAATTACAAGAAAGAGCAATGAAATTAATTTCTTTTTATGTCTACAGGACAGAGCGTACACTGTCTACAATTTGAGTATACTACAAATTTAATTGTATCTTTAAAGAAAAGTGGAGGTAAAAATAGATATCATTATAAGTGGTCTCCACAGGTCTCTATGACCTCTCTCTTTCTTCCACAGGGATGAAAAGCGACATTTTAATTGGGGGAAAAAAAACGTTTGAATTATGTCTGAGATGAAAGACAGTAAGAGGAGAATAGGTGTTTTTCCCACCCTCAGTAACTGGGAATTCTGCCTCCTACTAGATCACTTTTTAATTGAACCTTCAAGATAAAAATGCAACTAATTATGCCATTTAGGTTGCGGAAGCATGTTAATAAGTACACCACAGCATGAACTATTCATAAAAATACTACAGACCGGGGAGCCATAAAAAGAGATGGACTGGAATAACCTAATTAGGAAGTTTATCATTTCAACACGGACAGCTCAGTAGGAAATGGTTTGTATATGTTTTCTGTCCTAAATGTCAACGGTTCTGATACAATGGTGGCAGGTGGTAGATACAGAGTTTTTATCTTAAGAAAAACCCAAACGACCCAAACCATTTTGTTATCCTTCCTTTATGGTTCTGGTTCTTGTCACCAGACTGCATAAAATCCTTTAACAAATTCTGTTTTGGAGACTAGAGGAGGGAGCTGGTTTTTTGAACAGGAATAGCAATCAAAAGAGAATTAAAACATAAGTGAGAAGTGATCCGCAGTAGCTTATGTAAGATCACAGCAGAGTAGTTTTACTGGTTTGTAGATTGTATCGTCAACTCTAACTGAAGCTGGGGTTCCGAGTGCTGTAAGGGTGCATGCCAGTAGGGCTACAAAGAGCCTCTCACTTTTTTTTCCAGGCTAATTTACGCAGGGAAAGTTTTGGTTGGAACATTTTATGTTGGTTACAATTATTTGTGACAACTGCCTAGTCAAGATAAAGATACCGAAGATTCGTATTTGACCAGGAAACATCAGGCAGGGAAACAAAGCCTGAAGGATGGAAGCGGTTGCCCCAGCTACTCTGGGCTGCCTATGTGTGGCAGGAGGAAGGGAGGGGAGAAGGTAGTTGCAGGGTTCTTTTGGCACAGAAGAAGACTTCATAAGGCTGAGATGGCAGGCAAAAGTAAGAAAATAAAAAAAAAATGCAGCAATGATTCACAAATGTTCTGTGTGAAATGATGGGCTCTAGACCATTGACTTAACTTGGGAGTAGAGTTTTGGAATTACTCTAGGTAAATAAAAATATCAGCTCAATGTTGAGGGCAACAAACAAAATAGTAATTAAGAACTGTTAGAGAGGGTATAAAGAATATAGCAGAGACAATCATTACATGCTATAGCCCCTTACACCCACATTTTGAATGCTACAGCTTTGGTCAATCCTCTTTCTTCCATCTGTCCATCCCACACTTCCACCCACCTACCCCCAAAACAGACTTGGAAAAGGTTCAGAGAAACAAGATCAAAGATACGGAATAGTTTCCATCTGCGGTGCAGTTAAATAGACTGAGCCCTCAGGCTGGAAGAAGGGTGTCTGAGGAAAGATAAAACAGTCAGTAAGATCATAAATGGTGTGATAAAAGCTCCCTCTTTCTTCCTGCACAAGAGGTAGGAGACCTCAGACCTCAGCAGGTTCATCACAATAAATAACGGGTTTTTCCAGTGCATGAACTTCCAGACTCAGACCTCAGCCCCAGGCTTCTGAGAAAGGTCAGGTAAATAAAGAATTAGGAGAGGAATTTGGCCCTATCATAGGCTTGTGAGTCTTAGAAGAACATTGACATGGTGTATCTGCCAGCCCGTTTCATATTACAAAGCTGCAAGTATACACACCATTTTTTGTGAAGATACTTTCCCTGTGAAAGACTGGAGCTCTGCTTACAATATTGAGCTGGGCCTGCGGACACAGCATTAAATAACTGAATTCTCATATAATTGCAGTTTATCCTTTAGTCACCTTGGCAAAATACCTTTCCAGTGGGCACCTATCAGGTCAATGCAAAATATTATTTGAAAATACCATCTAATGTGCAAGATTTAAGTGTCTTACACAACCTACAGCCTTCCTAACCCAAGTTTTGTAACACTTTTGACTGTCTTTATACTTGGCTTTTCTTTATATATTTCAGCTATATAATGAAATTTATCCAGTTCAGTTCCTGAACAGGTTAACTTTTGCAGTATGTTTTCTGTCTCTATGGGCAATGAGACTCCCAGCTATTCTTCCGTTGCTCATAATAGGATTTATTTTTTTTTTCTACAAAGGGTGCAGATGTTTCTTTCATAACACTCAGTTTGATTTTGTCCTAAACCTTTCACACATTGACTCTAATAGAGATAAGCCAAGTAAGAAGGTTGCTGAAAATGAACAAATTAAAGCCCAGGGAATTAATAATTAAAAAAAAAAAAAATCAATGCTGTGCCAAAACCTTATTCTCTGACAAAGTACAAGAGTCTAACTAAAAGGGAAAACCAAACTGGACAAAATCAGTGTTGTCACAGAGGGGCCAGATGATCCTGCATCCTCCTCCGGAATTTAAATTTGGGCAGAAATGAGAAGACACTTTCAGGTCCAGGTGTTGTTTATCAAAAAAAAAGTCATTTAATTGTACTGCTACTTGACTTTTCCCAGATATCTTGATTTAGCATATTTAAAGGACACTAGTACGTACTCTTGGGTTTGGTTGTGTCACCGCATAAAACCATTGCATAAACTGTGCCACTTTGTCTGTCTATTCTCATAGCAAGGGCAATAGCACCTCTAAATAAAACTGAGGCAGTTCTGCTCCAGGCTTTCTGTCTACTTTCTCTTCCTATGGCAGAGAAACTCCCAAATAACTGCTCGTGCTCCCTATCATACCACATTTTTATTTTGTCCTTGCAGCAGACTGGGATCCTGTGCCAGCCTCTACTTCTTTTCCAGCAATGGTTGCATTTGCCAAGCAGAGGAGTAAATTCCAGCCATGTATCCACATCTGCCTCCTCCCTAGTGGACCTGGCCTTTCTGCTAGCCCAGCTCAAACTTTTGATTTCAACCGAGATCCATATCATTCCATATTCCCCTTTGCTATTAGAGCAAAACATTTGGAAATGCAGACAAAACAGGGTTTTTTGCTCACACGTAGAAAAAGAGCTGATTTACCCTTACTACACGTCCTTCTCCCCTGTTCACTTGCACTGCATCCCATTTCCTGCCTTTAAAGTGCATTCTTTTCAGATCTTTAAACAGCCTTGGATAAATGAATCCATTCTTGGAATGATCTATTGCTGTCTGAAAGCTAAAAAGATGAGAAAAAAATTGCCAAAGACCCAAGAATAGATGGAATTAGTGAGAAGGGGATCAAGGAGCTAGTTAGCTCCAGGTGCTACTGTCTGGACCATAGCTGTGGAGAGCACTCGCAGCAAGCGATGCCCAGGTGCTTGGTTGCAGCGTCTTGGAGCATCGTCCTTCTAGATGTAACTATGATCAATCCACCGACAGCGGGATATCACAGAGGTACAGAGTTGTCGTGAAAGGGAACAGCTTTCACATGGCTCAGCCTAGCATTGCAGGGATATAAAATAAGGGACACGCCTCAATAGCAGTAAACCACAGCAACTCAAAGCAACTGCGCTGCTTATCTGTGCTATGCTCAGCAAGATTGACTTCTTCCCTGAGAGTTTTCCACAACCCCCAGCGGGATCCAGGCCTGTCTGTGTCAGCCACTGTGTTCTCACACCTAACGGAGAGTTTCTGACTCAAGTGACTGTACTGAGGAAGAGCTAACACAGAAAAAAAGGGCCCTGTTGCTAAACCAGTCAGCAGGATAACAAGTGTGCCTTGCTAGTTTCAGTTGTCTCCACGCACATACAAATGACACTATAAATTATTTTTTACATTTTCTATAGATAAAGGAAAAGTTTAATCATAATTTTTTCCTAGTTTTGACTAGTCAGAGTGAGCTCCTTCCAGTCAGTGCACAATCTCAATGGTGAAAGAAATCGTTTAGGTGCATGTGTGCTTCAAATGAGCACTTATTCTGAAAAAACACCAACTACTTCTTCCCCAACATCTGGCACTCACATCAGAAAAATGCACACACAGACACACGTACTTTTTTTTTTTAAAAAAACCCACTTTTGTCAAGCCACTGCCTAATGTAAGAATCCATGCAACGTGAAGAGGCAAAGCTTATTAGCCGGGTAGATTTTATCAAGGAAGAGAAGGCTCTTAAATCTGTGGGAGAGGGAAGAATCTTTACGCATAAACCAGTCCTTTCATTTTTGGTGTTTTCAGTCTTCCTAAAGGCAGTGGCCAGCTTCTGTATATAGTCAACATTTGTGTATTTTCATACTGGTTTCACTATCTCCCTCTAACAGCAAAAGATTCTCCCACAGCCTTTTAGATAGGCAATAGAAAATGGAAATAAATACCTTCCAACTCACCCCTTTAAAAAAAAAAAATCTTAAAATCTCTATTCAGAAACACTTAAAAATCTTATATGAAGGAAGAATGGGGAATGATGGCCTCTCCATCTCTCATTCTCTTCAAATCCCTACTGGCTACCTTTTTAGAAGATAAGCTGGAATGAAAAACACGTTATCTGCAGAATTCAGCATGGAGATAACAAGGCAAATTGTAATGGATTATCAAAACTTGCTGCTCCAGCGTGATCTTATTTCTTGTGCTGGGGCAATGTGTATCCATACCAAGGCTGAGCCTGCCCAGAGGAGCTCCCAGCTTGAGTAAAGTGCTTGTAGCTGCACCCACCTCCTATCAGGGCAGGCCCTGGTCCCCTCTCCTCCTTCCCTTTGTACCCTGGTTTCTACATAAAAAGAGCTCACATGCAGGTCAGGAAAGAGCCACAGAACATGCTTCCCACATCCTAGTGAGGCTGAAGGACTGCAGGCTACATTGCAGCACGTACCTGTACAGCCCAGGTATGGGCTGCAGCCCTGGTATTTTACTTTGATCAAGATAAGGATTGAATTTGAAGAGCTCACTTCTTCATAGGTACTACAAAGCCTGGAAGGACCTACTGGAATGCAACCCTGTTTTCTGTTTGTAACGATCTGAACAGACACCTAGGTTGAGCGGTGCCTTATTATTATGATTACTCACCAAATGGTTTAAATGAAAATACTTCAGATGCTGAACAGCCCATGAATTTGTCAAGTCACTTTAAAGTTTTGCTTTTCTGAATTTGCATTGTACAAACAGTCCCTTGTGCGTGTTCTTTGTTATTCTTTTTTCCAGTGTACAAACCACCACACCTACAAGCTGCTTTCAGAATAATCACATCTACCTGCAAAGCATCAGTGCTTCTGCCAGTACATCTGGGTATTTCTACTGCTCTGTCTTTCAACAAACAGAAATTCACTGGAAAGTTTAAGCAAGGCTTTCCATATGGAGCCAAAAGGGAAAGTCGAGGGGTTTAATAGAACAAATGGATTTTTTTTTCTTCACTCAGCGTTAATTAAAATTAATATCACTTTGGCTCATATTAACACCACTAATTGTAAGGAAATTCGTAGTTCAAACTTCCAGCTCACTAAGCTGAGATGTTGCTGCAACATATGGTATGTGTGGTCATGGACTGTTCCCGATAAAAGCCCACATGGGGTACAACAACTGTGCAACAGACTGATGCTTTAGCCTCACTTGTAGCTATCAACTTGCTTCTCAGTTTTGCTCTACTTTTAACTATGAGATATTAGCTGTCCCTTTTCCCTTTATGCACAGGGTCTTCTCACAGCCACCACAGCTCCTCTGGTAATCACCACTCCAGTCACTCTGCCTTTGTGTCCTGGATGCAGACAGCTGTCAGCATCACTCCCCTTCCACTGCACCGCGCTGGCTGGCTGGCAGCACAAAGGTATTTTCTCTTACATTCTGTTGCAATGGACAAATTTTAACTTCGTTCTGAAAAGGTACAAAACCTGAGTGCTCAACAGCATCCAGCAGAAGCGTGAGCTGCCGTCAGACCCAGAGCAGCGGGAGGGAGGCAGCTGGGAGCTGGGGCACAGCGCTGGAGAGATGCCCCCAGGCGCAGGGAATGCAGTATCCCTCAACATACTGTATCCATTTGAAGTCAAGAAGTCCTCCTGACTGAGCACAGGATGTATAGAAACTCAGCAAAGAGTTCCAGAAGAAGAGATCATATCCAGCCTTGGTTTGGGGAAGATCTGTGCGTCACGGTGCAGGTCTGGGGAGATGTCTGGCATGTGAGCTGCAAAATGATGCCACTGGATGAGGCTGCTCCAAGCCCCATCCAACCTGGCCTTGAACACCTCCAGGGATGGGGCGGCTAGGACTTCTCTGGGCAACCTGGGCCTCTCCACCCTCACAGCTATTTGAAAAAGCACTTTTGTCCACCCCAACACCTCTGTATGCTTTTGTGCTGGAGGTTCACAGAGTTTTTCATAGTATCATAGAATGCAGACACGAAGCCATTCTTGCAAAATTCAATCCACATACACAAAACGTGGCTTTCTGACTGGTGCTTTTCTTATCGGCTCCCTAAGATTGAGTGTAATTCATCAACCCCTTCCTGCAGCCCTCTTTTAACGACAGAAGTTATCTTACACAAAAGCAGCCTGACCAAGAACCATACATCTTTATAAGTCTTCTCTGAATATATCACATTCTTACTACAAGGGTGACATTAATAACCACTGTCATACCACACAGCCCTTCTGGAACCTGCAGTACCTGTCAGTAAGTAACTTCCTTTCACGTTACTGTCTAAGCCATCATTAAGAATCTTCCACAAAAACACAGACAACAAGAAACATTCTTCCTGTTCATTTTTTAACTTGGTTTTGAACAGAAGTCTCTTTGTTGTTGTTTGTTTACTTGATAGGTTTGACATCTGTTGCTCATAAGGTGTGAAATATTCCCTTCCACAGCTTTCAAATTATTTTAAAATCTAGGGTTTAAATAGCCCTTCCCCTGAGTTTTACCTGTTTTAATAAGTTTTAGACTCTTAATTTGTTTCTATAATTCGTCTCACCTGGCTTTCTGACAGGGAAAGTATGCGCCAATCCAGTTCATGTGCTGGAGAAGATAGTGGAAAGGTAAGAAGGTGGCGGCCAATTCTATGGCTGCAGTTTTTCTACAGGACCCATGCAGAAATTAAACATGCTCTCCATAGTGGAAGGCCTATAGGTGACAAAGGAGAGAGTACTGGTCTGTTGTGAGCCAGCATGGTTTTGCACCTAAAAATTATCAGTGAAGTCACATTAGCAGAGTAAGGTCATCCATGCTTGAAGACATGATGACGTTGAGACAGAACTGTTACTTGCGAGGCTGCTGTCAGTAAAGCAAGAGTCAGGGTAGTGTTCTCTGACCAAAGTGAGGAGGATTATTCCCAAATATTTTACAGCTTCTGCAAGATTTGTGACTGAAACATTTCACTGTGCATGTTTTAAAATTTCTTCGTATGCACCTCCAAGTGTCTAACAAAGGGCTGCCTTTCCTTTCACAAATACACATTAAGCTGAAAAAGATGTAGCCACCTATTCTGACAGCTTCTATTTCATCACTTCTGTCCTCAAGTGCTGTATCATTATTATACTGACTGTAAAAGGAGATCAAATAGGGCTATACTAAAGCTCAGTTTATAGAACACTAATTTAGTACAGAGCTATTAAAGGACAGCTAAAATAGAAATGTGCTCTTTAGCCCAGAACTTGATTTCAGCTGAACTTCCCAACAACCTTCCAACGTAACAGGAGGCCCATGTTAATTCTGTAAAAATGAACTTTTAAAGTTACACTTACTTATTAGCAGCATTTTCATTATGTCTGACAAAAAAGCAAGTTTAAGTCTTTAAGCAAAAAATATTTCCACGTATATACTGATGCAATTAAACTTGCCTTGAAAATTATTCACACTTAAAAGTTGTTACTTATCAGGAGAGCTCAGATGCGTCATAATTTTTTTTCTCCCATGTTGTTCGTTTTAATACATGGTACTTTGCAGAAACTTAGTCTCAACTTTACAGAACTCTGAGTTAAGCAGTTTCTTGGGAGAGAATTTACAATGTAATGGACGCTTTATTTTGTGTGAGATTAAGTGTAAGTAATGCAGGTGATCTCATGATAGCATGACTTTTATTTACAGGGATCCCACCACCTACCTTATCTTTTATGAAAGAAATTCTACACTTGAAAATACAATGTAAAAAGCCACCTTCGCCATATTACAACATAAAAATAAACTGAAAATTTCACATATTATTTTTGTTTTCTCAAAAAAAAAATGTAAATAAAAGCATTAGCAAGAGCAAGAAAATTAAATAGGGTAAACTACAATGCAATAGTCTTTATAAATATAATGGCAACAGATATGAAAATGTATCTAGATAGACATATACAACTACATGGATAAACTTACATGTGTAACTTTATTCTGTACTACTGTAAAATCCAGAAAGGTTCAAAAAGGCTCAGTGCTGTACAGCATTCTTACTGGAATTCTGAGAGATTTGGTCCAAAGAGCAAGAAGGCACATCTGGGCAGATAAGCCTAAGGTTCATGATATCAAGATAAGGTCCTGGTCTTGCTGGTAAACCCTCTGCACTCTTATTGCCCGGCACAACCTTGCAGGAGGTTGCTTAATATGAAAGACCAGAGATGCACTGCAAATGTAAAAACAGAAGATTGGAAGGTGCCTCCAGAGATAAATTAAAGTCCATTTCCCTATTATGAAGGAGTATCTTTTTTTTCTGTGTTTTTTCCATCGCCTGCCCATGTCATTTACTGTAGGACTTCACCATGTTCATCATGAAAAAGTCTTTTCAATGCACAACCTTCAGTGCTGCACTTTAAGCTCATTACAGTGTTATTCTTTTTAAATTGACTAGATTTTTTTTGTATTAACTCTATCAAGCATGGGGAAATCAGTAAGGGAAAAATCCAGTCAGCTAATCATAGAATAGTTTGGGCTGGAAGGGACCTTAAAGATCTGCTCTGGAAGCAGAATTGACATGCAAGGGACATCTCATGATGTCCTGAAGACACTCTAGGAAGCAACAAGGCTCCAAGGACAGTTCTGTGATGCTACCTTAGCTCAGAAACCCTGCAGGGTGCTTACAAAGGAGAGACTCAGAACTGAGGAGAAAAAGGTATCGTTATGAGTCAGCTCCTGAGACAGAATTTCTCTCTGTGTTCCATGAACTAAGTATCTTGTCTTTCTAATGCTTAGTAAATGCAGCTGTGCTCAGCTGCACTCTTACCTTCCACAAAGGCCTCTCTGCTGCCAGCTAAGCTACAGGACTGTGCTGCTCTCTGAACTACCCGTTTCCTCTGCCTTTCTCTTCTGAGCATCAGGCAGCGGAATCCCAGGACTGTTACGAGCAAGTTTATTGCATGCAGCAGGTATGTGTTGTACCGAGTCTCACAGTTGCTCCTCTATTATTTTTTCCACAATCATTAAAACCGTACTATGGCTTAATCTTGTTTTTATTATAGAATCACAGAATAACCAGGTTGGAAGAGACCCACTGGATCATCGAGTCCAACCATTCCTATCAATCACTAAACCATGTCCCTCAGCACCTTGTCCACCCGTCCCTTAAACACCTCTAGGGAAGGTGACTCAACCCCCTCCCTGGGCAGCCTCTGCCACTGCCCAATGACCCTTTCTGTGAAAAATTTTTTCCTAATGTCCAACCTAAACCTCCCCTGGTGGAGCTTGAGGCCATTCCCTCTCGTCCTGTCCCCTGTCACTTGGGAGAAGAGCCCAGCTCCGTCCTCTCCACAACCTCCGCTCAGGTAGTTGTAGAGCGCAATGAGGTCTCCTCTCAGCCTCCTCTTCTCCAGGCTGAACACCCCCAGCTCTCTCAGCCGCTCCTCATAAGGCCTATTATTTCCACTTTGCCTACACAATAGTGCAGCAAGACTGTTACTTAACGTTTTGAAAGGCACTCACACTGCTGAAATGACATTTAGTTTAGTAGAGTCCCTAAATGCATGTGGAGGGAGAACAAGAGGAGGAATAGAAGCCCACAGAAACCTGGCAAGGATGCAGAGCCAGCATCTCAGCTGATGGAAATGATCCCTTGGCTTCCATGGTGGAACCAGGTACACTCATAAGAAACAGGCCTGGGCTGTAAACTGTAACATGCTGCTCTTCTGAATCTTAAACATATACAAATATTTCATATTTGCATTGATGAAACTACTACACAGTGGGTTTCAGAATAATAGCTAAGAGTTATTGTTCCACTAGTTAAAAGGAACCAGTATGCAACAGTTTAAAAATCAAAAAGAGACCAAGAAAGTGTGGAAGAGGCAGCCCTAGAACTGGATTTTCACTTTCCAAATCTTAAATGCAGTAAGTGAAAAAATCTTTGCAACAAAATAATCACTGACATAGAGCTCTGTTTCACCAGAAAAGGTCTTGACTTCCCTGAATGAGACTGTGGTCACTTGAAACTGAGGAAGAACCTGCTGTGGTGACCGGTTCTGGGCACTTTATCACAAGCTGTAGGAATTTCCCATAATTATGCTTTGCAAGAAAATTACCATCAACATAACAAACATGCTCAGACATTAACTGTGAACAGAGATTTCTGGGATCTTTGAAGATGGGATTAGAGTTGCTCAGAAGATAGACTAAAACCCCTTCCTGTTTGAAAGGACTTTGCCCACATCTCCTACCAAGAATAATAATAAACAATAACAATAATTGGGATTTCTACGGGGCCTTTGACCCAAGGAGCTTATGGAACAAAAGGGCAAAATTCCTTTCTAGTTATTCAGCTTTTTGTTTTGTTTTGTTTTATAATCAGGGATTGAAGGCAATGCTCCAACTTCAAGCCATGCCTCTTGGTGGGGGACAGTGCTGACGTTCATAATGTCTGTCAGGAATGCTGGAAAGACCATTCCTGACAGACAAAATGCCCATGGTCAGCCACTTGCTACCATACAATCAAGATCTTGCAGGGTGACCCACTTCCACTTGTGCACTTTTCTTAGAGGGGTAACCTGGGCAATCCTTGTCCTTCTCCAACAGAAGCGCTGGGGAACTGTAACCATTGCAAATACAAGCAGAGGCTGATTTAAGTATAGCTTAGCAGCTTCTCAACACATCTATTTTTCCTGTTATTTAACCTGCTAACTTGGTATGTGGCTCAATTTAACTATAAATACTATTATTTGGAGCAGATGACTCCTTAGCAGCCTACCAGCTAATAAAATATATGTTTGTCTACATTGAACTAGCTTCCCTGCAGGTGTGGAGCTAAATCCCATGCTAACAACACCTGGCATTTCACGGAAAGGCAGTTCCTCCAGCCCCGTGCTCTTAACCTGCGACCAGCACAAACTCTAAGGACTGAATTGCATGCTTTGAAACTAATAGGTAGGTAGAGATCCGATTTGAAAGACCTGAAGCAAATGGAGAAGCCAGAATGTGCCCAGTCTACCTGGCATGAAAGGGCAGAAGAGTCAGACCCAGCTCCAGCTCCTTTCTCCGTCTCTTCACAGAAGCCAAATTTCAAGTCAAACCACATTCATGTGGTCTGTTGCCTCTGTTTAAAAGCAAATTAATTACATGCCTATTGGAAATGTGAACAAATTAAATCCCTCTTGCTTCACACACTCTTGCTTTATGCATTTATGTCCTCTGTTTTGAATTTCCTGAGAGAAAATGGACAATTAAAACTGGATGGCTTATGACACAGGTTTTCCTAGTGACTGTAAGTAGCCGTGCTGGAGCTGACACATGGCTGTGAGAAGGCATCATCCAACCAGGCAGCCAGAACCTTGTAAAAGAATAATTGAAAGCATTAATGGGGAGCACCATATGCTCCCAATTTCGATCTGGCCACAGAGTATTCAGAAATTTCTAGCACAGTGCAAAGGCAGAAGAGGTCATGGTTGCCAATATCTCTACAAGCCAAGAAGATAAATCTCAAATGAAAAAGAGCAGTTACATGTAGGACATGGGCACTGCTTGATAAAGGATCTGGGCAGATGACTTCTATAGGATTTCGCTGCATCTGAGACAAAATGCAGCTGTGAGGGGCTGGGAACAGATCAGGACTTGTTCCTCTGCCTCAGACACCGCTGCCTGCAGTCCAGTTTTAAAGCTAAAACACTCCACCTCTGCGGGGTTTGCACCAAAGCAAGGACTTTTAACTGGGGTGCCAGCAATGAAGACACATATTCCGCTCTTATGCTGTTGTAGCAGCCCTTGCCAGCTCAACTTTTAGGGTCCCACAGGAGGTGGAAGGATGGGCTCGCTAGGGCAGCGTTGCTGCCTTACCACAGCCACAGCATAAGACAGCGAGCACCTGCTGTATCGCTACTCTCTGAGCTCATGAGTGGAGTTGTGTGATAGGAAACTTCTTCCAGGTCCTGCCCAGGCACATCAGGGCTGTTCACAGCCTGGCATGGAAGAGGAGATTAGAGCTGCCACTCACAGCCTTGCATTTTCTTTCATCTTATCTTACATCTAGAAACAACACATTTGAAGAAATAAAGCAAATAAATAGAGATAAGGTGTTTACTGTCAGTATATACTTTTACTCCAAAGTAAATGATTAAACTCTTCCCAAAATATCTGAACACCAAAGACAAAGCTTCTGTGGGGACAGAAGGTTTAGTAAAGATGTAGGACTTGAGTCTCCTGCTTACTGAACTTCCTTCTTCGAGCTTGTAGCCAAGAACAGGACACACTGGAAGAGCCTAAACCGAGGGAGAGCAGAGGTAAAGCAATGCTTCCCTGCTACATAAGGAATAGATCTTCAGGCCTGCAGTCTCAGCAAAAAGAGGAAGACACACTAATGAAGTACTATAAATACAGAATCATTTCTAGGACAGGTTGCATAACACTTCTCCTCAAGCTTTGTGCCTACCCCTTCACTGACAAACACCATGAAATGTTTTATCTTTCTGCCTCATTATATCTAAAGGAATCTAATTTTACAGACAGAAACTGGGCCAATATCTCATAATCTAAAACTACAAAATAGGATTCACACAAGCAAAGCATCTGCTTCTTGTCATGTTTAATTTGCTCTTTCTGCCATACCTTTCCCCCCAATAATTTGCATTTTGTTTGCAGAGTAATACTGAAAGCAGCAGTATTTCCACAATTTCAGAATGTGCTTAAGAGAAAAAAATTCTACTTTAAGAATCTACTAATTGGAGAAATACACTAAAAGGCTAGAGTAATTTTTAAGACAAGCAGGGTAATAGATGGCATCTGTTGTTCTTTGCAATTAAACATCAAGTAACAAGCCTACAATAAAAGATGTGCTAAACAAAGAGGCCAGAAGTTACAGCGGAATAAAGCCTTAAGCCTTTTCTTAATATACAGTAGAGAAGAGAGATTGGGTTTGCCTGGTTAACATGAGTAGATGAGAACTATATAGAACCCGAAACAATCTTGAAGTTGAAAGAAAAGGCAAATAAAGTGATACTTCATCCCAACCCATCCAGATGAGTGACTACAGTAATTACCTCACCGTCTCTAATGGTCTAATTCCCTTGCTTACTGTAAGCCAACAGCACGCATGTTTTGAGAGTAATAAAGTCTCTCCCACTTTCACCAGAATCATACAGGTTTTGATGTGTAGATTCACTACCTCTAGTCTTTAAGGACAGTGTTTCCAGATAGTTTGATTTATAACTGCTCAGTTCTGTGCCGGAAAGGAAGAGAACGCCAGCCACGTAGGAAATAGCTGACAAAAAGCCCCTGCTGGGGGAGTGCATCTCTGGAGTACACGGATGGGAGGGAGCCAGCTTTGTAGCTCTGTGAGAGGTTCAGCTGGCAGCACACCAGGAACATTTTGCTCCCAACTCAGAGTATGGGAAGAGGTTGGAAAATACAGCACCTTCACCATATGTCTTTTCTCATTGTAGCTAAAATCTGTCCTGGCTTGAGGGAAGAATGTGGGGGAAATAAAGGAGCAGGAAAGACAGCATATGGAAAGCATGGGAGGAAAAGAGTGGGTCAGATACAGAAGAAAAGTAAGGGGAAAAGAGGAATCAAGTGGGTAGACAAATTAAGAGAGAATAACTAAGAAAAAAGATTAGGAAAGGAGAAATAGTCCAAGACCAGGCTGGTTTTCCTAGCACTAAGGTAGAAAGTGGCCCATACGTCTGGCACCCAGCAAGGCTGATCTCAGAATCAAGCCTAAATCAACTCAAGCATCTGCCCAAGGCTCATTTTCACCCACCCATAGCTTACAAGAGGTTTTAGCCGACCACACATGCCCATGACTCCATACATAAAAACTGATGAGGTATGAATGTGTCACGGTAGGGTCACGGGTAGGGGGTGACACACAGCGACTTGTACCTGGGGAGAACATGCTTTACAGATTATTTCCAATGCAAATTATACAGTCTTATCTGTTCACAGGTATTAGAACTGCTAATTTGCACTGCTGTTCCCAATTTACTCTGACGTTGTTTTCCCTGTTTTCCACAGGATTGTCCATGTTTTCATTTCTGGAGCAGATACCATTCCTATGCTTTTCCTTACCATCCCTCTTTCACAGCCTGAAACACTCACAGGGAAAGGTGTGAGGAGAGATCCTTCTAGTAGAAATTAAGGAGCAAAAGAAAAGCTCTCCTCCCTATGGTGTGGGGAGCACTGCTCCCCAGTACAGTCACTGCCCTATGGCTGCAGAGCAGAGGATGAAATGATGTGGTGGGTTGACCTTGACTGGATTCCAGGTGCTCAGTAAGCCACTGTACCAACCCCCTCCTCAGCAGGACAGGGTGGGGAGAAAATAAAACATGGAAAAAAACCTCATGGGTCAAAATAAAAGCAGTTTAATAAAGCGAAAGCCACATGCAGAAGCAAAGGAAAACAACAGATTTATTCTCTCCTTCCCATCAGCAGGCGATGTCCAGCCACTTCCCAGGAAGCAAGGCTTCAGTACACATGGCCATTACTCCAGAAGACAAACATCATGAAATAATGAAAGCCCCTGCCTCCTCCTCCTCCTTTCTCTTGGCTTTCATTGGTGAGCAGATACCATTCCATCAAATGGTAGGGAATATCCCTTTGGTCAGTAAGATCTTTCCCCGTCCCAGCTCACTGGCAATAGGGATGTGGCACATGGAGCCTTGATGCTGGGCGAGCGCTGCCCAGAGGCAGCCAGCACGCTGGTGTGTTACCAACACCTTTCCAGCCACCAACACAAAGCACAGCACTGCGAGGGTTGCTGTGGGGAAAATTAACTCCGTCTCAGCCAGAAGTAATACAGATGGGCAAAACCCAAGCTGGGGGTAACAAACACCTGGCTTGAGGCTGAAGCACAGAGCTGGCCAGGGAACAAATCCATCTTGTGATTGCATTCAAGGTTTCAAAATCTGTTAGTGTTTCAATGAGGAATTAAAACGAACCTTTTCAAACATTTCTGTGAAACAAAATTGTGTTGAAACATCTGTTTTCTAGCTGAAGACATTTTTTATTACATTCCCTCTCTCAAGATACAATCAGGCAGTCTGTCCTAGAGCTTCCCAACTAAATATTTTGCTAATATCTCCATTACATATTTCAGATATGCCAAAATACCATAATTTTGAATTGATTAGGAAGTTTATGAGATGCAGGGGAATAGTGTTGAAGTGCTTTAGTTCTCAGTCTGCTGCAGAGCAGGAAAAGCAGCTGCAGCCTTCAAAGGAGGAATAAAAAGGGTCACAACCAGAAGCCTTTGACCCGCCTACTGTCAGTACTGGCTCTCTTGTCCCTTCGTCCCCCTCATCTGTTATCACTTGCACTTGCCATGAATTAATCTAGTGTTGCCACTGACATGGGAGCAAGTTTGGATGGCACCTCACCTTTTGTAAACAGGCCTGGCTTTTGTTATTACAAAAAGAACTAAATAATGCCTGTCTTCCCAAACACAGGAACTCGCTGGCATTCGTGTACCAATGCCACTTGATTTCTTGAATATGCATTTAATGGAAGCTGCCTTCTACAAGGCCACAAACAGCAACGCCATTCCTCAGATTAAATATTTATTATTCTTTTGCCATTAACAGCTTCTTTTCTTCCCAACTGTAACTCTGTGAAAGACCATGATTTTTTAAACTGACCTTTTAAGGTTTCTGCTTGGATCTCTTACATACAAAATACCCTGCAAGTTGCAAAAAAAGCTTTTTGTTTCTGCTGTAGATATGCCAACAAAACCCCCCTACCTTCGACTCCCTTAATGAAAAATGCAAAGAAATTTGCCATTCACTAATTGTTCAGGTACGGTTGGAGTTGATGGTCTCAAAGGTCCTTTCCAACCTAGTGATTCTCTGATTTTAAGATGGTGCCATTTATTTTGGCCCCAGCAAATGATGATCAGTAAAGCAAGTTAAAAAGAAAAACACAGTCTAAGATGTCAGAAATGACTAACTTCTTAGATCTAGGCTCCAACCAGTTCAAAAAGCTTTTCTGCTGACAGCAGGTTGTTTCAAACACTAAGAATGAAGTATTTCTCTTGATCCTTTGAAGCTGTGCCATTCACACCAACAAATACACAAAAGTCCTGAGACAGATGCTTACTAAAACAAAATGCCTGTTCAAAATAAATATCTTTCTATTCCAAATCACCTTGTACACAAAAATTCTCCAGGGCTTTTTAAAGACAAAAGTGAGAAAAAGAAAGGAAAAAGATTTTAAACGATTCTGTTCCTATACCCAAGTGGTAATGTAAAAGAGAAAAGTTATGTCAAAGTAAATCACTCAACGGCTAAGCTTTCTGTAAACCAAGCCAATACAAATTTCCTAAAGCTTTCTTTGTTAGAGGTACAAATCATCCATTATAAGAATAACACTATCGTGCCATGGCATTATCATTTGCACTGCTCCAGCTGGATGTGAAGTTCCCTATTGAATTGAAACAACAATATTGAGTATCACAAAAATGTGTCTAGACTCATGACAGCACACTCAGCTGCCTGATGCCGAGAGGTAAAATCTTAGTTACAGAGGTGCTGCTGAGATATTATTTTCTTCCAAGATGACTGGTCCATTAAAGGTAATAAACAGGCATATATAAAAATGAATATCAGTTTTCTATGGTTTCCTAAAAAATATAATTACACTCTGAACTTATATTTGGGAATTTATCAGCCTTCGCTGATACCACATGAAGCTGAAACTTCAGGGTATAAACAAAGTCACAGAGGTAACGTGGCAAATGCAACCCCCAGTTATTTCCGATTTTATTTACATATTTGGGTCACTAAGATAGCAAATGAGGAGTTTATGCTTGAGTGTAAAAGATGAAGCACTTTCAGGAACCACTCGTTACCTACCCTGGAATCTCCAGGGATGTCACAGGGTTCTTATACAGGTCTATATCCTGTGACAAAAACTAGCAACTCTTTATTGTAGTTCTCTCATAAAATTCATATTTATGAGATTACACCTGTTCAGATTCCTCAGATTCACAGGGATATTTTATTACCAGAAAATGCAGTGTCTGCATTCGCCAAATGGATTCAATCATATTTCAGAACTACAGTAGCTTAGGGCCACATTTTGCTAAGAGCTTAGTATCCAAGGACTTTCATTAAAGCACCAAAACAAAAGCATTATATGCAGTTCATGTCAGCACTGCAGCTATTCACTTTTAGAAATAACTTGAAGACAACTTTACCTTGAATTCCACTCTCAGCAACTCATTAACTGAAAAGTAGAATGCAGGTAGAGATTTCCCACAACTCATCCTGAAGTTTTATCCTCCTGTCTGCTGCTGTCATTCCCCAATTATGCAAGAGCAGAAGTGCCCTTCTTCTGTACCTTTAGGCAGTAGTCATGTATCAAAGCTCTTTTTTTTGTGAAGAGAACTCCTGGAAGGTATCACCCTGGGAATCAAAGTAGGGCAGCAGATAGCTTGAATTTGTATTGTGAAAAGATGCTCCAAAGCCACTATTTGTAAGCTTGATATTAAAAGAGACACTAAAATTTTTTATAGAGCTGCAGATGATCCATTCCCTCCTTAGAGCCTAAAGGACTTGTTCACATTTGGATTCTAGATAAATGAATGCAACAAGAGTCAGTTAACTTTCAAACTCTTCTAAATTATTTGAAGAGGTTTTATAGTTTCTGTAAGAATTATGCATAGGTGTTATAAACTAATACATTCTTTTAAAAGGAAAGGAGGGAAAAAACATCCAAGAAAGTGAAAAATGCATTCACAACTGAGCTTGAAAATGTGTTAAATTATAGTAAGGAATACCGAGCAAATGTAGTTTACTGGATGCACTAAGGTCTAAACTCACTATTTCAAATATGTACCAGGGGACCGCTACACACCATAAACCACTCGCTTTCAGAGTGTTGTTGGTCTTAGAGTAACACAAGGAAAGGTTAATTCTTGCTACACTTGTGCAGGCAGCATTTACAGAACACATTTAACACAAGCAGTTTGACAACAGGTTTGAAAGGGTTTTTCATTTAATTTCATTTTCAGCTGCTTCTAGAACTCACTGTCAGCTGCCAGGGGGTTGCAGTTGATTACAACTTTCTGATTTATCCTTTCAAGAGGAACTCGTTACTTTTGCAGACAATGCAATGCTATGCCAGCTCCTTCCAGCAAGGGAAGACTGCAGTGGGAACAGGAGAGAAAGCTATGAAAAATGCATTTGAATTCAGCTGCTTTGTAAGGTCATACAAATGAGGAACTAGCCATCATGTATCAATTCCATATCCACAACACAAACACACAAGCTCTAAAGGAAAGAATCTTGAATTTATTAGTTCTCCCTCGCACCAAAAACACCCTTAAAACCAGGCTTAGCATCTCAAAGTGATAATTCTTGCCCCCCAGTTTCTGTAGAGCCAACTAGTCTCCACACGCAGTTCTCCTGCCAAAAGACAGTTTGCCGTGGCTGGGAAAGTAAATGAAGTTGTTCAGATACGGCCTGAAAACTTGCACTTAGAACTGGAGCCCCTTGGCCTTCAGCAGACCCTCCCTCTGACATCTGAATACAGACAGTTGATTCAAATTTTCTTTTTCATTATCTTAAATAATTTGTTCCCTGTCGGGTACACAGCCTCACGGGGCTCATTTAGACAAACTGGAAGGATCCTTGGGGCCCTGTTTTCAGAGAGCAACAGGTCTTGTGATTTCTCACTGCATACATCCCCTCTGGTGGCAGCACTCAAATTCCAGCTGGAGCACAGAGACTGGTGGCTCAGCTTTTTGCAGCCATACCTTTTGCAATGGCTGAGCTGAATTAGGAGCTGCTTCCACCAGCACCAGTGTCCCTGCTTAGATCTGATGCTCTTTCATCCCATATTCAAGCTAAAGCAAAGCCATCGGAGACATCTTAAAGAAGCGGGGCTCAAGTGCCCAACAAGATCCCCAAACTATCATCTTTATTGACCTCAAAAGGCAAGTAAATCATTCTGTGTCATCTTTATAAACTGTAGGATTTCTGTGGCACCTAAACCAGCTGGCAGAGCATCCCAAATTTTAAGAGATTAATAGATACTATCCAGTCTCTTGACATAGAATAACCCCAAATTTAATGGCAACTGTGTGACCAGAGACACAGGAGTGGGAATAAAATGAAGAATAGTTTATTACATTAATTCGTAATTAATTATTATTCCAACAATGTTCTGACATTTTAAGAGAAGTTTTCTCTGTATTAAATGAACAAGTACACATGTCATTGCCCTTTGGACCTCCCTGTTATCAACAAGAAAACTCAGGTCTATAATAGGCATTATATTGGCTATTCCAAAGAAAAAAAGAGTGAGGATAGTTGATTTTCCCAAGCACAGGTGAATCTCTGCAGACATAAGTCAAAGGCAACTGGATGACTGGCCACTAATCCTACCCTTTCCACATTTGTTTGATTGCAGCAGTGTGGAGAGCTACAATCAGAAATGCCCAAAGTCTGCATTTCCCCTCACTGGTGATG
The DNA here is from genome assembly GCA_033459285.1 of Clamator glandarius. NCBI lineage: Eukaryota > Metazoa > Chordata > Aves > Cuculiformes > Cuculidae > Clamator > Clamator glandarius. The sequence continues at coordinate 50,063 of JAUNZM010000668.1, read as the reverse complement.
CAGCTTTTATACACTCTATGTAAACCCCCATAGCCCTGTTCCTCAAAGCCACCACCATGGCATATCACTATTTAGTCCATCTCAAAGCTTCACTTTGCTATCAAAATTCCCTTGCACGTTTTCTGTGTAGACTAAATTACACAACAATTTATAACAAACTGATGCAGAGAAATCTCATTACCTGAAGTGTGTCAGGCACCAGTATAAATACCAAAGCCATTTGTTACTGATATCTTTAGTAAGATCTTCTAGAAAAAGCCTAACAATCAAATCCCCACACCACAATGTCTCATAGAAAAGACACAATGAGGAACTTGCACATCAACTACTTTGCTTACTAAATTTACAATAAAATCGCTTACTGGAAGTAAGGAAAGGAAGCGTTACAGACAACATTAGGAGTACTACAGTGACATCTGGTTTGTGCTTTCATCATTTCAGGTGATGGGACTAAGATCTAGAGGGGCTTAAGATACAGACAACAGAGAAAAAAAGTGATTTTTATCCTCCAGAAAGATCTTCCTTTCTAAGTTGAAGAGCGTTCCACTACAGGGGTCATGTTTTGAAGAAGGGGTAGTAAGCTCAGATGAGGGACAATCTTCCCAGACTCTCTAAGAACAGCATATGGAACCTTAATCACAAACCTCCTGAGATTTCTCTCCCAATGCCAGAGCCAGCACAATTGCACCCAGATACTGAAGTGTAAGCGCCTGCCATGTTTCCACAGGATGACCTTCATTCTCCTAAATCTGTGGTCTACGCAGTACAGAGGACAGATCTCTGAAAAGCGACACCTGCCTTTTGCTACTTCACCATCTGCTCATGGGATGAAATGGTAACTTGATCAGCTTTCAAACAGTGGCCATCTGCAATTCCAGCCTGGCGGCTCTATGACTGCATTAGCAAATGTATCTGTTTGCAATTCAAACGTCTTTTCAAAGCTTTTTTTTCTCCTCCTAGAGATAGACCGCCAAGGATTTATTGCCATTTCATTTTTGTTTTCTTAACTAGAAAAGTACCTCTGATCAAAAACTGGAAATAAATACTTTCTTCTGAAGTTTAAACCCTATAATCAATTTATTCTAGTGAATCTAAAAGTATCTTTTGTCAGGAGTTAGGATGTGAATGTCTTATTTTGTTGGAGCTGGCATGGGAGAAGAGTGCTAGATTTTTCTTTCTTTCTTTCTTCTACTGCATTTTGCATCTGATTAGCTTTTAGTGTTAAAAGTCACCTTAATTTGAACAAATACTTTGTCTGTCTACTACAGGGAATTACCCCATGGAGAGTCAATGTAGATGTAGAAGCATTTATTTTTGGAAGCAGTAAATCCAGATCAAGTTGAACAGCAGAGAAAGGTTAACCACAGATTTGATCTTTGGCAAGTAGGATTAGTTTTTGAGGAATCTAGAAGGTTTCCCAGGACAAGACTCTAAAAATAAGCCTGTATGACATTTCATGTAGAAGACAATCTTAGTTACAACGATAGGTGAATGTTCTTTTTCTCTGCCATTATCACAAATATTGAGAAAAAATGAGTACTTAAGGTGGCTAATAAATCATGGATTCCTGCCATGTCCTCTCCCTCGCACCAGGGAGCAGCAGCAGCCCAGAAAAAGCAGGCAGGATCACACCACTGCCAGGTGGCAGCTCCCTCAGTGCCACCTTCTGCAAAGAACTGTCTTGGAGTGACTTTGCTCACTGGCTTGCTGATACTCAGATACCAAAGGAAGCAACAAAATCCCTCCCTGGTATCTTCATTTAGTATCTTTTGATTAATACCTCCTGTATTTCCAGTGTAGAAATCCCAAATAAGCCTGACACAACTGGGAACATAATCCACTGGCCAAGTCTCAACCCTCATCCTTTTGCAGATCTCTTCTGGAGAGCTTTAGCTCACAGCAGTTCCTCGTGGTCTTGGGTGAATAATTCTCTCATCCAGGAACTGGTTTGACAGGCAAGAGAGAGTTTTTGTTAAACAAGTCCTGGCAGAAGGTCTGGTTAAGAAATTGGGCAACTCCTGACAACCAAAGTAGAAACTCATTAAATAGTACCTAGTGCATAACAATCATTGGTGTTAGTGACTTCAAGAAAGAAAGAAATAAAGAAAGAAGCAGACAAAAAGAAAAGAAAGAAGTGGACAAAACAAAGAATATTGGAGAACATCAAAGAAGGACGATGGAAGTCGAAGAAGGCGAAACAAGGGCGGGAGACGGCGGGAGACATTCAGGGAAATCAGAGAAGGTCAAAGAAGGTGGGAGACAGAGGGAGCAGGAGGATGCGCAGAACAAGTCCCGGAACAGGGAGCCAAGAAAACGGAAGATGGCTCAAAACCCCTCCCTGCTATCCCCATCCCACCTCCCGCTTCCCAACTCTGGCCCCCCAACTTAGCTTTCAGAGGGCCACCATTGAAGCCGTCCTTGGCCAAAGCAGCTCAAATCACATCGGACCACGGAAATAATGCGGCAGTCACCGGCTTCCTCTTCAGCATCTGCAAGAGAAAAACCAAACAGAAAAACACCGTGCCAACCCGAGGCACCACACTGCTCGCTGCCGACATCTTGTACTACGCCACCTCACCCACTGCAAAACTGCCAGTGCATCCTGCTCACCTGCCCCTCACTCGCTCAAACATCAGGAGCGGCAGCTTTCACGGCCTGGGGCACCAGCAGTGCCAAGAGGCAGAATTGCTCTTGTGCCGACGATAAATTGGGCGTCCCACACACTCCTCCTCATGATGAGCCAATCTCTCCCCAGACAATCACCCTGTTCCAGAAGCTCCCTGACCAGCACCTGCCAAAACAAAAAACACCCAGCTGAGTCGCTACAGAGTACTTGGCTCTTGGACAACCACCTCACCTTCTCACACCGTTTGTTGACAAGAAGCTTGGCCTCTCGGAGTCCACATGCCGAACCTGCAAGAAGAGATGTGCTTAGACACAATTCAAATACACAGGCAGCTCCCAGCGAATCCCATCTCCCGCTACCTTACCTTGACCGCTCGGCCACCGAGCCTCCTCCATCACCTTGGGCTGCCACGTCGAGGACGCGCTCCACCTGGAAACCACAAGTGGTAAAGCACAGCCGTACCTTCACTGACTTGAAGACACGGGCACGACAACCGTTGCTTCACACAAGTCACCACCGGTGCTCTCCTCACCCAAGCCAGCTCCTCTGACACTCTACCGCTCTGCCCATTGCCCCGTGCCTTCAAAGCAAAACCAAAACCCATTACCTAGTCGTATAGCCACCGGTCCCCCCTTCCCACCTGCACCACAGCGGACCCACCTCACCAGGGCACTCTACCTGCACGCAGCTCCATCCGTGCCCCTCAGCGCGCAGTTCAGTCCTCTACATCTGAAAAACACAACAGCAAAGAAGTCACCCAGACGCTCGGCAACCACCTGAGAATTCCAAGCCCCTGGCCTACTTTAACTGAGACCACCTCTACTGCGTATTACAGCCAGGCAAAGCTACTCCACAACCAAACCTGAACGTTAAGTACCACTTCCTTGCCGTTCCAACTCCTTCGCTACTGCTCCCACTGGCTCTGCGACACAGTTTTGGTCGTCCCCCACCGTGGCTACAGGGACTAGCAGAAACTACCCTCCGCACCCACCACACCTAGGGCTCCTACTTCTGCAAAGTAATGCACGCACCTAGACTGCAACATCTAGTCACGTGAAAACGTAAAGCACACAATCGGGCCACTATACCTCTGCAGACTCTCATCACCTCCTCTACGCACCGGGCAGAGCAGCTCCAACCAGACACAAATACACTTACAACACCAACACACAAGACCCACGTAGTGAACCGGGGACAACAGAAAATTCGCGGTCAACCAGGAGGACTCCTGGATCACGTATGCCAATGGGCAAGGCAACGGACAGGGCTCCGAGGGAGAACCTACGGCAGCCCTGGAAAAGCAAAGAACCGTGCATGGTTCCCAAGATACGTGGACTCAACGGGCAAGATGAAGGGGCAAGAAGCCCCTTCTAAAGACATAAAGATGCGGAGGATGCACGGAACATGTCCCAGAACAAGGATCCAAGTAAACGGAAGACGGCTATCCTGGATGGTGAGGCAGGCCGCAAGGACACAGAGCAAAAGATGACTGACCAGATGCTTCAAGAGTGATCCACGGTTTAGGAATGCAAAGAAAGGAAAGCCATGCCCCATTGACACTGCCTTGATCAGTACGAGCTTTCGGGACCATGGACATTGCTCCCAAGGCATTTCTAGCATACCTTGAGCACAAAAGAGGACATCGAGACCTTCAGAAGATTTCAGACCGACATGGCACGAGGTCTACACATACTAGACAACAACAGATACAGGCTGGAACTGCCCTGCCCACGCAGGGTTTGGGCTCCAAAGTAGGCCCCTCTGCCTTCACCCGCTCACGGAGCACTCTCACAGCACAGCTCTCTCTCCTCTAGGCTACCCACAAAACCCCTCCCTTCTATCCCCACCCACCTCCCGCTCCCCAACTCTGGTCCCTCAACTTAGTTTTCAGAGGGCCACCACTGAAGCAGTCCTTGGCCGTAGCAGCTCAGATCACATCGGCTAATGGAAATAATCCTGCAGTCACTGGGTTCCTCTTCAGCATCTGCAAGAAAAAAAAATCAAACAGAAAAACACAGTGCCAAATCCCAATATCGACCCAGGCTTTAGGAGCACGATGCAAGAAAAGTAGTGCCCAATCAACAGTGCATTTATAAGTACGAGCATTCAGGACCCTAGATATGGCACTCGAGGCCTCTCCGTCATGCTGTAAAGGATCCTTTATTACAACGGTATGTGGCCAAAACTGAGAGGATGTACGTTAAAGAATCTCCTTTTAAATGCCTAAAGACACAAGACGCATGGAAGATGTATCAGGTTAACAGGGATCCTTGAACCTGTATGACTTAGCGATTTTGGCCTCCAAAATGGGCTGCAAGGCTTCAGGAAAAGACGGCTGATTAGAAGTTTTGAAAATGTGAAGTTAATCCCCACTTAGGTTGTGATGCAATAAGAACGGTGCCTAATTGGTATTGTATCTGTGAGTACAGGCATTCAAGACCCTCGAGATGCTGCTCGAGTCATATGCTGCATTCCTTTAAAGCAAAGGAGACATCAAGGGTTAAGAAACACGAAAGAGAAACAGAATATAAAGCACAGACAAGCTGGAACTGCCCTGCCCGGAACATGCTAGCTTTGGGCTGGGAAGTAACACCCTCTAGCTCTCCCTGCCCAAAGGGAACACTCCCTGCACAGCCCTCTCCCCTAGGCTACTTTTAAAACCCCTCCCTGCCATTCCCAGCCTTCTCCCCTCTGTCACACCCCACCCCTGCCCCCGGCCCTCAACTTAACTTTCAGACCACAGGGAGACTTCCTCAGCAGAAACACACTCCAAGAGCATCAGCTCCCTAGGAGGATCCTACAGTTGCCAGGTTCTGCTTTGCCATCGGCAAGAAAACCAAAGAGAAAACTAAAATAGTGCCAACGGTCAGCATTGCACTGATCAAAGTCAGCACCTCACGTGACCTTACAGCTCTGCCTAACTGCCATGTTCTTCCACTCACTTGCTCCATAGCAGTTCTGTCAGATGCTGCAGCTGTTTTCACCCAGAGTAGTTAAATTAAGAGAATTCCTGTCACACCTGTAAGAAATCTGTCCCATGCTCCTTCTCCCTACTACCAAGTTCATCTCAACTGCTCCTCCCATTGCCAAGGTGGCCCGCACAGTGACTACCAAGCCAAAAGTAAATACTATGTTGCCAAATAATACTTTGCTTTTCTAGACATACTTAATTTCCTCCTCACAGTCAGCCCCACAATAATAAGAATAAGCCTGTCTACCTCACCTGTGCCCCAAAATTCCATGCTGTCTGCTTGCCTCTCCTCCTCACTGCTTAAGTTGTAGGACTGGTAGTGGCGATACCCAGGACAAAAGAAAGATGAGCCATGGAGATCCAAACTCTTGGAAGTTACCAGACTTCAGTCCCACGAGTGAACAAAAAGAACTTGAGAAAACATTCTTATTGAAAACCAGTAAATATTATTAACACGGAAGACCTAAAAACACAGTACACTCACCACCCAGCAATGGAGACTGGAATTACAGATGCAGTCAGCCAATGAACTCTCACAACAGTGGGATTTGACTACTCTAAGACCTAAACTGGAAAATCAATGACCATAAACAATCACAACGGATAATATGGACAAGGTAACAACTGCTGTGAGCAATAATCGAGCAAACCTCACTGGTAAGTTCAGGAAAAATCCAGAACTCTACTAAATAAGGGAGGCTTGCATACCTACAGAGCAGATGAAGAAGAGTTGCTCAGCTGCTAACTGGTACAAGCCAAAATAACATCCCGTCTCTTCCCCAAGGAATGCAAGGGAAACAAGGAGCAGAATCCTGCACTGTAGATAGGTAGCAAGTCCATACCTTTAAGTAGCAAGGCCTCTGATTTTTATAGAATCACTAGGTTGGAAAAGATCTACTGAATCATTGGGTCCAACCATTTCTATCAGTCACTAAACTGTGTCCCTCACCACCTCACCCAAACTACCTTAACCTGCTTTAAAGCTAGGATGAATTGAAACAGCAACAAAGCCCTAAACTCAAGAAAAAACTAAATGACCTCCTGAGGCAAGGCCAGTGGCTTATATACCTCCTGGGCCTTCCCACCCACCACCTGTGAATGGGGTGTGGTGAACCTCCTCACAGGTATAAATAGGGCCTGGGGAGCAGCTGGGTTTTATTAACTCTGCTTTTCATTCTCAGTTAGAGCAACACTACTATATGTCTGAAAGTATCCTTATGAAAAATAACAGTCTGTGTGCTTTCACTGCAATATTACTTGTTATGACAGTGATGGGACTAGGTAGGAAACATTTTAGAACTGGACTTTTTGGTTCCTTTCATTTATTGTGTTGCTATAATTTTTGTCCACTGGTATCCCTATATCCCTATTCTTTTATTTTTTTGTGCTCTTTTCTCTCCTCCTTTTTTTCCCAGGCTTCAGCATCTGTTCTCTGCCTATACTTCTTTTTCCCTTTTCCATCATTGTCCCAATCTGCATTCCTTATTCTTTTCCCCTGCAATTTCACTGGCTTGATCCTTGCAGTTTGTTTTTTCTCTGCAAATGCCTTGCTTTTCTTTCTCTCTCTCTTGCTTTCTCTCTCTCTTGCTTTCTCTCTCCTTCTGTATTGTTCGCTGTTGCTGTTCTAGCTTTTAAATTCACTCTGCATCTTGATGCTCTCCTTTGCTCATTTTGCTGTTTCAGAATTTTTGTGCTAGTCCCTGCCCTTTTCTATAATCTTCTGTCTGTAGGGCTCCTAGTTCCTCTCAAACAAGTCAAATCTTTTTTATGTACACATATGGCTTTATAAGATCCCTAGGCTGAAATGTTCTGCTGAACTGCTGCTGCAAAGATCCGTGTGTTGATATCTACAAGATGTCTGAAGTAGGAGAGCTTTAGGGTATTTTCTTCCTCTTTCCCCCTCCCTTCCCCAGCGCTCTGTAACTTAGAGGCATGGGACCCTAGCTGGCTGACTTTGTGGACGTGCCTGGGAGTCATAGGCTCCTGAAACTGGAGCCTGCCTAATGATGTTGGGGCAGTAATTGTATTGAGTTAGTTCTGTGAGAGGAAGAGCCACAATTCAGTTGATAAAAGCACAGGCTGTCTCTGTCTCTGATGTAAATATAGGAGTTTTGGAGCCTTTCCTCTTATGTCTGGGGTTTGCTATTACAGCTTCTCTGTGACGGCTATATTGTTCTTCTCAGCCTGGACATTTTAGCCTGATGACTACGCAAAAGGTGTGGCTGTATGCGATGGTAAGGCTGTTGGGAGATGGGCATGAAGAGGATGAATAACAAGGAGTTGAAAATGCCCTTTTGAGTTTGCTGCTTCGTTGGCTGCTGAGAAATAGCACAGTTTCTGTGATTTTGCTACTGTATGAAACATATCAAAGGTGCTTAATCAAAGCTCAATTCTATCTAAATGGTGCATGAGAATATGATTACATAATGCACAGAATCATAGAATCACCAGGTTGGAAAAGACCCATTGGATCATCGAGTCCAACCATTCCTATCAAATACTAAACTGTGTCCCTCAGCACCTCATCCACCTGTCCCTTAAACCCCTCCAGGGAAGGGGACTCAACCCCTCCCTGGGCAGCCTCTGCCAGTGCACAATGACCCTTTCTGTCAACATTTTTTTCCTAATGTTCAGCCTGAACCTCCCCTGGTGGAGCTTGAGGCCATTCCCTCTTGTCCTGTCACTTGGCAGAAGAGCCCAGCTCCCTCCTCTCCACAACCTCCCTTCAGGTAGTTGTAGAGAGCAATGAGGTCTCCCCTCAGCCTCCTCTTCTCCAGGCTAAACACCCCCAGCTCTCTCAGCCGCTCCTCATAAGGCCTGTTCTCCAGCCCCTTCACCAGCTTTGTTGCCCTTCTCTGGACTCGCTCCAGAGCCTCAACATCCTTCTTGTGGTGAGGGGCCCAGAACTGAACACAGGACTCGAGGTGCGGTCTCACCAGTGCCGAGTACAGGGGGAGAATAACCTCCCTGGACCTGCTGGTCACGCCGTTCCTGATACAAGCCAGGATGCCATTGGCCTTTTTGGCCACCTGGGCCACTGCCGGCTCATGTTCAGTCGGTTGTCAACCAGCACCCCCAGGTCCTTCTCTTCCTGGCAGCTTTCCAGCCAGGCTTCTCCTAGTCTGTATTTCTGCTTAGGGTTGTTGTGCCCCAAGTGCAGGACCCGGCATTTGGCCTTGTTAAGCCTCATGCCATTGGACTCTGCCCAGCGGTCCAGCCTGTTCAGATCCCTTTGCAGAGCCTCCCGACCCTCCAGCAGATCGACACTTCCTCCCAGCTTGGTGTCATCCTCAAACTTGCTAAGGGAGGACTCGATGCCTTCATCCAGGTCGTTGATAAAGACATTAAACAGGACTGGACCCAGGACTGAGCCCTGGGGAACCCCACTTGGAACTGGCCCCCAGCTGGAGCTAACTCCATTTCCCACCACTCTCTAGGCCCGACCATCCAACCAGTTTTCCACCCTGGAGAGTGTGCACCTGTGCAATCCAGAGGTGACAGTTTCTGAACCAGGATGCTGTGAGAGAGAGTAAAATATTCACTGTACTCTGGACAAGATTTTAACAAGGATTATCGATACTTAATGGATGAATAATGTATATGCAGTTAACGTATATAATTTAAATCAAGCCTAGCCGAGCTACTTACATAAAAATTGCCCAATTAGTTACTTAGCTATTGCAGAAAAAGTTTTCCTCTGCTGCCAGAGGATGCTTTGCTTACAGCCAGATAAGGCTTTCTATTTTTCCTTCTGCTAAGCTATCGAGTTGCTTCTTTCAGTTAACTCTGCTATATGCCCAAGGGATAAAAATCACCTTACCCGAAAAGCATACAGAAGTTAGTCTAAGTCCAAACAGTTGCACTAAAGCTTCATACAAGCGGTCGATCTGTCCAAGCTAACAAAGAAGGGGGCATCCAACCCATATTGAGAGCATATGGAAATTATCCTTCTCGAGATGCAAAAGCCACTGAAATCTTCATTGAATTTAAGTTCTCAAAGAGACGAAACAGCATTTTTTTTTACTCCAGATGAATTTAAAGGTAAGAAAATAAGTGTATATATTAGCTGAGCTGACAAGGCAGAAAAACGCGGTAAACTTTGCTAAAGCCATATTTGAAGAAATTGGGATGAGCAGTTTTTGAAAACCTGTCCACATGCAGAGTAGAAAAGTTTTAGTAGCTAACAGAGGAAGATGGCGAGCGCAAGTATAATCCTTTGGGAAAAAAAACTACCGGTGTTCTCTTAAATGTGGAAATACCCGTATCCTGGGATAATCGACTCCTTGACCTTTGGCATTTGAGCTCATTTCTCTCAAGGTACAGTAATTATGTCATAAACCTAAACCACCCAACCATGTTGCAACTTACAATTATTAAAACTTTATTAGTCTTAACTGAGCAGACAGAGAAGTACGGGGAAGAAGGTGGGAGCAGGTGGGAGAACGACGAAGAAGGTTGGAGAAAGTCAGAGGAAGTCGGAGAAGGTAAAAGAAGGTCAAAGAATATCGGAGAAAGTCAGAGAAGGTCAAAGACGGTTGAAGAAGGTCGAAGAAGGTCGGAGAAAGACGAAGAAAGTCAAAGAAGGTTAAAGAAGGCCAAAGAAGGCCATACTAGGCCAAAGTAGGCCAAATAAGGTCAAAGAAGACCGGAGAAGGTCAAAGAAGGCCGGAAAAGTTCAAAGAAGGCCTGAGAAGTTTAATGAAGATCAGGGAATTTTGAAGAAGTTCGGAGAAGGTCAAAGAAGCTCAGAGAAGGTCAGAGAAGGCCAAAGAAGGCCAAAGGTCAGAGAAGGCCAAAGAAGGCAGGAGATGGACATAGAAGGCCAGAGAAAGCCAAAGAAGGATGGAGAAAGTCAAAGAAGGTCAGAGAAGATCAGAGAGGGTCGAAGAATGTCAAAGAAGGTCGGTGAAGATCAGAGAAGGTCAGAGAAGTTCAAAAAAGGTGAAGAAGGCAAAATAAGGCAAAATAAGGCCAAAGAAAGCCAAAGAAGGCCGGAGAAGTTCGGTGAACATCAGAGAAGGTCAAAGAAATTCGGAGAAGTCCAAAGAAGGCCAAAGTAGGCCGGAGAAAGTCAAAGAAGTTGACAGAAGGTTGGAGAAGGTCGGAGAAGGCCAAAGAAGGCCAGAGAATGTCAAAGAAGGTCAAAAAAGGTCAAAGAAGGTCAGAGAAGGTCGAAGAAGTTCAGAGAAGTTCGAAGAAGGTCAGAAAATGTCAGAGAAGGTCATAGAAGTCCAAAGAAGGCGAAAGAAGGCCAAAGAATGCCAAAGAAGGCAGGAGAAGGTCAGAGAAGTTCAGAGAAGTTCAGAGAAGTTCAGAGAAAGTGGAAGAAGGTAGACAGAGGTGGAAGGAGGTGGAAGGAGGTGGGAGAAGGTGGGAGAATGTGGGAGAATGTGGGAGAATGTGGGAGAAGTTCGGAGAAAGCCAAAGAAGGTCAAAGTACATAGTAGATGGTCGAGAAGGTCAAAGAATGCCAGAGAAGTCCAAAGAAGGCCAAAGAAGGCCAGCGAAGGCTGAAGAAGTTCAAAGAAGTTTGAAGAAGGTCGGAGAAGGTCAGAGAAGGTCAGAGAAGGCCAAAGAAGGCCGAAGAAGTTTGAAGAGGGTCAAAGAAGGTCAGAGAAGGCCCGGGAAGGCCGAAGAAGTTCAAAGAATGACGAAGAAGGTCAGAGAAGGCCAAAGAAGGCCCGAGAAGGCTGAAGAAGTTCAAAGAATTACGAAGAAGGTCAGAGAAGGTGGAAGAAGGCGAAAGAAGGCGGAAGAAAATTGGAGAAGTTCGCTGAAGTTCGGAAGTTGAAGGCCAAAGGTCAAAAAATATCGGAGAAGTCGGAGAAAGTCAAAGAAGGTCAAAGAAGGTCGGAGAAGGTGGGAGACAGTGGGAGGCGTTGGGAGGCGGAGGGAGCAGGTGGGAGAAGGTCGGAGAATGTCAAAGAAGCTCAAAGAATATCAGAGAAGGTTGAAGAAGGTCAAAAAAGGTCAAACAAGGCCAGAGAAGCTCGGAGAAGGCCGAAGAAGGTTGAAGGAGGTCAAAGAAATTCATAGAAGTCCAAAGAAGGCCAAGGAGGGCTGGAGAAGGACAAAGAAGGCCAAAGAGGGCCAGAGAAGGTCGAAGAAGGTCGAAGAATGCCAAAGAAGATCAGAGAATTTCAAAGAAGGTCAGAGAAAGCCAATGAAGTTCGAAGAAGCTAGAGGAAGCCTGGAGAAATCTGGAGAAGGACGGAGAAGGCTGAAGAAGGTCGGTGAACATCAGAGAAGGTCGAAGAAATTCAGAGAAGGCCAGAGAAGGCCAAGGAAGGCCAGAGAAGGCCAGAGAAGGACAAGGAAGGCCAGAAAAAAACAAGGAAGGCCACAGAAAGCCAGAGAAGGCCAGAAAATGCTAAAGAAGGCCAAAGAAGGCAACAGAAGGCCAAAGCAACCCAAAGAGGCCAAAGAAGTCCAGAGAAGGACAATGAGGCCAAAGAGGCCAAAGAAGGGCAATGAGGCCAAGGAGACCAGAGAGGCCAGAGAAGGCGAAAGAGGGACAGAGAGGACCAAAGAGACCAAAGAGGCCAAAGAAGAACAAAGAGGCCAAAGAAGGATAGAGAAGGCCAAAGAAGGCCAGAGACGGCCAAAGAAAGCCAGAGAATGCCACAGAAGGCCAAAGAAGACCAGAGAAGGCCAAAGAAGGCCCAAGAAGGCCAAAGATGGCCAGAGAAGACCAGAGAAAACCAAAGAAGGTCAAAGAAGGCCACAGAAGACTAAAGAGGCCAAAGAAGGAAAGAGAAGGCCACAGAAGGCCAAAGAATGCCACAGAAAGCCAAAGAAGGCCAAGAGGGCCAAAAAAGTCTAGAGAAGGCCACAGAAGGCCATAGAAGGCGAATGAAGGCCAAAGAAGGCCAAAGAAGGCCAAGTAGGCCAAAGAAGGCAACAGAATGCCAAAGAATGCCAAAGCATGCCAAAGCAGGCCAAAGAGGCCAAAGACGGCCAGGGAAGACCAAAGAAGGCCACAGAAGGCCAAAGAAGGCCAGAGAAGGCCACAGAAGGCCATAGAAGGCGAATGAAGGCTAATGAAGGCCACAGAAGGCCAAAGAAGTCCTAAGAGGCCACAGAAGGCCACGGAAGGCTGGAGAAGGTCAAAGAAGGCCACAGAAAGCCAAAGAGCCAAATAAGGCCAGAGAAGGCCAAAGGATTCCAAAGAAGGCCACAGAAGGCCAAAGAAGGCCACAGAAGGCCAAAGAAGGCCAACGAAGCCACAGTAGGCCAAGGAAGGCCAGAGAAGGCCAAAGAGGCTAAAAAACGAAAAAAAAGGCCAAAGAGGCCACAGAAGGCCAAAGAGGGCCCGAGAGGCCAAAGAAGGCTGGAAAAGGCCAAAGAAGGCCAAAGAAGACCAAAAAGGCCAGAGAAGGCCAAAGAGGCTAAAGAAGGCCAGAGAAGGCCAGAGAAGGCCAAAGAAGGCCAAAGAAGGCCAAAGAAAGCCAGAGAATGCCAAAGAAGGCCAAAGAGCCCACAGAAGGCCAAAGAATACTGGAGAAGGCCACAGAAAGACAAGGAAGGACAGCGAAGGCCAAAGAAGGCCGGAGGAGGCCAAGGAGGCTAAAGAAGGCCAAAGAATGCCCAATAAACCAAAGAAGGCCAAAGAGATCACAGAAGGTCAAAGAAGGCCAGAGAAGGCCACAGAAGGCCAAAGAATTTCAAAGAAGGCCAAAGAGGCTAGAGAAGGCCAAAGATGGCCAAAGCAGGCCAAAGCATGCCAAAGAATTCCAAAGAATTCCAAAGAAGGCCACAGAAGGCCACAGAAGGCCAAAGATGGCTAAAGAAGGCTAAAGAGGCCAAAGAGGCCAAAGAAAGCCAAAGAAGATAAAGAAGGTGACAGAAGGCCAAAGCAGGTCAAAGCAGGCCAAAGAAGGCCGAAGAAGGCTACAGAAGTACAAAGAAGGCCAAAGAAGGCCATAGAACGAAAGAGAATGCCACAGAAGGACCAAGAGACCAAAGAAGGTGAAAGAACGCCAAAGAATGCCCACAGAAGGTCACAGAAGTCCAAAAAAGGCCAAAGAATGCCAAAGAAGGCTAAAGAAGGCTAAAGAGGTCAAAGAGGCAAAAGAATGCCAAAGAGGCCAAAGAAGGCCAGAGAAGACCAAAGAAGGCCACAGAAGGTGAAAGAAGGCCCGAGAAGGCCACAGAAGGCCAGAGAACACCACAGAAGGCCACAGAAGTCCAACGAAGACCAAAGAAGTCCAAGTAGGCCAAATAAGGCCAAAGAAGGCCAAAGAAGGACACAGAAGGCCACAGAAGACCAAAGAAAGCCAAAGTAGGCCAAAGCAGGTCACAGAAGACCAAAGCAGGCCAAAGTAGGCCAAAAAAGACCAAAGAGGCCAGAGAAGGCCAAAGAAGGCCAAAGAAGTTGAAAGAAGTTCAAAGAAGGCCACAGAAGACCAAAGAGGCCAAAGAAGGAAAGACAAGGCCACAGAAGGCTAAGAAGGCCATACAAGGTTAAAGAGGCCAAAGAGGCTAAAGAAGGCCAAAGAAGGCTAAAGAACAAAAGACAATGTGACATAAGGCCAAAGAGGCCAAAGAGGCGAAAGAAGGCCAAAGAAGGTCACAGAAGGCCAAAGAAGGCCAGAGAGGGCCAAAGAAGGCCAGAGAGGGCCAAAGAAGGCAATAGAACAAAAGAAAATGTCACATAAGGGCAAAGAGGCCAAAGAAGGCCAAAGAGGCAAGAGAAGGCCAAAGAAGGTCACAGAAGGCCAAAGAAGGCCAGAAAGGGCCAAAGAAGGCAATAGAACAAAAGAAAATGGCACATAAGGCCAAAGAGGGCCAGAGAAGGCCAAAGAGGGCCAGAGAAGGCCAAAGAAGGCCAAAAAAGGCCAGAGAAGGCCAGAGAAGTTGAAAGAAGTTCAAAGAAAGCCACAGAAGACCAAAGAGGCCAAAGAAGGAAAGACAGGGCCACAGAAGGCTAAGAAGGCCATACAAGGTTAAGGAGGCCAAAGAGGCCAAAGAAGGCGTAAGAAGGCCACAGAAGGCCACATTTGGCCATAGAACAAAAGAGAATGCCACAGAAGGCTAAAGAGGACAAAGAAGGTGACAGAAGGCCAAAGCGTGCCAAAAAAAACCAAAGAGGCCAAAGAAGGCCAGATAAGGCCAAAGAAGGCCAGAGAAGGCCAAAGAAGGCCATAGAATTTAAAGAAGGACAGAAAAGGACACTGAAGGCCACAGAAGTACAAAGAAGGTCAAAGAAGGCCAAAGACGGTCAAAGAAGGCCAGAGAATTTCAAAGAAGGCCACAGAAGTACAAAGAAGGCCAAAGAAGGCTAGAGATGGTTAAAGAAGGCCACAGAAGGCCAAAAAAGGCAACAGAACTCCAAAGCAGGCCAAAGGAGGCCAAAGGAGGCGAAAGCAGTCGAAAGCAGGTCAAAGCAGGCCAAATGAGGCCAAAGAAGGCCAAAGCAGGCCAAAGGAGGCCAAAGGAGGCCAAAGCAGGCCAAAGGAGGCCAAAGGAGGCCAAAGCAGGCCAAAGGAGGCCAAAGGAGGCCAAAGGAGGCCAGAGAAGGCCAAAGCCAGCCAAAGGAGGCCAAAGCAGGCCAGAGAAGGCCAAGAAGGCCAGAGAAGGCCAAAGAAGGCCAAAGCAGACCAAAGAAAAACAAAGAAGGCTAGAGAAGGCCAAAGTAGGCCAAAGAAGGCCACAGAATGCCATAGAGGTCCAAAGCAGGCCAAAGAATTCCAAAGAAGGCCACAGAAGACTAAAGAGGCCAGAGAAGGCCAAAGAAGGCCAAAGAAGGCTAAAGAAGACTAAAGACGCCAAAGAGGCCAAAGAAGGCCAGAGAAGAAGAAGGATAAAGAAGGCTACAGAAGGCCACAGAAGTTCACAGAAGGCCACAGAAGGCCAAAGAAGGCCAAAGAAGTCCAGAGAATTTCAGAGAAGGCCACAGAAGTACAAAGAAGGCCAAACCAGGCTAGAGATGGTTAAAGAAGGCAACAGAAGGCCAAAAAAGGCAACAGAACTCCAAAACAGGCCAAAGGAGGCCAAAGGAGGCGAAAGCAGTCGAAAGCAGGTCAAAGCAGGCCAAATAAGGCCTAAGAAGGTCAAAGCAGGCCAAAGGAGGACAAAGGAGGCCAAAGCAGGCCAAAGGAGGCCAAAGGAGGCCAAAGAAGGCCAAAGAAGGCCAAAGAAGGCCAGAGAAGGCCAGAGAAGGCCAGAGAAGGCCAGAGAAGGCCAGAGAAGTCTAAAGAAGGCCAGAGAAGGCCACAGAAGGCCAAAGAATTCCAAAGAATTCCAAAGAAGGCCAAAGAGGCTAGAGAAGGCCAAAGCAGGCCAAAGAATTCCAAAGAAGGCCACAGAAGACTAAAGAGGGCACAGGACGCCAGAGAAGGCCAAAGAAGGCCAAAGAAGGCTAAAGTAGGCTACAGAAACCTAAAGAGGCCAAAGAAAGCCAAAGAGGCCAAAGAAGGCCAGAAAAGAAGAAGGACAAAGAAGGCCACAGAAGGCCAGAGAAGGCCAGAGAATGCCAGAGAAGGCCACAGAAGTACCAAGAAGGCCAAAGACGGCTAGAGATGGTAAAAGAAGGCCACAGAAGGACACAGAAGGCAACAGAATGCAGAAGCAGGCCAAAGCAGGGTAAAGCAGGGCAAAGCAGGTCAAAGAAGGCCAAAGCAGGCGAAAGCAGGCCAAAGCAGGCCAAAGAGGACTAGAGAGGGTCAGAGCTGCCACAGAATGCCAAAGAGGCCAAAGAAGGCCAGAAAGGCCACATTTGGCCAAAGAACAAAATGAATGCCACAGAAGGCCAAAGAGGACAAAGAAGACGACAGAAGGCCAAAGAAGGCCAAAGCATGCCAAAGAAAACCAAAGAGGCCAAAAAAGGCCAGAGAAGGCCAAGAAGGCCAAAGATGGCCAGAGAAGGCCAAAGAAGGTTAAAGAAAGTCAAAGAAGGCCACAGAAGACTGAAGAGGCCAAAGAAGGCCATAGAAGGCTAAACAAGGCCAAAGAAGGCTAAAGAAGGCTAAAGAGGCCAAAGAGGCCAAAGAAGGCCAAAGAAGACCAAAGAGGGCAAAGACGGCCAGAGAAGAACAAAGAAGGACAAAGAAGGCCACAGAAGGCCACAGAGACCAAAGAAGGCCAAAGAAGGCCACAGAAGGCCAAAGAAGGCCAAAGCAGGCCAAAGAATTCCAAAGAAAGCTACAGAAGACTAAAGAGGCCACAGAAGGCCAGAGAAGGCCAAAGTAGGCCAAAGAAGGCCACAGAATGCCATAGAGGGCCAAAGCAGGCCAAAGAATTCCAAAGAAGGCCACAGAAGACTAAAGAGGCCAGAGAAGGCCAAAGAAGGCCAAAGAAGGCTAAAGAAGACTAAAGACGCCAAAGAGGCCAAAGAAGGCCAGAGAAGAAGAAGGATAAAGAAGGCTACAGAAGGCCACAGAAGTTCACAGAAGGCCACAGAAGGCCAAAGAAGGCCACAGAGGCCAAAGAAGTCCAAAGAAGGCCAGAGAATTTCAGAGAAGGCCACAGAAGTACAAAGAAGGCCAAAGAAGGCTAGAGATGGTTAAAGAAGGCCACAGAAGGTCAAAAAAGGCAACAGAACTCCAAAGCAGGCCAAAGGAGGCGAAAGCAGTCGAAAGCAGGTCAAAGAAGGCCAAATAAGGCCAAAGCAGGCCAAAGAAAAACAAAGAAGGCTAGAGAAGGCCAAAGAAGGCCAGAGAAGTCCAAAGAAGGCCAAACAGGCTAGAGAATGCCAAAGCAGGCCAAAGAATTCCAAAGAAGGCCACAGAAGACTAAAGAGGCCACAGGAGGCCAGAGAAGGCCAAAGAAGGCCAAAGAAGGCCAAAGAAGACTAAAGTAGGCTACAGAACGCTGAAGTGGCCAAAGAGGCCAAAGAAAGCCAAAGAGGCCAAAGAAGGCCAAAGAAGGCCAGAAAAGAAGAAGGACAAAGAAGGCCACAGAAGGCCCGAGAATGCCAGAGAATGCCAGAGAAGGCCACAGAGGCCAAAGAAGGCCAAAGAAGGCCAGAGAATTCCAGAGAAGGCCACAGAAGTACCAAGAAGGCCAAAGACGGCTAGAGATGGTAAAAGAAGGCCACAGAAGGACACAGAAGGCCAAAGAAGGCAACAGAATGCAGAAGCAGGCCAAAGCAGGCCAAAGCAGGCCAAAGCAGGCCAAAGCAGGCCAAAGCAGGCCAAAGCAGGCCAAAGCAGGCCAAAGAGGGCTAGAGAGGGTCAGAGCTGCCACAGAATGCCAAAGAGGCCAAAGAAGGCCAGAAAGGCCACATTTGGCCAAAGAACAAAATGAATGCCACAGAAGGCCAAAGAGGACAAAGAAGACGACAGAAGGCCAAAGAAGGCCAAAGCATGCCAAAGCAAACCAAAGAGGCCAAAAAAGGCAGAGAAGGATAAGAA
Organism: Clamator glandarius; assembly: GCA_033459285.1. Classification (NCBI taxonomy): domain Eukaryota; kingdom Metazoa; phylum Chordata; class Aves; order Cuculiformes; family Cuculidae; genus Clamator; species Clamator glandarius. The sequence continues at coordinate 32,113 of JAUNZM010000668.1, read as the reverse complement.
GGCCAAGAAGGCCAAAGATGGCCAGAGAAGGCCAAAGAAGGTTAAAGAAAGTCAAAGAAGGCCACAGAAGACTGAAGAGGCCAAAGAAGGCTAAAGAAGGCTAAAGAGGCCAAAGAGGCCAAAGAAGGCCAAAGAGGGCAAAGACGGCCAGAGAAGAACAAAGAAGGACAAAGAAGGCCACAGAAGGCCACAGAGACCAAAGAAGGCCAAAGAAGGCCAGAGAATTACAGAGAAGGCCACAGAAGGCCAAAGGAGGCCAAAGCAGTCCAAAGTAGGCCAAAGAAGGCCAAAGCAGGCCAAAGATGGCCAAAGAGGGCTCGAGAGGGTCAGAGCAGCCACAGAATGCCAAAGAGGCCAAAGAAGGCCAAAGAAGGCCAGAGAAGGCCAAAGAAGGCCAAAGCAGGCGAAAGAATTCCAAAGAAAGCTACAGAAGACTAAAGAGGCCACAGAAGGCCAAAGTAGGCCAAAGAAGGCCACAGAATGCCATAGAGGGCCAAAGCAGGCCAAAGAATTCCAAAGAAGGCCACAGAAGACTAAAGAGGCCAGAGAAGGCCAAAGAAGGCTAAAGAAGACTAAAGACGCCAAAGAGGCCAAAGAAGGCCAGAGAAGAAGAAGGATAAAGAAGGCTACAGAAGGCCACAGAAGTTCACAGAAGGCCACAGAAGGCCAAAGAAGGCCACAGAGGCCAAAGAAGTCCAAAGAAGGCCAGAGAAATTCAGAGAAGGCCACAGAAGTACAAAGAAGGCCAAAGAAGGCTAGAGATGGTTAAAGAAGGCCACAGAAGGCCAAAAAAGGCAACAGAACTCCAAAGGAGGCGAAAGCAGTCGAAAGCAGGTCAAAGCAGGCCAAATAAGGCCAAATAAGGCCAAAGAAGGCCAAAGCAGGCCAAAGCAGGCCAAAGGAGGCCAAAGGAGTCCAAAGGAGGCCAAAAGAGGACAAAGGAGGCCAAATAGGCCAAAGGAGGCCAAAGCAGGCCAAAGCAGGCCAGAGAAGGCCAAAGAAGGCCGAAGAAGGCCAAAGAAGGCCAAAGAAGGCCAAAGAAGGCCAAATAAGGCAAAAGCAGGCCAAAGAAAAACAAAGAAGGCTAGAGGAGGCCAAAGAAGGCCAGAGAAGTCCAAAGAAGTCCAGAGAAGGCCACAGAAGGCCAAAGAAATCCAAAGAATTCCAAAGAAGGCCAAAGAGGCTAGAGAAGGCCAAAGCAGGCCAAAGAATTCCAAAGAAGGCCACAGAAGACTAAAGAGGCCACAGGAGGCCAGAGAAGGCCAAAGAAGGCCAAAGAAGGCTAAAGAAGGCCAAAGAAGGCCAAAGAAGGCCAAAGAAGGCCAAAGAAGGCCAAAGAGGCCAAAGAAGGCCAAAGAAGGCCAAAGAAGGCCAAAGAAGGCCAGAAAAGAAGAACGACAAAGAAGGCCACAGAAGGCCAGAGAATGCCAGAGAAGGCCACAGAGGCCAAAGAAGGCCAAAGAAGGCCAGAGAATTCCAGAGAAGGCCACAGAAGGCCACAGAAGTACCAAGAAGGCCAAAGACGGCTAGAGATGGTAAAAGAAGGCCACAGAAGGCCAAAAAAGGCAACAGAATGCAGAAGCAGGCCAAAGCAGGGTAAAGCAGGGCAAAGCAGGTCAAAGAAGGCCAAAGCAGGCGAAAGCAGGCCAAAGCAGGCCAAAGAGGGCTAGAGAGGGTCAGGGCTGCCACAGAATGCCAAAGAGGCCAAAGAAGGCCAGAAAGGCCACATTTGGCCAAAGAACAAAATGAATGCCACAGAAGGCCAAAGAGGACAAAGAAGACGACAGAAGGCCAAAGAAGGCCAAAGCATGCCAAAGAAAACCAAAGAGGCCAAAGGAGGCCAAAGAAGGCCAAAGGAGGCCAAAGATGGCCAGAGAAGGCCAAAGAAGGTTAAAGAAAGTCAAAGAAGGCCACAGAAGACTGAAGAGGCCAAAGAAGGCCATAGAAGGCCAAACAAGGCCAAAGAAGGCTAAAGAGGCCAAAGAGGCCAAAGAAGTCCAAAGAGGGCAAAGACGGCCAGAGAAGAACAAAGAAGGACAAAGAAGGCCACAGAAGGCCACAGAGACCAAAGAAGGCCAAAAAAGGCCAGAGAATTACAGAGAAGGCCACAGAAGGCCACAGAAGTACAAAGAAGGCTAGAGATGGTAAAAGAAGGCCACAGAAGGCCACAGAAGGCCAAAGGAGGCCAAAGGAGGCCAAAGGAGGCCAAAGCAGGCCAAAGCAGGCCAAAGCAGGCCAAAGAAGGCCAAAGAAGGCCAAAGAAGGCCAAAGCAGGCCAAAGATTGCCAAAGAGTGCTCGAGAGGGTCAGAGCAGCCACAGAATGCCAAAGAGGCCAAAGAAGGCCAGAGAAGGCCAAAGAAGGCCAAGAAGGCCAAAGATGGCCAGAGAAGGCCAAAGAACGTTAAAGAAATTCAAAGAACGCCACAGAAGTCTGAAGAGGCCAAAGAAGGCCACAGAAGGCCAAACAAGGCCAAAGAAGGCTAAAGAAGGCTAAAGAAGGCCACAGAAGAACAAAGAAGGACAAAGAAGGCCAGAGAAGGCCACAGAAGGCCAGAGAAGTCCAAAGAAGGCCATAGAAGGCCACAGAAGGCCAAAGAATTCCAAAGAAGGCCAAAGAGGCTAGAGAAGGCCAAAGCAGGCCAAAGAATTCCAAAGAAGGCCACAGAAGACTAAAGAGGCCACAGGAGGCCAGAGAAGGCCAAAGAAGGCCAAAGAAGGCTAAAGTAGGCTACAGAACGCTAAAGTGGCCAAAGAGGCCAAAGAAAGCCAAAGAGGCCAAAGAAGGCCAAAGAGGCCAAAGAAGGCCAGAAAAGAAGAAGGACAAAGAAGGCCACAGAAGGCCAGAGAAGGCCAGAGAATGCCAGAGAAGGCCACAGAGGCCAAAGAAGGCCAGAGAATTCCAGAGAAGGCCACAGAAGGCCACAGAAGTACCAAGAAGGCCAAAGACGGCTAGAGATGGTAAAAGAAGGCCACAGAAGGCCAAAGAAGGCAACAGAATGCAGAAGCAGGCCAAAGCAGGGTAAAGCAGGGCAAAGCAGGTCAAAGAAGGCCAAAGCAGGCCAAAGCAGGCCAAAGAGGGCTAGAGAGGGTCAGAGCTGCCACAGAATGCCAAAGAGGCCAAAGAAGGCCAGAAAGGCCACATTTGGCCAAAGAACAAAATGAATGCCACAGAAGGCCAAAGAGGACAAAGAAGACGACAGAAGGCCAAAGAAGGCCAAAGCATGCCAAAGAAAACCAAAGAGGCCAAAAAAGGCCAGAGAAGGCCAAGAAGGCCAAGAAGGCCAAAGATGGCCAGAGAAGGCCAAAGAAGGTTAAAGAAAGTCAAAGAAGGCCACAGAAGACTGAAGAGGCCAAAGAAGGCCATAGAAGGCTAAACAAGGCCAAAGAAGGCTAAAGAAGGCTAAAGAGGCCAAAGAGGCCAAAGAAGTCCAAAGAGGGCAAAGACGGCCAGAGAAGAACAAAGAAGGAAAAAGAAGGCCACAGAAGGCCACAGAAGTACAAAGAAGGCTAGAGATGGTAAAAGAAGGCCACAGAAGGCCAAAGGAGGCCAAAGCAGGCCAAAGCAGGCCAAAGCAGGCCAAAGAGGGCTCGAGAGGGTCAGAGCAGCCACAGAACGCCAAAGAGGCCAAAGAAGGCCAGAGAAGGCCAAAGAAGGCCAGAGAAGGCCAAAGAAGGCCAAAGAAGGCCAAGAAGGCCAAAGCATGCCAAAGAAAACCAAAGAGGCCAAAAAAGGCCAGAGAAGGCCAAGAAGGCCAAGAAGGCCAAAGATGGCCAGAGAAGGCCAAAGAAGGTTAAAGAAGGTTAAAGAAGGCCACAGAAGACTGAAGAGGCCAAAGAAGGCCATAGAAGGCTAAACAAGGCCAAAGAAGGCTAAAGAAGGCTAAAGAGGCCAAAGAGGCCAAAGAAGTCCAAAGAGGGCAAAGACGGCCAGAGAAGAACAAAGAAGGACAAAGAAGGCCACAGAAGGCCACAGAAGAACAAAGAAGGCTAGAGATGGTAAAAGAAGGCCACAGAAGGCCAAAGGAGGCCAAAGGAGGCCAAAGCAGGCCAAAGCAGGCCAAAGCAGGCCAAAGCAGGCCAAAGAGGGCTTGAGAGGGTCAGAGCAGCCACAGAACGCCAAAGAGGCCAAAGAAGGCCAGAGAAGGCCAAAGAAGGCCAAGAAGGCCAAAGATGGCCAGAGAAGGCCAAAGAACGTTAAAGAAATTCAAAGAACGCCACAGAAGTCTGAAGAGGCCAAGGAAGGCCACAGAAGGCCACAGAAGAACAAAGAAGGCCAAAGAAGGCCAGAGAAGGCCACAGAAGGCCAGAGAAGTCCAAAGAAGGCCAGAGAAGGCCACAGAAGGCCAAAGAATTCCAAAGAATTCCAAAGAAGGCCAAAGAGGCTAGAGAAGGCCAAAGCAGGCCAAAGAATTCCAAAGAAGGCCACAGAAGACTAAAGAGGCCACAGGAGGCCAGAGAAGGCCAAAGAAGGCCAAAGAAGGCTAAAGTAGGCTACAGAACGCTAAAGTGGCCAAAGAGGCCAAAGAAAGCCAAAGAGGCCAAAGAAGGCCAAAGAGGCCAAAGAAGGCCAAAAAAGAAGAAGGACAAAGAAGGCCACAGAAGGCCAGAGAAGGCCACAGAAGGCCAAAGAATTCCCAAGAATTCCAAAGAAGGCCAAAGAAGGCCAGAGAATTCCAGAGAAGGCCACAGAAGTACCAAGAAGGCCAAAGACGGCTAGAGATGGTAAAAGAAGGCCACAGAAGGCCAAAGAAGGCAACAGAATGCAGAAGCAGGCCAAAGCAGGGTAAAGCAGGGTAAAGCAGGCCAAAGAAGGCCAAAGCAGGCCAAAGCAGGCCAAAGCAGGCCAAAGCAGGCCAAAGAGGGCTAGAGAGGGCTAGAGAGGGTCAGAGCTGCCACAGAATGCCAAAGAGGCCAAAGAAGGCCAGAAAGGCCACATTTGGCCAAAGAACAAAATGAATGCCACAGAAGGCCAAAGAGGACAAAGAAGACGACAGAAGGCCAAAGAAGGCCAAAGCATGCCAAAGAAAACCAAAGAGGCCAAAGAAGGCCAGAGAAGGCCAAAGAAGGCCAGAGAAGGCAAAAAAAGACTAGAGAAGAGCAGAAGGCCACAGAAAGCCAAAGAGCCAAATGAGGTCAGAGAAGGCCAAAGAACGTTAAAGAAAGTTAAAGAAGGCCACAGAAGACTGAAGAGGCCAAAGAAGGCCACAGAAGGGCAAATAAGGCCAAAGAAGGCTAAAGAAGGCTAAAGGGCCAAAGAGGCCAAAGAAGGCCAAAGAGGCCAAAGACGGCCAGAGAAGAACAAAGAAGGACAAAGAAGGCGACAGAAGGCCACAGAAAGCCACAGAAGGCCAAAGCAGGCCAAAGAATTCCAAAGAAGGCCACAGAAGACTAAAGAGGCCAGAGAAGGCCAAAGAAGGGCAAAGAAGGCTAAAGAGGCCAAAGAGGGCAAAGAAAGAAAATAAGAACAAAGAAGGCCAAAGAGGCCAAAGAAGGCCAGAGAAGAAGAATACAAAGAAGGCCACAGAAGGCCAAAGAAGGCCAGAGAAGGCCACAGAGGCCAAAGAAGGCCACAGAATTCCAGAGAAGGCCACAGAAGTACAAAGAAGGCCAAAGAAGGCTAGAGATGGTTAAAGAAGGCCAAAGAAGGCCACAGAAGGCCAAAGAAGGTAAAAGAATGCCAAAGCAGGCCAAAGGACGCCAAAGGAGGCCAAAAAAGGCCAAAGCAGGCCAAAGCAGGCCAAATCAGGCCAAAGGAGGCCAAAGAAGGCAAAAGCAGGCCAAAGAGGGCTAGAGAGGTTCTGAGCGGCCAGAGAATGCCAAAGAGGCCAAAGAAGGCCAAAGAAGCCTGAGGTGGCCAGAGAAGGCCATAGAACGAAAGAGAATGTCACAGAAGTCCCAAGAGGTCAAAGAAGGCCAAAGCATGCCAAAGAAGGCTAAAGAAGGCTAAAGAGGTCAAAGAGGCAAAAGAAGGCCAAAGAGGCCAAAGAAGGCCAGAGAAGGCCAAAGCAGGCCAAAAATAACCAAAGAGACCAGAGAAGGCCAAAGAACGTTAAAGAAAGTCAAAGAAGGCCACAAAAGTCTGAAGAGGCCAAAGAAGGCCACAGAAGGCCAAACAACGCCAAAGAAAGATAAAGACGGCCAGAGAACAACAAAGAAGGACAAATAAGGTCACAGAAGGCCAGAGAAGGCCACAGAAGGCCAAAGAAGGCCACAGAATGCCAGAGAGGGCCAAAGCAGGCCAAAGAATTCCAAAGAAGGCCACAGAAGACTAAAGAAGCCAGAGAAGGCCAAAGAAGGCCAAAGAAGGCTAAAGAAGACTAAAGAGGCCAAAGAGGCCAAAGAAGGCCAAAGAGGCACAAGAAGGCCAGAGAAGAAGAAGGATAAAGAAGGCTACAGAAGTCCACAGAAGTTCACAGAAGGCCACAGAAGGCCACAAAATGCCACACAGGCCAAAGAAGTCCAAAGAAGGCCAGAGAATTTCAGAGAAGGCCACAGAAGTACAAAGAAGGCCAAAGAAGGCTAGAGATGGTTAAAAAAGGCCACAGAAGGCCAAAAAAGGCAACAGAACTCCAAAGGAGGCCAAAGGAGGACAAAGGAGGCGAAAGAAGGTCAAAGCAGGCCAAAGCAGGCCAAAGCAGGCCAAAGAATTCCAAAGAAGGCCACAGAAGACTAAAGAGGCCAGAGAACGCCAAAGAAGGCTAAAGAAGGCTAAAGAAGACTAAAGAAGGCCACAGAAGAACAAAGAAGGACAAAGAAGGCCAGAGAAGTCCAAAGAAGGCAATAGAAGGCCACAGAAGGCCAAAGAATTCCAAAGAATTCCAAAGAAGGCCAAAGAAGGCCAAAGCAGGCCGAAGAAGTCCAAAGAAGGCCACAGAAGACTAAAGAGGCCACAGGAGGCCAGAGAAGGCCAAAGAAGGCCAAAGAAGGCTAAAGAAGGCTAAAGAACGCTAAAGTGGCCGAAGAGGCCAAAGAAGGCCAGAAAAGAAGAAGGACAAATGAAGGCCAGAGAATTCCAGAGAAGGCCTCAGAAGTACCAAGAAGGCCAAAGACGGCTTGAGATGGTTAAAGAAGGCCACAGAAGGACACAGAAGGCCAAAGAAGGCAACAGAAGTCCGAAGCAGGCCAAAGCAGGTGAAAGAAGGCCAAAGCAGGCCAAAGCAGGCCAAAGAGGGCTAGAGAGGGTCAGAGCTGCCACAGAATGCCAAAGAGGCCAAAGAAGGCCAGAAAGGCCACATTTGGCCAAAGAACAAAATGAATGCCACAGAAGGCCAAAGAGGACAAAGAAGACGACAGAAGGCCAAAGAAGGCCAAAGCATGCCAAAGAAAACCAAAGAAGCCAAAAAAGGCCAGAGAAGGCCAAGAAGGCCAAAGATGGCCAGAGAAGGCCAAAGAAGGTTAAAGAAAGTCAAAGAAGGCCACAGAAGACTGAAGAGGCCAAAGAAGACCATAGAAGGCTAAACAAGGCCAAAGAAGGCTAAAGAAGGCTAAAGAGGCCAAAGAGGCCAAAGAAGTCCAAAGAGGGCAAAGACGGCCAGAGAAGAACAAAGAAGGACAAAGAAGGCCACAGAAGGCCACAGAGACCAAAGAAGGCCAAAGAAGGCCAGAGAATTACAGAGAAGGCCACAGAAGGCCAAAAGAGGCCAAAGCAGGCCAAAGCAGGCCAAAGTAGGCCAAAGGAGGCCAAAGCAGGCCAAAGCAGGCCAAAGATGGCCAAAGCAGGCCAAAGAGGGCTCGAGAGGGTCAGAGCAGCCACAGAATGCCAAAGAGGCCAAAGAAGGCCAGAGAAGGCCAAGAAGGCCAAAGCAGGCCAGAGAAGGCCAAAGAACGTTAAAGAAATTCAAAGAACGCCACAGAAGTCTGAAGAGGCCAAAGAAGGCCACAGAAGGCCAAACAAGGCCAAAGAAGGCTAAAGAAGGCCACAGAAGAACAAAGAAGGCCAGAGAAGTCCACAGAAGGCCAGAGAAGGCCACAGAAGGCCAAAGAATTCCAAAGAAGGCCAAAGAGGCTAGAGAAGGCCAAAGAAGGCCAAAGCAGGCCAAAGAATTCCAAAGAAGGCCACAGAAGACTAAAGAGGCCACAGGAGGCAGAGAAGGCCAAAGAAGGCTAAAGAAGGTTAAAGAAAGTCAATAAAGGCCACAGAAGTCTGAAGAGGCATAAGAAGGCCACAGAAGGCCAAAGAAGGCCAAAGAAGACTAAAGAAGGCCACAGAAGAACGAAGAAGGCCAAAGAAGGCCAGAGAACGCCAGAGAAGGCCAGAGAAGGCCACAGAAAGCCATAGAAGTTTACAGAAGGCCAAAGAAGTCCAAAGAATTCCAAAGAAGGCCAAAGAGGCTAGAGAAGGCCAAAGAAGGCCAAAGCAGGCCAAAGCAGGCCAAAGAATTCCAAAGAAGGCCACAGAAGACTAAAGAGGCCACAGGAGGCCAGAGAAGGCTAAAGAAGGCTAAAGTAGGCTACAGAACGCTAAAGAGGCCAAAGAAGCCAAAGAAAGCCAAAGAGGCCAAAGAAGGCCAAAGAGGCCAAACAGGCCAAAGAAGGCTAAAGATGCCAAAGAGGCCAAAGAAAGCCAAATAGGACAAAGAAGGCCAAAGAGGCCAAAGAAGGCCAGAGAAGGCCACAGAGGCCAAAGAAGGCCAGAGAAGGCCATAGAATTTCAGAGAAGGCCACAGAAGGCCACAGAAGTACAAAGAAGGCCAAAGAAGGCTAGAGATGGTTAAAGAAGGCCAAAGAAGGCCACAGAAGGCCAAAGAAGGCAACAGAACGCCAAAGCAGGCCAAAGGAGGCCAAAGCAGGCCAAAGGTGGCCAAAGGAGGCCAAAGAAGGCCAAAGCAGGCCAAAGCAGGCCAAAGCAGGCCAAAGAGGGCTAGAGAGGGTCAGAGCTGCCACAGAATGCCAAAGAGGCCAAAGAAGGCCAGAAAGGCCACATTTGGCCAAAGAACAAAATGAATGCCACAGAAGGCCAAAGAGGACAAAGAAGACGACAGAAGGCCAAAGAAGGCCAAAGCATGCCAAAGAAAACCAAAGAGGCCAAAAAAGGCCAGAGAAGGCCAAGAAGGCCAAGAAGGCCAAAGATGGCCAGAGAAGGCCAAAGAAGGTTAAAGAAAGTCAAAGAAGGCCACAGAAGACTGAAGAGGCCACAGAAGGCCACAGAAGTACAAAGCAGGCTAGAGATGGTAAAAGAAGGCCACAGAAGGCCAAAGGAGGCCAAAGCAGGCCAAAGCAGGCCAAAGATGGCCAAAGAGGGCTCGAGAGGGTCAGAGCAGCCACAGAATGCCAAAGAGGCCAAAGAAGGCCAGAGAAGGCCAAAGAAGGCCAAAGATGGCCAAAAAGGCCAAAGAAGGCCACAGAAGGCCACAGAGGCCACAGAGGCCAAAGAAGGCCAGAGAATTTCAGAGAAGGCCACAGAAGTACAAAGAAGGCCAAAGAAGGCTAGAGATGGTTAAAGAAGGCCACAGAAGGCCAAAAAAGGCAACAGAACTCCAAAGCAGGCCAAAGGAGGCCCAAGGAGGCCAAAGGAGGCGAAAGCAGGCCAAAGCAGGCCAAATAAGGCCAAATAAGGCCAAAGCAGGCCAAAGGAGGCCAAAGGAGGCCAAAGGAGTCCAAAGGAGGCCAAAGGAGGCCAAAGGAGGCCAAAGCAGGCCAAAGCAGGCCAAAGCAGGCCAAAGCAGGCCAAAGCAGGCCAAAGCAGGCCAAAGCAGGCCAAAGAGGGCTAGAGAGGGTCAGAGCTGCCACAGAATGCCAAAGAGGCCAAAGAAGGCCAGAAAGGCCACATTTGGCCAAAGAACAAAATGAATGCCACAGAAGGCCAAAGAGGACAAAGAAGACGACAGAAGGCCAAAGAAGGCCAAAGCATGCCAAAGAAAACCAAAGAGGCCAAAAAAGGCCAGAGAAGGCCAAGAAGGCCAAGAAGGCCAAAGAAGGTTAAAGAAAGTCAAAGAAGGCCACAGAAGACTGAAGAGGCCAAAGAAGGCCAAAGAAGGCCAAAGAAGGCCAAAGAAGGCCAAAGAAGGCCAAAGAAGGCCAAAGAAGGCCAAAGAAGGCCAAAGAAGGCCAAAGAAGGCCAAAGAAGGCCAAAGAAGGCCAAAGAAGGCCAAAGAAGGCCAGAGAAGTCCAAAGAAGGCCAGAGAAGTCCAAAGAAGGCCAAAGAAGGCCAGAGAAGTCCAAAGAAGGCCAGAGAAGTCCAAAGAAGGCCAGAGAAGGCCACAGAAGGCCAAAGAATTCCAAAGAATTCCAAAGAAGGCCAAACAGGCTAGAGAAGGCCAAAGCAGGCCAAAGAATTCCAAAGAAGGCCACAGAAGACTAAAGAGGCCACAGGAGGCCAGAGAAGGCCAAAGAAGGCCAAAGAAGGCTAACGTAGGCTACAGAACGTTAAAGTGGCCAAAGAGGCCAAAGAAAGCCAAAGAGGCCAAAGAAGGCCAAAGAGGCTAAAGAAGGCCAGAAAAGAAGAAGGACAAAGAAGGCCACAGAAGGCCAGAGAAGGCCAGAGAATGCCAGAGAAGGCCACAGAGGCCAAAGAAGGCCAGAGAATTCCAGAGAAGGCCACAGAAGGCCACAGAAGTACAAAGAAGGCCAAAGAAGGCTAGAGATGGTTAAAGAAGGCCACAGAAGGCCAAAAAAGGCAACAGAACTCCAAAGCAGGCCAAAGGAGGCGAAAGCAGGCGAAAGCAGGTAAAAGCAGGCCAAAGGAGTCCAAAGGAGTCCAAAGGAGTCCAAAGGAGTCCAAAGGAGGCCAAAGGAGGCCAAAGGAGGCCAAAGGAGGCCAAAGGAGGCCAAAGCAGGCCAAAGCAGGCCAAAGCAGGCCAAAGCAGGCCAAAGCAGGCCAAAGAGGGTCAGAGCGGCCACAGAATACCAAAGAGGCCAAAGAAGGCCAGAGAAGGCCACATTTGGCCATAGAACAAAAGAGAATGCCAGAGAAGGCCAAAGAGGACAAAGAAGGCGACAGAAGGCCAAAGAAGGCCAAAGCATGCCAAAGAAAACCAAAGAAGCCAAAGAAAGCCAGAGAAGGCCAAAGAAGGCCACAGAATGCCATAGAGGGCCAAAGCAGGCCAAAGCAGGCCAAAGAAATCCAAAGAAGGCCACAGAAGACTAAAGAGGCCAGAGAAGGCCAAAGAAGGCTAGAGAAGGCCAAAGAAGGCCAAAGAAGGCCAAAGAAGGCTGAAGAAGGCTGAAGAAGACTAAATGGGCCAAAGAGGGCAAAGAAAACCAAGAGGCCAAAGAAGGCCAGAGAAGAAGAAGGATAAAGAAGGCTACAGAAGGCCACAGAAGTTCACAGAAGGCCACAGAAGGCCAAAGAAGGCGACAGAAGGCCACAGAGGTCAAAGAAGGCCAGAGAATTTCAGAGAAGGCCACAGAAGGCCACAGAAGTACAAAGAAGGCCAAAGAAGGCTAGAGATGGTTAAAGAAGGCCACAGAAGGCCAAAAAAGGCAACAGAACTCCAAAGCCGGCCAAAGGAGGCGAAAGCAGGCGAAAGCAGGTAAAAGCAGGCCAAATCAGGCCAAAGCAGGCCAAAGCAGGCCAAAGCAGGCCAAAGCAGGCCAAAGCAGGCCAAAGCAGGCCAAAGAGGGCTAGAGAGGGTCAGAGCGGCCACAGAATACCAAAGAGGCCAAAGAAGGCCAGAGAAGGCCACATTTGGCCATAGAACAAAAGAGAATGCCACAGAAGGCCAAAGAGGACAAAGAAGGCGACAGAAGGCCAAAGAAGGCCAAAGCATGCCAAAGAAAACCAAAGAAGCCAAAAAAAGCCAGAGAAGGCCAAAGAAGGCCAAAGAAGGCCACAGAAGGCCAAAGAAGGCTAAAGAAGGCTAAAGAGGCCAAAGAAGGCCAGAGAAGAACAAAGAAGGACAAAGAAGGCCAGAGAAAGCCACAGAAGGCCAGAGAAGGCCAAAAAAGACCACAGAAGGCCAAAGAATTCCGAAGAAGGCCAAAGAGGCTAGAGAAGGCCAAAGAAGGCCAAAGCAGGCCAAAGAATTCCAAAGAAGGCCACAGAAGACTAAAGAGGACACAGAAGGCCAGAGAAGGCCAAAGAAGCCAAAGAAGGCCAAAAAAGGCCACAGAAGGCCACAGAAGTTGAAAGAAAGTCAAAGAAGCCCACAGAAGACCAAAGAGGCCAAAGAAGGAAAGAGAACGCCACAGAAGGCTAAGAAGGCCAAAGAAGGTTAAAGAGGCCAAAGAGGCCAAAGATGCCAAAGAAGGCCAGAGAAGGCCACATTTGGCCATAGAACAAAAGAGAATGCCAGAGAAGGCCAAAGAGGACAAAGAAGACGACAGAAGGCCAAAGAAGGCCAAAGCATGCCAAAGAAAACCAAAGAGGCCAAAAAAGGCCAGAGAAGGCCAAGAAGGCCAAAGATGGCCAGAGAAGGCCAAAGAAGGTTAAAGAAAGTCAAAGAAGGCCACAGAAGACTGAAGAGGCCAAAGAAGGCCATAGAAGGCTAAACAAGGCCAAAGAAGGCTAAAGAAGGCTAAAGAGGCCAAAGAGGCCAAAGAAGTCCAAAGAGGGCAAAGACGGCCAGAGAAGAACAAAGAAGGACAAAGAAGGCCACAGAAGGCCACAGAGACCAAAGAAGGCCAAAGAAGGCCAGAGAATTACAGAGAAGGCCACAGAAGGCCACAGAAGTACAAAGAAGGCTAGAGATGGTAAAAGAAGGCCACAGAAGGCCACAGAAGGCCAAAGGAGGCCAAAGCAGGCCAAAGCAGGCCAAAGCAGGCCAAAGCAGGCCAGAGAAGGCCAAAGCAGGCCAAAGCAGGCCAAAGATGGCCAAAGATGGCCAAAGATGGCCAAAGAGGGCTCGAGAGGGTCAGAGCAGCCACAGAATGCCAAAGAGGCCAAAGAAGGCCAGAGAAGGCCAAGAAGGCCAAAGCAGGCCAGAGAAGGCCAAAGCAGGCCAAAGCAGGCCAAAAGAGGCCAAAGAAGGCCAAAGCAGGCCAAAGGAGGCCAAAGGAGGCCAAGAAGTCCAAAGATGGCCAGAGAAGGCCAAAGAAGGTTAAAGAAAGTCAAAGAAGGCCACAGAAGACTGAAGAGGCCAAAGGAGGCCAAAGCAGGCCAAAGCAGGCCAGAGAAGGCCAAAGAAGGCCGAAGCAGGCCAAAGAAAAACAAAGAAGACTAGAGAAGGCCAAAGAAGGCCAGAGAAGGCCAAAGAAGGCCAGAGAAGTCCAAAGAAGGCCAGAGAAGTCCAAAGAAGGCCAGAGAACGCCACAGAATTCCAAAGAATTCCAAAGAATTCCAAAGAATTCCAAAGAATTCCAAAGAAGGCCAAAGAAGGCCAAACAGGCTAGAGAAGGTCAAAGCAGGCCAAAGAATTCCAAAGAAGGCCACAGAAGACTAAAGAGGCCACAGGAGGCCAGAGAAGGCCAAAGAAGGCCAAAGAAGGCTAAAGTAGGCTACAGAACGCTAAAGTGGCCAAAGAGGCCAAAGAAAGCCAAAGAGGCCAAAGAAGGCCAGAAAAGAAGAAGGACAAAGAAGGCCAGAGAAGGCCAGAGAAGGCCAGAGAATGCCAGAGAAGGCCACAGAGGCCAAAGAAGGCCAGAGAAGGCCAGAGAAGTACCAAGAAGGCCAAAGACGGCTAGAGATGGTAAAAGAAGGCCACAGAAGGCCACAGAAGGCCAAAGAAGGCAACAGAATGCAGAAGCAGGCCAAAGCAGGGTAAAGCAGGGCAAAGCAGGTCAAAGCAGGCGAAAGCAGGCGAAAGCAGGCGAAAGCAGGCGAAAGCAGGCGAAAGCAGGCGAAAGCAGGCGAAAGCAGGCGAAAGCAGGCGAAAGCAGGCGAAAGCAGGCGAAAGCAGGCGAAAGCAGGCGAAAGCAGGCGAAAGCAGGCGAAAGCAGGCGAAAGCAGGCGAAAGCAGGCGAAAGCAGGCGAAAGCAGGCGAAAGCAGGCGAAAGCAGGCGAAAGCAGGCGAAAGCAGGCGAAAGCAGGCGAAAGCAGGCGAAAGCAGGCGAAAGCAGGCGAAAGCAGGCGAAAGCAGGCGAAAGCAGGCGAAAGCAGGCGAAAGCAGGCGAAAGCAGGCGAAAGCAGGCGAAAGCAGGCGAAAGCAGGCGAAAGCAGGCGAAAGCAGGCGAAAGCAGGCGAAAGCAGGCGAAAGCAGGCGAAAGCAGGCGAAAGCAGGCGAAAGCAGGCGAAAGCAGGCGAAAGCAGGCGAAAGCAGGTCAAAGCAGGTCAAAGCAGGCGAAAGCAGGCGAAAGCAGGCCAAAGCAGGCGAAAGCAGGCCAAAGCAGGCCAAAGCAGGCCAAAGCAGGCCAAAGCAGGCCAAAGCAGGCCAAAGCAGGCCAAAGCAGGCCAAAGCAGGCCAAAGCAGGCCAAAGAGGGCTAGAGAGGGTCAGAGCTGCCACAGAATGCCAAAGAGGCCAAAGAAGGCCAGAAAGGCCACATTTGGCCAAAGAACAAAATGAATGCCACAGAAGGCCAAAGAGGACAAAGAAGACGACAGAAGGCCAAAGAAGGCCAAAGCATGCCAAAGAAAACCAAAGAGGCCAAAAAAGGCCAGAGAAGGCCAAGAAGGTTAAAGAAAGTCAAAGAAGGCCACAGAAGACTGAAGAGGCCAAAGAAGGCCATAGAAGGCTAAACAAGGCCAAAGAAGGCTAAAGAAGGCTAAAGAGGCCAAAGAGGCCAAAGAAGTCCAAAGAGGGCAAAGACGGCCAGAGAAGAACAAAGAAGGACAAAGAAGGCCACAGAAGGCCACAGAGACCAAAGAAGGCCAGAGAATTACAGAGAAGGCCACAGAAGGCCACAGAAGTACAAAGAAGGCTAGAGATGGTAAAAGAAGGCCACAGAAGGCCACAGAAGGCCAAAGATGGCCAAAGCAGGCCAAAGATGGCCAAAGAGGGCTCGAGAGGGTCAGAGCAGCCACAGAATGCCAAAGAGGCCAAAGAAGGCCAGAGAAGGCCAAAGAAGGCCAAGAAGGCCAAAGATGGCCAGAGAAGGCCAAAGAACGTTAAAGAAATTCAAAGAACGCCACAGAAGTCTGAAGAGGCCAAAGAAGGCCACAGAAGGCCAAACAAGGCCAAAGAAGGCTAAAGAAGGCCACAGAAGGCCAGAGAAGGCCACAGAAGGCCACAGAAGGCGATAGAAGGCCACAGAAGGCCAAAGGAGGCCAAAGCAGGCCAAAGCAGGCCAAAGCAGGCCAAAGCAGGCCAAAGCAGGCCAAAGCAGGCCAAAGCAGGCCAAAGCAGGCCAAAGCAGGCCAAAGCAGGCGAAAGCAGGCGAAAGATGGCGAAAGATGGCGAAAGATGGCGAAAGATGGCGAAAGAGGGTCAGAGCAGCCACAGAATGCCAAAGAGGCCAAAGAAGGCCAGAGAAGGCCAAGGAAGGCCAAGAAGGCCAAAGATGGCCAGAGAAGGCCAAAGAACGTTAAAGAAATTCAAAGAACGCCACAGAAGTCTGAAGAGGCCAAAGAAGGCCACAGAAGGCCAAACAAGGCCAAAGAAGGCTAAAGAAGGCTAAAGAAGGCCACAGAAGAACAAAGAAGGACAAAGAAGGCCAGAGAAGGCCACAGAAGGCCAGAGAAGTCCAAAGAAGGCCATAGAAGGCCACAGAAGGCCAAAGAATTCCAAAGAATTCCAAAGAAGGCCAAAGAGGCTAGAGAAGGCCAAAGCAGGCCAAAGAATTCCAAAGAAGGCCACAGAAGACTAAAGAGGCCACAGGAGGCCAGAGAAGGCCAAAGAAGGCTAAAGTAGGCTACAGAACGCTAAAGAGACCAAAGAGGCCAAAGAAAGCCAAAGAGGCCAAAGAAGGCCATAGAAGAAGAAGGACAAAGAAGGCCACAGAAGGCCAGAGAATTCCAAAGAAGGCCAGAGAATTCCAGGGAAGGCCACAAAAGGCCACAGAAGTACCAAGAAGGCCAAAGACGGCTAGAGATGGTTAAAGAAGGCCACAGAAGGACACAGATTGCCAAGAAGGCAACAGAATGCAGAAGCAGGCCAAAAAAGGCCAAAGCAGGCCAAAGCATGCCAAAGAAGGCCAAAGCACGCGAAAGAAGGCCAAAGGAGGCCAAAGCAGGCCAAAGAGGGCTAGAGAGTGTCAGAGCTGCCAAAGAGGCCAGAAAAGGCCACATTTGGCCATAAAACAAAAGAGAATGCCACAGAAGGCCAAAGAGGACAAAAAAGGCGACAGAAGGCCAAAGAAGGCCAAAGCATGCCAAAGAAAACCAAAGAGGCCAAAGAAGGCCAGAGAAGGCCAAAGAAGGCCAAAGATGGCCAGAGAAGGCCACAGAAAGCCAGAGAGGGCCAAAGCAGGCCAAATCAGGCCAAAGGAGGCCAAAGCAGGCCAAAGCAGGCCAAAGAGGGCTAGAGAGGTTCTGAGCGGCCTGAGAATGCCAAAGAGGCCAAAGAAGGCCAAAGAAGCCTGAGGTGGCCAAAGAAGGACATAGAACGAAAGAGAATGTCACAGAAGTCCCAAGAGGTCAAAGAAGTCCCAAGAGGTCAAAGAAGGCCAAAGAAGGCCAAAGCATGCCAAAGAAGGCCAAAGCATGCCAAAGAAGGCCAAAGCATGCCAAAGAAGGCCAAAGCATGCCAAAGAAGGCCAAAGAAGGCCAAAGAAGGCCAAAGAAGGCCAAAGAAGGCCAAAGAAGGCCAAAGAAGGCCAAAGAAGGCCAAAGAAGGCCAAAGAAGGCCAAAGCAGGCCAAAGCATGCCAAAGAAGGCCAAAGAAGGCCAAAGCAGGCCAAAGAAGGCCAAAGAAGGCCAAAGAAGGCCAAAGAAGGCCAAAGAAGGCCAAAGAAGGCCAAAGAAGGCCAAAGAAGGCCAAAGAAGGCCAAAGAAGGCCAAAGAAGGCCAAAGAAGGCCAAAGAAGGCCAAAGAAGGCCAAAGAAGGCCAAAGAAGGCCAAAGCAGGCCAAAGCAGGCCAAAGCAGGCCAAAGCATGCCAAAGAAGGCCAAAGAAGGCCAAAGAAGGCCAAAGAAGGCTAAAGAAGGCTAAAAGAAGGCTAAAGAGGTCAAAGAGGCAAAAGAAGGCCAAAGAGGCCAAAGAAGGCCACAGAAGGCCAGAGAAGAACAAAGAAGGACAAAGAAGGCCAGAGAAAGCCACAGAAGGCCAAAAAAGACCACAGAAGGCCAAAGAAATCCAAAGAAGTCCAAAGAGGCTAGAGAAGGCCAAAGAAGGCCAAAGCAGGCCAAAGAATTCCAAAGAAGGCCACAGAAGACTAAAGAGGACACAGAAGGCCAGAGAAGGCCAAAGAAGGCTAAAGAAGGCTAAAGAGGCCAAAGAGGCCAAAGAAAGCCAAAGAGGACAAAGAAGGCGAAAGAAGGCCAAAGAAGGCCAAAGCATGCCAAAGAAAACTAAAGAGGACAAAGAATTACAAAGAAGGCCACAGAAGACTAAAGAGGCCACAGAAGGCCAGAGAAGGCCAAAGAGGCCAAAGAAGGCCAAAAAAGGCCAGAGAAGGCCACAAAAGTCAAAAGAAGGTCAAAGAAGCCCACAGAAGACCAAAGAGGCCAAAGAAGGAAAGAGAACACCACAGAAGGCTAAGAAGGCCAAAGAAGGTTAAAGAGGCCAAATAGGCCAAAGATGCCAAAGAAGGCCAGAGAAGGCCACATTTGACCATAGAACAAAAGAGAATGCCAGAGAAGGCCAAAGAGGAAAAAGAAGGCGACAGAAGGCCAAAGAAGGCCAAAGCATGCCAAAGAAAACCAAAGAGGCCAAAGAAGGCCAGAGAAGGCCAAAGAAGACCACAGAACGCCACAGAAGGCCAGAGAAGACCAAAGAAGGCCAAAGAAGGCCAAAGAAGGTTAAAGAAGGCCACAGAAGACTGAAGAGGCCAAAGAAGGCCAAAGAAGGCCAAAGAAGGCTAAAGAAGGCTAAAGAGGCCAAAGAGGCCAAAGAGGCCAAAGAGGCCAAAGAAGGCCAAAGAAGGCCAAAGAAGGCCAAAGAAGCCAAAGAGGCCAAAGAGGCCAAAGAGGCCAAAGAAGCCAAAGAAGGCCAAAGAAGGCCAAAGAAGGCCAAAGAGGCCAAAGAGGGCAAAGAGGCCAAAGAGGCCAAAGAGGGCAAAGAGGGCAAAGAGGGCAAAGAGGGCAAAGAGGGCAAAGAGGGCAAAGAGGGCAAAGAGGGCAAAGAGGGCAAAGAGGGCAAAGAGGGCAAAGAGGGCAAAGAGGGCAAAGAGGGCAAAGAGGGCAAAGAAGGCCAAAGAGGCCAAAGAAGGCCAAAGAGGCCAAAGAGGCCAAAGAGGCCAAAGAGGCCAAAGAGGCCAAAGAGGGCAAAGAGGGCAAAGAGGGCAAAGAGGGCAAAGAGGGCAAAGAGGGCAAAGAGGGCAAAGAGGGCAAAGAGGGCAAAGAGGGCAAAGAGGGCAAAGAGGGCAAAGACAGCCAGCAAAGAACAAAGAAGGACAAAGAAGGCCAGAGAAGGCCACAGAAGGCCACAGAGGACAAAGAAGGCCAAAGAAGGCCAGAGAATTACAGAGAAAGCCAGAGAAGGCCACAAAAGTACAAAGAAGTAGAAAGAAGGCTAGAGATGGTTTAAGAAGGCCACAGAAGGCCACAGAAGGCCAAAGAAGGTAACAGAACGCCAAAGGAGGCCAAAGGAGGCCAAAGGAGGCCAAAGGAGGCCCAAGCAGGCCCAAGCAGGCCCAAGCAGGCCCAAGGAGGCCAAAGGAGGCCCAAGGAGGCCCAAGGAGGCCCAAGGAGGCCCAAGGAGGCCCAAGGAGGCCAAAGGAGGCCAAAGGAGGCCAAAGGAGGCCAAAGGAGGCCCAAGGAGGCCAAAGGAGGCCAAAGGAGGCCAAAGGAGGCCAAAGGAGGCCAAAGGAGGCCAAAGAGGGCTAGAGAGGGTCAGAGCAGCCACAGAATGCCAAAAAGGCCAAAGAAGGCCAAAGAAGGCTAGAGAAGGCCAAAGAATGCCAAAGAAGGCCAGAGAAGGCCAAAGAAGGTTAAAGAAAGTCAAAGAACGCCACAGAAGACTGAAGAGGCCAAAGAAGGCCATAGAAGGCCAAACAAGGCCAAAGAAGGCTAAAGAAGGCTAAAGAGGCCAAAGAGGCCAAAGAGGCCAAAGAGGGCAAAGACGGCCAGAGAAGAACAAAGAAGGACAAAGAAGGCCACAGAAGGCCACAGAGACCAAAGAAGGCCAAAGAAGGCCAGAGAATTACAGAGAAGGCCACAGAAGGCCACAGAAGTACAAAGAAGGCTAGAGATGGTAAAAGAAGGCCACAGAGGGCCACAGAAGGCCAAAGAAGGCAACAGAATGCAGAAGCAGGCCAAAGCAGGGTAAAGCAGGACAAAGCAGGTCAAAAAAGGCCAAAGCAGGCCAAAGCAGGCCAAATCAGGCCAAAGAGGGCTAGAGAGGGTCAGAGCTGCCACAGAATGCCAAAGAGGCCAAAGAAGGCCAGAAAGGCCACATTTGGCCAAAGAACAAAATGAATGCCACAGAAGGCCAAAGAGGACAAAGAAGGCGACAGAAGGCCAAAGAAGGCCAAAGCATGCCAAAGAAAACCAAAGAGGCCAAAAAAGGCAGAAAAGGCCAAGAAGGCCAAAGATGGCCAGAGAAGGCCAAAGAAGGTTAAAGAAAGTCAAAGAAGACCACAGAAGACTGAAGAGGCCAAAGAAGGCCATAGAAGGCCAAACAAGGCCAAAGAAGGCTAAAGAAGGCTAAAGAGGCCAAAGAAGTCCAAAGAGGGCAAAGACGGCCAGAGAAGAACAAAGAAGGACAAAGAAGGCCACAGAAGACCACAGAGACCAAAGAAGGCCAGAGAATTACAGAGAAGGCCACAGAAGTACAAAGAATTACAAAGAAGGCTAGAGAAGGTAAAAGAAGGCCACAGAAGGCCAAAGGAGGCCAAAGCAGGCCAAAGCAGGCCAAAGATGGCTCGAGAGGGTCAGAGCAGCCACAGAATGCCAAAGAGGCCAAAGAAGGCCAAAGAAGACCAAAGAGGCCAAAGAAGGCCAAAGAGGCCAAAGAGGCCAAAGAAGGCCAGAGAAGAAGAAGGATAAAGAAGGTTACAGAAGGCCAAAGAAGGCCAAAGAAGGCCAATGCAGGCCAATGCTGGCCAATGCAGGCCAATGCAGGCCAATGCTGGCCAATGCAGGCCAATGCAGGCCAATGCAGGCCAATGCAGGCCAATGCAGGCCAAAGAGTGCTAGAGAGGGCCACAGCAGGCCACAGAATGACTAAGAATGACTACGAATGACTACGAATGACTACGAATGACTACGAAAACCAGAGAAGGCCATAGGAGCCAGAGAGGGCCAGAGAGCGCCAGAGAGGGCAAAAAAAGGCCAAAGAAGGCCACAGAAGTCCAAAGAGGCCAAAAGAAGGCCACAGAAGGCCAAAAAAGACCAGAGAAGGCCAGAGAAGGTTAAAGAAGTCCACAGCAGGCTAGAGATGGTTAAAGAAGGCTACAGGAGGCCAAAGGAGGCCAAAGCAGGCCACAGGAGGCCAAAGCAGGCCACAGGAGGCCAAAGCAGGCCACAGGAGGCCAAAGCAGGCCAAAGCAGGCTAGAGAGGTTCAGAGCAGCCACAGAATGCCAAAGTTGCCGAAGAAGGCCGGAGAAAGTCACAGAAAAGGAAAGAAGGCCGGAGAAAGTCGCAGAAAAGGAAAGAAGGCCGGAGAAAGTCGCAGAAAAGGAAAGAAGGCCGGAGAAGGCCGGAGAAAGTCGCAGAAAAGGAAAGAAGGCCGGAGAAGGCCGGAGAAAGTCGCAGAAAAGGAAAGAAGGCCGGAGAAGGCCGGAGAAAGTCGCAGAAAAGGAAAGAAGGCCGGAGAAGGCCGGAGAAAGTCGCAGACAAGGAAAGAAGGCCGCAGACAAGGAAAGAAGGCCGCAGACAAGGAAAGAAGGCCGCAGACAAGGAAAGAAGGCCGCAGACAAGGAAAGAAGGCCGCAGACAAGGAAAGAAGGCCGCAGACAAGGAAAGAAGGCCGCAGACAAGGAAAGAAGGCCGCAGACAAGGAAAGCAGGCCGCAGAAGGCCAAAGCAGGCCGCAGAAGGCCAAAGCAGGCCGCAGAAGGCCAAAGCAGGCCGCAGAAGGCCAAAGCAGGCCGCAGAAGGCCAAAGCAGGCCGCAGAAGGCCAAAGCAGGCCGCAGAAGGCCAAAGCAGGCCGCAGAAGGCCAAAGCAGGCCGCAGAAGGCCAAAGCAGGCCGCAGAAGGCCAAAGCAGGCCGCAGAAGGCCAAAGCAGGCCTGGAGAGGTCTGGAGAGGTCAAAGACGGTGGGAGACTGATGGTGGGAGACGAAGAAGGCCAAATAAGGCCGGAGAAGGCAGGAGACGGCGGGAGAGTATAGTAGAAGGTCAAAAAATTCTAAAAAGGTCGAAGAAGGTCAAA
Source organism: Clamator glandarius (assembly GCA_033459285.1). Classification (NCBI taxonomy): domain Eukaryota; kingdom Metazoa; phylum Chordata; class Aves; order Cuculiformes; family Cuculidae; genus Clamator; species Clamator glandarius. Next base: position 10,888 of record JAUNZM010000668.1, on the reverse strand, counting down.
CAAGGTCGGCAAAGGTCAAAGAAGACCAAAGAAGATTGAAGAAGGTCAAACAAGGTCGGCAAAGGTCAAAGAAGACCAAAGAAGATTGAAGAAGGTCAAACAAGGTCGGCAAAGGTCAAAGAAGACCAAAGAAGATTGAAGAAGGTCAAACAAGGTCGGCAAAGGTCAAAGAAGACCAAAGAAGATTGAAGAAGGTCAAACAAGGTCGGCAAAGGTCAAAGAAGACCAAAGAAGGTCAAACAAGGTCGGCAAAGGTCAAAGAAGACCAAAGAAGGTCAAACAAGGTCGGCAAAGGTCAAAGAAGACCAAAGAAGATTGAAGAAGGTTGGAAAGGGCGGAGAGACGGGCGGAGAGACGGGCGGAGAGACGGGCGGAGAGACGGGCGGAGAGACGGGCGGAGAGACGGGCGGAGAGACGGGCGGAGAGACGGGCGGAGAGACGGGCGGAGAGACGGGCGGAGAGACGGGCGGAGAGACGGGCGGAGAGACGGGCGGAGAGACGGGCGGAGAGACGGGCGGAGAGACGGGCGGAGAGACGGGCGGAGAGACGGGCGGAGAGACGGGCGGAGAGACGGGCGGAGAGACGGGCGGAGAGACGGGCGGAGAGACGGGCGGAGAGACGGGCGGGACAAAGAAGGCCAAAGAAGGCCGGTGAAAGCCAAAAAAGGAGAAAAAATATCAGAGAAATAGGAGAAGGTCAAAGAAGGTGGGAGACGGTGGGATCAGGAGGATGCGCGGAACAAGTCCCGGAACAGGGAGCCAAGAAAATGGAAGATGGCTATCCTGGACGGCGAGGCAGGCTGCAAGGCCACATCAAAAGATGACTGACTGCATGCTTCCAAAACACAAGAGATATCCACACTTCAGAAAAGCTAAGAAAGAAAAGCTGCACCCCGTCGACACTGCCTTGATCAGTACGAGCATTCGGCACCCTAGACATGGTGCAATAGGAGCTTCTGGCATGCCCTGAGAACAAAAGAGGACATCAAGACCCGCAGAACATTTCAGATTCGGCACGGGGACTGCACAAACTAGGCAACAACAGATACAGGCTGGAACTGCCCTGCCCACGCAGGGTTTGGGCTCCGAAGTAGGCCCCTCTGCCTTCACCCGCCCAAGGAGGACTCTTTCCGCACAGCCTAGGCTACCCTCAAAATCCCTCCCTGCTATCCCCAACTCACCTCCCGCTTCCCAACTCTGGCCCCTCAACTTAGCTTTCAGAGGGCCACCATTGAAGCCGTCCTTGGCCAAAGCAGCTCAAATCACATCGGACCACGGAAATAATGCGGCAGTCACCGGCTTCCTCTTCAGCATCTGCAAGAGAAAAACCAAACAGAAAAACACCGTGCCAACCCGAGGCACCACACTGCTCGCTGCCGACATCTTGGACTATGCCACCTCACCCACTGCAAAACTGCCAGTGCATCCTGCTCACCTGCCCCTCGCTCGCTCAAACATCAGGAGCGGCAGCTTTCACGGCCTGGGGCACCAGCAGTGCCAAGAGGCAGAATTGCTCTTGTGCCAACGACAAATTGGGCGTCCCACACGCTCCTCCTCATGATGAGCCAGTCTCTCCTCAGACCATCACCCTGTTCCAGAGGCTCCCCGACCAGCACCTGCCAAAACAAAAAACACCCAGCTGAGTCGCTACAGAGTACTTGGCTCTTGGACAACCACCTCACCTTCTCACACCGTTTGTTGACAAGAACCTTGGCCTCCCGGAGTCCGCATGCCAAACCTGCAAGAAGAGATGTGCTTAGACACAATTCAAATACACAGGCAGCTCCCAGCGAATCCCATCTCCCGCTACCTTACCTTGACCGCTCGGCCACCGAGCCTCCTCCATCACCTTGGGCTGCCACGTCGAGGACGCGCTCCACCTGGAAACCACAAGTGGTAAAGCACAGCCGTACCTTCACTGACTTGAAGACACGGGCACGACAACCGTTGCTTCACACAAGTCACCACCGGCGCTCTCCTCACCCAAGCCAGCTCCTCTGACACTCTACCGCTCTGCCCATTGCCCCGTGCCTTCAAAGCAAAACCAAAACCCATTACCTAGTCGTATAGCCACCGGTCCCCCCTTCCCACCTGCACCACAGCGGACGCACCTCACCAGGGCACTCTACCTGCACGCAGCTCCATCCGTGCCCCTCAGCGCGCAGTTCAGTCCTCTACATCTGAAAAACACAACAGCAAAGAAGTCACCCAGACGCTCGGCAACCACCTGAGAATTCCAAGCCCCTGGCCTACTTTAACTGAGACCACCTCTACTGCGTATTACAGCCAGGCAAAGCTACTCCACAACCTAACCTGAACGTTAAGTACCACTTCCTTGCCGTTCCAACTCCTTCGCTACTGCTCCCACTGGCTCTGCGACACAGTTTTGGTCGTCCCCCACCGTGGCTACAGGGACTAGCAGAAACTACGCTCTGCACCCACCACACCTAGGGCTCCTACTTCTGCAAAGTAATGCACGCACCTAGACTGCAACATCTAGTCACGTGAAAACGTAAAGCACACAATCGGGCCACTATACCTCTGCGGACTCTCATCACTTCCTCTACGCACCGGGCAGAGCAGCTCCAACCAGACACAAATACACTTACAACACCAACACACAAGACCCACATAGTGAACCGGGGACAACAGAAAATTCGCGGTCAACCAGGAGGACTCCTGGATCACGTATGCCAATGGGCAAGGCAACGGACAGGGTTCCGAGGGAGAACCTACGGCAGCCCTGGAAAAGCAAAGAACCGTGCATGGTTCCCAAGATACGTGGACTCAACGGGCAAGATGAAGGGGCAAGAAGCCCCTTCTAAAGACATAAAGATGCGGAGGATGCACGGAACATGTCCCAGAACAAGGATCCAAGTAAACGGAAGACGGCTATCCTGGATGGTGAGGCAGGCCGCAAGGACACAGAGCAAAAGATGACTGACCAGATGCTTCAAGAGTGATCCACTCTTAGGTTTAGGAATGCAAAGAAAGGAAAGCCATGCCCCATCGACACTGCCTTGATCAGTACGAGCTTTCGGGACCATGGACATTGCTCCCAAGGCATTTCTAGCATACCTTGAGCACAAAAGAGGACATCGAGACCTTCAGAAGATTTCAGACCGACATGGCACGAGGTCTACACATACTAGACAACAACAGATACAGGCTGGAACTGCCCTGCCCACGCAGGGTTTGGGCTCCGAAGTAGGCCCCTCTGCCTTCACCTGCCCACAGAGCACTCTCCCAGCACAGCTCTCTCTCCTCTAGGCTACCCACAAAACCCCTCCCTTCTATCCCCACCCACCTCCCGCTCCCCAACTCTGGTCCCTCAACTTAGTTTTCAGAGGGCCACCACTGAAGCAGTCCTTGGCCGTAGCAGCTCAGATCACATCGGCTAATGGAAATAATCCTGCAGCCACTCGGTTCCTCTTCAGCATCTGCAAGTAAAAAAATCAAACAGAAAAACACAGTGCCAAATCCCAATATCGACCCAGGCTTTAGGAGCACGATGCAAGAAAAGTAGTGCCCAATCAACAGTGCATTTATAAGTACGAGCATTCAGGACCCTAGATATGGCACTCGAGGCCTCTCCGTCATGCTGTAAAGGATCCTTTATTACAACGGTATGTGGCCAAAACTGAGAGGATGTACGTTAAAGAATCTCCTTTTAAATGCCTAAAGACACAAGATGCATGGAAGATGTATCAGGTTAACAGGGATCCTTGAACCTGTATGACTTAGCGATTTTGGCCTCCAATATGGGCTGCAAGGCTTCAGGAAAAGACGACTGATTAGAAGTTTTGAAAATGTGAAGTTAATCCCCACTTAGGTTGTGATGCAATAAGAACGGTGCCTAATTGGTATTGTATCTGTGAGTACAGGCATTCAAGACCCTCGAGATGCTGCTCGAGTCATATGCTGCATTCCTTTAAAGCAAAGGAGACATCAAGGGTTAAGAAACACGAAAGAGAAACAGAATATAAAGCACAGAAAAGCTGGAACGGCCCTGCCCGGAACATGCTAGCTTTGGGCTGGGAAGTAACACCCTCTAGCTCTCCCTGCCCAAAGGGAACACTCCCTGCACAGCCCTCTCCCCTAGGCTACTTTTAAAACCCCTCCCTGCCATTCCCAGCCTTCTCCCCTCTGTCACACCCCACCCCTGCCCCCGGCCCTCAACTTAACTTTCAGACCACAGGGAGACTTCCTCAGCAGAAACACACTCCAAGAGCATCAGCTCCCTAGGAGGATCCTACAGTTGCCAGGTTCTGCTTTGCCATCGGCAAGAAAACCAAAGAGAAAACTAAAATAGTGCCAACGGTCAGCATTGCACTGATCAAAGTCAGCACCTCACGTGACCTTACAGCTCTGCCTAACTACCATGTTCTTCCACTCACTTGCTCCACAGCAGTTCTGTCAGATGCTGCAGCTGTTTTCACCCAGAGTAATTAAATTAAGAGAATTCCTGTCACACCTGTAAGAAATCTGTCTCATGCTCCTTCTCCCTACTACCCAGCTCATCTCAACTGCTCCTCCCATTGCCAAGGTGGCCCGCACAGTGACTACCAAGCCAAAAGTAAATACTATGTTGCCAAATAATACTTTGCTTTTCTAGACATACTTAATTTCCTCCTCACAGTCAACCCCACAATAATAAGAATAAGCCTGTCTACCTCACCTGTGCCCCAAAATTCCATGCTGTCTGCTTGCCTCTCCTCCTCACTGCTTAAGTTGTAGGACTGGTAGTGGCGATACCCAGGACAAAAGAAAGATGAGCCATGGAGATCCAAACTCTTGGAAGTTACCAGACTTCAGTCCCACGAGTGAACAAAAAGAACTTGAGAAAACATTCTTATTGAAAACCAGTAAATATTATTAACACGGAAGACCTAAAAACACAGTACACTCACCACCCAGCAATGGAGACTGGAATTACAGATGCAGTCAGCCAATGAACTCTCACAACAGTGGGATTTGACTACTCTAAGACCTAAACTGGAAAAATCAATGACCATAAACAATCACAACGGATAATATGGACAAGGTAACAACTGCTGTGAGCAATAATCGAGCAAACCTCACTGCTAAGTTCAGGAAAAATCCAGAACTCTACTAAATAAGGGAGGCTTGCATACCTACAGAGCAGATGAAGAAGAGTTGCTCAGCTGCTAACTGGTACAAGCCAAAATAACATCCCGTCTCTTCCCCAAGGAATGCAAGGGAAACAAGGAGCAGAATCCTGCACTGTAGATAGGTAGCAAGTCCATACCTTTAAGTAGCAAGGCCTCTGATTTTTATAGAATCACTAGGTTGGAAAAGATCTACTGAATCATTGGGTCCAACCATTTCTATCAGTCACTAAACTGTGTCCCTCACCACCTCACCCAAACTACCTTAACCTGCTTTAAAGCTAGGATGAATTGAAACAGCAACAAAGCCCTAAACTCAAGAAAAAACTAAATGACCTCCTGAGGCAAGGCCAGTGGCTTATATACCTCCTGGGCCTTCCCACCCACCACCTGTGAATGGGGTGTGGTGAACCTCCTCACAGGTATAAATAGGGCCTGGGGAGCAGCTGGGTTTTATTAACTCTGCTTTTCATTCTCAGTTAGAGCAACACTACTATATGTCTGAAAGTATCCTTATGAAAAATAACAGTCTGTGTGCTTTCACTGCAATATTACTTGTTATGACAGTGATGGGACTAGGTAGGAAACATTTTAGAACTGGACTTTTTGGTTCCTTTCATTTATTGTGTTGCTATAATTTTTGTTCACTGATATCCCTATTCTTTTATTTTTCTGTGCTCTTTTCTCTCCTCCTTTTTTTCCCAGGCTTCAGCATCTGTTCTCTGCCTATACTTCTTTTTCCCTTTTCCATCATTGTCCCAATCTGCATTCCTCATTCTTTTCCCCTGCAATTTCACTGGCTTGATCCTTGCAGTTTGTGTTTTCTCTGCAAATGCCTTGCTTTTTTTTCTCTCTCTCTTGCTTTCTCTCTCTCTTGCTTTCTCTCTCTCTTGCTTTCTCTCTCTCTTGCTTTCTTTCTCTCTTGCTTTCTCTCTCCTTCTGTATTGCTCACTGTTGCTGTTCTAGCTTTTAAATTCACTCTGCATCTTGATGCTCTCCTTTGCTCATTTTGCTGTTTCAGAATTTTTGTGCTAGTCCCTGCCCTTTTCTATAATCTTCTGTCTGTAGGGCTCCTAGTTCCTCTCAAACAAGTCAAATCTTTTTTATGTACACATATGGCTTTATAAGATCCCTAGGCTGAAATGTTCTGCTGAACTGCTGCTGCAAAGATCCGTGTGTTGATATCTTCAAGATGTCTGAAGTAGGAGAGCTTTAGGGTATTTTCTTCCTCTTTCCCCCTCCCTTCCCCAGCGCTCTGTAACTTAGAGGCATGGGACCCTAGCTGGCTGACTTTGTGGACGTGCCGGGGAGTCACAGGCTCCTGAAACTGGAGCCTGCCTAATGATGTTGGGGCAGTAATTGTATTGAGTTAGTTCTGTGAGAGGAAGAGCCACAATTCAGTTGATAAAAGCACAGGCTGTCTCTGTCTCTGATGTAAATATAGGAGTTTTGGAGCCTTTCCTCTTATGTCTGGGGTTTGCTATTACAGCTTCTCTGTGACGGCTATATTGTTCTTCTCAGCCTGGACATTTTAGCCTGATGACTACGCAAAAGGTGTGGCTGTATGCGATGGTAAGGCTGTTGGGAGACGGGCATGAAGAGGATCAATAACAAGGAGTTGAAAATGCCCTTTCGAGTTTGCTGCTTCGTTGGCTGCTGAGAAATAGCACGGTCTCTGTGATTTTGCTACTGTATGAAACATATCAAAGGTGCTTAATCAATGCTCAGTTCTATCTAAATGGTGCATGAGAATATGATTACATAATGCACAGAATCATAGAATCACCAGGTTGGAAAAGACCCATTGGATCATCGAGTCCAACCATTCCTATCAAATACTAAACTGTGTCCCTCAGCACCTCATCCACCTGTCCCTTAAACCCCTCCAGGGAAGGGGACTCAACCCCCTCCCTGGGCAGCCTCTGCCAGCGCACAATGACCCTTTCTGTCAACATTTTTTTCCTAATGTTCAGCCTGAACCTCCCCTGGTGGAGCTTGAGGCCATTCCCTCTTGTCCTGTCCCCTGTCACTTGGCAGAAGAGCCCAGCTCCCTCCTCTCTACAATCTCCTTTCAGGGAGTTGTAGAGAGCAATAAGGTCTCCCCTCAGCCTCCTCTTCTCCAGGCTAAACACCCCCAGCTCTCTCAGCCGCTTCTCATCAGGCCTGTTCTCCAGCCCCTTCACCAGCTTTGTTGCCCTTCTCTGGACTCGCTCCAGAGCCTCAACATCCTTCTTGTGGTGAGGGGCCCAGAACTGAACACAGTACTCGAGGAGCGGTCTCACCAGTGCCGAGTACAGAGGGAGAAGAACCTCCCTGGCCCTGCTGGTCATGCCACAAGCCAAAATGCCATTGGCCTTCTTGGCCACCTGGGCACATTGCTGGCTCATGTTCAGTCGGCTGACAACCAACACCCCCAGGTCCTTCTCCTCCTGGCAGCTTTCTAGACAGACTTCTCCTAGTCTGGAGCTGCACAGGGTTGTTGTGCCCCAAGTGCAGGACCCGGCATTTGGCCTTGTTAAACCTCATGCCATTGGTTTCAGCCCAGTGGTCCAGCCTCTTCAGATCCTTTTGGAGACTCCCGACCCTCTAGCTGATCCACGCTTCTCCCCAGCTTAGTGTCATCCTCAAACTTGCTAAGGGTGCACTCGATGCCTTCATCCAGGTCCTTGATAAAGACACTGAACAGGGCTGGACCCGGCACTAAGCCCTGGGGAACCCCACTTGGAACTGGCCCCCAGCTGGAGCTAACTCCATTTACCACCACTCTCTAGGCCCGACCATCCAACCAGTTTTCCACCCTGGAGAGTGTGCACCTGTGCAATCCAGAGGTGACAGTTTCTGAACCAGGATGCTGTGAGAGAGAGTAAAATATTCACTGTACTCTGGACAAGATTTTAACAAGGATTATCGATACTTAATGGATAAATAATGTATATGCAGTTAACGTATATAATTTAAATCAAGCCTAGCCGAGCTACTTACATAAAAATTGCCCAATTAGTTACTTAGCTATTGCAGAAAAAGTTTTCCTCTGCTGCCAGAGGATGCTTTGCTTACAGCCAGATAAGGCTTTCTATTTTTCCTTCTGCTAAGCTATCGAGTTGCTTCTTTCAGTTAACTCTGCTATATGCCCAAGGGATAAAAATCACCTTACCCGAAAAGCATACAGAAGTTAGTCTAAGTCCAAACAGTTGCACTAAAGCTTCATACAAGCGGTCGATCTGTCCAAGCTAACAAAGAAGGGGGCATCCAACCCATATTGAGAGCATATGGAAATTATCCTTCTCGAGATGCAAAAGCCACTGAAATCTTCATTGAATTTAAGTTCTCAAAGAGACGAAACAGCATTTTTTTTTACTCCAAATGATTTTAAAGGTAAGAAAATAAGTGTATATATTAGCTGAGCTGACAAGGCAGAAAGACGCGGTAAACTTTGCTAAAGCCATATTTGAAGAAATTGGGATGAGCAGTTTTTGAAAACCTGTCCACATGCAGAGTAGAAAAGTTTTAGTAGCTAACAGAGGAAGATGGCGAGCGCAAGTATAATCCTTTGAGAAAAAAAAACTACCGGTGTTCTCTTAAATGTGGAAATACCCGTATCCTGGGATAATCGACTCCTTGACCTTTGGCATTTGAGCTCATTTCTCTCAAGGTACAGTAATTATGTCATAAACCTAAACCACCCAACCATGTTGCAACTTACAATTATTAAAACTTTATTAGTCTTAACTGAGCAGACAGAGAAGTACGGGGAAGAAGGTGGGAGACGTTGGGAGCAGGTGGGAGAACGACGAAGAAGGTTGGAGAAAGTCAGAGGAAGTCGGAGAAGGTAAAAGAAGGTCAAAGAATATCGGAGAAAGTCAGAGAAGGTCAAAGACGGTTGAAGAAGGTCGAAGAAGGTCGGAGAAAGACAAAGAAAGTCAAAGAAGGTTAAAGAAGGCCAAAGAAGGCCATACTAGGCCAAAGTAGGCCAAATAAGGTCAAAGAAGACCGGAGAAGGTCAAAGAAGGCCGGAAAAGTTCAAAGAAAGCCTGAGAAGTTTAATGAAGATCAGGGAATTTTGAAGAAGTTCGGAGAAGGTCAAAGAAGCTCAGAGAAGGTCAGAGAAGGCCAAAGAAGGCCAAAGGTCAGAGAAGGCCAAAGAAGGCAGGAGATGGACATAGAAGGCCAGAGAAAGCCAAAGAAGGATGGAGAAAGTCAAAGAAGGTCAGAGAAGATCAGAGAGGGTCGAAGAATGTCAAAGAAGGTCGGTGAAGATCAGAGAAGGTCAGAGAAGTTCAAAGAAGGTGAAGAAGGCAAAATAAGGCAAAATAAGGCCAAAGAAAGCCAAAGAAGGCCGGAGAAGTTCGGTGAACATCAGAGAAGGTCAAAGAAATTCGGAGAAGTCCAAAGAAGGCCAAAGTAGGCCGGAGAAAGTCAAAGAAGTTGACAGAAGGTTGGAGAAGGTCGGAGAAGGCCAAAGAAGGCCAGAGAATGTCAAAGAAGGTCAAAAAAGGTCAAAGAAGGTCAGAGAAGGTCGAAGAAGTTCAGAGAAGTTCGAAGAAGGTCAGAAAATGTCAGAGAAGGTCATAGAAGTCCAAAGAAGGCCAAAGAATGCCAAAGAAGGCAGGAGAAGGTCAGAGAAGTTCAGAGAAGTTCAGAGAAGTTCAGAGAAAGTGGAAGAAGGTAGACGGAGGTGGAAGGAGGTGGAAGGAGGTGGGAGAAGGTGGGAGAAGGTGGGAGAATGTGGGAGAATGTGGGAGAATGTGGGAGAAGTTCGGAGAAAGCCAAAGAAGGTCAAAGTACATAGTAGATGGTCGAGAAGGTCAAAGAATGCCAGAGAAGTCCAAAGAAGGCCATAAAAAGCCAGAGAAGGCCAAAGAAGGCCAAAGAAGGCCAGCGAAGGCTGAAGAAGTTCAAAGAAGTTTGAAGAAGGTCGGAGAAGGTCAGAGAAGGTCAGAGAAGGCCAAAGAAGGCCGAAGAAGTTTGAAGAGGGTCAAAGAAGGTCAGAGAAGGCCCGGGAAGGCCGAAGAAGTTCAAAGAATGACGAAGAAGGTCAGAGAAGGCCAAAGAAGGCCCGAGAAGGCTGAAGAAGTTCAAAGAATTACGAAGAAGGTCAGAGAAGGTGGAAGAAGGCGAAAGAAGGCGGAAGAAAATTGGAGAAGTTCGCTGAAGTTCGGAAGTTGAAGGCCAAAGGTCAAAAAATATCGGAGAAGTCGGAGAAAGTCAAAGAAGGTCGGAGAAGGTGGGAGACAGTGGGAGGCGTTGGGAGGCGGAGGGAGCAGGTGGGAGAAGGTCGGAGAATGTCAAAGAAGCTCAAAGAATATCAGAGAAGGTTGAAGAAGGTCAAAAAAGGTCAAACAAGGCCAGAGAAGCTTGGAGAAGGCCGAAGAAGGTTGAAGGAGGTCAAAGAAATTCATAGAAGTCCAAAGAAGGCCAAGGAGGGCTGGAGAAGGACAAAGAAGGCCAAAGAGGGCCAGAGAAGGTCGAAGAAGGTCGAAGAATGCCAAAGAAGATCAGAGAATTTCAAAGAAGGTCAGAGAAAGCCAATGAAGTTCGAAGAAGCTAGAGGAAGCCTGGAGAAATCTGGAGAAGGACGGAGAAGGCTGAAGAAGGTCGGTGAACATCAGAGAAGGTCGAAGAAATTCAGAGAAGGCCAGAGAAGGCCAAGGAAGGCCAGAGAAGGCCAGAGAAGGACAAGGAAGGCCACAGAAAGCCAGAGAAGGCCAGAAAATGCTAAAGAAGGCCAAAGAAGGCAACAGAAGGCCAAAGCAACCCAAA